>CM057381.1:115542500-116755000 GCA_030015415.1 Cynopterus sphinx
GGTGCCCAGGCACTGGGGCAGCTCCTGGACTTTCCTTTTCCTGGCTTTCCACTGGGATTGATTCTCACCTCTCCTGGGGCCTGACAGCTGGTGGGCAGGCTGGTGGGCAGAGGAGGAGTTCTTAGAACCAGAGTAGAGGCCCAGCTTTTTCTATTGATGAGACATCCTTTTTCACCACCTGTTATCTTCAGCCCCCAGTCTTCCCTCTTAGCTTTAAGCTCTGTTCTGAATGTAAAGCCCCTGAAAGAGAAATGGAACTGGCCATGGTCATCTTTAGGGCACCTACTGTGGGTCATGCATCATAAGTGAGCTAGTGGGTGGTTTGCCTTTGGGTCAGATGAGCCTTCTGGTTCAATCAGCTCTCTCTGGGAAGGGGTTGGGCAGGGTGATATGATTCATCCAGGGTTGGCCCTTCAGCCTGAGAAGAGCTGCATGAGGGCCTGTGACATAATGCTGACTTTTGAAGGAATCTTCTAGACCACCATTTATTTTTCTCATTTTCTCCCTCCAATAAATATGTCCCAAAGATATGACCCTGTTGACTACTGTCACAGTGTAGCCCTGGCCTGACAAATGCAATTGGCAGAGGCCACCTGGGTTCACAGTGCTCAGTGGAAAGGGACCCAAAAAACTGGCAGTTCTAAGTCTTAATCTCATCTGCACTGCCCTATCACAAACTGGGTTTTTGGAATGGGGCTCTGATGGCTGTCAACACAGTCAGTGAGCAGTGACTAATTATGACACGACTGCATTAGTCACATTGGGGGTGACAACTGAGCAGCATGTTTCTGGTTCGTGACTGGGAGATCCTGACATAGTTTTCAGTTATGTGGAACTAATAGTGTATGGCTTCCATGCAGTCATGTCATGTGGGAGAGAAGGGAGAGGTCCAAATTGATAGCATGATTCACTGTGGGCAGCAACAGTTTTGTCCCAGGTTACCCACCACTCACCCCTTTGCAAAAATCATGAAGGGTGATACCAGGGCAAATGGCATAAGGGGTACTAGAGGGCCTCTTTCAGAAGGCCTTTGGTTTCCACTACTGTTCCCAAGAGAACTGTCAGAACTCGCAGAGGGAGCTGGGTGATGTAGAGCCTCAGTCCATTCAGTGGCCTCATGTTGAAAACCCCAGTGTTAATCAGCCTCTCCAGTCATGGAGCGCACTCACATTTGGCCTTATCAGGGCGCAGCAGGGGCCCTTCTGGGAGAACCATAAAGACCAGGAGAAGAACAGGAGGAATGTTTTCTTCCACACATAATCCCAACTAAACTAGGGAATGCTGCTAAAGTACCTTTCCCTTTTGGTTCCCTTAGGGCATGAACGCAAGAGTTTTATGAACTAACTAGATTAGCATAGTGCTTTTTATTTTCCTGAGCTAGAGCTGAAGATTCCTTTCTTCCTCACAGTGGCTTGTGAGATCCCAAAGGGTCATCTCTCCAAAGACAAGAGAATGTTCTTGCAGGTGTGCAGATGTCAGGCTGTGGGGGCAATAGGAGGGACAGAACTACTTGTACCTTTTTGGAACCATGAGTAAAATGAGTAAAATCCCATGGAGCTCTAGCTTCCCCGTGGGGCTGATGGCCTGCTGCCCAGGCACACTGGAAACTTGTCCTCGCCTCCTCTTACCTCTCCTGCAGCAAACCTGCAAACACAGGGCTGAGGCCCAGGCTCTCAGGGCAAGGAACTCAGAGGTGTCCTGTCTGCAGCATCTCTTCCACCTGCACCATCACTGGGTTCCCTTGCATCCCTGTCTGCCTTCTAACATACATGAGTAGAGTTTCATTTTCTAAATGGCGCATGGTGTTACACACATGCTGTTGGTTATACCCCAGCCTCGCCGCCCTTTTCTACTCCTTGGGTGACCTTGACCATGTCTCTCTCACTCTACCAATTATGGAGCGCTGAGCATGTGCCAGGTCCTGTGTAATGACACCCTTTGCATGAGTTAGCTGTTAAATCTTCACAGCAGCCCCTATCTATTGCTTACATGCTATAGGTGAGGAAATAGGCACAGAGAAATGACTTAACTTGCCCTGGGCCACCAAGCTAGGAAGAAAGTGGCAGAATGGGGTCAACCCTGGGTCTGCCTGATTCCTGACCCCACACCCTTTACTCTAGGCTCTCCTTCCTGATTCAGTAAGGGGCTGGTTTTGATCTGTGGTGTTAAATTAACAATATGCCTCTGAGAGGACAGAAGGTCACCCTTCCCCCAACTCCTACTCCAGTCGGAACAGTACCATTTTTATCTGTTTTGAAATTTGGGGGTTCGTTTAAGAATTTGCTTGAAAGAGGGTTCTTTTTGTTAAAAAAAAAAAAAAGTTTGAAATCCATAGGATTTGAATGTCTTAAACCTCTTCCTTGACCTTCCATGACTTATTTTCTCCTGCTCAAAAAATTATGTTGCCTCACAAAGAAAACGTTTTCTGTACTCCACAGCTCCCATCTATTAGTGTCCTTGACCTCAAGTGATACCAAGGAGTGGGAAGACAGCTAACTTTGGGCCTCTTAAGCAACTTCCTCACTTTGTAACCAAGGTCAGGAGATCTCTCTGTGCTTCAGTTTCCTCATCTGTCTCTAACCCACCCTGCATGGTCCAGGGAGGATGAAAGGAGAACAGAAATGAGACAGGCAGATTGAGCTGTGAAAGCCTTGGGAAATACAACCCATACCAAGGCTTCCCTGCCTGCTTTCTCTTTTGGTTCCCATCCCTCCTCCATTCCTCTCCTGACACTCTCCACCCACCTCCACCCTTAGCCCAGGCTCTGCAATTTCAATCTTCCCTCCCCCACCCCCCATCCCCCACCATTGGCCGAACTCAGAGGCCTGTTTATGACTGAGCTAGCAAAGGAGAAAGTGAAAACATTACAAATACTCGTGATTTAACCACTCTTCCTTAAGCCCTGTCACCCACAGAAGGCACGTATCCCAGAACACATGGCATTGGTAAACACAGATCCCCATCCTTTTTCCTTGGCTGCTGCCTGAGCTGGTTATAAGGGTCCCCTCACCCCAGCACCACCTGCTATCCCGGCCTGTAACTCTCACACCTCACCTGTCACACTCAGTTGTCTGTGTTCTTGACCTTCCAGGCTGCTCTATCCCCATCACTCTCCCATTCTTTCTTCCAACAGCCCTATTGGCTTTCCCCCTTGAAAATTAGGAAGGCAGATTGTGGTGGTTTCAGAAGGGGCTTGGAGGCAGAACTCAGACGCAGCCCCACTTCAAGCTGAGTGACCTTCAGCAAGGTAGTTTATTGCTTTGAGCCTCAGTTTACTCATCTAAAAATGGGCATAAGAGCACTTGCCTCATAGGGTATGACAAGAAATAAGTGAGCAGGTGCAGGTAAAGTACTGAGTAGGAGATGCCTAGTGCCAGCTTAGTGTTTGCTCATGAGTGGAATTATAAATCTGCCAAACAGAGGAACATTTGTTTCACTCCCACCTGTTTCCTCCTTTCTACCTAACCCCAGTCCACAGAAGCTGCATGCTTGTTGTTGAAAGTCCTCCTTCTGTAGAAACCTTTTCTTCTCTGTTCCTTGAAGGCAAGGCTGTAGGTGATGAGGACATGAAAGCGCCTTTTCAGCTCAGTTCACCCAGAGATGCTTAGAAGGGTGAGGACATGGTCAAGGGACTATGCAGAGCCGCCCAAGGCCTCCTGATTCTTTGCAAGCTCCCACGTCCAGGCCTGGGGAAGCAAAGCCACAGCTTCTGGGAAATGCCCCCTTTCAGGCTCAGCCTGAGCAGCTCCTCAGAACAAGAGGGAATGCATCAGAAGCTTGTGAAATGATTTTTAGTGATTTCAGAAATTGCCTCAGCCGATTGTTTGGATTTTTCTGCAGCCTTAGATTAAAGAGGAGAGAAAAAGGCCCCTGGTGATAGAAGAGAATGCAGCTTTTTCCAAGGAGGACCAGGGGCTGTAGGCAGCTTCTGAAGAAAACAAAGGCCTGAGTTGGTCCTGCCATCCGGGTGGGTGACTGGATTATATCTGAGTGGTGAAGAATCCATCCTTCAGGCCTTCTTCTTGCTCCTCTTCTTCCTCCTGCTACCCCCCAAAGAGCTGTGACCTAGAAGTGCCTGATTCACACTGCCCACTGCTCCAGGCCTCAGCTTTAGGCCTTGCTGTGGAGGTCCACAAGGACACTCCTGCACCCCAGCACAGCCTCATTCACTAATTTGCCAGTGTCCTCACCTTGCACCGTTATTGCCACTCATCCAGACACTGTGAGTTTTCTTCCTTAACCTAAAAAAAGACAACAAACAACCGTTGTCTTCACAGTCAGCCTACCAGACTTAACCTCTGCAAACTGTTTTTGCTTGTTGTTTTTCTTTCGCTGCACTGGGACAGGCATGCCAGGTTCAGATCAGCAGGATTTCTTCTTTCAGAAATAGCTAGAAGAAAGAGAAAGGTCAGACTTCAGGGTGCCCAGACGGTGCAGTAGTGGAGTTTTGCTGAGAGGGGAAGTGTGCTCCGCATGGTTAAGGCTCACAGATGGTAGGGCAGCAGACATGTCTGGGCCTGATGCCGGTCCTTGGGGAAGGAGTCGGCTGTTGACATTTGGTTCCTGGGTTATATCTGAGTGGTGGGAATCCGTCTATCAGGCCTTCTTTTTGTTCCTCTTCTTCCTCCTGCTCCCACCCAAAGATCTGTGACCTGGGAGTGCCCGATTCACATAGCCCACTGCTCCAGGCCTCCTCCAGCCTCTGTGGGCCGCTTCTCCCACCTCAGCCAAGCCTCTGGTTGCCTTCAGAGTTTGGGAAATGATGTTTTGTCCCAGGGAGCAGCTGTTGATCCAGATAATCAACAGAGCTAGAGAGCGTGAGAATCACATTCTAATTCCAGTCTTGACTTTGTCTCTTCATGAAATCCTGGGGGTGGCTTTATCTCTTCTCCACCTACTAAAGATTCTAATCTCTGTCCACTGTTGCTCTGGAGCCATCATGGGAGCCAAGGTAAGTCACTGTGCAACAGTTCTTTGGGGCTAGAGTGGAGAGTTAGAGAGCTGGTGAGACTGTGTGCTCTGAGGCTGGAGCCTGGGCCTTGTGTTCAGGCAGAGGAGCTAGACCAGAGTCTGAAATATCTACATGTGTTATTTTTCCTGATAACAAATCTTATCTCCTGATAGCATTATGTATTATACAAATGTTTTAATATTAAATTATAAATTGTAAATTATAAACTCTCCTGGGGTCGACAGTGACTATAGACAGTTACTGAAATGCCACATCATGGCCATGGCCTTTTTTCACTTTACATTTAGTGCACACATCTTGCTACACTTTTACTGCCCGCTGCAATGTTCTTTTTTACTACATGGTGTATCTGAGTTTTTTTTTTTTTTTTTTTTTTGCTACATCGTAAACTATGTGGTATTGAATATCCTGACATAGACCCTTCTAATATGGGATCTGCTGCTGCATTTTGCCTGCTGATGAATGCTGAGAACGCACCTGCTTTATCAGAGCAGGTTACTGCCTCTCAGCTTGAACATTGCCCTCAAGGGAGCCCAGGATGGAAAGAAGCCTCCCCAGGTCACACTGTTTTTAATGACCAGCCAGCCTGGAGTCATAGACTCAGGACCTCCCGGCCAGCGGCTGAACCTCTCCTTTTGCTTGGGCTCCACATCGGAAAAAGTCTTTGTGCAATGCTAGGCACAGAGGCAATGGTCAGCGTTAACTGTGAGATCATGGCAGCCAGCCCCTTGGTCATTCAATGGGCAGGCTTTCCCACTGCAGAGGCCAGAAGAACCCTGGAAGATCAGTGGCTCTTGATGTCCCTGGTAAGTACAAGGTAGCAACAAAGACCTGATCCTTCAGGCTCCTCTGCTTCCTAAGCCACAGAAGGGTACAGCAGGCTCAGCCTGAAGGGTGTGTCTGTCACAAGAAATTGGTTCCCAAGAGGTGTCAGTAAAGTCATTGATTCTCTAGCCCTTCCCCTGGAGAATCTCATTAATCAGCCCAGATGGATGGGAAATTTAGAAATAAAAGCCACCAGTAAACAGAAAGGAAGTGGGACAACCCAGGCAGGCGCTACCTTCTGCTCCTGCTCCTCCCTCAGAATGATGCCTCTGCAAGTGGCTTATGGCCTTCTTTCCCAAGGGTCTTATTTCCCTGCCCAGAGGATGGGATGCAGTCTTCTAGGCTCAAGCCTCATTTTTGTAGCCTCCATGGGAACTTGGTGAGCCATGGTCTTGACAAGGTCACTGCAAGCTCCCACACCTTCAGGCAGCAGACTCTGAGACTTTGGACAATTTACCCCACCTCTCAGGCTTCAGCCTGCTTTCCAGCTAAACCTTGCCTATTTTTATTTTTGATTTTTATTTTGATCAAAATGATACATGTACATAGTTTTTGAAGTTGAACAATAGTACAAGGCCAATAACCAGAAACTGCAGGCTCTGCTCCCCATCCCAAGATTCCCCTCCTTGGCCCATGACTGTCAGTTTTTTTTGGCCATTTCTTCTTCCATTATCTTTCATATTTCTAAATAATTTTATTATATTGCTATTTCTTGATCTTCCTCCTTTCAAATATTCACCTCTTAGTATGGAAAAATCAGTACTGATTGCCACCTATTCACAAGGTCATCTTCCAATGTCATGGTTTGGGTAAATTGATATTTAGTGTTTACATGTTTAAAACTATGTAAACATTGTTCTCTGCTAAACCAAATAGTATCCTATTTCTGCTACAATCTGTTGTTTTTCCTCTATTATTATCTAATTTTTTTTTTTACTTTTTTTGGTACTTTATCCTCTCCCCTACGAAATCACAAAACGCTGATCAAACACCACATATCTCTTCTCAGCATGACAAACCCCAGCAAGTATGGTGGATTCTGTGTTTTCCCTGGTTATACTGCTCCAGGAGGCCCTCACTCACCTGTTTCATTCTCAGCGTTCCATCCATTGGCCCCCTTGCTTTCCCAGAGCAAAAATACTGAGGCTCAGAGAGGTTAAGGAACTTTTCCTAATGTTGCAAAGGTAAGATCAGGGTGGAGATGAAGTTATGGGCAAAGACCAGCCCTCAGACCGAGCATGCTGTAGCCTCATGGGCAGCAGCCATGTAAACAAGACCAGTAGGTAGGTTTAACACCTGCAGCAGATTGCACATGGTACAGAAACATCTGGCCCTGACTGCAGAGGGCAGAGGCAGGTCCATCCTGAGTGACTCTTCCTGGTGAGTGCCCCTATGCCCATTTCCATCCCTGTCCTTGGCAGATATGAGAGTGGGCTGGGCTTCAGTCTGCCCACACTTTGACCATCACATGGCTACTTCCCCTTAAACATGCTAAAACAGCTCCCAACTGCCAAGCTGATGAGTGCCTCCCAGGGCCACCAGCACCCCCTCGTCACAGGGCTACTCTTTACTACCACCCCAGGTCTCTTTCACGTGGGACTGAGCTCTACTCCCACTCCCAGTAAGCTCTGCACTGGAGGCAAATCCTCCTTTGCTGGCCAGAGTTTGCTAAGGTCTGTTCTGGGGAAAGTGTAGAAGTTAATATTATTCTGGGGGTCTTGGGGCCCAAAGGCTGGTAACCCAGTTGTTCACACACAGGCAACTCCCTAAGGGAAGTACACACCCCTGAAGGATCACAGAGAACCTCCTGAGTCCAGAGCTCTTGTCGGAAATCACTGCCTCTAGACAAAGAGGCCTGTGCATTGTGTGAGCCCTCAGAAGACCGCCATCCAGCTCATCTCAGAGGCTGCACACTGGAGTGTTGGCCTGCATGCATTCCTGCAAGTTGGAGGCCAGACCCCAAGGAAGCTCTGCCATTGGCCAGGGCCACCACAGAGGCACAGGGAGTGGGGCAGGGCACATCTTCCCCACCTCAGCCATCAAGAACCAAGGAGTGGGTGACAGAAGCACTTGGGAAATGAAGATGCATAGATCTCTTCAAGTGGCCACATGCTTTCTAAATAGACAACTCACTAGGACTTAATCTGCAGCTCATGTTCAAACTATTAATTAGGGAAGAAAAAAAGTGTGTGGTTGTCAAGGCAACACCAAATTGCCCCAGACCCTGTTGCTCTCTAAGGTAGGGAAGGGAGGGGAGCAGAGCCAAGGCTTGTGTCCCTGGCAGATATGTTCTGGGGCATGGGGGGCAGACTGGACACCCTGCGTTCTTCCCACCACCCTACCTCAGCCCCTGAGCCATGGTGGTATAGTGCAAAGAGGGCTGACTGGCTCAGGGCTCTCCCTTGGGGGCCTGGGCACAGTTGCTCAGGCATGGATGTTCCAGAGCTATCTCCTCGCTGAGGGCCAAGTTCTCCATTTTCCTCCAGGTCCAGTGCCACCCCAAAGCAGCTCAAACCTGGAGCCTGCTGCTCTTCCTGCTCCCTAGTCCTAGGACTTCCTGGCAGTGCTTATGCTCACAAGCCTGGTCATGGACATGGGCCTAGCCTGGCGCATTTTCTGAGTTCAGTCTGAAAGATCAAGGGACCTGGAGTCTCAGCCAGAGAGTGTCAACCAAGGCCGCATGGAGGAGGGTATGGGGCTAATTCTTCCACCTACAAGCACACATGCTGCCAGCCTGGCTTCCCTACCAAGAAATGGAGCCAGCCCAGTGGGTTGCTGCCCATGGTCTATGCCAACCTGGGCCCAGGCCTGGGTGGAGCTGGGTGGTAGAGGACAGGGCTGCTCAAGTGGAGGAGTTAAGCACAAGGAACCTCTGCTATCTTCAGACCTACCTTGTCACTGGTCTGCCTTTGACCATGCAGTGCTTCTAGGATGAGATTCTCGCTCCTCCTAAGCCCTATTGACCTACTGCATGTCCATCTCTGTGGCCCCAAGGTCTGGCCATAGGAAGGGGTCCACAGATACCTAATGCATGAACAAATGAGTGAATAAGTGAATGAATAAATGGGTGACATGGAGAGTGATGACTGGGAGCAGAGGAAATGAGAGAGGCGAGGTTGAGGGGAGGAGCTGGTGGGAAGGCCTCAAATGCCAATCTGGGGCATGATGTTGGTAGGCGACCTATTCCCCAGCTTCTGCCTTGTCCCTGGGGCAGCTCCTATATTCCAGAGACCATTCAAGTCCCTGGAAAATGTGGCCTCTTCACTTGTTCCCCCATCAGAGAGAGAGGGACCCCAGGGCCCATACTCCAGAGCCCACCTCACCTAGCCCCTGATGGGGGCTGCCTCCCCAGGACCCCTCAGACCTGACTGCTTTTGCTACACAGTCTGTGGGTTCTCCCAGTGGCCCAATTAGTGATAATTGGGAGCAGGAAGGTGTGCATGTGTGTGGGTGGGCCGGAGCCTGATGTCCTTGTTAGATGCTTCCTGGGACAGGCCTTTCCCCAGAGACCCCTGGGGCCCCTGGATGGGATTGCACAGGTTTCCCTTCCACCCCTCAAGCATAGCGTGCACTAAGACCTTCTCTTCAGAGGACTTGTACTGTCTGTCACTGGCCACTTCCTACCTGGGGTGCCAGCTGCCCTAGGGCCAGACAGGAGGTAGGGGTATAGGGCTAAGTCCTCAGGCCTGGCACAGAGCCATGGCTCTTCACAGTTTCAGACCCTAAGAATGAAGGGGAGAAGGGCTCAGGGCCTAGCAAAAGAGGCACAAAGGGACCTCACCCACAGTTCAGTAATGGCAAGGAAAGAAGCAAAGATTTGTTTTATCTGACTTGGCACACAGTTGTGCCTCTCCTGAGGGTCAGGGGGTGTGAAGGCCCTCCCTAGAGAGCTGGGACTTCCCCTTGGTTTCCCCTTCTCCTCCATATCCTCTACCTCTTGTCACTTGGGGCAGAGATGGGAGTGTCCCAAGACAAAGCACGCTTTGTATCAAGCCCTAGACCAAGTTCTCAACTCCTGTGATGCTCCCCTCTGCCTGTGGGCACTGGTCACAGCCTAATGACCAAGGCTGTAAAGGGGGAAGCATGAGTACAGCACGTGGGGGAAGGCCCCATCACAGCTGGGGCAGAAGCACATCCCCACTCCACAGCTTTGGCTTTCCCTGCCCCCTGAAGTGCTGGCCTTGACCATCGTTTGTGAGTACACTCATCCTGGGCACAGCCAGGCCTTCCTCTTGGACTCAGACCCTATCCCCCGAAGATCACGCAGAGACTCACTCAGGTTGGGGGCCTCACATCTGGAAGCAGAGCCCTCAGAGCTCAAAAGTGCTCAGCGATGAAAATTCCTGGGTCCTATTCCTGGGACCGGCCTCAGTTTCAGCCGCTGTGAAATGGGCCTGTTCCTGTGGAGTAGTCGCTGGAGATGGCCGGGGGCCAGTGGGCTGTGAGGTGCAGGAGCCAAGAGGAGAAGCCCAGCCGCGGGTGGCCGCTAGAGGGCAGAGCCCACCCGTGTGTTTCCTCCAGGGAGATGGTGAGCCGCGAGCCGGGAAGGAGGACCAACTGCGTGAGGTGATGCCTCATTGTGGTTTTGACCTGCATTTCCCTGATGATTCGTGAAGTTGAGCATCTTTTTATGTACCTGTTGGTCATTTGTAGGTCTCCTTTGGAAAAATGTCTATTCAAGTCTTCTGCCCATTTTTCAGTTGGATTGTTTGCTTTTGACTGTTGAGTGATAAGAGTTCCTCTGGTATTTTGGACATGAACCCCTTATCAGATACATGGTTTAAAATAAATATTTTCTCCCAATCCATAGATTGCCATTTTAGTTTGTTGATTCATCTTTCATTATTTAATGATCATTTTTATTTTCTCTTCTATAAAGAATCTGTTTATACCTTTTGTCCATTTTCCTACTGTGATCTTTTTTTATGTTAATTTGCAGCATTTTATGTATTCTGGATTTTAATCCTTTGTTATATTTGTGGCAAATATTTTTCTAATCTTTCACTTGCATTTTAACTTTGTTTATGGTGTCACTTGTCACACAGACATACTTTCTTTCTAAAATGCATGCCTAAACTTCTCATTTCCTCACTAAAATTTTTTGCTGTATCTACAGATTACAATCTAGATCAGTAACCTGTCAGGGGAGTACAAAGACGGAAGGCATGGGCTCCACCTCTCATTTACTACGTGGCCTCTCAGAACCTCAGTGTTCATAACTGTAAACGGGCTGAGAGTCCCCACCTTGTGCCATTGCTGTGAAAATGTCATAGCGGGAGTGAACCCTTGGTCCCATCAATTTCACTCTTGTCACTATTCCTGGCATCATGCCCCTTTATAATCATACCCCCCAAACGCTTTCCAGTCTCATCTCCTGTACTCCAGCCCAAAGGAACTACTCTCTCTTCCCCCACACACACACTTGCCCATATTCCCCACTTCCATCTTTGCACACTCAATTCTTTCCTCCTACACGTCCCACCCTTCCTCCCTCTCTGTTGCCCTCCCCTCCCCAAGCTTTTCAAAATTCTTCAGTCTAACACCACTAAATCTCCATCTGTCCCACTGTCTGAGACCTGGTCCCCTTCATTCCATTCCACTCTGGGATCCCTCCTTTCTCTTTTCCTCTTCTGAGGCTCATCCCTCAATTTTGCTTCGAAACAACTGTGAGTTGGTCTTCTCATTGGCAGTATTCTCCTCAGGGAGGAAAGCTGTGTCTTGCTTATCTTTAATACACACCACCCCCCAGCATATCCTGAGAATGTCTGCTCTCCCATCAGAATTTAGGGACCAAGAAGGTACTTCCCACACTCAGGTCACATGGATGGTAGGGGCAGAGCTGGAAAGATTATCCAAGTGCCTGACCTCTGCCTGAACCCACAGAATGTGCCCAGGCTACAGAGGAGGCCCCTAATTCCATCCCAAAGGTCTTTGTGTAGATGGAGGCAGGAGCTGTCTAATGAGACCTCTTCTGAAGCAGAGGCCACCAGCTCCTGACCCCAGCTCCTTCCCCAAGATCAGGAGACTCTGGAGATTGAAGTCAGCTGTCTCCCAGGCCCTTTCCTCCAGGCTGGACCTGGACTACACTTCGACCCCAGGTTTCTCCTTAGCATCTGACAGAAGGGCTGGCTAAAGGTGTGGCTGTCCTGGTCCCTGCTTGGGCTAAATCTAATTAGCGGGGAACTGCTTTAAGGCAACCCTCTTGGAAAAGGTTGACTTTTCCTGTACCTCTGATTCTGAAAGAGCAAATTCCAGTCTCTCTCTGACTTCACTTTCTGCCTCTGGAAAATGGGGAAGGGGGACCTGGGACAGAAGGTTATGGGATGATGGGCAGACAAGTGCTTTGGATAGCAGGAAGGTTGGGCCTAGGCCCTAGGGGCTCAGTGTGGATTCCAGTATCTGCCAGGCTGGGTGCTGGGAGAGGCTGAAGTGTCAAGTTTGGGGGCTATCCTGGACTTGTCTCAGATCTTTCTCCTGGCCCTTCCTGAGTTCACTGTCTCTTTTCTCTGCTTTTCCTCAAAGAGCACTGGGGGTTTTCTGGCCAGGAGGCACCAAGAGTTCCAGGGAAATAGAGGGCAAACCCAGATGATGATGAAAATGGGCTTAAAAAAAGCCCCCTTTGGGGAGCCCTGGACTCCCTTCCCTTTGACCAAAGAAGGGCCCACCTAAGAGAGGGTGGGTAAGGAGAAAGTGCAGGGGCAGGTGCAAGACTGGGCTTTCTGCCTGGATGCAGTGCTCTGGGTGTTATGTTGGAGAATGTCTGGGTGAACAAATCACAGGCAGGTAACTTTTCTCTGAGGTTCTTCTTCATCAAAATACTGGCTAGCACACAGGGCTATAAGAACTGAATGAGTCCACACATGGACAGATCATCTAATGCAGTGCCACACATATATGAAGTGGGCCGCAAGCAATCACTAATCAGAAATTGCACATCTGTAAGTCCATGCCTGATGCTGAGGTCCTCCTGGGATGTGTGTGTGTGGTGTGTTTCCACATGTGAACAACCATGTCTTGGCACAGGTGTGGGTGTGGGTCTGTTGGGGTCATTTCTCCTGCAGGACCACTGTTCAGAAGATAGCAGGTAGGGTGTAGTCTGGAGGAAGGCTGGTGCTTGGATTGGGGGAAGAGTGGACAGGCTGAGCTTGGGGAGAAGACAGGGCAGGAAAAAACAGAAGCAATGTTAGTCCATATTGTCTACAGTCGCTAAGGTCTATGAAGGTTAAACCCTGTCACCTCCTGTACTAAGGCTGCTCCTCAGGAGAGG
This sequence comes from Cynopterus sphinx, assembly GCA_030015415.1. Taxonomy (NCBI): domain Eukaryota; kingdom Metazoa; phylum Chordata; class Mammalia; order Chiroptera; family Pteropodidae; genus Cynopterus; species Cynopterus sphinx. The sequence goes on from CM057381.1 coordinate 115,555,565, forward strand.
GTGGGGTTGAGCAAGGTTGGCTACAGCTGACTTATGTGCCACCCTGGCCAGGCAGTCCTGGGGCCTCAGCACAGCCCAGGATTCAGTAGTGACAGGTGGTCCAGCTCACTCAAGGGCATGACATGGCCCATCAAGGCTGTGATATATGGGTACCTTGGCAGTAAAGCCTACAAAGTTGTCATGCTATAACGTACTATTTATATGCTTGTGACCTTATTCACTGGCAGTGGGCTAGACATTCGGTTGTCATTGATACCAGAACCAGGAGGGCCAATTCCAGACCAGGGTCCTACAGGATGGGTTGGATGAAGGGAGCCCTAGTGTGCAGGCATAGGCCACTGTCTGCTTCTCCCTTTCCCAGTCCTTCCCAGGGGGCTTCTCATTTTGGAGCTCACCCTGGAGCCTTCTTTTTCCTATTGAAGGATAACTTACATTCAATAAAGTATAATAGTCATGACTTTCACACAAATGGACATCTGTGCAACTATGACCCTGAGCAAATTTTGTCACCCCAGAAAATTCCCTGTGTCCTTTCCTAGTCAAAATCTCCTACCCTAGAAGTTACCATGATTCTCACCATTATCATCAGAGATGAGTTTTGCTGTCCTAGAATGTCAAATAAATATAGTCATACAGCATGTTTTTTGTGTGTGTCTAGTTTCTTTTGATCAGCATAATGTTTTTTAGATTCATCCATGTTGTGTATAACATTTGTTCATTCCTTTTATCACTGAGTATGGATATACGACTCTCTTTTTATCTGTTCTGTTGATGTATATTTGGGCTGTTTTCAGTTTTCAGCTATGGTGAATAAAGCTTCATTGACTATTCTTGTCCAAGTCTCTGTGTGTGGACATGTGTTTGTTGCTCTTGGGTAAACACCTAGAAGTGAAGAAGCTGGATCACACAGTTAGTATGCGTGCTAAACTTCATAAGAAACTGCTAATGGCAATGTATGTAAATTCCAGTTGTTCTTCATCACTAGAAGGTCCTCTGCTCCAGAACCTTGGTTGTCTCAAAGAGCCCATCATTGCCCCATCTGGAGGTGAACCTGGCTGCTGGGTGGCAGGCATCCTCCAAGAACCCAAAGTCCTGCTGCAAGGAGGGGTCTGGCTGATATGGGTTACACCCTTGGGGAGCCAACAGAGAAGAGAATTAACACTTGGTGATCACCAGCTACTAGTCAAGCTCTACATACATGCATTTATTTAATCCTCTGTGTGCTTAGGTCCTCCCAGGAGCAGCAGAAGAAACATATGTTGTCTGCCGAGAGCCCTACCCCCACCTGCCAAGCCTACCTATCCCTGGCAGCTGCTCCCTGGCCACCATGATGGATCTATCACATATCACAAAGGCTCTGGGAAGGTCTGTAAAGCCTCTCTTAAAGTCTCTACTGCACAGAGAGGAAAAGCAAGACCCTGGGAAAGGACTCAATTCACAGTTACAAGCACAGCTGGGCTACAACTCAGGTTTCCCGCTCCAAGCTTAGGAGAGAATACCAGTTCCCCTCTCTTGGAAAGAGGCCCTTTCTATGTCCCCCTCTCATCAAACCAATCCTAGAGAGATCTTCACTCAGCTGGGAGCACCTCTGAGTAGGCCATGTCACAGTCCTGTTTGTGAGCCTCAGTCAGGCATTATGGCAGGCATCAATGAGAGGAAAGATGGGTGAGTGATTGAATTTGGCTCTGCTGCTTGGAAAAATTCTAGAAAACTCGTTCTCTTAAATATTCACAGGTTTGTTCACAGCTCAATCCCAAGTTGTGGAAGGAATCTCTAGACATCTTTGAGTGTGGTGCTCTGCTTTCAACAGCCCACATGTTACTTGTTGAATTTTAAGGATAAAGTAATTGACATCAGGAAGTTAAGTGGCTGCCTCAGGATTTGTATCCAGACCTGACAGAATGACTTAATGAAGACAATGGAGAATGGAAACTGGAGGTCTTAGGAGAAAGACCCAATAGTAATGAAGATCACACATCTCAGAAATTATAAGTAATGAGAAAATTAGGATTCAATTGCCCATACTTTATTTTGTGCAAAGCTATTGGGGAAGCAAGGTCCATTGATATTTGGCCTGATTTTGTCTGTACTGTGCAGAAATTTCTTTCCTTCCAAATCTGCCATGTGCTGACATGCAAGGACCACATTAGGGGCCTAGAGGTGGCAGTATGCATTTGGCTGGTAAGCCTAGCCAGATATCTGTGAGGCTCTTGTTTACTAGAGAGATTAAGCTGTCCTGTTGCTCTAATAGACATCAAATATACATATTAAAAGTCCTTGTTAATGTTTTATAGATTCACACCAATATCTTAACAGTTATTGTATGTAAGCTACACCTTAATAAAAAAGGAAAAATGGCAGCATGGAGAGAGGCAGGGAGTGGGATGGAGGGCATGGGACAGGAAGGTACTGTGATCTCTCATCATGGCAAACAGGCAGGGTATGGCGAGAGAACTCTGAGAACCAGAGGGAGGCAAGCTATGCTTGCCCATGCTCCATAGGTGGCTTGTGGGAGAAACTGGGAGGGTCCATGGTCATATCCCCCTTTACCACTTTCTCGACTGGTGGGCTTGCTCTGCTAATTCCCTTCTAAGGGGTTGATGCTCAATTCTCTTCATGAAATTGCAACCCATGACCCTCCAGGAGGGCCATGATGGGTTTGGAGAATGTTCTATGCCTGAGATGATGCTGTTCCCTACTTCTTCCTGGCTCCTGGGCTGCAAGCAGCCAGAGACAGGAGCCCTAGGCCAGCATAATGAGCCTTGATGTTCTGGTTCCAAATGTCAGCCCCTCAACTCTAACCAACCTCAGCCCCAATCCAACTTGGAACCTTATCTTTGGAGGTTCCAAAATCTCCTAGGTCCTAGAATTGGCTTTTTTGGGGTGAAACCCAGATGACTGTTTCTTTTCAATGTGTTATCCAGAGCATGTGGGTGGCCCATGGGGAATGGGGAGTAAGTGCCCCACCAAAGGCATACACGTTAAATAAAAGTATGTTTATTTATATTTTTATGTACATACATGCGTGTATATATATAGTGTGTGTGTATATATATATATAGTTTTGAGTGTATATAACTGTTGATGGAGCATTTATTATATATATTAATGTATATTTAATACGTTATATTAATTACATTTTATTATATTTTTATTGTACATTAAAATGTCATATGACATATACATTTCATATTTCATTTATATATTATGTTTTATTATGTATTTTCATACTTCATATGTTTTAGTATTATGTATATTATTTATGTATTTAATATTGAACATATTGTATTATATATGCTGTTAACTAGAGGATTGCAAACATGTGTCCACGGAAAGACTTACACATGGATGCTCATAGCAGAGTTATTTATAGTAGCCTCAAAGTGGACACAACAACCTGAATGCTCATCAACAAGGGAATTGATAAACAATTGCAATACTTCTATACAACGAATGTTACTCAGCCAGAAAAAGTGAGTTACATGTAACAACATGAAGGATCTCAAAATTACTGGGCTGCATAAGAAAAGACAGACAAAAAAGAGAACCTACTATAGATTTCTATTATATGAAATTTAAGAAAATGCAAACTAACTTGTAGTGACAAAAAAGAGCTCAGTGGCTGCCTGGGAGTAGTGGCAGAGGGAGGGATGGATTGCAAAGAGACATAAAGAAACTTTTGGAGGTGATGAAAATATTTGTTTTCTTTATTGTAGTGATGGATGGTTTCAGTGGTATATTTATGTCAAAATTAAATTGTGTAGTTTAAACGTGTGATTTTTTATATTCAAATTCTATTTTAGTAGTGTAAAAAAAGCAATTTCAATCATGTTTCTTTAACAATCTTATTGATATTTTTAATAATTTAATGCATTTAACAATAATAATTTCATATAATATTTTGTGAGAGGCAAAATGATCATTTTAATGATCATTTTAACACTCATTTAATAAAATAAAATTATTTTAAAATAATCTATCTCATTTTTACTTCTTCCTTTGTAAATTTCTATATTTTGTGTATGTTTTATAATGTGTATAATTTTTTACTAGAATAGTATATATGTATAAAATAATGTGAGTTAGACACAAATAAACATACTGGTTAAAAATGCTCAAAAACTTCATTGATGTAAGTGCAATATTTTGAAGACCAGTAGAATAGAGAGCTACTGAATCTCTATTCTTTGGGCATTCTATATGATCAAAATAATATTATTTAACCAGAAGTAAAGGAATGGTTGAACATCAAAGAAAAAAAAAAAAGAAATATCCTTCAGATACATGTGATAATGTGAATGAATTTAAAAAACAGACATAGAAGAGTATTATTCTATGATGAAATTTTTAAAAACAGATAAGACAATGGAGATAAAAATCAGATCAGTAGTTGCCTATGGGCAGAAGAGTCACTGGAAGAGGATGGGAGGGACTTTCTGGGTGACAGAGCACTTTGTATCTTGATTGTGGGGGTAGTTACCTCTGTCAGCCCTCAAAGAACTGTGCACTTAAAAAATGAGTGCACTTTATTGTAAGCAAATTATGCCTTAAAGAGGACATAAGGACAAAGGGCTACCAGTTTGTGTCCTAGTACCAATCACTGTAGACTTTTCTTTTCTCATACAATTTTTTCAATTGAGATATTTTTCACGTACCATAAAATTCACCTTTTTTAAGTGTACAATTCCATGGTACGTAGTATATTATGAAGTTGTGCAACCATCACCTTATCTATTTTTAGAACATTTCACCACCTCAAAAAGAATCCCCCAGCCCTATTTCCCCTATATAGCTGAGCTGAGTGTCCTTGGTCACCTGTTTGGTACCGGTGAGCTCATGTTAGTAGTTAAGAAGTTGAAGGTGTGACAGGTTTAAGAAAAATACATGACTCAATAATATAAAATTGAGAACATTCTGCTCATTAATTTATTATTTCCTCTACGAATCAGGAAAAGAGTGCTGTGGTGGCAGAGAGGGCTCCCTGGGAATGAATGGGGGCATAGCACTGGGTTTGAATGGAAATGGGGTTAGTGGGGCATGTGCTTTCTTAAGGTAGATGACTGAGGAAATATAAGCTAAGTGCCTTAGGTACACTGAGAAGGAAGTGGAGAGATCTTGGGAGGCCTCCTGGAAGTGGTAACTTTGGGACTAGCTCAATTATTTCTCATAATTCTGTTGTGCTTTAGAGTTTGCGAAGAGTGTTTATAAGTATCAGTTCAGGACCTGGCAAGATAGGTGGCTTCATGTCCATTTTACAGAGATGAGGAAACTGAAGCCCAGAGGAGGGAAGGGTTCTATAAAGGTCTCATAAAGAAGCAGTGACTAAATGTAGACTTACTCCAACCTGTCTACTTCAACATTCACTGCTTTTGCCCTTACAACACAGCATAGGAGAGAGGGATGCAGAGAGATGCCTGGCGGGGAGATTTGCAGGAGCCAAGATATGGAGGTGAAGCAAGGCAGGTATTTGGGAGACATGTGCCAGTGGCCTTGCCTGCAAGGCAGCAGGGCCAGCAGAATAGACTGGGCCTCATCAGAGAGCAGCATGGTGTGAGCAGTGACTCTTTGGTGGTGATCACTTGAATGATTAGCTATAGGGAGTCATTATGTGACTTGCCTCACTTGGGCTGATTGAGCTGACTGGTCAGTGGCAAGAAGGGCCACTGAATGCTGACATAGTGTCTGGCAGGCTGCAGGACTTAAAATCTTCCTGAGTTGAAAACATCCCCATGCCCTGGCTGAGGGATCTACGGGTTCTCAGGGTCCAATCCTGGCCCTTATGCTATTCAGAAGAAGGCCCTGAGTCGACACCCACAGAGAGCAAGTCTGCTTGGAAATAGCAGGCATGGCTTCAGGGGATAGGGCATTCATATGGGATGGTCAAACACCGACACCTTGGTCAGTGAAGAGAGGGGGTTATAACTCCACTCCAGGTAGCCAGTAGGGAATGGAGGTAGCAATGGGAATGGCCAGGGTGCTTCATGGGTATGCCACGCTCTGGTCTTGGATGCTGACAGCTGACCCAATTGCCACCCTCTCATCCACTTACTTCCTGTCAGAGAAAGGGCCAGACTCATGGTGAATGGGACAGGCACATATCTGTCCTCAAGGGGACTGATATCTATCTGTGGAATTAGACAGGGAAACAGAACCCAAACAAATAACAAACAAATACAGACATAAATTATAAATACAGTTGCGAAGGAAATAACTAGGGAAGAGAGAGAGAGAGAGAGCACCTGTTTAGATGGGTGGACAGGGAAGGTTCTCCGAGAAGACTGCCTTGTTGAATAGGTACTGGAACAATGAGAGGGTACCAACTATATGAAGGTGGGTGCAGGAGGTGGGATGGAGAAAGTGCCAGGCAGTGGGAACAGTGTGTGCAAGGGCCCTGAGGTGGGAATGGAAAGGAAACAGGTATAATTAAACTGCAGTAAAAAAAGGCAGATGAGTGGTAACAGGTGAGTTTGGAGGTGACCAGGGACAGTCTTATAAGCCAGAGTAAGTCTTCTGGATTTATTCAAAATGCAACAGGAAGCCTTGGCAGGCTTTTAAACCTGGGTGTGCCGTGATCAGAAGTCAGTTTTTTCCGTGCTCCTCTGGGGGCTGCCTCTTCTGTGACTAACTCCCACCCTGAATTTCCACACAGCAGAGTGGTTGAGGAGCTGGCATGCCTGGTTTGAGGCCTAGCTCTGCCTCTAAAAGTAACCTAGAAGCTCCCAGCTTGCTCTCTGCCCAGAGGGAATGACATAATTACCCTGAAAGATGTTGCAAGGGCTAAAGGAGATTTCATCTATGTACACACACATAGGGCTGGGAACAAGGCAGACTCAAATGGTAGTTTTCAATTGTTCCCTGGGCTCTCTGCTCTTCCTTTTCCTCAGAGATCATGTAGGTGAGCAGTGGAGAAAGGCTGGAATCAATGAGAAAACTGGCTCCTGTTTGAATTTAAAAATGTTTGGATACACTGAAAGATAGCACATGTCCTGAATGGGAAAATGAAATATCATAGGTTATTTGATCTGTTTAAATTAATTCATAAGTTTAATCAACTCTATGTAAAAATTTCAATTCTTTTGGAACTTAAAATATCCGTAGTGACAGGTGACATTTACTGAGCATTTACTATGTGCCAACCATTGAGCTGGTGAAGCAAGTCTTACTCTTATCTCCATTTTATAGACTAAGACCCTAAGGCCTAGAGGGGATAAATAACTTGCCAAGGTCACGGGGCTGGTAAGCATTGAACCTGGATAGTCCCATTTCCAAAGCCAGCACTCTTAACCCCTAACTAATTATCTAGAATGTGCACAGACACATAAACCACTGTGGTTACTATGTGATATTCTGAATAAAAGGGACTCCATTAGGTGAATCTGTCTATGTTAGATGCTATTTTTAAAAAACAATATTTAGATCCATGTGATGTCTGCCCAAATTGAGGTTAATGAAAGGAAGTGGAGACTTCAGAAATAAATTGACCCAAGACATGAAAGCAACCTAAGTGCCAAACAATAGACAATTGGATAAAGAAAATGTAGTATATACATATAGTGGAATGTTTCTCGACCATAAAAAAGAATGAAACCTTACCATTTGTGACACCATACATGGACCTAGAGGGTATTATGCTAATAAGTCACAAAGAGAAAGACAAATACCATATGACTTCACTTATATGTGAAATCTAAAGAACTAAATAAATGAACAAACAAAACAGAAACAGACTAACAGACACAGAGAACTAACTGCTGGTTGCCAGTTGGCTGTGGGGGAGGGTGGGGGCTGGGTGAAAAAAGTGAAGGATTAAGAAGTATAAATTAATAGTTACAAAATAGTCACAGAATAGGGTATATAGTCAATAATATTGTAATAACTATTTATAGTGCCAGGTAGGTACTAGATTTACTGGGGCTGATCATTTTGTAAATTATATAACTATATACAGTACATCTGAAACTAATATAATATCAAATGTTAAAAAATCAGAATAGATCAACTAACTTCAGAAGCTTAGTATAAAAGTAGATTTTACTAAATGAAGGATAAGGGAAGAATTATTTAATAAATGATAACAGCATAAAAAATAAAAACTGGTGATGCTGGTGGTGAGTTAAACCTATATTTTACTCCACACAGTAAAATAAACTTGGGATGAATAATCATCAAAGAATTATTTAATGAAACTGTAGAAAATTAGTAGAAAATGAAACTGTAGAAAATTACTAGAAAATAAACTATCAGATGGGTGGCAGAAAGCTCACTTTGTCAGCATTGAGACAATAAAAAAATCACAAAGCAATAGAATAATGAACATTAAAACAAAAAACAATGAGCTGGGAAATATCTGCATCACTGATAATACAGGAATAATATGTATAACATGAAAAATGCTAAGTCAAAGTCAGAAGAGGTTCAAGTCCCCAATAGATGAATGAATATGAACAGATCATTCAAAGAAAAGGGAATACAGAGAGTAAATGCATGGAAAAACCTTCATTTTAAAAGTCATCTAAGAAATGCTCAAGTAACCTTGAACTACCAATAGACACTAGTAATTAGAAAGAAAAAAGAGATGGTACCTATTGCTTACAAATGTATATTAAACACTTTAAACTTGTTCCCGACGGGCAGCAGAATGAATGGGCCAGCTCTTTGGGAAAATCCTTTGGTATTGTGGAGCAAGACAACTCTGCCTTTACTTAGTCTTGCACTTGGACATTTGACTGCCAGGAATTTGTTCCAAGTACAGAATTTAAAAATGCATTAGTAAACGATTGTAAAGAACCCAAATATACCATATTAAGAGACGGAGTGAATGGACGAGGATACCTGCACACCGTAAAAATGAATGATGTGAACGAAAGAAAAAAGTGAGAGTAGCAAACAAAAGAGAATGTGTGATTGCCACTATATAGACAGACGTGTAAGGTGGGAGGTTCTATGCGTGAAAAGTTGCATTCTCTAGTAGTATTATGGATACTTTGTTCCTTTTACATTTTCTTTCTTTCTTGTTGTCATGTTGTCTTTTCAGAGGTGTTGACATTTTTATTATTATTTTTTTAAATCTGGATTTAAATCCAGACAGCGGCGTGACTTGCAGCAAGTTTGTAAAGTGGGGTGGTGTTTCCTAGCGCGGTGGTGAGGTCGGGGTGAAGTGGCTTGAATCGCCTTTGGCACCCTAGACCTCCTTTTGGAGGTGGGGGGCCTCCTCCTTCCTGAAAACCGAGAGCCATCGGCGCCCACTCTGACACCTTCTCCCCCGGCCCGGGAGTCCGGGCACTCCCGGGTCTCCGCGGCGTGGGGGCTCACCGCTGCAGGGAACTTTTCAGAGCAGGTGGGGAAAGGGGTGTCCCGAGCGCACCTGCGCTGGGTGCGTAAAGGGTGTGCTTGGGGAACAGAACCGTCCGTAGGCGCCGCCGCTTTCGGGGCCAGTTCGCGGCGGGCTGCGAGCTTGTTGTCCCGAGCCTGGGCCCCCGGCTCTCCTGCGCAAACTGGACAGCCGTCTCGTGCCCCCTCGCCGGGGCCCCGCGCGGCAGGAAAACTCGGATTTACGGGACGCCTCCTGCGGAAGCCTGGACGCATCGGGCGCGCCGGGGGAGCCCGAGTCCGACTTCGCGGACGGGGAACGTGGGCGCTAATCCAGGTCTCACAGGACGCGCGCGGCCCCCCCCCCAGGGGCGACGCGCGCCCGCCCGGGACCGGGCCGCCGCTCCGCGCGCCCGTTCGCTGAGCCGTGCGGCCCGAGGCCGTCGCGTGCGGACGGTAGCGACCAGCTTCGCCCGGCCCGGACGCCGGGACCGCCCCGGTACGCCTCGGGGGGCGCCGGGCTCCGTCGGAACCCGAGGTGAGGCGCTGGGGCCCATCCCTCGTGGGTCGGCGCGGGGGCAGGGTGGGCGCTGCGTCCCTGCGGGCGCGTCGCCCTGCCCGGGCGCGCCAGCGCGGGGCCCTTCGGCGTCGTCGGGGACCGCGGGGCCGCCGCGCGCCCTGCGCCGCGGCCTCGGGGCGTCCGCGGCGAGTTGGGGACCGGCGGCCTGGGGCTGAGGGCGGCTGGCGGCGCCGGACCCCGGCCCCTCGCCCGAGGCCGCCTCGCCTGCAGCGCGGCCGCAGCGGGGCCGCAGGGAGGACGCGCGCGCGGGCTCGGGGAGGCCGTGGCGGGGGGCGCCCCGCGCGCGGCGCGAGGGGCGCGGGCTGCCGGGAGGAGCGCGGCTGCGGGGCGGGGGGGGGGCGCGGGCGCATGCGCCCTGCGCCCGTGCCATATTGGAATGAGTCGGAGCGCGGAGCGCCGCCGCCGCCGCCGCCGGAGCGCGGGCGGAGGGGGCGGGGAGAGCCGCCGGCCGCCCCGCTCCGCCGAGCGCAGCAGGAAGGAGGGCGCGAGCGGGCGGGCGCCGGCGCTGCGAGCGGAAAAACGCGCCCGTGCCGGGGGGGCGAGGAGGGACGGAAAGAAAGAAAGAGAGAAAACGAGCGCGAGAGGCGGGGGAGGAGGAGGAGAGCGAGGGGCGCGCGCGCGCGCGAAAACTCCCGGCAGGTAAAGGAGCGGGGCCGCGGGCCGGGCCTTCCCGCGCGGCGGCCTGGGGCGGGGGCGGGGGCCGCGCGGCGCCCCCTCGACGCGGCCGCGCAACTTTGCTACCGGAGCCCGCGGGGGCCGCAGGGCGGCGGGCGGAGGCGCCAGCGGGCGGCTGCGGCGGCACGGTGGGGGTGGGGTGGGGTGGGGTGGGTGGGGGCGGCGGGGGGAGCGCGGCGCCCCGCTCGGCCCCGCGAGCCGGCGGGCCGGGCTGCACGAGCGCGCCTGGGCGCCCCGCCGCGGCGGGGGCAGCGCGGGGCCCCCGACAGGCGTGCGAGTTCCCGGCGCGCCGGGCCCGCCGCGCGCCCCTCCCCGCGTGTCCCCCGCTTCCTCCCGCCGAGCCCCGCGGACCCGCCCCCCGGGCTCGCTCCGGGGCCGGGGCGCGAACCCGCGGCAGGGGCCGGGGCGCGCGCCGGGGCGCACCTCGGAGGGCCGCGGTGGCACGGGACGGTGGCGGAGCCTCTGGCCGCCGCCGCAACCGGTTGCTTCGCGCCCGCGGGCAGGGGGCTCGCCCTCCCCGGGCCCCGATCTCTGCGGTTCGGGAATCCGTGACTGTTTCGATTTCTGTTCTCGAAGTCTCGTTTTGGACATTGAGCAGGAGGCGGTGGAGAAGCCAGCAGCAGAGCGTCCTGCGAACCAAGGCCTGCTCTGTGGTCAGCAGAAGCGCCTTCTGAGAACAGATTCCCGCGGAAAGGGTGTGTGTTGAGTGGTGTGTGTGTGTGTGTGTGTACAAGATGTCAGCTGTTCTCTGGGGTCTGACACTGAGCCGGGAAGCACAGGGCACCTGCAGGGCTGCTGTTGGGACTGGGCTGCGGCACGCTGGCCAGAGACAGGGTTTTTATTCACGGGGTCATTCCCCACGGGCTGTAAAGGCAGTGTCGGCGGCCGGCCCCAAGCCGCGTTTCTTGAGCCTCCTTCGCAGTGATGTACTTTGAGAACAAAGTAACCGCCAAAGAGGATGAATTTTGTCAATCCCTGGGTTGTCTCCTCCAACCGCATTTTTAAAGTGTGCTTTATTGCGTCGGAAGTAAAATGCCTGACAATGGAACTGTTCATTTGTCAACTGTCTTGCGAGGAGGAAGGTGAGTGTGTGTTTTTCTGTGCGCACTTTGGGGCCTATTGGCTTGGAGTTTTGAGGGAGATACTGATTCGTAGGTCACAGGTAGATTTAGGCGTCACATTTGTTTACCATGTTAGAAAAGTAACGGCCTGGTGGAAACGGGAGTGGCCCAGCATCAGGAAACAGTTTTCTTTCTACCATTGTCATTGACTGGCTGCCTTATAAAGGGTAGTAGCAGTCTCTCATCTTTTATAAGTTTGGTTTTCTTTATTTGCAAAGTTAGAAGATGAGTAGATCATCTTTCTGTGTGCTTTCAGTTCTAAAACTTGGTGACTTTTTTAAAAGGAAAGATTAAAAAAAAAAAAACCCCACAGTATATTTTGAAATGTTCTACTTAAAAATACAGTACTCATCTTTATTAAAATACATTTGGAAAAAAACCATCTTGGTAGCAATAGCTAGGATTACTTTATATCATTTATTGACTGAACAAAGACATTTAAAAATGGGTTTCAGTGTGTCTTTTAAGTTCTTAATTTTTTTTTTATTGAGATCTAACTTGCAGTAAGATCTTTGAGTACAGTTCAGTGATTTTTTACATATGTGTAGGTGCCCTGATAATCACACTCAGAATGAAGTATAGGACATTTTCGACTTCCCAAAGGACTCCCTTTTACATTCTTCCCATTAAGTAAACCCCTCTAGCCTCCCCAAGGTGATCACTATTCTGACATCTATCACTACTGATGAATTTTGCTTCAAAACAAGATCCTTTTTAGCATGAAAGGGGCAATATTAATAATTGAGCTTAAGGACAGCAGGTGTATAAACCTGGAGTTCTGGTCATTTTGCCGTGATCCTAAATGTTTTTAAAATAATTCTTATGTTTTTTTTATTATCTAGAATAACTAAAAATTCTGACCCTGGAGACTCCTAAGTCAGAAGGTTACTTTTTAACTGAAGCAATAACTTTGAATGTTTGGATCTGTGATTCTTGGAAGTATGTGGTCACAGGCTCAGTATTAATCTGTGACTTACCATTTTTGGCATACAAGTACATTTATAGACAGTAGGTTTGAATCATGAACTTTTCTAGTAAGTCAGAGTTTAATGTGTGAGTAGATGAATCAGTTCCTTAAAGCTAGGGATTTGCTGAGAAAATGGAATGAAAATTGATTTTTTTTTAAAGTTCAGTGAATTAAAGAATGTGGGTATAAAGCTTTTTACAACCTTTTAAATGACAGCATTTAACTTGATTTATATATACAGGATGTTCTGGTTTGTCAAATCATTAAAACTAGCAATGAAAGCAAAAACAGAAGGTAACTGAAAATGATGTCAGGTGTGATTTTTGAAGAAATTCAGCATGATAAGGATACCTTTTTGTATTGGACCTCTAGGAAGTTGGGTTTTTTTATATTCTTCACTGAAGCAAGTACTTCAACAACTTGTGTATTCTTCCCAAATGCCTTTTAATTTATTTTTGTACCTTTTCTTGTTTCTACTGCTAAAGGAGAGGAATTAGAGGTTGTGTCTTTTACGGTGAGGACATCTATGTAATAGTAAGTTGGGAACAGTGTAAGGTCTGTGGTAGGGATGTATGGGGCATAGTTCACAGAGTTCAAAGATTTTCTTTTGTGAAATAATTCTGTTTTTCTGTGATTAAGTTAGTGAGCCAGTTGGCTAACAACTGGATTTGGTTACTGTACTGCAAGATTCATAGTATCATTAGGCAAGAGAGTAATTGATTATTGACTTAATTGATCTACCTTTTTTGTGTGTGGCTTTTTTTTTTTGCCTTATCAGATATTTAGTTTGAAACATAGTAAACATTTAAGAATGCAACTAGAGATATACAATGAGAAACAAAATACATATAAAAGGTTTCCTCTTATTTGTTTCTTTGTAAACTCTGATTTTTCTCTTAAGAATATTTTGCCTATCTATAACCTTGCTGCTTCCTAAGGGTACTTTTGCTTTCACTGTGTTAACTAGACGGGGCTTAGCTGTAGAATGATGGTGTAGAAGCAGATGTTGTTTGGCTCTAGTCTGTAGAAAAGGTGAACTGTCCAAACTTCATTAGCTTTTTAATGGTGATTTCATGTTAAGTTTGCATTAAATAAATGAATACAACCCCAAAATTAGAAGGCAGGTAATTTGAATGCCAAATGTTTTTTATATTAAAATTTTTCTGGATGTGGTTCATTGTGTATCAATTAGTGCATCTGCTTTACACGCAGATGGTCCTGGGTTCACATCCCAGTGGAACCATGGTCCATAGTCTACGGCCATGCCACCCTGAACAAGCCCAATGTCTGATCTTAAAAGCTAAACAGGGTCGGGCCTGGTTAGTACTTGGATGGGAGACCAGCTAGGGAGACCAGGTGCTGTGGGCATAAATAATAATAATGATAATTTTTATCTTATAATTTCCTGAAACTTTCTGGAATTATTTGGCAGTTAGCCACTATTTCAGAATAATTTAATAATTACATGTGAGTAAAAGAACATGTAATCAGTAAATGGTACCTCTTTGTCATGGCAGCAGGAATTTTTTTTTCCTAGTAAATAGCATTTGTTATCTAACTGATGTTTTGTAATTGAAAAAAAATATTTTTCCTTATACATTGTTGTTAAAGTGGATGAAAGTCTCTTGGGATTGTAGTTGCCTGGGAGATTTTGAACAATTAGACTTCGGGGAGTGGGATTTTGATATGATTGTATGCTTCTTCAAGTGTTACTATTTCCTATTGGAAAATGATTTAAATAGGTTGTGGTCAGGTTGTTGCAAGTTCATTTTTGAACTTTACAAAAGTGAGAGAGAGGATGTGAACAAAGACAAGTTCTTAATAGAAGAATTACAACTTTACTGCAGAAATTTTCACAAGTTTGATTGTAAACCTTTGGCTGTAACTCAGAGGCACCTATGAATTAGTATATAATTATTTTCTAGTCTCTTATTTAAGAAGTTGTTTATAATGTTAATCAGCTCTCTCTGTTTTTAGATGCTCACTCAAGGACACAATTAAGAAACAAAAAATGTAATCTCTGTATTGTGCTAAATGATATTAAGTCCCTTTTGAACTTTGGTTTGATAGTTGAGTAACTTTCCTGCTGGTCTGCGAAAGTTGGTTCTGGTTTGAGACAACATTTGGAGAGAGTCTTAGATGAGAGATGGAAGGTGGTGGTTTGTTGTCACTTGCAGGTATAGGACAGTCTCGTATTTGGAATGACAACATGAGATGGGCTGAGAAATTTAGCAGTTACTAAGATACCTCAAGAGTTTTTCTTGCTAAAATTCAACTTAAATTGTCAGTCAACAAGTGCTTTGATTAGAATTCCAAATTAATATATTTTATACCCCAAATAGTTGTAAGAAAAGCGTTTGAGATGGCTGCTATGTAATATATGCTGAGTTACCACTAGTTTTTTCATTTCTTTTCACATTAATTTGCTACCCAGACTAGGGTCATTTCTTGTCTGAGTTTTTGCTAGTGTGTTATGTATTGGTTCCTGTAAAATGTGATTTCCATGTTAGAAATAGTATATGGTAATTTGGAATCATGATTATAAGAAAGCATTTTGTCTCATTTTTACTCATGTCATTGTAAAATAACCTTGGAGTGATTACGTGATGATAGCACAGATGCACTTAACTAACATCTGTTTAGAACATAGTAAATAATGAAGAAGTAAATTTTTATCATTTTTAGACTTTAAAGTTTTTTAAGTTGTGGTAAAATGTGCATAACATAAAATTTACCCTTTTGAAGTGTACAGTTCATTGGTATTAAGACATTCACATTATTGTGCAATTATCACTACTCTCTATTTGCAGAATTTTTTCATCTTCCCAAAACTAAAATTCCATACCCATCGATAATAATTCCCCATTCTCCTCTACCCCCAGCTCCTGGCAACTACTGTTCTACTTTCTGACTCTATGAATTAGACTGCTCTAGCTATCTCATATAAGTGGAATCATACAGTATTTATCCTCTTGTGAGTGGCTTATTTTACATAGCATAATGTCCTCACGGGTCATCCATGTTGTAGCATGTATGTCAGTTTCCTTTTGAGGAAATACATTTAAAAAAAGGTTTCTACAGCTGGTAAAATAGAGGTCACAGAACCCTGTATACTAGAACTCCTTCACTTCCCTTGGGGGAATTCTGTAGGTACCCAGCACACATGTGAGGACCAGCTACTCCTTTTTTAGATGCTGTTCTGACACACTTGGTTATTGGAACAAAAGGGAGAGTTGGAAACAGTACGACCACATGGTACCATAAGACAGGGAAAGTGTAAAAGCTAAGGTCACTGCACTCTGAGCTCTCATTTAGAAAGGGACAGAGAGCTTTGTGGGTCTTAGGGATTACCATACCATCTTACTGTGTAATCGCTGATGGTTACAGTGTTGACCAGAGTCACAGCATACTAACCAGAACATTTAATCAATAAAATGTGTGTTCAGAGTTGTAAATAAGCCTTCAGCTAACTGAGAAGCATGAGTATTCAATTATTCTGTTACGGTTTTGCCATATTCACTCTCATTTCTGTATTAATGGAAAACTGGTGAGTATTCAAAGAGTCTTAATAGCCTGCATAATAGTGATACCATATAACTAATGGTGTATATTTTAGATTTGTTTTATTACTTTAACTCTGTTTGTGAAATATAGATGTCCAGTCATAGACAGAAAGCAGGTTTGACAAAATTAAGGATTATGATTTGAGCAGTTAATTAAGGATTACAAGTTGAGAATGGCTAAAGAGGTGTATGTTTTTCTTCTGTTTTCTTTTACTGTTATTTCTCATACCTGTATTTCATGTAGTAAGCATGTTCAGGTGAGTTCCCTGAATACTATTTGTTCCCTGGGGGAGGGCAGACACCTTAGAGTACCTCTTGATCACCCTTATTTCCTTCTTGACAAGGGATGCTTTTGACTATCTTGAAACCCTTGAAGAAGTGACAGTGTTATGAAGCCTGATGATGTGTGTATGCCTTAAATTACTGCCTAATTCTTAAGAAAATCAGAGTGGTTAGTTGTTTCCTAGAGTTAGTGAGGCTTTTCTGAAAGTATGTCTCTTAGGCAAGATATTGTCCCTAGGGCAGTAGTGAGCACCTTTTTCTTTTCTTTTTTCCCAGCTTTCTGTCCTTATTAGGTATCATTATACTCCTGAATTGACAGTTAAATATTTTGAAAAGTCTAGTTTATATACCAGAGGCAGTTGGTTAATTTTTGTCCCTCTGCCCCCTTCCTCCCCACCGTTGACCTTTTCTCTGATTATGGCTTCTTATTAACTTTATCTGAAAGGAGCTCTTTCCAGAACCACTCTGCTAGTGAACTTGTAGGTTCTGGTGTTGTATTTTTCCACATGGAGAGGCTTCTCTACTCTCCCTGCCTAATATCTGACGACCTTGCAACCTTCTTTTTCTCTGAGTTCCAGCCCCTTTAGGCCTGGACCCATTGTCTAATCTTTCATTTCTTCCTTGCCAGTACCCTTTACTCTGCCTCCCTTGCCCTTCTGTGGCTTCTGCTCTGTGGAACACCATCCCAAATCAGTCCAGCTTGTGCCCTCTCTGATCCTGGACACAGACTACTCCAAATTTAGGTTCTTCTCCTGAAGTAGGCCTCGATGGCTCCACATGGTCCCGTCTTGAGGCAGACCCTTTCTTTTTGCGTTCTGTGACCTTTTCAAACCCTTCCTTGTTTCTCTCTTTACATTTCTCCCTCCATGGATTCACCTAGATTTAGACTTCACCTAGCCCTATTGCCCTCCACCTTTCTTTTGAGCTTCAGACGCATATGTTCTCTGCTGTCTAGACCTCTCAAATTTGGATGCCCCAATAGCCCCTCAAAATCTACAGGTCCCAAACAAAATGCCTCATTCTGCCCTAAAGCAGCTATTTTTCTGGTAGGCCTATCTCCCTGGATTTCTTTCTTTACCTTCCTTCTCAGTGATGGTGTTTGTTTTGTTCCCTGGCAGCTTTCCTGTGGAACTTGGAATCTTATTTTGAATTACTGACCTCTGACTTAATACCCTGCAGCTCTGACTCCTTGACTTTCATATATTTTTTAAAGTTATGGAACTCTTTGTTCAAATGAAGTCTTCCTAGGAAGCCCAATATGTAAAATAAATAAAACTAGTGTTCTCCTGGTAGAAGGGGAATGAAGGGCCAGCATCCTGTCCTGCCAGGTAGGCCAGCCACCCAAGGCTACATATAGACTTCCCCTTGGACTCTGTAAGTGGAGCTGCCTAGAATTGCTGTCAGCGTGCCCTAAAGGGTATGTTGCATGTTTGTACATCATCTCTTTCCTATTGATTTTCTTTGGAAATTTTTATTTTTATTGTGACTGATAAACATACAGTTAGTACCAGTGATGAATCTTGCCAAGGAAAAGGAAAGCCACTTTGGAAGTGAAACTATGTGTTAAAAAGAGCCATCTCTATTAAATGCTTCAAAAATGCTCAAAGGTTCCTTTCAAAATTTATGTCTCTTTACTGATTCTTTTTGTCTTTGATGTGACATTTCTGCAGCATTCAAGATAGTTTGCCTTTACTATTTCTGTTTTGTTCATTTACCAATATGGCAGGTTTATTCAATTATAATATAGCTAAAATGTTACATATTTACTATGAAAAATATAAACTTTGTTTTATTGCCTCCAGTGGTCCCTCATCTCTCCTCTTCTTTGGCTCACCAAAAACACTGTGACCAGGTAGTTTTTTCTGAACTTGATTTTATCACATAAAAAAATATCACTACCAGTAGCGTAGAATTAAAACTCTTGAGGAAGTCATGCAGAATCCTTCAAGCGCTCCTCCCCAGTCACCTGTCCAACTCATCTTCTTACGTATGCTCTCAGCCCAGCATGCTAAGATTGTATTCTTCTGTAAATCCTTTCCTGTGTATGTCCTTCTGCCTAGAGTGTCTTTTCACTAACACAGTGCTTCCAAAATGTTAATCTAGCATGTACCACTTTCACACTTTCACCATATTTGATTACAGTTATTTTAATTTCTTAAAAATTACCCTAAAAATCTTACTTTTAAACTTAAATTTTATAAAGTGATTATTAGATTTTAAAAATAAAAATAATGAATGCAAGTAATAATAAATCTAATCAGTTTAGGCAGTGACTTTTTTTTTTTTTTTTTTTTTACCTGACGTCAAAAGCAAAAGGAACTCTAAAGCAAAAATGAACAAATGGGGCTGTGTCAAACTAAAGAGCTTCTGTTCTGTATGGCAAAGGAAATCATCAACAGAAGGAGAAGACAACCTACTGAATGGAAGAAAATATTTGCAAATCATATATCTAATAAGGGGCTAATATCCAAAATATATAAAGAACTCATACAACTCAATAGCAGAGAAACCAGATATCTGATTTAGAAATAAGGAGACAGTCTGAGTAGACATTTTTCCAAAGAAGACATACAGATGGCCAAGAGGTACATAAAAAGATGCTTAAGATCACTAAGAGAAATGCAAATCAAAACCACAGTGAGCTATCTCACAACAACCTGTTAGAATAGCTGTTAGTCAGAAAGACAAGAAATTGGCTAGGATTTGGAGGAAAAGGGAACCCTTGTGCACTATTGGTGAGAATTGATGTAACTGCTATGGAAATCAGCATGGAGGTTCCTTAAAAGATTAAAAATAGAACGGTGTGATCCAGCAGTTTCACTTATGAATGTTATCCGAAGGAAATGAAAACATGAACTTGAAAAGACATCTGCACCACCCCCTTGTTCGATGCACCAGTATTTTTAATAGGCAAAATAAGGGAACAACCAAAGTGTTCATCCATGAATGAATAGATAAATAAATTGTGGCATATATAGTGGAATATTATTCAGTCATAGAAAAGAAGAATCTTGCTGTTTGTCACAACATAGATGGACTTCGAGGGGCATTTTGCTAGGTGAAATAAGTCAGATAAAGATCTTTAACATATGATCACACTTTTATGTAGAAACTTAAAAAACAAAACCTTCCCCCACCCCAAGTTATAGAGAATACATTTGTGTTTGATGGGGCCTGGGGGTGGGTAGGGGAGAGAAATGGGTGATTTGTTTTTGGTTTTGGTTTAAGTAAACTGAATTAAAAATAATAAAAATAATGAAATGCAAGTAATCTAATCAGTTTATTAAAATACATTCCTTCTGTAAGATTCTCAAAGCATTTTTTACTTAAAAAATATGTACCTGATAATAGGCGATATTAAAGAATTGTTGCTTTTTCTCTTTTAGGTATGATAATGGCATTGTGATTACCTAGGAGAATGCCCTTATTCTTTGGAGATACATGTTGAAGAGTTTTGAGGTGAGATATTATGATGTCTTCAACACTTTCAAATGGTTCATAAGGCATACACATATATATACGCATATGTAGAAAGAAAACAAATAACAAATAAGCAAATTTTAAAGTAATTTTTTAATCTAATAGAGAGTATTTAGAATTTTTTTGAATATCTCTGTTTGAAGTTTTGATAATTTGGTATATTTTGAAGTTTTAATATGTTTGAAATTTTAACCCCTATTCATAATGGGTAACACATACATACACACATGAATAGTCACTTGTTAAAGTAACATTTAGACTATTACATTTTAGTGTTACAGGAAAACCAAACAATTGAAGTTCTTAATAAGCCTTATTTCAGTAATACCCGTGAAGTTGCAGCTGCAAGTTTTATATATTAACTCTTATTTTCCCCCATTCTACCTTAATCTTATGTAAACACATTAAAAGAGTCTTTGGTAGCCCCTACATTTTCTTGTGTCCCACCAGTGGTTTGGGTATTGTACTTAGGGGAATGCACTAAGTAGTTCCCTGCGGTCCTATAAAACCCAGGTCTTCTGTGAAGTCTCCCCTTCCTGGATGCCTGCAGGCTAGATTAACACCCTTGCCCTGAGCGCTCAAAGCATTCTACATATTTCACTCTTATAAATATTACAATTGTAATTTTTTTGTTCAGTGTTTCTCATCTCTACCAGATTGAGCTCAAGGTCAGAAACCCTGTTTTACTCATCAGTACTTTGTACACATCTCATAGAAGATAGACAAGATAAGTTGTAGTTCAGTGAAGGCACTGAAGCAATACTGCAGCACCAGCATTTAAAACATAATTTCTATTTGAAATTTTATTGTGTTCTAAATGAGAAACTGTTATGTTTAATCAGATCCCATTTTGTCGCTCTCAGGCTTAGAGCCTGCCAGGGTCTTTACATAGTAATTAGAATAAAATCCATATTCCTTTTGTGGCTTTTGATGCCCTTTGTCATTTGTTCCTTGCCCACTTCACTTTTCTGACTTCTTTCCCCATAATCCAACCACATGTTTTTCTATGTCCCTCCAAGTACACTAAATTTGTTATGCCTAGTTCCTTTCATCATAGAGGGTTCAGCTCAGCGGTGAAAGGTTTTCCTGAACATTTTTGCTTCCATTTCCCATTGTCGTTACTATTCGGTTTTCTTCATGCCACTTATCACTACGTGAAATTAACTTAGATTTAGGTAATTTTAATATTTTAATTTTCAAATTTTAATTAGAAAATGCTGTGAAGTCACATTGTAGAGAATATTAAAACCTACTACAAGGATGTTTTTCCTTATTCCTTGTGAAAGAACTAGACAATGCACTAATGCGTTATTTCTTGTGTTTACTATTGTAAACTCCATGAAGATAGGAACTGGGTTTGGCTTTTAATCAGCATTACATTCCTGGTTCTGAGAATAGTGCATGGCAAACTCATATATGTTAAATGGAGACATGAATATACAACAAACCTGTAAGTGTTAAAAGAAATATTTTTTTCTAATTCCAGAGAGTTTTATACACTGTTATAGTTTAGTTTTGAATGTTAAGAAAATTTTTAAAATAAGAAATTGGCATTTTGTCATATTTTGCTACTGGATGTGTCTTAATTGTTTAGTGTTTTAGGTTACCAAATTCATTTCCTCAACTTCATTTTCTTTATATCAGTTTGTAACATCACTGTTCCCAAGATAACTGCATACCTTTAACAAATGCATTTCTATTAGTAGAAACCAAATTGAAGGGCATAGTCATTTGCTTTACTTTTCATGGTAGTACTTACAGAGAGTCAATCAGCAGTTTAGTTCTGTATGGGTGTGGGATGCGGCAAGTCCATTTCCTTTGCCCTAGTGTGACTGATGAGTTCCTATTATCCACATGAGCCCCAGTTTAAGCTTCATAATCAAATCCAGCAGATCCACTGTTACTGAATCCGTTGCTTTTACCATTTTGAGCTCACTGGTGAGGGCTGTATCTGGTTGAGGACCTGTGGGTCCTGAGGCCTGGGGAGGCATTCATGAGGTGGAGAGGGTTGGATAGACTACAGTCTCTCTCCCTTTTCCTCACACCAGTCCTGCTTGGAAATGAAATTTTGTAAATTTTGAAGCTATTGGGGAAAACACTCTAGTTTTTAACTGAACTGATTTTTGGCTGGGGAGAGCTTAGAACATTGGGACCCTTCAGTAATTCTGAAATTGTTAGTTTAGAAACAAAAAGATATTATGTAAAACTTTACTTAAAATGTGATTAGCGTGTAATATTAGCATATGAAATGTAGTTGAACTTTAATTGAGGACTTAATATATTCAGATATTTTAAATTTTGGTTACAAGAGAGCAAACATTTAAGGGATTTTTTGCATCTTGGTTTGAGAAGCAAGTGTAACTTTTCTTTTAGCATTGTGGTAAGAAGTTGGAACTTACTGTTTTTGAAGACAAAGGATAGAATGGGCCTCCATATCCCACCCTTCTACCTACCCGCCCCTGTATTACTAATGTCAAATTATGCCACAAAGAATTTAGAGATAGTTAAGAAAGATGAGATTGCTTTTACTATGCATCACTTTTTCTTCTGATATTTTATTTTATCATTATCACAGACTTAAGTACTCCTTAAAAAAATTTTTTTTTAAGCAAGGATTCATGTACATAGTAAACTGTTTTTTGAATAGTGAAAAATTACTCCTTAACTGCGACCTTCAGTCCCTCAGTCCCTTCTGTAAGCCATTGTTATTCCTAATTTCTTTTATATTTTTCCAGAAGAATTCTGTTTGTATAAAAATGTATATTTCCCCACCCACTTAAAAAAATCAACTGGTAATGCTCTTTTCATTTAAAATATCCTGGATATATTCAAGTACAGGTAGATCTGCCTCATTCTTTTAATGGTTGCCTGTTAGTACATTATATGGTTACACCAGGATTTATTTAGTTGATTCTTTGTATATGTTCTGGGTTATTTCTATTTTTTTGAATGCTGCAAAAAGTATCATAGACTGAATTTGCTTGGATTAAAACAGGCTTTATAATACTTAAAGTGGTTTTTTTTGGAGTTAGTGTGTTTGTAAAGATAGATCTCTAACCACTCCCTGCCCCCCCACCCTTGCCCCAAATGCAGAGAAAGGAACTGGGTGTTGCAGAGAAGAGGAATCAGAGATAAAGTCATGCAGAGGCCTTCCTCCACCTTTACCATTCTTCCCCTGCCCCGTGTTGTGGAAGAAAGAGGTGGCCGAGGCAGAACCCCCAGCCAAGTCTTGGGAGACCGAAGCATCTGAAGATGTCCATAGACTCCTGAGGTGTGACCACGCCTTTAAAGCCCAAGGCCTGAGTACATGCTGCTTGTTATAAATTTAGATACAATTTTATTTTTTTGCATTTTGGATTTTTAGAAATTTGTAGCAGCATAGATTGGCTAACAAATTATATAATTTCTATAAAATTTTCTGTGTTCTTTTGTTCACAGAATACAACTAAATTAAAAAAAATTGATTTTTATCTGAGCTACTTGGTAAAGAATTTTTAACACAGTGCTCTGGTTTCAGTGCAGTAATTTCTGAAAAACTGATTTTGGAATCTTGAGACATTCAGTATTTGAAACCAGCACTGTTATGTTTATCTCAGCAGTCCAAGTTCTTATTAATTACTCTTTAGTGGAAGAAATTTAGAACACTCCTCAGAAAAAATATTCATACCTCCATCAGTATCTCCTGTCATTGCCTGTGAAATCCTTTCCTCAAAAAATCTGTACAATTTATTATACTATATTCCCTCTGTGTGTGTGTGTGTGTGTTCGTTCGTGTGTTTGTGTTCGTTCCTAATCCATGACTTGTTGCTTGCTCAGAGGGTATGCACACTGAGCCAGTGGAAAGCTGTCTGTGAGCAAGCACTAGTGCAGTTTCCTGCAGGGGAAATTTCCTGCAGATTCTCAGCCACTATCAGCCCCTGAGTGCTTTGCTGGGCTTTCCTGAGTCAAGTGTGTTTGCTCTGTTGTAGCCTTCTTTTCTTCCATTTATTTTGTGTTCTATTGAGTAGTTTTGACCCATGAAGGTAGACAAAAGGATGTGACTTGTACAGTTGGACCTGTGGCAAAGAAACAGTATCACATTGTATGTCAAAAGTGAGTTTTATGGATCAGTAATGTGCCTTCAAGAATTGATCCGAGAAAAAGAAGTACATACAGTAGTCCCCCCTTATCTGTAGTTTTGCTTTCCATGGTTTCAGTTACCTGTGGTCAACTGTGGCCTGAAAATATTAAATGGAAAATTTCAGAAATAATTTATAAGTTTTAAATGGTGCACTGTTCTGAGTCTTGGCATGAAATCTCGCTCCATCTTGTTTTGTCTTGCCTGGGAAGTGATTCATTACTTTTTCCAGGGTACCTACACTGTGTATGCTCCTCGCCCAGTAGTCAGTAGCTTTCTCGATGATCACATCAACTGTCATGGTATCACAGTGCACGTGTTCAAATAACTCTTATTTTGGCCTCCAAAGTATTCCTTAGTAATGTTCAAGTAACCCTTAATAATGGCACCAAGGTACAAGCGGAGTGATGCTGGCAGTTTGGATATGCCAAGTGAAGCTGTAAAGTGCTTTCTTTTATAGGTAAAAACATAGTGTACATGGGTTTCAGGCATTCATTGGGGGCCTCGGATAAAGGGGGAACTCCTATATAGAAATCAGGCAATTAAGATTAATCAAGGTCTTTGTACTGAGAAAGGCTTTGTAAATAATGGGCACCTGGCAAGTTGGACCATCTACTGTTTAAAGAACAAGTGGAAGAAATAGTGACTTGAAGGCATGTTTTAACCAGAGGATTTGAAGAGGTCTAAAAAATAAGCAAATTGTCTATGGGTAACACCTAAACAATTTACACAGGGATTCTGTTTTCAGGACTTCTGATTCTTCGACTCATTCTTATTGAAAAAGGCACTCCTGTTTGGCTAGTCAGAAGTATTGGCTTCAAGGCAAATGGCAGGCACTGAATTTCCTTCTCATGTGAAAATGACAGCACTCCTCCTTGGAAGCAAGCATGTAATTACTGCACGTTAAAAAGTTCTCTTTTTAAAAATTTTTCATTTATGAATTGGAGGTGCCGTGATCTAATACCATAGAAATTCATTTAGCAAGTGCTAGATAGGTTTGAAGTGAAGCAGTGGTGCCTGGGGTTTGGGGACTGCAAAGTTGATAAGTTCTCTGTCCTGGAGAAGCTTCCAAGACTAAGCTTCAGTGTTCTTATTACTACTAAGGAATAAGATATGATACAAAATGGCTTGTGTTTTAAGTTCTGTCGAAAGATATAGTATTGTGGAAGCAATTTTGACAGTGGTGTAGGAAGGGGCTAACGTCTCTGTAGGGTATTGTTTTGAGAAATAAGTCGGAGTAAATGTTAGGGAGAGAGTGATCCATAAATACTTATTCATATGTTGTTAGTATAAGAATTTCTAATAAGCTAAAATATTTGTTTTTAATGGAGAAAAGGCCCAGAGTAAGATAAAAATAACCCTGAGCTTTTCCTTTTCAAATCCCTTTCTAAGCCTTTATTTTAGTGCTGCTTCCTCCTAAAGCTACTTAATTTCGGTGAGATTCCTGCCAAACTCTTCCTCTTCAAGGGTAGTGGAGGAAGCAGAGAACTAGCTACAGTGATCTCTGGGCTGTTATGTCTGGAAGTATAGGCAGGCCCACAGGGACCTTCCTGGGATTGGAGGGAGCACCAGTTGGGACATGGGGATGGAGGGGAAACTGTTAGCTTGTGACACGAGCATGCAGCTTTTCAAGAATTATAGTATATTCTAAATGGGTCCCAGTTTTTTACTTCCTTATTTATTATCTGTTCAGCTCCCTGTGTGCTGAGTGATTATTATATGTGAGTCATTTGCTATTTTGATTTATGATTCTGTGTTTTTGTGAATCTTCCTTTTCTAATACAGGTTAATATTAAACTTTTAAAAATTATTAATATAAAAAATAAGCTGGTTTGGTAGAATGATAGGAAGGAGAACAGAAAATTGAGTTCATGTTAGCCTACTGGAGAAATTTGATGGGATTGGAGGTTTTAGAAGAAATGCCCTTTTATTATAGCTTTTTACTTTTTTATACTTTAAGTTGTTTAGGATGTAAATATTACCTTGACAATTTGCTTTTTTATGTTGTGATGTATATAGTGTTAATAATCAGAGAGTTCATTTATCTTCAAGTAATTTTAAATGTTACAATTTCTCAAAAGTAATGAATTGCATTTGGGGGTAGAACTCTTTTCTGAAGAACTGCACATACATCACCTTTGCAGCTATCCATTTGGGGGCCAGTCTTAGCCCTTTAGGACACAGCCTGTCACTTCAAAGCAGTTTCCAAATGCTGGAAATAGTTGTTACAAACCTCCTGTACCAAAGCTGATCATTTTCCTTCTTTCGTCCTTACCTAGTCTCACTTTTGTTTATGTATGGCTCTTAAGTACTGTATTTTCTAACCTTCGGTTCATCAGGCACCATCAGCTGGAAGGGAGAAGTGTAGAGACTGTCAGGGTTGTGTAGCGGCTTTAGCAGTTAGCAAAGCCCAGCATTACATCTGGGCTATACATAGGATTCTTTCAAGAGGAAAGCTTAAAGTCTGTTCAGGACTCTGGTCTTAAGAAGATAAGGAAGTAAAAATGTATTTTAGAACTATTTCCATCAACTGTTAAAATATGTGTTGATGCTTGAAGAAGGGACAGGCTTCAGTTATCTCTGGGCTATATTACCTTGGTCCAAAAATGAAGGGAATGGGACTTGTATATTCTTACTTGTTCTAAAATTCCTCATTACTCTGGAAAATTTACATTTGATTTTCCTCTCAGAAGTAGAGTTAAAGTAATATTCTATCCCTTATTTGATAAGTAAAAAGCAAATTTATAGATACTTCTGTATTTTGTAGTTACTTTAACATTTTTATACAAATATTAAAATTTTTATATCCCTGACACGTTACACAGTAGTTTTTCCCTATATTGACTACTGCAGCATGTAATTGACAATTATTAAATTTTCTTTGGCTAAAGACATATTTTCACCTCGTAGGAGTTCTATAGAAATTTCTATTAATGTGAATTTCAGCAAGATTCGGGGATCAGCTCTTGACTTTTTAAGGATCATTTAGAAGTTCAAAATAAATATTTGGAAGTTGCTCAGCATTCTCACTGTCACTGTTTTGGTCCAAGCTGTCATATAGTCCCATTTAGATTATTGCAGTAGCTGCCTGATTGATTCCCCTTCTGCTGCCCTGGTTACCACCAGTCTACCCTTGTCAAAGGGGGACCCTTAGCAGCTGAGTTAGATGATGTCACTTCTCTGCTATAGCTCAAGTCGTTATTGTATCCCACGAGCCTCTCTGCCTCTCAGACTTTCTCCTGTCTGCTCCGGCCAGAAAGGACTTCTGCAACTCTTTATCATGTCAAGGGGGCTCCCTACTTAGGGCCTTACACATGCCTGGAATGCTCTTTCTATAGGTATGAGCTTGACTAGCTCCTTCATTTCCTTGGGGCCTTTTTCCAAAAATCACCTCAGTGACCTGCATATTTAAAATTTCAACCCTCATTCAACATTTCATATTCCTGCCCTTGCTTATTTTTTTTTTCCTTAGCGTTTATTATTTCACCCTGTGTATTTTAGTTATCTGTCCTGTGTATTGTCTCTCTCCTCCAGGAGAACATCAGGTCTTTAAGGACAGGGATTTTTGTCTGTATTGTTGACTATGAATCTCCAGCACCTGAAACAGTGTCAGGCCTGTAGTAGGTGGTCAGTAAAAAAATGAGTGAATGAATGGATGAGTGAATATTTTATAGCATATCTCCCTGTTTTGGTCTGTGATTTATATAAATTTTTAATTTGGTGGGATAGCTATTAGTCCGTGTCTAATCAGGAAATCACTCCAGGTGCTTCAGTCAAAAGGGCATATAATCCTAGGAATTGGAAACAAAAAGAAAGGCTGGAGGAACACAGGGGTGAGATGGTATTAGCTGAAACCCACACACCATTTTCTGCCCTTGCTGCTGGAGTTCATAGCTACTAAGCAGAACCCTGGGTACTTATCCAGTGCTGTTGCCAGAGCCTAACGTGAGCATAGCTGCCAAGGTGGGTTGAGAATGTAGATTTCAAGCCTGATGATTCAGTGAGAATCTAGAAGGGTAGGTGTGGGGCGAAGTGCCCACATAAACTATCCAGCACATGTGGTATTTATTCAATTCATGTGTGGAGATAAACTTAGATACTGGACAAACTAAACTATGATGCCAAAATAATAGCACAGGGTAAGATCTTAGACTGTGAGTGAAGCATTAGAAAGCTAAGAATTAAATCCCAGTTTAGCCTAGTCACATTTATGTGTTGAACCACAAGATTGAACTCAGCTCTAGAAATGGAACATGACAGGAAACATATCTTCACTGTGGCCATGATCTCTTAGTGTGATTTAAGTACTCATTTCCTTGACTTCAGTAAATCTGTGTTTAAGCCCAAATGTGCCCCAGATTAGATCTCTTTCACCTAAAGGATCATATTGGCCTCCCCTAATCTGATTACATCTGTCATCACTCAGAGCCTTGCTGTCATTTACAGGTCTAAGATGTGATAGGCTTGTGTTTGTGGCACCTGTAAGTGCTCCTACCTTTGCTACTGAAATCATTCCTTCCTCCATACTCCCCCAAAATGCACTGCCAGAATTTTGTTGCTCCTTTCCTCCATTTCTTTCTCTTCTTACTGTGAACGAGAACACCAAAGTCTAAATATACTTTCTTGCTAACTATATTCATGTTCAATGCTTATCAATATTTATGACATGAATCTATCACTAATAAGCTTATTTTTAATTTGGAATGGTAACATAATCTCAAAATGTAGAGGGAGAAAGTAGTAGAAATGGTAGGAATTGGTGGGATCTCTGTTCCCCTTGCCCTTTTCTACACTTCCCTAGGCCTCTGTTAAGATTGGCTCAGGCATTTAGGTTGAATGTCTGTTTCCTGGATGTGAATTCTTTCATTGATAGACTAAGAAACTACCTTTTCCAATCCCCCCACTCCCCGCAACAAAAATGAAATCCTCTGCAGTGATTACATTTATGGAAAAATATCCTGTTTAAATTTAAGCAAAAAACATTTATTTTCCTTTTCTACAAGCTTGCACTACTCCCCTCCTCTTTTAAATGATTTTATTTCTTCCCTGAAATTGCTCTGGTTTTGGATTGTGGTTAATGGAGAATCTCATAGGTGCTGGGCTGATTGTGTTGGGGCTGGAAGGCTATGACACAGAGCAGGTGGGAGGATGGTTCTATTTTCCTGTGTCCTCAGATGCTCCCAAGAAGCTGATGTCTTATGAAAACACCTTTGTAAATTATCAACTCATTTAAATTAAATCTCTAAATGGCAACCAAGTACACTTGAGCCAGGAACATTTCTTTGACTTGGAGATATTTATTTGCTTTTGACTTGATACATTTATTTATATAACTTTTTATATGAAAATGAAGAGATGATAATACAGTGTATCCCCATTTATTGATCACTCTGCATTAACATTTTATTATTTTAGAGGCATTTTCTAATGAATTTAGGCAGAAAACACTTCCATTTTTATTATTTTTTCTTCTCTTGACATTGTTTTAAGCAGATTTTTCTCTTAATTTACAATGACAGATTTAGGTGTGTGCTAGTATTCCCCAAACTAGTTGTTGAGAAGCAATAACTGAATTAGATCTTTAAACAGAAAGGTAGTGAGTGTGAAATAAACAGATTGCTGCTAGAGCTGTAGTTAACTAATTGATTAAGTTATATATAAACTATAACTGTTAGGCTCAGTGTAGCCAATGAGGAAAATCTACTTTCACTTATAGTATAGAAAAATCTGTGTTACAAAACTATGGTGGAAACCTAGATGTAGACTGGAAATGTTTGCTTTCTTTCCTTCTCTTTTTTTCTTTCTCCATTCTCCATTTGTGTTTCTTCTTTCTGCCATTTATTCTACAAATATTTATTGGCACTGCATATACAACCTAAACAAGATGGGAGCTTATATTGTGGTAAAGCAGAGAGATAATAAACCAGTAGGGAAATAAATAGAATATATATTTATAGTATATTTATAGTATATTTGTGATAAATACTTGGCAGGTAGACTGAGTGCTATGTTAGAGAATAAGGTGGGGACATTCTCAATAGCACGATTAGAAAAAATACGTGCCAGTGACTTTTAGACTATAAGACGTGAAGGGTGGGAAGCAGCTGTTTGAAGAGCACTTTGGGCAAGGGGATAGCACTTGCAAAGGCCCTGAGGTAAGAGAGAGTCTGGTGAATTAGAAACCAATAGAAAGAGTGTGAATGGAAGAAAGATGGAGTGATAAATAGTGGCCAGATCTTGCCAGGCCTTGTAATCCTGGTAAGGGGTTAGGAGTTTTTTGTTTGTTCATTTTTTAGGAAGCTACTGAAAGACTTTACGTGGGATTGACAGGATCTCCTTTACCTTTGAAAAAGGTAAGTATCTGTTTGGTGGAGAATGGACTTGATGTGTGAAAGGGGAGACAGTTTGAAGGCTACTTGCAATAGTCAGGTGGTTTGGATTAGTATGATGGCAGTGAAAATGGAGAGAAGGGATTGATTTCAAGATACATGGTGACAGTAGACAATAGAATTTGCTAATGGATGGGGTGAGGGTGAGGAAAAGTCATCAGTATTGGTTTTTAAGTTAGTCTTGCTGGCTGTGTAGCACTGAGATGGAGAAGCCGGGGAGAGTTGTGTTTGGAAGCCTATTAGAGTTCAGATTTGATTGCCTGTGCAGCATTGAAATGGATATTCCAAATGAATAGTTGGACATATGTGTCTGGAGCTCAGCGAGTCAGTAAGCCTCATAAGCTTGATGTATTTATAGTAGAGGTTTATTACTACTTGTTATAACATTGAAATGTACCTTTTTAAGGAGAGAGAGAAAGGGGTTTAGAAATAGCACAGGATACATGTAGATGCTTACAAGAAGTCACATTTCATTAAGGTAATTACTTTTGAAATATTGCTAATATTTTTTGAAAAGTGACAAGTTTAAGCGGCAGGAAAAGGAAAGACATGGGGATGCTTTATTTTGTGAGGTTTCTCAGTGTGAATGCTGGAATTTCAAGTTGTTTTTTCTCTAGGTTGCTGCAACTCATGTTTCAGTCCTTTTATTCTACTATTTGAGGAAGATTTTCTTTACTAAGGGTATAAGACTGAGTCATATAGAAAGGACATGGGAAACTACTTACGACCAGTTGAGACTTAAAGCCCCCAAGAAGAAAGGGACTTCGTTTTGTTCACCACTTGATCCTCAGAGCGTGGAACAATGCCTGGCAAGAAACAGGCACTCAATATCTGTTACAAGAGTAAGTATCACTATATTAGTAGACCTGGAGAGTAAAGTGACTACAGCATCTTCAAAATGAAAATATTTCCTCTTTAATTTAGGAATCAGATTAATTCTTGCATAAAACAGTGTGGTATGGTAGAAAGAACACAGGCATTACATCAGACAGATATGGATCCCATCTTTATCTTTTAACACCTTAAACATGTTTCATAGCCTCAATTTCTGTATCTGTAAGACGGGAATAGTAATTATTGCATATTTGTATAATATATATAAAATACTCAACATCCTACCTGGCATAATAGGTCCTGAACAAAATGAAGATCGTATTAGTTTTCTATTTTCTTTAGTAGTTAAGTCTGGCTAGGTATTAGAGTCAGATCTCATTCCCAGTGGTTAGTTTTCCATGTAGGGGCAAAAAATGACCCTGGAGCTTTCCCTTCATATGAGATGGATCAAAGAACTGAATGTAAAAGGTATAATTAGAAAACTTTTCGGTGATAATAGAAGAGATCTTTGTGACTTCAGGATGAGGAAGAATTTATTTAAAACAAGGTGTAAAAACAAGGAACCAAAAGGAAAAGATTAGTGAATATGACTACATTGAAATTAAAGCCATTATCAAAAGACACCATGAAGAGAATGAACAAACGAGACAGAGTAGGAGAATAACTTTTAATCACATGAAATGGTTAGAGTATATAGAACTCTTTCAAGTCAATAAGTAAAAATGACTTAAGCAGGTACTTCTCAAAAGAAGAAATCCAGTGGTCAGTAAACATAAGAAAGGTGTTCAGTGTCTACTGGGGAAATGTAAATTAGAACATAGTGAGATACTATTGTACGCTAACTAGATTTGTTAAAATTTAAAAATCTCACTGTAGAAAGTGAGGCCGTGGATCACGGGAACTCTGTTCACTGCTGGTTGGGTGTGAGATAGTACACCACTTGGGGAAAGTTGGACATTGTTTTAAAAGTCGGATATATGCTCATTCCAACCTCAGCTAGGTTGTCATGTCTGTGGCCTGAGGCTGGCATTGCAATGATCAATGCTGTGATTGTAAGGTTACTAGAGCACGGAGGGGCCCTTGGTGTCTGAGAGTGAGCAAATTGCTCCTACTTCGGATTTAGGAGTGTGAATTTAGTTCTAATAATTTTTCTTTTTTTGTCATTTGTCAGTGAATGTGTTCTGGATCATAGAAAGCCCATATTTTCTTTTTCTTTTACAGCTAAAAGGGTGATAAAAAAAACAGTCTAAATAGATAAAAAAAAAAGTTCCTCACTGCCTACCTCTACATTTGAGGCAGAAAATTGAAAAACAAATAATTGTAGACTTAATTTTTTCTTATATTTTAAAGAGCTTTATTGAGACGATTTACATATCATAAAGTTCACCTAAAGTATACAATTCAGAGGTTTTTAGTGTATTGATGGAATCATAAAACCATCATAATTCAAAATTTTAGAACGTTTCATTTTTCTAGAAAGAAATTTTGTACCTTTTAGCTGTTACTCCCTACCTCTCCCCTCTCCCCGCTTCTCCCTCAGCCAGAGGCAATTACTGATCAACTTTCTGTCTATCTAGCTGGCTTATTTTGGACATTTTGTCCAAAATATGATAGTTTGTGATTTCCTTGAACTTGGTATAAAGTTTTTGAGCTTTGTTCATTGTGTAGCATGTATGTGTTTCTTTTCTATCGCTAAATAATATTGTACTGTATGATATGTCACATTTTATTTATCCATTCATTGCTGGACATTTGGTTTGTTTCCACCTTTTACCTTTTATAATTATGGACATTTGTGTACAAGTTTTTGTGTGTAATATTTTCATTTTTCTTTTAAATACTTAAGTGGAATTGCTGGGTCATGTTAACTATTAAGTCTTTTTTTATAAAAATCTTCAAATAAAACCTCGCTAAACTTTTCTAAAGTGGTTGCACCATTTCACATTCCCACCATTAATGCATGAGCATTCTAGTTTGTCCACATTTTTGTTAACACTTGTTATTTTCTCTCTTTCTTTCATTCATAACCATTCTTGTGGCTTTAATTGGGGAAATAGAAATTAAAATACACTGAGATATCATTATACATTTATCAGATATGCAGATATTTAACAGTGTGATCGATAGTAGGAAATATGTGGAAGTCTATCATTTTTTTACATTATTTAGAGATCATTTTGGTTTTTTAAATGACTTGTTGAGGCGAAGTTGCTTTATGCTCTCATTTTGGGGTCTTCTATCTTTATAATATCTCTCTGCTCTATTGAAGTTTATGCTAGCTGTGTCTTTATTCACTTGCTTCATCTACATTCATTGAGGGCTTTTCTCTACTTAAATAGTGCTGTCTTAAGAGAGCCTAGAACACTCCTGTCAGGAACTACGACATCCAATTTTGTGATGTGGGAATAAAGAGTGTTGTAAAATAGCTATAAAATTATAAGACAGACTAGATGTGCTATTGTTCCCCTGAGCTTTTAAGAACGGAATTCCTGTTATCAGTGACAGTTCTTAGATATATTTCTTATTTATTGTTAGCCGACTATGTGGTGGTTCTAAAAACTTTCTAAGAAGTGGTCTGTTCTTATTTCCTGAATTGAGGCTTTAGACTGTCCAGTAAAATGTCTTAAGAGAAAATGAGAAAGTAGGAAATCGTTTTGGAAAAAGCTTACATGTAAAGATTTTATTTTTGAATTGCAGCTTGGTATGAGAGAGAGAATTTTTATTTTGGATGGCTCAATTTACAAGTTGTGTAACCTTGGGCGAGTTAAATAACTTCTTTAACCCTCATTTCCTAACCTTTCAAATGGTAATATTTCAAAGGGTGGTAGAATGAATGGATGAGGTATTGTGTCACACAGTGTCTGGCATAATGAGCATTCAAGTGTTAGCTCTCATCCTCCCTGACCTCAAGACAATAAAAAAAAAAAAAAGATCTTTCATAAATAAGCCATGTTCCTTCTTGAAGTAATTAAAGCTACTAATTAACTGATTATTATCAAATAGTAACAAGTTTATGAGAACATTTCAATAAAAGGAAAAACGAGGAAACAGTGAAGTACTTAGTTGTAATCATTTCCTAGAATGTAACCAAATTGATGCAGTTTTAAATTGTTCTTAATTCGTAGGAGTTATGCTGTTTTCTGGCCAATTCTAGATTTTCTAGTTCAAGGTGTAAGTAATTAAAAATTCTTCCCCGGAGATTTTTAGGAGTCATGATTATATTCTAAAACAAAATGCACATCTTTACAACAGTAATTTGTAAGAATATTTCTGATAAAAGGCACGGGGAAATGATCATAAAGTCAACAATTTATTTTCCATCCTTTTATTGAAAATCATTACCTGAGAACATTGCTCTTTTTATATAGTAAGATGGTATCAGTTATGCTTTGTAACAGGTGAGATTTGGATCCTGAGTTAATGACTCAGTAAGGATAGTTAATGTCTGTTACATTTTGAATGAATTTAGAATCCACAAGGGACCTTTTGTCCAGAATTCTTTCATCTGGTGGCATAGTTCTTGCATTGTGTCCAGTAGTAAAAGATTCTGAAACAGTAGTGGTTAGAAAGGTGAATTTAGAAGAATGCTCGCCTTTGGTCAGCTTTTAGCAACTCAGAGCTTATTCTTAAGGCAGAGGATTGAAGAATGACTTCTTTTATTATTTTGAGTGCAAACTAAAGCATAAGTTGTAACTT
This sequence comes from Cynopterus sphinx, assembly GCA_030015415.1. Lineage (NCBI taxonomy): Eukaryota > Metazoa > Chordata > Mammalia > Chiroptera > Pteropodidae > Cynopterus > Cynopterus sphinx. The sequence continues at coordinate 115,590,578 of CM057381.1, forward strand.
AGCAAGTTTTATGAATAGGTTGGACTACCTCCATTTAAAGCTCAGCCCTGGAAGCAGATGGAAAAATGTTTTCCATTGAACCAGTGGGTGTTTTTGCCAACATTATAATCATATCCTGTAGCACTACAATTCCTATAGCAAGCTTTTAGATTATTGTGATTGGTCTTTCAGACGTTATATATCTAAAAACATGGTTTAAGATTTGGGAAAGGTAGTATAAAATATTTGTAATTTTTCTGTAACAACAATCTCTGTATTTTTGTTGTTTGTCTCTTTAACATTCAGTTTTGAGAATGTTAGCTTTTCAACTATAAAGCATGTGGAATGTGCTTTAATTAGTATATGTTAATTTGTTACATTTATAGCTGAACACTTATTTGCTAGTCATGGAATTGAGCCTGCAAAAACTAAAATGTATCTGTCATTTTCCTTTAATTCTAGCACCTTGAATAATATGAATAATATAAATAATGGGCCCCAACCTTCAGTAATTGAGTTTATCAGTCATGTTTTCCTAATTAGTTTTTTAAAAAGGATTATGAAAATTTCATGACATTGCTGCCCTTTTTAAGTGGCCTTTAAATCTTATTCATTTGCTGCCCAAATATTTAAATATACACTTCTCATTCATTGCATTCATCTATGCATTCTCTTGTCAGCCACCCGCTTACATCACAGCCTCTGTTCCTACCGCACAACTGGAAAGCTCTCTCAGAGGTTGCTATTAATCTTTGCTTTGGCAAGTGCCATACCTTTTCTCACTCTTCATTCTTCTTTGAATTTCTTTCATACTTGGCTTTGTTGATGGTGCACTCTTTGTGAGAAGTTGTTTTTTTTTGCTTTCCTACCTGTAGATTTCTTCTTTATTTAATGTATACAAAGTAACTTTCATAGTGGCTGGCAAAAATATGTTAATTCTTTTCCCCCGTTTTTATTACCTCTTTTTCTTCATTCTGTTTATTTCTCCTTGGATTTTTTTGATATGTAGCTACCTGCACTGTGCTAGTTGATTTGTAAATCTACAGCTCAGCCTATCTTATACTTGAAGGTCTGACAGCAGCCTGGTTTTCAGCTGCTTCGGGTACTCTTCACCTGGATGACCCACTCTTAACCCCAGAATCCATGTAAGTCACAGTGGAATGTACCAGTCTTTGCCCTGTCCTCCACTCCCAAATCTCAGTCTTTTTCACTACCATTGGCCTTTCATACGATAGAATTTAAAGCCATTTCTGATTTTTCTGTTATTTCCTGCTTTGAAATTAGGTTCAGTCTTTGCTCACCAGTCTAATGGCTACTTCTTTGCCTTTCAATCATATCCTCAGTCTTTCATCCCTGGGCTAGTCCAGCACCTTCCTTTAACTGTATCTGTCAGCTAATATAAACTCTAAAATCTAGTATTCATCAAATCTTTCCTGTTTGGTGCCTTTTGTATAGTATGTAACTTTGGTGTGTTATGTGTACTCTTCTATCTAGCCTTGTTATCCCGTACACTGGCAGACTAATTTCTCCTGCCACCTTACATGCAACCGTCATCCCCTACCCCCACCCCCAGCATACAAACAGACATCTGATGCCAGCCTATGCCTGCCTTGCTGCCTTTTGCATGCTACTTGCCCTGCCTGAATGTCTTCAGTTCTTTCCAAGGATCTGTCCATTCTTTAAGATAAGGTTCATGCTTTACTTTTAGTGAAGCTGTCTTGTCCCACATTTAACTTTCCCCTTCTCTGTGGAGCTAATTTTCTAATACCTTACATTTCAGAAATTCCCCCGATGGCTCTGTCCCTGACTATAAAACCCTTCAGGGCAAGACAGCTTTGTTTCATGCTTGGCCATCTCTAGGGTAGTGCTAGGAACAGAGGATGTGCTCACTAGTGGGTGGCGGTAAATTGTGAGAATTGTTAATGGGTCGATTTTTGATTGCATTTGTAAATATTAGAAGACAGTTCTAAAGGTAAAGATGTAAATAGATGTTTATGAGGCTAAGGATTTTTACCTGGTATTATTTTGTTGATATGCTATAACAAATATTGTGAAATTTAAACTCAGTGGGAGAAGCTTTGAGCAAATTATTTAAAATTTTGTTTGGTAAGTTTGTTGGTCATGGAATTGAGCCTGCAAAAACTAAAATGTATCTGTCATTTTCCTTTAATTCTAGCACCTTGAATAATATGAAGTATGGGCCCTAATCTTTGACATTTGGGTTTATTGGTCAGTGTTTTTGTAATTATTTTTTTAAAAAAGGATTTCCAGAACTTCAGGACATTTTTAAGTAGCCTTTTTAAGTAGCCTTTAAATCTTGTTCAAGTGCTGCCCAGATATCTAAATATACATTTCTCATTCATTGCATTCATCTACCCATTCTCTTTTCAGAGAGATGCTCATTTGCCACTTTCTTAGCTACTATACAACAAATACTATGCTATAAATAAAATGTCATTAGACAGAGATACTGTATTTTGGTTGTACAGATTAAGTGAATGTCATCTTACTTTGCATTTCCCTGTCAACATTCTGTAAAGAAAATTAAGAATATTTCTTGTATAATTTTCTTTCCCAAAAGCATATCTGGAAAGAAAGGGTTAAATCAGGACCCAGGAGCTACTTTCCCCTGGCTTCACTGTCCAGCTGCTCCCTCTTGATAGCTGTCTCCCTTTGTCCTCCCCTGGGGTAAAGCCATTAGGGGCTGCCTGTACCCCCTCCTCTTTAGTGTGTAGGAACAACTGAGTGCTAGAATAGTTTTCCTATTCTCCCTGTACCCAAATGTGCCTTGTTTGTTTGGTGAGAATGAGAGAATATCTCCATTGTTTGAGTTCAAAGGTTTCTTTTGTCCTCCTCTTCCAGTACTTAAGATAATCTACCTTGTTACTTGATTTTGTCCTCTTTCCTACTAGTTTGAGGAAAGGGATAATGTTTTATCTTTGTAGCTGCTACACTGGAGAGCACAGTATAGGAACCAAGTAAATATTTGTTAAATGTGTAAGTGATTCATGTGTTTAAAAGACAAACTTTTTTTCTTGTATTCTCTCAAATTCTCAGCATTTGTTGTTTGAAACCAGGGGTTCTTAAGTTTTTGGTATTCATGTACCCTTTGGTAAACTAGCGAAGCTTGCAGACTTGTTCTCAGTGTACTAGTTTCAAATAAATAAAATACATAGGATTAAAAAGGAAATTTGTTATATATATTATCTGTATCATCTGTAATGTGTTATGAAAATAGCTTTCTTTTCTTTGGTGACAGAGTTACTGTTAATGTTGCTGTGTTTTGTTGCCAACACTCATAGTTGAAGGAAACCTTAAATTTCAGTTTGAGGTTAGTGAAAACAGATGTCAAACCCTTCTTTCAAATTTATGAACCCCTGAGTTTTCTTCGTTGAACCTAGGACTCCAGCTAGAGAACCTTGCTGTAAACATGAATTAGAGAAAAACTGCTTAAAGTAGGAAGACATTTTAAGAAATTTACTTATTTAGCACTGTTGCTAATTTTTAGTGAACAGAGATAGGAGAGTAGTCAAGATTATTGTAAATTGCACGAAGATGTTAGGGTTAGATAATTTTTTTACAGTGATAACATTTTGGGAATTGTAGGGTAAGGAAATAATTTCTTGAGTGCAGAGGTCACAGAAAAACTTAAGCGTGTGTGCTGTCTTATTCATATTTGGAAATGGCAGCAATAACATTTAGGAGGAAATTCATTTCGGAGTCAGAGAGCTGAATTCTTAATCTTGCTCAAGCTTGGGTTTCCTTGCCTATAAAGTTGTTATAATGCTTGCTTTAAGAATTCTGTGAAATGGAATGAGAGTATGTGTAAGAGCTTGGAGCTCCAGACCAATGCTGGTTTCTCTGTGATGAGAGATTGTTTACCTTTCCCTTCATAAGTCCAGGATCTCATTTTTTCCTTATCTGTAAAGCAAGGGTATCAGAGTAAAGTATCTTTAACATCCCTTTAACCTGAAAAATATTTGATATTAGGAAGCCTACTTCTTAGACTTACTAAGATGTATAGTTATCAACTAGAGGCAAGCTGTAAATAGAGGTAGGAAAGAACTAGTTTTGAGTGCTTACAATCTGGAAGGTATTCTCAAACATGCCATTACTTATTTCATCCTCAGAGCCACTCTGTAAAAAAAAAAAAAAAAAAAGGTGGTTTTTCCACTTTGTAGATAAGAATATTGAAACCCAGAGGGTGAAAAATTTTCGAAGGTCATGAATTCATTTGTGATGAACTGGAGTTTGAAATCAAGGTTACTACTCATAAGGCCTGTTTTTCACTTCTGTTTTTTGTTACCCAGTGGATTTATACTGTTTCCCTAGTGATCAAATGCAAGACTCATTTAGCACTCTTCCTACAAAGAGAACGCTCTTGTTGGAAAGTATACATATGCATGCATTAAGAGTATATTTATTACTTTCATTTTGAAGAGCTCTAACCAATTAAAATTTTTTAAAAATTTAAAACAGTCAAAACCAGAAAAAAGTTGTAAGTACAGTAGAGATAAAGTTCTCCCTGCACAGAATCTTTGGCAAGTGAATTGTCCATCTCATGCTCTATCACTCTGGAATATCCTAGTGTGTATTCCTGCAGTAAGTCCATTCTCCTACATAAGTACAATACAACCATCAAAATTGGGAAATTAATATTGATACGTTATTATCATCCAGTACTCCTCAGACCGCATTCAAGTTTGACCAGTTGCCCCAGTGAAGTCTGTCTCCTACCCCCACCCCTTTTTTTGGTCAGAGCAAAGTGGTCCAGTTCAGAATCATGCTTTGCATTTAGTTGCCAAGATTTCTTCAACCTTTGTTTTGATTTTCGTGGTCTTGATGTGTTTGGAGATTATAGGCCTGTTGTTTTGTAGAATGTTCCTCAGTTTGGGTTTGTCTGATGTTCTCAGGCTTAATTCAGGTTTACACCTTTGGCAGGAATAACACAAACATGATGCTCTCTTGTATCCTGTCAGTGGGCATAAACTTCAGCTGTCCTATTTCTGATGAGCAGCTGCTAAAGGCCGTGTCTGCACGGCGTCTCCATTGATAAGTACTCTTTTTCCATTTGTAATTAAGTATTATTTTGTGGGTATTTTGAAACTATATGTGACTATTCCATTCTTCATTAAACTTTAGGTTTTGATTTATTAATTTATATCATCATGGACTCATGGTTCCCTGTTTTATTCAGTTAGCTCTAATCTTGTTTACTCTCATTTTCATTGATGTGTAAATTGTTCCAGATTTGGTTAGTGTCTTTTTGATATGTCTCCATTATTCTTTGGATCATTTTCTTGCTTTCCAAACCATTGATAATTAAGTCTTCATCCTAGCTCCAACCTAACATTCTAAACTTGGCTTGTTACTGGTCTTGAAGCCTTCAGCCCAAACCAAATTGGTCTGATCTTTTGTTTCTGAAACATCTTAGACTTCCCATCTCTATGCCTTTCCTCATTTCCTTCTGCTTGGAATTTTCATCTCCATTTTTCATAATTACATCCTTATCCTGGACTGGTTAAACCAAGTCTTTCCTTCATTTTACTCCTGTCATGTGTACAGTTAGTCTATCCAGAGCATTTGGTCATAATCATTTACCCTCTTACATTGCTGTCAGATTTTCCCAACTAGCATTATGATGTTCTCAAAGTACTGAGGCTGTATTTAATTTGTGTTTATATTTCTCATATTTATGTAGTATTCAATAAGTTTTTTTCTGGGTTATAAGAAAAGTGACCTGACTATATTCAACCCAATTCTCAAGAGTTTAAAACAAAAAAAAAAAATCTTGACTTTTCTAAAACAAACTGAATTTGCACTGAGAAGAAATTATTACACTACCAGTTTAGTATTTTGTTAAAAGTTATAGCACATTTGACTTAACTGTCCTTTGCCTCAGCAAGGATAAACACCTTTTGCACTACTGTGAGTACTCTGTTGTCAGGAAGGGAACTTCAAACTGAGACAGTTGTGACCTCTCTTGTCTTTCTCTGTAGACCTGTTTTGGTACCAGGGATGGCCTGTTTCAGCTTAGCAGATGCATGTATTGGCTGGGGTTAAAGTTGGATGCCCAAGGTGATAAGAATAAATATTGGTGCTGCCAAAGGCTTGAGGGGCTAAAGACAAAAACCCAATATTTTGTACATAGATGATAAAGAAGTTGTGTTTCAGAATCTCAGGAATATGCCCCTTGACTTTCTGCTATAATTAAAAATTAAAATCAGAATAAAACTAGTTATTAAAAGCATTTTCTTAAAAATAAAAGTGCCCATAAGTGCTGTGAAGGAGAAACATCTCATGCTGTGAGAATAACCTATCAGTCTAATTAACTGAGCAAACTTAGCTTGGAAATATTTTGCCTGGTCACATAAGTAGTAGACCACGTAAAGTGAAATCAAAATTATTTTAAGGTTTTAATTTAATTCTTTTTGTTTTGCTGGAATATAGATAAACTGAATTAAGTGTATTTCAGAGGAAGACTAGCATGGGGAGGGAACTCAGGACCTGTCTTGGGAAGAACTGTGAGTTCTCTCAGCTGGCTGAAGGGCTCTTGTGTGAACCAAGGTACAGACTCATTTTGAGGAGGTAACACCTATGGGTAGAAACCGTTGGGACTTGGGGTTGGTTTAAGGACAGACTTTGTGGTGGAGCTGCTTTGAAGTAGAATAGATTGTCCAGGAAGTATTCATGGGAGTTTTCTATCACTGTGGCATTGATGGTGTTTTGAATGTAGAATGGACAGCTTCCTTCTCAGGGATGGGTGGGAAAGGACTTGTTAGAGGAGCACCATAGGGTAATGGAGAGTTGCTATTTGTGGAAATGTTGAGACTTGAGGGTAGTGTGTAACCAAAAAAACTGTAAGGACCATTAGACTAGATGTGTCCTTTTGAAGTTCTTTCTAACTTTTCAATTCACCTGTCTCGGTTATTTAGTGAACCAAAGATTTTAAAAGTCATCCATGCAGTTGACTTAATGTACATAAAAGTGCAAGGCTAGATCGACATAGTTCCTGATGGCACTAAACAAATGTCTGACAATGAGACAGTGATGTGAGTATAAAGTATATAAGTATTTTGAGGGTAAAAATAAGTAAAATGAAAAAATGTTTATATGTTGAACTTCATCACTCATCATTTGAATAAAATGGAAAAATAATTCTCTCCATACTTCACCCTACTCCATCAGTAAACCTCTCAGTAGTACTGTTTCTTAGGTTTATTCACTTTGTTATTTTACAAAGTGTGCTAATGTTTAAATTCTCAAGGCCAAAATTCCATGATGTTTAGTTTTCATCATAGTATTTGTTAAAGTCTGAAAAACTTTCAATCTCTCCCTTTTTTGACAAGACTTTTTTGTTAAGTTGGCTCTGTGAAGTCTTAACTAACTGGCAGTCTGACTTTGGCAATTTGTTAAAGATTCAGGCAAGAGTACTCTGCTGTCTGAATGGCTTATTGATTTTTTTCTTTCTTTTTCAATTTAAAACAGACACTGTTTAATAGCTACCAGGTTACAAAAATGACATAGTAGATACCTTAGTTCATCCTTATAGTAAACCTCTTAATCTGGTTTTCCCTGTTGCTAGCATCTCCACCTTCCACAAAATGAGTGGTCTTTTTCTTCATTCCACCTCGTGGAGAAGACAACTAGAAGGGCCATAGAAGTTGTTGGCTTCTTTGAAGCATTTTCCAACAGTGTAGATCTCATGAATCAGATCCTCCATGCAGATGATGCCATATTTACCAAGAGAAGAGCAATCAATGTGTTTATCTGTTAGGACAGTTTGCTTTTTATTGTTTTTGCCTTAACCATGCTTGTAGATCAGTTTATTGACTGACTTTAGGTTTGGGTACCCCCAGGCATGTATGGCTTCATGGTCCTCAGCATGTTAATGGGAGCCTTGTTGAGCTTAACAAAGGTGCCATTAAAGATCTGGTGAAGGGCCCAGAAGCAGCAGCACCGTTTGGACTTTGGGGCTCACACCATTGATGCCTCTGATCCTGATGATAAATGCCAATTTGGGTTTCATAGGAACATAGAAGTTGCCAGCTTTTTGCCATCCTCGCCATCCAAATTTCGGTTCTGTACATCTGCCTGTATTCTTTGTGATAGTGCTTAGCTTTTTCATAGATAAGCTTCCTCCTCGCCTTTCAAAGAATCTTTTGGGCAAACGTCTTTCTCGTGTGCTTGATCTTCAGTTCTGCAAAATTACTTCATTTTTTTCTTAAAGATTTCTGGCACAGAAGGAACATTATTTTCTTCTGCACCCTCCATAGTTCCAGCCAGAAAGACAATTTTTTTTTTAAAGGCTGCTTTGAAAGGAATATGAATTAAGTTTATGACTTTTTGATAGTTAAATTTGACATTAAGCCTCTTCAAGCATTGGGTTTGGTTTCCAAGTCAGCAAGGACTATGTCCCTTCTTGTCTGTCATTTGACAATAGGCCATGGAATTCCAAACTTGATGTGGCTTTGCTTGTGATAATCTCCAAATTATCATTTCAGAGGGAATTCAGTGTGAATTTAAGCAGCCAAATTGAATTTTCTTTTATGCTTTAATAGGGAATAATGCTGTATTTGTAGCTTCACATCCTGTGAGAAAATACTGAGGAAAAACATGTTCATGATTTAGAGTGTGTGCTTTAGATTATCTTTATGATGAGATTTTTCCCAAGTGACTGTTGTGATCAACTAGCTCATTTATTTTCTGAATGGCTTAAGTACAATTAAAATAACAGCTTTGTTTTCTCTATCCTCTTACCCCCATCCTAAAAAACAAGCTTTTGGAATATGTCAGAACAGTTTACATAGATGGTGCTGGAAATCTTTTTTCTCTGAGACATACATAAGCTTAAGCTTACGTTTTTGTTAATTTGCAAATAACAAAACTTTGAATTCTTGTCAGCTTGTTTTGATGATGTAAGGCACCTCTCTCTGTTTCAATTATAGTTTTGTCCAAGACTGAAAAAGTTTTATATTTTGTAAAAATGACTTTTTAAATAAAACATGAAAACTAGTGTAGCATAGTCAGAATTATTAAGGATTGAAAATTATGTAGATAATTTTGTACTACATGCTAGGAAGTTGAATTGGTAAATACTAATCTTAGAAAACTGGCAACCTTTGTAATGTTGTGTTGAAGTTTACTTAAATAATTAACGGTAAGAAGGAAAAAGGGAAAAAATAGATAAGCAGAGGAGGAGGCATTGTGGTTTTTTTGTTTGTTTAAAAGGTATAGAGTTTTAACAAAAATTTTTAGTTATTTAATATAGGCACTTCTAACTTTTAAAGGATGTTTTTACTCTGTAGATTAATAAATTTGGATGTTGAAATCTACAAAAGCAAATAACAAGCTGCAACTGAATTCTAATACTGACCAAAAGGCTGCCAGGCATCCTGCTGAGCTCTAGAATAACAGGTCAAGCGGACTTGTTCTGCCAGTTATGGTTTACATCTTGCATATGAATTTAGTTAAATTTCTAATTAACGTAATTTAGGCTTTTTTCCCCCCTTATACCTATTTAACTTTTTGCACTGCATTACTTACAGATTAGCATCTGTTGCAGCATATCTCCAGTACTAACCAGAGGTTTGCTCCTTTTCTGGAAGCACTTATTTTTAAAGCTACTGAAGAGTGTGTTTTTTCCTAACTAACTTAGACTCGTATTGTTGTCATTAAATGTTCAGCTTGTTTCTTAGTTTGCAGACATTGATGGCCCAGTTTTCTGCAGCAGCTTGTGGCCATCACACTATTTCCCCAGGGATGCCCTGGAGGGCAGCAGCACTGACCTGGGGTTGGGAGATGGTCCTGGTGGACTGGTTTTTGTTTAAGTAAGTTGGATAGGTCCGTATAGTGGTTTTGAGGGGATACAGCCTATCCAAAGATCCTTGGCATTACTTACAACTGATAATTTGTTTCTTTTAGGGACTTAAATTCTTTGACAAATTCTAGAGAATTGTATAGCACATGTAATTACTGTCCAGAAGTCTTTAAGGTCTGACGTAAAGCTTTTAAAATTTCTGTGTGCTTAATGTAACAAAATGAAGCGGCAAAACCCTAAAGCATCCTGCCTTAAAATCAGTCTCTTTGTTGAAGGCTTTGAGGAGAAAGAATGGGAGTTAAAAGTTTTGTGAGTAAATTGACAAGAGGCAGACTCCCAAGGGTCTAGACACATTACATCGCAGTAGCTTGCCCTCACCTCTCCTTTCTTCTCAGCCACTGGGGTGAGGGAGAAGCCTCTTACTCCTTTGGTTCAAAGGCTTTGTTTATGTGCTTTCCCCCTGATTCTATATTTTTTGATGATGGCTGTTTATCACACTTTTTTTTAGCCTTTTGGCTGTTCTCTAAACTTGATGTCATTCATTCCATCAAAGAATTAATAAAGGAATTCAATTTTTAAAAATGTGTGCTATATAACTTTGCTGGGAAGGACTAGAAAGATATTTGGTAAGAAAACTAAAGAGGGTGTTTCAGTTGCTTTGTAAATTCATTAGTACTGGTTTGTTCAACTGATATAGATATGCCTTGTGTTGGGTTTAATAATCATGAAAAAGTTAAGTTAGGGTCAAAAGTCAGATTTAATTTAGATGATGAGTAGCTAAGACTTACCACCTTAGTGGCTAAGAATGGTTTTATCAGACTTAATTTATTTTTTATCTCCCTAGTTGGACATGTTACAGTAGGTTGAAAACAACAGCGACAAACACCTTAAAACAATATATTTCTACCCCTAATAATGAAGTTACACTGACATTTGACAGATGGAAGCACAACATTTATGTCATATAGGATTTGTAGAAGGTCAGGGAGTGATGACTGACTTGTAGAGTGAAAGGCCAACGGAAATCTACACTTTTTGGGGAACAAAAAATTTAGTGACTCTGCCACTAGCATTTATTGTCAAGGGCATGGTTAACTTTGAAAATTTGACAAAAATGGAACATAAGACTTGCTGAATTGTTTGCATTTTCCATTCTTAACAGCATACTTGAAATTATTATTGGACTTCCATCTGTTGAGTTGAATTAAAGTATTTTGTTGTAACCACCATGTATACTGATACATATTTCTTTAGGGCCATACTCAGTTCCTGTATCTCCTAAGTGCTTTAAAAGTTATGTCAGACATTAAATCATTTGGCTGAGGATCCATCCTACAGAAATCTCTCTTGAATTATTGTAACTTTTCCATGTGATTAATACTTTTACTGTTTTATTTTTGCCTTGGAAACTAAAAACAAGGTGGGAGGGAAAGGCATCCTGTAGCTCCGTGTTGTTCAGATGACTTTTAGATCTTTCAAAAGGTCTATTAAAAGGCGATTTTCCCATGGTAGTTTTCTTTTACATATATCACAAAAAAATGCAATAGTGAATTCATTTTGGTTTTATTTCACTTGGGTGTCATTTTTGTGGTGTGTGTGTGTGTGACATCCAACTTGTTTTTGTTTTGTACACTAAGCTTTGCTTTTTAACTTTTTTATATTTCTTAGAAGTGTTTCAAATTTAGTATGGCTCAAACTGGCTTCAGTGTAGTTTATTAAAACCCCCTATAAATGTCTAGACGCCTATTTAGTTTACAGAAATATTCTAAATAAGATGAGGAAGGTCCAGATCAATTAATTCATGAGAACTTATTTAAATAAATAACTCTTGATGTAGTCTGATCACCACAAGAGGAAATATAATACCAAAATCAATGATAAACAAAGACAGTAAAACAATTTATTATGACTTGGAAATAAATGAAATAAAAGGAAATAAATGAAAAGTGAATTAAATTTTCATATCCTAAGCTCCTAGATATTTTACTATTTTATCTCTCTCATTGTATTAAACAAACAAACCCAGCAGACTAGCAATAAAGAGATCTAACAGTTGTTCTACAGCAAAAGGCTTCATCAGTTCATTTTTCATGATCCTTTTATAAGATGATGAACTGATTGTTCATTGGTTAAATTCTAAGTGATGTTGAAAGATTGAAAAAATACCACAGTCTTAGCTTTCAGCTATATAAGACTTGCTTTTCTCCTAACTCGTGTCTTTTTGGCTTTGAAGCTTACTTTATTATTATTAATTTATTATTTTTATTAATTATTATTATTATTTACTGTGTGGCTCTCTGCACAAAACATACTGGTGTCTTCCAAGACTTATGAACATAAGCAGTGGATGACATCTTCAAAGTCTAGTGAGCCTACAGATATTTATTTAGCATTGGCTTTGTTACATCAAACCCATGATGAAGTGTCAAGACTCTATACTGATATGATTTACGAAGTTAATGCCACAGGAGTTTGAATCTGTCAACATTGCATAACAGTTAACATTAACTCAGCATAAACTATGTAGCAAGCTCTATGTTAAGTGCTTTTCCTGGATTATCTCACTTATCCTCAAAGCAGTCCTGTGATGTGGTACAGTATTGTTATCTCCCTTTTATGGGTGATGCCATTGGTATAAATGAATCATTTGTTAAAAGTCACATAACCAAGTAAATAATGGACATAGGACTTTTTTTTTTTTAAATAATCCACCCTCCTCCACTTCCACTCCTGACCTACAGAGGTTGCCATCTCCCCTTAAGAACTGGATCTCTGAAGGTGGGGCGTCTCCTCCCACGTGCTCGTGGTGCATAGCGAGCACCCCCGGGACCTGGTGCACCCGGGTCTGGCACACCCAGGGGGTCCAGTGCACAGGGGACCTGGCGCATTGGAGCCTGGCACAGCCAGGGTATGGGCCATGGCTTCATTGTGGCTTGAACCCAGGGCCTTCTGCGTGTAAAGCAGATGTCTTAACCACTACTCTTTGGAACCACCCCGGACATAGGATTTTTAAAAGTTAATATAAATAATATTTTTCACTTGCTTTATTCACTCAGCAAAGCAATATAGACAGCATTCCCGTGTGTTTCTATGGATCTACCTAAATTCTTCTAAATGATTACAGTGTATATCCTAGTATAGGTAGGTGTGTCATAATATATGTGGCTATCTCATTACCATTTGGTGGACATATAGATTATTTCTGCTTTCTTGCTATTATAGATGATACTGTGGCAAACACCATTGGTTAGGAAGCCTTCCACACATTTGTTTTGTATGAAAGATTATTAATAGTAGAATTAACTGCTCCAAGAGTTTCTATCTTTTAAGTCATTATAGTTTATTTATCATACATTTCTCACCATAAAGAGTGGTACCAACTCCCAGGTTCTCCCATTTAATCCACCTTCCTTGCCAACACCAGATATCTTTAATTTTAAAATTTTACCAATCCGAAAGGTGAAAAAATAGCTTGTAATTAAAATTTCTTATTTCCTTACAACCAATGAGATTGAGCACATTTTATAGCTATTAACTGATTTTCAATATTGATTAATTACATATTTTGCCCATTTTTCTTTTTTCTTATTGAATTACATGAGTTTATATGTAAAAATTTACCCATTTTCTTATATTTTTCTAACTTTTCCACCCATCTTAGTTTTTATATATTTTTATTCAAGTATAATTGACATATAACATTATATTTTAGGTATGCAACATAATGATTCTACTTTTGTATACATTGCCAAATGATCACTACAATTTAGCATCTGTCACCATACATAGTTTAAAAATTTTTTTCTTGTAATGGGAACTTTTAATATCTACTCTTACCTTTGAATTTTTTTTAAATTTGAGTTTATTGGGATAACATCTTTTAATACAATTATGTAATTTTCAGGTGTACATTGTAATTTGACATCTGTATTCTATTGTGTTTACCACCTAAAGTCCAGTTTCCTTCAGCTGCCATATATTTGATCCCCTTTATCCACTTTACCCTCTCCCTAACCCCTTTATTTGACTCCCTTTACCCCATCTACATTTCCCTCCTCTACATCCCTCCACCCTCTGATAACCACTAGTCTATAGTCTATGTCCTTGAGTCTCTGTTGTTTGTCCTGTTCATTTGATGCTTTTAGGTTTATAACCTACATATAAGTGATATCATATGATTTTCAACTTTTTCTGTCTTGTTTTGCTTAGCATGATTATCTCAAGGTCCATCCATTTTGGCACAAAGGGCAGTATTTTATCTCTTATGGCTATTGTAGGACACTTTCGTTGCTTCCATGTCCTGGCCACTGTGAATAATGGTGCTGTGAATATCAGTGTACAAATATCTTTTTGGATATGGGTTTTCAAGTCTTTGGGGTGTAAATACCTAGTAGAGGGATTGCTGGATCGATCACACAGTAGATCAATTCTTAGTATTTGAGGAGCCTCCGTACTGTTTTCCATGGTGGCTGTACCAATTTGCAGTCCCATTAACAGTGTATGAGGGTTTCTTTTTCTCTGTATCCTCTCCAATATTTGTTATTACTTATCCTGATAATTATAGCTCTTCTAACAGGGGTGAGATGGTATCTCATTGTGGTTTAATTTGCATTTCCCTAATAGCTGGCAGTGTTGAGCATCTTTTCAAATATATGTTGGCCATTTATATGTCCTCTAGGAAGAAGAGTCTGTTCAAGTCCTCTGCCCGTTTTTTGATTGGATCGTTTCTTTTTGTTGTTACTGAGTCATATGAGTTCTTTGTAAATTTGGATATTAGCCCTTATCAAAGGCTTTGCTTGCAGATATATTTTCCAATTCAGATGGTTGTCTCTTTACCTTGTTGACAGTTTCTTTTGCTGAGCGGAAGCTTTTTATTTTAGTTTGATGTAGTCCCATTCATTTATTTTAGCTTTTGCTTTTCTTTTGAGGTCAAATTCATAAAATCGTCTTTAAGTCCAAGGTCCTTGAGTTTCATTTCTGTGTTTTCTTCTATGCATTTTATTGTTTCAGATATTACATTCAGGTCCTTAATCCATTTTGAGTTAATTTTGATGTGTGGTGATAGACAACAGTCTAATTTCATTCTTTTGCAGGTGTCTTTCTAGTTTTCCCAGCAGCATTTATTGAAGAGGCTTTCCTTTCTCTACTGTAAGTTTTTAGCTTTTTTGTCGACAATTATTTGCCCATATAAACATGGACTCTCGATCTATACCACTGGTCTGTGTGTCTTTTTCTGCTAATACCATGCAATTTTGATTACTGTTCTTGTGGAGTCTTTAGTGTTTTCTATATAGAATATCATGTCATTCGCAAATAGTGACAGTTTGACTTCTTCATTTCCTATTCGGATGCCTTTTATATCTTTCTCTGCCTGATTGCACTAGCTAGGACCTCCAATGTTATACTGAATAACAGTGGCAATAGTGGGCAGCCTTGCCTTGTTCCTGATCTTAGAGGGAAGGTTTTTAGTTTTTCACCATAAAGTATTATTTTGGCTGTGAGTTTGTCATATATGGCCTTTATTACGTTAAGGTACTTCCCTTCTATACTAATTTTGTTAAGTGTTTTGATCATAAATGGATACTATATCTTGTTGAAGGCTTTTTCTGCATCTCTTGATATGTTTCGTATTTTTTAATTTGTTTATGTGTATCACATTAATCAATTTGCAGATGTTGAACCATCCCTGTGCCCCTGGGATGAAGCCCACTTGATAATGGTGTATAAGCTTTTTACTATGTTGCTATATTCGGTTCGCTAGTATCTTATTTAAGATTTTTTGCATCTGTGTTCGTGAGAGATATTGGTCTGTAATGTGTGTGTGTGTGTGTGTGTGAGAGAGAGAGAGAGAGAGAGAGAGAGAGAGAGAGAGAGAGAGAGAGATCTTTACCAGGTTTTGGTATCAGAGTAATATTGGCCTCATAAAATGAGTTGAAAAGTATTGCCTTTTCGATTTTTTGGAAGAGTTTGAGGAGAATAGGCACTAAATCTTCTTTGAATGTTTGGTAGAATTCACTGGGGAAGCCATCTGGTTCTGGACTTTTACTTTTTGGTAGGTTTTTGATGATTGTTTCAATTTCCATACTGCTGATCGGTCTATTTAGATTTTCCAGATCTTCTTGATTCAGTCTAGGGAGATTGTGTTTTTCTAAGTACCAGTCCATTTCTTCTGGGTTATTAAATTTGGTGTTATATACTTTTTCATACTGTTTGTATGATCCTCTGTATTTCTGCGCTGTCTATCGTAGTTTCCCCCTTGCATCCCTGATTTTGTTTGTGTCCTTTCTCTTTTCTCTTTAGTGAGTCTTTTTTCTTTAGCCAGGGTTTTGTCAATTTTATTAGCCCTCTCAAAGAACCAGCTCTTTGTTCCATCTATTTTTTTGATTGTTTTTTGTTGTTGTTGTTTGTTTGTTTTCAGTTTCATTTATTTCTGCTCTAATTTTGATTCTTCTGCTGACTTTAGGTTTCATTTGTTCTTTTCTAGTTTTTAAAGATGAATTGTTAGGTTGTTTATTTGGAATTGTTCTTGTTTGTGGAGGTAGGCCTGTAAAGATAGATATAAACTTTCCTCTTATGACCAATTTTGCTGTGTTGTACTATCATTCTCATTCATTTCTATATATCTCTTGATCTCTCTTTTTATTTCTTTCTGACCCGTCATTCTTTAGTAGTATGTTGTTTAATCTCTTGTACTTGTGGTTCTTCCTGATTTCTTTTTGCAGTTGATTTCTAGTTTCAAAGCATATGATCAGAGAATATAATTGGTGTGATTTCAACCCTCTTACATTTGTTGAGGCTATCTCTGTGTCTCAGTATGTGGTCAGTACCTGAGAATGTTCTGTGTACACTAGAGAAGAATGTATAAGCAGCTGTTTTGGGGTAAAAGGCTCTATAAATGTCAGTCACGCCCAGTACGTCTAATGTGTCATTTAAGGGTGTTATTTTCTTATTGATTTTCTGTTTGGATGATCTGTCCATATCTGACAGTGGGGTATTTAGGTCCCCTAGTACGATAGTGTTTTGGTCTGTTCCTCCCTTTAGTTCTGTTAGTAATTGCTGTACATATTTCAGGGCTCCCTGATTGGGAGCATCGATATTCATAAGTGTTATCTTCTTGGTGCATGATGATTCTCTTTATCATTATGAAGTGTCCCTCAGTATCTTTGCCGTTTTTCTTTTGAAGTCTATTTCATCCGATACTAGTACCACTACTCCTGCTTTTCTCTGACTGCCATTTGCTTGATATATCATTTCCACCCTTCACTTTGAGTCTCCATTTGTCTTTGGAACTGAGATGTGTGTCCTAGAGGCAGCATATGGTTGGATTTTGTTTTTTTGATCCTGCAACTCTGCAACTCTGTGCCTTTTTATTGGTGAATTCAGTCCATTTACGTTTAGGGTGATTATTGAAATGTGAGGTCTTCTTATAGCCATTTTATCTTTAGCCTTTTGGTAGCTCGGTGAGTCCATTGCTTCCTTGTCCTTGTGTTTCTGTTTTCTTTATTTTGGTTGGCTCATGTGGGTTTTCACTCTGATTCTTCTTGTTTTATATTATATACTTCAATTCTGAATCTTTGGCGTGCGGTTACCCTACAAATATATAAAGGATAGTTATATATATATATATATATTTATACACACACACGTACATACAGTCGTCCATTTTATTCTGTGCGTACCTTATCTCTAGTCTCCTTTGTGATTTTGGATTTTTTTTTTTTACATTTTTGCAAATCTCTTTATTGTCCGATTTAAAAGACATTATGTTCTCATACATGTTTTTGTATATAGTCTGGTGTGATATGTTGTCTTGGTTGAAATCTATGAAGAAAATCCTGCCTCATACAGATGTGTAGTCTGAAAAGAAGAATAATATGATAGCCATCTCAGATAATTATGGATTTTCTCCTGGCATACTTCACCAGAATTTGAAAATGGTGTTTTTTTCCTAAAGTTTAGTTATGATATGGAATCTGAAATTATATCAATGAGCTTTCCATACTGATACATTAAAAATTCCTGATGTGTCTTGCACTTTTGGGAAACTGGGTCTTTGAATCCTCCACTTTTCAGTCATTGTTGTCTCAGTTTGTCCCTGTGTATGGTGAACATTCATTACTATCTTGCTATAGAAATTCTTTTCTTAATGTTTAAGCTTGTAATGCCCTGTTCTTAGTAAGGGTTGCTTTCCTTTGCTTCTATCTGCCTGCTAATTCCCTCACTCATAGTTATGTTTTGTTTTGTTTTGTTTGGTCATTTTGTTCCAGGTGAGTTGACCTCTTTCAGTATTTCCTGTAGTGCAGGCCTTGTAGTGGAGAGTGTACCCTGAATTTTTGTACAAATGGAAAGGTCTTAATTTCTCCTTCATACGTAAAGGAGAGCATAGCTGGATATATTATTCTAGGCTGGTTGTACCTTTCACTTAATATTTTAAATATTTGATTCCACTCCTTTCTGGCTTGTAAGGTTTGTGTCGAGAAGTCCAACAATTATCTCATGGGTTTTCCTTTATGAGTTACTGTTTTCTTCTCCTTGGCTGCCCTGAGAATTCTGTCTTTGACATTGAGTTTTGATAATTTTAATACAATGTGTCTTGGTGAAGGCCTTTTTGGGTTGAGATAATTGGGTGTTCTGTTGACTTCTTGAATTCTTAGCTCCGGTTCATCGCTTAGATTTGGGAAATTCTTGTCAATTACTTGTCTGGTAATGCTTTCTAGTCTCCGCTTCTTTTTCTTGCCTTTGATAATGCCCATTGTTCTTATGTTTCCTCTCCTGATGGGGTCAACTAGTTCTTGTATTTCTCTTTCATTATTTTTTATTCTTTGGTTTCTCTCTTTTTCTTCTGATTTATTTCTAGATTTCTGTCTTCAATATCACTGATTGTTTCCTCCATTTGGTCAACTCTGTTTCCCAAGCATGCTATTTCATTTTTCAGCTTTTTTTTTTTTTTTTTTTTATCTCCAGAAGATCTATTCGGTCCTTTTTGAGAGTGTTTCAGTCTCCTTTCTCTGTTCATCTAGGTGTTTTTTCAATTCCTGAAATTGTTGATATGACTCATTTCAGAATTCACAAGAGTTTTTTCAGGAATACTATTCTGAATTCTCTGTCACTTAAATTGCATATTTCTGTGTTTGTAAGCTTATTTTCTAGAGATTTTTCTATGTCTTTTTGAGGTCCCTTGTCACCTTGATTATTCATGGTGTTTAGTGGACTATTTCTCCTCTTGGGCATTAATGGAAGTGCAGTCTGCTTTTTTTCCAGGAAGATTTATTTATATAAAGGTCTCTCGTTGGCCTGCTGCAAAGAAAGCGCTTTTCTTTTGGTTTCCAGTAGGTGACGTCTAAGCCTCTTGGATCTCTGCTTTATATAAAGCCTTAACAATGCCTTTTTTGTTCTTGTAGAGATTTAATCACACTTGCTACCCTCAGTCTCAATCCCTGTCAGTGTTAGTGACATTTTCAGTAGTGTTTGCTCAGATTCCCCTGGGGCTCCGCTGCGTTTGGTCTCGGAGGGAGGGTGTGAATGGAGGGGCCTTTTAGGTTGGGGGCTGTGGCCCAGCCTCGGTTTTGCAACCGTGGCTGGTAAAAATCAACTGTTGTTTCTCTGCCATCCTCGTTTCTCTGCTCTCTGCCCTGCTGCCTGGTCGCGGCTGCCAGCCGCGTGGGGCTCATAGCTCTCTGAGGCAGGGCTGTTCGGGGTACTCGCCACTCCTTCTCTCCCTGCTCCTCATACAAGGAGCTCTGGCTGCTAGAGGTAGCGTCTTTATTTCTCCCAGTCCACTGCCCACCACCTGGGGTTCTGACCCGTGGTAGCTCTTACGCGCAGATCCCATGGTCAGACATGCTGGTGTGCAGTTTGGGTGTTTTTTGTTGAGTTTTAGTTGTTCAGGTTATTGTTGTTTCAGGGGGAGAGATCTAGGGATGTTTCTCACTCCATGTTTCCGTGAATCCCTTTCACCTTTGAATTTTATTTATAATGTGTTTTTCTGGATAAAAGTTTTATATTTTTATGTCATCTTTACTGTCACTTATTTATACTTGCCTTTTTTTAGGTTTTATTTATTTTTTAAAATTTATTTCTTATGCTGACATTGGTTAACGAAATTGAATAAGTTTCAGCTGTACATTTTAACAGTAAGGCATACATACATATTTACATTGTGTTTTCACCTCCCATAGTTAGATTTCTTTCTGTCACCACATATTGACCCATTTACCCCTTCTACATCCCCCCTCCCCCATTTCCCATATGCTCGCTCGCTTTTTTTAAAAAAAAGGATATAATCATTTACTTTCTCTGCTTAAAAAAAATCCTTTGGTTGCTTTCCATTGAAAGGCAATGTAGTATAGTGTTTGAAGACATGGAATACAGACTTTTGCTAGTTTTGAAACCTTCTGCTGCTTACCACGTGTGGGACCCTGACAGGTTGAGCGCCTACTCCTCGCCTGTTTCCTTATGATGATGCTCGCCTTGCGAAGTTATTGGGAGTATTAAATGGGTTAATATGTTTAAGTGTCTAGGACAGTGCTGGGCACATAGTATATTCTGAGTAAATATTAGCTGCTGTTATTCCTCCTTTTCCTGTCTAGTTTTATTGTGTGCCACTTACCCTATTGGTTCTCATGCTGCAGCCACAAGGGTCTTCTTTCATTTCCTTTGTACCTTGAGCCTTTGTATGTGCTGTTCTCTATACCTGACATATTCTTTCTCTTCTCCCCCTTTTCCTGACTACTATTTCTCCTTTAGTCTCAGCTAAAATACCTTTTCTTCCTCAGAGATACTGTCAGTGACCTAAGTTTTGATTAGGTCTACTGTTATGTTTTACCACTCACTTCTTTTCCTTTATAACACTTTAATTATTTTAAATTGTCAGCTTAATTTTCCTCCTCTTGAAAACAGGCTTCACAAATGTAGGAACCATGTCTTGTTTTACCTTTATCCCGTTTTAATAGTAGATGGTAATGAGTTGGTGTTTGCTAAATATTGGGAGTGAATGAATTAATATGTGGAATGGTAAAGTTTGAATGTTTTGAGCTTGGGGTAGAAAAGTAAACTGAGAAAAGAGAACGTATTTAGAGGCTTTAAATCTTACTACCAAGTTTTTATTCAGTTGTTTTAATCTGTAAGTCTGGGTTTTAGTGCTATGTTGTATGATATGATTGGGATAACTAGCAGTTATTTCAGATAGAATGTTCATAATTTCAACAGTTATTAAGACTTTATGTTAACTATGAAATATAATTTTAAAATCTGAAAGATTTTATAGCTTAAAAAATTGACATAATATGGTCTGAATAAGATTGCATGGTTATTTATCAGTAGAGCTTGAACTAGAACCTGAGTATCCCTATTAACCACCTGAAGCTGCAAAAGTAGCTTATACCTTTTCAAGGGGTATGTTAAAATTTAAACTAACTTTTTTTAGTGTTTAAAGTTTTTTTTTTTTTAATGAGAATTGATTACTGGGGGCTCTAATACACATTCATAACCTTTTCTTTTTCCCCCTCTTTAATTCTCCCGCCACCCTCCCCACCCCACCCCTGACCTATGGATGTTGCTGTTTTTCCCTTGAGAACTGGATCTCTGAAGGTGGAGTATCTTTTTCCACATGCTCACAGTGTGCACCCAGGGCCTGGCGCAGCTGGGGCCTGGCGTACCTGGGTATGGTTCCTGGCTCCACCTGAGGCGCGCAAACCCAGGACCTGCTGCATGTAAAGCAGATGTGCTAACCACTGCACTATGGAACCACCCCTAATCTTTTTGATCCTATAGAATATCATCCCCTACAGCTGTGGCTGTTGACTACCTATTCCACTCTCACAGTTTTCTATATTATTGCCCTCATGGTTAGTTCACATCATGCTTTCTTCCTATATCAGCACCTTTTCCCCTTTTCATATATTCTTTATATTCTGTTAGGCACATACAAAGGCAATATCTTAAATTGTTTTATATATGTTAAGCAAGAATAAATAGATTCGTCCATGCTGCAACGTGGACAAATCTCAAAAACATGCTAAGTGAAAGAAGCCAGAAGCAAAAGACCACAAATTGTATGATTCAATTTATGTGAAATGTTCAGCAAAAGCAAACTGTCTAGATATAGAAAGCAGATTACTGGTTGTCTAAGGCTAGGGGTGGAATGGGGAAGAAACTGCAAGTAGGAATGAAGTTTCTTTTTGGGGTAATAGGAATATTCTAAAATTGGAGTATAGTGATGGTTACACAACTCTGCAAATTTACTAGAAATTGAATTGTATACTTAACATGGTAAATTTTGATATGTGAGTTACATCCCACTATTAAAGTTATTTAAAAAAAACAATAAATGGGTTCTCAGAGCTTATTTTGGAGGGGTTCTTTTTTCCAAGTGTAACAGTAGACTAGTATAGTTAATACTTTTTGGTTCTGCATAATATTTTAGATGAATGAAGTGGAAAACTAGATATAGTAATATATTATCCTGTATCCTAGGAGTGAGACAGAACATTGAAAGTTAACTTTTCCTCACCAAGAATTCATTATGAATTATATGAATTAGAATTTTTGTGGATAGGAATTATGGTATTAAGTATTATAATTTAAGTTTAAAGGGTGGTGATTCATATACATGTTAATTTATTATGATTTTTAGATATCAAGCTCTTGATAGTGTTACACACACACACACACAGGTCTTCAAAATTAGAAAAGGTGTCATTTTTTTTCTAATTCCATTTTTTCTGCCATCATGTTTTTGTTTTATCTCCCCTCTAAACCCACTGGAGAGCCTGTGTTTTATGAATGAGTTAACACAATTGGGCTTCAGGCTATTTGTGTTCTTTTTGATTTTTCAGCACTTTCATTTGGACCCATGGATGCCCATTGACAGATGCTTGAGACCTACAAGTAACCTTCTGATCATAGCAGAACCGTAAGGCCTGTCCTTTGTCTGGGGAGGAGATAGTCCATGTCCTGTGGAAATGAACGGGGAGCAGCAGCTTGATGCAGGTATTGGTTTTGGTGAGCAGAATTTATTCTTCAGAGTATAGAATTATTATTACCTACCTGTGTTATGTTGTCGACGTCTTCCTAACACTAAATGGGAAGCTCTTTGACAATGAGTTATCTTTCTCTGTATCTAGCAGAGAACCTGGCACTAGGGAGTACTCATAAAGTTTGCTGAAAAAGTAAATAACTTTTGTGAGCACACTTCTTTTTTAAAAAACAAAAGTTTAAATTTGATAGTTACATTTGAATTATTTTGAAATGATTCTAGATTTATAGGAAGTTACAGAGATAAGTATACATGTGATAGCTCCCATGTACCTTTCACCAGTTTCTACCATTAGTTACATCCCATATAAGTATAATACACTATAAAGGCCAGGAAATTGCTATGTATAAAGATCAATTCTATCACCACAAAGAGCTCCTGTGTACCACCCCTTCATAGTTACACCTGCCCTTTTCCCCTCATCTTTCTCTAACCCTAGGCATGTTCTCCATCTCTATAATTTTGTTTCAAAAATGTTACATACATAGAACCACGTAGTATGTGACTTTTTGAGATTGGCTTTTTTCACTCAAAATAATGCCCTTGAGATCCATCCAAATTCTGGCATATTTCAATAGTTTGTCTCCTTTATTGCTGAGTAATATTTCATGATGTACTACAGTTTGGGTAACCATCCAGCTGTGGTAGAACATTTTGGTAGCTTCCAGGTTTGGCCTACAAATAAAGCTGCTATGAACAATTGTATGCATAATATTTTCTTTATCTGGGATAAATGCCCAGGAGCATAATTGCTGGATCATATGTTTAATAAAGAAACTGCCAAACTGCTTTCCAGCATGGCTGTACTTTTTTTACAGTCTCACTAGCAATATATGAGAGACCTAGTTTCTCCACATCCTCACTGCCTTTTGGTGTAATAACTGTTTTTTACTTAAGTCATTCTAATAGGCATGTAACGACAGCTTATCCTGGTCTTAATTGCGTTTCCATCTAATGGCTAGTGATGTTGAACATGTGCTTATTTGCCATCCCTGTATCCTCTTCAGTACAGTGTCTTTGGCTCATTTACTTATATCGTTTATTTGCTTTTTAATTAATGATATTTTTTTACTATCAAGGTTTTAAAAACAACTTTATTGAAGTATTTTTCTTTTTTTGAGATATAAATCATATATTATAAAATGCACCCTTTAGAGTGCACAATTCAGTGGTTTTTATAATATTCACAAAGTTTTGTGACCATCACTAGGATCTAATTCTAAAACATTTCTGGCACCCCCCGCCCCCAAAAGAAACCATTAGCAGTTATTTCTTATTCCATCCAGCCTCTGGCAACCAAACATTAACCTGTCTGTCTCTATGTATTTACCTATTCCTGCTTTCTTTTGATTGATGTTTATGTGGTATATCTTTTTCATTCTTTCAAACCACCTATCCCATGATATTTAAAGTGAGCTGCTTGTAACAGCATGCAGTCATTTAAAAATTTTTCAGTCTTATAATTGGTGTATTTAGATCATTTGCAATGAATGTAATTATTGATATATTAGGGCTAAAGTCTGTCGTTTTGTTATTTATTTTCTCTATTTTTTTTCCCAATCCCGCCTTCCTGTGAGTGACTCGAACATATTTTCAAATTTCCATTTTGATTTGTCCTTAGTGTTTTTGAGTATATCTCTTTGTACAGCTTTTAAATGGTTTCTCTAGATATTACATTATAAGTACATAACTTATTACAGTCTGCTGGTATCATTTTATTAGTTCGAAGTGTGGAAACTTTACATAATTTTATCTCTTTACCTTCTCTTATTTATAATAACAATTGTCATAAATATTTCTTTTACATACTTTGAGAACCACATCAGCTATTTCAATTTTGGCTTCAGATGTTAAACATAATTTAGAAAACTCAAGAGAAGGAAAATGCATTATATTTTAAAATATTTTTACTCTTTTCACAGTTCTTTACTCCTTCCTGATTTTTCAAGATGTCCTTCTGTCATTTTATTTCTGTTTTTAGAATTTCCTTTAGCCTTTTTTCTTTTTAGAGTAGGTC
The DNA here is from genome assembly GCA_030015415.1 of Cynopterus sphinx. Lineage (NCBI taxonomy): Eukaryota > Metazoa > Chordata > Mammalia > Chiroptera > Pteropodidae > Cynopterus > Cynopterus sphinx. The sequence continues at coordinate 115,615,430 of CM057381.1, forward strand.
TACTGATGATAAAATTTCTTAGTTCCCCTTCATCTTGACAGTGGCTTGATTTCCCCCATTCATTATTGAAGGATATTTTTTTCTGGATATAAAATGTTGGGTTGAAAGTTCTTTTCTTTTATCTTTTGAAAAATATTATACCTTGGGGCTTCCATGGTTTCCTATGAGAAATCTGCTGTCATTGGATTCTCCTCCTCACACCTCCCTTGAGAGAGCTTTGTTTCTTTTGAAGCTTTCAAGATATTTTCTGTCTTTAGTTGTCAGAAGTTTGACTTTGTTGTATCTTTGCACAGACTGCCTTGGATTTATCTTGTTTGAGGTTTTCTTAGCTTCTTGCCAAATTTGGAAACTTTTCAGCCATTATTTCTTAAAACACTTTAAGCCCTGTCCTCTTTCCTTCTGGAACTCCAATGACATCAATATTAGATATTTTGTTGTTATTCCACAGTTTCCTGAGGCTCTTTTCATATTTTTTACTAATATTTTCTCTCTCTTGTTTAGATTGGGTGTTTTTATTTGCTCTCTTTTTAATTTTAGTGGTTCTTTCCTCTGTTCTCCCCATTCTGCTGTAGAGCTTATCTATGGAATTTTCTTTTGGGTATTATATTTTCAATTTAAAAATTTCTATTTTGAGTTGAGGAATCAGGGGTGAGAATAGTCCCAGCCTAAAATGCCACAATCCCACTGTTCTAACCGTGGTTTTGTATTTGTCTTGAATAGTTGCTTTTCAGTTTGCTCTCTGCCTTCAATTAATTTTGGAACTTCAAAATGGTTGATTTTCATTGTTTAACCAGTATTTTTGCTCCTTTTCTGAGAGAGAGAGTTCTGAGGTTCTCACTGTGCCATTTAGCAAGTTAAATTTTTTTCTTGTTTTAGTGTTATTAACTCATGTATTTAATATACATATTCATATTCACATGTGATGAGTTTCTGTCCATTGGTGGTATCATTCATTCGATGATCAAATCGCCCCATTCTAGAGCAGTGAGAGTTCTTTCACATTGGTTCCTGTTCTTTTGATGTGATGTCATGTATCTTTGATAGTTAAAATCCTAGCTTTCTGGTATAGCCAAGTACCTGAATTTACAGTTTTCCATTTTTCAAGGAGCTTTTTTCTTCTCTCTCCCTCCTTCCCTTCCTCCCTTCCTTCTCCTCCCTCCCTCCCTCCCTCCCTCTCTTCCTCCCTACCTCCCTCCCTTTGTCCCTCCCTCCCTCCTTCCCTCTCTCTTTTTTTCTCTCCCTTCTTCCCTCCCTCCCTCTCTCCTTCCCTCTCTCCCTCCCTCCCTCCCTCCCTCCCTCCCCCCCTCCCTCCTTTCCTTCTTTTCTTACTTTCCTTTCTTTAGTGGATATGATATTTAGAGACCATAATCTGGTGACAGGGTGCTCATTGATAATAGGTTGTCAGTTCTTTTAGGCCTTATCCCGTAGACATAGCTAGAAAAATGCATCTTTTAAAGAGAAAAGAAAATCATTTGGCTTCTTTGACATTTACAATTTTAACTTAAAATTACAGCTTTTATTTCTTTGATTTTTATGCTCATGCCTCTTTTTTTGAAATGTGTTGTTTCATTATGTTAATATTATTATTTGTTTTTATTTTATATTTTTATAATTGTTGAAAATAACTAGCAAAATTCCAAATATCAATAAGATAACATTGTGTAGCTTAAGGTCTTTTATGTTTTTTTGGTCTTTAACTATATTCCACGGGGGTTTGCAGTCAAAATACTATATTTTAGTATTATTTATAGTAAACCTGTTTTCCTTGTGGTTTTGCTACCGACAGGCATATTTGTTTCAGATCATTTTTAATTTTCGGAATTTTTTCTTTTAAGTGTTTCTAAATTGTATAAAGTATCTACATAGTTATAAAGTCACAATTATATAACATTTCCACTGTCAACCTAACACTATTTACCCTTTTTATTCTTCTCCATATACTAGTTAATTTTATCATTTTTCTTCTACTGTTTGTTAAAAAATATAAACATGTATATGTTCATATGTATATTGATATCTCTCATCTTACATTAAAAAGTAGAGATACAATAAAAACTGCTCTGTAATTTGCAGTTTCACTTAATATATACTGGAGGTTATCCCACATCAGTATATGGAAATTGTTCTTATTCCTTTTTATAACTGTATAGTACTAGATGTATAAAGCATAGATTATTCTGTTAGTTGCTTATTGATGGACATTGGGTTGTTTCCAGTCTTGGTATTACAAGTAGTGCTGCAATGAATAGCTTTGTACATGTGTCTTTTTGTATTTTTACCAGCATATCTTTGGGATAAATTCCTAGAAGTGGGATTGCTGGATCAAAAGGTAAATATGTAATTTTGCTAGATATTGCCAACTTTTATTTCACCAGGGTGTGTCATTATGTTTTACCTTCTTAAATACAGCCTCACCATAGTGTATGTTGTCAAACTTTGCAGTTTTTTCCAATCTGATATCTCAGTGTAGTTTCAATTTGAATTTCTCTTAAAATAAGTAAATTTGCACATCTTTCCATATGTTTAAGGACCATTTGTGTTACTTTTAGATAAATTCTCTTTTCCTATAGTTTTTGCTTATTTTTTCTGTCAGGTCATTAATCTTGTTTCTTCTCAGGTTTTTTTTTTTTTTTTTTAGCAATTTTTAATATATGAGGGCTTTTAGTCCCTTAATTCATTATTTTTGTTGTTTTTTAATTGTTAAATTAACATGTTATTTCAGGGACTAGGGTCCTTGCTAAGAACCATGATTCTCTAGCCCCGTTATGTTTTAGTAATGGAAATTGACTTTCTCCTTGCTCATACTTCTAGAATGTTCCTAGTGTAGACTTTGTTGTATTTCTAATGAAAATTTTAAATATGTAAAAACGAATGGGAAACAATAGAAAAACATTCACAGACCTACTGTGAGTGTGAATTAATAAATGTTAACACTGCCAAAAATTTGTTTTTACTTTTTTATTTTTGTAAAATATCCTTTATACAAATATTACCATTTTAATTTTTTTAAATGTACTGTTTAGCGGCATTAAGTACATTCATATTGTGCAACCATCACCACAGTCCATTTCCAGAACATTTTTCATCTTCCCAAACCTATGCTCCTTACCCATTAAACACTAACACCTCATTCCCTTTCCCCACGGTTCTTAGAAACCACCATTCTTTCTGTCTCTATGAATTTGCTTACTCTCGCTACCTCATATAAGTGGAATCATACAGTATTGTCCTTTTGTGGGTGGCTTATTTCATTTAGCATAATGCCCTCAAGGTTCATCCATGTTGTATTATGTGCCAGAATTATCTTTCTTTTTAAAGGCTGAACGATATTCCATTTTGTTAATTCATTTATCAGTGAATACTTGGTTTGCTTCCACCTATTGGCTATTCTGAATAAATTGCTGCTCTCAATGTTTGTGTACAAATAAATATCTGTTTGAGTCTGTTTTCACTTCTTTTGGGTAATACCCAGAGGTAAAATTGGTGGGTCATGTGGTAATTGTATTTTTAATTGTTTGAGGAACCACCATATAGTTTTCTACAGTAACTGTACCATTTTACATTTCTAGACAAAAATACACAAAGATTTTAATTTCTCACATTTATTTTCTGCTTTTTTGATCATAGCCATCCTGTGAGTATGAGGTGGTATCTCATTGTAGTTTTGATTTACTTTGCCTACATGATGTAGAACATGTTTTCATGTGTTGTTTCCATTTTTAAAATACAATATAATACAGTTTAAGCCTCTTTTGTACTTCCCTTCTAATCCTGTTTTTTTCTTTCCCCAAAGGTAGCATTGTTGAAATTGATGTATATTCTTCCCATCTTTGTTTTTATACTCTTATTAATATGCATGTATTTATAAACATACTACAGCAGAATTTTGGTTTGAAGCCTAAATTGTATCATCTTGTGCTTTTCATTCTGCTCCTGCCATTTTTACTTGATTTTTTTTTTTTTTTGAGATTTGTCTAAGTCAATATTCATTCATTCATTTCAACTTCTTTGGTAGGATTGCCATAATTTCTCTCTTCTACTGACTGCTTCTGTCACTATTACAAACAGTGTTGTGGTTAGCATCCTTGTATTTGCTTCCTTGTGTTTGTGTGAAGCACAGCTCCCCTACTGTATACTCATTCAGCAACTGTTTAATGTGAGTTTCGCTAGTGCCAGTCGTTGTTGTGATTATTAGATTATAGAGTATATGAGTCTTTGCTCACTCAGCAAAAATTTATTGAGTCTCTGCTGTGACAGTAATGTAAGAGTGACAAAAACAAAATTTCTGCCTTCATAGAGTTTATTATCTAATGGGGAAGATTAAAAAAATCTTATGGTGTACTGTCAAGTAGGAATGAATGCCTTGAAGGCAGAACCCTTCTACTTTAGATAGGTACTGATGGAAGGCCTTTCTGGAGAGATGACAGTTGAGTAGAGGCTTGAATGGAGAGAAGCTGTGAATGACACTAGAGAATGAGTTTTTGATCTGAGGAAATTGCAAATACAGAGGCTTTGAGGAAAGAACATGATTAGATAAAAAATGAGAAGAAACTCGGTGTCAGTTGAATGCAGTGAGCAATAAAGAAGCTAGTTAGAGTAAAGGGGCAAGGTAGGTAGTCAGCGGTTCAGATCATGTAAGACCTTGCAGTCTCCCAGAGGTTTTAGATTTTATTATAAATGTGATTAAAAGGTGAACAGTGTTATGATTAGGTTTGGATTGGAGACATAGCAATAGAAATGGTGGGAAAGTGATTAGATTTGGGATATGTTTTCAAAGATGGTACCTAGAGAATTTTCTGGTGGTTTGGATGTATGATGTGAAAGAAAGGGAGGAAAGCAAGGATTTTTTAGAGTTAGCCAACATATCAACTAGTGGTTTCTTTTACTCAGTTGGAGAGTACTAAGGAAGAATCCGATTGAAAATTCAAATGTGAAATGCCTGTTAAGTATCTCAAATATTTGTCATTAGATACTAAATACAATCCAGAGTGACTGTAGTAGCTTCATTTTCACCAGCTTTATATAATTCATTTGGGTGAATCCTAAATGGATCCCAGTGGAGATGGCATGTTGTGTTTCTGTGCTGTTGAAATTTGTTGACAATTGATGCTGTGTTAAGGGAACTTACCATAAAACCAATTAACTTGTGAAGTAAAATTAAAATCTAAGTTAGGTTATTAAGTTTATGTTTTGGAACCTTGAGTTTTATTTAGTTGGGGTTCACCAGTTATTGTTTTGTTTTATTTTTAATTTCAGATGCTGGATCTGGTGTGGAAGAAGTGGATTTAAGCTGGGAAGATTATCTAGAAGAAACAGGGTCCACAGCAGTTCCCTATGGATCTTTTAAACATGTAAGCGGTAACTGTATTTGCTTTATAGTTTATATTTGTTTCCTTTGATTCATTCTACTGTCATTACAGAGTTTATAGAGTTCAGAGTTATTTTAAGTGGGGGAACTTGTAAGAATTTGAGTGCTTTTTCCTTTTCCCTCCACCTGCCACTCTCATTAAGTAAACTTGACATACCCTTAAAATTATTTTTGGTTTTGTGTATTTTCTGCCACTAATGTAAGAATTCTCTTTTTGACTGGTTATGAATATTCTTTTATTTTTGTCTGAAAACCTAATAAAGAAAATGATTTATTTTCTTGTAATTTATAGTATTTTATGATTGATGGTTTGCTCATTGAAAGTCATTTCAGTAACATTTGTTTTCTAGCATGTTGAGCATAAATACAAGTAATATAATACAGCTGGTCTTTTAGTGGCCTGTGCAGCATAGTTCTATGCCTTAACAGCCCAGTTTTATGCTTTATCAATGGACAGTATATTTTCCCTACGTAATGCCTTTAGAATGGAGAAAATACTCCAAATTTTAAAAATAATTTCTATTTAGACTTAATTTTTTAACCTGTTCATCCATCGCACCTTCTTTAAAAACTCAAAATTATTCATTCTAAAACTACTTATTTCATGTTTGTTTTAGTTTGCTCAGGAGACCATAACAAAATGATATAGATTGAGTGGCTTAAACAACAGAAATTATTTTCTCACAGTTCTGGAGACTGGAAGTCTGAGATCAGGGTGTCAGCATGGTCAACTTCTGGTGAGGGCTCTTTTCCTGGTTTGCAGATAGTTGTCTTCTTGCTGTGTCCTCTTATAGGGACACGGATCCTGTTGGATCAGGGCTCTACTCTAATGGCCTCAATTAACCTTTACTACCTCCAGATATAGTTATATTGGGAGTTAGGATTTGAACATATGAATTTTGAGGGAACACAGTTCAAACTATAGGACATTTCAATAAAGCATAGTTCCTTGTACGATTTGCAAAGACACTAATGCTCACTCAGTGTTGTTTATGAATTTGTGAAGTTGGACTGTATTCTTTTAGGTGTTTTTAAAAGCTAAGGAGTGCTGCTATTTTCTTTTTGTCCTCATGTAAAAACTCAGTCATAATAGGTGTCCTATTTGATTATTTTTTTTTTCATTTTGTCTTAAAGAATTGAAATGGTGAGAATTACCTATTTTAGGTAAGGATTTTATTTTGTGTCACATTGTAAACTGGTATGTATTTACACAAGCTTATTCATTTATACTAAAAGGCAAATGGAGGACAAATTCCCTGGTCAAAATTCTGGTCTAAAAAAATGTTAGACAGATTCCACCTTCTCTTTGAATGATAAAGCAACAAGGAAAAATGAAAAATAAATACATATTTTCTCACTGTCAAATATAAGAAATATTTGTAAACCTGAATCAGTCTATGGTGGTGAAAGGCTGCCAAATATATAGAAAATCAAGCATGGGTGTAGGAAGATGCTGAGAAAGGATGCCTGTGCTAGCAGATTGCAGGCAAAGTTGACAAAACTCAGAACTCCAGAACAGTAGAGATGGATGTGCAAGCCACTGGCTAGAGTTTTATAGGACACAGTTTGGAATAAAGGAGAGAGGGAAGACAGGGCTGAAGAAGGAATTAGAAATAAGCTACATTTGTAAGGGGAATAGATCTAAGATAATGAAAAGGCCTTCCTCATGGTACCTATTTGATGGACAGAACAGCACCCACTATGGGAAAGGCACTAATCTTGACCTGTGTCTTTTAGAACAAAAACTTCAAACTTCTAGGGGAAGAGTTGCAAGCCTTATTAACCCCCAGGGTATGGGTGAAGATCCTTTTCAGCCTAGAGCTAAAATAGAAGAAATAAAAGTCTCCTGTCCTTGGGAGAGGGTAGAAATACATGCCTGGAGTATTAGAGGTCTCCTATAGTTCTTGGATGGGTAGGTTGTCTGAGACGTTCTTGCTCCCAAGACCCAGGGACCCAAACCTGATTAAGACTGAGGCTGAATGTCAGACAATGCCCCTTCTTCCCTGTCCCTAACCACCAGTTAGAAAGTATTGGATAATAGAGGTTTATTTGTGGGGAAGAGGCAAGGGTATGGAAAGAGAAAGTCTGTGAGATATACTCACAAAGAGAAGACCTAAATTTGAGAGTAGAGCAGCAAACATTGAGGGGAGAAAACCCTCTGGCAAATTAGCCTAAAATACTTGAAAGTACTGGTGGAATGGGAAGCATGTGGTGTACTGTGAATTACCATAGCAACAACAAAACCCAAACCCACCTCCACTCTTAATTAGATTGACTTAACCTTTTCCCTCAGACTTAAGTTATAAGAAGAAATATGCCTATTTCCAGGCATTAATGATATTTGTCTCAGTCTTGACGTTCTACAGAGGGTATCCGGCTTTCAGACAAAAATTGTGGGACAGTAGAGAAGCAAGACATAAACAGCAAGCTGTCAAGAGACAAAACAGTCAACAGAACCAGACTTATATGACCCAGATGTTAGAACTCTCAAGAGAAATTTAAATAACCATTATTAATATGTTTAAGGTTCTAAGCAGAATAGATGGACACCATGAATGAACACAAAAGGAATTTCAGAGAGATGGAAACTGTTAGAAAGAATCAAATGGGAATCATAGTAAATGAAAAACATGGTAACAGAAATTATGACTGCCTTTGACATGCTCATCAGTAGACTTGACACATATGAGGAAAGAATCAATAGACTTATGGATAGGTCAACAGAAATTGCTCGTAGTGAAATGCAAAGAGAAAAAAGAATGAGGAAAAAACCAGACCAGACATCAAACAGCTGTGGACAAAAAATATATATACATATATGTATATATATGTATATATATACATATACATACACATACATACATATACATACACATACATACATATACATACACATACACACACACACACACACATATATATATATATATATGGCTAGCATATGTGTGACTAGAATCTCAGAAGGAGAAAGGAAAGTGAGAAAAATATTTGAAGAAAAAATGGCAGGCAGTTTTCAGAGGAAAGATACCACACCACAGATTGAAGCTCAGGGAATGCAAAGCAGGATAAACAACAAAAACACCAAAAATCCATCCAGGCACATTGTATTTAAACTACTGAAAACCAAAAAGAAAGAGAAAAATCTTGAAGGCAGCCAGAGAAAAAAAGGCTCATTACATAAAGAGGAACAAGTATGAGAATTATAGCAAAATTCTTTTCAGAAACTGTCTATCGGAACCAGGAAGACAATGGAGTAAGATCTTTAAAGTGTTGAAAGAAACAAACCTGTAGACCCGTATTCTCTGCCCAGCAAAATCTTACCCGCAAAGTGAAGGGGAAATAAAGACTTTCAGGAAAACAAAATTGAGAGAATTCATTACCTGCAAAAAAATGTTAAAGGATGTTTTTAAAGCAGAAAGAATTTGATATAAGGCAGAAATTTAGATCTATACAAAGAAATAAAGAACAATGTAAATGACATAAATTTAAGTAGATATAAAGTTCATGTTTTTCTTATTTTTAATAAGCAAAAATGGTAGCAATACATTTTGTGTTTCTATATTGTGCAGTATATAACTGTAATAGTACAAAAGATTTGGAGGGAAGATTTGGGAGCATATGGTTGTAAGATTCTTATGCAGCACATCAAGTGATGTTATATTATTTGTAAAGCAGACAGTTAATTAAAGATACATAAACACCAGCAACCACTAAACTAAAAAATATAATCATTGTTTTAAAGTGTGTATAAAACTCACTGTTTTAAACATTTTAAGTGTACAGTTCAGTGGCATTAACTACTTCGTCCATGTTGTACAACTACCACTACTCCATCTCCAGAGCTTTTTCATCATAAACAAAAACCCTTTGAACAATCTCCAGTGCTTTTTCATCATAAACAGAAACTTTTTGAACATTAAATAATAACTCTCCGTTTCCTCCTTTCCCTAGGCTCCAGTAACCACTATTATACTTTGTCTTTATGAAGTAACCTGTTTTACATAAGTGGAATAATATCATATTTTCCCTTTTATATCTGGTTCATTTCACTTAACCCAATGCTCTTAGCATATTGTTACACAGTTGACCCTTGAACAACGCAGGGGTTAGAGACACTGACCCTCTGCTCAGGTGAAAGTCTACATATAACTTTTGTCTTCCTAAAAACTTCCCTACTAATAACCTGCTGTGTTGACCAGCAGCCTTACCGATAACAGTTTATTAACACATATTTTGTATGTTATTTATATTGTATACCATATTCTTAACAATCAAGGAAGCTAGAGTAAAGCAAATGTTAAGAAAATTGTAAGAGAAAATACATTTACAGTATTTATTGAAAAAAAATCTTCATATAAGTGGCCCCACACAGTTCAAACATATGTTGTTCAAGGGTCAGTTGTACTTTTCAAATCTCTTTTTTAGTGCTTGCAATATATATTTACAACTAACCCAAGTCCTCTTTCAAATAACACTGTACCACTTCGTGGATAGTGCCAGTACCTTAAAAAAGAGTATTCCCAGTTACTCCCTCCCATCCCTTACAACATTGCTATCATTTGTTTTACTTTTGCGTAAACTATATGATTACCAAATATTTTGTTGCTATTATTATTTTGAACAAACTTGTCTAACAGTTAGTTGAATTAAGAAAAAGTAAAGATTTTATCTTCATTTATTCCTTTTATTACATTCTTCCTTTCTTTACCTCTGAGTTTCTGACCTATATCATTTTCCTACATAATTTCCTTCATTCAGAAATGAAGAATTTATTTTAACATTTCTTTCAAGGCAGGTATACTGATGACAAAATCCATCAATTTTTATTTGTCTGAGAAAGTTTGATTTCGCTGGATGTAGCATTCGAGTTTGGTAGTTTTTTTCTTTCAGTAATTTAAATGTTCCACTCTCTTATGCTTGTGTGGTTTCTGAAGAGAAGTCTGATTTAATTTTTATCTTTGCTTGCTTCTCTATATGTAGAGTGTTATTTTTTTCTCTGTTTTTCAAGATTTTTTCCTGTCTTTATTTTTCTGCAGTTTGACTATGATGTTCCTGGGTGTAGATTTTTTTGGTTCTTATCTTGATTGTTCTTTAGGCTTCTTGGATCTGTGGTTTGGTGTCTATCATTGATTTTGGGAAATCTGAGTCATTATTGCTTCAAGTATTTCTTCTATTCCTTTTCTTCTAGTATTTCCATTACACATGTTACAACTTTTGTAATTTTCCCACAGTTCTTTGATACTGTTTTACCTTTTTCATTCCTTTTCAGCTTTGTAAGATTCTATAGGCATTTTTTTTTTCCTGGCTCACTGAATCTTTCTTTGGTTGAGCCCAGCCTCTTGATGAACCCATCAAAAGCATTCTTAATTTCTGTTACAGTGTTGCTGGTTTTTTAGCATTTCCTTTGGATTCTTTCTTAGAGTTACTATTTTTCTGCTTATATTATCTATCCATCTGTTCTTTCATGTTGTCCTCTTTTTCCATTTGAGATGTTTCTTCCTTTTGAATATAGTCATTTATAGTTATAAATTTTCCTCTCAGCACTACTTTCACTGCTGCTTATAAATTTTGATATGCCGTATCTTTGTTATTTGTTTCAAGGTATTTTTCTAATTGCCCTTGTGATTTCTTTCTTGACCAACAGCAGTTCCGCTTTATCTGTGGGTTCGCTTTCCATGGTTTTAGTTGCCTGCCATCAGCTATAGTCCGAAAACATTAAATTGAAAATTCTAGAAACAAACAATTAATGTTTTAAATTTCATGTCATTCTGAATAACATGATGAAATCTTGTTCTCTCCTGCAGCAGCCTACTCTATTTCACCAGGGACATGAATCATCTCTTTGTCCAACTGTATACACTTCCTGCCTGTTATTCACTTAGTAGCTGTCTTGGTTATCAAATTGATTGTCATGGTATTACAGTGCTTGTGTTCAAGTAACCCTTATTTTAATAATACCACATTCACATAACTTTTACATAGTATATTGATATAATTGTTCTATTTTATTATTATCATTAACCTCTTATTTATTAATTAAACTTTATTATAGGTTTGTATATATATGAAAAAAACATAATATATACAGGTTTGGTACTACCAGTGGTTTCAGGTGTCCAGTGGGAGTTTTGGAATGTTTCTTGGTTAAGAGTATGCTTTATCTCCACACATTTGTGAATGTCCTAGTTTTCCTTCAATTACTGTGATCCATGTTTATTCTGGTATAATGAGAAAAGATACTTTGTATGATTTCAGTCTTTTTAAAATTTGAGACTTGTTTTTTGACCTACCATTATGGTCTATCCTAGAGAATGGTCCATGTGTACTTGAGAGGAATATGTACTTTGCTGTCAAGTGGAGTGTTCTCTTAATGCCTGTAGGTCTATTTGGTTTTTAGACTCGTTAAAGTCCTCTGTTTCCTTTTTTGTCTGGTTATTCTATCCATTATTGATTGTAGGGTACCAGTTTATTTAGAGATCAACATAATCTTGATATCAAAGCTAATATGACTTTTAGGAAAGAAAAATTGTAGAATATAGTGTCACTCATAAAGACTGATGCATATATCTCTGCATACAAAATAATAGCAAACTGAATGTAGCTATATTTAGAAAGGCTGATACATTAATAACAAGTTGATTTTTTCAGGATTGGAAGGTTGTTTAACATTTGAAAATAAATCAGCATAATTCATCATAGTATCAGAATAAAGAGAAAAATCACATTATTATCTCAATATGTAAAGAAAATTTATTTATAAGATTCCACACCCACCATGGTAAAACTCTTAGCAAGCTATAGGTGGGACTTTACTTGATAAAGGATATTTATAAAAAAGCTATAGGAAATTTTTATTAATTGTAGTATGCATGCTTTCCTTTTAATATTGAGCAGGACAAAAATACTGGCTAACTTGACTTCTGTTTGATTTATATTAGAGGTTCTAGCCAATGCAATTGGGTAAGAAAAACAAAACATAAAGATTAAGAAGAAAGGAAAAGTCATTGTTTGCAGATGAATAAAATAATTTGCAGATGTTATTTCAGCAAGATTATTAGATACAAGGTAGCATAAAAAATTTATTACATTCCTATATACCAGTAACAAACAAAAACGGAAACTGAAAGGTGTGATTTACAATAGCATGAAAAATATCAAATGGCTAGGAATGAATGTGGCAAAAATTTGCAAAGAAACTTCATTAATTAAGGCAAAGGCAGTGTAGTGCTAATCTAAGGACAAATCAGAAAGAAATTCATTTTTGTAGGAACACTTGATTTATAGCAAAGGTGGCAATTTACAGTGGTGAGGTAAGGTGGTGGGTCAGTTGTATGTGCATTTTCAAACAAATAAAAACCTGACCCCTACTCAGAATCATACACAGAGATCCATTCAAGGTGGTTATTAGTTCTAAATATGAAAGGCTTCTAGGAAATAATATAGTACAATATCTTTATGACCTCTAGGAATAGGAAAAAGTTTATTTAAAAATGTAGAAAGACTACTAACTTTTAAAAGGAGAAACATTGGTAAATCAGACATATTAAAATTATGAACTTCTGTTCATCAAATATCACCATCAAAAAAGTGAGAAAATATTTGTAGCACAAATGTCTCGACAAAGACCTGATAGCCAAAATATAGACTCAATAAAATATTAGCAGGAAATTTAGGCATTTCTCAAAAGAAGAAATCTAAATAGCTAATAAATATGAAGGTTCTAGACTTCATTAATCAGAAAATGCAAATTAAAATCATAATGAGACATATTATCCACCTTGCAAATGCTTAAAATGAAAGTGAAGAAAATGCAAAAATGATGGTTAAAATGTTGGTGCAAAAGAATTTTTACTGCTGGGTGAGTAAATTGGTGCATCCACTTTGGAAAACAGTTTGACTCTCTGTTATAGAAATCCATGTATGTATGCACCAAGAGACATAAAAACGATTCCTATAATCATAGTATTATTTATAGTTTTCCAAAACAGGAAACTATCCAAATTTCCTACTGTTATTAGCATTAGAAAGGATAAATTTTGGCATGTTTGTATAACTCAATACTATACAGCAGTGAAAAGAAACTACCGTCACATGCAACAGTATTTATGAATCTTATTAGCAATTTGAGCAAGAGAAACCCCACACAGAAAAACATTTATACTGCATAATTCTAACAGTGTGAAGGCACAGGCAATATTAAGCCATGATGCTATAATTCAGAATAGTGATGACCTTTTAGGAGTACCACAGAATAGTGATTAGAAGGGAGAGGAGGTTTTACACAGAATTCAGGACTTTCTTTTTGGCTTTCTCCTTTCCAGGTTCCCCCTTACTTTCCAGTGGTTGTAATTGCCACATAGAGTGATCAGGTCTCCATAGTCTCTTCCTATGTATGACAGTCCCATTCTTTATCTTTCATGGCCTTGACAGTTTTGAACAGCATATTACTTATGAGTTATTTTGTAGAATATTCAACATTTTGAGTTTGGTGTTGCTCATGATTAGCTTGATTTGATGCAGATTTGGTAAAAATGTCATAAAATGGTTTTGTGCTCTTATATGATATTGAGGCTATACGATATTGATATTTTCAGATTGGTATTGTTAACCTTGATCAGGTAGAGTGGTTTCTGCCAAATTTCTTCATTGTAATGTTACTAATTTTCCCTTTGCAATTAATAAGAATCTTGCAGGAAGAACCTTTGAGATTATGCAGATATCATAGCCATCATAGTCATTTTAGTATTGACCCATGATTCTTGCCTGCAACGTCTGTTTCTGTGGTGTTTGTCTAAAGATGATTTTCTATTTCCATCATTTTTCTGTATTTAATAATTGGTCTTCTCTAAGGAAGACCTGTACCTTCTCTGTTATTTTTAACAGCGTGGATTCATGGCTATCTACTTAAATCTAATAAGTTATAATCCATTACTCTCATTATTTTATTGCTCAAATAGTCTACATGTGACCATTGGGACATAGTTCTAATTGACTCTCATGTCCTTTCCAAATATCTGCATCATTTTTGGAACATTTCCTTACTTTCTGGTATCACGAGATATGCCAGGCTCTTACTGTGTTTTCCCTAACCCAGAATTGGAATCAGTTTTTTTTTCATGGAGCCCTTGTTATTTATTTAGAAGTCAAGATTTGAACGCTAAATTTGCTATTATTAATTATTATTCAAAAAGAATGTCGGCCAAAGAAATACTCATTTGAGTATTATCTGGTGGTTAATAACATTTCTCTGTTCAGGTGGACACACGTTTGCAAAATGGTTTTGCTCCTGGGATGAAACTGGAGGTTGTTGTAAAAACAGATCCTGAAACCTACTGGGTTGCCACCATTATTACCACCTGTGAGCAGTTGCTCCTCCTCCGCTACGATGGCTATGGGGAAGACCGGAGAGCAGACTTCTGGTGCGACATCAGGAAGGCTGACCTCTACCCCATTGGGTGGTGTGAGCAGAATAAGAAGACCCTTGAAGCCCCGGAAGGTAATACAGTACTTCCTTCAAGACATAGTATTGCTATTGCTGTGGGGAAATCTGGGCTGTCCACAATGTTGAGGTTTTCAGTCACCCACACACACAGGTTTTTCTCCCACACACATATGTTTTTCTAACTTTTTTGAGTTAGCATTTTGAAGGAAAATATTCATAAGGAATGATGCACCTGTCCCTATTGAAAAAAATTATTTTCTGTGCTCCATAAAGCCTCAGGTTTTTATGATTCAGAGAACATCAGTTACTTATCCTATAAGACCATGAGGCTCTGAGTTTAAGACTTGTAAGTCTAGTTATCTTTAAATACATTGGACCAGATTGATTCTTTTTTTAAATTTTATTTTATTGTCCTATCTCCTCTTACCCACAAGTAATCTGGGACATGTAAATTTTTTTAAATTAAATTAAAAAAAATCTTTTATATTAGTTTCAGTTGTACAACATAGTGGTGCTTTAAAAAGATAAATCATTTTAAAATTTAGCTATGGAGGAAAAAAGGAATAGGATGAATGGAACAGGAATATAAGCTAGATTTTCTGGATGTACCATATTTTGTAAATTTAAATTTTGAACAGTATAAATATTTTATATAAGTATAAAACAAAATGAAAAATTTAAAGCATTTCTTAGAAAAGCATAATCAAAGAAATATAACTATGAATGTGAAATAACTACTCAGAGAAGAACCATTTCGGTGACTTTTTAATATAATAATTTAAATGTACATCCCCAGTAGTGATAAACCATAATGACATAAAAAAACTGTGGGGAAAAAAAAGTAAGGTGCTTTTAGTGATCATTGTTGATGGTGGCGTTGATGTTATTTTGGAATAATTATTGTGTATTGTGGGATAAATTAAAGCAAGGGTCCCCAGCACTGGGCTGTGGACTGGTACCGGTCTGTGGCCTGTTAGGAAGCAGCTCACACAGTGGGAGGTGAATGGCGGGCAAGCAAGCTCCACCTCAGATCATCAGGCATTAGAATCTCATAGGAGCCCTGGTCCCTGGTGCCAAAAAGGGTGGGGACTGCTGGGATAAAGCAAATTAATAATTAAATGTGTAAATGTGTAATAGGATTTTCAGTATGAGAGAAATGTAACAGCTCAGATAGATAAAGTTAAGTTAAAATGCTATCTTCATGAAATTTTATTGGAAGTATCAGTATGAGCTTCTTTTGTGATTTATCTTAAAAAGAGATATTTCTTAGTTCTAGGTACTGAAAAGGCCTAGAAACACAAACTCAGTAGCGATGAGCACCCTCATCACACTAATTATGGTCTCTAAATACCATTTCACTGAAACAAATTAGGGCTCCTTGGAGACATAGCTGATTCCTAGACTATGGCAGAAATGTACAAGATGATCCTGAAATATCATTTTATACCAAAAATAAAGATACCAATGACTATTTACTAGGGTCATGCCAAAAGGACTGAGGAGCCAGCCTGAAGAGACTCCCTCTGGTTAAAGATAGGACAATTTGAGCATCAATAGGATAAGACCTACAATGACCTATAACGTATCATTTGTGATTTAATCTATAATTCCATAGTGAAATTTTTGAACAACACTCTCATTGATTGCTTTTGGAGGGTGCTAGGGAAGCATCTGATAATTTTGAAGGTTAGTAGGTAAAGGGAAAGAATAGAGAGCGTTATAAATATATCCTGCCTTCTTTTTATGAACTATACCTTAGGGTAATCAAATAGTTGAAGAAGAGAAATTTTTTCTTTATGTACGTATTTTGGTTAGTAAACAAAAAAGAAATGATAGAAACTACCATTTTTTAGCCCTTAATGAATGGATGTATTTATGTAATGACCATTGAAAGCTGCTAACATCACAAAAGGGAAGACTACCAGACTGAATGTGTCTCTTGGTGGAAAGATGCAACTCCACTTACAGAGTATTCTTGCTTCCCTTCCCCGTAAAGTGTCAAATCTGAATTTGATCAACTCTCTGGCTCTAAATACTGATTTATTGAAAATATAGAGGTCAGTGAAAACAACTGTTACTTTGGAAAGGCAACCAGTAAAACTAGGCTCAGAAAAATATATATGGGACAAAAGGCTGAGTCTTTTAACAAATATACTGTAAGAAAAAGAGAAAGGGAGGATGAGGAGCAGTAAAGGAACATACAAATTAAAAGATATTTAAGTGATATATCAACCATTTGCAATATTTGTATCATTTGGATCCTGATTGGACTGAACAAATTGAAAAATTGAAAAAACCATTTGTGAGACCTCTGGAAAAATTTGAACATGGACCGTGAAGTGCCATTTGTTGAAGCGCAAGTACATGAGGATTCATTATACTGTTTTCTCTACTTTTACTTATATATGTGAAAGTTCTCATAATAAAAAAGAAAGTAGGTAGGAAAGGAGTTGGGCCTATTCTTTTTGTTTTCCATATGACTCTAAACTAAACAGGAAGTAGCTCTTATATAGAGATTTTCGTTGTACTCTATCAAAGAAGCAAAATGTTGCTCTTAAGATACAAAAACAAATGCACTTCTAAACCATTCTCACTGGTTTGATTTCTCTGTAGTCTGCTTAGTTTTGTTTCTCTGTGTTCTTTGGCTTACATTATGAGTAACCACTCATTTTATTCCCTTACCCAGGCATCAGAGATAAGGTGTCTGATTGGGATGAGTTCCTGCGGCAGACCCTGATGGGAGCATGTAGTCCTCCTGTTCCGCTGCTAGAGGGCGTGAGTATTTTTGCTTGCAGAATCCGTGTGGAAGACCCCTCTAATCTTTAGTGATGTTTGTTTCCTGTATAAAGAACCTTAAATTGGTTGCTCATTTGCTACTCCAAGGCCAATGAGCATTGTTACTACAGACAGAGGCATGGATAATGAGAGAATTAAACTTACCCTCAGAGGCTGCAAACTGTTGGCTTGCTTAGTGCCTAACTTATTCTGAATCAGTTGCTTATGATTTCAGTGTCATATCTAAGGAGACTGACTGCTTAACTCAAGGTCGTGAGGATCATTGTTCTATGTTTTCTTCTAATGTTTTAGAGTTTTAGCTCTTACATTTAATTCTATGATCCATTTACATTTGCCTGTAAAACTTGATTGGTGAACACTATTTCAAGCTAATCTTTATATTTTATACTCTGACTCATTTTATCATGTTTAGTCAGGGCTCGCATATACTAAACATCAGTAAAATTTGAATTAATGAAATCATGAACAAAGAAATTAATAAAGATCCTACTCTGTATTGACCTTGATTCTGACATCCTAATCTTTTATTTATTTATTTATTTGTTTGTTTGTGAATTACTTATTTTTTTATGGTGACATTGGTTAATGAAATCCAGTGTTTTCAGCTGTACACTTTAACAGTAAGGCATATATATATATTTACACTGTGTGTTCACCTCCCATAGTTAGAGTTCTTTCTGTCACCACATATTTGACCCCCTTTACCCTGTCTAACATTTCCTTTCCCCCACCCTCTAACCACTGACTGTTGTCCATGTGTCTCTGTATGTCCTGTTCATTTGTTGCCTTTAGGTTTCTGTCAAACATAAGTGATATCATGTGATTTCAACTTTTCAGTCTGTCTTATTTCGCTTAGCATGATTATCTCAAGGTCCATCCATATTGGCGCACATGGCAGTATGTCATTTCTTCTTATGACTGAGTAAAATTCCATAGTATATATGTAGTACAGCTTCTTTATGAATTCATCTACGTAGGACACTTCGGTTGCTTCCATGTCCTGGCCACTGTGAATAGTGCTGCTATGAACATCATTGTGCTAATGATGGGTTTTCGGATATGGATTTTCAGATCTTTGGGGATTGCTGGATTATGGAGTAGATCCATTCTTAGTTTTTTGAGGAACCTCCATACTGTTTTCTATAGTGACTGTACCAGTTTGCAGTCCCAACAGCAATGTATGAGGGTTCCTTTTTCTCCACATCCTCTCCAGCATTTGTTATTACTTGTCCCGTTGATTATAGCTATTCTAACAGGTGTGAGATGGTATCTCCTTGTGGTTTAATTTGCATTTCCCTAATAGTTTAGCGATGTTGAGCATCTTTTTAAATATTTCTTGGCCATTTGTATATCCTCTAGGAAGAAGAGTCTGTTCAAGTCCTCTGCCCATTTTTTGATTGGATTGTTTGTTTTGTTATTGAGTCATATGAGTTCTTTGTAAATTTGGATATTAGCTCTTATCAAAGGCATTGCTTGCAGATATATTTTCCCATTCGGATGGATGTCTCTTTACCTTGTTGACAGTTTATTTTGCTGAGCAGAGCTTTTTATTTTAGTTTGATGTAGTCCCATTAGTTTATTTTAGCTTTTGCTTCACTTGCTTTTGAGGTCAAATTCATAAAATCATCTTTAAGTCCAAGGTCCTTGAGTTTCATTCCTGTGTTTTTTTCTATGCGAGTTAATTTTGGTGTGTGGTGATAGACAACAGTCTAGTTTCATTCTTTTGCAGGTAGTTTTCCAATTACCCCAGCACCATTTATTTATTGAAGAGGCTTTCCTTTCTCCGCTGTATGTTTTTGACTTTTTTGTCGAAAATCATTTGCCCATTTATTAATGGACTCTCAGTTCTGTTGCACTGGTTTGTGTGTCTTTTCTGCTAATACCATGCCATTCTGTTTACTGTCGCTTTGTAGTATAATTTGAAGTCAAGCAGAGTAATGCCTCAGTTCTTGGTCTTTTTTCTCAGGATGGCTTTGGCAGTTCAGGGTCTTTTATGCTTCCATATAAATCTGATGATTTTTTGTTCTGTTTTTTTAAAAAATGCCAACAGGATGTTGATGGGGATTGCAATAAATCTGTATAATGCTTTAGGAAATGTAGTCATTTTAACTATGTTGCTTCTTCCAGTCCAAGAACATGGAATATCTTTCCATTGCTTTGTATCTTTTTCGATTTCTTTTAATATAGGGTCTTACAGTTTTCATTATATAGGTCCTTTGTGTTTCATTAGATTTATTCCTAGGTATTTTATTCCTTTTTGTTGTAATTGCAAAGGAATTATCTTTTCCACTTCTTTTTCTGACACTTCATTATCAAGAAACTTTACTATATTTTCTTATTGTTTCTAGTAGTATTCTTGTGGAATCTTCAGGGTTTTCTATATAGAGTATCTTGTCATCTGCATATAGTGACAGTTTGACTTCTTCATGTCCTATTTGGATGCCTTTTATACCTTTCTCTCTTGCCTGATTGCACTAGCTAGGACCTCCAATGTTATATTGAATAACAGTGGTGATAGTGGACAACCTTGCCTTGTTCCTGATCTTAGAGGGAAGGTTTTTAGTTTTTCACCATAAAGTATAATTTTGGCTGTGGGTTTGTCATATATGGCCTTTATTATGTTAAGATACTTTCCTTCGATACCAATTTTGTTAAGTGTTTTGATCACAAATGGATGCTATATCTTGTCAAAGGTTTTCTCTGCATCTATTGATATGATCATATAATTCTTATTTTTAAATTTGTTTATGTGGTGTATCCCATTAATCAATTTGCATATGTTGAACCATCCCTCTGCCTCTGGGATGAAGCCCACTTGATAATGGTGTATAACCTTTTTACTATGTTGCTGTATTCAGTTCGCTAGTATCTTATTTAAGATTTTTTGCATCTGTGTTCATGAGAGATATTGGTCTGTAGCTTTCTTTTTTTGTGTTATCCTTACCAGGTTTTGGTATCAGAGTAATATTGGCCTCATAAAATGAGTTGGGAAGTATTGCCTCCTCTTTGATTTTTTGGAAGAGTTTGAGGAGAATAGGTATTAAATCTTCTTTGAATGTTTGATAGAATTCACTGGTGAAGTCATCTGGTCCTGGACTTTTACTTTTTGGTAGGTTTTTGATGATTGTTTCAATTTCCATACTGCTGATCGGTCTATTTAGATTTTCCAGATCTTCTTGATTCATTCTAGGGAGATTGTGTTTTTCTAAGTGCCAGTCCATTTCTTCTGGGTTATTAAATTTGGTGTTATATACTTTTTCATACTGTTTGTATGATCCTCTGTATTTCTGCGCTGTCTATCGTAGTTTCCCCCTTGCATCCCTGATTTTGTTTGTGTCCTTTCGCTTTTTTCTTTAGTGAGTTTTTTTTCTTTAGCCAGGGTTTTGTCAATTTTATTAGCCTTCTCAAAGAACCAGCTCTTTGTTCCATCTATTTTTTTGTTTTTTGTTGTTGTTGTTTGTTTGTTTTCAGTTTCATTTATTTCTGCTCTAATTTTGATTCTTCTGCTGACTTTAGGTTTCATTTGTTCTTTTCTAGTTTTTAAAGATGAATTGTTAGGTTGTTTATTTGGAATTGTTCTTGTTTGTGGAGATAGGCCTGTAATGATATGAACTTTATTCTTATGACTGCTTTTGCCGTGTCCCAAAAGTTTTGATGTGTTGTACTGTCACTATCATTTGTTTCTATGTATCTCTTTTTTATTACTTCTTTAGCCTAGTTATTCTTCAGTAGTATGTTGTTTAATCTCTTGTATTGTGGTTCTTCCTGATTTCTTTTTGCAGTTGATTTCTAGTTTCAAAGCATATGATCAGAGAATATAATTGGTATGATTTCAACCCTCTTACATTTGTTGAGGCTATCTCTGTGTCTCAGTATGTGGTCAGTACCTGAGAATGTTCCATGTGCAGTTGAGAAGAATGTATAAGCAGCTGTTTGGGGATGGAAGGCTCTGTACATGTCAATTATGCCCAGTTAGTCTAATGTGTCATTTAAGGATGTTATTTTCTTATTGATTTTCTGTTTGGATGATCTGTCCATATCTGACAGTGGGGTATTTAGGTCCCCTAGTATGATAGTGTTTTGGTCTGTTCCTCCCTTTAGTTCTGTTAGTAATTGCTGTACATATTTCAGGGCTCCCTGATTGGGAGCATCGATATTCATAAGTGTTATCTTCTTGGTGCATGATGATTCTCTTTATCATTATGAAGTGTCCTTCAGTATCTTTGCCGTTTTTATTTTGAAGTCTATTTCATCCAATACTAGTACCACTACTCCTGCTTTTCTCTGACTGCCATTTGCTTGATACATCATTTCCACCCTTCACTTTGAGTCTCCATTTGTCTTTGGAACTGAGATGTGTGTCCTAGAGGCAGCATATGGTTGGATTTTGTTTTTTTGATCCTGCAACTCTGCAACTCTGTGCCTTTTTATTGGTGACTTCAGTCCATTTACATTTAGGGTGATTATTGAAATATGAGGTCTTCTAATAGCCATTTTATCTTTAGCCTTTGGTAGCTCGGTGAGTCCATTGCTTCCTTGTCCTTGTGTTTCTATTTTCTTTATTTTGGTTGGCTCATGTGGGTTTTTCTCTGGTTCTTCTTGTTTTATATTATTATACTTCAATTCTGAATCTTTGGCTTGTGGTTACCATTACATGCGTAAAGAATAGTTTTACACACACACACACACACACACACACACACACACACTTTATTTTCTTCTGTGTGTGCGCTATCTCCATTCCTCTTTGCAAATTTGGATCCTTGAATCCTTCCCTTTGCAGTCATGGTTGTCTCAGTTTGTCCCTATGTGTGCTGAACTTCATTAACTATCTTGCTAAAGCAGATCTCCTATTGTTTAAGGCTATAATGCCCCGTTTAGTAAGGGATTCATTCCTCTGCTTCTATTTGCCTGCTAGTCACTTTACTCCTAATTATTATTTATTTATTTATTTATTATTTTTGTCATTTTGTTTTAGGTAAGCTGATCCCTTTCAACATTTCCTGTAATGCAGGCCTTGTACTAGAGAATTCTCTCAATTTTTGTTATGTCTGGAAAAGTCTTTATTTTCCCTCTCATATCTAAAGGAGAGCTTAGCTGGATACATTATTCTTGGCTAGTAGTTTTTTCATTTAATAGCTTGAATATTTGATTCCACTCCTCTCTGGCTTGTAAGGTTTGTGCTGAGAAGTTTAACTATAATCTCACGGGTTTTTCTTTATAGGTTATCATCATCTTCTCTCTGCTCACCTGAGAATTCTGTCTTTGTCATTGATTTTTGATAATTTTAATACAGTGTGTCTTGGAGAAGATGTTTTCAGGTTGATATGTTGACGTCTTGAATTCCAAGGTCCAGCTTATTCCTTAGATTTGGGAAATTCTCATCAACTAGTTGTATGAAAATGCTTTAGTCCCTGCTCCTTATCCTTGCATTCAGTAATGCCCATTATTCTTATGTTTCCTCTCCTGATGATGTCAGCTAGTTCTTGTATTTCTCTTTCATTATTTTTCATTCTTTGGCTTCTCTCTTCTTCCTTCTAATATATTTCTAGATTTCTGTCTTCAGTATCACTGATCGTTTCTTCCATTTGGTCATCTCTGTTTCCCAAGCTTTCTATTTCATTTTTCAACTCTTGCATTGTGTTCTTTATCTCTAAAAGTTCTGTTTTTTTTTTTTTCAGGCTTATAATCTCCTTGCTAAAGAACTCATTGTGCTCACCTAGTCTTTTCAATTCCTGAAATTGTTGATATGATTCATTTTGGAACTCACAGAGTTTTTTTCATAAGTACCATTCTGGATTCTCTGTCATTTAAATTGCATTTTTCTATGTTTGTAAGCTTATTTCTGGAGATTTTTCTCTTTCTTTCTGAGATGCCTTGTCACCTTGGTTGTTCATGGTGTTTAATGGACTATTTCTCACTCTGGGCATTAATGGAAGTGTATTCTGCTTTTCTTTTTTTCAGAAAGATTTATTACATAATGGTCTCTCTAGCTTGTTGCAAAGACGGCGTTTTTCTTTTGGTTTCCAGTAGGTGGTGTCTAAGTCTTTTAGATCCCTGCTTTATATAAAGCATTAATAATGCCTTTTTCCCCCCCATAATAGATGTTTAATCACACTTGCTCCCCTCAGTCTCAGTCCTTGTCAGTGTTGTCGACAGTTTCGATGATGTTTGCTCAGATTCCCCTGGGGCTCTGTCATGTTCGGTCTCGAAGAGTATGGGGAAAGGGGCCTTCTAGGTTGGGGGATGGTGCCGTCCGCTCAGCCTCTGTTTTGCAACCACAACTGGTAAAAATCAACTGCTGTTTTTCCTGTAGTTTCTGCTTCTCTGTCATTCCTGCTTCTCTGCTTTCTGCCCTGACAACGAGGCTCTGCCACCAGCCATGTGGAGCTCACAGTACTCCCAGCATTAAGTGCCTATTCAAGGCACTTAATGCACCTTCTCCCCTCCTCCCTGCAGGGAGCTTAGGCTGTAAGAAGCAACTTTTTTGTTTCTTCAAGTCCTTGCTCAACACCAGGGGTTCTGACCTGTGGTAGCTCTTATGCGCAGATCCCACACTTAGACACACTGGTGTGCAGTGTGCGTGTTTTTTGTTGAGTTTTAGTTGTTCGGCTTATTGTTGTTTCAAGGGGAGATGTCTGGGAATGTATCTCATTCCACCATGTTTCTGATGTCACTCTGCTGATTTTTTATTTAATGATGATCATATTTGCTTTTATAATCAGACTAATGATGATATTTTTTCAATTCTTAATGGATGAAACTAACAGTCCTAGAGATAGAGGTCTATTAGAACAATTTTATTGCATTATAGATAGATTTTCTTTGAGATAAACGTACTATAGACTCTTGTATGATAGGCAATTCCGTGTCATTGGCTTTGAATGGTAAAAATGTAAAGACTAGTTTGAGATAATTTAAAACTTGACGTTTTTAAGTATTATGTTAACTCTTGTATTTTTCATTTCACTTTTTGTTTTTTAACCTGCAGCTTCGTAACGGGAGGAATCCTTTAGATCTCATTGCTCCAGGTTCCAGGCTAGAATGTCAAGCTTTCCAGGATTCTCTAAGCACTTGGATTGTTACTGTAGTCGAAAACATTGGGGGAAGGCTGAAGCTGCGTTATGAAGGACTTGAAAGTTCTGACAATTTTGAACATTGGTTGTATTACTTGGATCCATTTCTTCATCACGTTGGTTGGGCAGCTCAACAGGGATATGAACTTCAACCCCCATTAGGTGAAGAATAGTATAACATTTTTCTTTCAACTATTGCATTATTGTTATATTACTTATTATTGATATAAGACTGAAAATGCATTATTTTGCATATTGTAAAAGCTTTTGTTACTCTGCATAATAGATATTGCAAAAACTGTATATGGCGTTGTTAAATGCCTCTTTTTTGGGGGAGGGGCAGTTTTATTGCTTTTGTAATTTGCCACACATTCATACTCTGTCCCAATTCATACTCACCTTCCACCAAAATTAAATAAAAATTCTCTAGGTAGCATTTGTATAGATATAGGAGTAGAACAGGTTTGGATTCAAAGCAAATTGTTGATTAAAAGAAATTCCAATAATATTTAAACTGGGGTTACTGTTTAAATTAATTTGCATTTATTATTACATGCCCCAGTTTGGATGTTGTATTATATTGTGGACTATAGCAGTCCTTATGATCTCACTAGTAGTTTTACAATACTTAACTACCTAGGCTCTGAACAGAGGAGACAAAGCACTAAAAGTTAAGATGCAAGTTCTCTGAGTGAAGGTAGTGGGCTTGAACCCTTTTCTTCTCCCAGTGGAAGGTGACTTTTTGTTTATGTAAATGCTTTTAGAATAGTTATAAAGAGTGTAAGTTCTGCCACCATTTAAAGCATCCTGTCTTGTTTTACTAAAGCCATCAGACATCTGAAAAATGAAGCTGAGTGGGAGGAGATCCTGGCTAAAGTGAAAGAGGAAGAAGAAGAGCCATTACCATCCTACTTATTTAAGGTAAAAAACAAAAACAGGTAGAGAAAAGCAATTTGTGGGAGGTGCAAAGCATTAAATAACCCCTGGAGTCTGTGAGAGTGCTTCAGTGTCTGAAAGAAAAAAGTGGTTTGAAGGCTAGAATGTAGGTCATCCTTTTCTTCTTCTCCTAGTAGTCTAGGTTCTCTCTCCAAGTTCTCTCAAAGTATTTTGGGCCTTCCTTTTTCTACTCTTAACTACGTAGCCCTGAATTATTATCAAATAAACTTGTTTTATCTCCAGGCGGCCTTTCTATTCCAAATGTAGAGAATAGGAATGCTTTCCATGGTTTTATTCCTAAATAATTTTTTCCAGGGAAGAAAATTATAGAATTAGATTATTTACAAGAATCATTATTTTAATTAACAGTAGTATTCAGCTATATGAGAATATAAGATTAAGGCGAAAATACTGTATTTTTATTCCTCCTTGATGTTTGCATTTTAGGATAAACAAGTGATTGGCATGCATTCATTCTCTGTAAATATGAAATTGGAAGCTGTAGACCCCTGGTCTCCTTTTGGGATCTCTCCTGCTACAGTTGTTAAGGTAAAACAGGGGCAACTCTCTTGGTAAGAATTCCTATCAGGGTGATCGGTTTAAGAAATTGGTAGCATTTTGATCTTCAGGCTCTACTAATCCAGCGCATTGTTTTTCCTAAGCTGTGAGGCTAGAATTACTTCTGTACACATTTGTATTTGTCCTGTTCAGTTCTGTATGGCCAATTTTTTCCAAGTTTGGCTGCCCCAGCCAACCAAAGCCTGGACACTATAATGAGGGGCAGCACATTTGGGGGCAGGCCTACCTGTACATAACTAGAGAAGGTTTAACCAGCAGGTAGGCCATGGTATCTAAAAACTCTGGAGGCAGGCAGTGTCCTTAGTGTCCAACCAGGTGCAAGTCTTGTTGAGGTGAGGAGATGTGTGGCAAGCAGGTAATTAGTGTCAAAAGATCGGTCAGTACAATTGCTGCAGCCATGTATTCTAGATTCAGACTTTCCTCTTTTGGAGACTGACAAAAGTAAGGCTTTTGTCAGGAGTAACTGCAAGACCTGGGTAGGTTGTCAAGGCCCAATTACTCAGTTACTAGAACTGAAGCGTAAAAAAGAGGATTTTAAGTGTAAAAGTCCCATTTACTGAAAGTAGAACCAAAAGTCAAATACAACTAGAGGAATAGTTGCTTGGATGCCATATCATCTGACTTGTTGAAATTAAAATTTTTCTTGCCTTGGAAGAAGATTATTCTTAGGACAAGGGGGGATTCTGAACCTGAAATAGAGTCAGGAGGCCCTATCTGGTGTCAGAAGGGCTGATAGGTGGTAAGGAGCCAGAGGAAGTTCATCAAACTAGACATTTAAAACTAGAGTAGGCTCTGAAAATCTGGTATACTTGTTTAGGTGACTCCTTACTAAGCCTAAACTAAATTTTGTGAGGAGTCAAAATACTTGGATTTGAATATAGGTTCTGCTGCTTCCTGGCTGTGTAACATGGGACACGTTATTTAACCTCCTTTTAAACTTAATTTCTTTATCTGCAAAATGGGGTTGTTAATGGTACCTAACTCCTTAGACTGTTGGATTAAAATTGAATTATAACATGAAAAGCATTTTAAAAAGTATGTGTCACAGAGACAACATTTTTATAGTGCTTAGTGTTATTATTAATACCCATTATAACTGTGAACTTTTGTAATGTTTGGCTACCCATACCCATAAAACCATTTGTCTATTTTGTCTGTTAAATCGTATGAACAGGTTTTTGATGAGAAGTACTTTCTGGTGGAAATGGATGATTTGAGACCGGAGAATCGTGTGAGGCGATCATTTGTGTGTCATGTTGACAGCCCTGGTATTTTCCCTGTGCAATGGAGTCTGAAGAATGGTTTACACATCAGCCCCCCTCCTGGTATGCATTCATTCTCTTCTTAATTGTTCATTGGGAACTTTTCTTTGAAATGAGATTTATCAAATGGCATTACCTGGATCTTTTGTTCCCCTTTCTTCTCATGCCTCAGCTTATCCTTCACATTTTGGAGGCCTAAGACAAGTATAAATGAAGGCTCAGATTGCATATATTTACATATTTGAAAGTTACAAATTAAGCTAAATTATTAAATAAGCAGTGTTCAGTCCTTTTACCTTGACAAATGGATCTACATAACAACCTGGGGTTCCATGAAGGTTCCTCAGTTTTTTATTCCCCCTTGTGTCTGTTGGAAGATCACAGAGGGCTGGGAGTAGATTGTACAGTGAGTGTTGAGAGCAGACTAATGAGAAGAGACCTTGGTGCCAGAGATAGGAGATAGATTTTGGTGATTTTTAGGTTTCTGGGCCTCATCTTGGAGGGATACTCTTTGGATTCCAGAGAGACATTTTTGGTCAAGAATAGGATATAGAGAACCTGTAGGTAGGAAAGTAGCAGCTCATTTTCTGGCATTTGCAGTTTGCATAATTTGTTTTTGATCCTTTAATTAAGACTCATAAATATGACTTAGTTGAGCTTGACTGAAATTTTTAGTATTTTTTAACTTGGAATATCCAGAAGTATCAAACACTTATCTGATTTTTATATCAACAAACCAGATTATTTGATTGGCAGTCTATGTATCTTTCGTTAGTAGGCTTTTGGAAACATAGCTTTACTGTCTAAATGGTGATTGCTAGAACAGGGGGCTGAAAGTGCTTTTTTGTGTTAGCAAGAGTCATAAACTTAGAACCTTTGCCTTCCATTCAGCCTTCATTTATCCAACAAACATTTATGGAATGTTTGCTATGAGCCAGGCATTAGGCTTGTCACTGGGGAAATGTAAAAGTGAGTACAACACAGTTCCTTCAAGGAAAAAACAGTAGGAGAGCCTCCCAGGTTCTTCATCAGTGAACAGGGAATGGGAGTGCCTGCCTAGTGGTGGTGGTGGTTGGGACACATCTAAAGGAGGAAGTTCTTGTTTTACTGGAAGTCTTCAGGCATCCCAGGTTGTTTATCTTGCCTGCTGCCTCATGTGAAAAGAAAAAACATTATTAAAGATATTGGAGCTTTCAGCAGTGCCATAGATAACTCAACTGTCTTTTTAAACAGAGGGAAAGTAGCATATTATGTAAATGAAAATGGCAGATAGTATACTGTGAGGAAAATTGAGGAGGGGGCAAAGGGAGAACATGATGCCAATCTCAGTTGGGCAGAAGAGGTAATCACAGGGGCTGTTTGGGTAGGATGGCATTACCTTGAGTAGCCTACTTTGTGCCTGTGAGATACTAAGCTCTGTGAAGCAGAGAGTAGCTTGGATGCTACAGGCCCAGTCCAGTTCCTTACATAGATATGCAGTGGCTTCTAAAAAGAACCTTGATGATGGTCTCAAGGTGGGGCAGTTAAGCTCAACCTTTTTTATGAAATGAATTCATGATTTCAGGTTATAAGAGCATTGAGATTCTGTAAAACATGAATCTGAAAACTGCTGAGAGTATGGTGTCTGTAGGAGCTAAGATATGTTTAAAGAAATAGCTTTATGAAAGAAAAAAAGTCTTCACTGAATAAATAGCACTGAAGATTATTTCCTGTCTCTATTCTTTTAGAGCTTAAATCGTAATAGAATTGATAGTAACATTGGACTTATTGGTACAAGTCAAATCCAGTCATAACTGTCTTAAATTCTTTTGGTGAATTGCCAGCAGCTAATCATAAAATATTGCTCAAAATAAATGCATAGTTTGAAATGTTAAAGTTTCAAAATTTATACAGAGAATTTTATTGTATTGTTATATAGTTTGACCGTATTTGCTCCATTTTATAAAATTAACAATGCTTTGGATTTATAAGATGTTTTTACTCTCTCTAAAATGATCAAAATTCTAATACTAGCAAAGTTAGAAGTTGTGGGTGGACACTTAGCAGGGCAGTACATTGAGAAGTGGAGGCAGGTATGTACAGTGTGAGTCACTGTTCCTTTGTCCCTATCTAGGCTACCCAGGCCAGGACTTTGATTGGGCTGACTACCTCAAACAGTGTGGTGCTGAAGCTGCTCCCCAGAGGTGCTTCCCCCAGGTGAGAAGCCCTGCCTCCCACCCCCCTGCCACTGCTTCAGGGTTGCCTCCTGTGCTTCCTGGTGTTTTTTTATGATTACTCTGAAATCATTCCTCTTACTCAACACATATAAGCATCTGTTGATCATAATATGAAAAAATTTTCAGATATGAGTAGAGAAAAATTGTTAAACTTATTTAAAAATACCTCTTTAAAAATAATACATGCACTTGGTTCACAAAGCAAAACAGCAATAAAAAAGCTTAAAACAGTTCTGTGCCCTTCCCTTTACAGTCTCCCTTCCCATAAGTATTTGCTTCCTGTTCTCACTGTTATTCTGATAGTTCTCATTTACAAAATAATGTTATCTTTTGAGTCATTAATTTTAAACATGTCTCCTGGTTCAACACTATGGGAAAAAAGCTTTTAGCTCTTCATATCACTTTTCTCCTCTTCCTATTAGGGTTGCATTACAATTTTTGGTTAAGTAGGAACTGAGTATTAACATCATATACATTTAGGTGTTATTCACAGTCGAGCTCTGCAGTACTTTATGATTGTTTTCTTTTAAAATTTGTCCTCAAGTTAATAATTTCCTGTTTTTCATAGCTTAATTTTCTTTGTTTTATTGTTAGTTCTTCCGATACCTTCCTGTAGCCTTTCTCTGTGCTAGGAGGTTCTCTGGAATCTCTTTGATTTTCTTCCTTCTGTTTTCTCTTTTTTAGGGTTTCTTTTATTTGTATGTTGGCCCTCTGGATCAGATCTCTACTTTTCTAACTTTTTTCTCCTGTTTTCCGTTTCTAAGTCTTTTGGCTCTGCTTGCTGGACGATTTCCTGAACTTTTCTTTCAGCCCTTCTTTTGATTTCTAATATCACATTTTGTATTTTCCAGAGCTATTTCTGTACTCTGAATATTTATTTTTAATAGCATATTATTTTTATTTTAAATACGCAATAGCTTTTCTTATCCCTTATAGGCTGTTAATTACCCCCGTCTTTGGGGAAGTTTTCTTCTTGTGTAATCTGTTTTCTCCAAGTAGCCCTCCCCCTTTTTTTTTGTCTCTAGTTTTTATATCTTTAGATGTCTGGTAGTTCTTGGTTGTTTGCTTATATTTAAGAATGGGGAATGAAGTGAAAAAGCTCATTGGAACCTCTGAGTGTTGGTGGGGCTTGTCAACCTTGAACTTACCAGTAGGGTGGGATCTGGCTGGTCATTTGTTGGAAGATAAATCTCATCTTCTGTAGGGAAGGGGAAGGGACACTTTTCCTGAGGTGTGGAGTGAAGGAGCCATTGGCATGACCTAAATGCTTCTTAAATGTTTTTAACAAATATTTTTATTTTGACTTTCTCTCCCACCTCTAGATGTCTAGTACTGGTCCTGCCAGTTCTTAGCTCTTTTTACTGCCAGCTTAGATTCATCTTTGTTTAATCAGCTAAGTTAGTTCTAGATGCTCTTCTAAATGTCTCCTCTCTGTTATATTCATCCTAGTGGGTTATGTCTTTTTTAAAAAAGCACTTTAGTTTTAGTGAGTTATCAGGAGGAAGAGAGAAAAGTTAAGTACAGAAGTTTTGTTCTTTATTTTGACCCAGAAGTTGCACATTGTTAAAACATATTTTAAATGACTCTTTCCTCTTGTTTTAAGCATTATCTTGACTGCCTTTTATGATACATTTAGAAGTAGGAACCAGGCAGTTTATTGTATGATAGTACCCTTTCTGGGAAGGGAAACGAACCAACAACAGTGATTTGAAGAGCCATTTGGTTCAGGGCACAAAGGGTTAGGTGCTTTATTTTATTGAAGCTTCATAACATTACCCAGTGAGATAGGTGTTCTCAGTGTCATCTGACAGATGGTGAAACTGAGTCAAAAAGAAGTTACACAACTTGAGCAAGTTCATGCAGGTAACAGTAATGCAAGTATATCTGACTTTAGAGACTGCCTATAACATCAAGAGAGACATTTTCCTTTTGTTTCATTAAGAAATAAAACAAAGCAAAAAAAAAATTATAGCCTTAAAGTGTTACTCTGGGGTTAAATATTACTTGGAGAAGGTCTCTCAGATGAGCACATGAGTTAATACTTAGTATGTATTTAGATTTGATTCATTTATTTTCTAGTCAATTTCTGAGCATGAATTTAAGGAGAACATGAAGCTCGAGGCAGTGAACCCTCTTCTCCCCGAAGAAGTGTGTGTTGCCACCATTACTGCAGTGAGAGGCTCTTACTTGTGGCTCCAGCTGGAGGGTAAGTGCCACTACCTTCCTGTGGCTGCTCTTCTTTGCCTTTCCTGTTCACCCCCGTAATGTGGCTTCTTAAACTTAATCAATTAGCTCAATAGGGATCTTGTTCATATACTTCTAATTCATAATGCAGGATTCTAAACTCAATTTTTTTTCCATGTCCTTGACTTTCAAATTTTAGGAAATGAATGTGAATAAAAAGCCTTTACTACAGAGTCCCTATTTTCTTGAAAGGGAAAGGATAAGTCAAATAGCATATATTTTGATGTGACCAAAATATTTGAGCATTAACAACTCGCTTATTTAAAAGATAGTATTTTGGTTGCCCCTAACCATTAGTGCCAAAAAATACATAATATAAAAAGACATACTAAAAGTAGTATTTAACAGTTGGACAGATTTGTGTAACAAAAGCACTATGTGAGCATTCATTGCCACCGTTAATGTATGTGGCCTAGGTTTTCATTTTATTTGGCTGCCAAATAAAAAGACTTGGTACGTACTGTTTCCGGTTTGTAGAATTAGCATTTAACACAGACATCAAGGACAGCATTGAACATAGACTTTTCTGCAGCCCCATTCTGAGCAACTTGCCTACATCACTTTCTGATTTGAATTCTGGCTTGTCCCTATGTACCAAAACTAATGTTCTCATTGAGTAGAATCATCACCTTTGCCTTTGTTTTCCAGTTTTCATGGAGTTGACATTTGTCAACCACATGAATGATACTACTGTTACTTCCAGTTGCTTATTTGCTGTTTCCTAATATTCAGTACCCATTTTGGTCTTTATATAGTTACACATGGGAGACAGTTTACTGTTTTCCTTAATGTTTATCACTCATGAAAAAGTATGACTTCTATGTTAAAGGAACTTGTTCAAGAGACTTTGTGGTCTGTATTATTGCAATAGTAGAATATTGACTGTCTAGGAAATAGATTTTGAAGAAGGCTACTTAATGGTCTAATTTTTTTTTGTTTTTTAAACAGGTTCTAAGAAGCCCATTCCTGAATGTATTGTGAGTGTGGAATCCATGGATATATTTCCTTTGGGCTGGTGTGAAACCAATGGCCATACCCTCAGCGCTCCTCGCCGAGCACGAGGTACTCTTCTATTTCTGGGTGAAAGCATTGATTGTTAGATAATCTGTTATGTGGCTGCTACCAATTAGGATAAGTCTGGGCATTTCAGAGAAAAATAATGTGATGTTCTAGTTATCTGTTTCTGCATAGGAACAGATAATTGTTTATTACTGCAACAGGAAATTATTTATTACTGCAAACATTTATTATCTTACAGTTTCTGTGGGTCAGGAATCTAGGTGCATCTTATGTGGATCCTCTGTATCTGAGTCTTTCACAGGGTTGCAGTCAAGGCGTCAGCCAGGACTCTAGTCATCTTAAAGCCCAGCAATGGAGAGTGTCTGTTCCCAAGTTATGTAGGTGATTGTTGACAAGAATACATTTCTTCGTAGGCTGTTCAACTGAAGGCCTCAGTTCTTTCTGGCTATTGGAGACTTCCTTCTATTTCTTGCCATGTGGACCTCTTCACAGGAGAGCTCACAGCATGGCACTTGGCTTCTATCAGCCAGCAAGTGAGAGAGTAAGAGAGGTTGAGCAATATGGAAGCCAGAGTATTTCTGTAAACTGATGTTAAAAGTGACATCCACCCCTCTTTTTAAAAACAGTTTTATGAGATATCATTTATATAACATAAAACTTGCTCTTTTAAAGTATAGTGGGTCCTTCAGTAATGTTGATTTGTTCAACCTCATTTCATTATAAAGTTGAGATGCCATAGAAACTTGACTCTTGTTTATATCAGTTAGCCTATGGTAAAACTGGTTTCATTATACATAGTTTCGCTTAAAGTCGCAGAACCCATCAGTGATGTTAAATGAGGACTAAATGTATAAAATTCGGTGATTTTTAGTGTAATGAGAATTGTACAACTATCACAATAGTCAATTTGAGAACATTTTCTTATCTGGAAAGAAGCCCATACTCCTTAGCAGTCATCTCTTTACTTCCTGATCCCTTGTCCTAAGCAACTACTAATCTAATTTCTGTCTCTATAGATTTGCCTATTCTGGACAGTTCTCATAAATGGAAGAATCATACAATATGTGGTCTTTTGTGACTGACTTCTTTTACTTAGCATAATGTTTTCAGAATGTATTCATTTTGTAGTATGTATCAGTAAGTTATTCCTTTATATTCCTGGGTCACATTCTGTTATATGCATATACCACATTGTGTTTTTCTGTGCATCAGTTGTTATACATCTGTATTATTTCCATTATTTATCTATTATAAATAATGCTACTATGAACATTTGTGTACAGGCTTTGATATAACTCTGTATTTAACACAGCCAAACTGTTTTCCAAAGCAGCTGCACCATTTTACATCACTACCAGCAATGTGTGAGGGTTTCGCTTTCTTCACATTTCTCCCCAACACTTGTTATTTTCTGGGGGGGTCGTTTGTTAGTTTGTTTTTATATAATAGCCATCCTGGTGGGTGTAGAAGTGGTATCATACTGTGGTCCTGATTTACATTTCCCTAATGATTAGTTATGTTGAGCATCTTTTCATGTGCTTAATGGCCATTAGTATATCTTCTTTGGAGAAATGTCTGTTCAAATCATTTGCTCATTTTTTAATTGTTTTTTGTTGTTGTTGAGTTGTAGGATTTTGTTATGTATCCTAGGTATAAATTCTCTATCAAATATATGATTTTTTCCCATTCTGTCGTTTGCATTTGCCTATCTTGATAGTGTTATTTGATGCACAAAAGTTTTTAATTTTAATGTAATACAGTTTGTTTTTTCTTTTGTTACCTGTGCTTTTGGTGTCATAACAAGGAAATCATTGCCAAATCCGGTATCGTGAAGATTTTCCCCTGTTTTCTTCTAAGAGTTTCATAGTTTTAGCTCCTATGTTTAGGTCTTTGGTCCATTTTAAGTTAGTTTTTGTGATGGTATAAGGTAAAGGTCCACGTTCGTTAATGTAGCTATTCAGTTTTCTCAGTACAATTTATAGAAAAGGCTGTACTTTCCCTATTGAATGTGTTGGTACCCTTGTCTTTTGAATATCTTTGTTTTTCTTTTGAATATCTATTCCTGCTTAGAAAGTATTCATAGGAGTTGATTTTCCCATGGATCTTTGAAAATATTATTTTGGTCTTTGTTTAAAGACTCCTAACCAGAAAATTTGCTTTAGTCTCATTTCAGACATATATCAGCACTTATTTATAGCATTTGCTAGTCAAATATACATATAACCAGGTTTAAATATGCTGTTATCATCTGTGTCTTAATTTTTCTTGGCATTTACTTTTTTGTTTTTTTCTTATAGTACACAAACAGAGGAAAATTGCAGTGGTTCAGCCAGAAAAACAGTAAGTAATACAACAGTATGTTTGAACAGTTGACATTTGAAATTTAGACTCTCTAGAAAAAGAAATAACTAAGAGGATATATCTCCTCAGATGTTATTTTCTCACGTGGAAGCATAATCCTTTAATTCCGCTTTTGATAGTTTACATACTTAGATGCATTTCCTAAAATGGCATTAATACAAAAGGGTAAAATGCATTCTCAAGATGTTCCCCAAATTGAGTTTTCTTTGGCTTTTAAAGCCTAAAGGCATTTGAATAAGAGAGGAAATAGAGTCTCTGTGCTGGCATTTGTCAAGGAAGTGTAAAAAATGTAAATTAGGATATGATTTGTCATTGTGAAAAAATAAACTTCAGCTAGAAGACAACTCTAAAATAAGAAAAGCACAATAAAGGAGTGCCTTTGTGTCCCATTAGGAAACCCTCTATAGCAATCTTCAAACCTAGCTTTTGAGAAGCAAGTGATCAGTAGTGCCTTAGAAATACAAGGGTTTCTGTGTGTACATGTGTGCTTTTAAACATTGGGTTTTCATTCTGTATTAGTTTGTTCAGGCTGCCATAACCAGATGCCACAGACTGGGTGGCTTAAACCAGCAGTCCCCAACTTTGGCACCAGAGATCAGTGCTCCAATGAGAATCTAATGCCTGCTGATCTGAGGTGGAGCTGAGGCCGTGATGCTAGTGCTGGGGAGCAGCTGCAAATACAGATGAAGCTTTGCTTGCTTTCTAGCTGTCACTACCTCCTGCTGTTTTGCCCTGTTCCTAACAGGCAATGGACTGGTATTAGTTCATGGCCTGGGGTTTGGGGACCACTAGCTTAAGCAACAAATTTATTTTCTCACAATTTTATAGTCTGAGAAGCCTTAGATTAAAGTGCCAGCTCAATTTGGTTCCCGGTCTGGGCTCTCTTCCTACCTTGCTGACTGTCATCATCTCACTGTGTCCTCACATGGTAGGGACAGAGAGAAAGGGAGATTTTTTTTCTCTTCCTTTTCTTAAAAGGACCCTTATTTACCTCCTAAAAGCCCTGTCTCCAAACACAGTCACTTTGAGGGTTAGGGCTTCAACGTGAAATTTAAAGGGATACAATTCAGTCTATACAAATTCTGTAAAATTATAGTTGCTTTTGTGGCTGTGTGAGTAATAAAACTGACAATAGAAGTAGTGAGAAAGAAGACAGAATTTTATTCCAGGTAGTGAAGTGAGATAGCAATGACAACAATCTGGCCTTGGATTTTTTTTTTTTGATTTAGTTGCCAAAGTTTTAAAAAGTAATTAAAAGAGATAAATTAACCTTTTTCAGTGATTGCTGCAAATAGAGTAATTCTTTTTTAAAATAATATAATTAATTTGTCTTGAATTTTGAGAAACTGATAAAACCACTCTTATATAAGAAAAGTTTTCATTCTTTGACTATTGAAGTAAACAAATACTCTACTTGTGGTTTAAGAATCCCAGAAGGAATTCTATAATCGTTGGTCACATGAGTAGAAGAAGGTTCATTTGAACATGCAGTTTCCCAGAACTCTCTGTAGACTATTGGCTCCTTAGCCTGTGTACATAGTTTTAAAAAGTATGTACATTAAAAAAAAGTGTAATCAAGAAAGCACCTTCTGTTATAGATTTTGCAATCTGCCGCATTTGCTTTCTTCTTAGATTTGAAGGAAAAGAACCCTCACATTTTACTGACTTAAAGGATTATCTCACTATTTTGTTGTGTTTTCTTGACCCAGAATACCATCTTCGAGGACTGTCCATGAAGGCCTGAAGAATCAGGAGCTGAACTCTACAGACTCAGGTATAAGTGCATGCAATCTTAGGGAAAATAGTACCTTTAGGTTCTTTTAATGGACTATACCTAAAATAACTTAATACATTTGATTTATAAGATATAGCTTCATAGAAGGGTATCTTAATTGTGATTTGAAATTTACAATTGCCTAAGATGCACTTAGTTTAATAATTATCTTTAGGCTTATATTTCTGTGCATTTATAATAATTATAGCCATTTTTTACTGATCACTTATTGGGTGCCAAGGGCTCCAGAGATTAACATTATTATCTCTGAGTTTAGATAAAGAACCTGAGGCTTTCCAGGCAGTGCTCTTTCTTAAGCAGGGTGGTTCAGAGGTGGATGTTAATTCTTCTTTAAACTCTTTTTATGATCTACACACTTTATTTATATATATATATATATATTTTTTTTTATATTATTTATATATTTTTTTATAATTAAAAAAGTTAAGCACTGGAAAAACATTGTTCCAGAGGCAATGCCTAATAAATGTGACAGGGATCCTTTCTCTCCCTGGAACTACTGTTGACCATCTTTGCTGGTTGCATAATGCTTAGCATCTTGGCTGTGTGTAATCTAGCACAGGTTACACAATTGGGTGGTATTTACTAAATGCCTAGAAAAGAAAAGAAACCAAATCTTAGAGAGATCACATAGCTTATGCATAGAAGGGTCAGAAATAGAACTCAAATCTTTCTCAAGTTCAAAACCTGCACTTTTTGTCTCCTACCCACTGCCCTTTCATGATATTATTTATACATAGAGGATCAGGTCTGTGTAACTCCTTATTTTTGATGTATTACTGGCGATTTTAATACCTACTGAAACTACAGAATTAAGATATTAATATCTCCCTCACCACAGCCAAGTTCTTTTGGGTTTGGATTTTGTGATAGGTCAGATTACCTTGGAAACAGAGTCTGAAACTGATATTTGTGCAGAAGTTTCATTGGGGAGTACTTTGGGGAACAGCTTCGGGAGGGTTGTAAAGGAAGCAGGACTAGGCAGAGAATAGAACTGTTGTACAGAAGTTTCTTCCAGTTCTACAGGGAGCCTTGGAGCTGGTATAGCCACTAAGAGGCAAGGCATGGTAGCCACACCTTTTACTCCTTTGTGGTCAGGTCTTGGAAGTAGGCTGCTTCTCCCTCCCCACCTCACAAAGGGTAGAATCTTCGGCAGGTTGGCTCTCTCCTACTGTAGGCAGTCCTAGAATGAGGGTAATTCCAGGGTACACTTATGACCCAGAGCTGTAAACTGCCAATATTCCCAGCAGCAGGGAGCAAAAGTGCCTTAATCCTAAAAGGGGGCTTTTGGTGGCAGAGTTCAAATAGGGAAATGGATGCTGACAGACTGACCACTGTGCTAAGACTGTATTTTTAGAGTAAATATGTACTTCAAGGTCCCATCAACAGTGGGCACTGTACACACATCTGCTTTTCTTAATGTTGGATTATCCAGGCAGTATCTATCTATCAGAAGAGCTTCTCTCTGCTTGAGGGGAAAATGAAGATGTTTTAGTCTCTGAATTTTTTTATATTCAGTAGGTGAATTGTTAATCACGATGAGGGGGTTGAAAAACATTATCTTGAAGTATGGTATTTGCACAAACAGTTGAAGAGAAGGGTCTCTAGACCCAGTTATACCCTTCAGTACTTAAAGAATTTAGAGATGTGATTGCAGAGTACTTTTAGCCCTTTGGAAATCCCAAAAATAGGAAGGCTCCCATATCACTGAATACTAGTTTGGTGGTCCTAAGGAGACAAACTGTAGTTCTGGATAATATCCACCATCATTCTCTAGAAATATTCCAGAATAGGTTATTGAATATTTCATTGGTTGTTTGGAATCATCATGGGTTCTTGAAGTCAATCCTCTACTTCCTTTATTGATAGAAGTATAAGCCTGTGGAACAATGTCAAATTAACCCAGGAGTTAATCTGCCCATAATTCCAGACGTTGTTTGATTTCAGCAGAGTGATAAACACTGCAGTAGAGTTAGTTAGTTGTAAGTATTTCGAGGGTACCCTCAGACAACATGGTAAGCTTCAAAATACATAATTCCTTACTTTACATAATGGTGAATATGCTTATTCCTCCCTTCCCCAGTAATCCAACTTTGGAATTGGGGTAGAAAATGAC
This sequence comes from Cynopterus sphinx, assembly GCA_030015415.1. Lineage (NCBI taxonomy): Eukaryota > Metazoa > Chordata > Mammalia > Chiroptera > Pteropodidae > Cynopterus > Cynopterus sphinx. The sequence goes on from CM057381.1 coordinate 115,654,641, forward strand.
TGTGTTCTGAATATTTGTTTCTCTTCATTTCCTAGTTATGATTAATGGAAAATATTGCTGTCCAAAGATATATTTCAACCACCGTTGCTTCTCAGGGCCATATCTTAACAAAGGAAGAATCGCTGAGCTGCCTCAATGTGTAGGACCTGGGAACTGTGTTCTGGTCCTTAGAGAGGTAAGGTTCTGGTCTAGAGCAAAGGACTTGGAAATTTCACAGCTGTCTCATAGACTCATTCATACATGCCATAGATGTGACAACTATAGTTTTTATCATAAGTAATTAACTTTTCTCATGCTGGACAATAAACTGGGCACGTAGTTATTTCTGGTCTCTCCCTTCCCCAGGGAACATTCACCTGAGCAGTTCTTCATATAGCAGACTCACCTCTGTCATGGTAGAAAGATCTTCTATCAGAGACCGCGTGAGAATTGTATAGGAGCGTGAGAATAGTGGCTATGTGGCATTAATCCATGATTACAATAAAGCTACACATCTGGACATGCAGAGCTTCCCAACCAGGGTACTGGGTAACAGATGTGAGGAGTACTGAACTTTTTAGCCCCTAGAGAGGCAAGGCTCAGGATCTGGGGAGGTTGGAGCTTCTCCACCAGACTCCTCTAGCCACAAGGAGGCTCAGCTGTCTACACAGTATCCTAAACAAATAGAATTTTCTGTGTGTACCATGACTGGGAAAGGATTTGGAAGCATATGCTAGAGTAATTTTAAGTTCGTGGTACCTATTTCTATCTGACCATGATGTTTTAAGTATATAAGAGGGTCTGGTTAATCTCTTATTTGAAACTTTGGTCAGCTGTCATATCTTCAGTATTATTATTTTGTTAACATTTGTTAATTAACATGACTAAAATTAATCTCCTAAATGATATGCTGGGGGTTAGCAAGGTTCTTCCTAATGGTATGCTTTTCTCCTTCCCAACCCATATTTTTGCTTGAAAAATGGAGTGCAGGTCCTCACTTTACTTATCAATGCAGCCTATAAACCCAGTCGTGTCCTTCGGGAGCTACAACTGGACAAAGACTCTGTATGGCATGGATGTGGGGAAGTCCTAAAAGCCAAGTGAGTAGGCTCCTCTGCCTTTAATGCATAGTCATCTTTAACAAGTCACAGAATCAGTTCTTCCCATGGATAATATTAGAATATTTCCTGAGGCATTGCTTCTTCAGTTATTTGTTCTGAAGGACCAGGTTGATTTTAAGCTTTGTTCTGTCATGGACCAATACTTTTATATGATAAAAGTGAATCACAAGAATTATAAAGTTTTAAAGGTATAAAATACAAGAACAATTTTTAAATTAGATGTAGTAGACATAAAATTACTCTTTCAAATTACTATGAAAATTTATTGACATTTACTTTCATTATCTGACCTAATCTTGTCAAGAACAGGTGTTAGTTGGCAAGTTATATTGGTCCGTTGACCACATTCTGAGGATCACTACCCTAAGGTGAAGAAAGACTTAATGAAATTCCTTTTTCTTTTAGTAGTGTAGGAGTTGCTATAAAAACTTTAAACTTAGAAACAGAAAGCAGGAACCTTATTTTGCTAATTTGAATAACTCAGCGTTTAGTTGCCATAGCTTACTAGATTATAAATTTAAGTATAAAATGTATAAACTCCATATTATTTTTAGAGTCCTCAAAATATAAAAGACATAGAATATTATAACAAGTAAAAATATTTTTAAGTCTGTTAATATACTTGATTTTTTTCTGGGTAATTATTAGCCCAGTAAACTTGGTATCTGATGTCTTCCAATGACAGATACAAGGGAAAGAGTTATCGAGCTACTGTTGAGATAGTGAAAACAGCAGATCGGGTGACTGAATTCTGCCGGCAGACCTGTATCAAACTGGAGTGCTGTCCCAATCTCTTCGGTCCACGGATGGTTCTGGACAAGTGTTCTGAGAACTGCTCTGTACTTACAAAGACCAAATATAGTGAGTCATGTTTTTCAAATTTGTTAACTATAGCATTTGACCATACTTTATATCATGTAAAGTTTTTATTTGCAAACAGCCTCATAAAAAGGTATATAAACTTTTTCTGTGAAGGGCCAGATAATACCTTAGGCTATGAGGTAGTAATCTCTGTTGTATATTCTGGTTTATTTTCACTTTTTAAAAAATACTTTAAAAAATATAAAAACCATTTTTAGCTTGAGAGTTATACCAAAACAAGCCATGGGCCACATTTTGCCAACTTTTTTATGTACTATGTATAGAAATTAGCTATGTTGCATTTATTAGGATATATAATTCATTCATGTAGTTTGCAGGTATTTCTTATATATGTACTGTTTCCTGCCACTGTCCTAGCACTGGAATACAACAGTAAAAAGAAAAATTTCTATCCTCATGGAGTTTACATTTTAATGTAGGAGACAAGTAATAAACACGTGAACAAATACAGAGAGAAGTACTGTAGATAAAAATGAAGCAAGATGAGCAAGCAAAGTAGGAGAGTGAGGAAGGCTAGGAGGGTGGGGTGCTTTTCATACAGGTGGTCAGGGAAGTCTTCCTGACAGGTAATAAACAACCTGAAGGAAACGAAGAGCCAACTGTGCAGACATTGGGGCGAGAATGTCCTGAGTTAAGGGAGAGCCTGAGGCAGGAGCATCCTTAGTATCTGTGAGGAGCAGCAAAGAGGCCATAGTAGATAAGAGGCATAAGTAGGAGGGGGGGTAGTTATGGACTGCACTCTGAATTGTCATAACGACACTTCTTCCTTCTCATTGTGAAACTGCAACAACAACAATAAAACAAAAGTCATACAGGATGAAATTTCCAATTTAGAACTTTGTCAAACCATTGTTATCTAAACAAAATTCTGGTCCTATCCTTAAATCCTACAAACCCTGATGTCATTTGAGAGAATTAATACAGAGAAGGATTTTACCTTGTTAAATGAGATTACTTTTAGGGATATCTAATTTTGTGCCTCTTAAACTTCATCATGTATGCAAATCACCAGAGGATCTTGTTAAATGGAGGTTCTGATTTGTTAGGTCTGTGGTTATCTGGGGCCCAAGTGTCTGCATTTTCAACAAACTCCCAGATGCTGCTGATGCTGCTGTTCCAACGTTCACATTTAGCATGATGAGCTTTCTAATCAGTATTTGAATCGCAAACTCATATGAGTCTAACCTTCTGGTTTCTATTTCTATTCATTGGATTATAAACTCTTTAAAGGCAGAGATTGTCTTAGCTTGTTAGTGTGTCAGATTCAACACTTAGTTTAGCAAATTGCCAAAAAAATTGCAATTTTTAGTAGGTAAGTGAAATATACTATTTATTTAAGTGCCTGTATAACTATACCAAAATATAAAAAATAAAAAGAGAAAAAAGTTCTGGAATTAGATAGTGGTGATGATTGCACAACATAGCGAATATACTAAAAACCACCGAATGTGTACACTTTAAAGTGATTAATTTTATGTTGTGAGAATTGTATCTTAATTAAAAAAACAAAAAAATGAATAAAAGATTTGAATAGACACTTCACAGAAAAAAATTGGCAGTGGCCAATAAGCACATGAAAATATGCCCAATATCATTAGTCGTCAGAGAAATGCAAATTTAGACTACAATGAGAAATCTTCATTTCAGCCAATCTACTGGATATATGGTAAAGAGTGGCAGTCCCACCTGCTGGCAAAGGTGTAAAGCATCTATACCTCTCATACATTGTTGGTGGGAGTGTAAAATTATCCAACCCTTTTGGAAAACTGACAGTTTCTTTAAAAATTAATCATACATCTATCATATTATCTAGCAATTCCATTTCTAGGTATTTATCCAAGAAAAATGAAAACATGCGAACTAAAAGCCTTGTACATGAATGTTTATTGTAACTTAATAATAGCAAAGCCTTGGAAACAGCCCAGGTGCCCATCAATGGAAGAATAGATCAACTGGTATTTTTGTACAATGGAATACTATTCATCAATATGAAGGAATGAATTACTCATACACACAAAGCAAATATGAAGCTCAAAAACATTATGCTGAGTAAAGAAACCTTGTACAAAAAAAGTACCTAGTGAATGGTTCTGTAGATGAGGCAAAACTAACCTACAGTGATGGAAAACAATAATGGTTACTTCTGGTGAGGGGGACTGACTAGGAAGGTTCCCTGGGAACCTTCTAGGAGGATGAAGATGTTCTTTGTTTTGGTAGGAGGAGGATTTTTCAAGTTTGTGTATTTGTCAGTACTAGTCAAACTGTACATTTAAAATCTGTACAGTTAAGATTATTCCGCTGTATAGAATTTAAACTTTAATCAAATACAGTGTATCTTTTTGCTGCTGTGCTGATAGACTCTCTTGTGGTTTGAGGTACACAAAAATAATGAAGCTACTTCATTTTTCTTTGTCATACATATTTAGCACACTATTATGGGAAGAAGAAAAGTAAAAGAATTGGGAGGCCACCTGGTGGGCATAGTAACTTAGCATGTGCCCTGAAGAAAGCCAGTAAGAGGAGAAAGAGGCGGAAAAATGTTTTTGTTCATAAGAAGAAACGTTCATCTGCATCTGTTGATAATACCCCAGCGGGCTCTCCCCAGGTATGAGATATAATGTGTTTGTACCATCTGGAAGCCAAGAGATCACTGCTTTACAGGGCAGATGCAGAAGGAATACCTGCAGATCTCTCTAATTCATATCTCTGGCCAATCAAAGGCGGTTTTGCGGCCCCAGAACTTGTTTGTCCTGAATTTCAATGAGACTTCTCCTTCTTTCTTCCAGGGAAGTGGACCTGAAGATGAGGATGACCCAGATGAAGGAGACGATGATTCCCTAAGTGAGGGCAGTACATCTGAACAGCAGGACGAGCTACAGGAAGAGTCAGAAATGTCAGAAAAAAAGTCGTGCTCCTCCTCTCCCACCCAAAGTGAGATATCCACATCACTGCCTCCAGACAGACAGAGGAGAAAAAGAGAGCTTCGCACTTTTTCATTTTCTGATGATGAGAACAAACCTCCTTCACCAAAGGTACCTATTTAAAAAATACACTGTCTTTTTCTCTTTCTCTAGAATTTTCTTTTAGCATCTAATTGTTAATGTCAGCATTTCACTTATTTCAATACAGGCTTCAGTTGAATTTCTTAGGTCACTTTTTAAATGGTTCCAAATTCAGTGATTTACTTGTGTTTCAGAATTATTTGGAGATCAACTACTTATCAGGAAGAAGATCTCAGAGGGGCTACGTTAATTAAAAGAATGTTTCATTGCTGGTTTATTTGGAGACTGTCATTTATTTTAGGGAAAATTGCCTTTTAAATATTTTTTATAATGTGTATGGTTTTATAGAAATAATAGTTTTGTAGAAATACCTTTTGATTCTAGAAAAGCTATTTTGTTTAACATACACATATATGCATGTTATATAAAATATACACTAAAGAATGTCAGTTAAGTTAGTGTTTTAAAACTGGGTTGCTTTTTAAATATATTCAATGAACAGAATAAATGATTTCTCCTGATAATTTAGCCTTCTGTCATTTAAAATATCATCTTGCTTACTTTAGCACCCTACCAGAGAGTGAGTTGAACAAATGGGAGGTTTAGAATAGATGGAGGAACAAATAGGAAATGTTAAAGCTATTTTTCTCTGTTAAATTGCTCAAATTATATCTGCCAAAACTTTGAGATAAATTCTTCCCCATTGATATTTCTTATCATAAAAAACAACCATTTCCTGAGTACCTAATGTATATGGGCCTTTACCACCTTTGCTGGGAGAAATCGTGGTAAAACCACTTTAAATCCTGCCTTGAGGGGTTATGCATTTATATAGAGAGACTTTTTTAGCATAAAATCACTCTTACACCATTTGGTTTGATTTCATCGTGGGGAATGAAGGAAATAAGGATTGAAATTGCCGAAAGGCTTCGCCTGGACAGTAACCCCCTGAAGTGGAGTGTGGCAGATGTTGTGCGGTTCATCAGGTCCACTGACTGTGCGCCATTAGCAAGAATATTCCTAGACCAGGTAATCGCCGAGACCTTTAAATTTTAGTAATATGTTTCTTTAACAAGGGACTATGGATGTAATGGCAATTTATTTATAAGTCTTAGAAAAAGTATTTCTATGCAAAAGAAAAAATTATTTTAGCTCCCTTTTTAGAAGTAGAAATTAGTCAAAAACTTATTTGATTTCTTCCATGGTTGAAGCAGATGACCATTGCATTCCCATTTTTTCTAAGAATTTGTTTTCATCTCCCAAATATTTAAGTGGCTTAAAATCAAGTATACCATGCTTAATTGTCCTCCTCTTTTTCATAGTAATGATTTGCCTATTAAAAAAAATTAATAACATCTGTAATATATTAAGCTCTAAAGGCATGATCCTTTTAAAGCAAATTTTCTGAAACAGAAATATCTGCAGTCTCAAACAAATATTGAAATAAATTTTGTTTTGATAATGGAGGAGATTTAAAACTGAACATCTTTGAAGAGCTTATCAGGCTTTTATGAATATTACAGAGTAGGAAAACATTGACATTTATAATTAACATTTTCTTTCAGATTTAGAAAGAGTCCTCTAAAAAGGTACTTCTTTTGGCACATTTAATTGTCAGTTACAAGGCTAGCTAGTTTACTTAATTTCTGCAGAGCACAAATTATAGAATATGTTCTTATCCTTGGTAAAATTTTGTTATTCTGAAGATGCATTAGTATAGAAGACTATGAGAGGCATTTAAAAGGAAATGTGTGATAACTTATTCAAAGGGGTAAAGAAATAAAAGGAAAGTACAAGGACTCTGATTTTGACAAAGCCAGAGTGATTAGAGCTGTCATGATCGAGCTGCCATGTATACATCATAGATAACTTGTATTTTATGTGTTAACAGGAAATTGATGGGCAGGCCCTGCTGCTCCTTACCCTTCCCACAGTTCAAGAGTGCATGGACTTAAAATTGGGCCCTGCCATCAAACTTTGCCATCATATAGAGAGGATCAAGTTTGCTTTTTATGAGCAGTTTGCCAACTGAGAAGGACAACCAAAGTGAGCTGTATCTTTGAAGCACAAATGCAACAAATCCTTCGCCTGCTCTACAAGTGGAGCTGAAATAGTCCTGGGGCTCTGGGCCCTGCAGGTGTAGGCTTGCTCTTTGCACTTTCAGGGAAAGAGGACCCACACTGAAGAAGCAAAAACTGCACAGAAGTGGCTCTCCTGCCCGTGGAAATGTGGGCATCTCTCATACAGCAGACAGCAGTTTAAAAAGAATAAAGTTTGTGAAGAAATGACTCATATGAGAAGAATAAGCATTTCCAGTGGCGTGGCTGAAAAATGAAGAGTAATCTAGGCTGCTGGAAAGCACCCTTTTGGTTGTTTTCTTTTTGTTCTGTTCCCGTTGTAGATTGAACTTTGTTCTCTGCTTTCTCTTTCTTAGAAAGAGAGGACTTAGCTTTAAGTCAGCACTGATTTGGGACTGTGCCAAAGGCACATCAGTGCTTCACTGTCAATGTGTTTCTGAGCTTTTTAAAATTAAAACAATTCATTTTGGGGATGATTACGTGGCTCTAGGGTTTTGAATGTACAGTAACACTCTGATCCAGTTTAAAATCTGTTCTTAGGAGTTCCTGTGTTTACTACCTCTGTCGATAATTGAGCTTACAGCCATGTATGAGGTTTTTTGTATGATGCCATTTTTAAGCTACATGAACACTAAAACTATGACATAAGTGGGAGGGATAAACACTGTTTGCTTTCAAAACATTGTGTGAGCACTTAACACCAGTTCCTTAATGGACCTGAACTAAGAACTCTACTGTCAGTGTTTTCTATCTTGACCCAGCTTGGGCTACCTGTTAAGAAGTATCTCAAAGACTTGGTATTTCCGTTTAATTGCTTTCTCTCCATTAGTTTTCAGAGGGACTTTCGTGGTTTTTATTTTGTGCTTACTTTTCTTTATAATTGTTTCATCTTTAGAGTCCTTACTTTGGGTAAAAATCAGTAGGTATTCCTTGGGCCCACATTTAAGTCCATTTCTCCTTCTTTCTTGATGTCTCCAGGCAGGTAGTGCAGAAGCACAACAGACAAAACATGTTTTGGGCAGTGATGTAGAGCATGGAGATTCTGTAACTGTGTGTCCTCAGTGGCTGGGTAAAGACTCAGAGGTAGTTGAGGATTCTGGACACCCCTCTGCCTAGTCATGTTTACAGTTTCTTCAGTTAAACCTTTAAACTGAATGTAATCAGTGGTCTGAGAATTTCCACTGAATAATTTGGTTTTCTTTTAGGTTCTTCCTTTGACCCAGCTTGTTAACATGAAACTACAGGTGATTTTTACTTAAAATTGCACTGCTAGCTATTATAGAATAGCATTTGCTTAACTGTTCCAGCCATGAGGAAGAAGGGGGAAAGACACATGCTAGATTGCTTTCTTTACATGGCTTACTTTGCTGAGTGTATTTTTTTTAAGTATCCTAGTCATCTGCAAATTTATAATATAATTATTCTTCAAGATTTGAAAATGTTTTAAAATACAAACTAGGCAAATTCTAGATAGTTCCAAATATTAGGTGATATTACTACAAATGTAAACTGATTGTGATTTTTTTCTCTTTTTCGTCCTCCCAGTCCCTACCTGTTTTTATCGATATTAGCAAACATTCTGTAGTCTGGATTCTCTCTTCATTGGATAATTTATGAACCACCTTAACTTAAGCCTTCTAACCAAATCATATATCAAAATGTTAACTCTCTGGTCAGGCTACTACCAGATATACCTGGAAAGGAGCTTCACTTAAGTAAAAGTTAATATGTTTGAACTTATTCAGAGACCCAATTTTTAAAAATTCGGTTAATTCTATATCCAAGGAAGAGATGTGTATGTAAGATGCATGGGAGCAATTAACATTAAGCAGATAGACTTTGGAGGGCAGTGTATCTCGAATAACAAGATTTCCTGAGAACTTAGCAGTCAGGGCACCAAGGCAAAGAAGGTTTCTTGGAGATCAATAGAACAAAAATATGTCTGGAGTTAATACCATTATGTTATTTATGAAAATGAGATATACTTTTTATAAGAGAATTTACCAAATGTAACATTGAATATGTTATATTGCTTCTCTCGTGACTTCTTTAGAAACCATAGAATTTAGGACACCTCCCTTCACAAGTAAAGGGAATCAAATAGCCCTAACTAATCTCTGATCTGAATAGTCAGGGCCCAACCAGCTTGTCTGTCTATACCATGATTATTCAAGCTCAACTTTCTCCTAGAGGATGACTCAAATTGGACAAGTAAATAGGTTTTCCTTAATATATTTTGCATTCTCATACTGAGATGTAGTTTATCAGACAGCTGCTTTAAATAATTATATACCCCAGCCCCTACTCCCAGATATTACACAAGAGGATACTTGTTTCGGAATTTGATGCAGGACATTTTTTACTTTAAGTAAAAAATTTAGATTCCATTTGCCTCACAAAACTCCAGGAGCTGCGCTGGACAGTACTGACATTCTGATTCCTATGATTCTGAACCAGATTTTAACCCTGCTCCTAGCTCACCATGGGGGACTTAAATGTTTGTATGTTGCACACAGGTGCTGAACTTTGTTTTATAAAGGTACCAACCTCTTAAACTTATGAGAAGTGCATTGCGAGGTACTGCACTGGTCTGAATTTCACCTTTAGCTGACCCCATAGTCTACCTAAGATCAGAATGTTTTCTTTAATCCATTTTTAATCCTGAATTGACAAGCTTGGAAATGGGTGAAGTTGCCTGACAAATACTAACCTATTACTTACTGCTATGCTAATGTGTTAGGGAGACCTTTCACTACACGTGAATATTTGCTGTGACATTTTCACTATGTTTTGTCAGCTTTTGGGAACTATACTGTTATGTAAACTACCTTCATCCTCAGTCGAAGCAGAGTTTTAAGTGGCTAATGCAGGGAATGCATTAATGGGGGCTTTTACCCTGTTTGCCTTTCTTTAGCAATGGAGGTGGCTTTCAGCGTCTACATTGATATATGAGGTCAGGGAAGGATACTTACCAATCTCTGGAAAAGATGGGCTTCTTGGTAAATATTTATTAAATGTGATAGAGGCAAATATAGAAAACCAGTTTAGAACTTGGTCTCTTCTGGAAGTAAAGTTATTCTCACTGTGAGAAAGAGAGCATTGGACCAAAGCTTCCTGAGGATATAAATGCATTTTTCTTGTTCTCTCATACTAAGTCAGTCACTAACATTATGTATTTGGCATACAAATTAAAAGCTTTAGGAGGCTGTAGGTAGTGTAAGACTCAGAATCATTCTTCTCTCTCAAGCCAAAAAGTATTTCTAGGAGACACAGAGAACATCAGGGAATTGTTAGCAGTAGGTAAGATTTGTCTAATTGGGGACATTAGGAAAACTGCCACAGGCACTTATATTTACTTAGCACCTATCACCAAAGACTTACTTGTAAGATACCACTTACTGGTTTGATTGATGTCCATAGAAGCTCTGAGAGAATTGTTAGGAGCTTAGCCTCAACAGTGGAAGCACACACTGGGTTTGAATTCTGGTCCTGTACTGGGGATGTTTTCGTGTGTATGTGCGTGCACGTGTGTGTGTGTGTGTGTGTGTGTGTGTAAAAGTGTTCTATGTTAATAGTTGGTTTTATGAAGATGAAGATGATGTCACTAACAAATGAAGTATAAATCTTAGTGGGGACCGGGAACCCTCTTTTAAAATTTGAATGTCTTTGGTCCTGGGTCCACTGTAAGGAACCTTGTGTCATGGTCATATTGTAGGCTCAGAAACTGTAGGACAGAGCCTCCTGCAAAACCAAAAAGAGTCAATTATATTGATGCAATCATAATTCTTCCTTGACTTTATTCACTTTGCAATGTTTTGCTAGTGAATTTTGATAATTCTCACCAATTATGTGAGAATGTACATACTTTGGAAATTTCAATTTATCCAATTTATACGCCACCTATGGACTTGGCATTTTGGCAGTTCTAAACTCAAAGCCCAGACTGAATGGGTCTGATTCCAGACCCACTATTGGGTTTTCCTCTGTGCTTGTTCTAGACCACATCGTCTTGTTTCTGATGGCTGACTTAGGAGTGAAGGTATAGGGGGTGGTGGGAGGTAAATGATTTTCTTGGTTCCAATGTTTGAGAAGTCTTAGATCGTCATAAGAACTAGCAGAACCAGGATTGGGGATTGGGAGAAAGGAGAAGCAGGCTTAGAATTCCCTCCCTTCATGTCTTTTCTGACAGTGTATCTTTTGGGTCTGTCCTCATGCTGTGTGGCCTATCACAAAGGCTTGTTTTAAAAGGGAAACAGGCCCCAGCTTTGCCGGACAAGTTCACGCCAGCAGTAAAGTGTGGCCCTGAGCCACGTAAGGCAAAGAGTGATACTGACTAGTGAAATGCCACCATTTCTGAGGGGGGCACATGTGCTCAGGATGTGTGGGAGCTCAGTCCTAAGAGCTTCTACATGGTTTTTTCGATCTAACTGCATGCCTATCTTGGCAGAATGGAGGTGGCATGAGGCTTTTGAGGCAAATCAAGTCCCAAAGCAGATGATTGAGGGCAGTTACAAAGTTTAGACAAAGTTAAAATTTGGAATTCTTTAGCACCTTTTGCAAGAAGTCTCTAGGGAAGTGTAGTTTGTGTGTTTCTCTTGAGATTTTAAAGCTCTCATTTCTTTCCCTTTTTTGGGGTTGAATATTCTCTTAAAGACAATCAGAGGCCTGCCAGGGCAGGACTTCTGGCTGGTTCCAGCACTGTTCTTAGGCCTCTTTCTAGTACTAACTCATTGGAACTGATGCACTTTGTTTATATATGTTGTCTTTTTTTTTTTTAAGCTGCTTGGGACAAAATGAAATGCATATTGCATTATATCCTTAGTACTTACTGTTTTTCTCTTAATTTTAAAAAGTACACATTGAGGATAAAGTATACTTAAAAAGAAATATGCATAAGAATACTTATTTTAAAAAACCCACCAAGTTTGATATTTCAAGGGATTAAAAAATAACTTGGATGAATATTTTGTGTGGGGTTTTTTTTGGGGTGTGTGTGTGTGTGTGTGTGTGTAAATAAGTGTATATAAAGTTGTGGTATATTATGACAGTTTTAAGTTATTGTGAGGAAATTAAAACAGGTCTTAAGCTATGTTTAACTTCATTTGACAGCAAGAAGACATCTTGACCATAATAAATCCTTCAAAAAGACTTTCCATTCAGGCCTCAGAGAATTATCTCTAAATGGAGAAGAAAATTCTTCCTTCCTTTAATAAAATGGACCTTCCCAGAATTCTCCTCTTTTCCTTCTGTCTGATCCTTTCCTCTCCAATTTTATCACAGTTCAGAAAAGATAGGAAGAGCAGAATTTCTTAACCACAGCAACTTTGCTGCTGACACTGGAGACTCTGCTTCTGATCTCTGAAGACTGCTTCTTGTTCCACTACATTTGCTTCGATACAGCAGAAATGGGCCTTAAGGTTTCCTCCACATCTGGATGTGCAGAGTGGTGCTTTGTTAAAAACTTCATTTTTCAGCTCCATGCACAGTTTTCCTTGAGCTGTCTGTCTTCAAGCAATTAATAGTATCCTTATGCCCAGCCACAGTCTCTTCTGCTTTAAGTACTCATCTTGTTTGATTCTCTTTGAACATGGACTGTAACTTTTGAGCATTCCCATAAGAGACCTTATGTATTTTCTTCACCTAATTTTCTGTATTTTCCCATGGTGAATACTGTGGAGAGTTTTAAATTTTATAAATTAAAACACAGTTTAATTTAAAAAGCATTTTGTTGCATGTTCTCTATGCCAGAGACTATGTTGGATTCAAGAGTGTATAAAGACTAGTTCCTACCCTCAGGAGGCTCGCAGCTATGAGAGAGAGTGGTGTACCACTGTCTAATTTAGAAGTCTGAAATGTTCTAGTGGAGTAGTGCATACAAGGTAATGTGGAAGCACAATGGAGAGAGGGTGGTCAGGCAGGCCTTGAATCATGAGTAGAAGTTCATGGAGACGGGAATATAGTAATCCATGCAGTGAAAATGCCACATAAAGGCAAGAGGTATGAAAATGCATTGTAAGAGAAGGGCTAGAGAATTGGCTCTAGAGATTTCTGGGCAATCTGGTTAATATTCCAATTAACCAAGAAAGCTTTTGTGTATCATTTAACTCTTACATAATTAGAATTTCTTAGTGGTTATTATTTAGGGAAATTCTTCCTAGCTAGGATATTGTTTCATAATGGAGCCCAAAGTCTACTGGAAATGCCATCTGTACACTGACATTAAGTGGATGCAGCAGGAAGTTTAGGAACGCTACCCTCAAGAGGTGTCTGGAGAGAAGCCAGAAGGGGCTGTAAAGGGTAGATGAGAGAATGGGGACAAGAGGTCCTGGTAGAGATAGCAGGTTGCCAGGAGTCAGAAAGGGTTAGGTGGGAATACGAGTACATGTGTGGAGAGGCATATGGACTCTGGCAAATACCAACAAGTTAAGAATCATGTTCAAATAAACAAGATGGGTATATATTCACATTTTTAACATAATCCTTGTTTATTTCTGAGAAGGCGATAGGATTGAAATGACCTTTTAAAATACATTTAGTAAAAAATGGTTGACTAGGGCCTGATTGGCCAGGATATTGCCATTAACGAGGAAAGTACAAGAATGCCAAACGCCTGAATTGGAAGGGCTAGACCCATGCGTAGTCTTGGATAGTTTTCCTCAAACACCTGCTTAAGAATAATCCAGGCTGCTTGTTGGGAATGCAGATGATTTGGCTCCATCTCAGAACTACCGCTTTGGAATCTGAAGGTGGAATCCAGGAGTATTTTTAATAAATTCCTCAGGGTACGAGGGGTTTATCTCGTAGGGAAAGAGAGCTTAGTTACGGACCGTCCCCGCTCTGGTCCTGCCCCGAAGCTCGGGGTCCCAGGGTGCGCTCACCTGGGCTGTGCTACCTGTGACTGGGACCCGCGGCCCCGCCCCCTCGCCCGGCCGGAGCCCCGCCCCCCGGAGGGGAGCGCCGGACGGCAAGCCCCGCCCCCGCGCCGGGCGCGGCCAATCGGGCGCCGCGGCCTCAGACGTCGGGTGACGCGCGGCGCCGGGTGGGCCGCGGAGCGGAGGCGCCGGGTCCGTGCGGGACGCGGCCCCGCGCGCCCCTCCGCCGGGCGCGCCATGCAGGGCCCCGCGGGGAACGCGAGCCGTGCGCTGCCGGGGGCGCCGCCGTCCGCCGTGGCGGCCGGGCCGGGCCGCTGCGAGAGCGGCGCGCTCATGCACAGCTTCGGCATCTTCCTGCAGGGGCTGCTCGGCGTCGTGGCCTTCAGCACGTTGATGCGTGAGTCCGGGACCCCCGCCCCCGAGGCCCCGCGCCGCGCGCGACACCCCTGCCGGGAGGGCTCGGGCCGACGCCCGGGCCGCTGGGCAGAGGAGCCTTCCTCCCGCGAGCCCAGCCTGGCGCCCCCAGACGAGGCGGAGCTGCGGACCCCGGCCCGGGACCCCGAGCCCCCGCCTCCCCCCGCCTCAGCGATGCCGCCTGTGGCCACGGGTCGCCCTCCTCTGCCTACGACTCACACACTCCTCTCTGAGATAGATGCCCGCCTAAAACCCATTCTCTTCCCCCCTCGTCGTCGCGAAGGAGGGTACCCCGCTTTCAGCCTGGGGCCTCAGATTCTTTGCAGCCTCCGTTCCGCGCCTGGAGCCCCCTTCCCTAAAGCCGCAGTTCGACGTTCCGCTCTCTTCTGCCCCTACGCTCAGTGCTTTACTTACTCTCTCCCGTTCGCGTTTCAGGGCCGCTGCGCTGCCATTCCTGATGGCTTAGGCCACGCATTCCGTGCCCGGTCCTGTCTCCTCCCTGTCGTCTCCTACCCGGGGACATTCTCTCTCGGTTTTGTTTTCTTTTTTGGTCCGAGCAGGACCCACCCATACTACCTTCTGCACATTTCCTCCTTCCTTCCTCCTTAAACAGGTGCACCTGTTCCATCTTTGTCCCAGGTTTTCCTAATTAAGTTGCGTGTCAACCATCCCCTGGCTGTTCCCTTTCCCAGCCCACTTTTATTTATCTTTCACATTTTCTTCTCTTCTATGAGACTTGGGCAGCCTAATGGCATAATTGAGAAGAAGGTACAGAAGGGCCGGGAGGTCTCCAAATCCCTGTGCTATGTCACTAGGGGTCCTTCCTTTAGGGTTTCATGATGGAAAAGAAAGCCCCAGATGGCCCTTTTGGGAAACTAGAAATTCCACCCCGTTGTCAGTAAGGTGGGGGTTTGTGAATTTTCTTAGTGTGCATCCTTTCCTTTATTAAAGTATCAAGAAGTTTTGACTGCCTCATAGGCCTAAGAATGTCCCTGTGATTGCATTTTGGGGAAGGAACGGTTGTAACTATCTGTACACAGGCATTAATTCCAATATGACTTGTTCTTAGCACTTCTCTCCACTGTGCTCACGTGGACAGAGAGAATTTCCTGCAGAAAGTACTCCCTTCTGCACAGGGGAGGGATCCTGCCGCAGTGATTGAATGTCTTGTAGGGTCCAGTTGCTGAAGTTGCAGCTTGCTTGTTTGTAACATGGAACCTATTTGGTAATTTCTCTCAAGTTTAAGATAACCTCAAAGGGCTGTTTTGGGGCACCACTTTCTCCTGATTGCCTTCTCTTGATATGTCTTGCAACAAGTGCCAGACTGAATATGTTTGCCACTTTTTCTGTTCTTTTTAATCTCTACTTCTCTTGCTATTTTCCCTACTGAACAAATACCCACTTGTTCCTACAGTAATAATTTGTGATTACATAGCCAAAATCAGTTACTGACTTGCGTGCATGAACTGTGTGTGTTTTCCAGACGTTGTGTGTGGGTCTTCACTATGCTCCCACTTCCCTCTCTTCTTGCTGGCCTTCCTTTCTCTCTAAAGGAACTGTAGTCATAGTTTTCATTTTGTTTCCTAACCTAAGATTTCTTAGCCTTGCTCTGGCTATTTTTGTGGGTTTGATTGGTGCTGATGGCCCGACTTACTCCCTAGGGTTTGATGCTTGTGATTCAGAGAAGGAAATGTGATTATAACAGGGATTGTTGCTCGCAGCTGAGAAATGTGCCAGGTTGAATGTGTGGAGAGTGATTGTGCTACTACTGTGAGTCTTCAGGGACATAATCGCTTCTTTACTTAATCTTCAGTGTGAGTACATGTACAGATCCCACTATAGTTGTACTTTATGTAAAGACCAGACTAGAAAGTGATCTCTTGCTCATTGTGAGACTAGACGTGGAGGAAGCTTGTGGAAATGGGTAGTAGGTCCTGGGGCGATGATGAGTAGGAGTGATGGGGAGAAAAGTTGGAAAGGCTAGAGCCTGGACACAAATGCAGATGAGAGTGAGAGCCTTAGTCCCCCACCTACAAGCAGATAGATAGCAGGCCAAGGAGAACCCCACTGACTGAGATCCAGTCTCAGAAGTTCCTTTCTTAGCTCTTAAACTTGCTTCTGGTGAAACAGAACTGTGAGGTTTTTCCATTTTGCAGTGCTGGGAAGAGGAGGAAATCTGAAGTACTGTTGTATATTTGGAATGACTTTGCTGGGGGCAAAAAAGCTGAGGTGGGGGCAGGGGAGGGGGGTGGAAGTGGTTTCAAGGAAGAATATCTGTGAACTCTTTGTCTTTGTCCAGGCTTTTAATCTTCTTGTCACAGCATTATTTCCTGAGTCTGGCAGAACCGCTGTCAGAAGTGCCAGGATCCCATCGAGAGTGTCCACTTTGCAGCTCTTGCGGGAGGTCTTGTTTGTTAAGAAGAGGCCACTCTATTTTTCATCAGTTTCATTGTTATTTTCTTCCTGTGTATTTTAAATACCAGTGGCCTCTCCTGAGCAGTTTAAACTAATACCCCCTGTCCTCTTTGGGATCATAGTCTTTTCCCTTCTGTCTTCTTTTGTCCCCCTAAGCAGTGAGCTCAGTGCCTTTCTTCTCTGACACTTCCCCTAGTTCCAAGGGAAGGTATAGACCCTTTTCCTGTTGGACCAGCTCAATTCTATAAGATGAACCCACTTCTCTGCCACACAGGCTATAAAGTACTTTTCATCACTTCACATCCCGATTTCAGTGAATCCTCATACCACTGTCTCTGTGTTTCTTTTTCTACCCAGAAAAATCACTTTTTTCTTCATTTACAAGTTGAAGTGTTTTTCACCCTGGACTGTTTTGTCCTAGAGAAAGACCTTTCATATACACTAACATCTTGGGGTAGGTTTTTGATTCTCACAAGGATTTTTATCCTGGTGCTTGGCTCACCATGTGGGGGTTTTTCAAACAGTCTCGGTTCAAGCAGTTGAGAGACCGTGTGTTAGGTAATACATATAGATAGATGATCCTCCAAGCTACATAAACATATAGACTGTTATAGGCCCCTATCTATGTCCCAGTGTCAGCATCACTTTATTAAGTTGGTGAGCTTTCCATAGGGTCCATCTAGGAAAGCTGAACAAACTCAGCAGCAGGCTTATAAAGGGAATTATCGCTCAAGGTTTTCTGGGATGTCACCGAAAAGCATTGGGTATCTGAATAGAAAGAAATGCTTTAAACTAGAAGGTTTTGTCATGATCTGCCTGCCAAAGAGTTCCTCTTATTATTTTGGGGATTTATCTATAGTCTTTGACTTGATGGAGTCACTTAGACTAACGTCACAGCAGAGTAGAGTCAGTCAGTACTGGAGTTCACATCAGATTGCTCCAGTGCAGGGCAACGGCCCCGCTGTCAGCCAGAGGTCAGTACTGGCCAGTGTGTGTGTCTTGGCATTTGGGGTATATACTCTCAAGACATGTGAATGGAAAGCAAACTCATGCCTCCTTCTCTGTGCACAGTCAGAGTTCTGGGCTTATGTGTCGACAGAATTGGTTTATCAACAAAAAAAGCATTTTAGGAGCTTGGATAAATCATCCTGCCTATTTTCACATTACAAATATGGGGACTAGCCATCTCGGAGAAGATGTCAGTGTCTTACAGAAACACTATTGGCATTGAGAAATGATAGCTTTTTCACACCTGATGCCCAAAGTAACAACACAGACCAGTCTACCCAGCTTTGAAATCTTAATCTCAATTAAGAGTCCCTGTTGTTTTCTTGCATGACGCACTGGCCTCCCCATGCGTTCTGTACGGACACACTCAGGTTGGGACACACTCAGGTTGGGACAATCTTTCTTAGAATTGCCTCTTCCCAGCCTGTCCCAGTTTTTATCTTTAAAAATGTCAAACATATGGAAAAGATGAATAGTAATAGGGTGAAAAACTGTCCTTCCTCCACCAAGATTCAGAAATTGTTCACATTTTGTCACATTTATTTTATTTCTCTATGCTTTTTTTTCTTTTTTTGGCTGAGCCATTTGAAGGTAAGTTGTAGTCAGCATCACACCTTACCCCTAAAACCTCAGTCGAGTCTCTTAAGAATAAGGACAGTCATCTACATAATCAGTTTCATGATCACACCTAGGAAAATGAATAACTGCACATCCATGTTTATACTTTTACAAATGTCACAAGTCTCTCATAGCTGGAATTTTTAAGACCTATGTTCTAATCAAGGTCCACAGATTGTGTTTGGTTATGTTCTTAAGTCACTTTTACTCTAGAAGAATCTTCCCATACACACATACCTTTTTTTTTTTTTAAGCGACAGTGCCTTTTTGAAGAGTCCTGGCCTGTTTCACATATATAGCATCTCATATTCTGGAGTTGTATGGGTGTTTCCTTATTGTTGTGTTTGAGCTGTTTTACTGAGCCCTGTGTTTCCTGAATTTGGTCTGGAGGAGCTTTTATATTCAGATAACCTTTTTTTACAGTAAGAACACTGCACAAATAATGCTTTGTGCTTCATATTACAGCATACTAGGAGGCATGTGACATCAGGCAGAACCACTACTAATGATAATGTCAATTACTAGGCATAGGGCAGGTCTCTAGATCTCTCCATTTTAAAGATACATTTTCCCCTTTGCAGTTAATAAATTCTCTTGGTGATACTTTGAGATTATGTGAATATTCTGTTTCAGTAAATAGTCACTCAGTAACCACTGCCTCCTGGTAGAATAATGAAACCTAGTGATGGCTGAATTGGAGCTGGAGCTCGTGCGTCTTGAAGGCACCTGTCTCGGCCTGGCACCCAATGCACTCAATAAAATGTCAGTTTCCTTTCCTCCCTCCAGAATGGGAGCCAAAACAAAGGGAGAACATCCCTTTTTCGGTCCCAGGCTGGTATTGTGTTCATTGGGTAAAGGGGTGTGGCCAACATTAGTATGGGGGCTGGTTAGAGATCTTTATTTTTAGAAACTTTTTAGGTTTTATAAATGCTGATTTTTTCTGATAGTGTTTATTCATAACGGTGATCTACTCCTTTATAATAAAACTTCGTTAATTTGGAATAAAATCAGAGCAAGGAGAGTTGTCTGAATAGGGAACAATCTGAATTGTAGAATAATTTAATGAAATGCTTTTTTTAGGTTTTTAAATACCTGTTTGTCAAGTGTTGCCCTATATGATCCTGTCAAGCCTCTACTGTTTTAATGATCTGTTTAAAATCCTTTGCAATTAGTATAATATTTGCATGAAGATGAAGTTCTATTGAAAGAGTTTTACAGGTGGTTAAAAATAGCAGGATCCCTGGCTCTGGAACCAGTCTGTCTAGGCTTCCATTTCTGCTTCTGTCCTGTGGTGCCCTTGGGCAACCTACATATTTCTAGAAGTTTTGTTTCCTCCCCATCAAGATGAGCATAATACTTTTTCTGGGAATGTGGGGATTAGAAAGAATGTCTGTAAGGAAGTTGGATCAGTGTCAGGCACATGTCATGCCCTCAGTAAGAGGCGGGGATTGGGGGTGATATCATCACTTTCATTGTTATTACAATGTTTGCATTCATGAAACCTTTCGAACATTTCATAAGTGTTTGAGTAACTTGTTTTCTGAATTAGGTTAAATGTTTTCCTTTACATATTGTTTTCACAACATGTTGACCTTTCACCCAGCCCACTTACAGGTGATGAATCTGCATCCGAATCCTTGGCTTTATCGGCTCCAAGTCCTGTGATAGCAGGTGGTGGCACTGGCCACTAGAGCCAGCTTATTCTTTTCTGCAGCTTGCAGTGTGCCAGGTCTTGTGCTCAGCAGTTGATATATTTTATGGGATCCTGAAGGGAGGGGTTATATTCTTTTGTAAACAAGGATAGTGAACAGGTGAAATGTCTAGTACAAACTCTTGGCTAGTAGTGGAGAGCTAAAATGTAAACCAGGTCCCTGAGACTCCAAACACTCTTAGCCCCACTCTGCCTTTTTTCACCCCTCTTTCCACACAGGTGCACTCTCTAATTACTATGTAGCTCTGGCTACTTCACCTCGTTTTTTTCCCATTTGAATAATTCTGATTTTCTTAACTTTTTAATTTTTTTATGTCCAAGGTATTATCTGGAGCTTTAGGCTATTTTATGGCTATCGATGGCATTAAAAATATAAATCTGAAGTGACCAATCAGGTAGTACCTATATGAGTTACAACTTAGGTTTACTTTTCTGGCCTGGGCTCTGACTATGCAGAGGTGGCAATTCTACCCTGGGACTGAGGTCCAGTGTGTAAGAGGTGGAGGAGTCTCCTGGAGCAGCAGGAGAGTGGGGAGCACATCAGTCTATTCAGTAACTGGCAAGGGATTTCTAGGGCCCTGTGTCGTTTTAGGTTACCTGTTGGTTTTCACAGAATTTGTTTCCTTGGTGCTATATGACTATAAGGAGAGAGTAATTAATAATCTGAAGAGTTGGGGATGACTCTTATGAGTTATCCTCTTCTTCATGTATGTGTAGAAGTGGTTTGTGAGTCTCCTTTAGATATTCCACTACTAGGAAGTAATGCAACTCAGGGTTTTTCAACTTGGCATTTCTTACTATTAACATTTGGAGCCAGATAATTCATTGTTGTTTGGGGCTGTCCTGTGCATTGTAGAGTATTTAGCTGCAATCTTGATCTCTACCCACTAGATGCCACTAGCTCCCCCTGTTGTGACAACCAAAAATATCTCTAGACATTACCAAATGTCTCATAGGGGTCAGAATCATTCTTGTTGAGAACTACATTAGTTTGTGGATTGGTCCACAGACTCTCATATGAGCTCTAGCAGAACAGATTAGAAGGCCAGTATGTTGCCCTGACAAGTGCTGAGGCCCAGTCCCCTGTCCTTGAGGGGCCCACAGCTGGAGTTGGAGAAATTTGTACAGACTTAAGAGGAGTGATGTGGGATTCTTCCAGGAGACTTGGGGAAGCATCCCCAAGGAAACCCTGCTTGAGCACAGTATGGGAGGTGAAGGAGAAGCAACGGGCTCTCAACACAGGATCGGGGGTGGGGTATGGCGAGAGCAAAGGAGTTCTGGGGTTTGGCTGTCCATTCTAGGGGCTAGAGAGCAAATAGGCAGAAGCTCTCAGAAAAAGGGGCAGTGTGCTTGGAGGGGGTTCCATAGAACTGTCTTATTCAGTTTCAGGCTGCTTTTCTACATTTTGCTTTTTAAAAGGATGGCGAATTAAATTATTGGGTGGAAAGTCGGCTTCTGCATTTACCTCACGCTCCATTTGTATTATTTCTTTGATAACCTTTTTTATAAAGCAGTTTTATCACATCCCTTTCAGATATCTTGGGGTCCCCATGAGGAGTATCTGCTGTTTGTATCTTCTGGGCTACAGGAGAAGAAATGGGGACCCAGTAACCTTCTTCCAGGCCCTGTCCTATTGACATTGCCTCCTAAGATAAATGGTGTGATGATGTGGGTAGACCTGCTGCACTTGTTCAGTGCCAGGTATTGTGTATTAGCCCATTTAATCCTCACTGCCACCCTGAGAAGCAGGTGCTAATATTATCTCTGTTTTATTGATAAGGAAAGTGAGCCACAGGGAGGTCAAGTAACCTGCCGAAGTCACTCAGCCAGTAAATGGTAGAGTCAAGCCACCAGGCTCTGGAGACATTGCTTTTAGCTAAGTGAAGCAGCTCTCATTGTTGACTAGCTTTTATTGACTGTCCACCACATTCCACTTAGATGTAGAGAAAGCAGAGATGCTTCCACTCTTGGATTTTTAGTCCAACCTCAATTCTGGACAGAGACGATTCTGTCAGAGACGAATGCCAGGGTAAGTGAAACCTGGAAACCTCTAGCTTGCTTGGTGAGCATGGTTCCAGGCTTTAGTGGAGTTGCTAAAAAAATATCTCTTATGAGCACACTGTTATAACTCCTGTACCCGCCACAGAGGAATTGTCAACCACTGGAATCGCCTTTGTGCCTATGAGAAAAAGACTTCTCACTTGAGATACTGCAGTCCTGTCTTGTCATCAGACATGTCCTCCCCTTTTCATTTGATTTAAAGTGTCCTCTTCATTCTGAAAGGTATTCTGTGTCTTATCTAGGGCCTGGTTTCATGTGGGGGTGGTGGCATGCAAAAGGGGACGATAGAGGAAGAAGGGGCACTCACCTGTCTGGGGCATTCAACCAGTGTTTTTCTTGGCTCTAAAATTCTTTTTAAAGACTTGGTGTCATGTATGTGTTGCTTTTCTTATCACCAACCAGTGACAGGTATCAAGAGCTTGCAACCCTTTTCTCTCTTTTCTTTTTAATGGACAAAGTTGTGTGCACAGTAGGTTGGGACATATTGAGGGCAAAACTTACATTATTTATTTGTTCACCTTTCTGAACATGCTTTCCCCTCAACTTTTGTTCTAGTCCATGGGCTGTTCTAGCTTCTTAAGTTCAGCAGTATTTTTCACGGGTTTT
The DNA here is from genome assembly GCA_030015415.1 of Cynopterus sphinx. NCBI lineage: Eukaryota > Metazoa > Chordata > Mammalia > Chiroptera > Pteropodidae > Cynopterus > Cynopterus sphinx. The sequence continues at coordinate 115,677,408 of CM057381.1, forward strand.
CCTGTTTTCTTAGAAGACATTTTTACTTAATAACATGAAAAATGATGTAGGGAGGTGAGGTGGTAACAGCTCCTGGGTAAAATGACACAAGCTCAAGATGCCATCCTGCAGTAACAGGTGCACACCACATCTCTTGCCCAGACCCACATGCAGTGCAGATGTCTTGGCCAAGGTGGCATCAGAGCCTTAGAGCAGGTTTTCTGTTTGGTAGTGAATATGCAGGTTGTTTCATGAGGCTGCCTGCACCCAGCGTGTGCTGCGTCTGCACTTGAAGAGTTGCACAGTGGGCAGGGAAGACTTACTCCGCTTATATGAACATTGCACATTACAGGCAAGGCTATTTCTTACTGGCCAGGGTTTACCCTTGGGATTTCTGAGGCAACAGACGAAGATTGCAGCTCTGCGATTTCCACTGCCTCCCCCACCCTTGGCCTGAGCTCTGAAACTGAGATCCAGAAGCCCTGGAAGAAGCTGATGATGAAGAATGGGTATTGGGGTCTGCAGCCACAGTGTAGAGAGACTTAAACAAATGTGAGTTTTTTTCCATCAAGAACCTTGATTTACAGTGATGTGAGGCATGAGGGCAAGGAGGGGTGAGTGGGGGGCAGTGCTGGCTGAAGGTGTTCATAGCATGCGACCACTTAATCATAGCAGGAAGCATCATCTCAGTCCTTGCTCCCACTGACCATAGCTGCTAGTAGTGTTATGTGGTGGATCCTTCTTTGCCTGGGACTAAGGTGATATCCGGGCATCTTGCCCAACAGTCAGACTCCTGAACTGGCCTCCATCCTTTCTGAGCTCTTTCTGTGCTGTGGATGTTGCAGTTACCACAGTCTGCCATGCAGCCTGGGCTAAGGAGAATAGCCATGTTATTAGACACTGGGATGTAGCAAAATGCCATGGGCTGCTCTTTTCCCAGCCCCTGCACCTGCCAAACCTGGTTCTGCCTCCCCTTATCTACATCCCTCTTTTCCCTAAATGCTTTCCTCTTCCTCCTTCCTTAGCTACATCCTGCCCATCTTCCAGGAAACTTTCTGTAACAACCTTAGCCCATACTGTACTTCTTTGAAGTCTATAGGATATACAGTCTACACTGTACATGTTAGGTCTCTGCATGGCTCTGCCTCACTTTGGGCCTAGTTGCTTGCATACCAGACTGGTGCTGGCACATCCTGGTACTCTGGCTCAGTGCTCAAGCCCAAGGTGGCAGTTTGCTCTCAACCGGGAAGGTAGTCATAAGAAGAGCAGTGAGACTTAGGATGGGGGTAGGCTGTGATTTTTTAATCACTAAATAGTTCAGCATGAATTTTCTAAGGACACAGGTGTTCTCTTTTATAACCACAATACAACTATCAAAATTCGGGAAATCTCACGTTAACGTGTTATCAATCCACAGTCTATATTCACATTTCATCAGTTGCCCAAATACTGTCTTTATAGCTATTTTTTCCTGGTTCAGGATAGTACTTTGCGTTCAGTTGCCATATCACTTTAGTCTGAAACAGTTCTTTAGACTTTGTCTTTCCTAGCCTTGATGCTTTTGAAGGGTACAGGCCAGTGATTTTGTAGAAAGTCCTGAATTAGGTTTATCTGATGTTTTCTTGTGATTACATTCAAGTGTGTGTTTTAGTGGGGGTGATGCATAAATGATGTGACGACCTCAGTGTATCAGACCCCTGATCTTGTCCCAGTATTGGTGAGGTTCTCTTTAATGACTTGGGTAAAGTGTTTCCTCTGCTGTGAAGTTACAACTTTCCCATTTGTAATAAGTAACTTGTGGGGAGATATTTTGACCATGTAAATGTAGGATCTGTTTTTAGGCTTTCTTGTAAAGCCTTCCCTGGTTGGGAGGTCAGAGCTACAGGCTCTGAAGGTACTTTGGCTGAAGGTGCTTTGGCCGTTTTTGATCTGCTGACGGTACTGAGTCACGTTTATAGAGTGCTCATTATGTGCCAAGTCCTGTATGTGCCTTACATATATTAACTCTTATCTCTCACATTAGCCACAAGAGGTAGGTACTCATATTATCCCATTTTATTTCTGGGGGAAACTGAGGCACAGAATTGTCTAAGGCTATGGCATACTGGAATTCAAATCCACGGGTCTCATTCTAATACTGGGGCTTCCATGGCTCTGCCTGCCTCCTGTGTGCAGAGTTCACGTGCAGTTGATGACATAAGAACACAGCTTCTCTAACCTCTAACCTGGGTTTTCTGTCTCCTCTGCATATAAAGTTCTTCAGCACCATTTGGTTCCCTCAGTCTCTCATCCGAATAGCTGTTTACTGAGTGTATCATTGAAATCATTTTTCTAATCATGATAAGGTAGACTGGGAAAAAGCTAAAGGCTTTTCACTTGGCAGTTGGAATCCAATAGGGCTTGTCATTGAAGTCAGAGGAATCTTTCTTATATGGATAAATTTTCCATTTAAGCCTGTGCAAAATTGGATGAAGAGGTTTATGTCATTAAAGGAGTCACTAGTATAGAGCTTGTCCTTTTGTAAGCAACTATAAAACAGACCAAAATATATGAAAGAACTGTTTGCTGACATTGGGCAATAGGCAGGGCAGCTTAGGATAGTGATCCCTGAGAGAAAGACAATAATGAGCCAATCTGCATGGTCTTTTCCCAACTTTATGCTAGAGGCAATTTCCACATCTCAGAGCTCTGAAGAGGAACCCAAGCAGAGCCCAGCAGTCTTGCTGAGTTGAGAAGACAGAGTTGAGGAAACCAAAGCAGTTGGAATTTTCAGAGACAATATGGAGAAAAAGAGCAACATAGAAAAAATCTCTGGACATTTGCTTTTCGGGGTCTCCTCAAATCTTTTTCTAAACATGAATCTGTGTGTGCATAGGGTAAAACATGAGGCAAAGCAAAGTACAGCTGCTGAGAAGCTATAAGTTGAATTGTTTCTAGGACTGGGAGATGTTTTTCTTTTCAGTTAGAGTGAGAGCCTTTGCTGAACACCAGAGGCATTCAGTAGACACTTCAAAAGAATCATGATATATCTAGCCCCAGAGGGAAGGGTGCATAGCTTATAAAACAAGCCTCGATACCATACACAAAAATTAAGTAGAAATACATCACATATCTAGATGTAGAAGTGAATACTTATAGAAGAAAACATAGGAGAAAAGCTTTATGAACTTAGGTTAGGCAAAGATTTTTAGGAAATAGAAAGCTTGAACCATTAAAAAAAATGATAAATTAGACTTCATCTAAATTAAGCACTTCAGACCTTCCAAATGTACTGTAAAGAAAATGAGGTCAGCCATAGACTGGGAAAAAATATTTGGAATATGAATATCTGCCAGAACATTTGCATTCAGAATGTGTAAAGAAATCTTACAACTGAGCAAAAAAAAAAGATTCAATTTAAGCATAGGCAAAGGATCTGCATAGACATTTCTCTAAAGAAGATATACAAGTGGCCAGTAAGCACATAAAAAGATGTTCCATATCATTAGTCATCAGGGAAATGCAAATTAAACAATGATTAGATACGACTGTTATGACCACAAGAATGGCTAAAATAAAAAGATTGACAATACCAAGAGCTGAAAAGAATGCAAACTTTGGAACTCATGAATTGCTAGCAGAAATATAAAATGATAGAACCACTTTGGAAAACAGTTTGAAAATTCCTTCAAAAGAAAAGTACACCTACCATACAACCCAGCAATTTCATCCCTAGATATTTACCTAAGAGAAAAGAAAACGAATGTATGACCACAAAGGAATTGTACATGAATATTTATAGCACATTTATTTATGATTGCCCCAAAACTGGAAACAGTCCAAATGTTTGTCAACATGAATGGATAAACAAATTGTGGTATATCAGTACAGTGAAATACATGTCAGCAGCAAAAAGGAATGAACTACTGATACATACAACAATATGGTTGAATATGCTGAGCAAAAGAATCCAGATAAAAAAATACATACTGTATGATTATATTTATTTGAAATTTTAAAAACAGGAAGACAGAGAGAAAACAGATTAGCGGTTGCTTTGAGGTGGTAGGTGACCAACTGCAAAGGGACATGAAACTTTTTGGGTGATGGAAATTACTGTATCTTGATTGTAGTGAGTGTACACATTTCTCAAAACTCAGTGAACTGTATGTTTAATATGGGTACATTTTTGGTATGGAAATTATACCTCAAAGCTGATGTAAGAGAAAGGGAAAAAAAGCCTTGAGATGATCAAGCTGCTCTATAAACTTAACTGCTCACACAAACTTCAGTACTCATTAAAGGAAGACAATAAAATTTAAATACTTAACAATGTAGCAATTATTATAGCCTCTAATAAAAAATTATTAGACATGTGAAGAAGCAAGGTATTGTGATCTATAATCAGGAGAAAACTCAGTCAATATAAGTAGACTGAGAAATTACAGAGATGATAGAATCACCAGAAAAGGACTTTACAACAGTTATAAATATAATGGTTTTAAAGAAACAGTGGAGCATAATGAGGAGCACAATGGAAGATATAAAAGTGAACCAGATGGAATTTCTTTGACCATAAATACAGTTTCTGAAAAATTCAGTGGGTGGACTTAACAGAAATAAATCTCTGTAGAAGCATAGATTAGCAACCTTGGAAATATGACAACAGGAGCCTCACAAATTGAAGCACAGAGAGGACAAAAAATAAAAATGGAGCTTCAGTGACCCATGGGAAAATATCAAAGGTCCAATGTATAATTGAATTTCTAGAAGATGCTGGAGGAAAAATGACAGAAAAAATATTTGGAGACTAATGACAGAACATTTTCAAAGTTGATGAAAACTAGAAACAGATTCAAGAAGCTTAATAAACCTCAAGCAGGATAAACACAAAGTCACGCTAAGCTACATCATAATCAAATTGGTGCAAAGTTATAATAATAAAAAAATGAAAACCATGAGGAAAATAACATTATATATAGGGAAATAAACATAAGAACTAATATTGACTTTCATCAAATCAAGCCAGAAGACATTGGAACATCTTTAAAGTACCAAAAGTAAAAACCTGTCAAAGATTTTATATCCAGTGAGAAATGTCTTTCACAAGTGAAGGCAGAGAAAAAAATGAATGAAAGCACTTCGATACTTCTTTACCCAAAGCAAGTGGCTTCAGGCCTTATAGACTGCCATACCAACTCAGCTTCTGGGTCCTTTTACAAGTTTTGTCATCTTTAGTTGTCAAGAGTATATTTGTTGGTAGTAAATTATGTAAGTTAGGGAGAAATTGAATTGCTTTCCCAACTTTAAAAATTACTGCCACTACACTAACAAAAGCAGTATAACAGTGTGGCTTTGGGCTCCTTGGAGATGATGCTGGGAAATCCTATGATTCCAGTGCCTTCTCTTTATTGTGAGCTCCTCTACCCTCCCCTGTTCTGCTGAGGCATTCTGTAAGTGCCAGGCTCTAAGCCCCTCTTGATACCCTTTTGTGCCATCATTTGGGTCCATTCTGCCCTTGTCAGTAGAGTTCATTGCATTGATAGGATGCCTTTTGCTTGGGTGAGTGAGAAACTGAATTTAGCTTAAAATGCCTTTTTGTTTGTTGAAGTAGAATCAGGGAAGGGAAAGCTCCTGTGGGGATGGACAGATGCACAGGTGACTGCTTCTTATACTTTTTTCCTGCCCTGGAGAGCTGTTAATCAACTAGATTGGCAGAGAGCATGAGAGTGTCCGCTAAGATTGAATTAATTGAAAAGTAAAGCAACAGCTTCAGGTTCCCCCTTGAAAGGTTCATCCACTCCAGGTTCAGTAAAAATTTCCTGAGAACTTAGGATGGCAGATATGGCAGCCAGCCTCCATAATGGCCCCTAGTGATCCCCACTCCTGATATTTACTCCCTTGTGTAGTCCTCTGTCATGGTGGGTCAGGGCTAATCTGTGTGATCTGTAGAAAGTGGCAGAAGTAATGTGTATGTCACTTCTGAGATTAAGTTATTAAAGACTGCAACTTTTGCCTTGGGTGTGCTTCATGTTTGCTCTCTCCTGGATCACTTGCTCTGGGGTAAGCCAGGTACCATGTCTTGAGGACACTCAGGGATTCCTGTGGAGAGACTCACATAGTGAGGAGCTGAGGACATGTGTGTGAGCCTACTCAGAGTGGATCCTCCAGCCCCAGTCAAGGCCTCAGGTGGTTTGTAATTTGCAACTTTACAAGAGAGCATGAGCCATAACTGCTCAGCTAAACTGATAATAAATGTTTATTGTTTAAAGCCATTAAATTGTGGGCTTATGCATTACATACACAGTGGTACATAACTAATATAGCAAAGATCAGTATGGAAAAAGTTAGGAGACTTTATCCTGATTCTCTGAGAGTCTATAGTCAATTTAGGAAGACAGATTACTTGAACCAGTAACTAACAATTCCAGGCTTGTATGCTTAGTGGCCAGAGAAGGTTGGGTCAGGTATACCTACATACTGGGTATACAAGTGAGTACTTATTGACTGGATTTCATCTTGGTGAGTAGGGCTGCCAGAATCCCACAGAGTGGATTATAGTGTCACTATTCATCTTGAGCTCTCAACGGTGGTGATAACAGGCTCAGAGACATCAGCGAACATCTCATCCAGGATGACAGCTGCTGCTTCGGTCTTAGGGGCTTCAGGCAGTTGATTGTATTCCTATATTTGCCTTGTCCTTGGTAAGCCAACCTGGTTGCTCACTGCTTGTATTTTAACTGGTAGGAAATCAGAGTTTCTACAGTCCACACTGGATTGTTGAACAAGATACCTTTCAGACTAATTTGTTGTACAAAGAGCCTTTGAATTAAGTGTGGGAGTCAAACAGGGGCTAATAATCGAAATAGTCTGCCCATTCTGTGCACAGTGACTTTTACACATCCTCAGACTTCTCAATACCTTTTTTGTTAAAAGGCAGTTAATGGATCTTCTTTTCCCCCTCTTTCAAAGATCCCAGCAGGCCACAGAGCTCATATCTCAGTGCTAAGGGAGAGGAAGTGCTAAAGTTCTAGCTTGTATACAGAATAGAGCGTTCTTATATAGTCTTTGTATAAAGTCTTTGTTCACTGCCCTGAGCACTGGGTATGTCTCTCCCCAGTCACCTGCCATTCCCTTGACCCTAAAATGTACTTAGGTTTAATCACTACCCTCCTGATTCTCACATCAGATTGGTCATTTCCTGACAGAGTGCTTTAACTCTGCCTTCTTTGGGTTCTGTACTTGCCTATCCACATCAGTGCCACTGCCTCTGGCTCCTTTTGCATAGCATCAGGTATGGTAAAATGCTTAGAACTAAGTCTCCTGTGGATAACTTGATGGACAAGCAAGCCCAGAGGAAGCCTGCTCCCAGAGGAAGCAAGCACTGTCGCCAGGTCAGAGATTCTGAGGACAGGTGAGCTGGCTCTACCTGGGCCCTGTGCCTCCTTTTTCCCCAAGGTCTTTTGAATTGTCTGGTCTTATCAGGAGCTGGCATAGGCAGGCCTGTCTCAAATGAGAAATAGCAGAGCCAGGCATGCTGATTGTCTGAGGTTGCTTTATGTTCATTCTAGACTTTAGGAAGGCTGGAACCAAGGAGGACACAGTTATAAGACAGTCCCAAAACATCATCTAGCAAGCCCTTCTCCCAAATCCAAGATGCTCAGGCACTTCCCCTCACTACCTATGGCTGTGGTTCATAGCCCTCAAGGCAAGAGATGGAGGCAGACCTCCCTTTCAACTTGCTCTTCAACCAAGCTGTCTGCCTAGCCTTTGTCCCCAAGGCCACTTACTCTACATTTTGTGTAATAGGATAAGGAATGCAGAAAAATTTGATTGATAGTGCTTCTCATGACCACCATGCCCCATGATTGTCTTTTTTCCAATGCTGTCATAGAAGAAAAATGGGAAAGATCCCAGCAGACAGAAGAACAAAGTAGGCACTGGGAGTTCCGGAATCATTATTTGACTCAGGTCACCTTTTCTAGGACAGCCTGATAACCCTAGCCCTAAGCATCATTGTTAATTTTTACAGTGTCTCTCTTCTGTACTGGTGTTCACAGTTCTCATTTATCACCAGTCCTTGTCACCTAGTCCCCCTGTTGTTTCTAAGTGAAGAAGTCATAAAACATTTAAGACCATTCCTCTAGCGTCTCAGCCTAGTGAAGTTAGCATTCGTAGTCTTTTCTTTTCAAACACTACAAGTTGTGTAACCAATCAGAATCTGAGAAGAGAGGCTACAGAGTTAACTGCCTCAGTCCCAAAACCTGAGAATCAGGTAGCAGGGCAGCAGAGGAAGCCTTAACTTTACAGTAATAACCTGACCCCAAGGAGGCTTGAGCGCTTAAGTGAAGAAATTATCAGTCCCCTATCAGATATAATATCTGTAGTCCTCTTTGGCTGGTAGTGGGAATCCCATCCAGAGTGGTCTGATGGGTGCTTCAGGTACCCTGGGGTACCTTACATCTTACAAAATGTAGTCATTCTTGATCACTGAAAATGTCAAATCCTAGAAAACGTAGCATTCCTACTCATGATGTTAAATTAACACTGGCAGCAAGCTTCATCTTTTTATTCTAAACAGGAAAAGGGTTAACGGGGGTAAGAGTCAACAGTGGCATGAGTTCTGGTCCTCACTACCACCTGGTGCCTGTGGGACTTGGGCAAGTTTCTTAAGTGCACTGAGCATCAGTTTCTTCATCTGAAAATTTGGAAGAAACTCTCCAACCTGTAGGATTAATTGAGTAGATTTGTCTTGAGTGCCTGGAGCCATCAGTATTCCTGATGATAATGATGGCTTATCAGGCTTTCTCAGAAATCCTTCTAGGAACTCAGTTGAATAGGTCATGCATATTGGGTTTAGGTAGTACATGAGGTGAAACAGGTTTTGGTTGGTGCCCCTTCTGAATGTGAACCTGTCCTTTGCCAGTCTACCACACATGGATTCCCAAAGTGTTCACCAGGGCTGCTGAATGAGAGAGATGGGTGGCTGAGGCCAGCCACTTCACCACTGCCAGGAAATGACACTTGAATTATATGACTGCAGAAATCAGAGAGCAAGCAGGGTCATTTTTATGAATGAAATACAGTACATAGGGTTTTTCTCATAGTGAAATTCTTGGAGTTGAGTGACCCAGTTAAGTGAGTTGGCAGTTTGTGTTTAGTCCTTTGGCTTATGTTTAACTCTTGGTGGTTGGATATATAGCTGGATCTCCACCCTTTTCTTCCAGGTTCAAGGTGTGAAAACAAGAGCCCTCCCTATACCCGTTAAATGTTCTGTCTTCTGCTGAGATTGGGTCGCCCTAAGCAGCAATCATGTCAGAGTCTTGGGTTGCAAGTATGAAAATCCATCCTGCAATTTGCACCTCATCACTGCGTGAGGGGGATGGTGGGTGTTTCCTCTGACCATAAAAAGCACTGGCAAGACAAATTTTTGTACTACCTGAGCTGAGGATCATCTTTTGTGGTGTGGTCGGGCCAGGGGTTGAAAATTTTTCCTTTGAGAAATGCAGACTCCTGAGACAGTGTCTTTTTCTGTTTGATTAGCCATGAGACTACAGTGAAGATTGGTCTTTTTTACTTTTTACAGTCAAAGGCTCTTATCCAATGCAGGATTAATTATTGCTTGGTTAATTTTTAAAAGGCAAGGAAACCAGGGAATCCTACAAAATACAAACATATACAATAAATATTTTATTTTAACTGTGCTTTTGAGCATCATACATGAGAGGAGCCCCTGGCCTGGGTGACAGGAGCACAGTGGGACATTTTGTCCACCGCAGACAGTAAATTGCACAGTAAGAATTCCAGCGCCTGGTTGATGTGGACTAAAGAAGCTAAAGTGACATCTTTGGTGAGTCTGCCTCCTGGAATTTTTTCTCCTTAGAAGGAAAATTTCTAAATGAGTTAGGTTTGAGGAAGGCTATTAATTACCTGATGTACAAAATTATAATGTTGTCATTTTTAAATTATTGTTTTTAGCGGCAAAAGTTTTTTTCTCAAAAAATTTTTTAGACTTTATTACTACAAAAGTAATATATGCTCTTTGTAAACAGCTAAAACATGGAAATACATAGCATAAAAAGTGAAAGTTCTCTGTAATTCCATTCTCTAGAGAGCTAACCATGGTTAACAGTTTATTGTGTATGCCTCCACATTTCTGTTTGCATATATCATTTAAAAAAATAGGTTTACATGGCACATTGGTGACTTGCGATTTTTTTCTGTTTAACATGGGCATTTTCCCATATCAATATATAGACTTACCTTACTTTTTAAACAACTTTATTGAAGTATAATATACATATCATAAAATTTTCCCATTGCAAGAATACCATCTCTACCTCACTTTTTAACAATTGAATTCCATTGTGTGATAATTTACATTTAATCCCTCCCCTGTTGATAGACATGTGGTTTTTAAATCTTCCATTTTTACCGACAGTGCTGCAGTGCACTCTGTATCCTGGAGGCCTCATTTGTCCCACCTCTAGCAGCGTCCCTGGCTCCCAGAACACTCTGTTCATTGTGACCACCCCAACACCAGTTTAATGACCCCTTTTACCTGGGTGGCTCTGAGGACTAGGAATACAACTCAATCCACTTCCACAGTTTCTCCAAGGTTGTACCAGTTACTCTTCCACCAGCAGTTTAAGAGTGCCTATTTCCTAATATCCTCACCAAATGTTATTATCTTTGCTAATCTGGGCAAGAATAATTATTAATTTGCATTTTTAAATTGAAATTTTTGAAGTTGCACATTTTGTTTGTGAGCCATTTGTATTTCTTCCCATCAGATTCCCATGGAACCACTTGCATAGTGATGATGCTCCCTTACCCCTGCTGAGATCATCACCATTAGCAGATGGCATGGCTGGCCTGCTTAGGAGGAAGCTATGGTTCTAAGGAGGCCCCGTGTTTAGAGAGCTAAACATATTTATTTGCTAGACAGTTTAGTTTTTTTCTCTTTCTCAGCCTTTGGCAAAAACTCTACATAGGAGGATTAAAGCTGGCTAACTTAGAACCTTGGCTTCATCTGGTTCAAAAATAGCCAAGTCTTTACCAAAAAATGTTGAGCAGTAAAACCCAGATTAGATTTTCTGGCTCTGTGTCTAAGGCTGGATATGGTGAGGGAGAACATTCACCCTGCCTTGTGGTTAGTTAAGAGGGAGAAAGGGTTTGGTTAGTTGTCCTCTTGCAGTCTTGCTGGCAAATTACTTTTTCCAAAACCAGAGAGAACTAAGCAATTTTAGTCCCGTTGTGGTAATAATGGCTTGCAAACTAAGCTTCTGGGAGAACTCATTGTGCCAATACATGAAACTTGCTGAATTAAAAATAAATACCTGGGCAGTACTCAATAGATATGTTTTAAGTGGCAGACTGAATGACTTCCTTTGTTCAACAAATATTGCTTAGGTACCTGTCAAGAGCCAGGCACTCTCTAGGCACTAGGAATACAGGAGGAAACAGAACAAAAGTTCTTAGACTTATAGAGCTTACTTTATAGTAGGGAGAAAAACAGCAGTCAAGAAAACACTTAAGAATTTCTGAGATGAACGGGGTTAGAGTTGTGAAGAAAATAAAATAGGGAAATGAGATTGAAGGATGAGGCAAGGCAGGACATGTACACCTGTACCTGAGGTAGTCTGGAGAGGCTTTTGAGGAGGTGACCTTGGAGCTGAGACAAGAATGAAAAGGAGGAGCTGCCACCAGGTAAGCTGAGAGAAGGGTGTCCCAGAGAGAAAGTGCAGCATGAGCCAGAGGGGATGAGGTCAGAGAAGTAGGCACAGACCTAAGTCGTGTGTTACCTTGGCCATGAGAAGGAGCCTGCATTTTATACTAACCGTTGTGGAAAGGCATGGGAACATTGTGTGTTTATTTTGTTTTTAAACTTTTTTGTGTGTGTGCAGGTGTCATTTACATAAAGTAAAATGCATAGATCTTAAGTGTAAAGTTTGACTTTTGACAAGTTCATGTGTCATGGGAATTTTAAGTGGAGTGAAGGGTGACCGTTTTATTTATATTTTGGGATCTCTACCAACAACTCTGTGTGGGATAGATGGATGAACAGATGGACAAACAAATGAACAATAGTCTTATTACGTAAAACATATTGTAATGCAGAGTGGGATGTTTTGTGGAAAACTGTCATGCAGGTGGCCTTTGAAGCTGTTCCTCTTCCTTTTCTGCCTCAGGTAAAGGCTAAGGAGAGATAAGGTGAAATCCACAGTCCTGCGCAGGTTTACTTTGGCTCAGGCCTACAGGTTCTACACTTCCCTGGTCACACTGCAGTTGTTTCTGCTCAGACAAGGTGCTTGTCTGTTGTAGGGAACAAACCCAGCCTGGGTTCTGCTCTCTGACTGGACCTAGTTGACTCAGCCCAAGATAAATGTGAGTCATGTGGTCAAAAAGGCAATGGTATCCACCCACATGGTGTGATTTTAAGGATTGTTGAAAAGGTCTTTCTTCAAAGATAGTTTTTCTATCAACCTTTTTTGGTACCAAAATTCCACCACTAAAATGTCTTGATTTTGAGTGCATGAAGCTACCATGAATCATCATGCTTAGGAGGCAGCGGTAGTTGGTTGAATTGATGGCAGGATTCAGGACAGGCAGGTTTGGAAGGTTGTTTAGGACTGAGAGATCCAGGCCTAAGGTTCTCTGTCTTGAGTGGAAAGGTCCGAAGGAGGGGCTGGTGCCAAGGCCTGGGGAGCTTGCAGTAGGAAAGAGCAGCAGCACTAGGGAAGCACTGCAAAGCCACTGAAGTGTCCTTAAACATCTCCCAGTCTTCCACCGGTTGTTACTGTTCATCAGCACTCACCTGTGGAGGAGGCATCCTTAGCTGATTTCTGACCAGGGCGCTCTGCTGTAGGCACCCTGTCAGCCAGCTTGGTCAGCCAGCTTGCATGGGCAGCAGCACTCACTCTTCCTGCTGGATTGGAGTGTGATGACAGGCTTCTCATTTCATGGTGTTTCTTGAAGCAACGACATGTAATCTCATTCTGATTATAGAAAAAATTCTGCAGCATACCCACCTTGATTTCATGGTGTATCTCTTATTCACAAAGAGCAGTGTGAGATACCTTGACAAGAACCAGCCCTTTCCCTTGGTAATCCTCTGAGTCTTTGGAGTTGGTCTTGAGCCCTCTTTCCTGTCACTTCTTCCTGAGCACATCCATGCATCCTGCCCTGATGGTGGTGAGACAGGAGGGTGAGACCTGCCTGCCGTGGGCTGCTCGTGGCCTGCGCCAGCCCATGGAGTGCTGTGCCACTCTGCCAGGTTGTTCCAGTCACTGCTCTCACGTGCTTACCTTTCACAGCACCAGCATTTGGAGAGTTCTTCTCATGGCCAACCTTTTAGGCTAATGGAGACTGGCAGGGAACAGAGCTCAACTGAGTGAAGCTTTGTTCTGGACCCACATGGGAAGTGCAGGCAGAAGGAGATTTGGAACCAGAACTACAGTGATAGAAAAACCAATGGTTGTATTCAGATGGTGACATTTTAAATAACTTTCCTCTTTCTATAGTTTCCAAACTTACGATGATTTATGATGAAAAATGTTAAAGACTTTAAGGAGGTCCGGATCCACAAGTGATATTATCAGATGAGCACTTTCTGGCTGCCTACAGCTCGGCTTTGTGCCTGAGGATTTACTCTTCCTCTAGTAATAATACCACTGCTATTTCTTGCTAAAATATGTACAGTCTTTGGTGAAGTACAAAGCCCCAGAGTACAAAGTACAGTTTTAAGTACTCTATATTGTTCTGTTAATGCTTCTATGAGGTGTGTGCTATAATTTCTTCCAGCCCAGAGAGGTTAAGCAACTTTCCTGGACCCCACAGTCAGTGCTGAAACAAGGTTTTGAACCTAGAGCTCACACTGTAAGCACCAACCTTTGATTCATGTGTTCTTCCAGTGTGTTCTGATCCATTTATTCAGGTTAGTAGGTAAGTATCTGCTTTGTCCCAGGTATTGACCTGGGTGCTGAAATGTGAATAAAACAAGGTCCCTGTCTGCCTCGGTAACTAACTGACTGGGTGGGAGAGACAGACAGATCCTTAGTGTTGTATTTGAAGTATTAATCCCAGCGTAGCATAGGAGGCTTTGGGGAACCTGAGGGAGGGTGGAATGTTTTGCTCAATTGCAAGAGAGGCAAGTCTTAGAACTGTCTGAACTAAATCTGGAAGGATGCTTAAGAGTTATCCAAGAGAAAAAAATATGGAGACCCTCCCAAGTCAAAGGGACAATGTGAGTGACAGCATTGGATGGGAGGTGCCAGGCCAGGGACCTTGTTTGCCAACTTACATAGTCTGAATTGTGTTCCCTGAGGAAGGAGAGGTGGGGCACACACTGAAAGGTTTTAAGCAAGACATGCCATATTCGGTTCACTCCAGCTCCAGTGTTAGGGGTTGGGGTTATGGCAAGAAGAATGGAGTTGGGGGAACCGGTTGAAGTGGAGGAGGTGGCCCCTTTTTGCTTTTGTGGAAAGATTGTTATATTAGATCTAGGTTGTGCCAGTTTTTTTGCCTTAGGCAGATCCTTTAACCTTATCTATAAAATGAGAATGATACCTTTCAGGGTTGTCATAAAGATTGACCATATGATGTACAGTACCCAGTGAGTGGTGGTAGCTGCTTTTCTCTCAGGTTGACCCTATTAAGTAGACAGCTGAGGAAACTTAGACCCAAAGAGTTAAGTGACTTGCTTAAAGTAAAATTGTTGGTAAAGCGGGGACTAGATTTCAGACCACCTCCAACTTGGCTGCCTTTAGTTCCCTGCCATAAGAATCACCTGGCTCTTCATTTCTCCTTGAAAAATAGCCCAACTTGGGTTTAAAACTCATAAACCAGAATTTAGTCATATGGCTACACCCAGCTACAAGGGAGGCTGGAAACACATTCTGCAAGCTACTTAAGAGAATTCTCTTAGGAAGAGGGGAGGGTGGGTTTGTGGGAGGCAACCAACTGTCTACTTCACTGTCTCCTGGGTCTTAAAGAAACTGAGTACCTCTGGGGCTTTCGTACCCCTGGGGTTACTAAGGAGGTTTGAGATCGGGCTTAGTTGTGGGGATGACCATTTATACTTTAGGGAATGTGCAGAAACACTTCTGGGTTTTTTCTCAATTGCTGTTTTCATTATTCATGGTAGATTTGCTCACCCCCCAGGACAGTTTCTGGCCTTTGGGATTGGAGGTCCTGGCTCATGGAACCAGCAATGCATGGCTTGAGGTCCCTTATCCAACCAGTGTCAGTTGAAAGAGGCCTGTCCTAGGTGACCCAGATTTTGTCCAAGCTCCACTGATAACTACCTGGTGATCCTGGACAAATCACCCCTCCCCCACTGTTTTTTCCACCTTTAACCCTGAGAGCATTGGATCCTCAAGGACCCTTTTGGCTCTGAGTCAGAGTCCAAGCTGCTGAGTTTATGAGCTGATCTGACAGCAGCTGCTTTGCCACTGGGCTTGCTGTTGAGCTGGGGAAGGGGCTCTTGCCATTGCTAGGTGAACAGTTTGTTACCCTCGACAGGAATCCTGTGCTGCATGAGGCACTGGCCTCTGGTGCAGCTTGAGAAATAAGGCCATCAGGGGTATGATCCAGGTCAGCAGCATTTCACTGGGCAGAAGGCTACAAAACTGGTATTTTTCTGGCTCCAGGTTATTGGCAGGGGATTATTTTCTCTAGGGATGAACAATAAGGCATTTAGACTTCTGACCCTGAGCTCATGATCTCGAGCTCCCTGATACTGGAAAGTGGGAAATCTGCTCACATCCCAAGGTCCATAATCTTACACACAGATTGGTGGTTTTGTGGTCCCAGTGAAGAGCCTGTGCCTCTGATTTCTCATAGCCTTTGAGGAGGAACCATCTAAGCTGTCTTCTGTTGTATCACATTTTGAAATGTCAGAAGCTAAAGTGGCTACTGTTGTGGTCTGTGATCACCTTCCTCCTTTAAGATTACACTGTAGATGTAAGAATATATTCCATACATTTTCTATTATAACTGAATTGCCTGGGTAGATTTTCATGGCAAAGAGAAGCTCTCTACCAAGAGCTTTACTGTGTTCAGTAGCCTCTTCTGGTACTATATCCTGAGCAGGGAGTAATTTTCCACCCACATAGTGATAATTGGGGAAATGCCATCAGATAAGGAGGGGCGCAAGGGACTACCACCACTGGTAACTAAACCTGCAGAATCCCAGTTTGCCCCATCTTTATTCAGCTGAAAGCCTTTCTTTTCCCCTAATAGGAGCCTCTTACCATCTCTTTAACTCCTTGTAACTCTTCTCCTCTCTGGCTGTGCCCAGTATTGGCCAGACGGCTCTCTTACATTGTGTGGTTTAATTTCAAGAGTTGTACTTTTTATGATTCATTTTCTAAATAGGACTACAGCTGCTATGTGGAGATTATTTTCTTTCAAACTCCTGTGATTTAACTTTTAATGCCACCTTTTATGTCTTCCTCCTTGTGACATAAAAGGAAATACTCCATGTAAAATCCCAGTTCTCTTCTGCCACTCAGCAAATCTATGGGGAAGACCAGCCAGGTGAAGCTCTGAAGACTGTGAAGCAGTGTCTGGTCCCCTCCCTCTACTTGTTGACTCGGAGAGGTGTGCAAAATCAAGTGACAGCAACATGTGAGCAGTCAATGATCTGGCTACTGGTGTGAAACAGGTAGAATTGGATAATCCATAATTGCCTTCCTATTGTGTGGCACTAACAGGAAGAGTGAGCTCTGTACCCTGGCACCCTCAAGATTGAGCACCCTCAAGCTGAGGTTGAGCAGGAGGAGCCGAGGGTGTACACCAGAGAGGAGGGCAGGTGGAAGCCTTGCCAACCCCACCTGTGCTGGTGGGTGGTGGTGAGACTTGCAGGTGCCTGGGCACCCAAGTGACCTAATCAGTGCATGCTGCAGCCATCATGAGGCAACCTTTTCAATGATCAAATCATCAAGGTGAAAGGGTTCGCTAGTTTTCTGTGCTAGCAAGGTTGTAGGGGAAATGGGCACTCGCATGAGTTGCTGCAACTTCTGTGGAGAGCAGTGAGACAGAATCAGCTGCACAGAACCTTTGATGCAGCAAGCCCACCACTAGGAGTATGCTCACACAGGCAGAGATAGCTCATGGCAATGACATTCGCTGCAGCAGTGCTTGTAGAGTGACACAGAGATGGCATGGCTATACCATGGGATACCACATAGCCTTTAATAAAAGAGGTACAGCCACGTGTATAGTATCTTAAACTACAGGGGTATTTTTGGTGAGAGCAGCAAGGATCTGACAGCGTAAACTATGAGACCATCTGTCCTTCCCTTTAAAGAGCCGTCTGTCTATCTTTGTAGTCACCTAGCATGTGTTTCAAAGGATGCACAAGGTCAGGGTGACAGAAGTTGGCCCTGAGAAGGGAAACAGGGACTGGGATTTCATATGGAGGGCAGACTTTCAATGAATATGCTTTTATACTCTTTGAATTTTTTTTTAAAGGAAAAGAAACAAATTGCCTCATTAGTTTACTAGGGATGCCATAACAATTGCAGCCTTCTTGACTTTACACAAGAGACACTGATTCTTTCACAGTTGTGGAAGCCTGAAGTCCAAAATCGAGGTGTCGGCAGGGCCACACTCCTTCCAGTGGCTCTAGGGGAGGGTCCTTTCTTGTCTCTCCACTTCAGGGATTCCCCAGCTTATGGCTGCATAAGTCCAGTCTCTACCTCTGTCTTCATAAGGCCTTTTCCTTTCCCTGTATGTCTTCTACTCTTCCATCTCATAAAGATACCTGTAATGAGGTTTAGGGCTTACCTGGTTAATCCAGGATGAGCTCTTCTCAAATCTTTAACTTAATTACATCTGTAAACACCCTTTTTCCAAATGAGCTCACACTCACAAGTATTGCAGGTCAGGATTTGGATATATATTTTTGGGGACCACTACAAGTAATTGCCAACCAGATTTGGGGGGCGAAACTCAACTATATGCCGCTTGCAATAGAATCACCTTAAATGTAAAGTTGAAAGGAAAGAAATTGAAAAAGATATACAAACACTAACCAAAAGAATGTACTCTGCACTCAGAGCCTGGCGCGGGCAGGCGGGAGGGGGGTGGAGAGGAACAGGGTTGGGATCCTAGGACCCTCCTAGGTTCAGGAAGAGCCCGGGCTGCCTGCAGGCATAGGAAGAAGGAGGGCTGGAGTGGAGGGTCAGGTTGCAGCTGGCAGGCCCAAGGTCACACGCTTCTTGGAGACTAGGATAGGGTGTCTCAGCCCAGAACTCAGCCCAGGGAGAATGGGAGCAGAGAGGAGAGAGAAGACAGGGTCCAGGGCAGGAATGCAGAATGCCGTTTGCTTTCCTGAGCACGGATTCTGTGCCTGCCCCTTCGCCTGTTTTCTCTCGGTTAATTCTGATGCCAGCCAGGTAGGTCATAGCAGCACATTCTTAACTTTTCTTTTTTTACAAAAGCCACATAGCTAGATAGTAGCAGAGCTAGGACTCAAAGCAATGTCTCTGTGGCTCTTGTCCACTACTAGTTTTTAAGGGTGATGGGACCCCATGCCTATCTTCAGGGCACGTGTGCGTAAAGGCAGAGAGCCCACTTTGGAGTCCACTCTGGCTTGGAGGCAGTGGCACACAGCATTATTAAAGGAGTGAAATGGGACCTGTTGCTACACACTCCCATAGGCCCCCTTTTTTCTCCCTTCTCTCCATACCCCACTGTTCTTTTTTCACTATGAACTATTTCATGCACTGCTCCTTTAGCCTTGGATTCCAGCTCTAGTATCACCATGTCAGGGACAAACCTACACTTGAGGTATGCCTGCCGTCCCCTCCACTAGCCCTACCGCCTCAGGGAACACATGGTATGTATGTTAGAGAAGATGGGTTGCACTTTGCTTTGTCCTCTTATTCCATCTGTGTCCTTTCCATCCAATAGAAGCACTGAGAAAAAATCAGTTGCCCCAGGACGATGCCTGAGCCACTCTGTGAGCCTTTTCATTTGTGGCTTCTGAGAGAGCAGCTGTCAGGCCCCCACAGAGAGTGGGACTGGGTACCTGGCTCACCATCCAATAGGGACTCAGAGGCAACCCCTCATTTCCTACCTGCAGAAGTCTTATGTGTCCCCACTTTACCACCTCACCACCACCAAAACAAATCCAGAAATGCAGTGAAACAGTGTAAATTCCCCCTCTAGAGTAGTCATTCTTGACTGTTCTCTTTCTCACGCATCTCTACTCTGTCCGAAAATCCTGTCTGTTCAGTATTTAAGTTACAACCAGGATCCGATCTCTTATCAACATCTCCTGCTACCACCCAGACCAAGCCACCATTGTTTGACCCTGGGTTAGTGTGGTTGTCTCTGACTGGTCTCCCTGATTCCACCATTGCCTCTTCAGACTACTCTCAGCAGTGCTGGAGTGAACTGTTCAATTCTGAGTCACAGCTGTCCTGCCACCACCCCCAAGTCACTGCAGGCAGAGGTGGAGCCCTCAGCCTGGTCCACCAGGCCTGGAAGACCTGTCCTCATGTCCCACACTCCCCACCAATTACTGGCATCAGCCCTCTGCCTGAGGGCTCTTCACCCCTTCCCTTCTCCAGGCCTTTGTTCACCTTCCAGACATCCTCATCTACAGTTGCAGACCCCATCCCCCAGCATTCCTCTCTCCTTTCCTGCCTTGGTGTCACTCATCGCAGTCTGACATGCTCCAGGTTTACTCCTCTCTCACCCTAACTAGAATGTAAGGAAGACAAGGCTTTTGTCTGTTTTAATAAATTATGACTGTACAGATGAACAAATTTTTCTGTTTTTTTTTTTTTTCCCAACCAAGTTAGATGTGGAGTAGCTTTCTTAATGTCTCTTTTTTAATTAAAAAAAAAAAAAATTGTCTTAGGCTCTGAAATAGTCTAGAGAAAGGGGATGGGAAGTGGAGAGCGGGAGCCACACTTCTGCTTTTGAGCAGAATCTGTATTCATCCTGAATTCCATCTAAGGCACTGCTGTGTGAGGCCACTCCCTGAGCAGGACCGGCACACACACACCATTTTTCCTTTCTTGTCCCAGAGCCCAACTGTGAGTCACATGGCTTCTTCCATGTTCCACTTTGCAGCATTAGCTCAAGTCTCTGACATGGTTTGTCTTTTATTTTTACATTTTTGAAATAAAAACAATGTGAATATGGAAGAATGTTTTAAACCATTCAGAATGATAGAAAAAGTCTATTCTCCTGATTCATAATTCCTTTCATCAAAGGTAGTCCTTGTTAATAGTCATATATCCTTCTAGGAAAAAAACGGAATATGGTATATGCATAATACCAGCATAAATATGCATCTCTTAAAATTCATGTAAACAGAATCATGGTGGGCATATTATTCTCAACGTAATTTGGAAATCTTTTCATATTAATCCATACAGATCTACCTTGTTTTTAGTAATTAATGTTGTATTGTACCATGATATATATACACACGCACACACCCAACCTCATATAAATGAACATTGATTTCTTTCTGGGGTTTTGTTATGACAATATTACAGGGAAGATCCGTATATATCTTGTCACATGTTTTAGTAATATCCATAGAACATAGTGCACAGTGCAGTGCATTGCTGTTTAAAGAGGCATGGGCAAGTAAAATGTTGATAGATATTGTCACATGACCTCTGAGTGGTAGCACTAGTTTATTCTTCTAGACTATATTTTCCTCCTAACTTTTTATTTCAAAAAGTATTAAACCTACAGAAAAGTCTAGAATATCTTTCGTCTTGTTTCACCAATTATTGCATTGCCACATGTGTTAGTTTGCTAGGGCCACAAAATGGGTGGCTTAAACAACAGAAATTTATTTTCTCACAATTCTGGAGGCTGGAAGTCCCAGGTCAAGGTGTCAGTGGGTTTGGTTTTTTTCCAAGGCCTCTCTCCTTGCAGATGGCCATCTTCTCACTGTCCTCAACGTGGTCACCCTTCAATCTATGTGAGTGTCCTAATTTCCTCTTATAAGAATATCAGGTTAGAGTAGGAGCCACCTATATGACCTCATTTTGTCTTTTAAGGTCCTGTCTCCAATATAATCATATTCTGAGGTACTGGGGATTAGGACTTCAAAGACAAAATTTGGTCCATAATACCACATTTGCTTCTCTTTATGTAGTATGTATGTTAATATAGATAATAGATTTATTATATAATTACTTAATTTATTGTATTATTTATAATGATAATATAATTAGACCATTTATAATATAATGTTTATTTTATAATATATCATGTGTAGTTTTTATCCTAAACCATTTGAATCTCCTAAGAATGAGGGCATTCTCCTTGGGATATGTTTTAATGTTCTTTATTTTATACTGATGGGGACAGATTCCCCTGAAGCAGAAGAGCAAATGACTGGGGCTTTCTCTCCAGATCACTTTGTCCTGGCCCAGTGTCCCTCGCATCTCCTTCTTGAGGCCCCAGCTCCTTCGTGAAGCTTAGGTGCTTATGGGAAGGAGACCTCTGCCTTCAAGAGCCTTTTGGATGAGCAGAACTTCTTGGTCTCAACTCTCTTTAGCATTGTTGATGTTCTGGATCTGTGATGTGTTAATAGAATGACAGACCATCTTACAATTTTACCTGCTTTTTGGTCTCTACCACAATAACTCTCTAAACATCATACTTCATTTCTGTATACAGACAGTCCTTGCTTTGTTAACTGTGGACTGCCTGTATTCATATAGAGAAGTAGGATTTATTGATTTGGTCGCTGTTTTCTCTCTCCCTGTCTCCCACCTCCCTTTCCTGCCCTCCCTTTGTCAGTTTGGGGCTCTGCCAGAAGTTGGCTCTTGCCTGCTACCAGTGTAACACAGCATCCTCTGTGGAATTGCATCTGTATCTGTTTCTACCACAGTACTTTTGTGTGGGAAAACATCACACATGCAACACTTTCCGTGTTTGTTTTAGTAGAGAGACTCTTGTGGAAATATTCTGCCTGAAGCATGAATGGAGAACAGAACAGTTAAAATCTTTTTTTTATTTCTGTTCAACCAGTTGTTGTCTGTAGACCCGAGGTGAAGTTGTTAATGTAGGGACGTTTTTTGCCATTTGAGGTCAGTCAGGCTGTTGCTGAATGAGCATCTCACCCCTACTGACTGTTCTATAACTGGGAGTATACATACCTGGTGCTGTGATGCAGCCAGCATCCTTTCTCAGTCTTATCCATCCCCAGAAACCCACCCTCTACCCAATTCAGAGCTGCTTTTCTAAAATACAATTCCTCCATGTCTTTGACAGCTTAGCATCTTCCCTGGCTTTTCCGTCCCTACAGGATTCAGTCCAGACTTCTTAGTTGGCATTGAAGACCCTCCTTCATGTGGCCCTGGTCAGTTTGTCTTCCTCGTTACCTGCTATATCAAAGCCAAATCAAATTATGCCAAACACACTCTGCCATGTTACGTCCCTGTACCTATGAGCTTGTGGTGTGTGCGCTGTCCAGAATGTACCTCTCTGTCCTTCCTGATCCATTTGCTAAACTCCTACCCAGCCTTCAGGACCTGGCTTGACCACCTCTCACCAAGGAAGCCTTTCCTGACTAGCACCCTTCCTTCAAGCAGGCAGGGCTGGCCATCCTTTTCCTCATGTCTTCACTCTGCCTCAGACTTGTATGTTTTCTAGCACCTGCCACACATGCGATTATGTGTCTTCCCTCCTGCCAGACAACTGCCTTTGCCTTTGTCTTTGCCTGGCTTGGAGCAGGCACTCAGTGACTCTTTGGGCGGATGGATAGCTGGACAGATTTGTCATTGGGTAAAGCATATCCTGAAGTTACAAGTAGCTACATTCTACTTTGTGGTCCTCAGTTCCTGTATTAGAGCCTTGTCAAAAGAAGAAGAAAATTCAATTTTCCCACAATCTGTAAAGGGTCATTCTTCCTAAGTGTCCAGTTCTGAAGAGTCTGTACTAGTCAGCAGCAATACAGGGCCTCTGTGACCTTCATGGCTTATTGTACATTGTCACATATTGAAAGACCTGGCATCTTAATGTAAACACTGAGTGTACTGATAACCCAACTTGTTATATGCATTTTGCTTTGTTATTGCTGTGGAAAGCTACTGAATGTCTGTCTTTTCTTTCAGTCAAACGCTTCAGAGAACCAAAGCATGAAAGACGTCCATGGAGGATATGGTAGGTATTTAAATATTAACTCATTCCTAGAATGTTTTTGACTTTTTAAGGGGCTTGGAGAGGGAGGGGAATGGAATGTGAGTAATTATACATAACATAAAGTGTTGGACTCCTTTAGTTGAATTAATTAATGAGAACTATGTACAATATGAAAGCACTTCTGTTACTCCAGATGACTTGAGCCCTACCTTTATTCTATCCTCATTTTGTTGTCCAATTTTAGAAGACAGACGAAAATACAGAAATATCAGTCTATATCACAGGCTTCTTTAGTTAGTTATGTCTCTCTGCTAGATTATGTTAAATCCTTGGATTCTATAGTCTATATGCATGAGCAAAAAATAATTTAATTTTGAGATTAGTCACATATACCATGTGAATGCTCCTTTCCACAAAACTAGTCTTTCTCGGTCCTAGGGTGACCCAGTGGTGGCAGTTTTTCCTTCATAAAAACATGGTGGTAAAGCTTTAGACATAGTTTCTATAGGCAGAACTTCCAAAAAATACTGGAAGGAGACAGCAGGCTCTTCAGGACATGATATCCATAAGAAACTGTCGTTCTTTGGTTGCCTTAGGCTGCCATCTGCCCTAATAAATTTTTTTCCCTAGCCATGTGCTTTATAAAAAGCACATGCTGAATTGATCTTTAATGCATTTTTTCCAGATGTTGATAATAATTTTTATTTTCCCCCATTATTTCTTCTCAAATCTGGGTATCTAGCTTGGGCTAGGGAGACCAAGAGAGGACCTGGAGTTGGGACACTGTGTTTTACACACAAGGCCCTTCGGAGATTCCTACTTCTCCATGGTTTTAGGAACTGATTTTCAAGCCTCAGTCACAGGGTTGGCTTGGATTATCTTTAAAGTCTGTTCCAGTCCTGAGTCCCCATAGCTGATGTCCGTGCTTCTGTGCCCTTTCAGCACCCACTTCAGTCTCCCAGCCAACTCTGGATGCCCAGCCTGGGGAGGCCAAGATAGTTGGCCTCAATCAAAAGGTTCCTTAGACACAAACCATGAGTAGTCTCCAGGTGTTCCCGGCAGAAGAGAAAGCCCACCTTGCTCCTGCGATATAGACTGGGTGAGAGTGTAGGGAGGGATGACATGGTGTTTCAAAGACTAACAACTTTGTTTTTTTTTTCTTTTTTGAAACTTTTGTCATGTAGCCCAACGGTTGGCAAACTGTTGCTCACAGGCCCAACCTGGCCCACTTTTACAACACTTTTTCCATAAATAAAGTGTTATAGGGATGGTAGTGCTTATGGCTGCTTTTAGGCTGCAGTGGCAGATTGAGTAACGCTGCAGAGAACGATGGCCTGCAAAGCCTAAAATATTCACTCTCTAACTCTTTACAGAACAAGTTTACTCACCCCTAATCTAGCACAATTGTTTAAATGGCAGCAGCTGAAAGTCTTTTAGAGTTTCAGCTGCAGTGCTGGATTCTTGTTAGTCTTGCACATCAACTATTTTTTTTTTTTTGACCATTAAGATAAAATTTTAATAGAGATTCACAAGTAAGAAGGAAATCATAATATAACAGAACTTGAGCTGTTTAGTCAGGCTGATCTCAAGTGAGTTAAATGGGAGCTCTTTAAAATAGAGGCACCTTGGACTTCGTCACAAAGTTGTGATCAAGCGTTTCATTTCGAAGTCACAAAAAATGAAAAATCAAAACCACATATTTTATATATGTGTTGAGTATATTTAAATGTGTAGTAATCAATGGTGTTTTAGGGATTTCCATGTAGTATTACTGATGGTTTTGAAAGGTAGCTGAAGCACCAAGCCTGCGCTAGTACTGATGCCCCGGGAAGAGGTGACTAGTAATTGGAAGTTGGTGTCTCCACCCCAAAAGTTGGGGTCTCCCCAACTTTTTTCTTCAGACTTAACATTTTTTCCAAGTTGGATATTACCCTCCTCTTGGAGTGATTATAAGTGCTGATCCTATTCTGTACAGGTTTTTAGACACTTCCAAACAAGCCATAGGAATGCTGTTCATCCACTTTGCAAATGTGTACCTAGCAGATCTCACCGAAGAGGACCCTTGTTCACTGTAAGTGGCCTGTATTTGAGTACAAACCTGCTTCTCCATTGAAAATGTCAGCTTGCCTTGCTTTCTGCCACCAGTCATGAAGGGATGGGTTATCTTTGTCATCTGTGCTTGTCATCCTGTGCATGCTGTCTATAAGCTCAGACACACAGCTATTAACTGGCTGTTAGCGCTTTGCCTAGTAACAGTTGCCCTGTGCACTGGCTTTCTTATAATCAATCTAAGTTCTGATTTTTGGCTTTCTATTACTCTGTGTTTCCCAGTTTACAAGCATTCCCTGGCAAGGCACCCATAGTGCCCTGAGGAATGTCTCTGTGCTATAATAGGACACAGGGGCTTCTCTGTGGTGTCAGCCACTCAGGGTCAAAGCTGCTATTAACCATTGTTGACCATTTTGACCTAGTGACTAAGGAGGTAGTTCCTCTTTGTCAATTCAGTATGCCATCCATACAGCCTCCAAAGCAACCTGCCTGAAACCCCAGCTGGGCCATGATATGCTATTCTCCCTCCTGACAGCACCCACACAGTGCCTTGCTTAGCAGATGGAGTGGAAAAGGAGGCTCGTCTGTCTTATCCTGGCTCCATCTATCTTCCTGGCTCAAATTTGGTGCTCCAGCCATGCTGGGTTACTCCTGGTGGCTCTCAACCCTGCCAACTATCTCCTGTCTCTGTGCCTTTATCATGCTGTCCTCTGCCTGGAATTCCCTCTAGCTCTGCCCTGCTTCTGTGAGAGAACAGGGCAGAGGGCTGATGAGTTCTTCGCTAACAGATTTATTGTATATTTAACATCCTTGTGACTGGAAGGTTCTTTTAAGCTTCTCTTTTTTGGTGTCAGCATAGTTTTGAGATTTAGTCCAGACTCAGATTTCAGAAGGAAGTTGTGATGTCTCTCTTCCCCGGTCTCTCCTTAAGACCTGGATAGGTTGTGATCAGTTTGGATTATTGGGTGCTGTCCCAAAGCAGGGGGCTTGGAAGGGTGATCCTCCCATAGGGGAGGTGGTTAGGAAAGGGCCTTCTCCTTCCAGTCCTGGATCAGCAGCAAGCTCAGGTCGTCCTTTGGTGAATCATCTTGATGTTGGTGTCTGAGAAGTCTGAGAGCCAGCTGTGTGCCAGAGGCACTGGGGCAAGGAAACCTAAATCCTGGTGCAGCCTTGGCCACATCACTATCCTTGCAGCACCTCCCTTGCCCATCAGCAAAAAGAAGAGGATATAGCTTTAATGGGGGACATTGACAAACTGAAGCACAGCCAGGATGGAGAAGGGTCTGTTGACAGATCTTGAGTGTTCAGCCTGGAGGAGAAAAGGCCCAAGATGGAGGTTGGGGTGGTGATAAGAGCACTTAACTGAGAGGCTGGACTCTAGGAAGGCAGCTTAACTTCTCTGAGCCTCAGTTTCCTCGTGCCAGATCCCTAAGATCACTGAAGGTTTCACGAGATGATGAGTATAAGTGCTATTGGAAACTGCAGGGCACTTATCAATGAAGATGTTTATAGTTCAGTTGGATGATATTGTTAAAACTTTGGAAAGACATGAGAGCTCCAGCAGTCTGTTGAAGAGCCGCTAGGTGGGAGGCTAGGGATGCAGGGCAGGCATTTCTTCCTCACTTTGCCCTGTGACTTTATATAGATGGCATAAGGGTTGGGTTGCACATGGGTTATCTTGGGACCTGCAGACCTAGAAGGGGAGCCAGTTTCAGTTCGGGGAGAAGAGAAACTTGCAGACAGAGAGGGATGAGTTGCTTCCTGTGGCTGCCAGGGTCCCCTGTGCCGAGGATGCTGCTTTAGGTGAGAGTTAAGCTTTTGTGACATCCAGGGTTCTGTAACTCTGAGGGGCTATGATTCTCAGAACACATTTGTATAGCACTTACTATACAAATGGCAGGTACTATTTACATATATTGACACATTTGATTCTCATAACAGCCCTATGGTATCAATGCTTTGATTATCTTCATTTTAAAGTTGGGGAACTGAGGCACAGAAAGACTCACACAGCTCAAGAGTGATGGAGTTGCAATTTGAACTCAGCCTGTGTAGCTCCGGGGCCCACATGATACTGTCCTGTCCGCCAGTCTCACCTGTGTTGTGTTCATAGTATAGCATTCCCAAGGCCTGGCTCAAATCACTATTTGGTGAGGGAATGAGTGAACTAATGCATGTACAGGCATACCTGAGAGAGATTGTGGGTTCCGTTCTAGACCACCGCAATAAAGCGAGTGGTAATTGTTTTGCTGTTGGAGTGTCTTGCCTTCAATTTGTTTAAAAAAAAAAAAAAAAAAAGCAACATCTGTGAATTGCAATAAAACAAGATATGCCTTTATGTGTATCAAGTGTTCCTGTTATTTTCTGGATGGGTCTCAGGTGTGAAAATCACTTAAAACCAATTAGATGTAAGTAAGCTTCTGACAGCAACATAGCCTGGGGGCCAGAGCTCAGCTGCAAACTTGGAGAAATTGCCTTGGAAGCAGTTGCTATTCCTTCTCTCTCTGGTCTGAGAGTGACCCCTTGTGATTTTTAAAAGGAAGGGCAGGCGGGAGAAAATGGTTCCCCTGCTTGTTTTCTTTGTCACTTCAGGGCGCTGGCAGAGCCCCTGCACCTGCAGCACAGTGTGTCCCCTCTGGTGTCAGAGCACTGTGCGTGGCTGTGTGTGGCATCAAAGCTTAGGTCTTGGGGAGAGGCTGGGTCATCATAAAATGTCTCGAGCCTCAGTAACTTGGAAGCACCTTGGTTGGTCCGTGGTATCTAGAGCTTCTCTTGAGGGTTTCCAAGCCAAGTGGTATCCCAGAGGGCTAGAACCTGACCCAGTGACTGCTTGTTTCCTGCTGTCTGGCAAGCTGAGGCCTGTGGTCAGTGATGCCCAGTAAAATCTGGATACAGGGTCCTTGAAGGAGTGCCAGTGGGCAAAGGACCTTTCCTTGGTAAGGGAATAGGAGTGTGTCAAACAGATGGAAACAGACCTTACAAGAACATGTGGTCAAAGCGGACATACCCTTCTGTCCTTCCTCTTGCTCTATCATCTTGCCTTCTCCATGGGAAGTAAAGCTCCCTCTTTAGAAATGTTTATTTGTGCTTGTCTCCATGGCATGCTCGGAAGCACAGGGATAAGTGAGCCCTACTCTCTTTGGTCTAAGAAACCCCAGAGGCCACTTCCTGAGTTGTTCTGGTACAGTGGCACTGACTCTGGGCCTTGGGTAGGCTGGATTGTCAGGGAATGAATAGTCATTGAGCAGATTTTTTTTATCAATCGAGTTCTGTTTTCCTGTTGATTTCCTTGGCAGCTTCCAGCTACTCTGTCTTATGTTGAGTCTTTGGCAGGAATACTTGTGGTCTTTCAAGTCTTTGTTGCTCCTCCACCCCTCCCTCAAGCTGTCCAACCCCTGCAGAGTGTCCACACACTGGGAAGGTTTCGCTGGGGCTCCCAGAAGTGAACACTGTAGCCTCTTGACAGGCACATTGAAGGCTTCCTGCCCCCCCCCCAAAAAAAAAACAACCAAGGTCAAAGTGTTGGCTCATCAGCCTTGACTTCAGCCCTGATAAGTACATAGGGCCTGACTCAGGGGCTCTTGCTCCCTGGGTGGTGCTTCCTGATGGTGCCACTGTTCCCCCTCATCACAGGTACCTCATCAACTTCCTTCTGGATGCCACCGTGGGCATGGTGCTCATCTACGTGGGCGTGCGTGCTGTCAGTGTCTTGGTGGAGTGGCAGCAATGGGAGTCTCTGCGTTTTGGCGAATATGGTAATGTACCATGAACACTGGATGGGGGTGTGGAGGGGGTTTCTAGATGGGGCTCTGCTCCTTGCCCTATACAGCTCTCCATGCCAGTGGACTCAGAAGGTTCAGGAGCTGATTGCTGACACTTCTGTGGTAGAGGGGCTGATTCTGGGGCTTGAGCACCATTCTTCTGCCAGTGTCAGAGTGCCCACTGCTTAGGTTCCTGCCTTAGTGGCAGGATCCAGGAGATACCCAAGGTATAGGGAGGGGTACAACATTTGCCTCTTCCACCAGAGGGCACTGGTAGCCTCACCTATAGAGCCATAAGACCACCTCACTCTGCCACCTGCCCACTTCATTAGAGAAATGGGGTTGGTTCTTGGTTGGGAGGTGCTCAGTAGCGAGCTGCTCCTCTTTCTGCTGCATGTCTATGTTTGTCCTGGCATTGAGCCATTCTCCCACTGGGGCTCGCAAAGTCAGGACTGGAGACTTGGAGACCTCGCCTTTCTGGTCTATCTCCCAGGACCAAGTTGCCTTGCTATCTCTCCTTACTGTGGGGGCTGGCCCCGCAACCCAGCATCTGGCACATACAGTCATAAGGGACACCAGTTCCAGCCTCACTCACAGAGACATGGCTTAAAACAAGTGACCTCTGGATGGCCTGACTTTAACCCCCCCTCACATCTCATCAGACCCCGTAGGATACAGTTTAAATATGAAGCTGCCTCCATGCTGGCTCCAAGCACAGATGCTGTGCTTTTTACTCTGTACTCCCAAAAAAGCAGCTCGATGGTTAAGGAGTAACAGCAGCTCTCTTCTGCCTTCACAACTGGCCCTGCTGTCTGGAGGGAGGAGTTTGTGTTCTCAGTGGGAACAGCATGAGTGGAACCTTTGCCATGAAAAAGGCACATAGGTCAAAAGGGAGGGAGTGCAGGTGTACTCTCGGATTCCTACTCTTCCTGGGCCTAAGGCTGCTCACTCCTGTGTAGCTGAAGGCTCACAAGGGACTGACATTTAAAAAGGGAGCCAATTTATGGATCTGGCCTTGAGTGCTTGGGGTATTTCTAGAAATCTTAGTAATTGTTTGTCTCCATTGAGGGGAGATGAGCTTAAGGGAGGGCTTTTCTTAGCCCCGTTACTTGATGCTTGGTGAGTCACTGACTTAAGATAGTGTCTGACACACAGCATGTGCTCCTGTGGTTCCAGGGGAGGCTTCTGAGACACTGCAAGTCACTGGCTCCTTGGCTTGGAGGACAAAAATGGACCACAGAGTACTTGGACCAAAATGGTGTTGTCCTCATAAGATAGGCACTCAGGAGGGTTAAGTGACACAGGAAACTCACCCAGCCAGTGCACAGCTGGGAGTGGAGGATGCTTGTGCTCATAACTACTTATTTGTTGTTAAGATCTCTTCAGAAAGGGCTCTCAATGCAACTACAACTGGCCAGTGCCACGGGAGATTCACCATCAACCAGTTATGTGCCACTCAGTGACATGGGAGTGGAGATGAGGTCTGGTCCTGATACACCTGTTCCTAGCATGTTTTGTCTGCATCCCCAAGAGTAGATTAAGAGAAAGGAGACAATGGTCGTTTGAACCTCTTGCTTTTATGCTGCCGTCCTCTACCCACTTGACCTGCCTCCGCCCTCGTCTTTGGGTCATCTACCATTGCCTTTAGGAACCAGCATCTTCAAACCAGGATGTCTCCAGATGCAGCTACCCTATCAAGGACCATCCTAAGTTTTCCCCCCCTCAGGCTGAGGAAGGACAGTGTGTGTCTTCTGTTTCTTTCAATTTCTGTTATTTTGTTGCTCCTCTAACAAATTACCACAGACATAGTGGCTTAAAATAGCACAAATTTATTACCTTATAGTTATGTAGCTCAGAAGTCTGACACAAGTCTCATGAATTAAAATTAAGGTGTTTGCAAGACTGGGTCCTTCTGGAGTCTCTAAGGGCAGAATCCATTTCCTTGCCTTTTCAAGCTCCAAGAGGCTGCCTACATCTCTTGGTTTGTGGCCCTTTTTTCCATCTTCAGAGCCAGTAATAGCAGGTTCAGTTCCTCTCACATTATTTCTTTCTGACCTTCCACCACCACTTTCCACTTTGAAGTGCCCTTGTAATGACATTAGGTCCCCCTGGATACTCCAGGATACTCTTTAAGAGGCAGGTAGCTAGCAACCTTAATTCCATTTATAGTCTTAGTTCCCCTCTGCTACGTTGCCTAACATATTCATAGGTTCTAGGGATTAAGATGTGGCTATCTCTGTGGGGCCATTATTCTACCCTACCACATCTGTTAACCAGCCCATGTACTTGATACAATTCCATGTGGGCCCTATAGCTCTCTTCTCAAGCAAATGAAGAAGAGGTGCTTTCTTTGTAGGTGCTTCCATGGTCTCTAGAAGAGAAGGTGAACTTGCTAACAAGAACATGAAACTTGGGCAATACAGCCCTGAGGGGCAAGACAGGATCCAGGCAATATGTGGTGTCTGCAGCTTGATGACCAAGCTGTTTGTTCTTTCCCATGTAGAAGCCCTGTACACAAGGTGTGTGTCCCATGGGCACCAGTGTTTTGTGGGCTTTGCTGCCCATCCTGTCCTAACACTCCCTTCTGGAAACCTCTCTAGATAGACATGCTCCCTCCTCCCTGTGATATATCTGGGGGAATACTTCAACAAAACAAAACACACATGTGTCTTTGGCCATGCCACCCTGAACACACCCAATCCCATCTGATCTCAGAAGCTAAGCAGTGTCGGGCCTGGTTAGTACTTGAATGAGAGACCACCTAGGAAGACCAGGCACTGTAGGTGTAAAAAAATAAAAAATAAGGGATTGTGAGCTGACAATGTCCTTGAAATCTGTGAGGTCAACCAAGGGTTGCCTCGCCCTGAGGGGGTCCAGTGTGATTAAAAGCAGTATACAACAAGAATGCCTGGCTTGTTTGTCTTTGAGAGATGAGGCCAGGGGATTGTGAGACTCAAATGAAACAGAAACCAGAAAACCAGCACATGTGTGTTCATTCCAGCTGTGCTATGTGTGGCCTGGATGCACAGCAGGAAACAGTGTGTAAGAGGGATTCACATGATTTTTTTTCACCATGTTTTTTAACCTATTAAAGCATCTAAATGAAATAAGGCAACTGCAGCTAAGTTTTGGCTCTGGAACTCAGCAGTGTGAGGGGCAAGAGGCAAATGGAAAGAAGACATTTTCCTCTTTTGTCAGTCACTTAGAACTTAAGAGCAAATGCAGTAAATACGCTGTGAGCAAGTAGATTTTCTCTTGATGTTAAATAACTGTTGCTTTTTGTTCTATTGACTTCTAAACATGCTCTTCCCAATTCAGAGATATTTCCTACTAGTGCTTTCTGTCTGACTGTCCCCAGTCGTACTCTACAATTTTTAACAAATATTTTGATCTGTTGTTTTTGAGAACTTTTCTCAGGAAGGTCAGGTTTACTGAAAAGATTACACAACTCTGTTGAAAATCTAGCTAGGAGAGATTGTTCTTTCGAAATGGCCTTTTGGCTCAAATGTGTCTTATCCTAGAAGTGAAAGTAGATAGAACGACCTCAGAAGAGGCAGTGTGGTCTTTCTGCACACTTTTGCCAAGGTTTTCCAGAAAAGGGATGGTCTTCCTAGGTGGTCATGTGTCCATTACAGCAGCATGAAGATATTCACTGTGCTTCCACCGTGCATCCTTGGTAGGATCAGACAGGGCTGGGGCCTCCGGCCCTGGGGCCTGGACAGGGATCGCTGTGAAATGGTAGAATCAAAGCTGGAGATTTCTCCCTGGGCCAGATTCTCTTCTTAGCCTGGATTGGGGCCTTTGCCTCCCCTGAAATGTAACTCTCCAGCCCTTCTTCTGGCCAGCTACAGTCAGGCAGCCCCGGGAGAGCTTTTGGAGCAGGCCCCTGGCAGCCCCCACCCCTGTTCTCCCCTGGCTTCCCACTGGGGAGGCATGTGTGGCTCCCCAGAGGCTCATCACATGGGTTCTGCCTGTCACTGAGGATGTAGATCATCACCCAGAGGGGCTGGTCCTCCACGCTTCACCAAGTCCCTCTTTTCTTCTTTATCTCAGACCAGGGTGATTGGGGTGCCTCATCCCAGACTGAATCTGAATTCCTTCAGAGTCAGATTTCCACTTTTAGGGCTGAGGGCAGCAGGAACAGTGGGGGAGTTGAGATAGTAGGGTGGGAGTTGAACAAGAAGGTTTGCTGCCTTCATAATTCAAAAATATTGGCCCACATGGGGGGAGGAAAGGATGGATAGCACCACAGTCAATGGAAAAATCAACAGTGGGTAATAATAGCAGTCTTGCTTAGCACAGCTTCTGCTGCCAGCGGACGAAAAGAACCGGCTCTTCTGAGCTCAGTAGTGAGCACATACTAACTTTGGTGCTTTTTAATTATATCTTAGAATCTCTTGAAAGAGAAGCCACTCTGGTATCTCCAAATTAGGAATTTTCTGATTTTGTTTAAAAGAGCCACATTTGTCTCTTCAGGCTGAAGCTATTCTTGGTGCTTTGGAGACTCATTCCATAGCTCTAGAGCCAGGGCTCTGGTGTGGAGTGGGGGTGTGCGGGTTCACATAAGCTGTGGGATGAGGGGAAGCAACACTCAGTTCGGATCCCAATGTCTGAGCTGCATGTAACTAAGCGCCCACTCTCCCTGCAGGAGATCCTCTGCAGTGTGGAGCCTGGGTCGGGCAGTGCGCTCTTTACATCTTGATCATGATTTTTGAAAAATCTGTCGTCTTCATCGTCCTCCTAATACTTCAGTGGAAAAAGGTTTGCCTCTTGTCTCTTCTCTAGCAGCTCCTCGAGATGCTAAGTAAAACAGTATTTCTTCCCTTTGCCACCTCCCCCAAGCCAACCGTATTGGAAAACCAAAAAAAAAAATATTTTTTTTTATTATGTGAATACACTCTGGATTTGGTCCATTATGGCAGTTATTGAGTACCTTTCAAGAGCAGTAATAGTCAGTTTTTTACATAGCATCCATCCACTTCAATTATGTAAATGTCTGCTCTAGATTAAGCTAATAGGAAATATAAAGCCAATGAAAATATAGCCCCTTCCCTCGTGTTGCTCCCTGTCTGATATTAGCCTTCAGGCCTCACAACTGTAAAAGGCAGGAATTCTCTGCATTTGCAAATATATTATTCACACACGTCTCTTGACCAGTGGTTTGAGCATTTAGGTACCTTGGGCAGCCGCTGGTCACACATCTTTCCCAAGGTTTCCTCGGCCCTGACCCCTGGCCCCAGTACAGTTCAGATAAGCCTCTGCTGCCCATTTCTCCCACATGCCCACATTAAATCATCCAAAGAGCTTTTGTAAACAAATAGCTTGGCCATCCCTTTGTTTTATTCGTGGCCGAGTTTTATTTTTTAAGAAAACAGTCCAAGGTATTTTAGAGCTGCTGTTGTCCGGCAGGTGGTCGCAGTGCAGATTTCTGTTAGAAAGTGGTCTGACTCCTCGTTGCTGGTGTCTAATGAGCTCCCTAAGTTCTCACCACAGGGAAAGCTGCTAAAGCACTGACTGCTCCAAGTGGGCTCCAAGGTGGCCCCTCAGTAGCAGTCAAATCTGGGATGGTACAGCTCTGGGTGTGAGGTGCTCTTGTCCTCAGGGCTCTGGGTCAATGTCTAAGCTAAGCCCCTCTCTCAGGGCCGCATGGGTGATTTTCCCTATGATCTCCCCTCTTATCTCTCATTCTGCTTCTTTTTACAGGTAGCCCTCTTGAATCCCATTGAAAACCCAGACCTGAAATTGGCCATCGTCATGCTGATCGTCCCCTTCTTTGTCAATGTCAGTGCCATGTTGCATTTTTTTACCTCAGTTTTCTCCCTTCCCTCTGGTGTTCCTGTTCAGAGTTCTGAGTCTGACAGAGAAAACACCTTACAGCCCTTAGGTCCCCCTGTGTGGTGGCATTTGCGACCTCTCTATTCCCTACCCCAGACCTGGAAATGGCAGGATTGCTTCCTTGTCAGGCAGTTCCTGCTCTAGGACCTCTGTGCAAAATGAAGGGTCCTGGGACCTCTGTCTTGCCCTCCCTGCCAGGAACTTTCCTGTCGAGGATTCCCACCCCTTGTGTAACAGCGACTTCTAGATCAGGAATATCAGGAATTCACCCTGGTTGTCTATTCTTGGCCACAGAGCTCCAAGAGAAACTCACGAGCGCACTGGCTAGAAGTTAGGAAACATGAGAGGATAATATAATGGAACCTGGGGCTGACAGACGTGGCAGAATGTGCTGGCCAACTGCTCAGCCCAGGACGGAGCCCAGAGCAGGGGTCCAGAGACCTTGGTTCCAGGCCCTGCTCTGTCAGCAGCTGGACAAGGCCCAAGCCAGGCCATCCCCATGAGTTGTCACCACAAAACTCTAGGGATGAATAGGGCAGGAAATTCTCTGATAAGAAATCAAAGGAAATAGAGATTAGGAATCTCTTTTTAAGCTCCTGAGAGGATAGCAGGGGACTGGATGAGGTTTTTCTTTACCTAGTTCAGGATGTTATAGTCTAAAATAGGATAGGGATTGGGGCTGTTCTGCTTTGTTTTCACAAATGACTTATCCCAGAGTAACTGCACTTTTTCTCCCCACAGGCTTTGATGTTTTGGGTAGTGGACAATTTCCTCATGAGAAAGGGGAGGACGAAAGCTAAACTGGAAGAAAGGGGAGCCAACCAGGACTCGAGGAATGGGAGCAAGGTCCGCTACCGAAGGGCCGCGTCCCACGAGGAGTCTGAGTCTGAGGTAGGGCTGAGCCCTTGCACTGCTGACTTGAGGATGCTGGTCACATGAGGATGTCTCACGCCAGCCAGGGGGTGGGAGAGGAGAGGAGGCTGACAGTTCTCATCCAGCTGGGACCCATTTCTGCCATCCTGTGGGCCTTTCCAGGGCAGGGAGGTAGAGTACCTGGTGAAGGAGGCTCCTCTCCATGTTCCCTCCACTTGGGGAGAAAGACATGAAAGGGAGGAGCCGCTTTGTTCCAGGAAGCTGGCAAGAACTTTCATGGGCCTGACCATTGACCTTTAAGCATAAAGGTATTTGAATCCTTGACCATTAACAAGCAAGGGATGTGTTGGCTGAGTCAGCTGGAAGCTTCTAAAAGGTAGGGGTAGCCAGACCTACCGGGGGAACCTCATCTCTTATTTTCAGGTTTCCTAAGTTAAAGGTTTGGACTTCAGGGAGACTGTTAGTTATAAACAGCATGGAAGCCAGGTTGTGCTGAGCACTGCGCTGTGCAGGGGCTGCAGAAACGGCTGAGAGAATGTCTTCCCCCAGAGGCCTCAGACTTGTGGGTGAGGTGAAGGCGAATGCCTGAACGGCTCATCCTAACACTCTGCTATAAGGTTTGAGACTGAGGCGTTAACAGAATCCTGCAAGGACTTTGGGAGTCTGTTTAACTCCTGGGGCATCCTGGAGGGTGTTTTGAAAGCTGAAGAGATGGCAGGACAAAGGATAAGTCCTAGAATCTGGCGTTGGCCTGTTATGTTATAAGAGCTCAGTGAACATTAGGTGAATGACAAACAGCATTACAGGCAGAAGCAGTCGCTCATGAGCAATCCTGGTTATGTGATTTGGCATTTGGATAATAATGTGAAATTCATTATGGTCAGAGCAGCACGTAAGTGAGGATAGGATGGAATGATAGATAAACTAGAAGCAAAAGTCTGAGCTGGATGGGCAGGGTGCTTTGTGATCCAGGCTGAGGGTGTAGGGTGTGCTTGTACGGGTAGTAGGGAGCCAGAGAGAGTGTTTGATCAGGGACAGAAGTTGGAGGGAGGAAGCCCTAAAGAAAGTGGTCCATGGAGAGTCGGTGCGACCACTCTGGTCTGGAATAGAACGAGTAGCCTCTGCACAGATGTGCTTTGGGCCTCTTCATTCTGACCTGGGCTGTCCCAGTCCTTTCTTGGTACTCAGAGGTCTGAGGTGCCAGGCAGGTGAGCAGCAAATGTGTGTGTGGATGCCCCAGGTGCCCTGGCTGCATAGCCAAGTCATTCCAGGGGCTCACACAAGCAGAGGGCTCTTGTTTTCAAAAGTTAAAAAGTTGACTCAAAGCAGCCACTCTGAAATCCTCCTGCATTGTATGTGCCCACAGATGTTTTCTTTCCTTTGGAAGGGGGCTTTTGAGTTTGTGTTTGCTATATTTGAGGCAGCTTCAAAGGCCTGGCACCCCTTGTGTCAAGATGACCTTAGGCCACAGGTCCCTGCTGTGTTTGCTCTAACTGGGGTTCAGTCCCAGCTGGAGGCTGGATGGCGAAGTGGTGGGGAGCACTAGCAGAGAGGAGGGCACATCAGTCAACTCACCATTGTTTTCAGTAGCCCACAGATGGGGTGTCTCATAATGCTCTTCTAAAGAAACACGAGAGGCCAGGCCTCACTGTAGGGCTGGCACCCCCAGAGGAAGAAGGCACTGCTGGCAGTGCCTCAGGGCCATGCCATCTCTGCTGCCATCTTCAGATCCTGATCTCGGCTGACGACGAGATGGAGGAGTCCGATGTGGAGGAGGACCTCCGCAGACTGACCCCCCTGAAGCCTGTGAAGAAAAAGAAGCACCGCTTCGGGCTGCCTGTATGACACATTCCCATGCGGGGGGTCAGGTTTGGGGGCCCGGCCTGCTGCAGGGTCAGCAGACAGTCGCTCTGCAGCATCATTCCTTTCCTCTTCTCTTTGCCCCTTCTCTTCTACCTCCATCCTCTTGCTGTCTCTGCCCACTCCCAGACTACTGTGACTTGAGAGAGGGAGGACGAGCCAGCGCCAAGGGGGCCGTGGCAGTTGGAGGTTCCCACTCAGTTGCACTACAAACACTGACCAAATATGCAAGCAAGGCATTTTGTTTGTTTGTTGTCCCGATGGTGGTGTGAGGGACCTGGAAGCCCTGTGCTATGTCTGGCAAGGTGGCACTGAGGAAAATACTCACGCACACAGACTGTGTGAAGAGCCTTTCCCCAAGGCTGAGAGAGTGAAGATGGCATGTGTTCGGGGCTAAAAGTCACTCATTGACCAAGTTGGAACTGCAATGCTTTCTTACTCGAAATGGCTTTTATACCTATTGATTTCTAAAGCCAGTTTTATGAGCTGTCACAGTGTTAATGTTTTTTGAGTATGTGTTTATTTCCTATGGGACTAATGAGCAAAACATAGATTTTTAAGTCTTCCGTACGCAGTTGACTTTTATATTTTTAAGTTATATTTTCATACTATTGTATTTAAAAACTCTTTTTAATCCCCAAAGAAATGGGTTTGCCTTTCGTGGGATGTGAACTGATAGGGGGAAAATGTTGGGAGTTTTTTATTTGGATAAATTGGTGATCTACATTAAAATGAGGTAGTGAACCCAGTAGGAAGGGATAGGGGTCCTTATAAGAAATGTAAAAGCCCAGTGGTTCTGTAAAGGTCAGGCTTGAGTGGGAGGCAGCTGGTCCAGATGTGGATCCAGGGCCCACCAGCTCTGTGGCACTTCTGCTGGCAGGTTGGAGATGTTATTTAAATGTGATCAAGAAAGGAAACTAAGAAGTCTTTGTGTTTAGAGAAATTGAGACTATGAGTCCAGTCCTATTTGTTCCCTGCCTCTCTTCAGAGCCTCCATCTCTGAAGTTTAAAATGTCTCAGCCTCCTTGCCTCCCAGTGGTGCAGCCTTCAGAACCCGTCTTTGCACACAGCTCCAGGTCAGGCTGCCCTGGGCCTGTCATCTTGTGTACGTACTTTGCACAAGATTCTGGAGACTGCCTGTCTGCCACATGATTCTGTTTTTCATATACTCCAGGCTGTGGGGTGGCTAGGAGTGGGGTGAGTCAAGGTGAGAACTCTCTCTCTCCATCTGCAGACAGGAAGAGGCCTTCTAAGGTGTGTTTTCTCCATGGGGAGTGGCCTCTGCTCAGCCTGAGCATGGGCCCCTATGCCTTTGGGAGTCTGCTGACTGGCAGTGGAATGGGCCAACCTGAGCAATTACCCTGTTGCGGAAGAAGCAAGGTGGAGCAGCCCATGGAAGTTTAGGAACAGAACACTGTACTGCTAAGGCGTGAGCTGGAAGTGGGACAGGTGCAAGGGAAGCCCCACTACCTAGAACTTTCTTTTTAGACTTACATAAAAACATATTTCACTTAAGCAGATTGAGTCTGAATTGTAGCATGTGAGCCAAACTTTTAAAACAAGCATCTGGGCCTGCCCTCTGCCTCTCACAGTACCACCTGTCTGAGACATGGGGGCCAACCCTTGCCTAGGTCTTCTCAGCCCATCTTCTCTAGGATTCTAGAAGGCAGAGGGCTGTGAGGCACTATAGCTAATGTAGGAGGCGACTGCCAGAATGGGCATCTGTGGGCAGTGCCTCATGTGAGATTGGAGTCCATCTCCACTCTCTCACCACTTCTGCTCTCATTTCATGCCCTTCACTCATCTCCCGTCCCCTGGCTCTGTTACTGGATGTCTCCCTGTTAAAGAATAGGCTTTGGGGAAGACTAAGACTTGATGTCATTCCTGCTGGACCTCAGCCCCTCATGGCAATTGCTGGCTCTTCTTACTTTTCCTCCTGTTTCATTTTGATTTGAGCAGCCTGTGCCCACAGCTCTTTCTTTTTCCTTCCTGAGCTCAAAATCAGGGCTCCTGATGTTTCCAAACTAAGGACAGGCTGGAGGAGCCACAGTCTGTGAAAGATAGAAGCTGGGTTATATAGACTTCAGGTGATCTGCTCATCTCAAGGCTTGTCCCAGTGCCTACTGTGCAGTGGATTTAGGGGATGAAGAGATAATGAGCGAGTGGTGATTTCTCCCTGTATCCTGATTTTCAGTAAGGCCTTCAGTCTCTGAGCTGCAGCTGTGTAGCTGGCTAACTAGTGGATGGTGTCTGATCACAGAGGGTCTTACGCTGTGTGGGCTTGGATAGCGTGTTCTCACGTGCTTGGCCTCACCCTCCTCCTGTGTGTGTGTGCATGTGTGTGCATGTGTGCACGCACACACAGTTTGTAGTCCCAGGGAGTGCCTCCTGCTGTCATAGGGGTTTTTTCTGTGGTGCACTGTCCTAAAAGAGTGGATGCAGAGGGCTGTGTCACTACTTCCTCTTGAGCTGTCCTCCCTCCCTGAGCAAATTTCCTCACCACCTGCTCCAAGGTGCCTTATGAGGGGCAGCTCTTCACTCAGCAACATGACAAGTATCACTGTGCTTGAGAAATCTTGGGACACTGACTGTGCACTATCCGTCTCATTTTTCCAAGTATGGACCTTGT
Organism: Cynopterus sphinx; assembly: GCA_030015415.1. NCBI lineage: Eukaryota > Metazoa > Chordata > Mammalia > Chiroptera > Pteropodidae > Cynopterus > Cynopterus sphinx. The sequence continues at coordinate 115,717,500 of CM057381.1, forward strand.
CCAAGCCACCCATGATGGAAACTTGTAAGTCAAGGTCATGAACAAGTTTCTTATAACTAATTGAGATAGCCTGAGGAGGTAGAGCTGTCATATCTGAATGGAGGGGGTCATTGTGGCCCTGATTTCCTTTTGCTGTCTGTTGGTGGGATGTTGACAAGGACAAGGAGGGATGTTGGTAAGATCCCGGGTAGCAGTGGCCTCTTGGTCCGCTCAGCCTGAAGACCTGTGAGGCAAAGGTGTGTGGCCCATCAGTTAGCCCCCAGGCACATTCGTGGCCTCCTGCCTTGAGCTTTAACTTGTGCCCCTTTCTGGCAACAAGAATTCCTGAGTTAATGTCAACCTGTCATGCCTCGAAAGGGAAAATATATAAAAGCTCAAATCCAAGTTTTATCTTCCCCTCGGCAGTATAGATAGGCCTGTAGGCTGACAGCCCATTCTGCCCTCCAGACTGCAATTCACTGACCTCTCTGTAGACAGGCCAACATAGGTGGCACTGGGAGCCTCGTAAGGTGTAGGGCTAGCTTTTAGTTTCACACGTTTCCAGCTAGGAGGGGAGAACTCTGTTGTACCCTGTGAAACATTGGTAGCTCTGAAGGGCTTTGTTCTTGGTGAGGGACTTCTGGTCCAACTGTTGTCAGCACCTTGAGCTCCTTGGTGGGTGGGTGGATGGGTTTAATTTGATTTCTCTTTTCATGAAGTTTATTAGCAATCAGACCTATGTGAACAAACCATAATCTACTTCCACTGTCTGCCTAGTGGGGGAGTTTAATCGGTGGCGTTACGATTCACAGAAATACAATTTTGAAATGAAAGGGAAGATGATGTACTTACATTGTAAAATGGTTTACAATAAAGTTTGACATCTTATTACAGTTTTTTTTTAAAAAGAAACATCACTTTTGTGGTTGTCGGCTGTATGTTCTCTGGAATCGAAACAGCTTAATGGGGTCAAGAAAATATCCTCAGTGGATTGAAAGGTTCTCCCCATGAAACAGTGAAAATGAACCTTATATCACCTCATAGATGATATGGGAACCAGAATCTGATGTTGAAAAAAACAAATATATTCTTGCTTTTCTGCTAATGTGAGTAAAAGCTACTCTACCTCCTCTGAGGAGAGTGAGGTTCTGGGAGATGGAGTATGAGGAGTGAACATCCACAGCCTGGTCTTTGAGGCCATGGGGCTGGAAGGAGGATTCCTCCCTGGGCAGAGCCAGGGAGCAGCACTAAAGCACTCACCCTGGGAACATGGCCCTCAGAGGCCGGGCCTGCCCTCATTGTCTCTTGGCCCCTGTTTGGAGTCTTGGGTTTATGCCCATAGCTATCCAAAAGCATTCCTCATGTCAGCACTTGTCTCAGATGGAGCCTGGCAGTCCTCGCATTGGCCTCCCAGGGTCAGGACCAGGCAGGTGGGTATTTGGGTGGGGTTTGATATATGACAGCAGTGGAGCTGCATTCGGCATAACCAGATGTCAATGCCTGGTTGGGCTCCCTCTGGGGCCTTCAGGAATTCAAAAATAATCTCCATCACAAACTGACAAGGAGCTTGGATGTATCTGATACTAAGAGCAGAGCGTCCCTGACCTATCCACATCTCCCCACACCCATCCTAGGCTTAGAGTCCTGCCATGTGCCTTAGGGGTCTTCCCTTTAAGACTTGGGGTATTAGGAGCTGGCAGAGAAGAACCGAGTGACCTTCAGGGGAGCCCTTGGGCCTGTACCTCTCTCCACAGCTCAATACCTGGAATGGGTTTCATTCTCCCCTACCCTCTTTCAGCATCCTAAATGTACTCAGGCCAGGTGCCTTTTGGTGACTTCATCTCAGAGGCTCGGTGTTATTTCCTGCTGTCAGCTTATCCTTATTTACCACAAAGCATGGTTTCCTCCTATCTCTCCTGGACACTTCTCCACCTGCCTTCTTCGTCCCTTTACTAAACAGTGCACTAGGAGCTGGACAAAGGCATCAGCAAAACCTCAGATGGAGAGTTCTCCAGGCTTCCCTTGGCTGAAGTTTCTCCACCTGGGAATCCGAGGTAGCCCCTGTGCTCTGAGTCCACTGCGGGGGCCCAGTGAGCCCACAGGGAGCAAAGCTCCCACCCATCCTGCTGCTGTGCAGGGATGGAAAGTCCCTTTTCTCTGGAATCCAGGGAAGGGGTAGAAGACCAAGAAAAGCAAACTCAAAGCAATCCAGCCCGGCTCAAGGCCCTCCCTTCCTCAGGGACACCCCCACACTGGGATGGACTTACAGGCAGACAGCTCCTACTGCCACACATTCCAGGACCTACATTCATAAACACACAACGCTGCCAGTCCCAGCACCTCCCACTTGAAAATAGAGCAGCTGTTCCTGAGGATACAGGGTCTCCCCAGCTGTCTACTGTCGCCAGGGCTGCAGCCCCCCAGGCAGCAGTGCTCAGCAAGCCCTTGTCATCCCCCAGAATAAACTCTGAAGCCAGTGGCTGTGTGATCCTGAATCACTGGGCAGTCTGCTGAAGCAGGGGGAGTGACTTCTCAGGCAGGACAGGCAAGCAGACTATATAAGCTCCAGAGGGCTGGGCACCACTCAGATCACTTCAACCGGCTCCCGCCTGCCAGAGAGGAGCCTTCGAAGCAGCTCTCCCACAGCACCCACCATGTCCCAGGTAGGAGGGCCCAGCACGACCGTGTTGGTGTGGTTGGGGGGTGAACTGGACACCATCATCTCCAGCTGCTGTGTCCTGAGCTTAGCTCCAGGCATAAACACAGGAGGCTCTGCAGCCCCTGGGAGGCTGGGGGTCAGGGAAGAGAGCCCCTGGCCCAGCTTATCCTAACTAAGGTTATCTCTGGTTAGCTTGGGTTTGGTCGTATTCCATGATTTGTTAGAGGGAGTAGGGAAAATGCGTGCGGTACTTCAGGGTCCTGCATGTGCCTTTGTGTGTGAGGAGGCTGCTTGTATGACTTGGTGTGTGGAGTTGTGCACGTTTGTAGTTCTGTGTGTGTACACCTGTGAGGCTGGGTCTGTCGGTGTGCAACGCTACGCCCGGGTGTCTCTCCAGCAAGATGTACCTCTGCAGGGGAAGTAGTGTGTTGCCCCTGGAGCCTGGCCCAGGCTCGGGGGCCAAGGCGTTCTTGTGCCTGCCCCCAGGGCTTAGGAAGGAGTAAGGCCTCCGACTCCAGGGCACCTGGGATTGAGAGGGAGTATAGGCACTGAGTCTGTGTATCACCAGCCCTGGAGGAGCAGATAGACCAGCATGCTAAGGGGAGGGTTGTCCTTGCTGCCTGTTCAATGGGTGGATGCTCACTTTAGACTGAGACTTCATGGGCATCTGATTCCTCTTCCCCGTCCCCACCTCCAAACACAAGGCAGATACTGGCAATTTGGGGGGAAAGTGGCAGTCTCTAAGGGAAACCCTGCCAGGTCTTGGAAGTCAGCAAAAGCCTTGGAATTCAACCTCAAAGTCAATTCCTTTTTCTTTTGCCTATTGTGCCCAGGCCTGAGCTTAGCCTGGCAAGTGGATAGTGTGAGGCCACAATGGCCACAGCCCTAGAGCTCTCAGTCTGGAAAAGGGCAGAGAGACTCAGGGGTGGGAGGGAAGGAAGTATAGTCAGAAAGGCTTGCTAGAAGAGGAATGGGGCCTTGAGTTCAGTGAGCAAAGAAGAGGAGTTCTCAGCTAAGGCACAAGTAGGAAAGGGGTCTCAGCCTCAAGGCCTGGGGTTGTAAGATGAGAATCTGGGCTCTCTAAGGCTGGCACTCCGGAAACCCCCATCAAGAAGAAGCGGCCCCCTGTGAAGGAGGAGGATCTGAAGGGGGCCCGATGGAACCTGACCAAGAACCAGGAGATCAAGTCCAAGACTTACCAGGTCATGCGGGAGTGTGGTGAGTGTTCTTTAGGTGCTGGGGGCAGTGGGAGGGAAGATGGGATGGGGGGCCAATGGGTCTTTTGTAAGAAAGAATCCAGAGCTCCTGGTCTCGGGGTTACTCCCCAGAAAGGGGCCTTCTCTCCCTAGGAAGCTGGGCTGGGCCCCTAAGCACACCTCCTCCCCCTCCTGTCTACAGAGCAAGCTGGTGCCGCCGCCCCATCAGTGTTCAGCCGTACCCGGACTGGTACTGAGACCGTCTTTGAGAAGCCCAAAGCCGGACCTGCCAAGAGTGTCTTTGGCTGAGACACGCACGCCACTTCCCTCACCACTGCCAGCACCTAGACACAGGAGTCTTTCCCAAGAACTCTTTTTTTATGCCAGAAGATACCTGCTCACCTCTTGCCTCAGGGACTGCCACCCTACCCCACAGTCCGGGGACTGCACTAGTACCTGGGAAACACCAATAAAGAGGATGCCTAAGTGGCCCCAGCATTTGGAGAGTGTTTGTTGGTTGGTCACTGTCCATGGCCCCTAAATTCAGGGGAGAGGAGGGCAGGTGGGAGTGGGGGGCACATTTTGTACTCTTCTGGCTTTTGCGGGCAGTCCTAGAGGGTAATGCTGGTACCCTACGGCCACTGCTACGTACTAGAAAGCCATGGATGTGGATACCGGCATGGACTTTCTATGTGACTTCAGACCATCTCTTCTGAGGCTCAGTTTCTCCTTGTATATGACAAGGAGCTGTGCTGGAGCCTGTTGCATAAAACAAACCACAGTGACACTGCTCAGAGTGAAGCAGGTAGGAACATGGGGCTCTCCCCTTGTCTTTGCAGGAGCCAGGAACCCCACTCACCCTGCACCTTCCTTTCTACTGCCTCCTTGCCATCTTGCATCCCTCACTGAAGCTCCTCTCTGGCCAGGGGCAGTTCACTTCCCAAGCTACTCTCCCCTCTCCCAGACTCTGGATGAGCCTCTCCCCTTGCCACTCTCACAGTTCTACCTGAGCCATGGGAACACTAGGTTCTCAGCTTGTGTGAGAGTCTTTCCTCTTCAGGCCTCGTTGTCCCCCGTGTGCATGGAGCTTCAGGGAACTGCTGAGGCCTGTCCAGCTGTGACAGCACGAACACCGACAGTCAGGGGCTGCACTGACAGTGCCTGGGCTTGCAGGGCCTGGCTTAGAGCTCTGCCTGCAGGGAAGCTCCACCCGTTGCCTGGCCAGGTAGAGCTGGCTGCTCGGAGCCTTCCCCACATTCTAGGCCAGCCTTGCCTCCTTATATAGCTATTTCCAGGCCAGGCCTGTGCTCTGTGCCCCAAAGGAGCAGACATTCTGTGGGAACAGGGCCTGGTCCTGAACACTGAGCTCCTTGGGGAGGCTCTTCCTCTGGATCGCTGACAGGGTCTATTCTCTGGAATCCAAGTCACATCACCCAAAGGGCGAGCAGTCTAACGGCACAGATGAGACTTCTGGCTGTAGTAGCTCAAAAGAAAGGGAAATTTTCTACAGCTGCAGACATAGCTACAAAGTCCATGATTCCTTTCTCGGGGCCAGATGTGACTGGTGTTGACCCAGACAGGACTAATGGAGGAGACCCCTTCCCAGCCCTCTGCAAGCCAGTCACTGCCCAAAGGGCCTGAGTAGGCCCCTAAGATGGCTATCCGTCCCCCCAGAGCTAATGTCACCCAATACTCCCCCAACCCAGCATACAGTACCCGGTCACACTTCTGAAGCATCTTTGTCCCAGCTGTGGCCACCGACTCAGGAGCCACTTTATTCTATTCACTTTATTACTATTTATTATGAAAGCAGCATTTTAACTTTATTAAAGGAAAGTCAAAGTCACCCATAATCCCACCTCTGGCCCTGGGGCCACCCTCCCGTGGGTCTTGGCTCATGACAAGGGCATGCCTTGCTATGGATCAGTGGTCTGCCCTTTCTCAAGCTGTGATTCATGGGCTCCCTTGGCACAACTGACCTCTGCCTGAGTGTACACACCACCACACTAAGTCGGCCCCTTCAAGCTCGGTCCTTTCTCTTCTGTTCTATGCTTTTAGCAAATTCCCTTGAGGGAGGCCTCTGGCCAAAAAGTGTGGGCATCTTCAGCTCTCGGTTTGTACTGCCAGAGTGCAGGTCTTGTAGTGTTGGGAGCCTTGCTGGAGTTGAACCGAGAGCCCTGGTTAGATTAATGGGGCCTTAACAGCAGCCTGGGAGCTCCTGGGCCCAGCCTCTCTACTCTAAAAATTGGGTGGATCCATCTTGCCTTGGCCACAGCAAATCTTGCCCCGACTCAGACACCCCAAAGGGTGCTCAGTGCTTTTAGGTCCCCACTGCCCAGTTACACTGACCTGGCCTGCAGGCTCCTCCTTCCCAGAAGTTTCCCAGCCCTCCTCCTCCTGGCCACCCCTCTGTTGCCCCAGGCTGGGCTTATGAAGAGTACGCTGGTTGTGTCCCCCAGCCCTAGGGAGCTGGGGGAACATTTGGTGTGAAGAGTGGTGGTGACCTGACAGGTTCTAGACCTTTTCAGAAGGGGCACCAATACTCAAGTCCCACCTAAGCCTGCCTTTCCTCAGTATAGCAGGTCCTCAGATGTTTCATTCAATCTGGTTTGGTTATAAGGTTGATGAAAAAAATCAGTTCCTGGCCAGGGCCACCGTCTGTGTGGAGTTGGCACATTCTCCCCATGTGTGTGTGAGTTTTCTTCAGGTACTCCGGTTTCTTCCCACAGCCCAAAGACGTGCACAGAAAGTGGATTGTCATGTCTTTGTTGTCCCAGTCTGAGTGAGTCTGGGCATGTGTGAGTGTGCCCTTCAGTGGAAGAGCAGCCTGTCCAGGGTGGGAGCTCGCATTGCGCCCTGAGCTACCGGGAGAGGCATTGGTCCCTCGCAACCCTGAACTGGGATAGGTGGGTTGGAAAAACATTTTCTCACTTATTTATATTCATCTTTCTTAAATGTATGCATAGCTCACATTTATTTCAGTGTTTAATATTAGGAACGTTTTGCGTCTGTCTGTAGAAGTTTGGTGATGTTTTTGGGACCAGAAATATGCTGTAGGAACTGAACTCATTTATATCAATTAACCAGGGGGAAAATATATGTCGTTTCACTTAAAGTTGCAGTTTCCAAGAACCTATCGATGATGACATTGAGGACTTACTGTACATGTACCTGTCCCCAGCCAAGGTCCACAGGACATTCGTAGTTTGCCTGCTTATCTGAGGCCATGGCGATTTTTGGCTTGTAGATCCCAGTTTCCCAGAACCTGCCCCCACAGGGGCGGGGCAGTGAACAAGTTACTAATTCATTCCGCACTTTCTCTCGACTCAGTAGCAGCCTGCCAGGCACTGGAGCCACAATGAAGACCCTGGCTCCTGCCTGGACCTCCGGCCTTGCATTGGTCCTGCTCTTGCTGCTGGTTGTCCTCCAGACCACCACTGCCGGAAAGGTAGCAGGTGCCATGAGCACCTGTGTGTGTACCTGAGTGTGAGTGGTGTGAGCTGGTGACTGAGTGAAAAAGAGAGCTTGTGTATGTATAAGTGTAAGTACACGTGAGCACGGATCAGTGTGTACGCAAGGAAACTGCTGCTAACCATCCGCCAGGCACTGTCCTGAGGGCTTTAGGGACATACTCTCATTTGATAGAAGGGCTGATTCTAGTCCCATGTTTCAGGTGAGGAAATGCAGCTTAGCAAGTTGTCCCTGGACACTGGCAGTGGTGGGGTGGGGAGGGTGGGTGGGAATGGACTTAGTGAGCCTAACTCCACCTCTCTCTGGCTGCCCTGGAAGGAACTTATGCTTTCTTTGTCTCACTCTCCTCATCTGTATAACTGGGTAATAATAGAGGGTTGTGGTGAAGATGAAATTTATAGTACTGTGCTCAGTACAGTGCCTGGTACAGAGTGGGCACTCACATGTGTATACAAGCCACTCGGCCAGTCACCCACCTTTGTGTGAAGGTGTGTGTACAACTAAACAGCCGGTGTGTACACAAGTGTGCTGTATGCAGTCAGGCAGGAGCTGTGTAAGGCCCCTCATGTGTGCGCTTGGGGACCTTAGACCTGGGGTAAAGAGCTATACTTGGGTCAGTGACCTGTGACGATAGGCAGGGCAACTGGGGAGGGTCCATGGCTGCAGAGAAAGGGGACAAAGAAGATTCCCAGCTTTTAGAGACTGGATCTTTGTTGTCTCCAGATTCTCCCAGCTCTGTAGGCCCCTGGTGGGAGACTGGCAGGGGCTGTTTTCTTTAATTTTCATGGGGGTCAAGGTTGCCAGAAATCAGAGGACTTATTTTCTGACCTTTCACTGGGCAGAGCTAAGACCATAAACTTCCTGATCCCGCCAGGTCCAGGATAAATGAGAGTTCCTCCCAGGCTCCATCACCCCCTGTGTGCTTGACAGACTGGTCCCTTGCCCCATGGCACCATAGGGTGGGGAACGGAGCACACGGCTGCCTCTGGAAGGCTTGCATGTGAAATGCTTCATGAGGTTTATCCTGAGGCCTGATCAGTGGTTCAGTCGGGGATGAGGGTCAGGGCTTGGTCTGGGACCAAGGCACACTCTTGACGTGTGTTGCCCAAAGCTGGGCTAGCATTGAAACGCCTCCTCCTTCACTGGTCCAGAATGATATCGACATCTACAGCCTCACTGTGGACTCCAAGGTCTCGTCCCGATTTGCCCACACGGTTGTCACCAGCCGTGTAGTCAACAGAGCTGACACTATGCAGGAAGTTACCTTCCAGATGGAGCTGCCCAAGAAAGCCTTCATCACCAATTTCTCCATGTAGGTGCCTTCCTGCCCTCCTCCTCAGCTCTCTTCCCCAACCCAGCACTGCGACACCATCCCCCCTGTGCCCTCTTTCTGATGTGAGGTGTGTGTGCTCCACCTGTAGGCAATACAGGGAACCAGAGGCTTTACCCGGAAACTTCGTGCACTCCCAGAGACATTTTGATCCCTCCACTCTTCTGTCTCTCCATGTCTCCCACCCTTTATCCATCCTTTCATCTCTCTATCCTTCCATCCCTCTATCCCTCCATCAGTCTCTCCTAACATCCATCCCTTCTTCCCTCCATTCCTTCATCCATTGCTCCCTGCATCCATCCCTCTCTCTCTCCATCTAGTCATTCCTCCCTTGATTACTCTGTTAATCTCCTTCCCTCCTTCCTTTCATCTATTCTTCCTTTCATTCCTCCATCACTCCCTCCATCAATTCCTTCCTCCATTTCTTCATGTATGCCTCCTTCCCTTTGTCCCTCCTTCCCTCTGTATCCATCCATTCTTTCCTCTATTCCTTCATCCATCACTCCCTCCATTTCTCCCTACCTTCATCCATTCATCCATCCCTCTGTTCCTCCTTCAATCTCTCCCTCCATCTGTCTTCTGTCATCCCTAAGTGCTGCCCCAGTGGCAGGTGGAGAACCACTGCATCTTTGTGTCTTTGCCTTTGAGGATTATAGACTCGGTGCAACCTGAAGCCAGGTAGGCCCAGGCAGGAGGGAATTACCAAAAAGCAGATTCCAGCTCAGAATACAACCGGGCTGCCCCACAGTGGAGCCATGCCTTGAGGAGGGAGACCTCCTTGGCACCAGAAGTTCTGAGCCAGGCGAGTCTGCCACACCCCAACTGGGGTACTGCAGAGAGGGCATTTCTGCTCGGGGTCAGAGGTCACATTAGGAGGCCCCTGGGGTTTCTGTGGACTCTGTGAGCTAGTGATGATCCTCACGTTGTCCTCCCCTACTCTTCCTAACTCAGTTTTGCAATGTTTGCTAAACACGAGAACTCTGTCCCTGGCCCCACAGGAGAGGCAGTGACTGAAAACAGGCCAGAGGGAGGCTGATCCCAGAAACTCAGGGAGGGTGATGGGTAAAGCAGAGAGAGCAGGCATCTCTCACACAGGGTCTCCAGCGTACCCCGAGACCTCTGAAAAAATGGCGGTGGGGACCAGGTCCCTGTGTTTGGCTCCTCCCTCCAGCTTTGCCCATCCCACCCCAGCAGCCCCTACTTCTAACCCCAGAGCCAGGGGCTGTGCTGTGCTGTCCAACTCACACCAAGAGCTTCATAGGCTGAATTTAGCCCCTCACATGGGGGCCAAGACCACCAGATTGCGAGGTTCTAGACCCAGTAGATCTGCCAAGAGCCCAGGACGTGCACATTTCTCTGGGTCCAGATCCTGTTGCTGAGTGAAATAGAGAAGTTGGGGGCAGGGTGCCCTTCTCCCTGACCTGGCTAGGACTCAACAGGTCATCTGGGAGGATGAGCCCTACAGCCTGTGCACCAGCCCCATCCATAGCCCAGGTTTAAATTATGACCAGAAAGGTCAGGATGGTGGGGAGGAAAAACACTTGGTCCTGACATCCCGGCTGCCCCTTCCCCACTTACCTCTGCAATTCCCACCCTTTCACAATATGGCAGGCTTATGTTTACCTGTCATGTTCCTGTTCACCCCACAAGGAGGTTCTAGAGTTGTCATTTTCCTCCTAGAGGAGCAGCCCAGGCAGTTCTCTCAGTCCCAAAGAATGACCACTAGGATTGTGCACCCACCCCTAAAAGTCCCATCTAGCAGTTGTCCAAAGCCTGCTTTTCTGGAAGCCATCCTCTCTGCAGAGCCCCCTGCCCTATATTGCTAGGAAGAAGGGACAGCCATGGGGGAGAGGGTTCAGAGCCTTTTAACCCTGTGTGTCCCACGGACCTGGGAGGGTGGCATCTCCCTCCTCCTCGGTCTGCCCCACACAGCTGGACAGAGAGCTGGATGCAAATGTGGCTCAGAAAGCTCTTGCTGGTGATTGACCTGAAGCAGTCTGTGACATGGAAAGTGGGGCCAGACTGGAAGGGAGAAGAGAAGCCAGGACTTAGCTCAGCCCTGCCTCTTCTGCAACCTCCCTCCCTTGTCCATTCAGTGAAACAAATGTTCACTTACACTATGCATGCCTCAGGGTAGATGGAAGCCTGGCATGCCTTGCAGAGGCCCCTGCCCTTACCCACTGTCCTGCACAGAGTCTTGTGCATAATAAAGGGTAAAGGTGGCAGTCGCTCTATCAAGAGGCACACCAAATCCTAGAGAGGATCCCTGGAAGAGATGGGATTGGAGTGGACTGCCCCCAACAGGCTCTAAAAAACCCCTGCTCTCCTGCCCCAGGATCATCGATGGTGTGACCTACCCAGGGAACATCAAGGAGAAGGCTGCAGCCCAGGAGCAGTATAGTGCAGCTGTGGCCAGGGGAGAGAGCGCTGGCCTTGTCAAGTGAGCCCAAAGGGGTCATGGGGGACCCCAGTGGGGAGGGACAGAAGCTGCCCAACCCTCAACCCTTTAGCCCTTTTTCCACCTCCAGTGCCCATACCCCACCTGGTCTGGAGGGGCAGACCTGATGCCCTCCTCCTCCAGGGCCACTGGGAGAAAGATGGAGCAATTCCAGGTGTCAGTCAGTGTGGCTCCTGCTGCCAAAGTCACCTTCGAGCTGGTGTATGAAGAGTTGCTCAAGCGGCATCTGGGAGTGTACGAGCTGCTGCTGAAAGTCCAGCCCCAACAGCTGGTCAAGCACCTACAGGTATTGGTGCTGCCTCCTCCCAGGAGAGCTCCTAGATGACCCTTGCACTGCAGAGAGTGGCCTCTCCTTCCCCCTCTGCCACCTGTGAGGTCCAACCCTGGTTCCTAGCTAAACTGTTGACCCAATTCTTGTCTCCAGATGGACATTCACATCTTCGAGCCTCAGGGCATCAGCTTTTTGGAGATAGATAGCACATTCATGACCAGTGAACTGGAAAATGCCCTCACCACCTCGCAGACCCAGACCAAGGTGGGCATGCCACGGGCAGTGGGCAAAGGTACCAAAGGGCCCGTCTTCAAGCCAGTCTATGAGCTTGGATTTCCAGAGAATGGGACAGTTGGGCAGAATCTCTAAGCTGGACAGGCTCCTGAAGTCTCTGTGTCCATGTTATCCTTTGACAGATAGGGTGGGCAAGGCCTAGAGGAGGATGGTGGGTGCTGGTTTAAATCCTGAAATCAGGGGGGAAGGACTTGGATGTGACGCTGATGTGAGGGTCCCAGGACCTGGGGGAGAGGAGGAGATAGCTGGATTGTACACATCCTGAGCTTAGCCTCTGCTCACACAGCTCCATGAGCAGGGGCTCCATGCTCACCTCCTCTCCCCTGTAAGGAGGCAGTCTGACAGCTCAACCTGAAAGAAAGTTTCCTGTGATTTGACCCAAGGCTGCATCCTAGAATTCTCACTTCAGGCTGAGTGGGAGATGGTGTTTGCTGGCCTTTCTGCTCCTCCCAACTCTAGTCTGGTCCTTTCTCTAGGCTCACATCCTATTCAAGCCAACGCTCTCCCAGCAGCAGAAGTCTCCAGAGCAACAGGATACAGTTATAAATGGCAACTTCATCGTCCGCTATGATGTGAACCGGACCCATTCCGGGGGCTCCATTCAGGTGTGTGGGCTCCAGGCGAGAACAGGATAACCAGGAAACCCATCCATCCTTAAGAGCCTAAGCCTAGATATTCCAGAAGAAAAGGCAAAATAACTGCTTTTACTTACCAATGTGCATCAGGGGCAGCTAGACAGAAAACAAATGGTTTAATTATGTGGTCCCTGAAAGAATTCCCTTTCTGAGGCAAAAACAAAAACAACACTTCATCTCTGCTAAAGAACTGCCCTGCATCATTTCCCTTATTGCCTTGGTTACCAGGAGGCTCACAGCTCAGTTTTATGTTCAATTGCAGTAGCTTCTTTTGCAGAAGTTTCTGTGCTTCCCCTTTACTCTTGATGGACCTTGTTTTTTGGAGTCTTCATTCTTTTGTTGGACCTCAGGTTTATTATGTCTGAACTTTGGTAAAAGCTACCTCAAGTCCTCAAACAAATAGGAGGTAAAGTGCATGTAGAGGGAGGCATGTGTGAGCAGGGAAGGCTTCAACAAGAAGGGGCCAGACAGAGCCCTAAAAGATGGCAAGGATTGGGGGAGAGGATAGCAGTGGGACAGAGATAGGACTGGAATGAAAGGAGCATGGGGACCCGAGGATTGGGGGTGAGGAGGCTGGGTTGGGGCAGGGCAGGGTTACAGCTCTCATCATCTGGGGTTCATCTTACTCTGATCACAGATTGAGAATGGCTACTTTGTGCACTACTTTGCCCCCGAGGGCCTGCCCACGATACCCAAGAATGTGATATTTGTCATTGACAAGAGTGGCTCCATGAGGGGCAAGAAAATCCAGCAGGTGGGTCCTGTGTGCCAGGCAGGGCCCTGAAAACTACCTCATGCCTCACACCATCAGCTCTGGTCCAGCAGGCAGACCCTCCCTCCTGCATCATCCTGGGTAGGGGGCTCCCAGGAATCAAGGTTGGTCAGAGTGTGGGCCAAATCCTTCCCCTAGAGCATTCACCATGTCCCAACTCCATATGCAGGCCCAGGAGTACAGCCCAAGGGCACATGAGTGAGGCCCCCCTAAGAAGCCCACCTTGTCTCTGCTTCCCCTGCCCAGACCCGGGAAGCCCTAATCAAGATCCTGGATGATCTCGGCCCCAAAGACCAGTTCAACCTTGTCCCCTTCAGTGAGGAAGCAAGCCAGTGGAAGCCATCACTTGTGCCGGCTTCAGCAGAGAATGTGAAGGAGGCCAGGACCTACGCTGCTAACATCCAGGCCCAGGGAGGTGAGCGCCTCTGCAGCCCTGAAGGGTGGAGGCTTCCAAGGCACTGAACCCCGCCTGGTAGCCATCCTGAGAACGTGTGCCCCTCAGGGACCAACATCAACAGTGCGATGCTGATGGCCGTGCAGCTGCTGGAAAGAGCCACTCGGGAGGAGCTGCTACCCTCAGGGAGCGTCTCCCTTATCATCCTCCTCACCGATGGCGACCCTACCGTAGGTGAGGGCACTGCCAGCAATTCCAGGACGCGCTGCCCAGAGGAAGCAGCTGGGCCTCCGTAATGGCTTGCTATGGGACCTGAGGCCGAGGGGCGGAGGGATTCTTGAGGCCCCTCTGGCTCTGACATTCTAGAAATATCCCTCGAGCAAATCACTGTTTTCTCACCCCCTTCCCAAACTCCTGGGTCCAGGGGAGACCAACCCTGAGAAGATCCAGAGGAACGTGCGGGATGCCATAGGCGGCCAGTACAGCCTCTTCTGCCTGGGCTTCGGCTTTGACGTTAGCTACACCTTCCTGGAGAAGCTGGCACTGGACAACGGCGGCCTGGCTCGGCGCATCTATGAGGACTCAGACTCTGCCCTGCAGCTCCAGGTGCCTGCCTGACCCCAGGGGCCTGCGTGAGTGAGGGATGGCTCAGAGGGCAGGCAGATCCCAGCCCAGACCTCATGACACCCCCTATCCTGCAGGACTTCTACCAGGAGGTGGCCAACCCACTGCTGACAGCGGTGGCCTTTGAGTACCCGAGCAACGCCGTGGAGGATGTCACACAGGACAACTTCCGGCTGCTCTTCAAAGGCTCCGAGATGGTGGTGGCCGGGAAGCTCCAGGACCAGCACCCTGATGTGCTCTCAGCCAAAGTCAGTGGGCAACTGGTGAGTGTGGCCAGCCATCCTGGAGAGGAAGGGAAGCTGAAGCAGGCATTCAGAGGAACTGGGTTCAAATGTGAGCCCTGCCAGACTCCAGCTGGTTGACCATAAGCAAATGACAATTGTGGATGACATCAGTCCCCACTACAGGGCTCATAGTAGAGATTCAAGATAATGTGATTCTCCTGAGAGCAACTATGCTACGCCTGCAAATATAGACACTCAGTGGTCAGTCTGTGCTTCTGCTGCTGCTGCTGCTACGCCTGAGGGCTCCACGTGCTTGGCATCCCCTCCTGTCCTCACTCCAGCCCTCTGAGGTTGCACTCAGACAGGGAAGGCTGCTCCCACTTCACAGGTGATCGGACTGGGGTCCAGGCAGGGCAGGCAGCTTGCCCTGGGCCCCACTGCAGCTGGGTCAAGAGCTTGGCTCCACATGGTGCCCTGTCCTTGCCCAGCCCTCCCTGCGTCTATGCTACAGGATGACCCTCTCATTCCACAAAGAGAAACTGAGCACCTGTTCCTATCCCAGATAACTTCTCTAGGCCCTGGGGATGCTGCCCTGATGAGAGAGACAGCATGAGAGAGACTCAAACAATGAGCTGCAAGCTAGGGTGTCCCCGATGGGGTAAACCGGGGAACTCAGGGAGCAGTAGTAGGCCCAGTGTGACCTGAAGATGAGGAAAGTCTTCCTGGAGAAGGCTTACCTGAGACTGCAGGATGAATAGGAGGTGGCAGAGGCCAGATGGTGGAGTGATGGAGGAATGTTTCAGGCTTTTGTGGCAAGCAGGATGGGAAGGGAGAATAGCAGATGGGCAAGGCAGGCAGGCATGGGGGGCCCAGGACAGTGTCTCTGAAGAAGTAACCAAGTGTCATGTTGGGCAGTGCATGCCAGGTTGCCATCCTGCCTGGCTCCTGCCACCTCCCAGGGGTAAGGCCTGGGAAGTCACTTAGTCTCCCTGTGCCTCAGTTTTCTCCCGTGTTAAAATGAGAATCAGTTACCTTACCTACCTTTTAAGGCTACTGAGAGGATTAACACTCCTCATTTGTTAGCTGCTGTTATTATCCGGCAGGCCAAGAGTTCCTGAAGTACAGAACCCAAGATGACTTGGGGTACTCCATAAACAAACATGTCTTTGTTTTCGTAGTTATGTATTTATCTTAATGTGTCTTCTGAAAAATACAACTCAAATCCTAGACCTAAGATTTCACAGGTATTTTTGCTTGGGACAAGGCCAAGTAAAGAGAGTTAGTCTTTTTAAAGCTCCTTTTAAAGAGAATCATCAAACAAATAGCTGTGTGTGTGGATAGGGCAGAATTTGTGCAGATGGCCTGCATGTGACAAAGCTTTGGGAGGCCCAGTACTGGGTGAGACAGCGGAGGATGGTTCCAGTAGGGGAGGCAGGATCCAATCCAGAAAGAAAAGGTCTTTGGCTGCTGTAGTTGCTGTGACAAGAGAGGGCTGGGTTCCTCCGCCCCGGATTCCATCTCCCAGGCTGCTGGCGATGTCAGCCTGACACCAGAAGGCCCTATGTAGAACTTGGGCACATGCCTGGCTGTCACCACTGCAAAGCGCCCAGGCCCAGCAGAGGGTACCAGCTTGGACAGGGCCCCCAAACCCTATGAGGGCCATGACACCTGAGTTCTTTTGTCAACTTTGCTGCCGACTGCTAGAGAAGGCGCTTCCCTCTCTGTCCCGAGTCTCTTTCTTTGATGTGAGGGTGAGCTGTGTCTGGGGACCCCTTCTGTTCCACACTACTCTTGTATATGCTTCTTGCTCTTGTTTCTGTGGCCTGGGGTTTAGAGTCCATCCTCATTTCCCTTTCTCCCAAAGGCTTCGTATGATCTGCGATCCTGGCTCTGTGCCTACTGTGTTGCACCGGCATAGATTCTACCTTTTCTCTCCACCTCCCTCTTACCCTTGCGGGATCTGTGACTGAGCCCCTTGCACCCTTAAACTCCCTCACTATCCCTCACTCTACTCCAAGAAAATGCATCCTCACTGCCAGTGCATGGGACCTGCCCCAGCTCCACCTAGGTTCTTTATGCAAGTTCTCAGAAGCGCCAGGCTGGGTACGGGCATCAGGTCCTCACTGCCCCTGCCCTGCCTGGGCCCCTCTTTCCAGCTCATGCAGAATATCACCTTCCAAACGGAGTCCAGGATGGCAGAGCAGGAGGAGTTCCAGAGCCCCAAGTACATCTTCCACAACTTCATGGAGAGACTCTGGGCATACCTGACCATCCACCAACTGCTGGAGCAAATGTGGGTGGCCAGGACTCGCAAGGGCCTGCTGGGACAGCCACACAGCCTCCGGGCCTCCCCAAGCTCTTCACTGGGTGGGGGGCAGCTGCAGCTGGCATGGGCATCTCCTGGGCATGGAGAGAGTGGATTGTGGTATCATGTCTGAGCTCCAGACTCTCCCAGTGGGAACCCCACCTCCCAAGGGTCTGGAAGGGAGAGAAAATCTAACTAGGCATTCAGGGACCACTGAGCCTTTGATGCTCTCAACCTGCAGAGTTTCTGCATCAGACGCTGAGAAGCAGGCCCTCGAGACCAGAGCTCTGGGCTTGTCGCTCAACTACAGCTTTGTCACCCCCCTCACATCCATGGTAGTCACCAAACCTGAAGGCCAAGAACAGTCTCAAGTTGCTGAGAAGCCCGTGGAAAATAGTGAGTATGAGAGTGGGCTCGCAGCCTCCGAGGCAGCAGAGTTTTGATCCAATGTTCTCCCCAGCCCCTCCCCCACACCCACCCAAGACCCTAACCCTGCTACACACAGACTCCCAGGATCCCCATGAGACTCATTCCATTTCATTGATGAGGAAACTGAGGCCAGGTTTCCCAACCCCCACCCCTCCCCGAGTTTACTGCATTTTTGCAGTGCTGGGGTGGGAAAGCAAGGTCAAACTTATCAAAACCACTTCAACAGTGTGTCTCTGTCTGTCTCTCTTCTCTTTTTGTTTTATCCAGAAAACTCACACAGGAACGTCCCCTTAGGTAAGGGCCAATACCCTCAAAGGCTGGCCTGGGTGACAGTTGGCTGACACAGGGCCTAGGACACCAGCCCCACAAGGTTGCTGGCCAGGGCCTCTCCAGCCTAGTCCTGCTGCCAAGAGGGGGCATCATCTGCCCAAGCATGCTGATGCATTTCATCAACTACATCTTCATTCAGATATCGGCAGTCCTGGGCCCTAGGGGAACAATCCCCATCTAGCTGGATGCACATACTGGTCTCTCTGATTTCCAGGTCACGGCGTCTTCAGATATCATGGCATGGGAAACAGAAGGTCTGGGATGACAGGTAGCAAAGGAGGAGAAGGAGGGGGAAGGGAGATTGACAGAACCTTGACCCTGGTCACAGACTGGGCTCTGCCCTGCCTTTGGGGGAGTGACTTGCTTTGCTTACCTGCCTGGTGGTAGGGCTGGGGCTCAAGTTCAGCTGTGTCTGATTATTAGGAATCTCACTTACGGAAGAGGCTTCAGAGGACAAGGTAGTGTGAGGATCATTACCAGGGAAAGGGGTAGCTGATATCCCAGCAGGGAGGAATTTGAGAAAGGTTTATTGTTCCAGCTTTGCATTTCTCCTGGCCATGGGGAGAGAGGCTCTGAAAGTGGCAGGTGTGGGAAAGGGAGCCATCTGCTCTCTTCACATCCCTCTCCTGGAGTGAGTCCTGGAGCCCTGGCTTTAAGAGAATGCAGGTGTCAACTTTTTCAAAACTGTAGCTGCCGACAGTCTGCCCAGCTTCTCAATGAAATTGGGACCACCCGGACCTCTTCACCCTCATCATTCCTCTTATCCGGTCTTGAATTCAAATCTAAGACTAACAGACACGATGTCAGGTAAGTCGCTTCCTGACCTTGGAGGGCCTTGTTTCCCCAAGGGAGTAGTTAAACCTGCCCTTAGGGTTGGATGAGAGTAAGCACCAAGCTCAGGGCTAGGCACAAAAAGACCAGGGAGAGTTGCTGTGGGGCATGACATTAGTAGTGTGTCCTTTATTTTCACTGAATCAGATTCATTATGCTCTGGAGACTAGTTTAGCATAGAGCCTTCTAGAAAGGGAAGACTTCCTCCATTCCCAAAGCCATCATTGATCCCTAGAGCTGTTTTTGATCTCCAAATCTGGATTCAGACACAGGCACAGAGTCAGGCTGGACCTTGTTTCCTCAGTGTTTTTCCTAATAGCATGCTCTTCTGTTTGAAAATCTTCTTGTAAAGGATTTCCTAGGTTGGGTGTGTGCATGGCTGGGGGTACAGTGCTGGACCTTGGTGGATGGCGGGTGGCAGTGATGGCTGGAGGGCATGCTGCTTCCTCTGAATCCTGACTGCGTTCTCCCTTTCTATTTCTGACTGTTCTTGCCCTAGAGCCTGTATTAGCATCAATCCCCGTTGTCGATGGAGTGCTTCCTGAAATGGATTTGATGATCACAGGTAGCCCCCAGAAAAGACCCTATAGCAGAGAGACCCTGGGATTAGGGAACTCCAGGGATTTCTATGAACATGTACTGTAGTTTTCTCAATGTTGAAGTGGAGAATGAGCCCTGGCCACACCCATCCACTATTCCATCCTTCAACGACCCCTGCCCCCAACTCCCTAGGAAAGGGATACCTAAACCCAGACTTTTTCTTCTTTCAGAAACAACCAGCAAACGCGCACCCCCAAGTGAGCTTCCAGCCCCCTCAGCCCCCACCCAGGCTCCTCTTGTCATCTTGCCACTGCCTGGGCAAAGCGTGGACCGGCTCTGTGTGGACATCAAGCATTCTCAAGGGCCAATAAACCTGCTCTCAGACCCTGACCAAGGTGAGAGGTACACACCTAGTCATTCTCCCAGAGAGACCCAGACATCATTCACCCCCAGCTCACCACCCTGGAGACGACAGTGGGACACCTGCCCAGGGAGGCACATGGGCAGCCTCGTCCTGTCTTCTTTGGTCATGGCATAGTCATGCCCCTGAGCACCAACACTTTCACACATACATCCACCCCACAGACCTTTCATTGGGCACACAGATGCAGGTCTGCCTGGTCTGGCACCCTGGAGTGACCAGATGTGGACTTGCCTCCAGGCGTTGCCATACTTCAGGGGTGGAAAAACATACCTGGGTGTAGATAAGCACAGTGGCTTATAGTTAATGCCCAGAGCAACGTGGACACAAGTCCAAAGGAGGAGGCATGGGCTGTCTGAGGGTCAGGGGAGGCTGCACAGGGTCACATAGGAGTGACTGGGCATTGGCAGACAAATGGGGGTCCACTAGGCAGAGGAAGGAGTAGTTAGAAGCCCAGAGCCCCGAAAGATACTAGTGGGACTGTAGAGAGTATGGAGAAAGTGAATGGTAGGAGGAGGGAGGTATGCTGGGCAGCCCTGCCCCCAAGTCCCAGAAGGGTTTTACTGGTTGAAATGAGGTGTCAGGTCAGACATGGGAACACACAGCATTCAGGGATGCTCACCCAAACACAGTCTCCCACTTTGGCATGCCAGGCCCAGAGTCTCTTTGCTCCCTGAGGGTGGGGACCACTGATTTTCCATCATGCTTTTGGCCATGGCACTTAGCTCAAGGCCAGGCACACCACAAGGGCTTTATAAGTTAGTTGACTTCAGACAAGATCTCCCTTCTCAGAGGGCTCATCTAAATAGTAGCCATCACTGAGAATTTGGGGGTACACCCAAAGCCATGTGAAACCAAGGGGTGAGTGAAAAGACTGTGGAAATCATGCTCCGGTGTGAGGAAATTCTGGGGAGGTGGCGAAGGACTGTTCTCCAGGACATAATCAGGGAGGACCTTCATTTCAGGCCAGTGCCAAGCAGGGGCCAAAGCTCTGACCCCTCTGCTCCCGTCTCTCTCAGGGATTGAGGTGACTGGCCACTATGAGAGAGAGAAAGCTCAGTTCTCATGGATTGAGGTGACCTTCAGGAACCCCCAGCTGAAAGTTCATGCGACCCCTAAGCACGTGGTAGTGACTCGGAATCGAAGAAACTCTGCGTACAAGTGGAAGAATACACTGTTCTCAGTGATGCCTGGGTAAGCCTCAGGCTAGGTGCCAGCAGTGACCTCTCAGGCTGTGTTAGCTGGTGACAGCACTAACAGGTGGCCTGAGGCCATGGGCCTGGGGATAGAGCGTCTGGGCTGGGCATGAGTCCTCTGCAGTGGCCTGTGCCCACAGGACAGGCAGAGATGCAGAGAGCCCTGCACCATACTCTTCCTCTGGAGGTCACCAAGGGGTTGCTCTAGGGACCTGGCTGCCCTCATACCTAACCCAGGTCACTTTCCTGTGCAGGGGACAGTGTGGTTTGGAGCTAGTGCTGCTACTAATCCTGTATGACCCTGGATAGGGCACTTAGCTCCTCTGCACCTGTTTTCTCATACCTCATCACCCCAGTCCTGAGTTTGAAGCTAAGGGGAGAATGCGGCGGAGAAGCAGTTTGCTCATTAAAAGGGGTGGTGCCCGCCGAGTATACTGGAAGGCAGCTCTGTATGTGGTTAGATAATGATGACAATAATAAGAAGCTGGAGGGCGCTGTTCACGGAGGTCACGAGTGTTATCCTCAGCATAGCCTTGAAGCTCCAATGAGGAGAGACAGGTCCATCTGGCGCCAAGCACTGGGCAGCTGGTAGGTAGTGAAGGTGGATGTCGACCTCTTTTGGGTGGGGCTGCCCCACTGTATAGTCTTCCAGACTCTCTGGCTCTGGAAGTCACGAGGGGCTTGGGAGAGAGGCTGAGGACCTTGGCCCTCTATGAGCATTGGCCTCGGAGCCCCCCGCTTGTGCCAAGTGCAAAGAGCTTTATCTGTTTCCTCTCAGTGAGCCCCTCAGCAGACACTGGTTTCCACCTGACAAATGAATAAACACCTGGCAAGCCTGGTTTCAAACCTCCTAATTTCATAAAAGATCTTATGAAGTTTCCTATGACCTGATAAACACACAAAGATTGATAGCATTTGTATGCCTTGGATATACACACCGGAAGATGGAATAAAGAATTCCTGTTAGTCATAGTGACGGTGCACACACTTTCATGAGCTACAGAAGAGACACACGAAGAAAGACAGGCCACGCCTCTTTTGTTGAATCACGTCAGCAAGACAGTGCAAGTTTAGTGTAAGTTCGTTTAAAAGACCCTCAGGTCACAACAGGGTCATATTCAACATGCTTGAAGGATCCTAACATTTCTAAGAAAACGAAAAAGATAAGAATTTCAAAGATTACGTTAAGTGAAAAAGAAGGGAATAGAATGAGAAGAGACTTGCCTTCTGGAAATTAAAACACACGATTAAACACTAGTCATCCAAGGAAAGTGGCACTAGCCATAAACACAACAGGGACGGAGTGAATGTATCAGATACTCCCTGAATCATACAGAACAAATGCATGAGAAGCATAGTTTAAGGGGGAAAGGAACCATTATTTGTCTTATAAATACTGAGATCACCAGATATCGTTAACTTCGGTCCCAGTTTACTAATGCGGAAACTGGAACCCAGAATCTTTAATGGACTTCCCACCCAAGGCCATATCAGGAATTCCGAGGACACGGGGGCAGTCCCCACCACTCCCACCCCAACTGCCACGGTCCTCTTCGGGTGTCTCCATGTCTGCCTTCCTCTCAAGATGCTGGATTTCCCCACAGCTTCAAGATGACCAAGGACAAAGCAGGGCTCCTACTGCTCGACAGCCCAGAGAAAGTGACCATTGGCTTGCTCCTCTGGGATGGCCCTGGGCAGGGGCTCCGGCTCCTTCTGCGGGACACTGACCGCTTCTCCAGCCGCGTCGGCGGGACCCTCGGTATGCTGCTCATGGCCCTGCACTCAGGGCATCCTCAGAAATTACCTCTGCCGTCAAACAAGCAATGTCCCAAATTTCTGTGCGTCTCCCGGCCCCCTGTCTTTATCCTTTGCCGACCCACCCTTTGTCTCTCAGGCCAGTTTTACCAGGATCTACTCTGGGGACCCCCATCAGAGGCAGATGACAGCAAACGAACACTGAGTGTTCAGGGACATGACCACTCTGCGACCAGGTGACTCGGCACAAACAAAACACTGAGCTCGGCCAGGGGTGGGCACTGGGAGCCTGCGAGCTGCTGTCGAGGGGCCGCCACTTCCCTGTCCTTGTACAGGAACTAGAGGTAGCCAGGTAAAAGGTTGATGCCTTAGACATGTCTGCCCCAGTTCTCAGTGACCCCACAAAGGACAGTCAAATCAGACCCATCGAAAACACACCAGCCCAGTGATCACTAGGGTAGGTTGGGAGCAGGAGGAAACCCCCTCTGAACTCTTGGAGCCCCTGACCCTGGAGACCACACACATCCGAGTCCCCATAGGCAACCGGGCCTTGTCAGCCTATGCCAGAGGGAATTCTACAGGTCCCTGAAACTCCACCCTCTATGTTCCTGTCTTGAGCTCTTTCCCTCTCCCCACCACACCTGAGGTTTGCTGACCATCTGTCTGTCTGTCTGTTCATCCGTCTGTCTGTTCATCCGTCTGCCCATCCATCCGTCCGTCCGTTCCAGAGAGCTCAAGCTGGATTATCAAGATGGGGCCCCAGGAACAGAGATTTCCTGCTGGTCTGTGGAGCTATAGTTCTGATCTGATGGGAGGAGTTATGCCTTCTTCATCCCCATGTTGCCCCACAGCATGCAGATGGCTGTCATCCTGTGATCACAGGGCCACCTGTGAAGCCTGGGCTGTGATGGGGAGGGAAGTTCCAGCCATTATAAATAAAGAAAGGTGGTGTGAGCCCAAGGAGTGGGTGTCTGTGGTTTCATTGGGCCAAATCCCAGGGCCTCAGAACAGCATTCTAGACACTTAGCATTGTGTAACATTAGCACCTCAAGGGCCTGTGGCCAGTAGGCCCATGGAGAGCTTTCCATCCAGTCCCTTCCTTATTCCAGGAGGGAAATGAATATTTAGAACAATTAAACCACCCATTTAAACGATCACTCCAGCCCCCAACTGGGGGCCTAGGGCAAGAGAACATTCTCAGGGAGCAAAGGTTCAGTCTCTGTCCATGAAAACCAGTTTGACTCAAAAAAATAAATAAATAAAAATAAAGCGAAATGAGTAGCAGTTTTCTATAGGCCAATTCCCCATTCCCAGCAAGCTTTTGGGCCCCTTTGCAATGAGATTTGCATGCCTGTTGTCAGAAACAGGCCTGTCTGCTCACGGCCCTATAAAGCTAGCACTGGAAGACAAAGGAGACAGATGAGGCTCCTGTCCCAGAAAGGAAGCAAGTGTCTGTTCCCAAGAGCCTCCAGTCTCATGAGGGTGACCCAGGCCCCCACCTCTAAATCCTGAGCTGTCGAGTGTCTCTTCTCGTATCCATGCCCCAGGGTTAGGCATCTCAAAGTTTCCACCCAATTCCTGCCAGACAAAATATTCTTAAAAAGTATTTATAATTACTTCACCTACTTCTTTTTAAAAATGATACAAGTCTTTTCTTGCAAATAAAAGCATAAAGAGAATAAAAGCAAAAACCATCAGAATGAGAATAAGAGAAAAAGAGCCAAGCATGGGGAGAGTTAAATCAGTGACACTAGAGTAAGGTAAGCTGCAGCACAGCACCCCAATGTTTGGCTCTGAGCTTCCTAGCAGCCAGGGTAAAGCAGAAAATTAGCTCATTTTCTTGCTAAGAGGAAGCAAATAAGATCATCAGTGGAAACAAATTTTTTTCCCAGCTCTTGAACTGTACAGGGTGTTTACTGAGTGAGCCTTTTTAGAAGGGTGAGAGGAAAGGCCAGTGGAAGGGGTCTCTAGCAGCAGGTTTGCCACATGGGAATATTCTTTTCTGTGCTGCTGTCTCCATCAAGCCTGGTTGGCAGGCAGGGATCTCAGGCCGAGATGCTGTGAGACAAGGGGGCAGCCTTAGGGGCTCTGTCAGACTTGCTGTGTGGGTCTCGCTCTGAATACTGAGATGAGAGGGATGCTCACTCTTCTGGGACAGCACCACTCGGGCTGGGCTATGGAATTCATACAACAGCAGAGGGGTCATGGGTGATTTTCTGGCCCAGCCAGCAGGGCAGGTGTCCTCTGTGAGCAACTGGAAGTAAGTCCATGTCCTTCACTCTTTTGTTCACTGAACGCTTTCTAGCACATACTTGGGCCAGTCCTGGCTGACTGCTGTGGGTACACTGGGCACTGTGAAAGATACAGTGGCTATTGTGACAGTTGCTTTTCAGAAAACAACCAAAAAGAGCCCAGAGGGAGTCATCTCACCCAATCTGGGGAATGTCAGGGAAGGCTCCTTGGAAGTCTCATGGTTGGGGTTGAGTTTTGAAGAATAAACAGAAGTCAGCCCAGTGAAAAAGGAGGACAAGGGGACACCAGGCCTGGAGCCAGGACATTAAGCACTGAGTTCAGAGTAGGTGAAGGAAAGTATGCCATGAGGTGAGGTGGAAGGGGATGCTAGAGAGATGGAGAAGCAGGGCCGGACCAGTACTTCTATGTATACCTGGCCATGGTTTATCACTTCTATTGTGAAAGCCAGAGAGCCATCAGAGACTGTAGGAAGGGGCAGGCACAGCCAGGATGACAGATTGGGAAGAGGACAGAGTCTGCCTAGAGTTGGCATGGAGGGCCTCCCTATCAGATTGAGGGAGGGCAAGAGGCAGAATTTAAGCTGTGGACCCCTTCTGCCTTTCCCCAACCTGCTGGGCTAGGCTGCTAGCTGGAATGGCAGAACAAAGGAACTTCAGGAGGGTCAGAAACCATAATGATGATGCATCTTCACACCCTCCATCTGGTAGAATCTTTCTCCTCATTTCACAGATATGAAAACTGACCTCAAGATGACTAGTTTAAAGCTACATGGCTCCTCAGCCACCCAGGGACTGATAGGTGTTAGGTAGGGCTTGCCCACATTAGGATGTCCCTTCCCAGGCCTAAGCTCTTTTTGCCAGCTCAGACTAGACACCTGCCATGTTCACTCTGGAGCCACATCTCATGTGGCCATTTCCCTAGAGCAGCAACAGCCGCCAGTCCACAGCAGCCTCTTGTAGCCTCCTAAGGGGTCTCTTCTGGTGATAAACACTTCCTCCTGGACTGCTCCCCACCCCCAATATACTCCAGGCCCTCTCCCCAGGCTGGTGTCCCTAGGAAACCCTAGCCTGGCTCTGGCAGAGGGTCCCCCAGAGTGAGAGGTAGGAGAATGTCCTCATGACCCATGGCAAAATCCCACCCCCACTCCTACTGGCATTTATGACTCTTCCCAGTCTGACTCCAACCTTCAGCATGTATTCCTTGCCATGTCATCGAGCAAAGCTACCCGCTCTTTTCTTCAATGGGGTACCCCCTGCTCAGCATGCCCTCGTGAGAGCACCAGAGGCAAAGGACCTGGGGCAGGAGGGGTTATGTTTGTAGGGCTGGAGGCAGTCTGTGCGTCTGGAACCCAGAAAGTAAGGAAGAGTGCCTGGTATATGGGGTTCATGAAGCTGAGAAACCATAAGAAGGACTTTCATCTTTGTCCCAAGAGCAATGAGTGGGAGATGTCATTTTTAGGGTTTTAGGCAGGGAACAATGATCAGTTCTGCTCTGTGAAAGCTCTCTCTGGAGGTAGAGAGACCCAGGAAGGGGTCACTGCAGTTGTCCAGGTGGGAGAGGCTCTTGGAGCACCTTCTGCAGGAATCTGTCTGACCCCCCACACCCCACCCAGGACTTACTGTGAGGGTAAAGCAGGTGGTCATTGTGGGATGTGACTGGAGGGTCCCTGGGATCCCTAGTCTAGATTATAAGGCAGACTTGAGGCACCCATGCAAACATGAACTAGTTTACTCAACTGCATGCCCCAGATCCTGGCCCAGAATCTTGGGTTTATCTGCTGAATGGCTGAATGGCTGGTGGATAGATGGAGAGTGGGTGGGTGGGTGGATGGATGACCAGATGATTGGAGGGATGGAGGAGCGAATGGTATCCACTATCAGCTGCAGGCTGTGTTTGCCCTGGAGCACTCTCTGCTTCTGAGTCATAGAAGGATCTTCAAGCCTGAAGGTCCTGATAGGAGCTCCTAAGCCAGAACCTCTGATTTTTCATATGACCCTCCTGGACTCTAAAATACACTCAGCCCTTCCCGACTTCTCAGAGCCTCTTTGCTTATGAGTCAATTCTTGATTTTTTCCTTCCCCAACCATTATACATTTGACTCCCTAAAGTGCCACCCCCGCGAACCCTATCATTCAGCTGCATTGGTGGGGAGGCCTAGGAAGTTGCCTTCCCAGCAGTCAGACTATCCTTTGAGCTGCCTGGGGGTCCAGCTAGTGTTCCCTGGAGCAGGGGCTCAGAGAGGCACGCACAGGCTGGCAGCAGTCTGGTTTCCACCCTGGTCTTTATTGTTGCAGCCCTCCCTCAGGCCCTGCCCTGTGCCCCTGTTCCAGATGCCAGGCAAGCTGAGCCAGCCACCTCAGCAGGAGCTAATGTGGCTACTCAGAACAGGTCGGGAACAATGTAGTCACTGTGGACACCGTCAATCAGTCCTTGGCCGTTGTTGTGGACAAACCAACAGTCAACCTTTGTGCCGATGCTGGCGTCCTTCCTATAGTCTTTCTGGGAGCCCCTGGAGAAATAAGAGAGATGCCATGATACACAGAATAGGCAAGATTGAAAAAGGATGCAAAGTTGCCAATTCTAAGAGTCCAGAACTCTTTGGTCAAGAATGAGGTTCCACAATCACTCTTTCTAGGGACCAAGTTTAGCCTTTTCCTGATTAGAAGGGACCTAGATGGGTCCAAAACTCCAGAGGGAGATGAGAGTACCCACAGAAGACAAAAGCCTGCTGGGCCTATGTGCATGGGTAGAGAG
Organism: Cynopterus sphinx; assembly: GCA_030015415.1. Classification (NCBI taxonomy): domain Eukaryota; kingdom Metazoa; phylum Chordata; class Mammalia; order Chiroptera; family Pteropodidae; genus Cynopterus; species Cynopterus sphinx. Next base: position 115,744,621 of record CM057381.1, read on the forward strand.
GGTCTTTCCTCCTGGCTGGTTACTGGGTAGGGTAAGGATGTGAGTGGAGCCCCCTCACCTGGTGACTGTCAGCCGATGGTTCTTCACCACCATTGTGGCATGCGGCTTGGCAGGGTCAGAGCCTGAGTGGATGTCAGACACTTTAAAGTCAAAAGGATGGAAGAATTGCCCTGGGAATAAAAACATTCACACTGTCAGCCCTTGTCATCACCCTAGGTGATATGGCCACTGGCCTTCCAGGGTTAAGGCAAAGGCTGAATGGGATGTTGTGTGCTGGGTCTGAGGGAACTGGGATGGCTTTTCATATGGCTTTTGTCCTCTGCTATGTGAACAGCCTGGAGCTTGAGCATCCCATACCCAGCAGTCCATGTGTCTGTGCTGACATCCGATGACTGTCCACCACATAGAAGCCCAGAAAGTCCTGGTGGACAGGATGTTTCTTCCACACCTGGTGCAGGACAACCACAAAGGTAACTCCATCTCCAAAGGATACAACGATGTTCTTCTTTCTGTTGATTGTTACAGACAGCCTAGGAGAGAAAGGGCAGAAAGGGACCCAGTGGCCGTAACACTGGACATCTGAATCAAGGGCATCTCAACAGGGCCTTCCCTGTGCATGGCACCTGAGAGCACACAGACCCCATAGACTATCTCAGGGGCGATGGACAAAAGATACTTTATGTGCGTGACTATGCCCTCCACTGAGTGGGTTCTTGCTCCTCCATAAGCAGGAAGAGGGACTGTCCTGAGAGCTTGGAGACCTGGAATTGAGGCCAAGCTCAGCCACTGGCTTCCTGTGTGACCTTGCGCAGGTCCTGCCCCATCTCTGAACCTAGGTGGGAGTAAAACCCCTGCCTACCAGACTCTGGGCGATCTAAAGACACAGGAGAGGCTGAGTAGTTTAAGAACTGACAAGTTCCGCCAGAAAAGATGCAAATAGGATTATTATTATCAGATTTCCAGGTCCAACTAATGCTTTTATCCATGCAACCTTCTCCTCAAGGTCAGCCTTGTGAACTGTCCAGCTGCCAATTCTGGTTCTGACAGGGGCCCCAGGGGTTGGTTGGGGTCCACCATATTTACCCTACCTGGGCAGGCAGAAGCTGAATTCCAAGGCTACTGGTTTCCCCTATGACCCCATATAGAGCTTCTGTTCTGGGATTTCTCTACATCTCTTAGTCCTCCTTAGATCCTTAGACTATAACACCCCTCAGAGACCAAGTAGTGGGGTCTTACCCATCTTGTGTGACTGTGACTGTGTCCAGCCAGCTGAAGGTGCTCTGTGCAGCCATGTTCCACAAGGCAATCTTCTCTGTTGTCACCTCAATCCAGAAGTCCATCTGAGCATTGGCAATGCCAAGCTTGCCAAAGTAAGTCTTTCTGGTCTCAGAGTTGGGGCTGCCTCTTTTGTCGCCAATGATTTGCCCATTAACTGTGAAGCCTGCCAGAAGCATGGGGCAGTGAAAGACCAAGTGTGACCCTCTGAGTCCAGCTGGCCTTTCAGGATGTGCCTTCTCACTCAGCCAGATTTGCTGAGAAGTAGCAGGGTGGGGGCCCCAAGTAGAACCAGAAATTTAGAGCTAACCCTATCTGTTCTAGATACTTGGGTCATGCTGGTAGCTGAAGGCCTACATTGTAGATCTTCCCCTCATCTGGGCTAGGGAGTGTTGTTCAGAGAAAAACTATTCCCTAGATACAGTTTGGATCCTGCCCCTGGGGCCAGGCCGCCCTTAATTCTAACCATCTCCCCGATACTCTGGCCCCTGGGGGACTTGATGAGCCTGTGGTTCTGGACATCTCCCTCCAGGATATAATCCACATATGAATATAGGTGTGTTATAGGCAGAGTGAGGACCTGGTCCATGTGCCTACCCTGGGGGGCTCCAGGCCTTCCCAGGAAAAGATTCTGGCTCCAGCCCCAGCCCATCACCCCCACCTGTGATGGGGTCCTCAATGAGGCGCAGTACTGTGCCTGGCTCTTCGTCAATGTTGAAGCAGATCGCGTCATCTTTCTCTGGGACTTGGATGATGAAGTGGGGGTCCCCGTCCACTGAGGGTACATCAGAGAAGGAGCTGGCTCCCAACTCCTCTTACTGTTCCAGGGGCCTCCCCTCGCCTCCTGGCCCCTAGGGGATGGGCTCCTAGACAAGAGGAGGGACTGGGTTCTGGGCCTTGAGGCTCATCGTAGGAGGAGCCAGGGAACTCACCGTAGTAGTAGGGTGTTAGAGGACTCTGGTAGCTGTCTGGGGACGCAAAGGAAGAGAGGGTTGAGCTAAAGAGGTGCCAGTACCCCACCCAGAGTCTGGTCCATGCCTCTGCCCTTCCTGTTCCCTAATGCTCTCAACAACCCCTCTCCCCCACAGTCTCCTCAGGATTTAATCATCTGCCTGTTCTAGAGAGCCAATTTAGGAAAGACTCCAGTGGGGAATGGCACAGGGCCACACCCTGGGCAGTGGGCAGGGGACTGCAACAACAGTGTATACTCACTCAGGTAAGCCATGGAGGGGATCACTGAAAAAAGAAGTCGAAGAGCATTGATGAGCAAGGTTCAGGGTTTCCTCTACCCCCCACCCCTGTGCCTTCTGCTTGTCTTAAGGCTACCAGTACCCAAAGAAGCCACAACAAGGGAGATCAAGGGAGAGGATATGACCCTTGGGTTTAGGCTGTAGAAATGGGGACATGACCAGGGAACTTCTTTCCAGGGCTGGTGGTAATGTGGCTATAATTTTAAGGCCAGCGGCATGGCATTTTGATGTGGCTAAAATGAAAGCCATTAGATGGTCAGCTTCTCTATCATGAGTGATGCTCATAGCAGACATCATCCCCTACTTCTGACCTCCCACCCTCCCCCCGCGTTGGGTAGGCTGAGGCTCACAGCTGGCTGCTGTCCTTGGCGTCCTTGGCAGTGGAACACCCACCCACCTCCACACACTCACTCTGACCACGCGCACACACACACCAGTGACTACATTTAGCAGGGCTTTCCCAAGGGGAGAGCGACGACCCAGTCCAAATGAGCTGCTTGGATAGAAAAACCTGTACTGACGGAGGTAGGACAGGCAGGCAGGGGCTGGGGAAGACCTGCCTGGTGGTGATGGGCTTGTGGAGGCTGAGGTTCCAATTTTATGGTGAGAGCGGCTCAGAGTGCTGTGAATTCCAGCACAGGCACTGGAACCAGACTGTCTGAGCCAAAGTCCTGGCTCAGCCACCTGCTGACTGAACCCATGAGCAGATAGACTTAACCTCTGTGCCTCAGTTTCCTCACAGTAAAATGGGAACTGTAAGAGGACCCCCTTGAGTGTAAGTGTCTGATGTAGAAAATTTTGCTTATTTTACAGCTCACAGAAATCTCCAACCAATTTCCCCTCCTTGGGCAGGGGAAGCTACCCTCAATCAACTGACAATGACCCTAAGGTTCAGAGAGGGGCAGAGCATGGCCCAAGGTTGCTCATGAGTTGGCAGCAGAGCTGGGACCTGAGCCCAGGTGTCCTGAGGGTCCCTTCCTACGCTGGGCATCCCCAGTGTGCTTGGAAAGGCCTTTGTTCTTTTGTCTCTCTCCTGGGACAGCCACCCAGCTGCTGGCTGAAGCTCACCTACATCCAGAGGCCCTGTGAGGGAAGAAGAAGATAAATATGTTAGAAGCTATGGACCCCTCGTGTTGGGGCCAGTGTGATCAACTTGCTGCCTATCCAATCAGCCCTAAGCTGTGGACCTCCCATCTGCCAGGTATGCTCCCACTGGGTATCCCCTAGAACCAGGAGCTCCTGGAAGCCAGAGGCCTTGCTTGGACCAGCGCTTTGCCTTACATGCCTCCCAGAGCCACCACCCCCACTCCACCCCACTGTCCACTGAACCCAGTTGCAGGTACACTCAGGACTCCCCTCTTTGGGTCTGGTTGAGCAGGCCCCAAACCAGCTTCCAGCTTTCAGAGCTATTTTTACTATTATAATCCCCAGGAATATGCTTCAGGCCTAACTTTAAGGCTGGAAGTGCTTCTCTTTGTCTAACTGACTCCTTCCATGCTGCAGACTAAGTCCTTTCACTGAAAATGACCTTGGGCAGAGTGCCCCTGTACTCACATCCCTTTAGAGACTCAGAGACCTCTATTTACTGCACATCCCATTGTATATGCTGACAGCTTCACTCCCTCTACAACACCCTCCTTAGCCCTTGGCCAGTTTCAGTGCCTCTGGACCTGCCCCTCTTTAGTAGGTCTAGGTGTCCCCAGCCTGGCCCACTCTTCTTTAGAGCACCCGCAGCCTAGGTCCTGGAAGGATTTTTCCAGGTTCTGGCTTCCACTGTCCATGCCCACCTTCCCCAGGCTTGTCGGCAATGGCCATCTCGTTCTCATTGTCCTCAGGCTTGGTCACCACCATGGAGGTCAGTGGAGTCACAAAGTGATACTTGAGAGACAGGTCCAGGGCCTGAGCCGTGAGGTTCTCTTTCTCATCGCCAAGAGCATTTTTGCTGCGGAGAGGGGCAGGGCAGGAGGGTCAGCCCAGGAAAGCTCCCTGCCTGCCTTCTCCTGCTCTGACTCCCAGCACCAGGCCAAGAACCCCAGAGACATCCTCTCCCCAGGATGGAGCCCAGTAGTGCTTAGAAAAAGAACTAGTTCACCAGCTCCCTGGAACAGATGGATAGACTGTGCTTCCTTTCTGAGGGGGCCTCAGTTTCCCCACCTATAAAATATAAGGAGCTTCAAATGGCCACTGCCACTCAGGATGAGCACTCAGCATGTGCCAGACCTTGCACCAAGGGCTTTATAGGCTAATCTCACTCAAAAAACAGCTGGCATGGCCCTCTCAAGCGGGCCCAGGCTCTGCCGTCTGGGGACTGAGGGCGGGGTCCTAGCCTTCTCACCAACACTGTCCCCAGATGTCAGCCTGGGCTCTGACCCTGAAATAACATTTTGAGGGGCTGGGAAGATAAGAGGGCAGGGCAACTGTGTGGGGTACACTTCCCCAGGTGTGGCCTAGTCCACCTCTTCTTCAGCACCCCAGAGCAGTGGCAGGCACAGGGAGGTACTGAGGCAGTACTGGGGACCTGGTGTGGGATATGGCAATGCAAGCAGTGGGCCAGGGTCACCGTTTCTCTAGCAGCTGCTCAATGGTGAGGTAGGCCCAGAGCCTCTCGATGTAGTTCCCAAAAATGTAGTCCTGCTCCCGCAGGGCCTTCTCCATCTCCATCATGTCTACCTCCTCTGTGAAGGTCAGGTCATTGATGGCCTGGGGTAGGGTGGAGAAGGTGAGAAGCTTGAGGGCTGGAGCCCTGGAGCCAGGTGGACCCAGTTCAGGGACCACCACTGCTGGACTATCAGCCAGGTGGCCAGAGCCCCATCAGTTCCTGTCTCCCATCCCCAGCACACCTCCAGGCCCTGGCCCAGCTCACCCCATGGCCCTTCACATCCGCCTTAAAATTATTCATGTCTTTGTCCACCAGGCGCCCGGCCACCACAATCTCAGAGCCATCATAGAAGTGCTGGTAAGTGTTCTTGGTGAGATCCAGGATGGCATTCTCAGGGTACTCCACCTCCACACTTGTCAGCAGCGGGTTGGCCACCTCTTCATAGAAGCCCTGGAGCCCAGATAGATACCTGGTCATCTCAGGCCACCAGGGCAGGTGGTCATGGAGAGGACAGAGTGGGTGGGCTCCTACTGATGCTTTTGAAGGTTAATGAGTCCCACAGGCTGGGCAGTCCTGGATCCTGATCTCTGTTTCAACATGGCTCTGGCTGTGCCCTTCAGTGTGTGGGAGACCTGCCTGACCCCCTAGGCAGAGACTGGGAAGAATAAAAAAGGTAAGGATAGAGTTCTTGGCACATAGACAGTACTCCAAAACTGTTTGTTGGAATGAAAATAAAAAGGAGAAGGAAAGGAGGAGGGGCTGACTAGAGAAGGTGATATGGGTGGGAGCAGATGAGGGTAAGGGCATGCGGGTGCAGGGAATCCACTACAGCGGTGGAGACACACTTACCTGCACTAGGGAGAAGTGGGTTACCAGATTTAGCAAATGAAAATACAGGATATACAGTTAGGTTTTGATGTCAAGTAATTTTTAGTATAAATATGTCTGTTATGAGATGAATCATGTACCCCCAAAATACATAGGTTAAATTCTTTATCCTTAGTACCTCATTTGGGGGTAGGGTTTTTACAGAGGTGCCTAAGTTAAAGTGAGGTCCTTGAGGTGGGCTCCCATCTGGTATGACTGGTGTCCTTATGAAGGGGGAATCGGGACCCAGAGATAGGTACACATAGGGAAGATGTTGTGAAGAGAGAGAAGACAACTATCTACAAGCCAAGGAGAGAGGCCTGAAGATCCTCTCTCACAGCCCTCAGAATGAACCCTGTCAACACGTTGATCTTGGATCTCTAGCCTCCACACTCTGAGACAATAAATTTCTGTTGTTCAAACCGCTCAGTTTGTAGTACTTTGTTATGGCAACCCTAGCAAACTAAGCAGTATCCCATACAAAATTGGGGGCACACTTACACTAAAAAATTACTCATTTTTTAAAAATTAGAAATTCTTATTTAACCAATGTCATATATTGGATCTGGCAATCCTTTGAAGAAAGCAGGTCTGTTCTGTGTAGCCTGAGGATAAAATCAGAAACTTTCCTAATGGGTAGGAGGTAACCAGAAGTAGATTTAAACCCAAGAGGAAGTTCTTTTTAATAACTGAAATTGTCACATAACAGAACAGCTTCCTGAGGAAGGAATGAGCTCCTCATTCCTGGAGGCATGCAAGACAGGGCATACCTGCAACTGCAAGTTGGCGTCGGAATCCTCATAAATGCGCCGGGCAAGCCCATGGTTCTCTAGGGCCATGCTTTCCAGGAAGTTGTAATTCAGATTTTCGCCAAAGCCCAGGTTATATAAGGGGAACTTGCCCCCGATGGCGTTCCGCACGTTCTCCTGGATTTTGGGGGGTCTGCTTTCACCTGCAGGAGAAAGTGGTGTTTACATTCTAGCCACAGTCCCAACAACTGTCTGGACCCCTACGCATGCAGAGCTGATGGAGTCATGACCATGATCCATCATCATCAGGGCAGAGGGTGGGGAGCCCCGGCAGGAGGATGTAGGGCCCTGCCCTTGAGGCAGGTTCACAAGCCATGAAGGATCCTGGGGAGAGCTGCCTGAGGTCTTACAGCAAGCAGGTGACAGAACCTGGTTGTGATTCAGAGCCATAGCTGCCTGCCTCACCAACATTGGCGTCTCCATCGGTCAGCATGATGATGATGGAGGTGCTCCTCTCTGGAACTGTGTGTTCCTCCCGGGCCTTGTTCAGCATGCTGATGCCTCTCAGCAGCCCGTCATTGATGTTGGTCACTGGCACACAGATAGACAGCACTGTGGGAGGGGATCCTCAGGGTGCCAGGGTGAAGGAGATCAAGACAGCAGGACCTGCTCGTTTGCCAGGGACCCTGTCTGCCAATGCATGGGGTACTCATTAAATACTGAAAAGTGAGTAAGGAAAGAGTGGTTAGCTCTTTCAAGTCGGGGAAAAAAGATCAGACTCTCAGTGTTGCAGGAAGGATAGAAGCACATGGTGATTGTAAAAGCAATTTGGAAAACAGATGGACTCCCAGCCCCTCACTGGAAGGAGAAGGGAAAAATAAAGACATCACTATTGATTTTCTGTAAGAAATCGCTAATGATAAGGATTCTCTATGGCTTTAGCTTGCTGGGACTTGTGGGGCACCAGGATCATGGGTTAGAAACAGTGAGTTTTCCTAAACCACAAAGAAGACACCCCAGTATCAAGTCTGAGGATCATCCCCAACACCTCTGCCCTCAGCCAAGCTCTGCAGGGCCTGAGCCAGCAAAGTCTGTGTCCCAAGGAGGAGGGAAACAGGCTGCTCAGAGAGAGAAGCAGTGGGAACTTCTGCTCTCTCTTCTGTTCTTACTTCCTTGATCCTGAATATTCCTCACAAATGTCCTGGCCTCCTGAATGTTCTCAGGAGTGGCTTGAACTAATTTGTCTTTCCAAGTGATCACGTCTTCACTGAACAGGATGAAATTCAGGAAGTCTTCTTCTTTCACATCATCCAGGATTTTGAGGAGGGCATCTTTTGTCTGGAAAAGAGAAAGACAAGCAGACAAGAAGCTGGGAGAGGGAGCCGCAGATGGCCCAGTGTTTTTCCAGCCCTGCTGGGCTGGCTGGCCGTGCCATTTACAACAAAAAGGAATAGATGCTTTGTGCCTTTTGTTTGTTTGTTTGTTTTTAATCCCATGCCCCTTTCTCCTCTTTCACTGGAAATATCAGATTTGTCCACTAAAAAAATGCTCTCTCTCCCTCCCACCCCTAACCCCAACTCGCATGGAGGAGAGTACCTGCTCCATTTTCCGACCATGCATGGAGCCGCTGATATCAATCACGAAGACCACATTCTTAGGCACTGTAGGAAGGCCTTGAGGTGCAAAGAAATGCACGAAGTAGCCATTGACTATCTGGAAAGGAGAAGGAGAGACTGGAGGCCCATGTCTCTTCAGCAACCTCACATTGGCAACTCTTACAAATGGAAGCAGACATTTAACAGCCCAAGAAGATGTGTGTTCCCACCCTCCAGGGGTTGCCACACAGGCTCTGGGCTGCCTGCCACCCCCATGCCCTTCAGGTACCTCAGCCGTGGGCTATGGATTGAGGGTGATGGCACTAGATGCAGCTGCAGTCCCTCCCGCATCCGCCCTCACTCCACCATGATGTGGATTTGACCAGCCTGATGGAGACAGTAGAGAGGTACCTGCACGTTGGCTGGAGATTCTCTGTTCACGTCGTAGGTGATGGTGAAATCTCCATTGAGGAGGGAGTCTGTACAGGTTGGGCATGAACGCTGTTGGTCCAAGGTGGGCTTGAAGTACACGTGGCCCTGAGGGAGGGAGATTGAGGGCCTTACTCAGCTTGGCCAGGGCCTGCGCACTGCAGACCTCAGCCCAGGGGCACCTTAGTGAGCGGAGTGCCACCCTCACGGGAGGCGCCTAGAGATGAGCACCTGGGCAGCCCTGCCACCGTCCAGCTTGCACTGGCCTTTCTGAGCACCTCTCTCCCTTTAGAGATAGGGGCTCCTTGAAGGGCATGAGCTTGTCCAATTCAGCCTTTGTCCTTTCCTGATCAATGGGCGGCACAAGTCCCTTAGCTCAGCCTACTTGGCACTCAACACTGAGAAGCCATTTAGGGAAGAGACTTTTGCACCATGAAAAGGAACTTCATGTTGGGTGGTATTGCATGCATTGGTGCCAAGTGGAGGGGGAAGGGGAAGCAGAGCAGGGAGGTGGGAGAGGGCCCAGGGCAGGGGTACTGCCCTGCAGAAGGCAGCAGCCCTCTGAGTATGTGCTCCCTGGGCCTTGCCCTGGAAGTCCTGAGTAACTGAGGTTTGATATTTCTGTAAACATTTATGCATCCACTACCCACAACCAGTAAGGCCCTGGAACAGCTGGGAGCCTTTGGGGCTAGAGCCAACCACCAGCACCAAGAATAAAGTTTCCTTTCATCTTTCACCTCTCAATGTGGAGTCAATAGATCTAAATGACTCCCTTTGACCTTAGTCTCCTTATCTATAAAACACAGACATGAACCTGCCCTGCCTACCTCCCAAGATAGAATAGGACCAGGCTTGATGAATGGTTCCCCTATTTCCCCACTCCCTTCATTTAAGACCCCAGTTCCTCTGCTGGGTCATTGTCAGCAAGTAGTCTTATGCCTTTGGCATCCTTACTCCTGACACAGGTAGCCTGGGAGACAGTGATGATTACAGATTTATTCCCCTACTACACACACACACACACACACACACACACACACACTTGCATCAACCAAACAGGGGCCTCTGATTGGTCCTGCTAGGGTCTGCGTTCCTGCCCCTGCCCACCCCACCCCCGGGCCTGAGAGGCATCTATACCACCTTTTTCCCCGAGAAGGACTTGGTGAGGGCACTGCCCAGGAGGTCATTGGTGATGAAGGAGGCCTCAGCGTCCAGCATGCTGATGCCCTGGGGCTCGAAGATGTCTGCCTCAATCTGAAATGTCCAAAGGTAAGGAAGTGTCCCTCCATGACAGTGCAGAGGCTAGCCTCCAGGACACGGCCAAGGGGAAGGAGATGGGTCAGTGATGGTGCAGGGACAACTCTGTGACAGCCACACCTGGTGTCTCTCACTGAGAAAATGGCCAAAATTGCCCATCAATGGTATTCTAACCCCAAAGCTCTCCCTCTTTCCTCCCAGGTGGGGTTTAAATTTCACTGCTAAAGAGTTTCCTTACACTTTCAGCTCTGATGTAGGTAAAACACTCACACAAACAGTTACAAGATATACAGAAACACTTTTTGATGTTGCCCCCAAGGGCCCAGCACCCAAGGAACTGGGTAGGCCCAACCCAGCCTCCTCCCTCTTACCTAGTTGCTGTAGCCAGAACCATTGTAATTTCCCCGAACTTCCTCAGCCAAATTGTGGGGCTGAGACTTCTGTGTCCCTGACCCTGCTCTGGACTCTGTCCCAGGGGCTCTACCCCGACCCCTCACCCGATCCCCCACAGTTTCAGCAAGGGCTGTAGGAGTGCTTGATTACCTCGAAGTGCTTGACCAGTTGCTTAGGCTGGACTTTGAGGTACATCTCATACTTGCCCTTGTGCCTCTTCAGCAGCTCCTCATAGGTTAGCTCAAAGGTGACCTTGCTGCCCGCAGCCACATTGACTGAGACCGTGAATTTCTCCAGCTTCCTCCCAGAGGCCCTGAATGGGGGTGTAAGACAATGACTGCCCCACTGACTGCACAACCTCACCCATCTTGGGCCGTAGATTCAAGGCCCAGCCCCTTAAGGGAAACACCTTCCCACTCTAAGCCTTGGTTGCCTCAACTTCAAAATAAGATAATGTGAGAATTACAGGCACATTTTGCGATAATAATAATAGTAATAACAGTAATGATAATGATAATTTCTGCTTTTCTTGTTGTTTGCATCCCTTGCAACCCAGACATTCTCTTCAAGGCTTTGGTGGTCTATGCTTACTTGACCAAGCCAGCTGTCTTGCCCTGAGACACGGCCTTTTCATACTGCTTCTTGGCAACTTCCTTCTCCTTGACGTTCCCAGGGTAGGTAACACCATCGATAGTCCTGCAGGGAAAAAGAGAGTTGGCCAGCTCATGTTGGGCCAGACTCCCATCCTGAGCCTAGAGCCAGCAGCCAAGGAGACACCCACAAGGTGAAGTTGGTGATGAAGGCCGTTTTGGGTAGCTCCACATCAAAGGAAACCTCCTTTGCAGTATCTGCCCGGTTGACAGCCCTTGTGGTAACGACATTGTGAGCAAAGCGGGAGGTCACCTTGCAGCTGATCTTGGTGCTGTAGACCTCAATGCCGTCGACCTGTGGGAGTAGGGATGGTAGTCAACAGTGGTGGCCGGTCAGTCTGGGCCACTAGGAAACCAGGTCTTCAACCTTGCCATTCTCCTTCCAAGTTCCCTTTACAGATATCAAAGCCTCTGCCTGGTAAGTGACCCCTCTCTTGTCCCGGTCACCCGTGCTGGAAGCCTGGACGGTGTCCTTCATCCCCAGGTTCTGATGGTGGGTATATGGGCAGTCCTGCTGCCTTGTGGCCTATGCTGGCTTTTGTGAGCACATCTCTCCCCTCGGAGATGAGGGACTTCTTGGAAGGCAGAGGCCTTGTCTGATTCAGCCTTTGTTTCTCCCTATTCACTGGGCCCCACGAGTTCCTTAGCTCAGCCTACCTCGTTGCTGGGCAGCAAAAAGTCACTTAGGGAGGAGAGTTTTGTACCATGAAAAGGACTTCCTATTGTGCCAAGAGGAGAGTGGGGAAGGAGCGGAACGGGAGGAGGGCAGCTCTGCCTCCTTAACCCTGTAGTCTATTTCTATGCACTGTAGCTGGTGAGAGCTTACAAACCCCCGAATCTGACCCTGTCCCTGCTCCAACCTAAAGCTCTCTCATGCTCCCTGTCACTCTCAGGATAGTGTTCCCCATGGCTCTGAGATCCTCCAGACAGATTCTGCCTCCTCCATTCAACATGCTCCAGCCAAGCCAGTTCTCTGCTCCTAGTTCCTTCTGCTCATCCCTCACACTTCTGCTTAGAAAGATTATGGTCATACACACTCCACCTGCCTACTGTGTCCTTTGGTGATTGGCTGACCCTGTCTCTCAAATAGGCACTTAATTATGGTGTGTGGGAAGGTCCTTCATGCCCCCAATACCTTCTTTCCCATGGTGAGGAGGAGGGTGGACTGAGGGAGGCTCTAGGGAGATGTCTGGAGTAAGCAAGGATATAAAGATGCTTCATGGTGGTAGGACAGGGCCATTCACTGTGTCCCCAGCCCAGTCTGGTAGCAGCAAGTGCTTGGTGTTTGTGGAAGGAAGGACTGGTAGAATAGCTGTCCTGGGCTACATCTGGTGAGGTCCAAGAGGACATGGTTCTGAGGCACGTTTTCCCAGGTGTCTCGAGTCACATGGTGGTATGCCAGGGCAGGGGGCTGTGAGCTGTTAGCCAGTTGTAAAGGACCTGCTATGATGCTGCACCTCTTTAGTTGTTGTGCAACCGGCTCCATCCCGCCCTACTCTACCCTGCCCCATCCCTGGTGAAAGTCCTCACCCCTTCCAGGAGGCTCCGTTTCTGCAAAAACAAAAACAAACAGAAGGTCAAGCCGAGGCCAAGGCCACCGTGGCCAAGGTGCAGGCTCTGGGCTGAGGCCAGAATGACTCCCCCACATACACCTTGAAGGGCCTCTGAATGTAGAACTCACTCAGAGCCACACGTCAGATAGAAAGGGCTCTGAGTAGATGGGAAACAGATCTGGAACAGGCAGGTCTCCAGGCTGCCCAGGGGAGCAGGGCAGGAACCAAACCAGGAACTCTCCCTGCCCCATATCCCCTGACTCACTCTGCCCTTCCCTCTTACCCCAGGCCCCTGAGGCCTCCTCTCAGAATCACTGCACCCCACAGGGCTTAGCTCAGCCCTTCCTAGAGACCTCTGCCTTTTTCTCAAAAGTGAACCTTTACGGCTCCTCAGGGAGGTGAGCAGTTTGTGGTGCCTCATCCATTTGACAGGTGGGGAAACAGGCCCAGGTAGATTTAAGAGCCTTGTCCGGGGTTAGACAGCAGGTTTGGAGGCCAGTTCTCCCAACACCCGGCCCTGTCCCCTGCAGCTCACTGCCCAACCCTCTGCCACCCCCTCATCCATGTCGAAGATCGTCCAGGCTGGTATCTCTGCCTGTGCGACAGGCCCAGATGGTGAAGAGGGAACAGACTTACCTCAAGCAGCCGAGCATGGCTTCTTGGCAAACCAGAGGCCAGCAAGACAGAGAACAGGGCCAAAATGAGGCAGGGCCACTGAGCAGATGCCATCGCTGAGCACACAGGCCTGGCCCACAGTCTTTATATGAGCCAGCTGACCAGTAGGGTCAGTGACCTGCAGCGTGGGGTAGGAGGAGCAGGAGGCGGAAGGCTCTCTGGGGAGCTGGGGGGTGGGTGGAGTAACGGGGCCTGGATCTGCCTGTACCAAGGGGGCCTAGTGGGTATTGTCAACAGTGTTGGGACTTCACTCCAAGGAACGGGGGGACATGGAGGCCCTGGGGAAAGCAAATCTGTGTGTTGGCAAATGAGCCCTGGGACTCCCTGTGTGAGAGTGATAGTGACAGGGTGTGGAGTCACATTTAAAGCCAACAGCATCTCTCAGCATTGTTGCCTCTTACCCACACCACTGAGATGGCCTCTGGATCTCAGCCACTCTCTTCTCAAGGCAGCCAGGGCGCAGAACCAGATCCATCACTCTAAGGCTCTGATTTCCATTGAAACTCTTGTTCACTATCCTTCTGTGGTTCTCATGGCCCCAGGGAAAAGACGAACCCCAAGTCCTGTGATCCAGCTCTCTCTGTGACCTGGCTCCAACTTGCTTTTCTGAACTTGCTCTCCTCCCACTGGCATGCCCTCCCCTTTCTGCACATCACATCTCTCATCCCTGCCAGCCCCAGTACCCTCCTCCAGAAGCCTTCCTCTTTCATCCCCTAGCTCACCACAGACAGCCTGTTCCATCTTTACCCTGTGTTGAGGTTTACCTGTTTAGGATTGATTGCTGCCTCTAGACTCCAAGCTTCTGCAGGGCTAGGTCATGTCGCATTCACCCCTGCATTCCCAGGGCCTGGCCAGGGACTCCACTGCCCTCAACCTCTTAAAGAGCTGGGCCCCAAAAATCTGCAGTGAGGCTGGAGTGCTGGCCTCCAGGGCAGTGGGAGCCTCAGAAGCAGGGTCTGGTTCCTTCCTAGTGGGGGCTGGGAACTCCTGGGCCACACCATGGGCCTGCCAGCCCCAAGACCTTCCAGAATGGCAGCCATGTGCCTGCCATACCCATGCCCTTCTGAGAAAAATGACCCTGGGATTCTCCCTTTCAGCCACTACTAAATGGAGTTGATGAAGATGCCTGGGCACCGAGTGGCTAATTTATGGATTGCACCATGGCCTTGGCTGAAAGCTCTGCATCTGACTGTGAGATATACAGAGATTTGACCACTGGGAACAGAGAAACAGTGAGCAACTACTTCATCCCCAAATACTTGGACTTTTGTGAGAGGGACAACTCAAAATAGGAATTCTGAAGCTGCTCAAGAGGACCCTGAGGGACAGCTGGGGACTTGGAAGGGACCCAGAGTCATCACGCAGAATTTAGAATTAGATGGAATGTAAGAGATCTGCAGGTTTACCCCATTTCTTCTCTATAGAAGGGGAAAATGAGGCCCCAAATGGTCAGGGCCTTGCTCAGAGTGACCTGCCAGAGGGCAGCCCATGGCTCTCCCTCAAGAAGCCCAGGATACAGCAGACAGCGGGTTGGTCTCTGAAACTCCACTGGCCACTGCCTAGCCTGCCACCAATGGCTTTGTGTTTCCTGGGCCTGGGGAAGCTGTGGAGCTCAGTATTTGCATTATTGATCTAAACCCTTGTGAGCCTCATTTAGAATGGGAACTAAACAGAAGCCAGCAGATTAAAAAGAGAAACACTTTGAAAAGGAGTGGAGGCCCATCGACTTTCAATGAAAGTGCCGGCAGCTCCCTGAATTGTGGGTTCACCTCCCTGTATCCTGTGACATTGCACTTTAACTGGTCCCAAGGCAAAGCCAAGGGAAAGAAGGAGCCTTGATTGGGTGTATCAGGAATCAGTGTAAGGAGTAGCTAAGCTATTGTTCTTGGCCACTGAAACCACAGCTTCTGAGCAGTGGCTGCCTCTGCCTGTGGGGACTTTCATCCTCATCCAGAGGTTGTAAACCCCTGGCTAGGAAATCTGGCTGGGGCAGGGATAATTAAGCGCACAGATACTAACACCAGAAAGCATAGGTTCAAATCCCATCTCTGCCACTTACAAAGTGAGTGATTTTGGACAAATTACTAACCTCAGTTTCCTCAGCTGTAAATGGGCCTGATAAAAGCCCCCCATAAGGCTGCTGGGAACATACATTTAGTTAATTCAACTAAGGCACTTAGAACAGTGCCTACCTACAGGAAGCGCTGAGTCAGATGTGGACGTTGTTTGTCATTCCTATACATGCCACCAGAGTGTCATTTTGTCCCTGGACCTGTCAGGGGACACTCAGGGCATTCAGAGGATATGGGACCAGGCAGCGGCAGAGAACAGGGTGGAGTGAAGTGAATTGTGGGCTTCTTCCTGACCCCTTAAGCCCTTCTCAGGGTCAGCATCTTGGGTTGCCTCTCTGCCACCCTCCCTCCCAAAGAGCACCAAGCCTGGGCTGGACACAGTTTCTCTTTAATAGAAATCATAGGTGCTTTGATACAGGTGACCACTCGGCCAGGGAGGTATGGCCTGGGCAGCAAATCAGGATGCTGTCCTCCTCCTCTGCCATGGCCCCAAGGCAGGACACGTGTGCTGACTAGGGGGCCCAGAAGATGTCTGGGACGATATAGTCAGTATGAACGCCATCAATCAGCCCGGCTCCGTTGTTGTGTATGAACCAGCAGGTCACCTTGGTCCCCTGCCGGGGGTCCTTGCTATAGTCTTTCTGTAAACCTCTGGGAAGAGACAAGTCATTCAGGGTTATCTTTTGGACCCAGCAGGGCTACACCACCCCTGTGAGACCTGGAAGAAGGCCTGGACCAATAACGGGCAATGCCAATGGCAGAGATGCTGGCAGGGCAGTTCACCTACCTAGTGACTGTCAGCTGATGGTTCTTCACCACCATTGTGGCATCTGTCTTTGTGGAGTCTGAGACTGGGTGGATTTTGGACACTTTATAATCAAAGGGGTGAAAGAATTGTCCTGAAAAGGCACATTGGAGGCAGAAATTACCACTGGAGAGATTTGCTCATTCCTTGCCCTTAGTAGGCGCCCAAGGGGGGTTTAGAAAGTTGCTTAAACTTTTTTTTTAAAGGCCTTGACAGTTTTCTGATGTATTTTGGCATCAAAACCACTCCTTTAGTTCACCTGCTATAGAGAAGAAGATACACTGTCAGGTGGTCATACCTCTTGTCTTTTGGGGCCAATTCCTAAGGAATCTGGCCAGTAGAGAGGTTTGATGGGTACGTGCCCATGGAAAGCAGGGTCTGCAGGAAGGCCACAGGAGAAGTAGTGTGGCACAGGTCTCTGGGAGCCCACTGGACCTTTCTGTTTGCTAATTGTGTCTCTCCCCATTTGCTCCCTGGCTTACCTACACTTTAGTATCACCTGCAGTCCACCCCCATCTCCACCAAATAAAGGCTGTGTGTTTGACTGCAGTCTTTTTGAGGGATATGACCCTCACCAGAACAAGCCCTCTTTGGAGCCCTGAGCCTTGGAGGGCATGTTGGAGATGGGCCTGTCCTGGTGCCCAGCTGTAGAGCTGACCAGTCTACTGGCTTCAATACCTCACCCCACAGTCTGCCTGCCTAGTCAGACATACCCAGCAGACCATGTGTCCGCGTCGACATCCGGTGACTATCCAGCACGTAGAAGCCCAGGAAGTCCTGACGGATGGAACTCCCCTTCCATACTCGATGCAGGACGACCTCGAAGGTGCCCCCATCCTCCACAGACACTACTAGGTTTCTCTTCCTGTTGATGGTCACCACCACCCTGCAGGGCCAGGTGGCCATGAGGACAGGTGTGATTACATTTCACCCTCTCTGTTCAGCTACCTTTGTCCTCTGGGACCCATCTTCTATGACCTCCCTACCCTTGCCCCGATTTTTGGGTGTTACCTGTTCCACGCTTCTTCCCACATGTTTCTATTGTATATGGAGCCCTTAAAATGGGCTAGGCCCTGTGCCAAGCCCTCCGTGCATACTACATCATTCAATTCTCACTCTGATCCCGTGAGGACTAAGGCTCAGAGAGGTTAAGTAACTTTCCCAAGGTCGCACAGCTATATGCAGCAAAGCCAGGACTTGAACTCCAGCCTGCCTCATTTCAAAGTCTGTGTTCTTTGACTTCTGCTCTTGACCTATGTCCTCCATATTAGACTCTGCCCACCACTTCCTCTAGCTCGGCTGCCTAGCATTTGGCTCTGGTGCTCAGTAGAGTTTGTTGAATGAAGGAAGAACAAGCATGAGACAAGTATACTAAGACAGGTGCTGAAAGAGGAGCTCAGAGAAATTCAACAGAAGAGATTAGGAGGGCTTCAGAGAAGAGGTAGCCTTTGTGCTGGGCCTGAGAAGATGGGCTGGCCTTATATGGTGGAGATGGTGATGGGCTGCATGGTCGCAAAGGCATCCAGGCAGCTGGGTCCAGGACATACGTCCAAAAACTGAGGGAAATGAGGAGTGGGGGAGATCCATGTCTGCATGG
Organism: Cynopterus sphinx; assembly: GCA_030015415.1. Lineage (NCBI taxonomy): Eukaryota > Metazoa > Chordata > Mammalia > Chiroptera > Pteropodidae > Cynopterus > Cynopterus sphinx. Next base: position 115,762,387 of record CM057381.1, read on the forward strand.
CTCACACGGAGGCCATGTAAACATATTTCACTGACGTGACTCAGGGGACAATGAGGGCCTGGCAGACTCAGGCAGCAGAGCTGGCTTTCGGGCTTCTGCCTTGGCCCCCACCACAGCACCCCTGCCTCCCTGCCCAGGCCCCGGTCCCAGCCTGGTTACTCGTCCTGCCGCAGGGAAGCCTGGTCCCTCCAGGAGAACACGGGCCCGCCTGAGCCGGGGTTCAGCGTGATGTTCTGAGGCGTTACTTCCAGCTGAAAGCCGGTTGCAGGGTTTGCAATCCCCAGCCGCCCGAAGTATGTGCCCTCATGCTGTCCATGACTCCCGGACTTGTCACCAATGAGCTGTCCATTCACTGAGAAGCCTGCAGTGGGGCGAGGGGCCACCCAGATCAGGGGAAGGTCAGCTATCGCTAGCCCCTCCCCCAGCCTTCCTTTGCTCATGCCTCCTTCCTGTGAGATCCCCACATCCCACCCATGCCACGCCATCTTTGAGGGTCTTACCCCACAAGAGGAGCCTTTGGGCTGGTCCAGGTTGCACACAATACTACCCGCCCCCTCCACATACTAACTATGCAGTACTTAGTCCTCTGGCCTGGGCCCTGAGGGAAAAGTCTTGCAGGACTTGGCCTGCTCCTTCTCTGTAGCCCCAGTCTCTGACATGGGGCAGATGACAGTAGGTGCTGCGGACACATTTGTGGGTCCCCTTCACAGAGGTGTCCTCTGACCTGAGCAGCCAAAAATCCCCCTCACCCTCTTCACTATCCTAACACAACAGGTTTCATGCTCTGAAATTGCCATCTAAGAATTTGTTTACTTGTTAGTCTCCCTTCTCTAAACTCCATGGGAGCAGGGACTTTGTCTCAGTTTCCACTGTGTCCCTGGCCCGAGCAGGTGCTCAACAAACATTTGCAGATGAACTGACTGGACTGAGAAGTCAGGAGAAGTGACCAAGAGATAGATGTCATTCCCATTACCTGAGCATTGCTAGGGAGACAGACTCTGAGGCTCCCTCAGCCATGCTGGGGGAAAAGGCAGGGCAGGGCAGCTACATAATTGGCAGGACTCAGTACAAAATGAAAATGAGGGGCTGCCTGTTTTAAAATTGTTAAGAATTTCAAGACAGCAACAAAAGAGCATGAAACCAAGTCTAGATAGAGCCCTTCTAAGCACAGGATCCAGAATGCCTGCACAGGCCCAGGCAAATAGATGGAGCAAGAAGGAGGGAAGTCAAGGTCAGCCAGGTGACAGACAGGTGCACAGGGTATAGGAATTGGAGGCCACGGCCACTGTCCTGTCCATGCCTGAACATCAAGGGCAGAGGAGCCCAGACCCTGACCTTTCTGGCAGAGGATGTGATATCACTGTACCTGTGTTGGGGTCCTGCACCAAGCTCAAGACCACACCAGGCTCTTCGTTGATATTGAAGCACAGGGTATCCTGTTTCTGGGGCACGTGGATGATGAAGTGAGGATCAGTGTCCACTGGGAGCACAGAATGGAGTCCATTAGATTGGGCATTGGGCAGATGGAGCCAGCCAGGGGCAAAGGTCCAACCAGTCGGGGTGTCCCTCAGACCCTCCTGAAGACTCACCACCAGTTACTTGGTATGGCAACTGCTGGACACCGTAAGTGGGGTAAGTTGGAGAAGGCTTCTGGACGGCTGACAGCACGAACGCTGATGGCAAAAGCAATTGGCATTTAGAAGGAAGAAAGCTGGGCTTCCCTAGAGCTGCTGGCTCCTTTTCTAAGATGCCTCCCACCCCTGGGGCCACAGGAGCAGGAATGCACACAGAGCCCTTGAAGCCTCTTGGGAGGTAGGAAGAGAAGTTTGGGCCAGCGCAGTGGGCTGACCCTCTCTGTCTCCTTCCATGGGGACCTGGTGGAGCTGGTGGCATAAGGGCAGGGGAGGCCAGGCCCACATCGGGGCTACTGTCTGAGGATTCCCAGTGAGAGGCAGTGAGGAGAGCTGGAGCAGAGAAAGGAAGACTTGGGCTGTTGTTTCCTCATCAGGCAAAACCTAGGGGCTTTGCTCAGGACTGAATTCACAGCCTGAGGGAGAGTAATATGTGGAGGTGTGAGGTACAGCTGTGCATCATCAAAATGGCTGCCACTTACACTTTCTTGATCCCAGCATCTCTGTGGAGTACAACAGAGGACAGTGTCACCCTTGCCACCCCACACAAAAGGCACACGCACCTCATTTCCCAAGCACACCCAGGGCCCAGAGGCCAATCAGGCCTGGGCCGACCCTCCTCTCGGGAGGTTCCAGCCCTCCCCCCAGAGTCCCAGGCATCCTCACAGACACGTGCTCATATGAGGACCCCAATGGAGACTGGTAGGGGATTCAGGCTATGCAAGGGTCCCCACATACACAGGAGGAAGCAACTAGTTTGTGGTAAAGTGGGCAAGGGCATTGTGGGGAACAAGAAATTATAAAGGGCTGGAGACAGGGAGATGTGGGGATGAGGATGGGTGCTGGAGCAAGTGCCACTTGCCCAGCCACCAGGAGCTCCTTGAGAAAACCAATGTGATTTAAAAACTCACCCAAGGGCTGCGAATCTGAAAGGGAGAAAAAGGGAAGAGAATTAAAGCCCAGGAGGTTTTTGGCCCTCAGAAGCCTCCCTGAGGCCCACAGATTTCTCCTCTGCAGAGCTCATACCCTCCGGTGGCTTGTCGATGATGGGCTGCAGGCCGTCCTCATCCACCATGCCCCTCATGATCATGGAGGTCAGTGGTGTCACAAATTGGTAGGCCAGTGACATCTGCAGGGCCTTGGCTGACAGGTTGGCCTTCTCCTCCCCCTCCAGCTTCATTCTGTGAGACAGAAACCTGTTCTAAGCCCTGCAGCTTGCATGAAAATGTATTCTGGACTCACACCCTCTCATCCTTTCAGTCATTTGTTTACTCACTCATCCAGAAAACGTATTGAGCACCTGCAGTGTCCCCATTCAGTGGCTGTTTTCAAAGACCTCATAACTGAAAGACCTCCCACCCAGAAAACCTGGAAATTGGGCAGGGTTGGGGTATGTGCCTTGGAAATGCCCAGAGAATTTATCAGGCATGAGATACTGGGCAGGTTGTCTCACTTCTCTGAGCCTAAGTTTGCTCATCTGTTAAAGGGGAATAATGAAATTTCCTTGCATGTCATGAAGATTAAATGAATATATCTGGACTTGGCAGTCCCACAGTAAAGGGCAGCCTCTCCAGTGGCAGCTCAGTTGGGGCAGAGCAGGCTGCCCTGTGACCCCAGGGGGTCCCACCCACATTATTGACAGACTGGTTGATATTAACTCAGTGAGCAAAACAGAAGGACAGTGAATCTGACCTGCTTGCAACCTCAAAGGCCTAGAATTGCCCCTGCTCTGTTCCCCTCGTCAGTTCAAAGAAATCAGGGTGGTGGTGGGGGGTGCTCTGGGGTGGACAGTGCCCACCAGGCAGCTGCAGGAGACATACCGCTTGGCCAGCAGCTCCTGGATGGTAAGGTAGGCCCAGAGGCGTTCAACATGGTTCTCTAGCATGTGGCCCCGCTCTTGGAGTAGTTTCTTCATCTCTTCCTCATCTATTAGGCAGGTTGTCTTTAGTTCTTGGCCCTCCTGAAAGTTGTGATGGGTAACAGGGCCATGAGCCATTAGGAGCCCAATAGGGGCCCCAATCTTGTCTGGTCTCTATGGTTTTCTTCTCAGCACCACCCTCTTTCCTAAACCTGCTTTCCTCAACCCCATTCATGCATTCTTTCCACAAAAGCTTGCTGAACACCCTCTATGAGCCAAGTTGGCCTAGGCCTCAGGCATTCCAGGGTTTGAAGAACCAGGCCCTACAGTCGTGGAATTACTCTCTCAGGGATGCCAAGGAGCACCCGACTGCTTCCGTTATGTAGCTGTTTCCACCATTCCCCCATCCTCCAAATGCCCACCATGTCCTTAGTGGGCTGCACCATTTAACCTGCCCTCGCACACAGATGTGCCTTCTCTCCCCAGTTACAACAATTGGGCACAATTTCCAGAGGGCATCCCATGCACCAGGCAGTGTGTAAGCGTACTATATGGACTATTCCATTTACTCCACACAATTCCCCAGTGTAGTGTCATCCCCACAGTACAAAAAAGGAAACTGAGGCCTATGGAGCTACACCCATTTTCTCAAGGTCACCCAGTTGTTCAGGGTAGAGCCAGGGTCCAACTCAGCTATCCTCATTCAAAGCCCAGGTTCTGCACCCTCAACCGCAGTGCGGCACTTGAGATCACACTGTGCGGGGGGACAGGGTCCAGGTCCCACACACCATGATCCCCAACATGCACATGCGTGCACACACACACACACACACACACACACTGCACTGTGGCATAAAGTTGAGTGCACAGCAGGTGTTCAGGAAATGGTTGTTAAGTGAGGAGAAAGAAGCTAGCCTCTTGTTCTCTCACACCTTGGGGAAAATAATAGGAGTAACAGGTAGTCCATTTTGGGCCAAGCTACATCTCATAAAGGTCATGTTGGCGCTATTCCCACCTGTCACTGGGACACCTGCATGGAGGAATGTTCAGCCCTGGGCTGTGTTAGCCGAGGTGCAGATGTGGGGACACTAATCTGGGGGAAAGAGAGGCCCCCTAGTGTGGCAGGGCTGGAGAACAGTGTGGTTTTGGAGCCTCTGAGTACTGCCCAGCCTCTTCGTTGTCTGCAGCCCACTATTTACCCCACGGGCCTGCACATCAGCCTTGAAGTTGCTCAGCTTGTTGTCAGCGATGCGCCCAGCCACCACAATCTCCGAGCCTTCATAGTATTGTTTATGGCTGTGCTGGGTCAGGGTCGAGACGGAGTCCTGGGGGTATTTCAGCTCCACATTCACCAGCAGGGGGTTGGCTACCTGGTCGTAGAAACCCTGCAAGGGTGATGGGCACAGCTTCAGAACTGGTGGGTCACCCTGGGTACCCAATGGGAAACCCACTCACAAAGCAAGGTGTTGGGATCTATACTTTATAGAATCATAGGCTCCGAAGAGTTAAAACTGGCTCAAGATCACCCAGCTAATTCACACCCATGCCCAAGCTTTATCTCCTCCTCTAGGCTTATAGGGAAATGGCTGCCAAGGCAGAGTTCCCCATGGAATGCTGTTGGTGGTGTATTGGGGGATGGGGGAGTGGGCGAGGAGGAGACCTGCAGCTGCTGGGTGGCGTCATGGTCCTCATAGATTCTCTGGACCCGTCCACTGTTCTCCATGGACATGACCTCCAGGAAGTTCAAGTCCACATTGTGGCCAAAGCCCAAGTTGTAGAGCGGGAACCTGCCCCCGATGGCATTTCGGACGTTCTTGAGGATTTGAGATCGGTCTGTCACCCCTGCAGCCACATACCCAGGCAATGACTGGATACTAGCTCACAGGCATGTGGAACATGAGGGGGCTTTGAGGCACACTGCCTGCCGGCCAACCCTCCCATCTTAATCCATCTCCAGTCACCACCCACATCTAGAGGCAATGCCTCCTGCTGGCTCACCTGAACAATTGCAACAGTTACTGACAGCTCTTCACAGACCTGGCCCATCTGTATGGATCCATCACAAGCAGATCTGATTCTGCTCTATAACTTCCCATGGCTCTTTGCTGTAGCCTGTGAGGACCTGCTGACCTTTCCACTCTTGTTTCACCTATTCTGCACATGCCTTCAGGTCCCAGACAGGCCCTTCCATTGCACACATCTTTTTTTGCTCAAGTTACCCCCTCCAAGGGGGAAGGTAGTTGAGATAAAGGGGGTCAAATATGACAGAAAGAAATCTAACTATGGGAGGTGAAGACATAGCATAAATTTATACACACACACACACACACACACACACACACACACACACACACGTGCCTTAAAGTGTGTACAGGTGAAATTTACTGGATTTTGTTAAACAATGTCACTATATAAAAAAATGTTTTTAATTAATTAATTAAAAGAGGAAAAAATAGAAAAAAGAAAAATTAACACCGGTTAATTTTTCCAAAGATCTTTTCCTAGAAAAATTTCCGAATATTATAGATCAATATATCTCATGAATTTAATGTTCCCTATTGCAGAGAAGAGGTAGAATTTGTTTGTTTTTCAGTATAAACTACATAACATACCAAGGGCTGAGATAAAAAAAATTTTCTTATACAATAAAAAAAAAGCTGCCCCCTTTGCTAGGGACCCCTTTCTGCGTCTCTTCTCCTCCTTCCACACTAAGCTCAGGGGTCACCTCCTCCAGGAGGCTTTTTGAGACCTTTTCTGGGTCAAGAGCCCCTTTTCTGTTGCCTCCTGGTCCCACAGCCTCCTAGTACCCTGTTCTTTCAGGGCATTCAACAGAGCTTCTGCTTCTGGGTCTGCCTCCCCATGGGCCCTGAGCTCCTTAAGGATAGAGACATGTCTTGTTCTCTTGGTATCTCTTCTTGGTCCCTAGTACTGTGATTGGCACACAGTGTGCCTTGGAGTTCCTGCAGATTTTATGGTCTGAGCTCTATTTTTAGATTAGTACTTCCCTTTGCCCTGAGCCTTTCTGGCCCTCCCTAATTGGGTTTCCATGAGCAGCTTGGATGCCTTCAGTAACAAAGAGATTGGTAACTTCCAAGGCAGGCCTCTAGGTGCTTACCCTCTGTGGGCTCGCCATCTGTCAACATGATGAGAATTGGGGCATTGTCGGTGAGTCCCTGAGCTTTGTTCAAGATCTCAATTCCCCGGAGCAAACCTCCATTTAGGTTTGTGGCTGCAGAGGACAGAAAGCAGACAAGTGTATGCCTTCATTCTGAGGAGATACAGGTGACACCAAGGTGGCCCGAGATGCATGACCTTACCCCCAGCCAAAGAGAAACGCCGAACGAAGTCCTGAGCTGATTGCACATTGACAGCAGATGCCTGTACCAGAGAGTCCTTCCATGACTGTACTTCAGACCCAAAGAGGACCAGGTCAAAGTAGTCCCCTGGCCGCAAGTCACTCAGGATTTTAAGGAGTGCCTCCTTGGTCTGTAAGGACAGGACAGTCAGTGGAGGGGCAAAGCCCCAGGATAGTGCCTTCTGTCTGCTCTAGATACCCATTTCAGAGATCTTCAGGGCAAAGGTACATGGTGGACAAGCAGGAGGAGATAGCCAGATGGTGCCAGAAAAGGAGCAACATGTGGGGCTCTGGTGGTTGGTAGGGGAGAGAGAGAAGGCAAAGGGACCCAGTGCAGGGAGAAAAATTGACCAGGAGTTCGAGTGGGGCAGGATTAAGAAAAAGGGCCCCAGGGGACTGGATTTCTAAAACTCTGCTCGTCCAGTGGTGGTTCCACTGCCCCATGGACAGGGCACATGAGAGCACTGTGAGCCTCAGACAATGGTCTTGTTGCAAGACACTTTTCATAAATCCCATAATTGTCCCCAGGTTTTATCTTCCAGGTGCCCCCTCACTGATAATCTATGACCCTGTGGACACTGTTATTAGTCCCATTTTACCACTGAGGAGAAGTGAAATCACCTGCCCATGGTTGCACAGCAAGGAAGTGGCTGACTCCAGAACCTTTAACCACTGGAATTTCTGGTTAAGTCACCCTGTGTCTGACCAGAAGCAGAAATCCCAAACACAGACTCTGGTGGCAAAACCATCATGGTGTGGATAATGCGGCTGAAGTAGCTTCCGCTGGGTGAATTATTTAAAGGCACAGTTTACCTGCTTCACTTTCTGGCCTTCCATGGAGTTGCTGATATCAATCACAAAAACTATGTTTTTATTCAGATTCGTCAGGTTTTGGGGGGCAAAGAAGTGGGCAAAATGGTTATTGGCAACCTGAAACACACACAAAAAAACTGGTGAGGCATCTCTCACAAGCACTCCCGCCTGCCCTCTGAGGCTTGGGCCAGAAGCTTTGGGCTCACCAGGAGGTCACAGAGCCTTTCTCGATTGACATCATAGGTCACCTTGAAATCCCCATCCATCAAGGTTGTGGAGCATGTGGGACACGATTGCTGCTGGCCCACGGTGGGGCGGAAAAGCACATGACCCTGGAACCATCAAAAGTGTGAGGCATTACTAGTTTGTGCAGCTGCAAATAGGATGTTTGCAAAGACAACATAAGGGGTGTGTGTGTGTGTGTGTGTGTGTGTGTGTGTGTTGCGCTAGCATAAAAATGAGTCAGGTGGGCCCTTCACCCATCTGCTGAGAGTACACACTTATAGGTAGTAGGAGAGAAGACCTATTTCTTTGCTTATACGCTTCTGAATCATTGAGATTTTCTACAATAAGCATCACCACTTTGTGTACAAAATAAAAACAAAATAATAGCAGTATAAGAGCATGAGAGCATCAGTCAACTTAAACTATGGAATAAAAAAGCAAGGATATAACTCCATGCTGGAAAATAGAACCCGCATAGATAAAGAACAGAGGCTGGGAAGAAAGACCCAGAGTTGAGGTCTGGACTTACTTAGTATTAGTGCTCAGGAAAGTGAAGGGTGGCTTTCACTCAGTACTTTTCTATACTTTTGTACATTCTACATTTTCTTTAAAAGCTTTTTTAGCTATAGCTTTTGTTCGTTTGTTTGTTATAAAAGTAAGATATGCTCATCGAAAAAAAAAAAACTTGAAAAGAATTGATAGGAAGACAAAGATCCATCCCTTTAGTCTCCTACTGAACACAAGCATGTTCGTTAACACTCTGGGGTGTCATATTTTGTTTAAAAGGAACCCCTCCAAAGCTGTACAAAACATTTCTTTTAAATAAATCATTATGGAGTCACTACCATAACTGGGTGAACATGAAAGGGTCTGCTCCTGGCTCCAGCCGAGGGCAAGTTAGGAAGCAGGGCACTAGCTGGGTATCACCCATCCATATGCCATACTCCTCCAGGACCAGGGGTCAGGGTAAGCATGGAGGCTTCTGGGATCCTTGCAAATGGGTGGTAAGTAACAAGTGGCGAGAGGCTGGGTAAGCCAAAGGCCTTTACAAACATTATTATGTTTCTAAGAATACTGGAGTTTGGAATCCTAACCTCAACAGCATCTGACATTTGCTCATGTGCCCTGAATGCTTTCCTATGGGTGTGAAACAGGCAAAGAGGAAACTGAGGCTCAAGAAAGCCAGCAACTCACCCCAGATGATGCAGCTAACGGGAGCGTGTCTTCTCCAACCTCAGCATGCAGGTTTTTGCTAAGTTGCTCTGAGAACCAGGAGTGACAAGTTCTCCCAGATATCAGTGATAAAACTCCTGCGTCTCTTACCTCTAGCCTGCAACCCCAGCCTGGTTTCCAGGCCAAACTTAGACACACCTAAAGGGGCTGGGCCAAGGTGAGAAATCCCAGAAGACCTGTTCCCCCCAGCCTCCAGCCATCCCATGTACCTCTTTGCCTGAGAAAGACTTCTTGATGAGTTGGGTTGCCAGCTCCTTGGGCAGGAAGGAAGTCTGGGCATCCAGCTTGCTGATCCCTTGAGGCTCAAAGATGTCCACGTCAATCTGCATCATTGAATCAATTCCTACACCAAGGCTCCCGTTTGGACCATCATCAAATCTCAGCCAGGAACCAATATGTATCCTAGCCACCTACTATGTACAGCGCCCACCCAGCACTGCAAAGGGCCTGGCCAATCAAAGGCACTCCAAAAATATTGGCCAAATCAAGATGTACGTGTCTACTCCCCTCAATTACAATCCCTTAGGCTGCCCAAGACTTTATGGTTTACAAACTATCTGGATATTTAATATCTCCTGTGATCCTCTCAACAATCCTGGGACATGTAGGAACCCCCATTTAATAGATGAGCCAGCTGAGGATCAGAGAGGAGGAGGAGATCAGAGGGTTCAGGGAGCTCCCTGCCCATGGAGAGCTCAATAGAGCCCATCCTGAAGAGTCAGTCCCTTTCCCCTGTGCTCCGGCATGGGATGGCACATGATGGGTACCAAGCCAATGCTTGGAGCCACAGTGAGAGAGAGGCAGGAGCCCTGCTTCTGAGACAACTCCCCTGGGTGTGTGGTCACCTCCAATCTACCTCAAAATGATGCACCAGCTGCCTGGGCTTGACTTTGATGTCAATGTCGTACTGCTTAAGTCTTCGCTTCAGCACCTCTTCGTAGGTCAGCCGGAACATGACCTTGCTCTGGGGACTAATGGTGATGTGGATGGTGAATTGCTCCATTGTTCTTCCTGAGGCTCTGGACATGCCACCAGAGGCAACAACACAGACAAATGGTAAAATTACATGAGGTTTCTTGTCACCTAAAGCATGGGCCTCAGAATCAATTTCTCTTTGTGCTGCTCCCATGTGTCCTTAACCCTCATCCTGCCTTAACTGGCTAATTGGGGTCAAGGCCCAAGGACAGGGCCCCCTTTCTCCTTCAGACTGGTCTGGGAGATAGGCAAGTCAACACGAGCCTTGCCCAGTTCACCTATGCTGGCAGTTTGCTCACTTCCCATCAGCCTGGGGCTGCTCTCCAGCAAAAGCTACTTTGTAGTCTTCAGATCTGCTCTGGTTGGGGAGGGCAGCCTCAGAGACTGGGCCAGCAGGGCTCAGAACTCACCTGACAAGGCCGGCATTCTCTCCTGAGATGGCTGCTTTCCGGTACTGTTTCCATGCGGTCGCTTTGTCCTTTATGTCTCCGATGAATGCTTTTCCATTTGCTGTGCTGCAGAGAGAAAGAAGCACTCATGGGAGGTGTCCTTCTCTATTTATACAGGTCATTCATACTGGAGGTGCTCCCAGCCCAGACCCTGCAAAGGTCATGTCCAGGTGAGCACTCATGGGATGGTGTCCTTTCTGGCTTTCTGCTGCTCACAAAGTTGCTCAGAGGCCCCTTGGCTGTGAGATAGGCAGCCACTGCCAGTACAGCAAGAAGGTTTGGAAACTGGCCTTTGTTCCTTGGGCCCTAAGCTGAAAATATAGAGGCCACAGTTTACTCTCCACAATGGGAGCCCAGAAGAGACCTGAATGACTGTTTCTCCCCTCAGAGCTGGAAATGGCTTGTGCCCTTTGGGAACTGAGGAGGTAGTCAATACTGTCTGGCTACTCTAAGTTGTGGTCTTGGGCTGGGCCTGGTGAATAGATAGCTCTATGTGTGGGAGTCAGGCAGAGTACACACATGGCAAAGTCACTGATGAAAGCAGTCTTGGGAATCTCTACATCGAAGGACACTTGCTTGGGTTCATTGGCACTGTTGACCACTTGGCTGGTGATGACATAGTGGGCGAAGCGAGAGGTGACTTTGCAGTTGACTTTCAAACTCCGGATGATCACACCATCGACAGCCTAAAGTAAGATGTAAGGGTGCTATGGTCTGGGATGGGGATCTGTGAGCCAGTGAGAGACCTTGTGTTGTATTGAGGGTTAGCAGCCAGTTCTAACTGACACAAGGTGCCTGAAGAACAGACCAGCCCTCCTGGGGAGACCCATTTGTTCTCTCCTCCTGAGACCATGCAGTGGGGTTAAGGTGGGATGGGAAAGCCCCCATTTCTTGGAGACGGGAATCCCTCTGCCCAAGGCACTAACAGAAGAGCACACCCCTGGGGGGAACAGGGAAAATAAGGCTGTAATAATGGCCCCACCACAGACTCCTTTGTGGAGACTCCTACTCACTGTGTCCACAGCCTGTCGCCTCTGTAAAACAAACCAGGGCTGATGTGAGTGTGAATGCTCAGGGCCCACAGACTCTTTGTTAAGGAATAGGCATGGGACGCAGCCTATAACTCTTCCGCTTGGCCTGACCGCTCCAGCCAGAGCTGGAGTGTGGGTGTGGGTAGACCCAGCCCCTGGGTTGAAGATCTTGTATCCCTCCCTGTCCCCATCCAGGCCCACCTGCCTGTTTCTGCCCCAAAGGTTTACCCACATACCTCACTGCTTTTGGGCCTTTTGGGTGAACCCCAAACAGGCACGGCCTGTAGGGTGAAGAGGTACAGCAGGGATGTGCACAGCAGCAGCCGAAGCCCCATGGCACCATCCATGGTCTCAAAGCTCCCGCTGCCTTGTTGCTTAACTCAGACCATTAATCAATACAGTGCTGGATAAACATTAGATTAAACATAGATTAAACATTAGACAAGATGAAGGTAAATATTACAATTTGGAGGATCAAAATCGACAGCAAAAGCTTTTTCTTTGCAGGGGATTCCCAGCTGTGTAAACTTCTGGCCAGACTCAGACTGTACCCCTATGTATAGAACTACACTCAGCCAACATGAATTGTGAAGACCCCAGCTGCTCACCTAATCCTAAATCTGGCACAGGGAAACCCCAGTGATATGGCGACACATGTCAAGAAGCCACAGTTAAAAATGGGTTTCTAAACTTAGTTAAGTGTTATTTTCAAAATTCTTTAAGTATCAATGAATTTTTCAGTCACACTTTTGACCAGGGTGATAAATAGCATGGCTTAGAAAGTGTCTGCCCATATCTCATTTCTTATGGTGCCAACTCCAGCAGCAGTTCTGCCAGAGGCAGTCTGGGTAGTCCTGGGTTGTGCAATGGGTGACCCATGCTGTAAAACTGTTGCTTCATCTCTCTGGATCTTCTCACCCAGATTTGGAAAGAAGGACAGAAGTAGCCCCATCATTCTACCTCCTGGCCAGGGGTGCCTGGCAGGTAGAGGGAAGACAGAAATGGATGCCATCTTTTCATAATGGAGAGTTGATTATGTGCCATACATTGCTCTAATCCTTTTATTGTCTAATTTTATCCTCATGGTGTCCTTGGATATTCCTGAGGTGGGGCCTCTGAACCTGTGGGAGACTTCTGTGTTATATTGGGTCTCAGCACTTAGCTCTGATGCAAGGGGCCAGCAAGTGATCTTTCAGACTCCAAAGCCCAAACCTATCACATTATGACAGGAATGCCCTCTGCATTGTTAGAAAGGAGAAACAGAGTCGAAGACCCCAAAGACCCCTCTTGTACCTGCAATTTCTTAATTTTTTTTTTCCCAAACCCACCCTGTCCCCTACAAGCCACAGTATGCTGGGCAGACATGGTCCTTGGTCAATCTACTCCATGGCTCTGGGTGGAATGTACTGGCTGCTGTGACCCTGATACAGTGAGGGGGCTCAGAGGCCTCTTTGATCTCTGTTTGCTTCTCGCGAACTTTGTCTCACAGAGCAGATTCTGGGAAAATGTTTATTGTCCACAAGCCAGAATGACCTTCTGGTCTGTTTTCTGGCCTTTGTGAAAGATGAGCTGGATCAACATGAAACTGCAATTGAGGTTCTGTTTTTCTGCATCAGTATGGACTGAGCCCTGTGGTGGGTTGAGCACAGTACCTAGCACTGGGATACCACACTGATGAAACCAGAGTGTTTTGCTGTGTTCAGTGAGCTGATGCCTTGGAAAAGAAGTCAGACACGTTAAAGGAAGCCCAGTGAATCCCAGGAGTGGTCAGAAGCGAAAGAGGAGTATGAAGGAGCTGTAGATATCTGGAAGGGGTGGAGCTCGTCTCGCACAGTGAAGGGGTCTGAAAGTGGCCAGTCTTTTGGGAGGGAAATACTAACGCATTTTGAGCAGGGGTGTGGCGAGATCAAGACTGGGCTGTTGAGAGATGGCTAGCACCAAGCCTAGTCCATAAAAGGTGCTGAAAACATGTTTGTGAGACCCGAGGAGGAGACAGGTATGAGGAAAGCATACAGTGACTAGTGCCTGGCCCACTTCTCAGCATCTTTTGTGTCTTAATTCATTTATTGCTCACAACTACCCTCAAAAGATGAATAATGTTATTGATCCTATATTAGAGGATAAGTTGAGTCACTCTGTGGACATGGTAGGTGAGGAGATGGGTGGACAGAAAGCAACTGAGGTTGCTGATGGTTGAACCTGGGGGCCTGAGAGGTTGGCTGTGCTGCTGGGGCAACAGAACAGCTCACAGGCCCAGACCTGGTCTCAGCCCCACTCACACAGCCAACTGCCTGTTTGATTTTCTCAGAGTCCCTCAATCTGTTTAAACTGAACTCATGACCTTTCTTTCCCCCTCCTGTATGTACCCCACCACCAAGGCTGGGCTTTCCTCTCTTTTTCTCCACCCCAATAAAGGCCACCACCATCCGCCAGGTGTCCAAGCCAGAAAACTAGATGGCATATTGGATGTATCCTTTCCCTAGAACACCTACACTTACCCCCACCTCCAACTCTCAACATATCTTTCTAATTCATTTACTTCTCTCCAAGTCCCCAGTCACCACTGAGTCTAAGCCACCCTCATCTCTCACCTAAATGGCTGCTCACCCTATTTCCACTTTGCTCCTACAAACTATTTCCTAGAAGCAATCAGAGTCATCATTTTAAAAGGCTGATTTGCTCTAGTCCTTTCCCTATATAACACAATTCTAGGCCTTAAGTGGTCTGGCCCCAGCTGCCCCCCCCATCTCACCTAGCCATAGCCCTCATGCTTTTTCATGATTCATACAGGCAGGTGCTTTTCCGTGCAATTATTTATCAACTCCCAGTCTATCCATTCACACCTGTTGGGTGCCTCATGCCAACTCCCAGGTTTAAAGTGTTGAAGTAAGCAGGCCCAGCTCAGTGTGCAGAAAGTTCACACTAAAGTGTGGAGGTGGAGTCACAAAACAAGTCCATTGGGCCTTAGCACATGGTGTTCCTTCTGCCTGAAAATTTTTTTTTTCTCAAACTTAAGCCCAAGCAATATTTGCTTGGGGCAACCTCCCCTGGATGCCTAGACTGGGTTCAGTGACCTTTCTGCATGGTATTGATCTCAGTTGGAGAGAAGAATTTGTTATATGCTTCATTGATTAATGGCCATCTCTCTCTTTGAGTATAAGCCTCACAGGGGCAGGACTTAGTCTTGTTCACTTTGTTCTCCAGGGTAGGGCACCAATCCTACACTATGCAGGCCCATACTAAATGTCTGTAGAGTGAATGAGGGATTTGACAAAGAGTAAGTTGGGGGAGGTAAAAAGCAGAGGGCAGAGCACAGAACCGTGGAATACCTCAAACCTGAGGGGAGCATGAGCAGTCAAAAGAGTATAAGAGTGGACAAGAAGTACAGGAGAATCCAGAAAGTTCTAGAAACCAAGAAACAAGAGGATTCCCCAGAGAGACAAAGGCTGATAAGAAGAGGGTTAGATGAAGGCTAAGAAAAACATCAAGGGAGTATGAGTCATTTTCCAGGAAGCCTTCTGGGGGGCAGGTGGGGCCAAGTGACTATAGGGGAGTTTAGGAGTGAGCTGAGCCCTAAGTCTTCTAGAACAGGGGTCCCCAAACCCCTGGGGCCACAGACAGATTCAGGTCTGTGGTCTGTTAGGAACTGGGCCACACAGCAGGAGCGGCAGGCGAGTGAGCGAAGCTTCATCTGTATTTGCAGCTGCTCCCCAGCATTAGCATCACCACCTCAGCTCCACCTCAGATCATCAGGCATTACATTCTCATAGGAGCATCGGTCCCTGGTGCCAAAAAGGGTGGGGATTGCTGTTCTAGAATATTGTTTTGAATTTCTTAACTTCTCAGAGACCCTGTTTCCATAACTGTAAAATAAGGATGATAACAGTACCAGACTCAGAGTCGATATGAAGATGGAATGATCTAATGCACTATGGGAGGAGGCTGGGGATTAACTGGGAAGGGGGAAGGGGCATGAATTAACTCCTCAGGGTAATGGTCTGCTCTATATCATGCCTTCTCAGCAGAGGCAATATTGCCCCCAACTGGGCAAATTTGGTCCTTGGGTGTAGGCAGAAGAAATCTTCCATTTCCGAGGGATGGATTTCAGGTCCTTGAGAAAGACATTCCTGGGTTGTAGAAGGTAAGTATCTAACCCCTCAGAGGGACACACACTTTACAATTGCAAGCTTTGCAAGTGCTCTAGGAAAGGGAGGTGTTCGCTGGTACAAACTCCGAATTCTTTTGGCAGCGCTGGGCTTCCACGTGCAGGCCTTTTCAGGGGGGCCGGGGTCCTCCTAGGGACACTGCCAGGGTTTGGTCCAGTCATTTACTGAGGGGTTGGAGTGGGGAGAGGATGGAGGTCGTTGCACTGAGTTCCTTGCACGTCTCAACACATAAGCCGCCGCGTTTGCGCTTCACGTCAGCGCTCCGAAGGCCGACGCTTCCGAGGCCTTACTTTTTTATTGGGGGGGGGGGGGCGGAAGCCCGGAAGTTCCCGGCGGAGGAGCGGAGGCGTCGCTCTGGCCGCCCGGCGCCGCGGCTCGATGGCGGGTCCTCCGGGGGCGGCGGGACCGCTCTAGCCGTCGGGGCCCTCGGCTCTGTGGCGCCTCCCGCGCCGCCGGAGCATGCGCGGGGCCGCGCCGGCCGCATCGCTATGGCAGCGGCGTCGCCGCGGGCCGGTTCGCGCTCGGGCCGCGGCCCGGCTGCCTCCGCGGCCGCGGGCACCGCAGCCGCTCGGACATGAGCCGGGCGTCCTGCTGCGGCCTCCTGCCCTTCCCTGCGCCGCCGCCGCCGCCGCGTCCCGCCGGTGGGCCCGCGCCGGGAACATGCCCCTGGCCGCCTACTGCTACCTGCGGGTCGTGGGCAGGGGCAGCTACGGGGAGGTGACGCTCGTGAGGCACCGGCGGGACGGCAGGCAGGTGGGCGGCTTTGGGGCGCGTCACGGGGGTGAGGGGCACGCAGGGGTTCGCCGAGGGGCCGGGGTGGTCTGAAAGGGTGTTCACCTGTGATGGCACTGCTCAGGGCGGATGTCCCAGACCACCAAGAGTAGGCCACGCCGTAATCCGCACCCCGAATAAACGCCCTGCAGTTCTCCTGCGGCAAATATTACTCCTTGAACAACGGGCCCCATGCATCGGACTTGGAGACTACTGGACTCCCGTAAAACTCATCACCTCCCTGCCAGACCTTCCCTTACTATCCCCATTTCAGTGAGTAGCACCACCAACCAGCCAGTTGTCCAAGCTGGACACCTGGAAGTCATTCTTGACTCCCCTCTCTCCTCCACCCCCATTCATTTGTCCAATAGGCCTCTTCTCCATCTACACTGGTACCACCCCAAGCTGAGACACAGTATCTCTAAGTAAACTATTGTCAAACTATTGGTCGCCCACTGGTCTTCCCTGCCGCGTGACCTCTTTCTCCAATCCATCCCTGTCATTGCAGTTTCAGTGATCGTCCTAAAATTTATATCTAATGTTGCCACTCCTTTGCTTAAAAACACTTTATCTCATTCCCCTAAGGATAACAAGCCAATTATTAATATGGTTTATAAATAGGGTGACCATATTGTACAAACTGGGACAATTTTGAAACTGAAAGGAGGCATTACTAATAATTACACCAAGACAACAGGACTGCCTCAGACAGACTTAGAGGAGATATGCTCCTAAGTATAAAGCCTTCTCGCCTGTTCTGCCTTGTCTCAGGTGTTGGTTGCTCCACCTGGAACAAAAAAGGCCAGGCATGCGAGATTTATTCCATAGTCAAAAGGGAAGGGAGGGTCACTGAATTTTTTGAGTCAAGGATGGGGTTCTAGCTGTAATAATAACCCCTCAGTAATTTACATTTTACAAAACACATTTATGTATATCTTTGTCAAATAATGAATTCTGTGCTTTTTAGTTGACCAAGGGCAGTGTATTAGGTGTTAGAGAATATTGATTTTTTTTTAAAGTGGGAATAATTTTGTGTGTTGAGGGTTAGTGCTTTTTTTAACTGTATTGGGCTATGGATCCCTTTGAGTGTCTAATGCAACCTGTGGACCCATTCTATCTGCAGAAATTTTTTGTGACCCCTATCCTGCTATAAGTTTAACATGTAAAAAGTACCATTAATGATAGCAAATGTTTTTCCCAGTTTTGTGCTTTGACTAGGTTATTAGACAGGCTGCAGAAGATTGCTTTTGAGGACATTCGGGAGAAACTTTAACTACTTTTGAACCTATAAAACTGTGTTTTATTTGTGTATTGTAAAAACACATGTTTTCTTCTGTAGTACGTCATCAAAAAACTGAACCTCCGAAATGCCTCCAGCCGAGAGCGGCGAGCTGCTGAACAGGAAGCCCAGCTATTGTCTCAGCTGAAGCACCCCAATATTGTCACCTATAAGGAGTCGTGGGAGGGAGGGGACGGTCGGCTATACATCGTCATGGGCTTCTGTGAAGGAGGCGATCTGTACCGAAAACTCAAGGAGCAGAAAGGGCAGCTTCTGCCTGAGAGTCAAGTGGTGGAATGGTTTGTTCAGATCGCTATGGCTCTGCAGGTACTGTCCAGACTCACAGTATCCCACTTGCTCCAAGGGAACAGGGGAGGATGGCAGGTGTATTTTAGGAAAAAATTTCCCCAAGTATGTACATGCAAAAAATGTATTTATTTGAAAATCCATTTATGAAGTGGACCAAGTTGCTCATGTTCTAGCACTGGAATATTTTTGAATGGGTGATATCCATATTGAAGTAAACATGGATTTCATGTCTATTTGGAGGGGAAGCCAATGCCTCTATTCATTTATTATTTATAGGAAAGTCCATTTAAAAGGCCCTGAGTTGACAAAGAAAAAAGAATAACCATG
This sequence comes from Cynopterus sphinx, assembly GCA_030015415.1. NCBI lineage: Eukaryota > Metazoa > Chordata > Mammalia > Chiroptera > Pteropodidae > Cynopterus > Cynopterus sphinx. The sequence goes on from CM057381.1 coordinate 115,780,809, forward strand.
TTTGTTATTAGCTAGTCAGCTATGTCATTAGCCCAAGGTGGTTGGGCTAATGAATATGCATAAACTTTGGGGATTTAGGCTTTAACCCTGTGGCAGAGTGTGCGGAAATGCAATACATGTTTGTGTTTTAATATCCACATAATTCAAAAGTGAGATTTATGAAATACCACTCAAACTGGGCACATTTGTCCAGAATTACTTGACTTTGTAGTTTAAATTCTGAGATACTCTGTCTAAATAAAAGTGATCTTATTATATTTGAAAACATTAAGCTGAAGATTTTATGAGTTCAAGAAGAATATTCATCCAACCTTGTATAAATTGCTCTCCTACCTTCAATGGCAGTTTGTAAGCATGTTTTTTTTTTTAATTGAATAAATATAATGATAAACAGTATAATGGTCAAAGTACCAGAGAACAATTGTGAATGACACTGGGCAAATTAAAGCATGGAACTTAATTTATTTTACTTTGGAGAATTGCAAATTAGACTTTTTATTTAGAAAATATAAACAATAGTGTTTTAATATGTAGGTAACTCTTTAATTCATGTAATTATTGATATATAAGAATTCAGGAATAAATAAGTAGATAAATGTATTTCTATTTAATGAAATTTTATTTCTTTTTTCAGTATTTACATGAAAAACACATCCTTCACCGAGATCTGAAAACTCAAAATGTCTTCCTGACAAGAACAAACATCATCAAAGTGGGTGACCTAGGAATTGCTCGAGTGTTAGAGAACCACTGTGATATGGCTAGCACCCTCATTGGCACACCCTACTACATGAGCCCTGAATTGTTCTCCAACAAACCCTACAACTATAAGGTAGGGTTGGGCTGTGTGCACCAGTTCACACTATCTCTAGGACAGTATTCATAATTTCAAAGCCCATCATCAGAGTAGTTAAATAAAAGAATCCTCTATGAATTGGTTTAAGGAAAATGTCTTTTTTTAAAGAGGAAAAATATAAATAAGGCTTTCTGACATATAACCATTTACTATTTTTCTTTTCTAGTCTGATGTTTGGGCTCTAGGATGCTGTGTTTATGAAATGGCTACCCTGAAGCATGCTTTCAATGCAAAAGACATGAATTCTTTAGTTTATCGGATTATTGAAGGAAAGGTAAAGAATCTTCCAGAACTAATTATTTTTAATATTGGGAGCAAGGTTAATTAAATGCACTTTGTAAGTAGCAACTAGCAAAAGTGAGTAATCATTGATGTTGGGTGGATAGTTAAGAATGGCAGGTCATTTTTGTGGAGAAGGTTGAACTAGAGGAAGAGGAATTGATCATTTAATATTTATAAAAGCGGCTTAATGGTTCTGAGGAATTGGATTTTTGAAAACCACTACCTGTTACCACAGGATGTGCAGGTGCCCTCAGAGATTATTGATAGTTTCTTCTAGGCAGCTTACGATTAAATGAGCCCCATTTACAATGAGTCCACTCTGTTTACACTTGTTGCTCTTTTGATAATTATCACAATCACTAGAAACCAGTTAAGAATTGCAGAAAGCGTTGTGTATGATATAAATGCCACAGTGACCAACTTTATATGTTAGTTCCGCGAGGCTAGTTGCCCTCTGCAATGTTAAGCATCTACACACTGTTAAGTTTAAGGATATAAATCACCTATTGATCCTATTATACCAAGACTCATTTAATTTTTTATTTTGAGAAATATTGAAAAACATAAAGTAAAATTTGTTCATAATTCTACTACTTCAAGAATCAAACAAGAAAAAAGTAAAATTCCCCTCTCCCTTCCATTTTCATCCCCTGGAGATAACCATTGCTAATAATTTGATACATGGCCTTTTTGGCTTTTCACATCATAAATAGATACAATTTTAGGTGTACATATGCACATATACATACAGATACTTTTAAAAAGTAGCTGAAACAGAATCAGGCTATACATATTAGTATACAACTCACTTTTTTGACTTAATATATGAAGGACATCTTTCCAGGTTGGTACTTGTTAAGTCTTTATTTTTTAAGAGGCTACCTGGTATTTTATTAGAAGGATGTTCCATAGTCTATTCCATAAGTCCTCTCTGGGTGGACATTTAAGATGTTTCCAGTTCTTTACTACCACAAGAATGATACTGCAGTGAATATCCTGATATATAAATCTTTATGAATTCATACCCTTGGCACAACTGGTTTAAAGGATATACTTTTACAATTTTACAACTTGCTGTTATAATCAGGACACCAGCACACTTCCTGTAGATTAATACATTGGTTATTTTCTGCTTATGCAGATAGTGGCTTGAAATAAATATTAGAAAACCTCTGCCTTTATTTACTTTGCCTCACAAGACCACTAGTCATAATCACTGTATTATTTCTCTTTGTAGCTTCCGCCAATGCCAAAAGATTATAGCCCGGAGCTGGCAGAATTGATAAGGACAATGTTGAGCAAAAGGCCTGAAGAAAGACCCTCTGTGAGGAGCATCCTGAGGCAGCCTTACATAAAGCACCAAATCTCCTTGTTTTTGGAGGCTACCAAGGCGTAAGATAATTCCCTTGCAAATAGCTGGGCTGTATAGAGGGAATAAAAGAGGATGGCTTCTATAATTTTAATGTGCAAGAATTTATGGTGAGCTGCTTTTAAACACGAAGTAAAATTGCATGATTAGAACATGTATTGAGATTTGCTTAATTTTTTAAATCAGAAATCTAGAGAACCATTTAGGGAATCACTTTGACATTCCTCAGAGGTTTCTAAGACGTATTAGTATGATTCTTTTAAAATGATGTTTTACAAACCATGTTAAAATGAGACATTATCTAGAAAGCCTATTACATTATTTAGTATGTAAGGTGATAATCAGATCTAAAATATAGTGCTGGAATTTCTTAATGCTCATAAGGTTACCTCTTCACTAACAACTTCTCAAGAGAAAAAGAATTCCTTTCTTTGACTTGTAGGTCCTGCCTTCGTTAAACAATTGTTCCAGGATCTAAGACTTAGCTCTAGAAAAGACCTTCATGATATCTGCTTTGTGACATGTTAAATTTTGGGGGCAGTGATAGAACAGCCCCAGAGGATAATGAAGGATCATCATCTTGTTTATGTTGTCTACAATTTCCCAACAAGTAGACCTTTGGCCTTTCATTTGCAGTGCTGGTCTTCATGCTCCCCTTGAATTTTCCAGAGGTTTAGTCCAATTGTAGAAATGTTACACTAAAGTAGTTAGGGATATTATTTCTATATAGTTATTCTGCATGTCAAGCTTGAGTATACCAATCATTTTTACACTCAAACTTGGCAAAGCAGTTGTGGTGATGTTACAAATATGAAACTTGAAGATGATAATTTATCCTGGTACTTCTGTACATGAAGCAATTTCTCAGAGATATTTTGGGGTTTTTTTGGAATTATTTTGTATTTACAGAAAAGTTGCAGAGATAGTACGGAGACTCTCTGGATGTTTGGCACCCAGTTTTTCCTACCATTATCATCTTACGTTGTCATGGTACATTTTTTAGTACCAAGAACCCAACATCACTATCTTACTATCAACTAAACTTCAGACTTTATTCAGCTTTCCCCAGTGTTTCCACTAATATACCTATCTGTTCTAGGATCCAATCCAGGAACTTATATTACATTTAGTCCTCATGTCTCCTTAGTGAACTTGGGTCCATGATAGTTTTCACTTTCTTTGTTTTTCATGACCTTGATTGTTCTTGAAGAGTATTGGTCAAGTACTCTTGTTTCTTGGTTTTTAGAAGTCTGTTTTCTATAAATGGAGTAGTTTTATAAGGGAGTGTAATACATTTATACTTTTCCTCATATACTAAAAACCTTCACTCTTATATTAATAATGCTATTTTCTCTTTTCTTCCTCATAAAGAAAAACCTCCAAAAATAATATTAAAAATGGTGACTCTAAATCCAAACCTGTTGCTTCTGTGGTTTCTGAAAAGGCTGAATCAAATCATGAAGTATTTCCTTCCCAACCACACTCTTCCAAGGATTCCAAGACACATGTAATGGTATGTTTCTTTTTAAAGGGTACATATTTTAGAAACTATTAAAATAATAGATTGTCTAAACAATTTATTTTATATAAAAAGATTAGACTTTGCTGGAGATTCTGTTGTGTGATTAATCGTGTACTGTAAAGAAAGAATACCAGTGAAAGTGATCCATTTAGCCTACTTTATCCAAACTGTTCATGAAGTCAGTGCTGTAATAATTTTATTTTAAGAACTTTTTTAATTGATGTGAAATTTATGTAACGTAAAGTTACCCATTTTAAAGTGAACAATTAATTGCATTCAGTACATTCACAGTGTTGTGTAACCATCACTTCTAATTAGTTTCAAAACATTTTCACATCACCCCAAAAGGAAACCCCCCATATTCATTAAGTAGTTATCCTCATTCCCACCCAGCACTTGGGAACCACCAGTGTGTTTTCCGTCTCTATGGATTTGCCTATTCTAGATATTTCACATAAATGGAATCATATAATATGTGAGCTTTTGTGTCTTGCCTTCTTTCACTTAGCATAATGTTTATGAGGTTCATCCACATAGCATATATCAATTCTTCATTTATTTTTACATATGAATAATATCCCATTTTATTCACTGATGGACATTGACTTGTTTTCACCTTTTGGCTCTTGCTGTGATCATTTGTGTACAAGTATTTGTTTGAGTACTTTTTTTCAGTTCCTTTGGGTATATTCCTAGGGATAGAATTGCTGGGTCATATGGTAATTCTATCTTTAACTTTTTAAGGAACTACCATGCTGTTTTCCATAGCAGTTACACTATTTTACATTTCTACCAGCAATCTACAAGAGTTCCAATTTCTTCGCAACCTTGCCAACTCTTGTTATTTCTGTTTTTCTGATTCTAGCCATTTAATGAATGTGAAGTGGTATCTCATTATAGCTTTTATTTGCAATTCTCTAATGACTAATGTCACAAAGCATCTTTTAATAAGCTTGTTGGGCATTCATATGCCTTCTTTGGAGAAATATCTACTAAAGTATTCTTTGCCCATTTTTAAATTGTTTTTGGTCATTGAGTTCTAAGAGTTCTTTTTATCTTCTGGATATTGTAGGCTTTTTTAAAATATGCTTTTGATTTACAAACATTTCCTCCCATTCTGTAGGTTATTTTTTCATTTTCTTGATGCCTTTTTATGCATAAAAGGTTTTGATTTTGATAAAGCCCAGTTTATAATTTTTTTTCTTTTGTTGCTTATATTTGGTGTCATCTAAGAATTGCTTGCCGAATACAAGATTGTGAAGATGTACACCAGTGTTTTCTTTTAGGATTTTTATAATTTTAGCTCTTATATTTAGGTTGTAGCTCCATTAAAAATTTTTTTCTATTGTGAAAAAAATATATATACCATAAAATTTGCCATTTCAACCATTTTTAAGTGTTCAAATTAGTGACCTTAATTATATTCACAGTGTTGTGCAACCATCACCACTATCTTTCAAAACCCTTTCATCATTCCAAGCAAAAACTCTGTACCTATTAAGCAGTAACTCCCCATTTTTCCTACTCCCAAGCCTTGGTAATCTCTAATCTACTTTCTGCCTCTATTTGCCTATTTGCCTATTTTAGATATTTTATGTAAGTGGGATCATACCATACTTATCCTTTTATATCTGACTTGTTTCACTTAGCATATTTTCAAAGTCTATCCATGTGCCAGAATTTCATTTCTTTCTATGGCTTTATAATGTTCCACTGTATGTAAACCTCATCTGCTAATAGATATTTGGGTTGTTTCTACCTTTTGGCTCTTGTGAATAATGCTGCTATAAACATTGGTGCACAAATACTTATTCGAGTCTCTACTTTCTGCCCTTTGAGGTGGGAGTGGGATTTCTGGGTCACATGGTCATTTTGTGTTTTAACTTTCTGAGGAACCTATTGTTCCATTTTGAATTAAATTTTTTATATGGCATAAGGAGTGCTGTTATAATTTGGAAGCATGTTTTTACTCAGGGTGAAGACAAAGATTTATCCCGGGAGAAACACGTAGACGTTGGTCCTTTGAAGACACCTGCAAGTCTTAAAGGCCATACCTGCAAACCAGACATGAACAGTACCACAGAGTCACTAGCCACAATCAGTAGAGTGAATATTGACATCTTACCTGCAGAAAGGGACTTGAGTGATGGCTTAGTTCAAGAAAGTGAGCCAAGACACACAGATGCCTTTAATGAGCTAGAAGGTAAATGCAGTATTTCTCAAGCTAAGGAGAGGCTGCAGGATAACACTAAGTCCAGCACTCAACCTGAAAACCTGATTTCTATATGGTCCTCTGATGATGTCACTGTGAAAAGAAATGATCCAGTAAAGCCTCTACAACCCCTAAACGACCAAAAGCCTAAGGACCAGGTAAGTGATATGCATGAGTTGTTGGTTTCAGAGGGAAGACTGGTAAGTGCAGTTACAAAGGTGTGGGTTGTGTTATTTGGTTGTGCTGTAGTTGTTTTAGGAAAATCAGCTGTTACGAGTATGTTTAAAAATAATAGAAACCAAAAGATGAGACCCAAGGAATTCTTAGATCCCTTCTGTGCCCTGGAATAGGGTACTTGGTGGAAGCATGCTATTTGTATGTTTTATCCTATTTCTACATCACTCTTCCTTAGTTTTCCAAATGATGGATGGTTCCAACATTTAGATAATATCACGTTCCTTCTTGCTTTTGAAAAGTTAGTGGATTTATCTGATTTTTTAAGGAATAAAAAAATATTTTATATATTGGAACTAAAGAGAAAGAAGACAAGGAAAGAAGGAAAGGAACAAAAGAATTTTGATACTGAGAGACTATTCTGAGTAAATTTAATAATTATCTTCTACTTGAACTTGGAAAGAAGCCTAAATTAAATAAAGCATGGTGATAACTGAGCATTAGAGTGAAAGCCAGAACGTGTGATTATGTTTTTATGTGTAAAACATTTTAAAAATATATTTAACAAGGTATATTGATTATTTTTATGATCTCTATATATTCAAATTTAATATATTATGTGTTTTATTTAGCATCATCTATTATATAAACATTAAAACTATTTTATATATTTACATTCAAATGTCTTTAATGAAGTTTTTGTTTTTTATGGAGAAGTACAAGTATAATGCTCTTGTCATTTAAAGTCATTGGATTGAAACCAAAATACATTCTAAGCTTTCTTTAGACACAGGAATCCTTAGTACTTATAGATAAAATTATATGTGTGCTGCTTGTTCTACGTGGATGTCAAATTAAGTTCAATTTTATTTTTTTCATTAAAAAATTTTAAGTAAAGATTCAGTGGTTTTTAGTATATTCATAAACTTCTGCAATCATCACTAATGTCGAATTCCAGAACATTTACATCACTTCAAAAATAAACCCATACCCAATGATAGTCACTCTCTCTTTCTCCTTGGCCCCAGCAGCCAGCACCTGTGGTCTATATGGATATGCCTATTCTGAGCATTTTATATAAATAGAATTATACAATATATGGCCTTTTGTATCTGGCTTTTCTTATTTAGTGTAATGTTTTTTAATGTTTATGCATGTTGTAGCTTGTACCAGTATTTCATTCCTTTGTATTGCCAAATTCTACTAGATGTATGTATATACTATATTTTATTTATCTATTCATCAGTTGATGAACATTTGGGTTTTCACTTTTTGCCTACCATGGATAATGCTATTACGAACATTCTTGTACAGATTTTTGTGTGGACATGTTTTCAGTTCTCTTGGATATATACCTAGAAGTGGAATTGTTTGGTCTTATGGTAACTCCATGTTTAACTTTTCAAGGAATTGCAAAACTGTTTTCCAAAGCAAGTACGTCATTTTACTTCCCACTAGCAATATATGAGTTGTAATTTCTCTACATCTTTACACATGTTTTTTTCTTTTTTTGTTCATTCTTTTCTTTTCCCTCTCCTCTCCTCTCCTCTCCTCTTCCTACCTCTCCTCCACTCTCCTTTCCTCCCTTCTCCTCCCCTCTCTTTTTCTTTCTTTTTTTTCTTTTGATTCTACCTATCCTAGTAGGTGTGAAGTAGTATCTTATTGTGGTTTTAATTTACATATCCCTAATGACTAAAGATGTTGAGCATTTTTTCATGTGCTTGTTGGCCATTAGGGTACGTGCTTTGGAGAAATATATATTCAGATTCTTTGCCCATTTTAGGTTGGTTTATCTTTGTATTGTTGAGTTTTAAGAGTTCTTTACTCTAGATGTTAGTCCCTAAGCAGATATAAGATTTGAAAATATTGTCTTATTCCGTGAGTTGTCTTTTTACTTTATTCATGGTGTTCTTTGAAGCACAAAAGTTTTTAGTTTTGATGAAATCCATTTTTTTCTTTTGTTGCTTGTGCTTTTGGTGTCATGAAAAGTTATTCCTTTGTTGTCCTCTAAGAGTTTATAGTTTTAGTTCTGCAGGTCTATGACTCATTTTGAGTTAAATTTTGTGTGTGGTCTGAAGAAGGGGTGCAACTTCATTATTTTGTATGCAGATATCCAATTATCCCAGGACCATTTGTTAAAAGATTATTCTTTCTCCTTTGAATTATCATTCTTGGTAAAAATCAGTAGATCATACATATATTGTTTATTTCTAGACTCTCAGTTCTCTCCCACTATTTAAGAGTTTTTCCTTATGTCAGTAACATATTGTCTTAATTATTGTAGCAAATTTTGGAATTGGGAAGTTTGAGTCTTCCAACTTTATTCTTATTTTTCAACATTGTTTCGGCTATTTTGGGTCCTTTGCATTTTCATATGAATTTTAAGATGAACTTGTCAATTGATGTAAAAAAAAAAGGCTGAGATTTGACAGGATATTACTATTATAATATACATCTTCTAACCCATGAACATGGGATGTCTTTCAATTTATTTAGCTGTTTAATTTCTTATAATGATGTTTTATTGTGTTTAGTGTAAAAGCCTTGAATTTCTTTTGTTAAATTTATTTCTAAGTATTTTTTCCTTTCGATGCTGTTATAAATGGAATTGTTTTCTTAATTTCATTTTTATAGTGTTCATTGCTCATGTGTAGAAATACAATTGATTTTTGTATATTGATCTTGTATCCTAATAGCCTTGCTGAACCCATTTATTGGTTCTAATAATCTTTTTTATAGTGGACCCCTTAGGATTTTCTGGATATAAGATCAGTCATCTGTGAATAGAGGTAGTATAACTTCTACCTTCCAATGTGGATTGCTTTATTTCTTTTTCTTGCCTAATTGCCCTGACTGGAATCTTTAGTACAGCATTGAATAGAAGTGTTGAGAGTGAATATCCTTATCTTGTTCCTGATCACATTCATTTCTTATGTCATGCTTTTCGAGCAGATTTTTTGTTTCATAGAATTTTATATCCAGCATTTCCTTTTGTTATGTTGTTATTGTATTTAAAAGTGGAAGAACTTTTTTTTAGGACCAATTGGATTTTATGGAGAAATTCCCTAAGTCATTTGTTCTGTACTCTTGTACTTGTATAAGCTTTCTTGTAAATAGTCTATGCTTTCTACCAGCAGAGAAACCTTTACTTCACTCTTCAGAATTGTATCAATTATTGTTTACTATCTTGGTCTTTTTGTTCAGCTTGCTTATTACGTAATAATATTGTAAAATTTAATCATTTATTATATTTTACATATAATATTAGGTGTACTTTTAAAGAATAATTTTTAAATTATTTTACCGACAGGAATCCTTGTTTTGTGTTTGTCAAATGATCTGAATGATAGATGGTAATGGCTCCTAGAAGCAATTTCACCTTGTATTAATTAACATCACTGTTTTTCTTTCTAAAATTATCACAGTGGGCTCTTGATAAAAATTGTCGATTAAATTATGTTCAATTACTAGTGTCCATCTACTTGAAAACTTAGATATTTTAATAGTTAAAAATTGTTTTAAAATGTAAGAATCTATTTTATTTTAATGTTTGGTATGAATTTGTTTCTAAAACCAGCTATCCCAATAAAATACTAAGTCCTTGGTGATCTTTATAACTTAAAAGGTAATTTATTTTATCATTACTACTGCTAGTAATAGCTCTAATTTTTTGACCATCTAATGTGTGCTAGGCATAGTCCTAAGTACTTTAGTATTAGTGCACTATCTTCACTACTCCCCTAACAGTTATACAAATGTGTGTGAGGCATTATATCCATTCATAGATGAAGAAACTGAGGTTCAGGAAGATTAAGTTTCTCACATATGACTCCCATCTAACTCCAGATTTAGTGTTCTTTTCGTGATGCTTTAAAGAGCATTTTTCATGGTACATCCAAATTACTGATGTTTACTTGGGAAATACATGCATATTAAATTGATTTCATTTAAAACTAAGAAAAGTTTTCTGGAATAGGAAGCCTAGTAAAAACTATGAAAAGATAAAAAAAAATCTAAATCAAACATCAGTAGTTTCAGGTTAATAGCAGTATGAGTAATTTGATTAAAGTAATTATTTTTTTAATTTGAGAAGAGAGAAAAAGGCAGAATATATGCATAACTAATATTAGCATTTTGTCTTTGCCTGTCAACACTGCAAATAAACATTTATTGTTTATTTGCAACTTCTCATGTTCATTTATAATTTTAAAAGTAGATTGCAGGTTTTGGCCATTTGGAAATTCAAAAGGCTATTTGTGTTATTGTTTTCATTTGTTTGTTTAAGGATCAAGTTGCTGGTGAATGTATTACAGAGAAAGAGTACAGAATCCATCCAGGTTTACAGCCACAGAGCTCTGGGTCTGAACCTTCCCTGTCTCGACAGCGACGGCAGAAGAAAAGAGAACAGACTGAGCACAGTGGGGAAAAGAGACAGGTTAGCCGAGATCTCTTTGGAATAAGTCGTTGTGCCGTTGCTTGTGAAATAGACTTTAGGAAGCTCAATTTCTGTTTAGAATGGTTAACAGTTGCCAGAAAAGGCGCACAAGAAATGCAAGGAACATGTGGAGAAGGGTGATGATGGTAAGATGCTAAATATTAGTTTTCAAGTATCAGTAAGTTGGAAGCAGAGTAAGGATTTTATCTTCCCCAGCAAAGATAGGGATCATCTGGAGAGTTAAAGGAACAGACTAACTTTGATCCTTCCTGTTATAGTGAAGAAAAATTTCTCCCTTCTGCGTAAAATCATGTTGACACCTCCTTTCTTTCTTTCTTTCTTTCTTTCTTTCTTTCTTTCTTTCTTTCTTTCTTTCTTTCTTTCTTTCTTTCTTTCTTTCTTTCTTTCTCTCTCTCTCTCTCTCTCTCTCTCTCTCTCTCTCTCTCTCTCTCTCTCTTTCTTTCTTTCTTTCTTTCTTTCAATGAGACATTACACCTCATTTCTTGAAATAACTTTTATAGGCACCTTCTTATAAGCTTCTTAGCTGGTTAGTTAGTTTTGGCAGAATTTTTGTCCCTCAAAATTTAATGTTCTAAAGTTTTTGAGAGCAAATCACTGACAAATATATAAAAGAGACTTACTGATGGGGGAAATTTGGAGGTGGGTTATCATCATAATGAAACTGATAAACTCCCCCTCTTTTTAAATTATTTAAGTTCCAAGAGGCTCCTCCTCAACTTTTGCCTTCTCTTTCTACTGTTGGAAAAGTGGATGTCACAGCAACTCAAAAGGATACTGAAAACCAAAGCAGAGTGGTCACTGGGCCTGTGAATAGTTCGAAGAGCAGTGAGATGTCATCATCAAAGGTTTGTGCAGAGTATATGTTGGTTTTTTTAAACCTTCTTATAAAGCTTTTTTGGTTATAAAATCCTACATATATTGTGAAGTTTTGTGTTAAAACATCTCAGCCCTGCTTTTTGCCAAAAAATGGAAGGGATAGATTTGTGATTCTCAGCAGAACCATTGACTGAAATGGACAGATTCTATAATTACAGAGATGTTCACTTATGGTTAACTGAGAAGACCAAGTAGTTTCTGAATGGAAGAAGTGCAAAATTCCCTAATTGCCATTCCAAAATGAGTATAGTACTTTCAAAATGAGGGCTGTGGTTAGTCCTTGCTAGTAGCTGTAACCCTGTTGCAGACTGATTTCAAATGGACACTGCTTTAAAATGTGCAAAGCCTTTTCCTAGTGCTGGATGATTTATTGTGCATCATAGATATTATAAGAATAGTGAGTAGAAATGGAAATAACTCTAACTTTCTTTAAAAGGATAGACCATTGTCAGCAAGAGAGAGGAGGCGACTAAAGCAGTCACAGGAAGACATATTCCCCTCAGGTAAAGTTGTTCTATTTCCTGCCTCTATTGGAGGTTATTGCTGTGACTTATGGACATAAGTATTGGTTCTGAATTTGAGATGTTAAGAATTTTCAAGCATTAGTAATACACCTGGGAAACTGATTTGGAAGAAATTTTGAAATTTCTTAGTTAAGCTTTTAGAAACAAATCAGCATAGGCTGTTGGACCCAGAACTTGTATTATCAGTGGAAGAAGATATTAAAAAGAGCAAGAGGGCTTTGAGTGACATTAACTCCTGGGATATTTCAGACAGGAAATTGAATGTTTAATTTGTTTCCATATTCAGAGTTTGCTGGTCAAAGAAGTGCTACCTTATCAGGAATAGAGAGGAAACGGGAGAATAGTGTTGCCTGGGGCTGATGACTGTGATCATTCCTATTACTAGTATCTAAAGACAGTACTAACAGTTTCCATTTATTGAATACTAACTACATGTCATGCATTATGGTAAGCATTTTAAGGGTATTCTCTCATTTCATATTTATAGTAACTGTCAAAGGTAGGCGGCATTATTCCTTTTTTGCAGCTGAGGAAACTGAGGCTCAGAGGGGTTAAGTATCTTGCTCAAGGTCACAGAGCTGGTAGACCTAGAGGTGAGCTTTGAACTGAACTGTCAGATACTAGAGTGATGATTAGTATGCTGCCTGAGTTACTTCTAGGCTGGCCCTTACTGGGGTGTCTTCCATACATAATGCAAAGCCCTCTTCTGTTGAGGCCAGCCCACAAACAACAGGTGGGGGTGGTCACTTTTTCAGGCCCTTCAGTGAGGAAAGCTTCTCTGAGTGCAACGGGGCCAGGGAAACCACATGAAGAAAGCCAGCCCACCCCTGCCCGATGGTTGTCTTCTGACCAAAGCTTTTCTCAGGTACATTACTTGGTTCTAAGGGAAAAGGTGGACATATCTACATTTAGCAAGCCTAATGCAGTAAATGTCATAAATGCTAGCTCCATTTACTTCTGAGACAGTGCTGGCTTAAGTTATACTTTTACTCTTGATAAGGAAAATAACTGATCAATAATAATTAAAAGGATTATGTTTGCCTAAGGGAATAAAGTTTTCAGGCATTCCTATAAACAATTGGTAGCCTAGTTAAATATCTTTCTTAGGTAGTCTTTAAAACAAGGCTTTCAAAAGTCTTCCACTAGGCAACACTTTGCTTATTCTGGTATGTTAACTATATACCCACCTACCTGGCCAGGTTTTAGTCTTACATGCTCAGCTTCCTATTTGTGACAAAGTACCTTACCTTCTCTTCTGGTGGCTAAATGGTTAATTGCAAGGTTTCCAACCATATATTCTAGTTTCTGACCTTATTTTTAAGAACATATTATTTTTTTAAAATGGAAACTTCCTGCCCTTGAAAGAAATGAAGATTTATTTCTTTAACAATAGTCTATTAGTTGTTCCACTAAGTCTGTTAGTTGTTCCATTAAGACAATCCTCTTTATTTCCCCAAATTGTAAGGTTTGCATGTAATTATATCAAATAATCAAATAATAAAGCATTTTAACAGTGTCTCACATATAAGTAAACTGAGGTTGCTTTTATTTAGATGGCATTCTATCTAGTTTAAAATGCTAATATTCCCTATGGTACCAGCCTTCTGGTTAGGAGTTGGATTACCAGAAATGTTTCCTCTCCTCTGGAAAGGAAATTTCTTCATAGTTGAGACTTTCCAGGGCCTTGTAAAACTTCACCTTCATGTTCCTCAGGTTCACTTGTGAACTTCATGGGTGAACTGGGACATCATTGGGTAAAGTAACTTCAATTTTTATATCCATTAGTTTCTCCTGTCAAATTGGACATAGGTGCACACTGTATCTAGACTTAGCATCTAAGACTGTTTTCATGTATTGCATTCTAGTTGTGTTATGTGGAATTTTGTTTTTCCAAACATTAACAGGAAAGGAAACTCACTCATTGTTTCTCAGAGGAAGAGTTAAGTTCTTCTACAAGTTCAACTGATAAATCAGATGGAGACTCCAGAGAAGGGTAAGTTCTCGTTTTTCTGTCTCCCTCCATAAACTAGTTCTGTTTGAATTAATCCTAAATGTATACTTACAGTAGTAGTCAAATCTGTAGTATTGTCATGAATATTATAAATGGTTTTTGATATATGCTAGAACTAAAAATATCTTTCCTAATGAAGACGTCTAATTTTCATTCAGAATTCTTATGAAGGTCTGTGGGTTTATAGTTTTCATAAGATTTGGAAAATTTTTTGGCCTTTATTTCTTCAGATATTTTTTGGACCCCTTCCTGCCTCCTTGAGGATTCTAATTACATGTATATTCATTGTTTAAAGGTGTCCCACAACTCATTGATGATGATCATTTTTTTAGGCATTTTTTTCTGTTTCATTTTTCATAGATTCTATTGCTATATCTTTGAATTCACTAATATTTTCTTCTGTAGTGTCTAATGTGTTAATCCCATCCCATGTATTTAACACATTGTACTTTTTTTTTTAGGAGTTCAATTTGGATCTTTTTATTATCTTCCATGCCTCTCCTTAATATTTAATGCTTTTCTCTACTTTGGACATATGGGATACATTTATAACTATTATTTATAATAGCTTTAATGTCCTTGTCTACTAGTTCTGTCACTTGTGTCACTTTTGAATCTGTATCTTTTATCTGCTTTTTCCTCATCACATGTGTGCTATTTTCCTGCTTCTTCTAATGTTTGGTATTTTTGACTGGATTCTAGACGTTGTCAGTTTTCTCTTATTAGGGGCTGGTATTTTTATATTTCTTTAAATATCCTTGAGCTTTGTACTTGGATGTAATTAAATTACTTAGAAAGAGTTGAATAGAATTTATACACAGAATCTGGGGCTTCCTCTTTTTGGCTCTCTCCTTTCCAAGATTCCTCTCTCACTTTCTAGTGGCAGTGGTTATCTCAAACTGTGTCCTTTGGTTCTGTAAGCCAGAAAGACTGGGTTTCCTGTTGTACTTCAGCTGCCTATGGCCTGCCCGGCTAAAAGGTGTTGACTCCCCTCCAGAATCTTTGCCTTTACATAGCTGATTTTTGTGTTTTGTGTTTTGTGTTTGTGGAAGGGTCTGTCTGTAGGTGCATACTTGGCCATTTGGAAGCAGAACTTCCTAAAGACGTTTTGCATATAATTTTTAATGAAAAATTCTCGTGAATGCAATTAAATAACAAGTAGGATTTTTTTCCCCCAGGAAAGGTCATACAAATGAAATGAGTGACTTGGTACAACTGATGACTCAGACCCTAAAACTGGACTCTAAAGAGAGCTGTGAAGATCTCCCAGTGTCAGATCCAGTGTCAGAATTTAAACTTCATCGGAAGTATCGGGACACGCTGATACTTCATGGGAAAGTTGCGGAAGAGGCAGAGGAGCTCCAGTTTAAAGAGCTACCTTTAGGTGATCAGATTATTCTTTTACAGCAAACTGGAGAGTATGTTTATTGGAGAAAAGTGTCAAACCAAGGATATAATGTTTGCAAATTTTTTTGTCTTTTTATTATTTTGCTTTGATATCCTTATATAAAGTGTATCTTATTTTATGTAACAGTGTGTTCCTGAAAAGTTGTATGAAATTTTTACAGATTAAAGGTTTGTGGAAATTTTGCATTGAGCAAGTCTCTGTGGCACCAGATGATGGTTAGCATTTTTTAGTAGTAAAGGATATTTTAATTAAGGTGTATACATTGTTTTTTAAAAACATAATACTATTGCACACTTAATAGACTAAATTATAACTTATGTAAACACAACTTTTATATGTGCTGGGAAACCAAAAAATTTGTGTTACTCATCTTATTGTGGTAGTCTGGAATCACACTTGCAATATCTGTGTATACATTTTTAGTAATTAAAAATATATCATATCATTAAACTAAACTCTTGTCAAAGTGAAAAGAATTTTAACATGACAAGATTTTATTTTTTAAAACATTGCATTCTTCTTGCTACAGTGGTGAAAGGATTTATTTTCCCCTGTCTTTGGTATTGCTTTTTAGTTATTGTGCCAGGTTCTGAAAAGATCAGAAGAATAGTTGAAGTCTTAAGAGCTGATGTAATCCAGGGCCTGGGGATTCAGCTTTTAGAACAAGTGTATGATCTTTTGGAAGAAGAAGATGAATTGGAGAGAGAGGTGAGTATCTCATTAGCTGTGTCAGCTGCTTGTGCTATAGAATTTTTTTAAACAGCCTTAACATACTATACATTTTACCTATTTAAAGTGTACAATTCAATGACTTTTAGTATGTTCAGAGTTGTATCACCATCATTACATTAAATGTTAGAGCATTTAATTACCCCAAAAAGAAACCCTCTACCCATTGGCAGTCTCTCCCCATTATCACCAAAATCCTCTGTCCCTAAGCAGCCACTAATATTTCTGTCTATAGATATGCCTGTTTTGGATATTTCATTTAAATGGAATTATACAAAATATGTGTTCTTTTTTGATAAGCTTTTTTCACTTAGCATGATGTTCTCAAGATTCATCCATGTTGTAGCACGTATCACATACATCATCCCTTTCTATGGCCAAATAATAGTCTGTTGTATGGCTATATCACATTTTGTTTATCTCTTTATTAGCTGATGAATATTTAGATTGTTTCCATTTTTTGGCTATTATGAATAATGCTGTTATGAAAATTAATGTACAAGTTTTTGTGTGGACATATGTTTTTGTTTTTCTTGGGTATCTACCTACTTGTGGAAATTGCTGAATTATATGAAAAGTCTGTTTTTAACATTTTGACAAATGGCCAGACTGTTTTTCAAAGCAGCTGCACACTTTTACATTCTCACCAGTAATGTGTGAGAGTTCTAACTTCTCCACATCTTTGACAACACCTGTTATTGTCATCATTTTGATTATAGCTATCCTAGTGGGTAGGGAATGATTTTTCATTATAGTTTTGATTTACTTTTCTCTAATAGGTAATGAATGTAGAGCATCTTTCTCATGCTTATTGGCCATTGTGTATTTTTTTGGAGACATCTGTTCTGATCTTTTATACGTTCTAAAATTACTATCTATCTTTTTATTATTAAGTTGTAAGAGTTTTTCATATGTTCTGGTAGAAGTCCTTTATCATATATATGATTTGTGAAAATTTCTATTCTGTGGTGGTTTTTTCATGTTGTGATGGCATTATTTACAGCATAAAAGGTTTTAATTTTATTGAAGTCTAAGGTATCTATTTTGTTTTTGGGTTTTTTTGTGCTTTTTGCGTCATATCTAAGAAGGCTTTGCTGAACCTAAGATCACAAAGATTTATTCCTATGTTTTCTTCTAAGACTTTCATCGTTTAAGCTCTTACAATTAGGTCTATAATCCATTTTTAGTTAATTTTTTTGTATTTTGTGAGGAAGGGCTCCATATTCATCCTTTTGCATGTGAGTATTCAGTTGTCCTTGCACCATTTGTTGAAAAGGCTATTCTTTTCCTATTGAATTGTCTTGGCATTCTGCTGAAAATCAATTGACTGTGATGTATGGGTTTATTTCTAGACTCTCAATTATATTCCATTGATTTATATGTCTGTGCTTATGTCTGTATTACACTGCTTGATTATTGTAGCTTTGTAGTAAGCTTCATAGTAAGCTTTGAAATCAGAAAGCATGAATCCTCATCTTTGCCCTTCTTTCTCAAGATTATTTTGGATATCATTTGTATTTCCATGTAAATTTTAGGATTAATTTGTTAATTTCTGTAAAAATGCCAGCTGGGATTTTGATTAGAACACTATAGAATTTTGTTTTGAATAAATTTTAGTTTGACTCGCCTGACTTTTCTGCTTGAAGTTACTTTGTTGTACTGAAATATTTTTCTTTTTGAGAGATTCATTACATATGTACCCAGATTTGAAAGTAAACAGTAAGGCATGTTTATATAACACAATTCTATACTAATTTAAAAAATTATTTGTATTTTCTTATCTAAATAAAAAGCTAATAAGACATGGTTGTTGTAGAATGTTTAGAACATACAGATTTTTTTAAAAATTAGTATAATCTGAGCACTCAGTAATTCTAGATTTTGTTCTATCATTCATAAGTAGTAGTAGTAGTAGTAGTAGCACTTAAAAAGTGCAACACAGGGTTCTAAGCACTTTACATTTTGTAAGTCATTTAAATCTCTGACAATCCAATGAAGTTGGTACTGGTATCCCCATTTTACAGAGGACTCTGTATGCACAGACAGGTTAAATGAGTTGCCCAAAATCTCGCTGTTCGCTATTGACTGAATGATTCGCCTTTAGTCTGATTCCAGAGTTCATGCTCTTAAGCACTGTTCTATACTGCCTTTCATTCTCTTATACATATGTATGTAGTTTGCTGTGTATATTCACACATCCATCACATCCATATCATAGCTTTTATTTTTTTTCTAGCAAAACAGGGTTATACTATTTACCATTTTTTAGCCTTTATTTTTTGCTTAACAATTACCTGAGCTCAGAAACAGAGCCAGCCCCTAGTAGTAAAGTCACTCCTGATTGTTACTGTGCTTTTAAGGCCATTGCTCGTTTCCTAGTCTCCCAGAGCTAATTCCTGATTGTGATGAGCAATGATAGTTCATGTTATACAGATTCTTTTTCAATGAATTAATTGCATTATGTCACATCTGCATTATGAAAATTTTCAGAGTTGTAGAAGTACCCGAACAAACACTTTTTTTGACAAGTTGCACTCTTTGGATATTTGTTTTTATTTTTGTTTTTTTTGTAAAAACAATAACAACAATGAAGCTTTAAATTCCTAGAAATACAGTTGCTTCTCTACTAATTTAATAATGTTATCCAAGTGTTACTTTAATTTTTTATTTTGATATAATTTCAGACTAATAGAAACGTTGCAAACATAATAAAAAGAGTTTCTGATATTCCTCACCTGTATTCTCCAGTGTTGTTATTCTATTTTTCCTTTATCATTCTCTTTCTCCAGATGCATAATTACTTTTTTATCAATTTGTGAGAAAGTTGCAGACATAACATCCTTTTACCCCTAAATTATTCGGTGTATTTCCTAAAAGCAAGAATGTTTTCTTACACAACTACAATATAGTTATCAAATTCAGAAAATTAACAGTGATACAATACTATTGTCTAATCTAAGTCTATAGACCTTATTTGAATTTCTCTAATTATTACAATAATATCCTTTATAGGAAAAGAAAAAAATTTCTATCTCGTGATTTAATCAATTAAACTCAATCAGAATTGAATTCAATAAGGATTTTATATTTCTAATAGCTTTAATGAAATATAATTCATACGCCATCCAATTTACTCATTTAAAGTATATAATTCAATAGTTTTTAGTATATTCACAAATATATGCAATTGTCACCACAGTTAATTTTAAATGTTTTTGTCTCTTAAAAAGAAACTTTGTACTTTTACTTCATTGCTCTCTATTCTCTTTTTCCTCCAGTCCTAAGGAACCACTGATCTACTTTTTGTCTTACATATTTATCTATGCTTGACATTTCATTTAATGGAATTATGCAAAATATATGTATTTTGTCACTATTCTCACTTAGCATAATGTTTTCAAGGTTCATCCATGTAGTAGCATATATCAATTTTTCATTTCTTTTTATGGCTGAACAATATTCCATTATATTGATATACAATAATCCCTCCTCCTTACTTACAGTTTCACTTTCTGTGGGTTCAGTTACCCACAATCAACTGTGGTAGAAAAATATTAAATGAAAACTTCCAGAAATAAACAATTCATAGGTTTTAATTGCATGCCATTCTCAGTAGCATGATGAAAACTTGCATCATCCTGGTCTCTCCTGCCCAGGATGTGAATCATTCCTTTGTCCAGCATATTAATGCTTTACATTTAGTACAATAAGATATTTTGTGAGAGAGTGAGACCACATTCACATAACTTTTATTATAGTATGCTATAATTGTTTGATTTTATTACTTATCATTGCTAATCTCTTAACTGTGGCTAATTTATAAAGTAAACTTTATTTTAGGTATGTATATATAAGAAAAAACATAGTATTCATAGGATTTTGTACTGTCTATGATTTCAGGCATCCACTGGGGGTTTGGAACATATCCCCCACAGATAAAGGGGAATACTGTACCACATTATGCTTTATCTGTTCCTCAGTTGATGGACATTTGGTTTTCTACCTTTTGCCTATTATGAATAGTATTGGTATAAGCTTTTGTGTGGATTCAGTTCTCGGGTGCATAATGGGGAGTGGAATTGCTGGGTCATATGGTAATTCTACATTTAAATGTTTGAGGAGCTTCCAGACTGGTTTCCAAAGCAGCTGCACCCTTTTATAATCCTACTGGAAGCATAAGAGGGGTCTGATTCCTTCACATCCTCACCAACACTTATTATATCTGACTTTTTGATTATAGCCATCCTAGCAGGTCTGAAGCAGTATTCATTGTGGTTTTGATTTGCAGTTCTCTGGTGACTAATGATGTTGAATATCTTGTCATGTACGACTTATCATGTGTATATTTTCTTTGGAGATATGTGTACTCAAATTCTTTGTCCATTTTTAATTGTTATTTATTTTTTAGTTATTGAGTTTTTAAGAGTTCTATATATATCCTAGATACAAATCTCTTATTAAATATATGATTTGAAAGTATTTTTTACCACTCTGTGGGAATGGGAGAGTCTTTTTATTTTGATAGTGTTCTTTGAAACAAACAGCTTTTTTTATTCTGACGAAGTCCAGTTTACTTTTGCTTCTTGTGTTTTTGGTATTCATTGCCAAATCCAAGGTCATGCAGTTTTACTCCTATGTTTTTTCTAAGAGGTTTTTAGTGTTAGTCCTCACATTTAGGTCTTTAATGTATGTTAAGTTATTTGTTTATATAGTATGAAGTAAAGATCCAACTTTATTAACTTCTGTATAGGGATGTCCTTTTGTCTTACCACCATTTGTTGAAAAGACTGTTCTATCACCTTGTCAAAAAAAAAGTTAAAGACACATGGGTTTATTTTTGGACACCCAGTTCTATCCCATTAATCTATATGTCTGTCCTTATGCAGGTACCATGCTATCTTTACTGTTGCTTAGTAGTAATATTTGAAATTGGGATAGGTGAGTCCTCCAACTTTTTCTTTTTTTCGAGATTCTTTTGGCTAATTAAATTTCTTCAAATAATGTTTTGTTGTTTTCAGAGTATGAGTTTTCATACATATTTTGTTAAATTTATTCCTAAGTGTTTTATTCTTTTCGATGCTATTCTAATTATATTAATTTGGGATTACATGCAAATTAGTAAATTTGATTTAAAAAATATTGACCTTGTATCCTGCAACCTTGCTGAACTTTTTTATTGGGTTTAATTGCCTTTTGTATGTGTGACCTTTTTGGAATTTTCTATATGTAAGATCATATCATCTACAAATGGAGTTAATTTTACTTTCCAATCTGGATGCCTTTTACTTCTTTTCTTGTCTAATTTCCCTGACCAGAACCTCCAATTTAATGTTAAGTAGAAGTGGCAAGAGTAGACATTCTTGTCTTGTTCCTGACCTTAGAGGGAAAGTATCTAGTCTTTCACCATTAAATATATTGCTAACTTTAGGTTCTCATAGATGCCCTTTATCAGGTTAAAGAATGTCCTGGTTTGTTGAGTGGTTTATTGTTGTTGTTGTTGTTGTTGTTGTTGTTGTTCTTATCATGAGATGGTATTGGGTTTGCCAAATGCTTTCCCCCTCTTTACATAATCATGTGGTTTTTGTTTTTTATTCGATTGATATGGTATGTTACATTAATTGATTTGTGGTCATTGAACCATCCTTGCATTCCTGAGATAAATCCCATGTGGTCATGGTATGTACTACTTTTTATATGTTGCTGGAATCATGCTTCTAGTATTTTGTTGAGATTTTTGTGCCCATATTCATTTGAGATATTGGTCTTTAGTGTTCTTTGCTTGTGATGTTTTTGTCTGGATTTGTTTGTCTCGTGTCTTTTATTCCTGTTTTCTACTACTGTTTTTCATTAAGGTAATATTTTCTAATGTAGCATTTTAATTTCTTCGTGAAATTTCTTACAGTTTTTTCCCTAGTGATTACTCTAAGGCTTATATATGCCTAAATTATCAGAATCAGCTTTATATGACTTAATTCCAGTGAGATATAAAAATGTTACTCCTATTCCCTTTACCCTTTATTGTGATATTGTGCATATCACACCTATAAATATTATAAATCAAATATTTCCTTGATGTAGTTACTTTATCTATGTTACTTTATCTAATATGTCTCTTGAAGTCCAGAGAAGAAAGAAGAGAATGAATATATTTGTAGCTTTTTATATATCATTTCAGAATCTTCGTTTATTCCTGTGGATTTAAGTTGCTATCTGGAGTCACTTCTTTAGCCTAATACTGCTTTGTTCCCACCTGCCTTTATGTTGTTATTGACAAATACATTACATTTTATATGCTATAGATTCAATGTATGATTTATATATTTTTTAATTGTAGTAAGATACACATAACTTTAAATTTACCATTTTAACCATTTTTAAATGTTCAGTTCAGTGGCATTAAATACATTTACAGTGTTTTGCAAATATCACTACCATCCATCTCCAGGACTCTTCATTCTGCAAAACTGAAAATCTGTACCCATTAAACAATAACTCTCCATTTACTACCCCCACCCCCAGCTTCTGGTAACCACCATTCTAATTTTGGTCTCTAAATTTGACTACCCTAAGCATTAACACAAAGTATAAACGACATCTAGAAAAAGTAAAGCTTGCCCATAAAGGCCCAGAATGCTTTGCTGGTGATTTCTTCCAACCATCTAAGGAAGAAATAACATAAATCCTACACACATTCTTCAAAAAACAAAAGAAGAAGGGTTATTTCCCAAATCACCCCACAAGACCAGAGCAATGCTGATATCAAAACCCAACAAGGACACTACATGAAAAAACATAAGGCCAGTATCCCTCATGAACTCCTCAGTCATTTGGTATTTTGTCAAAGATTTTTGCACCAATGGTTATAAGGGATATTAGTCTGTTACTTTTCTTTCCTATAATGTCCTTGTCTGGCCCCAACACCAGGGCAATGCTAGCCTCATAAGTGAGCCAGGAAGTGCTCACTCCTCCTTAACTCTCTGAAAAGTTTTAGGATTGAGATTGGTTCCTCTCCAGGTGTTTGACAGAATTCACCAGCAAAGGTCCTAACAAGGGCCTTTCCTTGTTAGTTTTTGATTACCGACTCAATCTTACTGGTTATAGATCTATTTAGTTTTTAAAAATTTTTTTTGTGATTCAGTCTTGGTAGGTTTTATGTTAGGAGTTTGCCTGTTTCATCTAGGTTATGCAATTTGTTGGCGTACAGGTGTTCATGGCACTCTTTTAAAATCCTTTTTATTTTTGTATAGTTGGCAGTAATGTCCCACTTCAATCTCAGATGTTAGTACATTCAGCCCTTAGTAGTCACAGATTCTGTATCCACATATTGAGTCAACCTCAGATAGAATATTCAAGGAAAGTTACATTATTGCTGATGTGTACTATGTACAGACTTTTTTCCTTGTCACCTTGTCATTATTTCCTAAACAATACAGTGTAACTATTTACATAGTATTTACATTGTATTAGAAGTAATGTAGGGGTGATTTAAAGTATACAGGAGGATGTGCAAATACTACCCATTTTATATAGAGGACTTGAGCATCATGGATTTTGTTGTCTGAAGGCGTCCTTGAACCAGTCCCCTGGAGATACCAAGGGACGACTATAATTTGAGTTTCCATTTTTTTTAGCATAGCTAAAGGTTGGTAAATTTTGTTAATCTTTTTAAAGAGTTAACTTTTAGTTTTATTTTTCTCTTTTTCTATTATACTCATCTCAGCTCTAATCTTGATTGTTTCCTTCTGTTAGTTTTAGGTTTAGTTTGTTCTTTTTTACTTCTTTAGTTGTAAAGTTAGATTGCCTCATGGTCTACTTCAACATGTTTACAGCTATAAATTATCTTAGCAGTGCTTTTGCTGCATCTCATAAGTTTTGGTATATTATGTCATCGCTTTTATTTGTCTCTATTCTTTAGTTTCCATTGTGATTTCTTTTTTGATACATTGGTTGTTTGTATGTTTTATTTTCATAAATTTAAAATTTTCAGTTTCCATGTTATTAGTTTCTAACTAACTTTATCCTGTTGTGGTTAGAGATGATACTTTGTATGATATCTATCTTTTAATCTATTGAGACTTAATTTGTGACATAACATATATGGTCTCTCCTAGGAAATGTCCCATTAGCACTTGAGAAGAATGTGTATCCTGATGTTGGGTAGAGTGTTCTGTATGTGTGTTAGAACTACAGTTGACCCTTGAACAACATAGGAGTTTGGGGCACTGACAATCCCCTGTGCAGTCAAAATTTCATATATAACTTTTGACTCCCCAAAAACTTAACTACTGAATCTCTCAGTATCTGCAAAAACAAAAAGTGGAATTACAAATCACTGTTACAGTATTAGTAGCTTTGATAATGTATATGCCCATGTATTTGCTGTTACTGAGATCTTTATTTCTTCATACAGCTTCACGTTACTTTCTAGTATCCTTTCATTTCAACCTGCAGGACTCCCTTTAGTATTTCTTGCAAGGCAGGTAAGAAACTTCATCATTTATTTATGTAGGAATGTCTTAAGTTCTCTCTCACTTCCTCCTCCCCAGTTTTATTGAGATATAATTGGTATATAGCATTGTGTTAAAGTATGTGACATAATGATTAATATATTTATATATTGCAAAATGGTTACCGTAATTAGTGTAGTTGACATGTCACCTGTTGTAATTAAAACACTTTTTTCTTGTGATGGGAATTTTTAAGATCTAATCTTAGCAACTTCAAATATAAAATACAGTATTAACTATAGTCACCACGCTATACATTATATCCCCAGAATTTATTTATTTTATAACTGGAAGTTTGTACTTTTTGATTACCATTTCCCTGACCCACCACCCGTGGCAATCACCAATCTGTTCAGTTTCTATGAGTTTGATTTTTTTTTACATTCTGCATATGAGTGAGATCATATACTATATTTCTTTCTCTGACTTTTTTCTTTTAGCCTAATGCCTTCAGGGTCCATCCACGATGTTGCAAGTGGCAAGGTTTCCTTCTTTTTTCTCTCCTTTAAAAAAACATTTTTGCCAGACACAAGATTCTTAATTGATGGGTTTTTTTATTTTTACTTTGTAAATATCATCCCACTTAACTCTCAGCCTCTAAAATTTCTGATGAGAGATTTGCTTATAATCTTATTGGGGAATCCCTCCTATATGATGAAATTGCTCATTTCTTGCTGCTTCAAGGATTCTCTCTTTGTCTTTCAACAGTTTGATTATAATATGTCTGGTAGTAAACTCTTTGTATTTATCCTTAGAGTTTGTTGATCTTCTTGAATGTTTATATTCATGTCTTTCCTCAAGTTTGGGAAGTTATTGGTTATTATGTCTTTAAATAATCTCTCTCTTTTTCTTTTCTCTTTCTGCGGCTCCTACAATGCATATATTGGTCCCTTTGAATCTCCTGGAAGTTGCTTTTGCTGGAGGGGAAGGGGTTTGTAACAACCTCAGAAAAAGTTGCAACAATGGCTGCCTGCCTTTGTGTCTATACAACTATGATTGGAAG
Organism: Cynopterus sphinx; assembly: GCA_030015415.1. Classification (NCBI taxonomy): domain Eukaryota; kingdom Metazoa; phylum Chordata; class Mammalia; order Chiroptera; family Pteropodidae; genus Cynopterus; species Cynopterus sphinx. The sequence continues at coordinate 115,806,738 of CM057381.1, forward strand.
CAGGATTTGGCCATCAATACACAGATCCCCAGTACTTGGAGGACAGGGTTCTTCTTATTGCTTACTCTGCTCACGCAAGCTGTGTGTACGCCACACGAGGAACATCTGCACAGCTTCCTGCTGGGGTGGGTACTAAGACCTGAAAGGGGCTGAAATTAACCACAATTTTCCATCAAAGTCATACCCTGGTTGTTGCAACCTTTAATAGAATAGACTCCACAGTTCCAAAAAAGTTACATCAGGCAGATTGTGCCACTGTAATTTATGTCTATGTGAGATTTATTTCTAGTATTTCCTCTGCTGCCATCTTCTATACAGATTGTATTTTACAGTTTTTAAAATCAGTTCAGAGAAGCAGTATGCATATGTATTATTTATATAATTATCTTCATCAGTGCTTTTTGTATTTCCATGTAAATTCAGATTCTTACCTTGGTTCTCTTGCTTTCAGCCTGATGAATTTCCTTTAGTAATTCTTATAAGGAGGGTCTACTAGCCACACATTATTTTTGTTTATCTGGGAATGTATTTTGCCTTGATTTTTGCAAGATAGCTTTACTGGCTATGCGATCTTGGTTGATAGTTTTTTCTCTGAGCATTTTGAATGTTATCCCACTGCCTTCTGCCTCTATTGTTCATGATAAATCAGCTGTTAATGTTATTTAGGTTCCCACATATGTAGTGAGTTATTTTTCCCTTGCTGCTTTCAAGATTTTCTCCTTGTCTTTGGCATTTAACACTTCTACTTTAATGTGTCTCTGAGTGGATCTCTTTGAGCTGATCCTTCTCAGAGTTCATTGAGCTTCCTGGAGGTTTAACACTTTTTCAATAAATTTGGAGATTTTTAGCCATTATTTCTTTATTTTTCTACTACTTTCTCTCCTTTCCCACTGGTACTCCCATTACATGTGTTGGTGTGCTTAAATGGTATCCCACATTCTCTGAGGCTCTGTTAATTTTCTTTTTCTTTTCTCTCTGTTCTTTGGATTACATAATCTCTATTTACTTCTTTTGCCAGTTCAGATATACCCTTGAGCCCCAGTGGTGAATCTTTTGTTATTGCACTTTTTAACTCCAGAATTTCCATTGGGTTCTTTTTATAATTTCTTTCTCTTTATCAGTATTCTCTATCTGATATTGTCGTCATTACCTTTCGTTGGTTTTCTTTAATTCTGTGAACATATTTATAAGGCTATGTTGATGTCTTTGATAAATCCAACACCTGGTTGTTCTCATAGGCAGTCTCTCTTTGTCTGCTTTTTCCCCTTATTGTGTCATACTATTTTGTTTCTTTGCATGTCTCATGACTTTTTATTAGAACTGGACATTTTAGATAATATATTGTTACAACTCTGGGTACAGGCCTCCCTGAGGTGGTGGTAGTGGTAGTGATTATTTGTTTAGTGATTGTTTGGATTATTTTAGTGAAGGTTATTTTATCCCTTTCTCCTTTCTTTACAATGTAAAGCTGTGATGTTGCACCTCAGTGGGTGCAGCTTTGGGTGTCTGCAGCTACCTTGGAATGATAGTGGGTTTCAGAGCGCTCTCTTGACCCTTCCTTTTACTGACCTCACCCAGCTGTTTTGTTTGTTTGTTTGTTTGTTTGTTTTTAGTTGCCAGCTGATTGCTTTGCTGTTTTCAGTAATGTCCAGTGGGCATACATTGTTCCACAGATTGATCCATCAAACTTGAGCTCCTTTGAAGGGATAGTTCTCAAAGTCACTGTCTGAGATTTGTTCTGACTGCAGGGAGGCTGCTTCTTTCCAACAAAGTGGCCAGCAATTTAGCTTATATATTCAGTCAATCTACCAGTTGCCTTTCACTACTACCTCTTTTATTTTTATTTTATTATTATTTTTTGAGAGCACCCTGAGGCTTGACTTTTTCCATGGTCTATTCCAAATGAAGTCAGTTCATTTAGGAAAAGATTTGGTGCTGTTTTATGTCTTGCTTCTCCCAGGCAGAATCTCTGAGCAAAGCTTTGGAGCTGGGAATGAGGACAATAGCATGTTTCTGAGCGATACCCCCACTTTAAAAGCTCAGTGGAGGTGAGGAGACTGTAGCCTTTGTCTTCTCTGCAAGCTTCACCCAGCATGAATCTTTACTTTTTGGTCTGGGGCAAAGGTGGATTGGGACCCCAGTATTTTCAGTGGCCCTGCACCGAAGGTAGAACCTGCATCCTACAAGTCTAAGCTGGGCATAAGAAGGAAGCTTCCACCTCTTGGCAGCACTCTTCCAAAACTTATCCTCAGCTACAGGTATTGAGGGGCAGGATGAAATATTCCGATATCCTGCCACTCCCAGGAAGATAGCTTTCAGACTAGAAGCTGGGGGAAAGGGAGCCTTGTTTTGTTGACTTCACTGATCTGATGCAATTATTGTCTCAGCTGGAGTGGGAAAAGAGGCAGTTGATACTAGTTCACATACCACAGAATCTCATTGTTCTTAAGTTTTAGATTTTCTTGAAAAAAAAAAAAAGTATTTTCTGTATGCCCTTAGGACCATTTCCAGAGACTTTAAATGGTTGGTTTTTAAAATAATTTTCCTGTTTCATTGGGGGTGGGGGGCTGCAGAGCTGCTCATGCTGTCATGCCAGATGTGAAACCAATTTGGATTATTTTATATTTAGTTGCTTTCTCTTCTTAAATCTGGAAGTTACTCAGTCTTTGTTTTTCATCACCTTGACATTTTTGAAGAGTATAGGCCATATGATTTATAAAATGCTGCTCAGTTTGGATTTATCTGACCTCATGAATTATACATTTTTGGCAGGAATACCGCAGAAGTGATGTTGTGTCCTTTTCAGTTCATTGTTATCAGGAGGTGCATGATTCTGTTTAACACATTATTAGGTGTTAATTTCAGGCATTTCTTTCAACAGTCAAACATTAAGTGTCATGTTGTAAATTTTTTGATTTCTGGTCAGTGAATTTTCTGTATGTTAATTGGTCATTTGTATTATTTTGTAAATGTCTTAACTGAGTTATCTGTGGGATTGATTTTGTTGTTTTATCAATTCTAATATTCTACTATTTTGTTATATTGATTATAATAACTCTATATATTAATGGTATTAATTTTTGGCATGTATGTTGAAAATATTTTCGCTAGTTTGCTCTTTAATTTCTTGACTTTGTTTTTTTGATATCTTAAATTCAACTTTATATAAACATAACAGTATTTTTCCAAATGGTTTCCGTGTAGACTTTGGTATCATGCTTAGAAAAGCCCTTCTAAGATCTCAGAAATATTTTTCTATTGCATATTAATTTTTTGTTTCCCAAATAGGTACGTTTACAGGAGCACATGGGTGAAAAATATACTACTTACAGTGTGAAAGCTCGCCAGTTGAAATTTTTTGAAGAAAATGTGAATTTTTGAGAATTCTGATCTGCTGCCAGAATTAAAAGACCTACATTCAAAGGTTTTTGGCATACACAGAAACAAACCCATAATGATGGCTGGAGGCCATTCACCGTCCTCTTTGGGTTTTTTTACTAGAAAAAATGAAACAGTAACAGCAGCAAGCTCACAAAAGAAAAAAAATATTGTCTAGCTTATTCTCTTTATGAGGAAAAATCTAAGACTTTGGTTACTGTTTACTGAGCCTTAAATCACCAACTTTATACTTAGAACTTTTTTTAAGGTCCTAATTAGCTTGAATTCAAGACCATATAATATTGTTTTTTTTTTATTATAGTGATAAAAGCAGTAGAAATAAATGACATAGTATGTCCAGTGATACTACTTGTCATTGTTAATTACCTTATGTAGTAGTTGATCAGTCATTTTTTTAAAAAGCCAATTCACAATTCTGGGAGTAGACTTAAAGAATATGGTGTTTTATCTAGTACTTGAGCAACTGAATTCCTTCTTTACATATTTATAGTCTTTTAACATTTTATTTTCATGTAATATGCACTTTGTTTAGGGTATACAAGAATTGAAACTAAGAGATATTTTGGCTTTGTAAATCAATGTTTTTACATGCTGGTTTTTTTAGATTTTTCCATCAGTGATAAATTTCTTAAACATTAATTCCTTTTCCAGTTGACCAGTTTATAAGTAGAGCCCAGCTCCCTTTAGTTATGGACATAACTAAAGTTTGGCTTCTTATACATCATGATATTGTCTTCCCATGTTTTAAATGTATGCTGTATAGCACATATTTTATTGTTTAATAAGGGGTAACACCCACCTAGGAAATAGTTTTTATAAAAGTCTTAATTACTAAATTTTCACTTCTGTATTCAAGGGACTCTACAAATGAATTCTGCTCCAGAAATGTTTTTAGTTTTTATAATTAAAAGTGTATCTTATCTTTTTTGAAAATATACATCCTACTCTAATGAAATGTTTGCTTTCTGGTCACTTAACAGACCTTTTGGTTTTTTTACTGTGTGCCAGATACTGTGCCAGGAGCTAGATAGTGAATAAAACAATACTCCCTGCTCTTAAAATGAGCATAGCCTGGTTTCTGAGACCTTTTCTGTTTACTTTGAAGGGTTTGTTATAACTGAACTATAAATTTATCAAATTGCAGTGCCCACTTGGGGAAAAAATCTTTGGCCAGCTATTGGTCTTCATGAGCTATTCACTATTTCTTGCATGTTTCAGAAGTCTACATCTTTTTGGAATGTCACTGATTTAACTTTTCTTATTGGTATGAAGTTGTATATATTATTTTCCTAGAATAAAAAATCTCTTCTATATTATTCCTGTTTTGTGAATTTTTGTTTAAAGTTTTCATAGTATTTTTTTTCTTGAATGCTTAATCACTTTTCATCTTATTTATAAAACACATTTTTAAGACTGAATTTTCTTCTAACTATACTGTGGCCATATTTCAGACTATTTTTTTTTTGACATCAGTTTCTAAGTAGTAATTCTGGTTTTAATAGTTTTAGAAGTGTTTCTTAATTTCTATATATTTAGAAAGTCAAGGAAATGATCCTCTTGCTCCAGCCACATTGCAATGTTGGTACTATGACCTGCACAATCTTAGTATTGTTTTTCCGTGATTCAGTACATAGTTTATTAGAATGGTCAATAATATGGGCATTCAATAAAATTGAATTGCTATGCACATAGCAGTATCATGTGTCTATTAAATATTATTCAAGTCTATAGAAGACCTGATCAATAGAATTTTGTGATATAAATGTTCTTTATCTGCACTGTCCGATATAGAAGCCACTGGTCATATAGCTAGATGTTGAACCCTTGAAATGTGTCTCGTTTTGAGAACTCAAATTTTTAATTAAAATGTAAATAAATGTTGACTAGTGGCACCATATTGCACAGTGCGGCTCTCATTAATATTTACTGAACACCTATTATATGTCATATACTCTTGTAGGTACTGGGCAAAGAGCAGTGAGCTAAACAAGGTCCCTGTTCCCATAGAGCTTGCATTCTACAGAGGACAATTAACAAATATCCACTGTGAGGTATACTAAATGTCATGAAAAATAAAGTAGGCTAAGTGGATATATAATGATGAGCATACTTTTGATAGGGTGATAGGAAATGCTTCCTTATAGTTACATCTGGGTAGAAACCTGAAAGGAGTGAACAAGTCACGTATATCTAAGGGAAGATGTTCCAACTACAGGGAACAAGTACAAAAGTCTATCAGTCACCTGTCCATTTGATTTATTGAAATCAGAAAGGAACAGTATTGGTCCTCTACCAAGAATGAAGCCTCTCATTGTAATATTCTTTATGCATATTATGTCTTATTCAGTGCCCAATTCACAACAGTAATTCTTGGCAGTTTATATGTACCTCTTTGTCCCCATTTATTGCTTTGATATCAAGTATCTGACTCTTTCACTATTACCCCTCCTTTCTGCTTGGTACCTGCCTAGTTACCCTTGTCTTGTTTTTGACCTTTGGGTATCATTTTTAGAACATCAGGTAACTTGATTTTAACCGTACCTGGGGGCTCCTAACTTTTAAATCCCGATTAATTATACATTTGGTCTTATTTCTGCCTTAATTTTTCTTATTTTTAAAAAATCTCTCCCTTTTGCTGTATTAAGGTCTTTCTTTGCTCCCCCTTTTTAGACTCATAGTTAAGTCCTATACCGTGGTATTGAGAAATAGAATATTATCTCTAATAACCCTCCTACTTCCATCCCCACACAAGACCTTTAAAATATTTTCTCTTCAGACCTCTGGAAAATTTAAAAAGTATGTATAGCTTCATAGGTTTTCACTTTGGTCTACCTCAGGTAAAGCATAATTAAATGTTTTCTGCTTAACAGCTGCCTTATTTTAGGAGTACTAAATATTACTTTATTACAAATTTACATTAGTAATTTTTTCAGTAGGTGCATGCTTGTTAAGAAATATGTTAGGAACTTGACGCTACAGAAAATAGAAATGGTACTGACACTTTCAGAACCATGAACATCTAACATTGGCTTTAATTAGTCTTGCAGAACAATGAAAAAAGACTCTAGCCATAGACTTGCACTGAGTTTTAATTGGAAATATTAAAAGTTTAACTAATAATGAATTATAAAACTTTGATAAATTGTACTATCATTTATGAGGCATATATTTTTGTAGACCTGAAAGAAACTTTGCATACTTGTATTTCCTGTTCTCCATTTCAGAGGAAGATTATGAAGAGAACTAAAATATGTATAAATGAAAGCCCAACTGAGCTAGAAGTGACAAACTGAAAACAAAATCTATACATAGCTGTACCGTAAGAGCATACGTGGTTTTTAGCTTGTTTTGGGTGTGAAAATTTAGCTCAGCTCACACAAAACAAAAGCAGGTGCAACAGTAAAGCTTTATCATGAAAACCCCAATCAATTATTTTTAGCATGCCTCTTCATTTTTCTTTCCCCTGGTTTCTTGTCTTCTGTGCCTGAGTCTTGAACAGGTAACCACTTGAGGGGGTGCCGCCGATATATGGGCCATGGAGGAAGTGTCAGCTAGGCCAGAAAATAAAATATATCAATTACAGCCATTAAAAAGCATATGTATAATAACCAGTTCCCAAATGACTTAAAGGTCAAAACAAAACTGACAATCCCCATGAAAACTCTATGCCACCCTCTTCCCTACCAACCTGAGAAGATACTTTAATGATGGGAACAAGCCTCCTCAGCTAAAAAGTGAGGAGGGAGCAATGTGAAGACCTAATAAATTCCTGCTACCTTTGACCTTATGAACAATGCTTAGAGCAGCTGCCAAAATAAATGAGCTGTATGTATTCTTTTATGCGGCTTACATCCATTATCTGACACTTTGACATTCTACTATTCCATTGACAACAAAGGTAAACGTTGATGGGAAAGGATACGGGAGAAGTTGGTGCCGGTTCTCACTAATAGGTCCGCCCAAACCAACCCAAGTCAGGAAACCCAAGATGCCACTATCATCCAAACACCCAAGAATTTCTTACCAAACACGAAAAAGCAAATCCGGCCATAACTATATAGACAGTCCACCCGAATTGTTCAGCTACGTACCCGTAGATAAATCCAACTATCTAGAATCAAAGTATATTAAATAGAGTCAGACCAGGGGAAAATTTTTTAAAAGAAAATATTATGCAAAACCAATACTCACTGCTGAAAAAAGAATAATTCCCTGAAACATCTGTTCAGCTAGCTTCTGGCCCTTGTAATCCTAGAGGTGAAGGAGAGGAAAGCAGGAATTGGTTCCCCCACCGAAGACGTACAATTCCAGCCCTGGCCTCACAGCTTTGGCACAGCGCACCCCAAACAACAGGGCCTGCCCCCCAAGGCCCTGGCCTAGGAATGGAATGCGGGTTTCCCGGGGGAAATGAAGCATCCTGACGGAGCACAGGCAGGGAGATTCTGGCGGAGTAAGAAAGGAGGTGGCCCAGGAGGCACAATGTGGGGAAGACAGCGTAAGGCGGCCGTTCGGGCCAGAAACGACGACGCAGCGGGCGGGTCGCGGACCAGAGCGGCGAAGCTTCCGAAAGCGGCAAGCGGCGTGCACGGCTCTCGGCTCCGAGGCGGGCCCCACCCTCACCATCTGCGTGGGCAGCGAGCTCAGGTGCTCCAGCATGACGAGCTGAGGAGGCAGGCAGAGGCGTGCGGGAGGCGAGCAGCCACGCGAGTCGGGCCGCGACTCGGAGACGGTAGCGAGAGGGGTCCGGCCCCGGCGACAGACAGACCGGCCTGCGGGGGCAGGGAGCGCGACGGCCGCGGCCCCGGAAGCGGAAGTCTCGGACAGACGCAGGCGGCGCCCCGTGCTTCCGGAGCCGGCTGGAGAGGGGCGCGCTGCTCTCGAGGGGTGGGGTCGTGAGGACGGCCACCGCGCGGAGCCATCGCGCGCGCCTGACGGGGTCGCCGTTGGAGCTGATGGGTGCTGGGGCCCGCAGCGCTGGCCCCCCAAACTGCCGCGGACTGCGCCCCCGCAGCCTAACGGCCGCCGCCGCGCGCCGTTTCTATGACGACGGGCCTGTCTCTGCGAGGACCCCAGCGGCGGGGCTGCCCGGCGGCGCCTGTGTGGTACGACGTTGTGGCCGAAGGCTCGGTGGGCGGGCCGGGGCCTGTGGGGCCTGCGTGGCGGCCGGGAGCTCGGCGTGGGCGGGACCAGTCTGGAGTGCGGGGGGCCGGGGCGGCCGGGGGCGGGCGGGGTTCCGGAGCCTGCGCCGCGGGCGCTGAGCTGGCGGCGCGGGCCGGGGCGCGGGCATCGGCTCCTCCGCCGCCGCCTGCAGGTAAGAGCGGTCGCCGGAGCGTCGGCGGGTGATGGCTTGCCCGAACCCCAAACCGGAGTCCGTATGGGCCTGGGCTCAATCCTCTGAGCGTCACACCCCTCCTCAGCCCTAATTGTCAGGGGACCCACTGACCCTTGGCTTTAAAGGGAACTAGCCTAGACCGTAACCTGGAGAGAAAGGCAGTCCCTGTGGAGGGGTGGAGGTGGGCGGGTGGTTTCCCCGTGTTTCTGAGGGAAACCATTCTGGGGAACCAGAGCCTAGGGATCCCAGCTGGCTCCTTGGCCTCTGCTACCTTGCACATAATGGTCCCAGATAGATAGAGGGATTCTTATTTTTTATTTTTTATGGTGACGTTGGTTAATGAAATCCAATAAGTTTCAGCTCTGCACTTTAACAGTAAGGCATGCGCGCGCGCGCGCGCACACACACACACACACACACACACACACACACTCTGTGTTCACCTCCCATGGTTAGATTTCTTTGTCACCACATATTTGAACCCCTTTATTCCGTCTACCTTCCCCCCCACACACCCCCTACCCACTGGTTACCACTGATCTATGTCCATGCGTCTCTGTTCTGCTCATTTGTTGCTTTTAGGTTTACATCCCACATCTAAGTGATGTGTGGTATTCAGCTTTTTCTGGCTGGCTTATTTCGCTTAGCATGATTATCTCGAGGACCATCCATGTTGTCACAAATGGCAATAGTTCATCTCTTCTTATGGCTGAGTAGTATTCCATTGTATATATATGTACCACAGCTTCTTTAGCCAAGCGAAGTGTAGAGCACTTTGGTTGCTTACATGTTCTGGCCACTGTGAATAATGCTATGAACACAGGTGCGCAAATGTCTTTAGGGATACGGGTTTTCACGTCTTTGGGATAAGTACCCTCTAGAGGGATTTCGGGATCGTATGGTACATCAATTCTTAGTTTTTTGAGGAACCTCCATGCTGTTTTCCACAGTGGCTGTACCAATTTGCAGTTGTACCAGTAGTGTTTGAGGGTTCCTTTTCTGATAGAGGGATTCTAAGCACTCCCAGGGCAGATTGGTGTGTGGCTGCCACCCTCATTCATGCAGTCAGCATCGTGTGTGTGTGTGTGTGTGTGTGTGTGTGTGTGCGTGTGCGTGCGTGCGCGCGCGCCAGGAAGAGTTGAGGATATGGCTGTGACCAACAAACACCAGGCAGGTCTTGCCTTCGTAGACCCCAGGATGTGTCAAGGGAGACAACTACATTACCCTAGAAATGTGTGACAGATTTACTAAGATACGGAGGCTTGGGAGATGTGGGAACTCGAGAGGTGCCGCTGAAAGTAGAGTTTGGGGGAGGCTACTTTGACTCTTGAAAGCCAAGTAAGAGCTAGCTAGATGAACAGTTAGGGGAGCGAATATCCTTAGTGCAGACCTTTTTGTCGCAGGTAGAAATAGACATGTCTCTGTGTTAGCTGTCTTTAAATGCACTTCACAGGGTGGCAATCGTTGTAGAAACTTCATGGTATTTGAGCTATAAAAATAAGATGGGAAAAGGGAATTGTCTGTTCAGGCTCCGTTTGAGAGACATCTGTACTGGAATCCATCCATGCCCTTATGTTGGAATTTGTTTTCATGATTATCATCAAAAATTGCATTCCCTTTCTGAGCCGAGAATCACTAGCCTAGCTCTTAGATTAACAAGATTATTCAACAAATATCACGTGCCCACTGCCATTTGGTTTAGGTGAAGAGGATACATCAGTAAACACTTTCATTGAAGTCCTGTTCTCATAGAACTGACATACTAGTAGAGGAAGACATAAATAAATGAGATTTTGTCATTGAGGAGCAGGAGTGGTGAACTTCCCTGATGGCTTCTTAGGAAATGGGTAAGAGTAGAACAGAAAAATGACCTTGGTCTTTGGTGACCTCGACAAGACCAGATTGAATGGAGCAGTAGGGAGAGAAGTCTGGTTGGAGGCTAAAGAGAGCAAGAGAGAAAGTGGAGCTAGAGACTTTAAATCCCTTAAAGCATTTAGAGGGGAGTCATAGAGAAATAGATTTGTGTGTCAGCTGGGGTGGAGGAGTAGTGTTTTTTTTTTTCCTTTTAATTAACTGGAAATTACTAGAGCATGATAATATGCTGATGGGTGTGATCCAGCAGAGAGGGAGTTTGCGGATGCTGAACTAAGGAAAGAAACAGTTACAGGATAGATTGCAGAGCACTGGTGGAATGGCCTTTGATGTATGAAGCATAGCAGAAGAGGTAAGCACAGCTGCTGAAAAAGGGCGTACTAATGCAGGGAACTAGTAAGTTAAAAAAAATCTTCTTTCACACATATTTCTGGGTGTGCCTGCCCTGCATGAGTGTGTGTGTTTTGTGAATACATTGGGAAGGTGAAGGTTTTAAAGTTTCTAAAGACTAATTTTCATAATGAACACTTTGAATATTGCTAATCAAATCGTACACTGTTGTGTAGTCTTACAAAAATATAAGCCACTATTATACATCTCAGGGTCTACATGCAGTTCTGTTTTGAGCATTTCTAACCATATCAAAGACTGTTATCAGGAATAGCACCAGGAAAGGAACTATGGATCAGACATAATTGGCATTTTGCATATAGATAACAAAGGAAGAGTTGTAGGAGCAGGTGATTTCTGCCATGCTAATCTACTTAAATACTTCAAATACCTGCGAGGATTGTGTTTTTCTTGTGACCAGCTAACCCAAATAGCACAAATACATGTGCACGTACTACCTGTAAGTAACTGTCACTGAACATTATTGAGCTAAAACTCTGTGCCTTGTACTGTTAATTAAATGATTTGAATGAGACAGTATTTTCTAGTCTTGGTGGAAGTTGGCTCCAAGCAGGTAGATGTTAGAACTTTGAGCAACTTACAGTCTGTCAGCTTCCATAGGTAAGGCTCAGCCCACAATGTGATAGAAGCACGTGGCTTAGAATATATAGTGATGTGTATTCTTTAGATAATAAGTTCATTGGTATAATGTACTTTACATATACTGCTCTAGAAGGAAAGAAGAGGTGAAGGGGGAGAGAGAGTATTTTAGATAGTTGTTTGGGAGTCTGAATTGTTTTCTCCCAAATTTGCAATCTGGCCTGTGATTCCATTGTTTTAAACAGCCTTTCAATATATTCTCTCTTCAAAGGCCTTGAGAATTCAAGTGCCTAATATACACACACTTTACTTAAGATGAAATTAATTAAAACTTATTTTGATTTTAGAAATATGCTGTATTCGAAAATGCTTTGTAAAATAGCCTTTTGTAAATGGTAGGTACTTATGGGAGAAGATGAAGTAGAAAGGGTAAAGGTCTCAGATGTGGGATCACAATATCCTAATTGTTTAAAATCTGTTTTTAAGGAAACATTTCCCAGAGTGGTTGTAGAAATCTAATTGTTTATTTAGATTCCAACTACAATCTTGTTTCTATTGAATTATTTGTTTTGAAAGTGAAGGCATCAGAGGAGCTGGGGAGTATAGGCCACAGGCAGAGTAACAGTATTAGACACCACTTTCTTAAAAAATGGGTAATTAACCAACAGAGATGAAGCCACAAGAAGCTCATTTTTTCTTTAGCAGATTTTAATTTTGACAATAGCACTCTAAACTTCTGATAGCAAGATTGGATTTTGTGAATTTTTCTAATTGTTTCTCTGCTATAGCTTTTTTCTGCTATAGTTTTAAATGATTGTAAAAAAAAATGTTCTCCCCCCGCTTTTTTAATCCAATTAAAAGTGAACAGGATACAACTCAGAAAGCTGATTTCAGGTTACTTGATTGTGGACAACTGAGTCCCTGTCTAACAAGGAATTTTAAGTAGAAATTTATTCAGATAACATTTCCATAGTGGTTGTACCCCAGGTATTCTTCTTGGTAGAATTTCTTTTGCTTTTAATCTGGTGGCATATAATGTACAAGGCTATTTATTTTTCCAAGTTATTTGGAAGTACTTTATTATGACTACTGTAAAAAAATTCAGATCCCAAACTGGGTTCTTGGAAACTGTTAATTCAACATGAGTTTCTTAGTTTTATTAGCCAGTGTCACCCCAATAAATTTAAATAAATAAAAATAAAATGAGGAAACTCAATCTCTCTTTTCCTATCCCTCTCCTCCTCCCTTTCTCTATCTCCATCTATTAAAAAAAAAAAAGTTTCTGACAGAAAGTATGCACTGCTGTTTCTACCTGAATGAAAGTGTTTAGGCATTTTGATGGCCATTCTCATATACCTACTGACTTTGGGGGCTTGTTTTTGTTTTGTAGGGGTAATAACTAATATTTATGTAAGACAGAAGAGAAAGATGTCATTCCGTAAAGGTATGCTTTTGCTACAAGGTATGTTGTTTTTATTCCTGGTCAAAAGGTAAAGAAATGTAATGCAGGCTTTTCCCTTCTGTGTTTCAGTAAACATCGTCATCCTGGTCCTGGCTGTTGCTCTCTTCTTACTGATTTTGCACCATAACTTCCTCAGCCTGAGCAGTTTACTAAGGAATGAGGTTTCAGGTATAGCAACCCTTAGTGATGCCTTGGCATCTGTTGAAGACCTGGAGTTCCCTGTGTCCCACATCCTAAATTACATCACTAGGTTAAATGAAAAGAAAGCTTTCTTCGTTCCCTGTGATCTAACCAAAGATCCCTCTTCCCAGACACCTTAGAGGATCCTCTGCAGGCTGCTATTTGTTCACTTTTCAGGAAAGTTGGACTTTAGAAGGTGGTAGAGATAGTTGAGTGTCGCTGGTGTTTAATGCTTGCTGTGTTCACTAGTGTCAGTGTGGTTACTTTCCTTCACCTGTTAATTTCCTGTATCCTGTGGAACTGTATCAGCAGGACTCTAATAATAAAACAAAACCATAAGGGCTTGTCGAATGATTACAAAAATCACACTTCATTAAATAATTTTTTTGCCAGTTATTTAAAATTATTTGTTCACAGCATTCTACATTGTTGAGGGATGTTTAAGGCTTCACAGTTTGTCAAAAATTATTGGATTGCCCCTACCATAGTTGACCAGAGCAAGAAAAGACTAATAGCTCTCCCCTGACTTTCACTGAGTACTCTGATAGTATGTTTTATAGCTGTGTATATACATGTGTATTTGTTTATACATATGCATATATGTTTGTGAAGGACTGGCTGCTGCTAATGAGAATTTATAAAAAAGAAACTATCACTCAAGCTAAGTTTGTTTACTACTTTATCTCCCATGCCTGTGGATGATGGCTGCTACATAATAGGTGCTCAGTAAATATTTATTCAATAAATGATAATTACCCAGAGATAACTATTATAAAAATTTTGTCTTTAGTACCTTACAAATATATGTATTTTTTCTACAAAGTTGAAATTATACTATATATAAACTGCACATGGCATGTGTTTCCATGTGATTATATCCTAAGTATGTCATCGTGATAGTAGAAACTCTTCGTATGTAACTTTGCCATGTAGTTTATTTCTGCAGGAAAGTCTTTTGGCATGACTTTCAGACTCCATGGTAACCCCGCAAGAAATGCATTACATGCAGCACACACATATGCAAGTATATGTGCTTATCATCTCTCTGCCTTTCTTGATGGCAGAGATTTGTCTATTTTATTCATGGGTATAACCCCAGTTCCTAGATAACTGTCATGTTGTAGGTCCTCAGTGTTCAATGAATGACGAGTAAATGAATATGAGGCAAAAAGGAAGGTTCATAAAACAATATGTGCAGTTGCTGTGTGTGATGCACTCTTGGTATTTTTAAATTCAGTATTACATTCCAATTGAGAAACTGTTTTTCTACTCAAATTCTGATCATGACTCACCAAATTGATTTCATACCTATTTATGGGACATAATTCATGGCCTGAAAAACTTTTTTAGTCTGTTCACAATTGCAAATAAAATTGTGGCTTTTCATTATCTTAGTTGTCCTTAAGAGAAGCAAGAATTACTGGGCTAGAGGCCATGTACCTGTTTAAGACTCTTGATGCAAATTGCCAAAATACATTCTAGAAAGATTCTGCTCCCACCATAGTATATCAGAATTGTCAACATTTTTTTTTTTTTAATGCTGCTTCTGCTTTTCCAATAGCCTGGTTATATGCAGGAAAGCAAGCAATTTTAGGCCGTGTGCTTTACATTGTAATGGATTAGAATAAGGTAAATAAGCATCATAGTCCTCACCTCTCTTTTCATTTCTTGGGTTTTATGTCAAAGCCTCATGAGATTGTGTATCACAGTACCTTCCTATGTGTATTTTTTGCAGATTCAGGAATTGTGGGGCTTCAACCCATAGACTTTGTCCCAAATGCTCCCCGTCATGCGGTAGACAGGAGACAAGAGGAGATTCCTGTGGTCATTGCTGCATCTGAAGATAGGCTTGGGGGGACCATTGCAGCCATAAACAGCATTCAGCACAACACTCGATCCAATGTGATTTTCCACATTGTTACACTCAATGGTACAGCAGACCATCTCCGGTGAGCTCTGCTTGCCTGATGATTATGCTTCTAGAGGATGCTCTATAAGTATATATTTTTTTCTATATGATTGATACATGTACGCTGCATGTATGTTTTTCTATGTGATTGTATCATAAACCTGTCCGTGTGATAGCAGAAACTATTAGGAACTTGTACCAAGATATAAATCAACTGTGTTACTATCTGTACACTGTTAAGCTGGTATTTTTTAAATTTTTTTATTTTTTTTGGTAATAAGGTTTTATCAATGAAGGAAGCAATATGTTGACTTATATCCTGTTACAAGTTCCTTATCTCATGAACATGCTCTGAGTAGCTCTGGTCTAGAGTGAGACGAGATGTGGGAGCAATGGCAAGGGAGTGTGGTGAAATGAGCATAGACACTCATACAAATTCCAGATAGGGAAACCAACCCTTTAGAGCCTGTTTCTTCATCTATACTGTAAATATGGGGCAAAAAATACCCAACTTAGAGGACTGTTAAGTGGGAAAAATTATAAAAATCACCTAGCACATAATCATGCTCAGTAAATAATCCTTACTGTGATTAATAATAGTAACCCAAACTGATGGACAATCTCATGTTTTGAAAATGCTTTGAATCAAGGTTTATGAAGTTTATTCCAAGAAACATCTTGTCTAATAGGTTAATAGCTGTCAAAGTTCTAAAACATTGGTCCTTGTGGCTTTCTCAACATGGTTCATGTTTAGTGAAAGCTGTGAATTATTTTTCCATATTTTAAAAACTCAGAAACCATTATAATGTAGAAACAATTATTACATTGAAGTAATAACATCATGTTCACAAAATACTGAAATCAAAATAGACCTAGGAAAAATGTGCAGTACTTTAGGAACACTGACTTTTCTTATAGGCAGTTCCTAAGACTCAGGTGGAGGAATTACTTGAGTCATCACAGTGAATGGGTCTGTATTACTTTTTGTTAATTAGCTTTCACTATCATACTCATTTTCTTCACCCATGTATTTAGAGGGTTAAGCACTGAATGGTCCATATAGTGATGGGACGTTCTGAGTTCCAGTGAGTTTTTTTACACTTTTAGTGTCAAAGAGTGATCAAAAGTATGAGCCTTATGGTGGCATTATCTGTTACTACAGAACTTTGGTTCAAGGAGGGACCTTGGTGGGAATACTCTTACTTCAGATGAGGAAACCAAAGCTCACAGAAGAGGCTTGAGAAACGCTTATTTGGTACCTAGAGTTCCCCTTAGATTATGCCCTCATTGGAAGGCACAAAAGGCTGTGGTTTGGGGACGTGATTATTTAAAACATATTTGGTGCTTTATTTTTATCAGGTCCTGGCTCAGTAGTAATACCCTGAAAAGCATCAGGTACAAAATTGTGAATTTTGACACTAAGCTTTTGGAAGGGAAAGTAAAGGAGGATCCTGACCAGGGGCAATCCATAAAACCAGTGAGTTCCACTCATCCTTGTTTGTATATGGGAGTATTAGGAAATGATTGGAATATCTGGGTAATTGTGGGTACTGTGCAGGCAATTCTCTGGGACCAGGCCTGGGCAATTCTAAGAGAACTTCAGCTTTCTCCTGCATGGGTAGAGCATTGTGGATTTCTAGTAAGTTAAAGTGCAGCCACTGATGAACCTATGCCAATGTCTCATTCCCTTTTCTTTCCCAGTTAACCTTTGCAAGGTTCTATTTGCCAATTCTGGTTCCCAGTGCAAAGAAGGCCATATATATGGATGATGATGTAATTGTACAAGGTAACAAAGAATGTCACCCACTGTGCTGTTCTCCATCTAGAGTGTGGGCTGTAGTGGTGGTCTTATTTATGGTACACTATAAAAGGTCATCCTGGAAAGGGGAAAGATAGAGAGTCACAAGGCAATTCAAAGTGTAAATCTTATATACACCTATTTCAGGTGATATTCTTGCCCTCTATAATACACCACTGAAGCCAGGACATGCAGCTGCATTTTCAGAAGATTGTGACTCTGCCTCCACTAAAGTTGTCATCCGTGGAGCAGGGAACCAGGTAAGTTACTTATTAGACCCCTTGCAAATACTCTATGCCTTAAAAAGCAGTTAATGGCGAGAGGCAGTAAAATTACAGAACTTCTATTTATTTTTTGCTGCATTTTATATTCCCCAATTATCTCAGAACTCAAGCCTGCTTTCCTATAGATCAGTTCATGGACTTGACAACCTAATTCTCCTTGTACATCAGGCTTAATGTTTAATTAGTTCCCCATTCTGCCTAACTTGGAATCTCAAACGTCACTTTAATTTGCTTTATGTAGAGCCCTTTGCTAATAACCTGAAGTCATTTTAATAAGCAGCATTCCTTTTACTGGCTATCAAATTACAGCCATGCAAGATGTTTCACATCTATAATGGTGGTCCCATAAGATTATAATGGAGCTGAAAAATTCCTAATTGCTTAGTGACCTCTTAGCCATCTTAATGTTGAAGCGCAATGCATTGTGTTTGTGGTGCTGCTGCAGGTCATATAAAAGTATAGAACATGTAATTATTTACAATACATAGTAATAAATGACTATTACTAGTTTATGTATTTATTATATTATTAAAGTTTACTCTTTCTAGTTAGAAAGTTTGCTATAAAACAGTATGCCTGTATACCTGTAGCAGCATCATACCTCTCGCGTTTATGGTCTCTTGACTGCATTACTTTAAAAAAAAAAAAAAAAAAAAAAAACCACTTGATTTAATCCTGTGTGACATACCTTACAGACTTATAGCCCGGGAGCAATAGGCTATAGCCTAGGTGTGTAGTAAGCCATACCATCAGGTTTGTTAAGGATACTCTGATGTTTGCACAACAAAAAAATTGCTTAATGATGCATTTCTCAGAAATATATTCTTGTCATTAGCTGGTACATAGCTATGTGATCTCTTGTTTGAAGCAGTAAACAAACTATATAATCCATTTGTTTTTAGTACAATTACATTGGATATCTTGACTATAAAAAGGAAAGAATTCGTAAGCTTTCCATGAAAGCCAGTACCTGCTCATTTAATCCTGGAGTTTTTGTTGCAAACTTAACAGAATGGAAAAGACAGAATATAACCAACCAACTGGAAAAATGGATGAAACTCAATGTAAAGTAAGTATAAATCTGCCCTAGCTGTGGAAACTCTTGTATTCCAACCCTGAAATAGAAAGATAGGAATTGGTCAGGATTCTTAGCACTAACAGCTTACATTTGTTAATCTGTCCCATCAAGAGAAGGACTGTATAGTAGAACACTGGCTGGCAGCATCACAACACCACCTCTGCTGATTGTATTTTATCAACAGCACTCCACTATTGACCCAATGTGGAACGTCCGCCACCTTGGTAAGTAGAATAATTAATCAAAAGCCTAAGCTAATAAAAAGTTAAGTATCTAAAGGACTGTCCTCAGGAATGGGATACATACAGTTTTCCTTTTCTCCAGTTGATATGGCATTGTCATGTCTGACTAGTACAATCATTTGGCTGTTTTTCTCTCAACATAAGGCTCCAGTGCTGGAAAACGATATTCACCCCAGTTTGTGAAAGCTGCCAAGTTACTCCATTGGAATGGGCACTTTAAGCCATGGGGAAGAACTGCTTCATATACCGATGTCTGGGAAAAATGGTATATTCCAGACCCAACAGGCAAATTCAGCCTAATCCGAAGACATATGGAGATTTCAAATATAAAATAAAATAAAATTTGTGCTGTAAGCATTTCTCAGGAAATTCTGGAAGATAGTATGTATGGAAAATAACAGTAGTAGCAACTCATGGAAAAAGGGACATTTCAGCTGGATAAAGATAAACTACACTGTCTGGCAGTCAGCTTCCAAGATAAGACTACACGTCTCCATCTGCCTTACCCACGTGTTTGCATACTACAGTGCTGAATGACCAGAGGTGAACAACAGACTCAAATGGCTAGTATAGCCAGTTCAACACTACTACTTGGTTTTAATTTTGTAACCTGTGGCCTGATCTTTAAATAAAATGAAACCTACAGTTTTCATTAGTTTGATTTTTTTGCTTCCAAGTAAGCATACTTCTACCCAGTCACTGTTTAAGACATGTCTTTATGGAATTCAGATACTTTCTATGTTGCCTGATTTTTTAAAATGAATTTCATGATACATATTTACAAAATTTACACAGCTTATATCATACTACAAACACTAGTACATCACATAGAACAGCTGAGGAGTCTGTTCAAAATGTTAAAGAAAAAAATCCTTATAAGAGGACAAAGTTGTTATATGTAGTCTGTACTGAAGTCATAAGCATCATCTTCAGTCATTCTATCCAAGATACAACATTGTGCAGACTGTTCATCTATATGAAGAAAGAAAAGTGAGATTAAAAAAAGTAAAAACTATTTCATACCACACTGGTTTGCTGGAAGACCCTACCATGCAACTCACCTGCTTGAGACTCCTCAGGTAGTAGTACCTCCCAGGCCTCTTTGACAGGTGACATGTCTGAGCCTTCTTCCTGTGGGACAAAGAAAAACTATGTTAGTATCCACTGTCTGCTCATTAAATAATTATGTACTTAGGAAAAGTATCTGAAGGCACATGTAATGGAATGCAAGAAACTAAGACTAATGATTAGAAGACTTAAATACCTAAATTGTATGGGGCTTTTTGATAGTCTGTTAACGAAATATTTTATTTCTACCTTCAGCTCTTCCCATTTGTTTTACATTATAATGCTGGAAAATTTCAGCTTAAATAATTTAGACAACATACGTACATCAGCTTCTTCATCAACACTTTCCTGGTCACTGTCCATGTTTTCATAGTCCTCCCCCTCTCCCTTCTTCCTCTTTTTCTGTTTTGGCAATTCTTCAGGTATGTCCTTTTCCTCTATTCCATTTGTCATCCCCGAGGATTGGAAAAGAATGCTACTGGCTAAACGAGGGCCCCTAATGGCTAGAAAAGGAACATAGTACATGTAAACAGATGAGATCTTTATTGGCTGTCAGCTAATGAAGACAGCAATCAAGCACAATCCTTGCTTACCTTGTATGCTGTGTGCATTGCTCTTTTCCAGTTCTTCTAGATCAAAGCCCAATTTCATGTCTGTCACAATGCTCTCATTAAGATGTGAAGGAAGAGTCCATGATGTAGGAGGGTGGCAATAATAACCTAAGGAACCACTGGTATTAAAAATAAGATTTGTCAAAAATCAGTTTCTTTATTCTATTTGGTTAGCAAAATGCCAAGAGAAAGAAGACTTACCCTGTCCATTCAGACCACAGTAGTTTGGCAGCACCTTCTACATTTGGGCTTCCACCTTTCTGGTGCAGTCCTCTTCTCTGAGCAAGCAAAGTAAAAAATTCCAGAGAATTCTTAAAGTCTGGGACAGTGAATTTCAATACTACCTTTAAAAAAAAAAAAGAAAAACTCACTCATTGGATACAGTGTGGTTGTAAAAACAACGTTGAAAATTTTCTACTTAAAATGCATAAGACGAAAGAAAAGAGCTCTAGGGGGAAAAGGTTCTTTTACCTGTCGAGCATCAGCCTGGGATAAGATGGCACTGGCAGCCTCCACTGGTTTTAGTACTTCAATACTTGCTGGACTTCTCAGAGCAAGGGCAGTGGGAGAGTTAAGTGGAGACACAATGAAACTTGGACCATCTATGATTGTAATATGTTTGTCCAGGGGGACAACCTGCATATTCCTGGAATAAGAGATAATTGAATGAGGATACTAGTTTATGTGGAGGACGAGACTACACGAAGCTCAGGGTTGGATTGAACAAACTCAGCACAGTCCGTCAGATCCAGATTATCATCATTTGCTTCATGTTTATCTAAAATCGTTAACATCACATCATCCCCTAATAAAGAAAAACGTGTTATAGCTTATATATTGACCTGAACACATGCTGTTTCCTTTGCCATATTTCTTCTCTTCTACCTGGCAGACTTGTATTCATATTCAGGCCAGGTTCAAGCATCATTTACTCTGAGGCAGCTTAGAATCTATTTGTTTGTCTTTCAAACCAGATTTATGGGCAGTTATTCCACTCTAATTCTTCCCCAAGCCTAGCACTCCCTTAACCCTGCTTCATTTCACTGACACCTCTAAAGAATGTGAAATTGTCTTTCTTAAGCTAGCCAAACCAAATCGTATTTATTTATCATGAAATATTACAATTATGGAACAACTCAGTTTACCTTGTAAGCCCCATGGATACACCGACATTACATATCCGTTCTTGTTTTAAGCTGTTGATGATGCTGCTTTTCCCCACATTTGGGAAACCTACAAATGGTAAATCCCCAAACAAAAGGCATTATGTGCTGGTAATTATAACATTTCCATTGCTTATTTCATGCTTGCCTGATGTTTACAGCAAGATCAGAGTTGGATCTGAGTGTCTTCACTTCAACACTAAGACCAATCTTAGCATCCTCATATCTTGCCCAAGTAATGAGTAGAAAAAGATTTCAAATAAACCAAGAGCTTTTAAAAACCGAATTCCTACAGTGCCCAGCTAAATAAATAAATAAATAAATAAATAGAATATAAACAGGCAACAATCACTTAAAATTTGTTTTTATGTCGCATACGTGTGTGTATCGTAAGGTGGGCAACAACCTAGTGTTTAAACAAGCCCTTTATTTAGCAACAACCCCATATACTCTTAACATAGAAAAATTCTTGGCATTTAAGAGATTAAGACATAAAATGCATTGAATTGAAACTCACCAACTACTCCAACCTGAAGAGTTTTGCCAAAAGTCTCCCGAAAACCTCCAAGAAGTTTCCAAAGACCTTCTTTCCCAACACATCCTTCATTTTTGAATAAAGCAGCTTTTCTCCTTACCTTCACATTAAAATTTCAAGTAATTAGTTTTAACTACTTTTGATAACCATACAAAACTCAAAAATCTGGCTCCAGAGCCCAGCTGTTAAAATTACTATACTCTACTGCTTTTTTCAGATTATCTCTGGATGAAATCAGAGTTGGATCTTATATGTTCTCATTTTTTATCAAGATTGTGTATACTCATCATATTTCAGCCATCCAAAAATCTGAAAAGTACACTTCTCACCACTGAAAATAAAGGGTACCTTGGTCATCTTCCCTTTGTCCTTCCGATTTATTGAGGCTTTAAACACCACTGTTGGCAAGTCCTTCTTCAAATAATTTAGCCAATTCTCCAAATTCTCCTTTGGTACCAAGTCTGATAGGGATTAGGAATAAGACACATGCTGATATTTGGTTATTTTGTTGAGATGAACTGCTAAAACCTGGTAAACTATGGCTCTCTCGTTTGCCTTTTCCCTTTTTTCCTCCCCACAAAGAATTTAACTAAAAGATAGAATGAGGGTTAGCTCTCTACCATACTGCCCTTAACAGTGTTCAATATCTACAACTGTGTATTGCTTCAATTCTCCTCTATACTGCCCAACCTTTCAGAATTAAGTTAACCTTTAGATTATTACCCTACTAACTTTTTTATGGCTATGTTTCCAGAATTTACACTCCAATAGCAGCCATGTTTACTGATCTAATAGTAATTTCAGATCCCAGTATTACCTCTGCTTCACAGGTATCTAATCAGGGTTCTCTTATTCTCGCTGCTCAAACTCAGAAATGTAACTATGCATTTCATCCAAATACTGTCACTTATCAGCACTGTGCAGGTGTGGGGAATCACACACTGTCATCACTTCCTATGTGAAATATATTGCAAAATAAGCTGAGTGTGGAAGCTTACACTCTTAAATAAGGTAAGTATTGAATAGGAAAAGAATAACGGAAGGCAGTCGAAGCACTTGTTAGACAGTGTGCCCAACACTATCTCTGGCAACAAGAGAGTAAATGCACTGGCTTTGTTGAGGTCAGAGTTGGATCTTATCAGTCTTCAATGACAATCAGACTGTTCATTTCATCATACCTCACTAGTGCATATATAAAGCGTATCCCTTTTGCTCACCTGATTTATTTAATACAAGTACTAGTTTTTTCTGTCCACTTTTGACGATGGCCTCTTCCATCTGTGGACACCTGCAACCAAGAGGATCTCTGGCATCCAATACTTCCAGCACAACATCTGAAGCTTCAATCACCTGTCAAGGTAGAACTATCAAAAGACCATCTTTTCCTCTGGGAACACCCTCCACACAAGTATCCTAGCATCCACTTTACAACTTTACAACAGGGTGAGCTATGAGGGATCTCATTTATTCACTTTCGTATGAAGAATGTTCATTTCTCACAGGAAAATAAAATACAGGTTTGCTTGGCAGCCTCTGGCCTCTCATTAAAGTAGACTTCAAAAGCAGAAACATCCCCACTGTCTGAATATATAACCTTCCCACAGTGAACTGAGTAGCTGGATAAGCTCTTGTGGCCCTGCCAAAAGCTTCTGAGAAGCATAGGTCAAGTTCTATTCACAGGAGAAGAGAGTGAGCTAGGTAAACACAAGTGATCTCCTTCACTTAAACAAAGTACTTCAAAGACTCTCTTTCATACTGCTTACTCTGATGTACTTCCCTCTTTCTACGTCAACATGTTACTTTAACATAAAACACCACTTTTGTAAATCAAGCTATCAGGAACTATTCCTATACAAAAATTTAAAACGAATATTTCTTTCAGACAAACATCACAGAAAAGCTCTAAAAAAGATAAACCAGCTTGCTGAAGTCTTCCTTCCAGCTCAAGTGAATTCCACTTCCAACTTTATAAGCATGGTGTCAGGAAAAAGGAATGACCAGTATTTTAAACCTCAGCACCATTTTTAAACACTGACCTAGACTAAGATACCTTTTTAAGTTCCTGACAATACAACTTCTTTGGATTCTGTTTGCCCAACTTTGCTTTGTTCTTAGTGTTGCATTGCCCAAATTCCTAAAAGATAAAGACAAGTGAAAAAGGACACAAAATTAGAAGTTTAGAAGTTTATATGTTTCTAATGGTTGATTAAGGACATTTCAACTTCTGCCCTAGTTGTGTGCTTTTACTTCTATAGCATAAGTTATCTCATTCACAAAAAAACTTTACCATACCTTCTTCACAGGTTCCACATTAGGTGGCTCAACACTAGGGTTGGTTTCAAGTTTTCTTTTCTTTTCCTGTTCCTTCTGCCTGTCAAGTTTCTGCTGCTGTTTTAGTTCTTCAAGCTGTGTCCAAGTCATAAGAGAAACAGGTGAGCCAAAATGACGTGGTATTGTTACTTTACTTTAAAAGAAATAAACAACACTTGTTGAAAATTTTAGCTAACATATCTTACCCGCTGTTTCCTTAACTCAGCTTCCCGAAGAAGAGCCTCCTTAAAGGGAGCACTGTTTGGAACTCCTGGATCCTTCCTAGGCTTCTTGCGACCCCGTTTCTTAGCCTCCTTCCTCAGTTTTCGATGGTGCTCTCGTACCTATTGTAATAAAAATTTTTATCAGTTTACAAAACTATTACACAATTCCCGTGAGAAACCAATCTGGCTGCAGTTTGGTCATACCTGTAAAATGACCCAGAAAAATAGAACTTTAATTGTATCACACAGAAGTGCACATTTATATATAAAACAGCAAGAAAACATCACCAGATTCTTTTTGTTATCGTGTTGTTATCATGTTGATCAAAGTTACAAACTTTCTCATCATTCACTAAATTACTGCATTTTCCTATAGATGGACTCTTGATGCCTGAGAGTTTGTGTCATGGTAATGTAGCCAACCTCCATTTCCTAAGAAGAAATCATAGTTACCCAGACCTCCTTCTGGACAAGTGAGGCAGAAATCAGTTCAGCATTATATTTGGTATAGCTCCCCCGCAGACAAGACTTACCTTTTTTTGGATCTTATACCGTTTATGGCAGGTCATGCGTTTACTTGCTTTCTTTAACTCTGCAAATACATCACAAAAAAACACAAATGTTCAGGTTTTGGTGACTGTGCTCTGAAGTCATGTCCGTTTTTGTGTTAAGTAATTAATAAGCTCTTAACATAAAGAATTGCGTGGGGACACAAGAGAAATACACGTGGCTCTCTCATATTCTGGAAAATTTGACTCAACAGACCCAGAGTAAAAGCCCAACTCTCCTGCTCCCACTCTTCTTATGTTGAACTGGGATGGTACTCGGGAGTGTTATCAGACACAAAACGACAGCCACTCCTTGTCAAACCACACCGTCACAAGGTAGGAACGAATAGTGGGTTTGAGAGGCGGTTCTCAGGCCTTGCTGGGGCCAGACTGAACGTGGCCGCAGAAGAGAAAAAGCTGGGCACTAAACCTGTCTCAGACGCTGTTTCCTCACGAGACTCTGGCCTCATCTCCATCTCTGGGGCCCAGCCCTCATTCGCACCATGGGCTCACGGTTAACGTGGGGCCTTCGAAGCCTAGGTTATGCGCAGAGTCAGGATGACCGACGGTCTACCCGCAGGTCCCCATTCCCAAAGACACCAAGACGGGAAAAAGCGCCCTGATGGGCTCGTCGACTACCAGGGACAGAGGCCCCTCCACACCCGCCCCCGCACTCACTCGGTCGCTTCATTCTGGAAGTGGGAACGGCGGTAACGGCAACGACCCGGTCTACCAAGCAGCCCCGCCGCTGCCTCGTGCGAACTGAGAACTGCGGCGAGCGTCACGCACTCACGCTGCCGCCGTAAAGCGCGCCGCATCCGGTCCGCGTGCGCGCGCACGCAGTGTCGCGCGGCGCCGGGTTCGCTCGGCGGCCCCCGGCTGGTTTTGCGGCGGCACCGGGAGGGGTGAGGGTGGTGAGGGCGGCGGGTGCAGGAGCAGGGGCGACGGCAGCGGCCGCGAACGGAGGAGCAATAGCAGCAGCCGTGGCGGCCACGGGGCGGGGCACGGCGGTCGGGGACCGCAGCCGGGGCTGCAGGCGGCGAAGCAGCTGGGTAAGGCCGGGCCTCCGGCGGGCGGGCGGGGCCGCACCTCCTCGTCTGGTGCCGGGCCTTTGTGTGGGCCCGAGCGGGCGGGAGCCGCGGCGGAGGCCCAGCCTCGGCCGCTGGGTGCGCGGCTCCAGCCGGGCGCCAGGTGCGGGCGGGGCACGGCGGCGGGCGTCGAGACGGGCCTGGCCGCTTTGCCGCACCTGCCCGCCGGGACAAAAGCGCGCCGCGGCCGGGAGACTCCCCGCGCTCTTTCCCGCCCCCGGCGGCCGTCCCAGGGCGCGTCGCGGGCAGCTTCAAAGCTGTCAGCGTTTTCCTCAGCCCCCCTTGTCAGTGACAGATGGGGAAGTCATTTCCTCCGCAGGTCAAGACCTTCTTTTTCGTCGCTTCTTGACGGTTCTGACACAAACTCTTCTAGTGATTTTTATCCTTTCTGGATGACTGAGTCCAGGTTGAGTATTTTTATCAATGGGACTTGTATTTATGGTAGCTGCCAGACACTTAAGTTTCTTATCTGCAGCACAAAAAAAAAATCGAGGTTTCTGGTTTTTAACATTTTTTCATCAAAATTTTTTACTGAAGGGGGAGCATAGTTTTGTTATTGTTGGGTAGATATTGGTGACGTAAAAGGGAAGCTGGGCAGAAATGTAGAAGTTCTGAAAGACCAGTGACAAGTATATACGGTGTCGTGGATATAGAAATTATTACTACAGTTATAGAAACATGGAGTAAAACACTTACTTTCCAGCAAACTAGGGCTCCTCGAAAATGGTTTTTAGGTGTGTTCCCCCCCCCATTTATAAATGCACTCTTTCCCAAATATAAGTCGGAAGCCAACTGAATTTAACACAAGCATAAGAGAGTAGTATAACAAGTGAAGTTTGCTTCACTTGTTAACAGATTGCCCGTATTTTAAGATCCAAAGTAAGATTGGAAAGTACCTTTGAAGAAGTATTTCGAACTAAAACAGTAACAGTTGTGTGAGAGGATGCATGAAGGGCCTTGACCACTTTCTTTTGCTTTGAGAGTGTGCGGAATACCTCAAATATTCTACCCAAATCCCAAGATTAGTAAATTGTGTATATCTATGTTAGACAACTATCAAGCCGTCAAATATGTGGAAGGATGTTGTCTTGGAAGAATCTCCTTAATTTGAAAAAAGCTGCAAAATAATATAGTTTATTGACACTTGTATTAAAAAAAAGCAACTGAGGCATAAAATAAATACTGAAAGCTGTGAAAGCCTAAATTAAGGGTGGTTTTTCTCTGGAAATAGGATTATAAGTGATTTCTCTTTTCCTTTGAGTGATGTTTTCTACAATTTTTGTTTTAAGCATGCATTTACAGTGTAAAGTACCACTAAAAAAACAGGAGGGTACTAAACTTTATAAGCTGTCAAAATATACTATTTGCTATACTGAGTAAATATTTTCCCAGATTTTTTATAAAGTTATTTTTTACGGTAATTTACCATTTGTTATCAATCTTTTGGACATGTGACCATAATCAATGCCTTTTTAAAATTTGTAATCCAGGGAATCTATTTCCTTTCATGGAAAAAGAATTGCTGAGGGATGCTCACAGGTTTTTTAAATTACACAAATGTTTTTAAATGTTTCATTTAAATGCACTTTTAATAGGTTTATTAAAAACATAAGTTGATCACCCAAACAATACCAAATATTCTATAAACAAGGGCTACAAAATGAATAAAATTCTATATGTGCCCAGGGAACATGTAATCCTACAGTTGAAACTTAACATTTTTGTTGTGCTTTGAAGTTTCAAAGTGATTTCATGTACATTTCGAGTGTCAAGACAATCCAGGGGAGATATGTACGCTTTACTGTTCTCATTTTAGAAATGAAGAAACAGACCTGAGAGGTTGTGACTCAAGCAACATCAAAGCATAATTAGCAGTGGAAAAACTGGGAGTCTTTTTGTCTTCTGAGCTCAGATCATATTGCTCTTCTTACCCACCTGACCACACTGCCTTTCTTGCCAAACTTTCAAAGTACATTTTTAAATGCATCCTTTGAATAGGAAAATATTTGAAAACTACTCTTAAGTTACATCTTTTTACTGTTTTATCAGAGTAAACTAATGACTCAAGGAGTTTTGAATATTATATGGTCTAAACTATATACACACCAATGATTTATATTTTTTGTTATTCAGCTTTTCAGTGGATTATTTATAAAAGTGACTTGCCATTGTGGTTGAATACTTTTTTGTTTGTTTTTTTAACCTTTCTAACTTGTATGTGGTTTCTTCCCATTGTTCATAGGACTTTGGGAAAGAAATGTCTTTCTCTGAATTTTTTTTGGGGGGGGGGGTGTTGGGGAGAGTTTTCTATACTCTTTACTCTTTGCTCACATGAGCCATTTTCAGTTTGTTCCAGCTTGCCAACACTTGGTATCACAGTGTGAACCTTCCACATATGTTCACTCTCCTTTCCAGCTCTGTGATTGAACTCTGCTCTTATTGACTAGGGGGCATTTGGGCAGGCATGCTTCATTCCTGGAATTGACAATCATTCCGTGTGAGTAAATGGGAACCTCAGTGAGACATCTTTAAGCATATGAAAAGTATTTGGTTTTAAAATGAAAAAAAATGTTAGTTATTTTTAATGCCTGAGCCTTTGCTGCAGTTTGTTTCATTGGTGCGAGGAAATTGATATGCCTATTTTTCTTGAGTTCTCTTTCTTTAGTAGTTCTACTGAATGTTTTCTATCTATTCATGCTCATTTTTACTCCTTCTGACCCTTCTTTTTTATTTCCCTTTTCTCTATCTTGTTCTTCTCTTTCAGTTTTGAATATATTAACACTGAATCAGCACTTCTAAAGCCCTGCCTTCTCCCACTGGCTTCCCTTGGCCTTCAGACATTATGAGGAGACTGGCTTTTCGAGGCGCTGGTTGTGCTCTGGTAAAGCTGGTAAATTACTGATCATCTACACCCTTTCCCTTTTCTGTCCCTCCTTGCCTTTTCCCTTCCATCTTTCTTAAATTTTGTTATCCTTTCCATAAAGATTCCCTCTTATGTTCATCAGATTCACGTGTGTCCTTGTCATAGATTGTTTACAAAGGTTGGGTCCTTAGTTTCTTCATCTTAATGAATTGAGGCCAGTTCATCAAACTTTTTATAAAACAAACAAAAATCAACCAAACTTGACTGCCCTTGGCCTAAGACCTTTGAAACTTTTCACCAGTTGTAGCCAATTGCAAACTAATACACTATAACAAACCAAAGCCTAGAGGAAGGAACATCTTGTTGGGCTCTGTATTCCGATACCATGTGGACTGTTGAAGGAAGACATAGACTCTTTTTGTGTCTTAGTTGATTGCCAGGATTGTTCCTGCTTTCATTACCTGGAGATCCCCAATTTTTCTCTCCATACTATTGGCAACCCATTCTTTCAGCTGCCAGTGTCTTAGTTACCTGAAATTGAATGTTGATGAGTGAAACTGGGATAAGTTTTTCTTTTAGCTTTAGAGAAAGACCTTTGAAATCACAACACCTTTGATATACTTGTAAAATTGTATAAGCATGTAGGACCTTCCAGTATACACCCTTTCCCTCTAGCTATAGCAGATCATTTCAGTGAGTACATTTTTTATGTTATAGTCAAATGTATATATTTGTAAAGTTATATTAAGATTAGATACTTAGCAGCCTGCCTGAAACTGATAGCAAATTTTCGTGTTTCTGAGAGGCCAAGCAGGATCTAAAAGCTCACCTCTGGGTTGCTTTTCTAGGTCACTTACTGAAACTTAAAGCTGTGGTCTCAAAACTCACAGTTATAGGGTACCTCGTTAGTTTGGATTGATAAAAGTTTCAAAGCATAGTTTTGTTATTTTGGTATAGGTATGACAAGTTACATAAAGTGTTTCCCAGGGGTATATCTTATGGATCTTTAATAAATGGAGAAATTTATTTTCAATGTGTTAATTTTAGGGTGCATCTAAAGTGCTCGAATGTTAATTGTCCTCTTTTCACCTGCCTTTTTGCACTGCTCCTTTGCCACAGGCACAGTTGCCTATTCTTTATTATGTCATGGCCTATTTGGAAAATGATCATAATTATAGAACACATTGGGTAAGACAGATGAGGCTGCTGACTTCAGAGGTGACTGCCTTGGGGCCTCTGTCCCCATGGTCTGCCTGGCTGTCATAGAGGATGAGAGATCAATACCTTTAGTACAGTGATATACCATTTTGGGTTTTCAAACTCCAGTCCAGAGTAATTTGGGGGCCTTGAAGCTGTCGAGTCGTTCAGAATTGGTGATATACAAATGAGTACACTTTTGCTGAATTTATCCCATCCAAGCTGAAAGTGTAGCATTTTTGTTGATGAAGGAACTATAAAGCAACAAGGTCCAGGACTTCCATTTGAAAAACTTAGTCAAGCTTCTTTGCAAAAGTTAAAATATCCTCCCAAGTGAACCAGAAGCTTGATATCAGGTGGCCAGCTAGGGTTTGGTGGCAGTCTAAATTTAAATATAAAAACTTGGCTAATTATTTCTTATAGAAGAAGTTGGATTCAATGGGTTCCAAGAGAAGAAGAGCTACCTCCCCTTCCAGTAGTGTCAGTGGGGACTTTGACGACGGGCACCATTCCGTGTCCACACCAGGCCCAAGCAGGAAAAGGAGGAGACTTTCCAATCTTCCAACTGTAGATCCTGTGAGTAACTTGTATCACACAGTTTCTTCCTCTTTTCCTATGATACTCTACCCTTCCTTTAATGATAAGTGGTTAAGATGCAAAGCCTCCACTTCTTTTTCCTCTGGATTAATATTCTTAACCTTTCATTTATGAAAAGTATATGTTTAGCCATAATCTTACAGTAATATGTCAGCATTATGAAATAATATAAGTAATAGCAATATGTCACATATATTCATTCAAATAACTGTGTTTGTCATGTGGCAAGCACTGCAAGTGCTAAGTACTAAGAAGAAAAGTTTGGGTGATTTGGTCTTTTTTGGCATAGACCTTCAAGAAAGATTTCTCTATATTGAGAAGGCACCAGCCCTGCAGAGTTTTGGGGAAGAATGTTCCATGCAGAGGGGCTGGGTTTGGAACGGGTTTTGTGTGTTGTGGTTATAGAAAGATGGTCAAGAGGTAAGATACTGCCAAAGTGCCCAGCCAGGGTGTGCAGTTACCCTACATACTCTGTGGGCAATGTTAGGAGTTTAGATTTTATTTTCTGAGTAGTAAGAAGCTCCTCTTTTGGATGATTTTAAACACAAGAGTGATATGAATTAATTTAGTATAAAAGAAAAAAAATTAGCATAAATCTGATGAAAGATACCAAAACATTTATCAGTTAAATTATATTAAATAGAGATACTGTCAGCATATTTAGACGTGGGTTCCTAATGGCTATTTGGGGATTAGTTCTTTGTCTACTTGCCTTTTATGGGTGTGTTTTTATTACAGATAATCTGTCTGCCCACACTGGCTTTGTGTTCACTTACCTGGTGATTTTTCTCTTGTTTCTATGTGTAGATTGCCGTGTGCCATGAACTCTACAACACAATCCGAGACTATAAGGATGAACAGGGCAGGCTCCTCTGTGAGCTTTTCATTAGGGCACCGAAGCGAAGGTGAGTTGGAAGGTGAGTGGGAGGAATTTGGTTTTGCATCATACTTAAAGTGTTTGGTAATTGAGTATTCTTTTGAAATGAATAACTTAAATGATACTGGGTTGGATTTTTTTTTAGTTGTCAAGATGTAGTGAAGCATATTTAATTTTTAATTATAAAAAAATACACAACATAAAATTTATAATCTTGACTATTTTAAGTATATAGTTCAATAAGTGTTAAATACATTCAAATTGTTGTACAACAGATTTCCAAAACTTTTTTATATTGCAAAATTGAAACTTTATACCTGTTAAATAACTCCCCATTTCCGCCTTCCATTCATCCCCTGGCAACCACCGTTGTACTTTCCGTTCTATGAATTTGACTACTTTGAATTTCTCATATGTGGAATCATACAGTATTTGTCTTTTGCGTCTGGCTTATTTCATGTAGCACAATGTCCTCAAGATTCATACATGTTGTAGCATGTGACAGGATTTTCTTTTTAAGGCTGAATAATATTCCATTGTATTAATATACATTTTGTTTATGCATTCATGTATTGATAAACACTTGAGTTGCTTTCATAAATAATGCTGCAGTGAACATGGAGTGCCAATACTTCTTTGAGATTCTGTTTTCAGTTCTTTTAGCTATAATGTATACCCAGACTTGAGATTGCTGGATCTGTGGTAATTATGGTTTTAATATTTTGAGGAATCACCATACTGTTTTTCATAATCGTCACACCGTTTTACATTCCCACCAATAGTGTACAAGGGTTCCAATTTCTCCACATCTTTGCCACACTTGCAGTTTTGTAGTAAGTTTTAAAATAAAAAAACATGAGTCCTCTGTGATGATTGTCTTATTGATCAACTTTGGCAGTCTACCAACTTTGTTCTTTTTTGTCATATAGTTTTGGCTATTTGGGACTCTTTGAAATTACATATGAATTTCAGAATGGATTTTTCTCTTTCTGCCAAAATGCTGTTGGGATTTGGTAGGGATTTTTTTTTTCCTTTTTGTAATTTTTTTCCCAGTTTTATAGTTGGCATATAATACTATATTAGTTTCAGGTGTACAACATAGTGATTGGACATCTGTGTAACTTACAAAGTGATCACTCCAATAAAACTTCTTTATTTTGGTCTTTAGGTTCCACATATACATGCAATCATTTGTCTACTGCTATCTGACTTGCTCCATTCAACGCACTACCCTCTATGTCCATTATGAAATATCTTTTTCCATCCCCCTTTAGCCTGTGCATGTCTTTTAATCAGAAGTCTCTTATTGGCACCATATGTAAGGGTCTTGTTTTCTCATACATCCAGCTACCCTATCTTTTGATTGGAGCATTTAATTCTTTTTCATTTTTAATACTTATCAATATATATGTAGTTATTGCCATTTTTTATTTAGACTTTTGATACATATTTTTTTCTTCAAAAAGAAGTCCCTCTAATTTCTGTAATACTGACTTGGTGGTGATGAACTCCTTTAGCTTTTTTCTTTCCTGGGAAGCTTTTTATTTGTCCTTCTATTCTAAATGCTCATTTTGCTGGGTGAAGTAATCTTGGTTGTAGGTCCTGGGTTTTCAACACTTTAAATATTTTGTGCCAAGCCCTTCTGGCCTGTAACGTTTTTGTTGAGAAATCGGCTGACGGTTTTATGGGCATTCCCTTGTATGTAACTGCTTTTCTCTTGCTGCTTTGAATTTAACCTTTAGCATTTTAGTTATGATGTGTCTGGGTTCATCTTGTTTGGGACTTTGAACTACCTGGAGTTTATCTTTTTTTTTTACCAAGTTAGGGAAGGGTTCCATCATTATTTCTTCAAAAAGGTTTTCAATTCCTTGCTCTCTCTCTCTTCTGGTAATCTTATTATGTGAATGTTGTTACTCTTGATGTTGTCCCAGAGGCTTCTTAAACTGTCTTCGTTTTTCTGCATTCTTTTTCTTGTTGATATTTTGTTTGGGTGTCCTCTGCTACCCCATCCTCTGTGTCGCTGATTTGATCCTCCAATTTATCCACTGTGTTGATTCTCTCTGAAGTGCTCTTCATCTCAGATATTGTATTCATTTTTGACTGGCTCCTACCATGTTTTCCTCTCTTTTTTTTATCTCTTTGTTAAAGTTCTCACTGAGTTTATTTATTCTTCTAAGTTCCTTGAGTATCCTTATAACTAGTATTTGAACTCTGCATCTGGTGTATTGCTTGTCTCCATTTTGATGAATTCTTTTTTTTTTTTTGTTCTTTCATGTAGAACATGCTTCTTTGTTTCCCCATTGTGGTTGCATCCCTGTATCTGTTTCTATGTATTAGATAGGATTCCTAAGTTTCCTGGTCTTAGTAGAGTGGCTTTATGTAGTAGGTGTGCTGTGGGGCCCCTTGGCACAGACCTGGGAGAGGTCCAGCTGCAGGCCGAGTTCAGCTGTAGCCTGTGCACCTCTTGGGGCACCTGGTGAGGGTCACCAAGCAATCCGCATATGGCTGCCATCCATGCTGGGCTTATAGGGGCCTCAAGGGGCAAAGACAGAAACCAAGGCTGGCTGCCACTGGTACGGGACTTGGGGCTGCTCAGCAAAGGTACAGGGCGTGCTGAGGCCAGATGTTGCTTTTTCAGGTTTTGTGAGCCTTTGAGAGATTTTGTGAAAGTTTGCAGCAGGAGCCAAGACAGCCCATTTGAATGGAATAAATCTCTGGAAGCAGCTTGAGTGGGTCATAAGTTGGGAGAATTGGAGTCTCAGGGAATCCCCTGTGTGGAGTGACCTATGTTATCCAGTTCGATGGTGCCTGCATTTGTAGTCTAGGAGGAGGGAGGGCTCAACCAAAGAACAATGGCTGATGCCTCCACCTCTGTCTGGGTGCAAGCTGACACCCCTCCAGCCCTCACGCTGAAGCCCAACAGCCCAGTGCTCCTTGAGCAGCTGGCTGCCCCAGCGCTGGAGCTCAGAATGAGTCTTGTCAGCAAGTAAGGCCGGGAATGAGCCCTTTAAAGAGGAAGGTCTCTGCTTCTCACAGCCCTCCATCTCACTCAGCCACAACCTCAGGTGGGAAGGAAGGTGGCTCTCCATCCAATATACCCCTCCCGATTCTTGATCACCACATGTGGTTGTGGGACGAGGCCATTTTGTATCTTCGCCCTTCCTGCCGTTTTGAAGTGACCTGATATTTGAGGTGACCTAGTTGTAGGGCTTCTGTTCAGCCAGACCTCTGGCAACTCCACGTACTGGTTGCTCTAGTTTTGTTATAGTTTTGGTGTGGTTGCTAGAGGAGGTGTGCACTGCCTCTATCTTCTGTGCCATCTTGAATCTGCCTCTGATAGGGATTGTGTTGAACCTGTCTGTTGCTTTGGGTAGTATTGGTGTCATTAATAATGTTTAATTTTCTGGTCAATGAGCATGAGATCTTTCCATTTATTGATGTCTTTTTTAATTTCTTACAGAGATTTGTAGTTTTAAGTGTATAACTCTTTCACCTAATTAGTCAGGTTTATTTCTATGTATTTTATTCTTTTTTATGTTATTATTAATGGAATTGTTTTCTTAATTTCTTTTTTGGATTATTCATCATTAGTGTATAGAAATGCAATTGATTTTTGCATATGGTGATTTTGTATCCTGAAACTTTGCTGAATTCACTTGTTAGTTCAAATGGGTTTTTTTCTGTTTGTTTTGGGGAATCTCTAGAGTTTTCTGCATGTAAGATCATATCATCTGTGAACAAAGATAATTTTAGTTCTTTCCAATTTGGATGCCTTTTATTTCTTTTTATTGTCTAATTGTTCTGACTAGTATTTCCAATACTATGTTGAAAACAAGTGGTGTGAGCAAACATCCTTGTCCTGTTCCTAATCTTAGAGGAAAAGCTTTCAGTCTTTTTACCATTTTGAGTATGATGTTAGCTGTGGGCTCTTCATATAAGGCCTTTATGATATTGAGTTTGTTTCTATTTATTCCTAATTTGTTGAGTTTTTATTTTGAAATGGTATTAAATTTTATCAAATGTTTTTTCTCTGTCAGTTGAGATTATTATGTGCATTCAGGTAACATAATGCATTACTTTTCTCAGTTTCATAGGTTAAACTATTCTTGCATTCCAGGAATAAATCCCATTTGGTATGGTGTATAATCATTTTAATATGCTGCTGAATTCATTTTGCCAGTATGTTGTTGAGGGTTTTGCATCAGTGATCATTTGGGATATTGGTTTACAGTTTTTTTGTAGCACCTTTGGTATCAGGGCACTGTTGGCCTGATAGAATAAGTGATTTTTCCCTCCTGCCGTGTTTTGGAAAAGTTTGAAAAGGATTAGTTTTAGTTCTTTAAACATTTGATGGAATTCACCAGCAAAATTACTAGATCCAGGACTCTTTTTTGATAGGAGACTTGATTACTAATTCAATCTCCATACTACTTATAGGTCTATTTAGGTTTTCTGTTTCTTTATAATCAATTTTAGTAGGTTGTATATTCTAGGAGTTTATCCATTTCCTCTAGATTATCCAATTTATTGTCATACTATTTTTTATAGTATTATAATTTTTTTTATTTCTGTAGCATCAATTGTAATGTTCTCTCTTTAATTTCTGATTTTATGTCTTTTTTTCTTAACATAGCTAAGAGTTTATCAATGTTGTTGTTTTTTCAAAAAAAAAAACAGCTCTTAGCTTTACTGATTTTTTTTTTTCTATTTGTATTCTTCACATCATTTATTTCTGCTTTATATTTTTTTTCCTTCTGCTAGCTTTGGATTTGGTTTTTTGTTCTTTCTCTAGTTCTGTGAAAGTAAAGCATGTTTTAAAAAATTATTTAACAGCCTTTAAGGTAGCACTGAACATGTAGCTATCATAGTTAAAAGGGGTTAATTTTTCAAAATATGCACAGTGATTATTTTCACCTTTTCTTTCTCTCTTTCTTTCCTTACTTTTGGACTTGACCTCTTGGCCCAGTGAAACAAAAAAAAATTGCTGGTTCCACATTGCAAACACCTCCCTTTAGAGGCTGTGTTTCCCCTGATTAGAGTTTTTTCTTCTCTTGCTGTCAAAATAACGTCACTATTCCATTCAGACTCTGGCAGTTGAAGTTAATTTGTTTGGAAAGTATACATACATGTTATAGACAGTTTAATGGCCCCCAGATATGTCTATGTTCTAATCCCTAGAACCTATGAATATGTTGGACTACATGGCAAAAAGTAATTAAGTTTGTTAATCAGTTTACTTTGAGTTGGAGAGATTATTCTTGGTTATCTAGGTAGGCCCAGTGTAATTACAGGATCCTTAAACAGGGAAAAGGGAAGCAGAGGAGTAAAGAGTTAGAGATTTGAAGATGCTATACTCTTGGCTTTGAAGATGAAGAAGGGACTACAAGCCAAGAAATGCAGGTGGCCTCTAGAAGGCAAGGAAATGGGTTCTTTTGTAGATCCTCTAGAAGAAATGCCAACACCTTGCTTTTTTAGCCCAATGAGACCAATTTTGGACTTCTGTAAGATAATAAATTTGTGGTGTTTTAAGCCATTAAGTTTATGGCAATTGTTTACAGCAGCTGTAGGAAACTAATACAATAAGTTAAAGATTTTAACCCATTCATGATTGTTGATACCACAGTGAGTAGCCAACAAGCTGCAGGTTTAGCCGAAGGTGGACTTCTCACCTCAAAGAGCAGAGCAATCAAGGATGCAATGTCACCATTCTCAATTAAGAGAGAGAGTCCTGTAACTTAGTCATGGCCAAAAAAAGGGGTCTTTTAAAATGAGTAATTGTCTCTAGATTTCAGTTGGCTTATTATTAACAGTCTTTTAAAAGTTGTCATTTAATTAGCATGTGCTATTAAAAGCCTGTATATATTGCTTACCATATACTAGACGCATTGCCAAGACCTTATCTTGTTTAAACTTGTATTATCACAGTTTATAGATGGGAACTTGATCAAGTTTTCAGAACTAACTAAAAGATAACCAAAATTCAGATTCAGAGTCTTTCTGATTCTAAAGCTTGTGCTCTTAACCGGTACATTGTATAGAGGAGGAACATCATACTAGAGTACACAAACCCTTCATAGAAAAGGACTGCCCCTCTGCTGCCTGCTTTCTACCACCAGGCTAGAGTTGAGGGGCAGAGGATACAGGCCCTGGATATTGGAGCACCCTCTTCAACCTCCGTGATGGTGATGCCTTATCAGCACTGCTACCTCCCCCTTGTGCTGTGCCAGGAGAACATCTCTGCCTCTCAGTGGAATGCATATGTTTTCTCAAAAGTTTATGAGAAGTAGCTCAGAGATACACAGTTGTGAATCTCTTGAGACTTTGTTTCCATTAGCACATTAGGCTACTTGTACTAAGACAACCAAATTAATGGCTGAAATAAGAAAAATTGCTTTTCTTTATGTAAGAGTCTTGTTTTGTATAGTCCTCAGAACCCAGATATTGTCTCTTTATTCTGCTGTCCTTGGGCTATCACCTTTGGATGGTCTGAGATGGCTTACCACCACAACTACCTTCCAGCCTGTAGGAAAAGACATGTGAAGGATGCGTCCTGGACATGGCACAATTCAGCTCTTGCACTGGCCAAAACTTGCTTGCAAGGAGGCTGGAGAATATGATCTTTTTGTACCTATGCAGCAGCTTAGAATGCTGTCAGCCTGGGAAGAGGGGAAATGGGTTTAGGAGTAGCCACAGGCTCTGCACATATCAGGCCTGGTGTTTCTCACTGTTCTTGGTAAAGTTTTAGCTGTGCTTTGGCTATCATGCAGCCATATCATGGCAGGGTACCCTCATCTATTGTTCAGAGAGAAAAACTGTTATGAAAGAACATGTATTATACGTCTTATTTGTGTTTACATGTGTATAGAAGTCTGGGAAATACCACCAGAGCTTTTAACTCTGGATAAATAAGAACAATTTTTACCTTTTGAAAGTTGAAGGATCCTTTTTCTGACCATATTATGTAGAATGGAATGTTGGGTCCTAATTTTCTTTTAGTCTCTGTGGTAATTCTGAAGATGTTTGTGAGGAGCCTTCTAGCAGAGCTACCAGGAGGTTATGTCCTTTCTAGGTACAGTAGCTTGCTTCTTATCCATGGAAGATAAATTCCAAGACCCCTGGTGGATACCTGAAATTACAAAGAGTATTGAACCCTATACATACAGTATGTTTTTTTCTATATATACATACCTTTGTCCTTAATAAACTTCTTCAACTCTGCTGGAAATGTGGCAGCAGCTTCATGTACAGATGCAGCCTCCAGTCCAAACCTATTCCTACATCTGGGTAATGAACCTTACTTGCAGTTAACGGCTTGATATCACTTGTTTCAGAGGATCCCTTGTTAAAGTCTTCAGAAAACCTGAATGCGTCTGGTGCAGCATGTTTTCTGTTCATATCTTTTACCCACAAATTTAATGCCTTTTCCATCTTAACTAAGCACTCATCATGCACTGTGGCTATAATTTTTGCAGTTCGAAGTGTGACAGCAAAGCTGGGACTAATTTCTTTTCCTTCACAATTTCACAGAAGATTCGTTCTACTATATATCTCAGCATCTTCAGCATACAGTGTTTTTCCTTTAAGTTAAGAACTTTCATTTTTTTCACTTAAATCACTTTATAGCTTCTCTTTGGTATGTCCAAACTGCCAGCATCACTACTCTGATACTTTGTAACCATTATTAAGTAAAATAAAGGTTACTTGAACACAAGTACTGCTATACTGCAAAACTCTAGTAATTGTGTTGCTACTGAATGACTAGCAGGCAGGTAGTGAATACAGTATGGATCTGCTGTACAAGCCAATGATTCAGGTCCTGGGCAAAACAGCAGGATGACATAAATAGCATACAATTTAAAACAAATTATTTCTGAATTTTCTGTTTAATTTGTCAGACTGTGGTTTACCATGGGTAACTGAAACCACAGAAAGCAGAACTGGAGACAAGGAGAGACTATACTATACATGTCCTCCTTGAGTTCTCAGTTGTCTGCAGATAATCCTCCATGCCTCAGAGGCTGCTAATGTCCAGCCTTAGCAAGGAGCAGTGGGTTATTGCCCATCAGGCCCAGATGGAGAGAGCCACCTTGGATATCAAGTTAACAGAGCCCTAATACTCACTTTCTTGGCACCACTGATATGTTGATTTTAGGCCTTGGATGATCCTTTATTGTTTACTCACCGAAACTGTTAGGTTCTTAACATTTTCTCTAAATAGCAGGTTGAGTACCCCTTTAGTTCCCCTCATACTTAATTTTATGGTTTATTCAAATTATAAGTAGTCAATAGGAGTTTTAAAAAACTCAATTCTTCCTCTTCCTTCATTAGAAGTGAGCACTTCTAGCAACTCGATCTTGGTTTTTAAATACCATATACTATTAAAAAGAACCAGAGTTCTTTGAGGGAAATGGCTGATTTCAAGGGCAAGGAAAGCAAAAATGAGCTTGTAACATCTTATGGTGTCAGAAAATAAGCAAGTGTTCAATGGGTGATAGGAACACGTCAAAAGGACATAGAAATAGAAGCCATCTTGAAAGGACTCCTATTGGCCAAACCTGGAGCACTTAAAGAATCAAAATAATTATGATAATGGTTTTTAACTCACTGAGTAAAATAGGAATCTGGGAACCCATATCGATATAAATAAATGAATAAATTGATGAATTATGGGCTTTTACACAGTCTGGAGGTATCTCTAAAAATACAGGGAGAAAACAGTAACTTGGTCAGTCAGAAAACTTGACAGATTCCACGATAATCAGGTGATCAAAATCAACCTCATCTAAGTAATGGGACAAGTTAAAATTAAGTGCCACCTGATAGGAGGCAGACAAATGCAACATCATTTCTGTTATAGTCCTGCCAAAGCATAACCTTAACTTACCAGGAAAACAGACAAACTCAAATTGAAGGACACTACAAAAAACTGAGTTGTAATCTTCAAAATTATCAAGATCATGATAGTCAAGGAAAGACTGAGGAACTGTTTCAGAATTAAACTAAAGAAATACAACTGAATGCATCACGTGATTCGAGACTTGATCCGTTTGCTATAAAGGACAATTTTGGAACAGTTGGCAAAATATGAATGGAGTCTTAGGGTTAGATGGTGATACTATATCAAAGTTAATTTACTGATATTAACAGTTGAACTGTGTTCCTCATTTATAGGAAATACACACTAAACTATTCAGAGATGATGGGATATTATTTCAGCAGCTTTCTCACAAAATGGTCAGATAAAAGGCATTTTTTGTACTGTTTTGCAACTTTTATGTCAGAATAAAAAGCTTTAAAAATTAAATATACATATATGGCTGTAACATGTTAATCAGGGTCCTAAGAGATATTAAAGCTTTAATGACCATGAGATTATTTACAAGGAATAATCTCTTACATGTCTAGAATAGCGTTAACTACCTACCCTTGAGGGAGAATTGAGAAAAATAATTACTGGTGCCCTAAATCATAAATATTTAGCATATAAAGGATCATCTCAGATGTTAATTTAGGTTTTTATATCATTAATATATATTTTGAACAGGGCATATGTGTGTATCTTGATTTTGTTATTCCCTTTTAGTTCTAGTAATGGCAGTATGTTCTATCACTTGGAATATTGGACATTCTGCAGATATTTTGAAATGTAACTATATTTGAAATATAATTTTTATAGGCTTTGGATTAATTTATTTTTTAAAAAATATTCAATTATAACAGAAATCAACCAGACTATTATGAAGTGGTTTCTCAGCCCATTGACTTGATGAAAATCCAACAGAAACTAAAAATGGAGGAGTACGATGATGTGAATCTGTTGACTGCTGA
This sequence comes from Cynopterus sphinx, assembly GCA_030015415.1. Taxonomy (NCBI): domain Eukaryota; kingdom Metazoa; phylum Chordata; class Mammalia; order Chiroptera; family Pteropodidae; genus Cynopterus; species Cynopterus sphinx. Next base: position 115,848,193 of record CM057381.1, read on the forward strand.
CTTCCAGCTGCTTTTTAACAATGCAAAGGCCTATTATAAGGTAAGAAAGCATCAATTTTGGAAGGTATTCAATTTGATAATTGTCTGGATTTATAATATTTATCAATCTGGTAGGGGAATAGTGGTTTCTCAGTTGGTGGTTTAAGTTTGTATTTCTCTTAGTAAAGAGACTGAACATTCATGTCATTATGAAACAAGAATGTTTCTTCTATCTCTGCTCAAATCTTTTGCCCATGTGTTCCTCGGATTTTCATATTTCTAGAAATTTTTATGTGTTCTGAATAGTTGTTTTTTTTTTTATTTTTGGTTATATATGTCACAGTACCCTCTTCTAATATGTTTCTGTTTTTTCATTCTTTTTATGGGTCTTTTGATGAACTGGAGTTTTTTATTTTAATATATTTAAATGTATCCGTCTTTTCCTTTGTGGTTTATCCTTTGTGTCTTGTTCCACTTGCCCAAAGATTACGAAGATATTCTCATATTTTCTTCTAAAGGTTTACTAGTTTTATCATTTACATCTAAGCCTTTAATGCAGTTGGGATTGATTTTTGTGAGGTCGAGATTCTTTTCTCCCCAGATATAAGCAGTACCTTGAAATGGCTACTTTCTCCACATTTGTCTGCTTTGTCAGTACCATCATTGTTTCCATGTTCTTATAGGTCTCTTTCTAGCCTTGTAATCTGTTCCTTTTGTTCTGCCAGTTTTATTTTTTTCCTGGGCTATTTTATTTTGGTCTTAATTTCTTTGGCTTTATAATTCTTTATCTATTAAAGAAAGCATGCCAACTATTATTGGCCCTTTCCTTATATATTCTTGGTTTTTCCTTACATATTTTAATATGAGTATGTTGAGCACAAAAAAATATTTTGGAATTTGTTTTGGAAATTCATTGATCATATATAGATCAAATTTTGGAGCATTGACATATGATAATATTGAGTAATCTTTGAATTTGGTGTCTCTTTAAGTCTTAATGTATTTAGCAATACTTTAAATGTTTTTTCATAAAGATTCTGCAAAAATTTTTTTAGATTTTTAAGACTGTATTTTTTGAGATATAATTGACATTTTTAAGGTATAGTCAGTATTTTTACTCACAAACATACTACTTTATTCTACATTCTTTTATTGCTATTGAGAACTCATGCCAGGATAATTGTAATTCCTTTAAAGGTTATCTGTTTTTTCATTCTGTTTTTTTTAGTATCTTTTTGTCTTGTATTCTGCAGTTTCACTTTGATATGTCTGTATATGAATATCTATCTATAAATTGGGAGTTTTAGGGCTTCCTAGATCTTTTGATTGGTGCTTTTTATTACCTCTGGAAAGTTTTCCAGCCATTGTGTCTTTGTATATTGCCTTTGCCCCATTCTCTTTCCTTATAGAATTCAAATTAGAAATTATATTAGAACTCTCTTAGGTCTCCATTTCCCTTAACCTTTCATAGTCCCCTTTTTTGTATCTGTGTTGCTTATTAGATATTTCTTTAGTTCTTCCAGTTTTCTTTGAAATCTGCTCTTAAACGAATATCACTTTTTTTAATATCCTATTTTTTGTATTTTGGAGGTAATTTCTTTTTTATGATTTCCTGCACTTTGCTTATATCTAATCTCATTGTTTTTTTAAAACATGGAACATACTTATTTTCTATTCTGTGGGAGATGATACCAATGTCTGAAGTATTTGCATGTCTGATTTTGCTCTCATTTCTGCTGACTTTCTCTTGTGATTCTTTCATTCTTGTGTGTTAATGAATCTTGTCCATGATCTCATATTTTTTGGAACTATATCTGTAGAGATATTTTGAGGCTTAAATTGAAGTTGGGTTAATCCAAAGAAGATATTCATTGCCCATTCCTGGTACCTGGCCTATCTTTGTTAGGGCTAGCTAATGAAGAGTTCTCAGAGGAGATTCATCTTGCACCTCTCCTTTCCCCACAGTGCCAGTGTTTGAGATAGGCATGGATTGAGCTGGATGGAGGTTGCAGTGTGTGGTCTCCCTTGTTCCTGGACAGCGCAGAAACTAAATTGGTTTGCATTTCCACTCACACTGTAGCCATGGCCTTTGGAATCCCAGCCTCTGGGGGAACCTGGCCTTTATCTCCTGTCCTTGCATCTTTTAGGAGCTTTGAAAACTAAAGCTGAGGTTTATCTTGTGTTATAAATTCCATCAAGGTGAACAATTGCTTCAGTGTTCTACTTATCATGTGGGTTCCCGCTTGCTCTGTTCTTGCTTTTATGAACATTGATTACTGCTTATTGGCAACACACGGATGCATTTTTAAAGTTGGTTTAAGAAAGCATTGGTTTTACTGGAACATTTTAGTTAGAGTTCATTTGCACTATGGAAAAAGAAATATTCAAATAAGGTGTTTAATACTTTTAAAAGTAGAAGTGATATCACAGCAATTATTAGCTTCTATCTTTTTGACTTGTTTTATGTGTATAATGTAGTGACTCTATCTCCATACCTTACAGTGTGATCACCCCACTAATTCTGCTAATCATTTGTCACTGTGCAAACTTATCACAATATCATTGAATATATTCCCCTTCACCTAGATCTTTCTGTCCCCTCCTCCATTGTCTGTTTTTTTTTCATCTGTTTTTGTTTTGTTTGTTCATTTGTTTTTTTAGATTCTACATGTAAATGAAACTATATGATATTTGTCTTTCTCTGATTTATTTCACTTAGCATATTACCATTTAGGCCCATCCATATGGTTACAAATAGTGTGATTTTATTCTTTTTTATGTCTGCGTAATATTCCATTATGTATATATACCACATCTTCCTTATCCATTTATCTATTGATGTACACTTAGGTTGTTTCCGTAGCTTGGCTATTCAAATTAGGTTTTTTTTTTTCTTCAGATAAATACACAAAAGTGGAATTGGGTCATGTGATCTATTTTGTTTTTTGAGGAATCTCCATACTGTTTTCCATAGTGGCTGCAATGGATCTTATTCTTTAAGCTGTTTTTCTTATTAATAATTAGTCTTAATTTAGCAAATCATTTATCTTCTGCTTCACATCTTTCTGTATAATAAGATAGGGCATAAATTAATCTGATTTCAGAATTACTTTAAAGCATACACAGAAGAGAAATTGAGGCCCTTGTATCTTTTAATTAGAAGAATTTTAAAATTTGTAATAGCGTTTTCAGAGTCATGTCGTAGTATACCAGTCTCTGCTGGAACAAAATTCTTTAAAAGTAGTAATTGATTTATAATAAAATACTAACATGAATTTTTTTCTCTTTGTTAATGTACAGCCAGATTCTCCTGAATATAAAGCTGCTTGCAAACTCTGGGATCTGTACCTTCGAACAAGAAATGAGTTTGTTCAGAAAGGAGAAGCAGATGATGATGATGATGATGAAGATGGGCAAGACAATCAAGGCACAGTGACTGAAGGAGTAAGTGTGCAGCTGGAATGGGACGTGGGCAAGGCCCTTATGATTTTTTCTGAGCTGCTGTAAGCAGCTGGGCTTTCTATGCAGTTGTGTTGGTAACTGGGAGGGTAAAGGGGCATGCAGCCAGAGAGCCCCCCACAATTACAAGAGATCCTAAGACAGGCTCGACAATGTGTCCCATGCGTGGCTGTTTTTTGAATTGCTCTTATATTGATGCATATTTCCTGCTGAGTTTTAATGAGAATCTTCATATTACCAAGAACTGATCTAATATTTCTTGATTGAGATATCATGTAAGAGTATGCAGTGTTGTGGTTAAAAGTTGGAGAGTCAGTGGAATCACCTTAGTTAGGAATATTTTTGTAGGTTAGACTGAGTACTGTTCATAGAATGTGCCAAGTGTGTTCCTGCTTCTGGAATTTTAAAGTTGCTCTTACTTCTGCTTGAACGTGCTTCCCGTGGTTCTTCCTCCCATTTTCTAATATCATTTAGAATAACATCAAGTAAGAGAGCACTATTCTGAGCAGCCTACCCAAATTGTTCCACACCCCTTTTCTAGCATCACATCACTCTGTTCTATGGTTTTTAGTTTTTTTTATCCCTATATGTGAAATATCTTATTTATTAGGTTACATGTTTACTTTCTGTTTTCCCCCAGGTAGAATGATAGTGCATAAAAGATACCACCTTGTTCACCTATTGCTGGCATCTAGAAGGTGCCTGACTTGTAGGTACTCATAAATTCTTGCTGAATAAACACACGTTTAAAAAGAGGGGAAAAAATAGTATATGGAATTATATCTCTCTTCTACAACTAAATAGCAAGATACCCAAAGCAGAGCATTTCCTTTTCTTTCCCAAGTTATGTAGATCGCCTTTTGCTGAAACGTTAACACAAAGAAGTGGTGGTGGGTGAATTTCTCAAAACATGAATTCTTCTTGGAGTCTCAAAATCTAGTTCTTAGGCATCTTATCAGTTTCTTTCTATAAATTAAATTATTGGAATTAGGCAATTAACTAGGGATTCCGTGGAATTTTACTCTCTGATATTGATGTAGGAGCAGCAACTTAACTCATGCTTTTCTGGGTAGAACATTCATTACCTATAGGGGGTTCAGCCTTATTATAGGCCTCCAGGATTCTAGTCAAAAATGAAAATGCTTACATTTTGGATTTGCCTGTGTTTCTTTAGTAAGAAATTGGAAGTATCTCGCATGTTCATATTTATACCTCCCAAGCTTCTTTCTAGCCCTAAAGTTATCATGAAGAGAGAGGGACTTTTCAAATTTCTCATATTTAAATTAAGAATGATTTTCTTGGATTTTCCCAGTTGTGGGAACAGATTGTATGAATGCATTCACATACCCTGCTCTCTTTGTCACCTGCAGCACATTTCCAGAGTAGTGGTAGGATTGGGAGGAAAGGAATTTCATCTGTAGAATATAACTCTCCTCTTTTTGAACCTAACTCTGTAGTGCCATGTTTTAGTCAGGAAGTAAATGATTTAAATGTGTAGTTTAATCTGCTTTCATCAGTGTTATGTTAGTTCTTCAAGCTTATATGGTTGGGACTCCAAGCTAATCACATGTCTTAAGTGTTAAATATTTATTGTGTGGCTCAAGAGATGTTAGAGCCTTCTCTGTGGAGTTAATGTTGGACCTTAAGACTAAAGTAAATAAAAAAGATCTCTGTTGGATTAGGGAAAAAATACTAGTGCTTTTATTATTTAAATCAGAAATAACCATTAATTTTTATTCTATATTCACAAAACATGGTTTGAATTTGAAGTACCAATTATATACACCTTGACTGAGACATTTTATTCCTCACTTTAGAAACTGGCTTTAGACTCTCCCTTGCCAAGTACTCTTTGGGGTATATACTTCCTATGTTGAAACAGTGACTAAGGTAGGAATTAACTAGCCAGTCTGGAGAGCAAAAGTGATGTACATCGGTGAACTTAATCTCCATTCAGTTTTGATGTAACTTTAATTCTGTTACTAAATCTAGCAGAGAACCCCATGGTTAAAAATATGTAGTCCCCACTTATTATATGTAGTTCTTCTGGAATACCAAGACTTCAATAGATATGAACAGCACATGTAGAAATTACCACACATCAAGGGATGTGTTTTCTCTGTCTCAGTTGCTCAAACCCTAAAAAAGTTTGCATTTCCATCATTTCACACATATGGCACTTGAATTTCAGTTACAGTGTTTGCTGTGAAGTAGAAATAGAGTTTAGTAAAAATCTGATTTATGGGATTTAGTTACTGAAATATATAAGAATTGAATTAGTTTCATATATGCTGTTCTGGGAGCATAACCTCCACATTCAGCATCAGAGCATTTCTGTGTTATTCTTAAAGCTTGTACTTAAAATAAGTACTGCTTAGAAGTTACTCTTCTGAGTTACTTTAAAATGTTAGAAACTATTTAATATTAGCATTAATTTTTTTATTTCTCTCAAAAATATTTCTTTCTCCTATCTCTTTTTCTAACACCCTCCTCCCAGTCTTCTCCAAGTTACTTGAAGGAGATCCTGGAGCAGCTTCTTGAAGCCATAGTTGTAGCCACAAATCCATCAGGACATCTCATTAGTGAACTTTTTCAGAAACTGCCTTCTAAAGTGGTAAGTGATACAGTCAAAGGCAGGTGAATTAGTGTGTGTGTGTGTGTGTGTGTGTGTGTGTGTGTGTTCTTAAGTACTTCAAAAATTTTATTCTTAGTAAATACAGTAAGGTTAATGGAAAGCATTGAGGTAGCCAAGAGACCCTTCTCATGGCCTCAGCAGCAGGCTTATAGGATATGTTCTGTATTTTACTTGGCTAGGAGGTTGTGGGTTTTTTAAAAAAATGTGTGTTTGTTTTTCTGGTTAGTATTTTTTTTGTTTGTTTTTAATTTTTGTTATCATAAAATATACATAAGATTACCATTTAACCATTTTAAGTGTAGAGTTCAGTGATGTTACATATGTTCATATTATTGTACAACCATTACCATCATCTATCTTCAGAACTTTTGATCTTCTTAAACTGAAACTCTACCCGTTAAACTGTAATCCCAGTCCTCAAACAAACAACCCTGGTAACCATTATTCTTTGTTCTCAGTGAATTTGACTACTTTAATTACCTGATATAAGGGGAATCATACAATATTTATCTTTTTGTGTCTGGCTTATTTCACTTAGCATAATGTATACAGGGTCCATCCATGTAGCATATGTCAGAATTTCCTTCCTTTTTTAAGGCTAAATAATAGTCCATTGAATGTATATACCACATTTTGTGTATACCATATTTTGTTTATCCATTAATCTCTTGATGGACTTTTGGGTTGTTTCTAAGATGGGTAATTCTTAAATGATAAAATAAGCATCTAAACAAAACAATTTATTTATAAAAATAAAAGAAACATTCTCTTTACTCAGATGACAGTGAGAGGAAGATAAATGAGTTCTTTTTCTCTTCGTTCTCTTTGGTCACCTGGTGAGAGAAAAGCAAGAGACCTAATAGGTACTCTTCTACCCCAAAGAGGAAGAGTTATTATAATCAAATAAGACCATTTAAAAAAGTGTCAGGGCCTCCCTCTGGCATCACACCCACTTTAGCCTGTAGAACTATAAAAACTACTTTTAGAAATATTTTTAAGGAAAGAGAAAAACAGACAGTTTTTCAAAATTAAACATAGATTACCATATGAGCCAGCAGTTCCACTTTGGGTGTATACACAAAAGAAACGAAAGCAAGGTTTCAAAGATATTTGTATAGCCATGTTTGTAGTATTATTATTCACAACAGCTGAAACATGAAAGCAGCCTCAGTGTTCCTCGACAGATGAATGCATAAATAAAACGTGAACACTTTATGGTAAGTGAAATAAGCCAAACACAAAATGACAAATACTGTATGATTCTTCTTATAAGAGGTACTTTGAGTAATTAAATTAATAGGGGCATAAAGTAAAATTGCAGTTGTCAGGGACTGGCAGGAAGGGGAAAGTAGATTGTTATTGTTTAATGAGTACGGAGTTTCATTTAGGGAAGATGAAAAGCTCTAGATATGGATGATGTCGATGGCTGTACTACAACAAGTACATGTGAATGCACCTAATGCCACTGAACTGACACTTACAATGGTTAAATGGTAAATCTTATGTATTTTTTACCCCAGTACCAAACTTAGGAGAAAAAAATACAATCTTTATTCAAGATTTATTCTTACTCTACAGTAGATAATTGGTAATGGTCAAGCTACCAAGGGTAAAATATTAATATCTGGTTCCCTCATTCTGGGAGGGGTTTTGGGGACACCATGAAGCAGGAGTTGGTTGGGGAAGTCAGATTCCCATTGGTCCCTCAGGGCATGATAATTTGAAAAACAACAAGGACTGGAGGGCAGTTTTCACCTTTCCTTTATAAATCCTTCCCAAATGGGACTAAGTGGGAGAGGTCAGTTGGGGATACATGGGCCGACAGCTTGGATTACCGTGTACCCAAGCCTGGGTGGTTTTGCCATAATTTGTCTTCTAAACTAGGTTACTCAGAAGTAAAATTGGTGAAGAGAGGAGACAAGAAAGGTGTTTGATCCAAGCAAAGAAAAGAGTAAGGTTTAAAAAACAGAGGAGTAAAGTGAGGGATCAGATAAGATGAAGCATCAAAGAGATCATCCCTTCAGCCTGGTAACTAAATGAAAGCTGTGGCCGCCTGCTTTTTATTGTTTGGGCTCCAGGATTTGAACAGGTAGGAAGAGCCGAGAGCATAGTCTAATTTCCCTTGACACTTATTCTCCAACCTAAGGAGACCAACTTTTGAGTTTTAGTTGACTTTAATGATTTCCTCTAAGGAATAAAACCTGTAGGAAAGGCTTAAGGCAGTGCATGCACTCTAGGTTTTGTGAAACCCTTCAAGGATGTTCCTTTAATATGTTTAACTTCTTTTCTTGTGATAAGCTAATATTTGATAAAACAAATGCTTATAATTTGCTTCATTTCTTTAACATAGTTTCATTTAAAATGTTTTATTTTGAAAAAACATTTTGACTGAAATAAGTAGAAGCATTAAGTTAAACATGAAACTGACAGATCTTGCAACCTGACTTCTTATAGTTCCTTAAGAATTTTTTATGAAATAGGATGTAATTGTGTTATTTAGATTGCAAAATTAAAAGCTTATAGTTAGCCCTTCAAAAACATTTCCTCTAATTTATTTTTAGGCATGAGTATCTTGGGACCTTAATTTGTCTGATTTTATGAATTTAGAACTTTTTTAAACATTAAGCAGTGATATATTAGTTGTATATAATGGTAATTACCAAAAGCTAACTATAAACTACAACATGACTGTTGGGTATTTCATGAAGCTTATTAGATCTAATTCTTTCTGCTTTAAATATAACAATATGCTGTACAGCAGTGTCTTTGTAAGATTTTTAAATCTTACAAAGATGCTCGGTTGATTAAGATTGTCAGTATGTTTTCTTTTCTCATTAGCTGGTTACTTTTACTTACTTAGCATGCCTGGGGTTTTCTCTTCCAGCAATATCCAGACTATTATGCAATAATTAAGGAACCTATAGATCTCAAGACCATTGCCCAGAGGATACAGGTATGAAGATGAGTGTATGTAATCATATGTGGTTTAAGATAAATTGCCCTCTGGTCTTTCTTATGGGCTTTTAGAAAACAAGCAGATGTCTCTTGTAAGGTGTTATTAGCAAACAAGAATGATGTTACTGATTATAGCTTTGAAAGAGGCAGTGTAGCATCCCTTTTGCATTTTTTCTGTAGGGAGGAAAGCAAATTTTTTATTGGCATATTACATCTTGCTCTTAGGACAAAAATTAAAAAGCATTGGTCATGGATATTTTTAATTGTGAAAAGTACACTGGCAATAAAAGCTTTGTTTATTTTTATCTTCCAAATAGTTTTAGGATACCTCAGAATAAAAGTTACTTGAAACAGATGTCAAAATGTAAGATGAGTGAAAATAGAGATTTTCTTCTCTTTGAGTGCCCCCTTCCTTATATCTCTAGCAGTAATAGGTATTGCTAGGTGCTTGTTCTGTTTTATATATTATATATATTAGCCAGTAAATTCTTAAAACAACTCCATGAGGCAGGTACTATTGTCCCCATTTCAGAGATGAGAAAACTGAAGCACAGAGATGGTAAGTCATCAGCTGGTAAGGAAAAAAGTTAGGATTTGAATCCAGATAGTCTGGCTCTGGGGTCTGTGCTCCTAACTCCTACACTGTTATTTCCTCTTCATAGAGTAGGTGCTCAGTAATATTAATTCAGTGGATGAATGACAGATTTAAAATTGGATGACCAAAGGTTAAGGGAGGTATAGGGAGAATGAGCTAAATTATATCAGAAGTCTAGTTTTTAGAATTTAGACTGACGTTGGCTATTTTCTTCGCTCTGCTTCTTACTAGCTATGTCACTTTGATCAGGCCACCTGCCTACTTCCTCTGCTGTACACTGAGTGTAGTAGTATTGTATCACAGAGTTGCAGAGGTTGGTGATAGTGAATATGAAGCATCTCTCAGAGCACCTCTGGGATGTGGCCTTGGCCAATATGAGCTACTGGTCCTCCCAGGGTAAGGAGGGTGTGGAGCTCCTAATAGATAAAGCAAAAAGGGAAATATAATAATATAGTCTCATTGAGAAACAGGACTGAAAGCACAGTGGTTTGCCAGGAGGGAGAAACTTCCTTGGCCTTAAGTTCTGAGAGTAGTAAAGAGTAACAGTATAGTAATTACTGGTACCATAGATATATTTGCATTGCATGTTAAAATACAGATTAAGGTATCACCACCTGGTTTTTCAGGCAGCCCAGTAGCTGCTCCTAGGAGTGACTTAGTTTCCTAGGACTCAGATCCCTGGGGTTCCTAACATCTATCTAGGAAACAAAAATGTTCTCATAATAAGATCTTTAAATGCTCCTACCTCAACACTAATCTTCTCTCTATGGCCTTTAGTTTTGTCTTTTTTCTTCTAAAAGCCCCACAGAGGTACCTCCTTTCATAATCACCCTAAACAAGATCCTTGTTCTCGTATATCTTGAGTTATTATAATAGTTTTTCCTCTCTTCTATAATGAAAGGCTCTTTAGTTCTTTCTGTATATTGCTTCTCTAACTCTGGCTTTTATTCTACTATTTCACTTCCCAGAGACTTGTCACTTGTCTTTTATGGCCTGCTAAAGCAAGTTGTAGTTCCTTGTACCAGTTCAGTGATAACTGACTCTAATTTAAACAGAAAGGGAATCCATGAAAAGAGTATTGGATATCTTATGGAATCATTGGGAAGGAAGGTGGGAGAACTAGCCATAGGAAAATAGGCAGTACTCAGGGACATGATGGCACAGCTGAGGTCATGCACATTCTCTTTGTGGTGCCATAGCTATTACCACTGTCATTTACAGGAGTTAGGAATTCCATTTCCTTGCTGTTGGCTTTAGTCCCTCAAGACAGTCATGAATTATTCCCTCTTTCCCTGGCTGCCAGGCTGCTGGCAAACCTACCATATGCTCAGTTTTACTCTCTGTTGGTCCTTTCCTACCACCTGTGCTGGAATTTCTTCCAAATAAAAAGAGTGCTCAGATTTTGGGTATTCCTACATGGCAAATAACCAGCTCATCTGCTTTGCTTAGACTCTGCCTCATTTGTCCCTACCCTGCCTATGCTGCCTGTGCTTATGATTCCACCCCTCCCATTCTCTACTCCCCTCCATTTGGTTTCCTCAGTCTCTAGAACATGCCTGTTCGATTCTGTCTTCTCATGTGTACTTTCTGCATAGATTGTTTCTTTCTTCCTTTCCTTTGTAAATTGAAGCAATTTTGAGTCTCCTGGGCTATTTTGGATTGAATAAGATGTGACAGCTCTAACATGGAGCCTAGTACATGGTAGGTACTCATAAAATGTTAACCTGTGTGCTAGACCTGACCAGAGTTTTACTGCATATTATTAAATCCACCTTAATGAGTTGGTATTAATGTAGAACTTAGTGCTTGGCGGCATAAGTAAGCACTATGTGTGCACTAAACAACTTTTACTTTATTTCATTTGTTAAAAAATTGCAAATATTTATGAGAATAATGTAGTAGCTCTGGTTTTATTTACCCCCAAAACATTTGTAAATTAGACAATATTAATAGTTTATTAAAGAAAATGACTTTACATATTGTTCACGTGTGTGCTTTCCAATAAAGTCTTGGAACTTGGTGACAGTTTAAAAATATGTGGAGTTTTTTTTTTTTAAAGGTTATACTGATTAACTCTTAAAAAGAGGAAATGCTATATTTTGTTGTTTACTATAGAATGGAAGCTACAAGAGTATTCATGCAATGGCCAAAGATATAGATCTCCTAGCAAAAAATGCCAAAACTTATAATGAGCCTGGTTCTCAAGTATTCAAGGTTAGTTCTTTTTGTTGTTGTTTTTGTTGGTAAGAGTAGATACCTTAATTTAAAGCTAATAATTTTTATGTAACAACTTTATTGAGATAAAATTTACATATCGCACATTTCACCCAAAGAATATAATTTGGTGGCTTCTGGTATATTCAGGGTTGTGCAGCCATCACCACAATCAATTAGCAGTCACTCTCCATTTCTCCCCAGCCCTAGACAACCTCTGTTTTTATGAATTTGCCTATTCTGGATGTTTCACATAAATGGAACCATATAATACATGACTATCTTTTTCATTTACCATAATGTTTTCAAAGTATACATGTTGTACCATGTGTTAGTACTTCATTCTTTTCATTGTTGAATAATATTCCATCGTATGTATATACCATATTTTATTTACTCATTCATCAGTTGCTAAACATTTAGGTTGTTTCCACTTTTTGGCTACTGTAAATACTACTGCTATGAACATTCACGTATAAGTTTTATGTAGACATATATTTTCTTTTTTCATGGGTACATACCTAAAATGGAATTGCTAGGCTACATGATAACTGTATATTAACTTTTTAAGGAACCACCAAATTGTTTTCCAAAAGAGCTGTACCATTTTACATTCGCATTAGCAATCTGGAAGTGTTATTTCTTGACCTCCTCACCAACACTTTTGTTCCATTTTTGTTTTTATCATAGCTGCCCTGCTGGGTGTGAAATAGTATCACACTGCAATTTTGATTAGCATTTCCCCCTTCACAGTGATTGGTGATGTGACCATCTTTTAATGGGCAATTGACCATTCATATATATATCTTTGAAAAAAATGTCTCTTCAGATCCTTCGCCCATCTTTTAGTTGGATTACTTTTCTTTTTATTATTGTGCTTGAGTTTTTAAAATAGTCTGGACATTAGACTATATATATTATTTATAAATACTGTCTCCCATTCTTTGAATTGTCTTTTCATTTCTGTAATAGTATCCCTTTAAGGCACAAACATTTTTAATTCTGTTAAATCCAGTTTGTCTTTTCTTTGACTGTTTGTGTTTTTAGAGCCATTTTAAGAAACCGTTACCTTCCAAGGCCATGAAAATTTACACCTATGTTTTTTTTTCTAAGAATTTTATAGTTTTAGCTTTTACATGTAGAGCTTTGATCCATTTTTAATTAATTTTTGTTTATATGAAGTAGGTATAAGGTAGGAGTCCAGAATCATTCTTTTATGTGGGATATTATTTGTCCCAGTACCTTATGTTAAAAAGGCTATTCTTTTTCTATTGAATTGTGTTAGTGCCCTTGTTGAAAATCAGTTGACCACAGATGTATGGGTTTATTTTTGGATTCAATTCTTTTCCATTTGTCTGTATGACTACCTTTATGCCAGGTTGACATATAGGTTCATTTTCATTTCACTTTTTAGTTAAATATTGATTTAGTTTATGCATTTAAACCTCATAAATATAAAAAGCAATCTTTAGTATAATACACAATGCAAAATGACTATTTCATGGCATTGCAGTTCACTCATAGAAGTTTTATAGTCCTGTAATGAGTAGTTGCTTGTAGAAATTTCTTAAATAGCAAACGATGCTCAGGAAATCTTATGAAAGGAAAATCATTTAGACTTTCAGAATACTGATTCAAGTACAGTGACTTTTGATAGTTCAATTTAACTTTTATCTTTTTTTAAGAAAATTTGAATAAACTATAAAGTGCTTGTACTTAGTCCTTGATAGGACATTTAAATAGGACATTTTAGTAGTGTACTAATTGTTGATGCAGTTGAAATTTTCTTTTTGGTTTGATTATTTTCCCTAAACGAAATTTTAGAAAGTAAACTTTGGGTTTGATATATTAGCATGCTGTTAATTTAAGCAAGTACATTCATTCATACTAAGTTTATGTGATAGTTTTTATCTTAGAAGTGCATCTTTTTAATTTTTAGGTAGGGTTCATTGTATTTTCACCAGTTTTTCTATTCATCATAGGATATTTGTCTATGTGTTTGACTAATTGTGAATGAGTGAGGAGGCTTTTTAACTTAGGTTTGATTATGAAGATGTTTTGGAACTTGTAGAAAGGTTAGGGGATGTAACTTTGTGGATATCAAGTGAAAGGCTACTTCAGATGGAAGGAGTGCCATAGAAAGTGTCCAGTGCATGATTGAGAGCATTTAAACTGTCTTTTTTTTTTCTATAGTTTTTCTAAGCCAAGTAATTTTATCTTGACAGGATGCAAATTCTATTAAAAAAATATTTTATATGAAAAAGGCAGAAATTGAACATCATGAAATGGCTAAATCAAGCCTTCGAATGAGGTAGGTAAAAGCATCTGAAATCCTTGTGATTTTTATTATTTGACAGATTTTCTAGCTAGTGAAATCAGTACAATAGAAAATAAGACATATGTTGCATTTATAGGGTATATTTAAAGTTGATAATGTGATACTAAAGAGAGTAGAGATTACTCTTAGCCAGCCCCTTTATTGTGCCTGAAAGTCTTTATTTTAAAAAGCAATTTTTAAAACTTGGCACCAATGTATTCTTTTATTGTTGTATAAATATTATATGTATACTTGCATATAACTTATAGTATGCCTATAATGTATGCTATATGTAATATATGTATTTTTTGATATTTGTATGTGATAATTAGTAGTGTGTTTTTATTTCTAATAAGAGCATTTAGCCAAGTATCAGGACCTAGTCTTATCCTGGCTTTTCCTTGTGCTGGGACTAAGACTTTGAACAAGTTTCATTTTTAGGATTCTCTTTCCTCCTACCTGAAGTGAAAAGGTTGCATGGCTACTTTGGAAGCTTTTCTCTGATCCTAACATTTGCTTTGTCTCCAGATCCTCTGGTCACTAGTAACCATAAGCTCTCTAGAACCAGTCCTAGTTCATTCTCTTCCACAAAGCCCCCAGGTTTTGGAGCAAAGCCTGCTGCGCAGTAAAGGCTCAGAGAGATTTGAGCATTTAGAAAAGAAGATGAAACTGGTAGTCTTCTCTTGCTTACCCAGCATTCTGATTTCAGCTGTCAATTTTCTGACATTTTTAAAATTTTATATCTGAATAGAACTTCATCAAATTTGGCTGCAGCCAGGATGACAGGTACTTCTCACAGTAAAAGCAGCCTTGGTGAAGAAAGAAATCCTACTAGCAAGTATTACCGGTGAGAGAGAGTGTGTTTAGTCTGAGAGTCGACCAATGTTTATGAGGATAGGCGTAGTAGTGTTTGATTGATGGCTGGCTGTCTTGAAGTAATATTTTCGGGTATAGTTAAGTTACTAGAATTTGTTATCAATTAACTTATTTAAAAAGTTGAGATGCTGTCCTCACCTCTTTAGAGAATGCTTAAGCAGAAGTTGTTAGGCAGTGCTAAATATTACTAGTAAAATGGATGGTAAAATCTAAAAGATTTTGTGTTCATAATAGAATTTATATTCATTGTCAAATATGAGCATCATAGAATTAACCAGTAATTATGAATAAATATTTTTTATTAAATAAGGTGTAGTGTTGTGTTTATGTATAAAGCAAATTGCAATTAGCCTACTTTAGGCTTTTTACCACCATACTCTCTAAGAGAAAAAAAATGGTCTTGGCTAAAACTGATTATGGGGAATATAAAAAGTACAAAGATAAATTGAGGAGGCAGTTGAATAGAAATTCTTTTTCTTTGATATGAATGCCTTGTTAGCAGTTCCTGTTTCCTGTAAACAAATTATTATAATATTTTTCTATGTCTTCTAATTGTTCTTTTTCTTTTGTAGTAATAAAAGAGCAGTCCAAGGGGGTCGTTTATCAGCAATAACCATGGCACTTCAGTATGGCTCTGAAAGTGAAGAGGATGCTGCTTTAGCTGGTAGGCTTTAGGTTGTGACTAGTTCAGTGCCTTCTCAGTGGATCCTTCTGGTTAAGGAAAATTGCAGTGACAGGTCTGGCTGGCAGTTTTAGTTTGGAGTACATGCCATTTTGTTGCATTTTGATTGTACCTTTGGCAGACTTATCAGAAGCTTATTGCTTTATTTTGTCTTAAAGCTCATATCTGAGTAAATAAATACTTCTTTCACAACAGTTGGTTTTATAGCCTTAGCAGATCTTGGTTTCAAACATATGATGATAAATAATGAGTACTAGTGACACGACACCATCAGGAAATCCCAGGAAGATAATCACATCATCTTAGATTTTCAGGTCATTGGCTTATAGTTTTAGTAGGCTATGATTTCTTCTCTTCTAGACCTTATGATTTGAAGACAGATGTAAATTACAATATTTTAAACAAGTCCAACAGAGAGCATCAGGCACTAAAAATCCATGTAGAAGTATACAATTTGTTAAATAGCAACCTAAAGGACAGCTGTAGAGATATATTTGATTTCATTATCTGTCTTTCTCTTGTGTGATATTTTTTATTTTACTGTAGATATTTTTTATATGCAGAGATAAAGTTTGTTTCATGAAGTTATTTTTGCCTATCTTTTGATTTTATAATGAAGTGTGATACAACAGATTTTTCCAGCTATAATTTTGTACTAAATCTATAGAAATTTCATGATTATTATAGACTACTTATTAAAGTACGAATTTAATTTTTTGATACTTATCTACAGAGTTAAATGTTTTATATTTAAATTGGGCCTAATCTTGTCAAAACTTGGGAGAAAATTTATATTAATTAGCTTTGTTTTTTGCTGATTATAATAGTGGCACATGTTATGTTTAGGTTTCCTTCCAACATTTGGTTACTTCACTCACCATCTGGTAACATAACAAATTGAAAGAAAACCACACTATTTACAAAATTCCTAAAAAGTATTTATTGCCTTTTTTCCTAATAAGTAGTACCTTTGTCACAAGAGGATTATTTAGTAACTTCAGCTATTAAGGAAACAAAGTACAGCCAGTTACCTAATCCAAAGTCATGAAGATTTATATCTATGTTTTCTATTAAGAATTTTATAGCTTTAGCTATTATATTTAGTTCTGAGATCTGTGACTATTTCTTGTCTAAGCACACTTAGCAGGGAGTCTCTGAAGAAGGCACATTTAAAAAAAACCATTTTGTAACTTTTCCAAAACAGCATAACTTTTACTGTATAACTTTCTATTCAGTTTCTCTAAGTAAACATACAATTGTATTAAGCATTACTAACATCTTTAATGAAGGCTAGAGATTGTTTTTTTAAAATAAGTATTTTCAAACATATAGCTTAACCTGGAAGATTATTAAAAAGAGTTTTTTAAAGTACAATTCTTTCCCTTACAAATCCCTTCTTTTTCTTTCTAGCTGCACGTTATGAAGAAGGAGAGTCAGAAGCAGAGAGCATTACTTCATTTATGGATGTTTCAAATCCTTTTTATCAGCTTTATGACACAGTTAGGAGCTGTCGGAATAACCAGGGGCAGCTAATAGCTGAACCTTTTTTCCATTTGCCTTCAAAGAAGAAATACCCTGATTATTATCAACAAATTAAAATGCCCATATCACTACAACAGATTAGGTAAAATGTCTTCTACATTAGTAAAGTGTATTCTACATTACTCAGTATAAATCCATTTTCTTGTGGTTGAGCCTGCACATATATCTTCCTAAAATGGATGAGGATATTAAAGGTAAAAATGTTTCCACATTTTTGAAAGGTATTCTAGCCTGACATTTTTGTGTCAGATTATAGATTACAGAAAGTCACGCAGCTCAGAACTTAACTGTTTATCTTCTTATAACTGAATAAAGTACAAAAATCTTTCTGCCTATACCTTTTACTGATCTTTTATGTACAATAATTTATCTGAATTTAAATTTTATATCTGTAGTTGAACTTCTCAAAATAAACTTAGCTCTTAGAGAATTCATCAACTGAAACAATATTTGAAAGATATTTCATCTTAGTTACCCTTTTCTGTTTAGAAAATGTTAAAGTGATCATTGAGAGTTTAGCCAGACAGAATACTTAAACTACCATAGTATTAATAAAATTAGTAGGAAGTAAGTAATATTATAAAATATGTTTTGTAATTCTCACATGTGGGTTAGGTTTGCAGTATACTCATAGGGAAGAAGGAAATAAAAATAATTGGGCAATGTCAGATTCAGCTGGTATATACGTGATGCTTTGATGGCAGATAACTAACCTTCCAAACAGGAATGAAAGTTTTTGTATTTACTGGAGTCTAGGAAATAAGGTTTTTTAACAATCTATGTTTCATGATTTTATATTTGTAACTTCTGTTTTCATGTTCTGATCAGTAAGATTTATGGTGTTTTTATTTAACCCAAACTTTGGAGGTTTTATACACAAGTAGGATATAGAAAATCAGCTAATTTGGCCCTTTTAAAATAACATGGCAATTAAAGGCTGCCATTCATTAAGAAAATAGCCCAGAAAATTGTCTTTTATACTCTTTTCCTAGAAAAGATGGTGACAGTCTTATAGATGTTAAGAGTTTCCCTTTTAATTGAATAATGACGTCATTAGTTTTTTTTCTCCCAGACGATTTGTTTTAATTCATTCTAATTGGTTTAGTTCAGAAGACAAATCCTCAGCCAACTCATTCACCTGCCTACAACCTTCTTCCAAGTTAGAATTTTCTAATATAAACCTTGCTTTGTCAAGTCAGTAAATCTCTACCTTTCCTCTCTTTTTAACAGTTGACTGGCTCACATGTTGGTGAGGAATAGAGAAGTGGCTGAGGCCTAGCTGGTAGCACACTAGATTCTGAAGGGTCAGCTTTTAGGATGTCTAACCTACCTTCTTTCCAAGGGCACATGCTAGTCCAGTAGTACCTTACAGGAGCTGGGCTGTCTTCTGTTGTGCTCTATGTCAGAGCAGCAGGGAAACCTAGAGCAGTGCTGTCCAATTGAACTTTTTTTGATGGTAGAAATGTTATTTAATCTGTGCTATTCATTATGGTAGCCACTAATTACATGTTGCTGTTGAGCATTTGAAATGTGGCTAGTGCAACTAAGGAACTAGATTTAAAATTTTTTTTTGATTTTGATTTAAATAGCCACTATTTAAATAGAAAGATAGTCCAGTATCATTGAAAGCAACAAAAATGCAAGATGGGCAGGAGCTGGATAGTGAGGCTCCATCTTTTATTCTCCATGATGCCCTTCCCTCTCCCCACTATCCTTGATTAACATCAGTCTGATAAATAATTTCTGATTTATTATAGATTGTCATTTATATGCTTGGGTTCTCTGTTCTTCGTGGGTGTGGAGGACACCTAGCACATTACTCTTGGCATTGGCAGGAAGAAGTCTGAGGCTGTAATTTAAATTCTGGATACTAGCTACATAAACTGGTACTGAGCTGAGTCTGTGCTTAGTCGTTTTTTGTTTCACCTTAGAGATGTTCTCTAACATTAATATCTTCTTAAGTCCTACATGGAATCTGCATATGATTTTCGTCAATTTTAAGTAAAATTTTACATGCAGAATGGATAATGCCATTCTGAGAGAAAAGTCTGGGATCTATTTGTATTCTTTGAAGCTGTTTATACATATGGTGGTTCTTAATACTATTTTTGTGGCTTTGACAGATAGCATGCAAGGACTTTAATGAAGAGATTTAAGTCTATCCTGTCTAAATCCGTATAGAATTAGAGTTAGGGCAAACCTGGACCCTTCACTTGGTACAAAGCATATAGGGATTTTACGGGAGTTGGTATTAATAATAACCATGTGTCTGAAAGACATTTCGAAATATCAAAATTCTTGAGACTTTTGAGTATAATAATTTAAAATCTTAATTTTAATTAGTTACAAATGTTTGTATTGGAAGACTGGTAGTGAATGGACTCTTACATATCTACCTCTGATCTACCTTCTTAAGACCACTCTTTATTGTCTGTATACAACACCCTGGGGATAAATAGGTTATTCTAAATGGTCCTTCTATATGTGGCCAGTACTTTCTCTTTTCTTTAACCCTCATGAACTGAAATAGCCTCTGATTTTCAGAAGTGGGTAGATCACCATGATTCTTGATTAGAATAGCTTAGTAGACCTCCCTGATTTTTGTTTCCTCTAGCCACTAACAGAATTTTTCCATTAGATTTTTGCTAGTGTATTTGTAATTTACCCTTTACTAGGTCCTCTCATTACTTTTGTTCTTTTGGATTTTCAGTTAAAGTGTCATAATGCCTAAACATAATGTATTTTTGCCTCCTCACTTTATATTTTGAAATTGTCACTTCCAGGCCTCTCATGAGTCTCACTAGTAATGATACCATCTAGTTTTTATCAGGATTTTTGCACTGAACTTTCAGGAAGGATTTTTCATAATTTTCATAATGGAAAATTCTAGCCATGTGTTTGTCTTTCACAGAACAAAACTAAAGAACCAAGAATATGAAACTTTGGATCATTTGGAGTGTGATCTGAATTTAATGTTTGAAAATGCCAAACGCTATAATGTTCCCAATTCAGCTATCTACAAGCGAGTTCTAAAATTGCAGCAAGTCATGCAGGTAGAATTTCTTGGTTTTGCTAAGTTGTTGAATGTATTACTGAAATAATCTTACACATTTTGAACGTGTTTTTAAAATGTGTGATTTCTCCCAGCAACATCACATCATTTGTTTCAACCGCAAGTATTGCTGACTATTTTTCTTTAGAGTCATCAGAATATGTAGAATAGAAATAATAGTTAAGACTGGGTTAGCTTTGTGGGTAGAAGGAGTGGAGGTTTGTGTCTGGGGAGTGATCTTAGGGTCCTCAGGAAGTTTCCCTCTAATCACAGGTAATATTCTGTCATTTTATTTCTGTGGTTCTAGACTTTGTCTCTGTTGTGGTAAGTTTGGTTCTAGGAGAAAAAGCACGTTAGGTCTAGTTAATTATTGTACAATGTCCATGAGTTTATCAGATCCTTTCTGAGAGAACATCTTGGAGGATAGCTGAGGTCACAGGTCATCTAGGGATTTTGAGACAGAAAGGCATAGATATTAAATAAAAATCATCTACCTGTCAGTGTTTGATAGAATCTTTCTAGAAATAGACTCTCAGAGCAAGGAAGCAGCAAAAGTGGTTTTAGATCACCTGTAGAATCTTCCTTTTTGTATCATCAACATTGTGATCAGTGCTGCAGGTTTCAAGTATTCCCTTTTTAGTATTCTGTGTGTATTCTTCATGTCTGCTATAGTTTGGCTTTCAGCTGTTTGGCAGAAGGCCTTTAAAAATGCATGTGATGAAAGTAGATCTTTCACCTCTCATATTAAACTTTCTTCTTAGCCATACTGTTGCTTAAGTCAAGTGTACCAAAGGCCATCTTTGAGTTGGCTTTACTTAAATATGGCCAGCAGAGCAGGTTGCCCCTACAACTTGCCTCAATGCTTTTAACAAGTCAATGCCCTTTGTAGTGTTAAATGTAGTTTCACTAGTGTTGACTCAACTCTCTGGATCCATTTTCTTAACCTAACTTTTTTGTCATGCAGGCTTTTGTTAAACTGGGTTATGGAAAATGTTTAATGACTTTAATTTTATACATCCTATGTATGTTTGGATCTTTCTGAGTGAATCTGATATGTCTAGCTTTTATAACATTCATATATTCTAGAAGTGCTTGTAAGCTTGACTCCTGGGATGTGCTCTGTTTTAGGCAAAGAAGAAGGAGCTTGCCAGGAGAGATGACATTGAGGATGGAGACAGCATGATCTCTTCAGCCACCTCTGATACTGGTAGTGCCAAAAGAAAAAGGTATATACTCTTCTTATAGCTGGAGATGTCTTCTCAGTTTCTATTTATTTCATTCTAGATAAATGCTGAAAATGTTTTTTTTTAAGCTATTAAATATGAATTCTCTTATAAGCTTTAAATATTTGGTATCATGTCTTTTAGAATTCATTTGTAAATTGTATGATTAGTACTTTTGTGTAAGTACCATAATTGCTTTTAAATAATATAGATAAAAGTGACAACTACATATATAGGCTGGCAAAACATGTTATTTGTTTTGTTTTCCAGGTTACTTTGTTTTAATGTGGCATTTAAAGAGTGCCACTGAAATCTAATTTAGGCAATGTTTACATGGTAAATCATAAAAATTGGTGCCATCACCATAGTGAAGTAATTACCCTTAACCTCTTTGTTTTTCTTTGTTAATCTGATCTTTATTTGCCATTTTAAGGATGTCAGATTGTAACATACCAAGTCATAACTTCTTGTAGTTCATAAAATGTTAAGTTAAATATTTGAGGGGTTTTTTTCCTAACCTTTCTCTTAACTTTCCTAACCCTTTCTTTCTCTCAAGGGTTTTATGGACAGGGACCTTACTGTGAGATTCTGAAGCTAGAATCCAATAAAGAATCATGCAAGATCATCTCTTTTGTCTATGCCTCCTACATGGAGTTTCTCTCACTTGACCTTTGTGGAACACCATATTCTCCCTCAACCTTAACTATTTCACCATCTTTTTAGTAGTAATCAATTCAGGAGGATACCTTAGATAAGAAATTAGCTAATCAATAATAGTGGGCTTGACAGATTCAAAAATTGAATGAGGAAATCATTAGTAATTGTTGATACAGTTCAGTTCATGCATTAAAAGATCCACTAAGATCAGAGGATTTAAAAAGTGGTCTAGAAAAGATAAGCTGTCCTGTATTACCCTCTTATAAATAGCGTTTGGGAAAATTTTTTTAGCTTTGAAAATAATTTTGCTGTGCTATGCCATGGTAAATAAATTGATTGGTGTACCCTGAGATGTGAATCTCCTCCATTATTGGCCTATGAATTTCATCCTTCCAAGTTCTTAATTCCTTGTTATACCAGGGACAACGGAGGAAAAATGTGAAAGCAGATCAGAGACATCAAATCAAGAACATCTTTGAGTGTAATTATATAACTCTACTACAGCATCACCTGTGTTTTCCAGATCAGTCACCAATCAAAGATAAAAACTTCTCAGGCAAAAGAAGGTAATGGAGGCAAAAGTGATGGTACAGTTAGTGCCAACACTAAATGAAAAGAGAGATCTTAAACTAGTTAAGTGTTAAGAAAACAGTACTAAGGAAGCATTAACTCAGGCCAGATCTTTAAAATTACCCATTTCTGGCATGTAGTTTGTGGGACAACCAAAGTAGATGAAATAAAAGATATTACTCTAAAACCTCCTGTAAAAAGAAAACTGAGCATTATGTTCTTGAAATAAAATCTCACTTCAGAAAACAGTCCTTTTGGGAATAGATTTCCTAGGAAGTATTTTGTATAATAAAGTGAAAAACAGAAATGAGAGAGAAAAATCACAGCTAAAGCAGTAAAAGAACATACTCAGGTTTGAAATACAGGCAAGAGGGGATAATTAAGTAGTTGATAGAAGCAGGTCCTATGCTTACTTAGGACTTGACAAAGGAAGTAACATAATTAGCGTTTTAGAAGGTAGTTACATTAAACGGTTTTGGTTATAAGAAATAGACTTCTCCAAAATTTAGGCAGACACAGCAGCCTTGTAACTTAAGCTTGTCCAGAGAAGTCAGGGCCAAGTTTACCAAGTACCACTTGGTTTGACTCCTAAGTATTGTGTATATTTCTATCTTTGCATTATTTTTTAATGTTAAAAAAAGTGAGAAAAATTAATATTGGTATGTTCTTTACATTCTGGGAGTGCATTCTTTTCCCCCATCCCTCTACCCAAAAATCTGTGTGCTCTCTTCCATGTTGAAATGTTCCAAGTGTTCTTAATATCTTTTATCATTTGGATTGAAGAATTTTTTTTTTCTCAACCATATTTGGTTTGTACATGACCCTCCAATGTTGCTTATTTTGTTTCTCTTCACATGTAATGTTTGTTTCTGCTTTCCCAGGAACACTCTTGACAGTGAGATGTTGGGTCTCAGGAGGCTATCCAGGTGTGCAGTCCTTTTTTATGCATAAACATGTTTTTAAAAGTGTAATCTTCTGTGGTATGGTCAGTACTGATTAGGTGAAAAGTCAAGCCTTAAGCATGTGAAATACGTTTTTATTTGGGTGCCAGTTTATTTTATGAATAATTAAAGTATAAATTACAAGTATAATTAGTAAGGTAAATTCAGAATTAGCCTACATATGTTCAGGAGCCTTAATTTGTTGCTAGCTTGGCTGGGGGTGGCAAGGCCTCTCACCAATCATTGTGCCTGTGCTTCTGCTGCATAAGGTAGAGGCTGAGAATATGGTGGCATTGCCAGTCTCCAGGGCCTAATGGGTGCTAATTCCCTTTCAGAGTTGCCTTTTATAAACTGGGGAATGGCAGAGGGATTAAAATCTATGTTGACAATCCAAGCAAGTAATGTCAGTCCTTGTTGGTATCTATCTTTGGGTTAGTGCTGCTCAACCATTAATACATTTCCTCAGTCCCTGATCTTGTCCAAGTTTTATTTCTTTAAAAGCATCCATTCTTTAGCATGTTACTTATGATTTTCAAAACAGCCTATGAGCTGCCATGTTATTGTCCTAGTAACCATTGTGTGGTGCTTTTATTTTTACCTTTGTCATCTGGCACTCATGGAGAGTCAGTAACTTGCAGAACACCAAACTCTGCTCTTAGAGGTCATAAAAGGAGAGCATTTAGTTCCTCTACCTGCCAGGAACTTATTGGCCAGGAAAAGTCAGATTAAAAATCAAACTGTGGGAGCAATATACTAAAATAATTACTTAAGGTACACAATTATGTAGTTGTTTAGAAATGTTGCATAATTGCCCAAATAGCTTTAGGAAATAAGATTTCCCTACCATGCTTTTCCTTGGAAGTTAGGTGTTCTAAACTTATTTACCTGTTACTACCATACGTAATTCACCCTACATAATTACTTTGTTATCATTATCTTCTTCCTAATGTTTTTCTTAAATGTTTCCTTAGTAAATTCTTAAAGGTGATATAGGTTGTGTTTCATATCATTCACAGTGTATGGCACTGACTCTGGGTAGTAGTAGAAATAGAAATGTGAGGCATTGTGGAGTATTGTTATAACCCCAAGTTTCTATAGCCTGACTCTCCAAGTTCATATCCCAGTTGTTATTAGCACTGTGACCTGAGCCTTGTCTCATATTTTCTCATCTGAACAAAGACTTGATGACAGCACCTGCATTGGGATTGCTGTGTGGATTTGATTGGTTAATATGTTTAAAGCCTTTAGAACTGAGCCTAGATGCAGTAAGTACTCAATAAATGTAGCTCTGATTATTTTCTGAAAGTGGTTTCTGTTGACATCAGGATTTGAAATAAGTACATTTCATTATGTTTTTAGGCAAATGTTACTAGTCTGGGAAAACACATTAGAAAAGATGAATGAAAAGGTTTTATTCCTTGAAGACTTGAAGATAAAATATAGCAAGCCTTGTAAAAGAGAGTGCTTTTGCTTTACTTAGTTTAAAAGCAGGCACAACTGAAACTCTAGAGACAGAGGTTTAAATGCTGGGATACCTTGAAGCCTATAAACAGAGTTGGCCTTGATTAGGCAGGCTCTTGGTAAGTGTTAACTTGGGAAAGAGAAAGACATGACAAAAGCAGCCTGGTGTTTATCAGCTGATTCAAATCTCACTTCTGATCACTTATTTTATGGCCTTAGGTATTCACTTGACCTCTCTAAGCCTCTGTTTTTACAGCTACAAAGTTGGGGAAATTGTACTTGATTTTCAAAGTTTTGAGAATTAAATGAAAATGTATTTATAGTGCTTAACAGTCACTGGCATTTGATAGAAGTGTTAGCTATAACTATGACTTTTATGTGTATATATACAAATATGAATACATAGAATAATAAATAGTTTCAGGGGAAGAATAATGATAAAGACATTTGAGAAAATGGTGAACCTCAAAGTATGAGGGTTAGGACTAACACTGTGATGTGAAAAATTGAAAGACTGGATCTAGAAGGGCTATGGAGTTCCTCTTAAACTTGGTGAAAACTAAGAGAAACAAAAATTAACCATAATTCCAGTGTCAGGCTGGTTTGTGAATCAGGAGGTTGGTGTTGGTGGTCCTGGAAAACCAGGAGTACAGAACAGAGCCTCTACTAGCTTATAATCTTCGTACAAATTAGAAAAAGTGCCCATCTCTCAAGATACTTGACTTTCATTTGTTGGAAAATTGCTGTAATTTACTGATTTTGTTTCACATAGGACCATTTATGGCCTATCTCCTATAACATTCCAGAATTGTATTTTTATTAAAACAATGTATGTGATCTGAATCGGCATTGCCTTAAGTCCACAACAATAAACAGCTCTGGTGTCGAACTCCCTTAAGATGTATTTTACCTTATTGTGTTCAGAGGTGCTGATTGAAATAAGAATTAGTATGCCAGTTACCAGGTCTGGGATTTAATTTTATGTACCTTTCTCAAAATGGGGAAGAGTTTACAGTCTGAGGACGAGCAGTAGGATGCATAGAAGGTTTCTAAAAAGAATATATAAAGCAAAGTGAAATTGAAAACAGTAAATAGAAAATATCAAATAGGGGAATATCATAGCTTTTTTTTGTAATGTAGAGTTTATCTCATTTCAAAAAGTATTTGAAGCTACTTTCAAAAGTCATAGGATAATAAAGTTTAGCGGTTATATTGGAAAAGGATAAAGCAATATACCAGCCACTCAATCTAATACAGTTATTATAAAAGTAGAAAGTTTAGCTCTGCATTTTTTTTATGGCAGCCAGATTAAAAGTAATGGGCCAGTGGCTCAGTTTCAAAGGCAGTATAACAATCTGGAAAAATGTAAACAAAATAACAAAACTGGATTTGTTCAAAGGTCACTAAGTGACCTGAATAACAAAAGTTTTGCTTCTCTTTGAGGATGGAAACCAGTTACACATCACTCTCTTAAAGCATGAATGATGTAAATGAAAAAGGATGCTATTAGTAATATAAAGCCTAAAACAGTAAACTTCAGTTATTAGAGCAGTTTCTTAAACACAATTAAATTTGACATTTTGAGTATGTCCCACTCAAAGTTGCCTAAGGTCAGAGATGTTCAAGGTAGAAGAATGGACCAACCACTTGCCATATTTTTACTTTTTTGACATTTTCTCTAAAATTTAGTTTAAAAGTTTTCCTCTTCTTTAAAATATCTTGTAAAAATTTGCCCTAGACTCAATGTCAGATTAGAGTATTTGTGGTTTCATACAGAAAAACCTAATGGTAATGAGAGTGGTGTGATGGAACTAGGAAGCAAACAACTGATCTCCTTTTGGTTCAGATAAGAGCCTCAATTGAATTGTTTTGCTTGGTATTCCTGGAAGGAAGAGTGATTTCATTCTGAGTTGATTATTGAAGAGACCTTTTAATTTCAGAGTTTCAGAATTAAATTCCCGAGTCTTCCTTTTGAAGTTCAGCCCTCACAATTGAGATACAAAGAAACTATATTTGACTTTAGTACTTTTTGGTATTCTGTCATATCAGATTCAGATTTTGAAATTTTTCTTTAGAGGCTTCCTGAAAGTTAAAGTCATCTGTGTCACCGCCTAGATGTGGAACTTTGGTATTGGAGCTTTGTCCCTAGTTCCCCTTTCATTATCCACTTGCCAAAGTTCTAGACTGAGATTACTCTTCCTCTCACATCATTGCCCCAGGATACCCCTTGGATAAATAGTCTCCACTAAATCAAACAACTCCTAGATTGCCATCATCTAACAATCACTTACTTGACATAGAGACACAAAAATACTGAGAGGAGGAAATAGCAGGGATGATCCTAGGCCACCGAGGGAAATGAGCAGTCTGAGTAAAGAGACAGGTGATAAAGATGATCCCAGCCCTAGGAAACGGGTTCTTTTTCTCTCCTAAAAGAATCACTTTCAGGTTCCCTTGAGCCCCATGATTCTAAGAAGATACACATTTCTGAGACAATTTAAATTCTTGACTTAAGGATAGATATTTATTATCTGTTAATTATTCTTTATTGAATTTTGTTGTTGTTGTTTTTGTTAAGCGTATTTTGAACCTTGGAGAGCAAATACCTAGCCTTTGACTTCTTCATGACCTAGCAGTAGAATGATGATCAAATGATTGGACCTAGGAGACCCATTCAGCCACATAGTTTGCTTCAGGAATGAGCTGCTTTCCCTTTATGAGATAGGAAACAGATAAAAAATATATATTTTTTTCTCTAAGTACTATATTATAGGATCTTAGTAAGTGCCTGTTGATTATAAACTAAGTCACAAGTCATTTCTTTTTATTACCTACCTGACTATTCACTTGTAGACAACTGGTTCAAATCTGATTAGATTTTATCAGTGTCCTGAAGACATACAGTGGGCCAGAAATCATATTGGAAGATTATCTCTTCTGATAATTCACTGAATTACTCACTTGGAGCAGGTCATTTAGCCTCTCTGATCCAGTTTTCTCAACAATTGGGAGATTAGCCTGGGTGTTCTTATGGGCCCCTTTTGAACTCAGGTTCTAATCTGTGGTCCTTTGTACCTTTTTCCATACTATTCACATCTGTTTTTTAGCATCATATCTCACTAGGAAAATTTGGAGAAGAAAACAAGGATTCAAAGATAAAAATTTACTCAAAAGCTCAGCTGAACCACAAACCATTTGTTCTTTAAGATAGGTTGGAATTGTGGAATAATACTGATAGAGAGAAGAACAGGGACTGACCCTGACAGTTTAAATACAAGAGAGACTTGTACCTACTATAGAGACACTAGTCTGGCAGACAGCTACCCTTTGTTTTCTGGTATTAGGATGTGCAGGTGTTCGGAGTGGTTGTCTTAAGAGATTAAACACCTTCTGTCTGTATGTGTTTATTTTTTTGTTTGTTTAGTAAAGACTTTTAAAAGCAATAGGGAATTAGCTTTCCACTTTTGCTCCATTAAAAATGAAAAAATATACTTCATTTGGTAATAAGATTTTATTTTCTTTGGCTGTCTGACAAGGTCTTTTTTCAAACATTGTATTTCATAAATATTATAAACAGGTTGTCGGGTGTTCATTGGCTGCTCCTGCCATAGTCACTATGTTTTAATGATTTTGGAAATTTTCCTAGTATTTGCTCATAGCTTCAGCATGTTTACTATATTTATGGCATATGTAATCAATAAATTATAATCATAATGAAGCACCTGCCCATAAGATTAATTTGTTGCATTTCATGTTCACACTTCTATATGTATATTTAAAAAAAAAAACCTGAATCTGTTCTCATTTTTTTCCCTTTTCTACACCCCTAACAGTAAAAAGAACATAAGAAAGCAGCGAATGAAAATCTTATTCAATGTTGTTCTTGAAGCTCGTGAACCAGGTACAGGCAGAAGACTTTGTGATCTGTTTATGGTTAAACCATCCAAAAAGGACTATCCTGATTATTATAAAATCATCTTGGAGCCAATGGACTTAAAAATAATTGAGCATAATATCCGCAATGACAAATATGCAGGGGAAGAAGGTATGATAGAAGACATGAAGCTGATGTTCCGGAATGCCAGGCACTATAACGAGGAAGGTTCCCAGGTAAGAATGTATAAAAATCCTAGAATAGACACATTTTCTTTTGGGTGCTTGTGGAATAATGCATTTTGAGAGACTAGGTCTAAAGGCCTAATTTAGGTTTTTCTTCTCAGTGACTAGCTTAATTGTCGTCTTTTAAATGTTTAAAACGGGAGGCAGTACATTATAAAATTTAAAAGTTTATACTGTGTAATCCTAGATTTTAATCCTTTTCTGCAAGTTTCTGTATAAGTTATTTATCTTTTCTAAGCCTCATTTTTCTCATCTGTAAGTTGGGGATAATAATGGTAAGTGCATTAGGGTGGTTGTAGGATCTAAATGAGATAATGTATCCAGAGCATGTAACAGTGCCTGGGATTTGAGTAAGCACTCAAATGAAAGACAACAGCATTAAAATCTTTCATCATTATTACTATCCTCAATAGCCATACTTCTTTAAGGATTGTCTATAAAATGGTATGATAATATAAGTGATAATATTCCCAGAAATGCACCTCTAAATAATTAATTTTGTTATGAAGTATCTTGGTTTTCAGTTTTTTATCAATGTCGCTAAGAGACATTCTTTGATATTTTTTCTATTTCAAATCCTTTAATTTTTTTTTATTGAGGTATAATTGACATACTAGTTTCAGGTATGTAACATAATGATTCAGTATTTTATAT
Source organism: Cynopterus sphinx (assembly GCA_030015415.1). Classification (NCBI taxonomy): domain Eukaryota; kingdom Metazoa; phylum Chordata; class Mammalia; order Chiroptera; family Pteropodidae; genus Cynopterus; species Cynopterus sphinx. The sequence goes on from CM057381.1 coordinate 115,878,124, forward strand.
ACTGTTAAATGATCACAGTAAATCTAGTTAACATTCATCACCATACATAGTTGCAAAGTTTTTATCTTATGATGAGAACTTTTAAGATCTACTCTCTTAGCAGCATTCAAATGCATACTACATTACTATTAACTGTAGTCATCATACTTTACATCCCCATGATTTTGTACCTGGAAGTTTGTACCTTTTGCCTCACTTCATCCATTCCACCCAACCCCCAATCCCCACCAGTCTGTTCTCTATATATATGAGTTGGAGCTTTTGGGATTTTTTTTGTTTATGTTTTTAGATTATGAATATAAGTGAAATCATATAGTATTTGACTTTCTCTGACATTTCATTTAGTGTAATGCCCTCAGGTTTCATCTTTGTTGTTGCAGATTCAGGAGTTCATTTTTTATGGCTGAATAGTATTTGTGTGTGTGTGTGTGTGTGCATGCATGCATGCATGCATGCACACGCACACACAACATTTTCTTCATCTATTGCTGTGCACTTAGGTTGTTTCCATATTTGGCTATTTTAGGGAACATGCATGGGGGCACATATATATTAACTGAGTTTTCTTTATCTACTATAAATCTCCCAGAAATAAAATAACATTTTTAAATCATTTTTTCCTTCTATTATATTTGACTATGAAATAAAGTAGGCACTGAAGGTGTTTATGATCAAAGAAATGGTTCTATTGTAGGAGTTTACACTGTCCTTAGTGTCATTGAGTAATGTGCTCTTTGCCACAAGTAGAGAAAAAAGGCACTCTTAAGAAGTGGTTAAAGAAGAATGGTCATTTATTCCTTTAGCCCTCTGCTCTGATGGCAGGCAGTCAGGGTGGACAGAGCCTCTGCAGGGGGAATGGGAGGCCAGTGGGTGTTTAACCTTATTCTCAGCTACGTTATACCACCCTTGACTTAGTCTTCAGAGAGAAAGATCCTAAGCAAGGATTCTTGTGTTTCACAGATCAGATTCTAGACTGTAAACTCACACTGATGCCAATATCCTTTTAAAATGGGATTTGAGATAGTGCTCTCCAACTAACAGATATTTTTAATTTTTAATTTTCATTGAGCTAAATCTACTTTAAGGGTCCAGTGGAAGAGAGATTTATGAAGAAAACAACACATGTAAATATAAACATTTTTCAGAACTTTTGTAGAAACATAAAATGATCCTATTATAGTGGTTCTCAAACTTCAGCATGCATAGCCGCATATTAAAATCACCTGGAAAGCTTAAACAACACCAATTGAGGCGTAGGCCCACCACACAGAGATGTGATTTTGTTGCTTGGTAGTGATCTCAAACTTTATTTCTTTAGTTCCAAACTATTCTAACCTATGTTTTTAAAACATCTTTATGGATGTATATTATATTTCAATAGGTAGTGTTTTAGAAACTCATTTTAAATATTTTTATGGAATATAGGTTTACAACGACGCCCACATCCTGGAGAAGTTACTCAAGGATAAAAGGAAAGAGCTGGGCCCTCTGCCTGATGATGATGACATGGCGTCTCCCAAACTCAAGCTGAGTAAGGCAGCTTTATACTTTGTTATTTAGTGTAGTCTATCAAGGATAAATTACTGGTATACTGAAATAATATTTAATTGGTGAATATATTTGAACTTACACTCTAGCATGGAGTTTCTTCTCTCAAGCTTTCTCTTCTATATTTTAAGCCAACTATAGAAAGAATGTGAGAATAAAATATAATGTCATCAGTTTTGTTTACTTTCTTGAATGTGGTGGGCATTTTGTAAATGTTAAATAGTAAGAATAGATATTTTTTCTACTTATGAAAATGGAAGATTATGGTGGCAGATTTTGTTTTTGTGTATTTGTTTCCTGATTACTAAAATTAAAAAGGAGTCCCACCAGCTTCTCCTAGATAGAATTTGAGTGTGTTCCATGGATGGTGGTTATATTAAAAACAATGAGGGGAAGAGAAGACAGGAAAAGTAATTAATACCATTGAGCTAAACAAGAGGTTTCTGCCTTATTTAAATAATATAAATGAAGTGAATACCAACAAATGGTAGTGATGTTGTCACATATTTTTTAGAGTCATATTTACTGAAAAGGGGAAAAACAAATAGACCTGGCTTTTTATATGAAATGGCTGAAGCTGAATTTTATAATAGCTTTGGATATGCTTGCTAAGTGATGATTCCTTCTTGTTAAGGTGTTTATTTTTCATAGAACTGTAGAAGCATACAGACAATTTATAGAAATCAAAACCTACTTTATAGAGACACAAAGCCTTTTAAAACTAGAACTAATTATTAGTTGAGTTAGGAAACTAAAGATTGATTGGTCTGTCAATAAATAGATAAATAGATAATTTAACAGTAACTTTCAATATGTATAAATACATATACACTATTAAGTTAAAGAAAAGGAGATTTTATTTTTAATTTTCTTATATTTTATTGTTTTATTATAATGACATTCATTAATGAAATCCAATAAATTTCAGTAAGGCATATATATGTATTGCATTGTGTGTTTACCACCCATAGTTAGGTTTCTTTCTGTCACCAAATATTTGATCCCTTTTACCCTGTCTACCTCCTTCTTCCCCTTCCCCCTATTCTCTGGTAACCACTAGTCTATAGTTCATGTCCATGAGTCTCTGTTTGCCCTATTCATTTGTCACTTTTAGGTTTATATCCCACATATGAGTGATGTCATGTGGTTTTCAACATTTTCTGTCTGGCTTATTTCACTTAGCATGATTATCTCAAAGTCTATCCACGTTGTGACAAATGTCATCTCTTCTTATGGCTGAGTAATACTCCATTGTATATGTGTATCACAGCCTCTTTATCCAATCATCTGTTTTAGGACACTTCAGTTGCTTCCATGACCTGGCTACTGTGAATAATACTGCTATGAGCATTGGTATGCAAATGTCTTTTCGGATATGAGCTTTCAATTCTTTGGGGTAAATTCCCAGTAGAGGAATTGCTGGATCATATGGTAGACCAATTCCTAGTTGTGTGTGTGTGTGTGTGTGTGTGTGTGTGTGTGTGTGTGTGTGTGTGTGTGTGTGTGTGTGTGTGTGTGTGTGTGTGTGTGTGTGTGTGTGTGTGTGTGTGTGTGTGTGTGTGTGTGTGTGTGTGTGTGTGTGTGTGTGTGTGTGTGTGTGTGTGTGTGTGTGTGTGTGTGTGTGTGTGTGTGTGTGTGTGTGTGTGTGTGTGTGTGTGTTGTGTAGAACCTCCACACTGTTTTCCATAGTGGTTGCACCAGTTTGCAGTCCCACCAGTGGTATATGAAGGTTCTTTTTTCTCCGCATTCTCTCCCACATTTGTTATTTCTTGTCCAGTTGATAACAGCTATTCTGACAGGTTTGAGATGGTATCTCATTATGGTTTTAATTTGCATTTCCCTAATAGCTAGCAGTATTGAACATTTTTTCATATGTTTGTTGGCTATTTGTATGTCTTCTTGGGAGAAGTGATTGTTCAGGTCATCTGCCCGTTCTTAATTGGATTCTTTATTTTTTTGGTGTTACTGAGTTGTATGAGTTCTTTGTATATTTTAGATATTAGACTCTCATTGGAAGTGTTATTGCAAATATGTTTTCCCATTTGGATGGTTGTCTCTTTACCTTGCTGACGGTTTCTTTTGCTGTACGGAAGTTCTTTAGTTTGGTGTAGTACTATTCATTTATTTTTGCTTTTACAAATTCATACAATCTTTAAGTCCAAGGTCCATGAATTTAGTTCCTTTGTATTCTTCTATGTAATTTATTGTTTAGGTCTTATATACAGATCCTTAATCCATTTTGAGTTAATCTTGGTGTGTGCCAATAGACAAGTCTGTTTTCATTCTGTGGCTTTCTAGTTTTCCCAGCACCATTTATTGAAGAGACTTTCCTTTCTCCACTATATGTTTTTGGCTCTTTTGTCAAAAATTATTTGCCCATATAAACATGGGTTTACTTTTGGACACTCAATTCTGTTCCACTGGTCTGTGTGCCTGTTATTCTGGCAGTACCATGCTGTTTTGATCATTGTTGCTTTATAGTATAATTTGAAGTCAGGCAGAGTATGCTTTTAGCCTCATCCTTTTTCTCAGGATGGCTTTGGCAAGTTGGGGTGTTTTGTGCTTCCATACAAATCAGATGAGTTTTTGTTCTATTTCTTTAAAAAAATACCAAGGGGACTTTGATAGGGATTGCATTAAATCTGAATAATGCTTTAGGTAATAAGGTCATTTTGACTATGTACATTCTTCCAATCCAAAAACCTGGAATATCGTTTCATTTCTTTGTATGTTCTTCTAATTTTTTTTTATTTGAGTCCTATGGTTTTCATCATACAGGTCCTTCACATGTTTTATTAAATTTATTCCTAGGTATTTTATTCTTTTTGTTGCAATTACAAAACAGATTTTTTTCTATATTTTTTGACAGTTCATTATTAGAGTATAGGAATGTTATGGATCTTTGAACATTGATTTTTGTATCCAGAAACTTTACTGTATTAGCTTATTGCTTCTGGTAGTGTTCTTGTGGAGTCCTTAGGGTTTTCTATAGAGAATCATGTCATCTGCAAATAGTGACAGTTTGACTTCTTCATTTCCTATTTAGATGCCTTTTATATCTTTCTCTTGTTTAATTGCACTTACTAGGACCTCCAGTGCTATATTGAATAATAGTGGCGAGAGTGGGCAGCCTTGTCTTCTTTCTGATCTTAAAGGAAAGGTTTTTAGCTTTTCACCATTAAGTGCCCCTGGGATGAAGCTCACTTGATCATGGTGTATAATCTTTTTAATATGTTGCTATATTTGGTTCGCTAGTATCTTATTTAGGATTTTTGCATCTGTATTCTTGAGAGATATTGCTCTGTAGTTTTCCCTTTTTGTGTGTTACCTTTACCAGGTTTTGGTATCAGGGTGATAGTGGCCTCAAAAATGAATATTGCCTCCTCTTTGAATTTTTTGAGGAGAGTTTGAGGAGGATAGGTATTAAATCTTCTTTGAATGTTTGGTAGAATTCACTGGTGAAGCCAGCTGGTCCTGGACTTTTACTTTTTGGTAGGTTTTTGATGATTGTTTCAATTTTCATACTGCTGATGAGTCTATTTAGAATTTCCAGTTCTTGATTCAGTCTAGGGAAATTGTATTTTTGTAAGTACTGGTCCATTTCTTTTAGGTTATTAAATTTGGTGTTATATACTTTTTTATAGTATTCTTGTATGATCCTTTATGTTTCTGCGGTGTCTGTCATAATTTCCCCTCTTTCATCCCTGATTTTGTTTGTTTGTGTCATTTTTTCATTAGTGAGTCTAGCCAGGGGTTTGTCAATTTTATTAACCTTTTCAAAGAACCAGCTCTTTTTTGCATTTATTTTTTCTATTGTTTTTTTTTTTTCAATTTCACTTATTTCTGCTCGAATTTCGATTATTTCTTTCCTTCTGCTCCAGCTTCATTTGTTCTTCATTTTCTAGATTTTTAAGATGAAGCGTTAGGTTTATTTGGGCTCATTTTTGTTTTTGGAGATAGGCCTGTGATGATATGAACTTTCCTCTTTTGACGGCTTTTGCCGTGTCCCAAAAGTTTTCATATGTTGTTCTATCATTATTATTTGTTTCTATGTATTTCTTGATCTCTCTTTATTTCTTCTCTGATCTAGGAGCATGTTGTTTGATTTCCATGTATTCGTGGTTCTGTTAGTAATTGCTTTACATATTTCGGGGGTCCCTGATTGGGAGCATAGATATTATTAAGTATTATATCTTCTTGGTGTATGATTCCCTTTATCATTATGTAGTGTCCCTCAGTATCTTTCTTTACCTTTTTTATTTTGAAGCCTATTTCGTCCGATATTAGCACCGCTACTCCTGCTCTTCTCTCAATGCCATTTGCTTGAAATATCATTTTCTTCCCTTTTACTTGAGTCTTTATTTGTCTTTGGAGCTGAGATGTGTCTCCTGGAGGCAGCATATAGTTGGGTTTTGGTTTTTGATCTAGTCTGCAACTAAGTGCCTTTTTATTGGTGAGTTCAGTTCATTTACATTTATTGAAATACAAGGTTTTTCTACAGCCATTTTATCTTTTGCTTTTTGGTAGTTCAGTGTTTCCATTGCTTCCTTGTCTTTATGTATCTGTTTTCTTAATTTTGTTTGGGTTTTGTGGATTTTCCTTCTGGTCCTTCTTGTTTTGTGTTATATACTTCATTTCTGAACCTTTGACATGTGGTTATCATTACAGGTATGTAGAGGATAGTTATACACACACACACACACACATATGTCCATTTTCTCCTTTGTGTACCTTATCTCTATTCCCCTTTGCGAATTTGGATCTTTGAATCTCCCCTTTTCAGTCATTGCTGTCTTAGTTTTTCCCAATGTATACTGAATGTTCATTACTATCTTGCTATAGCAAATCTCCTCCTATTATTTAAGATTATATTATAATGCCCTGTTCTTAGTAAGGGTTGCAGTCCTCTGCTTCTATCTGCCTACTAACTGCCTTACACATAGTTATGTATTTTTGTTGTTGTTTTGTTTTAGGTGACCTGACCCCCTTGAGTATTTCCTCTAATGCAGGCCTCGTAGTGGAGAATTCATTCGTCTGGAAAGGTCTTTATTTCTCCTTCATATCTAAAGGAGAGCTTAGCTGGATACATTATTTTTGACTGGTAGTTCGTTTCATTTAATATTTGAATATTTGATTTCATTCCTTTCTGACTTGTAAGGTTTGTGCTAAGAAGTCTGAGGATAACCTAATGGGTTTTCCTTTATAGGTTACCATCATCTTTTCTGCCTGCCCTGAGAATTCTTTCTTTGTCATTGATTTTTGATAATTTTAGTATAATGTGTCTTGGAGGCCATTTTCATTTGAGATAATTGGATGTTCTGTTGACTTCTTGAATTCCAAGGTTCAGCTAATTCCTTCGATTTGGGAAATTCTCATCCACTATTTGTCTGCAGATACTTTCTAACCCCTGCTCTTTTTCCTCCCCTTTGAGAATTCCCATTATTCTTATGTTTCCTTTCTTGATGGTATCAGCTGGTTCTTGTATCTCTTTTTCATTACTTTTCATTCTTCTGTTTCTTCTTCTGTTTTATTTCTAGATTTCTGTCTTTGATGTCACTGATCTAAGCTTGCTGTTTCATTTTTCATCTCTTTGAGTGTGTTCTTCATCTCCGGTTCTATTTGTTTTTTGTTTTTGTTGTTGTTTTTTTGAGGATTTCAATCTCCTTGCTCAAGAACTCATTCTGCTCATCTAATTGCTTTTTTCAGTTTCTGAAATTATTGATATGATTTGTTTCAGATCTCATTGAATATTTTCAGAAGTACCATCCTAAATTCTCTGTCATTTAAGTCACATATTTCTATGTCTGTACACTTAGTTTCTGGAGCTCGTTTTTCACTTTGGTTTTTCATGGTATTTAATGGACCATTGCTCCACCTGGGCATTAATAGAAGTGTATTCTTTCTTTCAGAAAAAAAAGATTTATTATATAAAGGTGTCGCTAGCCCATTGGTAAGGTGGTGTTTTTCTTTTGATTTCCAGTACATGGTATCTAAACCTTTCGGATCCCTGCTTTATACAAACTCTTAATGATGCCTTTTTTTTTCCTTATAGTTAGTCATGCTCACAACCCTCAGTCTCAGTCCTTGTCAGTGTTAGAGACAGTTTTGGTAGAGTTTGATCTGATTCCCCTGGGGCTCCATAGTGTTCAGTCTTGGAGAACATGGGGTATGGGTCCCTCTGGGTTGGGGGATGGGGGCTGCAGCTCAGCCTCCTGTTTTGTAACCACAGCTGGTAATAATTAACTAGTGCTTCTCTGCTGTCCCTGCTTCTGTGCCATTCCTGCTTCTCTGCTTTCTGCCCTGGTCCCTGGGTACTGCTGCTGTGTGGAGCTCACAGCTCTCCCAGGCAGGGCTCTTCAGGGAACCTGCCACACCTTCTCCCCACCCCCTAAAAGGAATTTTCATGTGTAATGTTAATTTCTCTTCATTTCTCTGTTTTACATTATGGAAAATTTTAAGCACATACAAATATAAAGAATGGTACAGTGAACTCGTGTTTGCTATACTTGTTACAAATCAGCATTATCATGATTGTGTCATACTTATTTCCTATATTCTCTTTTTTTCTCTTTTTTTTTTTAGTTTTAAATTATTTTAAAGGAAATGCAATCATGTCTAAATAGTTTATTCTGCATCTATAAAATCCAGTTATAGTTGACCTTTGATTAGCTCGAGGTTTAGGGGTATGTGCCTAAAATCTCCCATATCACTTAAGTGAGCTCTCATACACAGATTCCCAACCTAGGATCAAAAATACTGTTTTCAGTCCAAGGTTGGTTGAATTACAAATTTGAAACATAAGGACACAGGGAGCCAACTGTGTATTTATTTTTAAAAAGTGTATATGCAAGCAAGTGGACCTGCACAGTTCAAACCCATGTTGTTCCAGGGTCAATTGAATTTTCTTAAATAACTGTGAAGTCATTATCATGCCTAAAAAATTTAGCAATTTCTTAGTTTCTTGATCTTATCTAATACCTGACAGATTTTCAGATTTTACTGATTGTCTCACAAATATACTTTTACATTTGGTTTCTTCATATCAGGATCTAATTAAGTTTACACACACAAATACTTTTAATTGTTATACTCTTAAAGTCTAATCTAGAGCAGTCTCCCTCATTTTTTTATCTTTATGCCATTGACTGTTTAGGAACCAGGTCACTTTCTTTGTCAGTCCAAAGTTCTGGGTTAGTGAGTTCACTTCCTTGTGATGTCGGTTAACTTTTTCTTGTATTACTCTTATTTCTTGAAAATGGAAATTAATTCTAAAGGCTTGACTAGATTTCATTTCAGCTTGGCAAGGCTGCTTCATGATAGGTTTTCTACATTTATATTGCATCATGTCTTGGGGCAGTGTTTGGTTGAGGTAGAATCCAAAGATCCACACATTGCGGTTGATTAGTGTCTTCTTTTAATCTGTAAATTCCCCTCCATCTCTCATTTATTTTTTTCTTTACAATTTCTTTGTTGAATAAAGTGGGTTTATACTATAGTTTCCCATAGTCTGGGTTTTGCTAATTGCATCCCTTTGCTATAGTTAAATTTTCTTTTTCTCTTTTGTATTTCCTATGAATTAGTAGTTGGAGCCAGAGACTTGATTGAATTTTGACTTAGTTTTGATCCTTGTCTCCTCCCGTTAGCACAAAAAAACAACTTCAGAGGTAAAATTGGTCTTCCATCAGATGGCTTGTAATATCTGGTTGTTTCTATCCATATATTAATAGTTGACACTTATTACATTAATTCATTAAAGAGAGGTAAAAATAGTGATAGTTTAATGTTGTCACTCCTTATTTACTAGCTAGAATATTTCTATATAGAGAAACTTTGTTTCATCCAGTATTTGATTACCTGATAGTACATTTTTTTGGTTGGTTTGTTTTGTTTTTTGTTTGTTTTGTTTTTTGAAAAGATAAAAGCTAGTTTTTCTTACCCTTTATTTACAGTTTTCAAAATAATGCATTGGTTTACTAACATCCTTTAACATTTACCCAGTTGTTTGTTCATTTTTATAAATCATTAAGAATTACTAGATTTAAACATACTGTCGAATTTTAACCCATTGTAGTTATTGTCTTTATTGATGTTCATGTTGTCCTAGGCTATCTGCTATGTTCTTTTCTTTCTTTTCTTTTTTTTTTCCTATTTTTGCTGCTGTGGTTTTTTTGACATTATTATGGTAAGAGGTCATTAATAGAACTTTTATGTTCTAGTGTTACTGGTAAGGCTTATCTTTTGCAGACTGGGGATCAGCCATTTGCCACGGAGCTGCTGATAGAAATATTTGAAATCAATATTTCAAAACTAAAGTCTGTATAGTCAAAACTATATAAGAGTATACTGCTACTCCATTGGTCATTATTTCCAGGATTTTTAGTAAACAGACCTAGGAAAGTGTGTGAGTGTATGTGTTCTGTTTAAAGATAAAATACATACCAAGTTCATACTGATACTCTCAATTGAGAGTCAGGGCTACAAGGTTTTTATTCATTGTTCTTTGTTTTAACATCTATCTCTTTTTTGACTTGTGATGAAACTCAGTTCTCAAGGATATCATAGGTGATGGAATCAGAAGGTCACATAACTACTTATTTGTTTTATTCTACCTCATTCTTTATTATCTCAACATAACAGTACTTACTCTCCCACCAAAAATATGATTACTGAAAATAGTTTAAATTTTTTTCCCTTTATTTCGTTTGTCAATAGGATATACTACTCTAGAGATAACACTAATTACTGTGTTTCACAAATCACTTGAAATAGTCCTATTCTACCATGTACAAATTTAGGTTTATTTTAAAAATTTTATCCATTTAACATTAAATCTCTTTTCTTTAGGTAGGAAGAGTGGCATTTCTCCTAAAAAATCAAAATACATGACTCCAATGCAGCAGAAACTAAATGAAGTCTATGAAGCTGTAAAGAACTATACTGATAAGAGGGGACGCCGCCTCAGTGCCATATTTCTGAGGCTTCCCTCCAGATCTGAGCTTCCTGATTATTATCTGACTATTAAAAAGCCCATGGACATGGAAAAAATTCGAAGTCACATGATGGCCAACAAATACCAAGATATAGACTCCATGGTTGAGGACTTCGTTATGATGTTTAACAATGCCTGTACATACAATGAGCCTGAGTCTTTGATCTACAAAGATGCTCTTGTCCTGCACAAAGTCCTGCTTGAAACTCGGAGAGACCTAGAGGGAGATGAAGACTCTCATGTCCCAAACGTGACTTTGCTAATTCAAGAACTTATACACAATCTTTTTGTGTCAGTCATGAGTCATCAGGATGATGAGGGAAGATGTTATAGTGATTCCTTAGCAGAAATTCCTGCTGTGGATCCCAACTTTCCAAACAAACCTCCTCTTACTTTTGACATAATTAGGAAGAATGTTGAAAATAATCGCTACCGGCGGCTCGATTTATTTCAAGAACATATGTTTGAAGTATTGGAAAGGGCAAGAAGGATGAATCGGTATGTTTTCAAAACCATTTCTTTTTGAGTAAGTGTGATATTTATTGCAAACAGAAGAAAGGATTCTGCTTTGATGTACTATTTCATCTTAGGTACATGATTATGGTTGGCGGGTGCTCTTTTGAATTCTAATTAGAACTAACCAAAGCATCTAGATTAAGACTAACAAGAAGAGGGAGTAAGACAAAATTGAAGAACTGTTGCAAAGCATAAGCTCTTAAAATATAGCCTTTCAAAAAACACTTTTTAAAGGATAAAAATTTTATAATTAGAAATAGTAACATTATTTTCTTTTAAAGTTTAAGTTCAGTTCAACCATGCTTTAAATAAAATAGGTCTAAGATATTGATCAAGATTAGACATTTAAATTTGATCATCATTTTAGGTACCTAAAAAGACTTTTTTTAATCTCAGATTTCTCACTTTTAAGTGCCTTCTACAAGCGTTAAATGTTCAAGCAATCAAATTTAAATTTTCATCAAACTTAAATTCCCTTTTAATTTTGATTTTTAGTATATCTTTGCCACACAATAATAATATACTCTATGGTTACAACAATTTCACTTCAGCAATTACAGTATGTCTTTTTTGTGCTCTTGGAGTCCCTTGGGAGAAAGTAAAAAATTAGAGATACAAACTCTCTACCTTCTTGGAACTTATAGTCTACCATGCTGAAAGTAATTTAAGAGAAAGTAAAAATTAATTCAATTAAGAGAAAGTAAAAATTAATTCAAAGATTAGATGCAAGTAAGTGTCATACATGGTTTGGAGCCTAGTATAGTCCTTGATTCTGGCAGCCCCCTTCTGTTGCTAAAATCAGTGGTTGCATGCACCATGTTTCTACTCAAGAAACTGAATGAGGACTTTCCTTTTATATAAGCTGTGCAAGGAGCGAGCCTTCAAAAAAAGGAAACTAGTGGGCATGAGGCTCACCAAGGAAAAATGACTCTTCACATTCTGTTCTAATGAATTTCAAGGAGATACCCTTCTTAGAACTGTGCAGAAGTACCATTATATCAACTAACACATTAAAGTAGCATTCAATATAATTTAACATATAATTGTAATGTTTAAAAGAAATAATTTGTACATCAATAGATACTCTTGATGTCGTTATAGGACAGATTCCGAAATATATGAAGATGCGGTAGAACTTCAGCAGTTTTTTATTAAAATTCGTGATGAACTTTGTAAAAATGGAGAGATCCTTCTTTCACCAGCACTCAGCTATACTACAAAGCATTTGCATAATGATGTAGAGAAAGAGAAAAAGGAAAAATTACCAAAAGAAATAGAGGAAGATAAACTAAAACGAGAAGAAGAAAAAAGAGGTTGGTTTCTCTTCATTTTATTAAATATGAAGAAATATACTTTTTAGAGCAGGTTTTATAATTAGCTGTGGAGAAGAGTTTTGTTTGTGTAAATGAAGACTCAGAGTGTTGTTGACTCTTAATAGACATGGTGAGATGAAAATGCTTTTAGTAATTTGGTCATCAGATGAAAAGATTTGAAGTTACATGTGACACCGTTGTTATCATATTTCAGGAACAGAGTCAGTTAATTCACAATTATAGGAGCTTAATACCTCTTAATGCTACTATTGGTATATGAAAACCCGAGGGGCCCACCTGGGGCTAGAAAGCATTCTTAGCAATGAGTGCATCAAGGTTCTGCTCCATTGTTCAGCAGCATGGCTTTTCTCATACAGACTCTAGGCCAGATAAGTAGATGATTTTTTAATTAAACCTCATAAGTAGGAGAAAAAAAATTTTTAATCGTATCAATCTAAAGCTATTAATTTGAGTCCCTTGCCCACGGTTAGAAATATTTTTACAGTAGGAATTTTTATTAGAAATTCAATAATTTTTGGTAAAGGTCAAGTTCACATAGATACCTAGAATGACTTTCTAAGTTATATTAGGCTTTAGCGTCAAATCTGCTTCTTAGGGTTTTTTAGCAAGTTTTCATAAGCAAGGGCACATACAAAAAAAGAAGAGGAACCTAGTTGATGAAAAATAATAATTTTATCAGCATAAGAATACCTGTAAAACCCAGCAACTCATCTGCCAGAAGAGATATACTCATTCAGGATAGTGATTGGGGGTGGGGGACGAGTGGAGGTCTATATCCTTGCCAGCTAAAAGTGATTGATGGAGAAATGAACCGAGTAAACCTGTAGCTTTACTAGCTTAAGGTGACAGTGGGGTTCAGGAATATCTCGGAAATTAGCCATAGAAGGGCTGAGTTAAGCTCTCTACACATTTTCATAGATAACTGGAAAACTATGCATGTGCAAGGGAGATAGAATTGGACAAAAGAAAAATGCAAGGGATACTCGGAAGTTGGTTACAACTTTGAATGCATCCCTCAAGCCACATACAGATCAATCATCAGAGGGTAAATCCGTACAAGTTTGAGGTACTTGAATATGGTCATCACTTAAATCATTGGCTGATCCTTAGCTATGCTATGCAGATTTAGGAGTAACCCTTCTTGTCATGTATCCTAGTGTATTTACAATGGGATCCTTAGAAGAGAGAAGAGAAAGAAAGGGGGAGGAAAGTATTTGAGCACATAATGGCTGAAAATGACTCAAATTTGATGAAAAATGTTAACCTACATCCCCAAGAACACCAAGTAAGAAAACCCAAAGAGAACCGCATCTAGATACACAATAATTAGGCTGCTAAAGGAAAAATCTTGAAAGCAGCAAAACTACTAATTATGTGTCCAAGAAAACAATATTATGGTAATGGGTCATAAGAAATAACAGAGGCCAAAAGCATTTGAAACAGTGTTTCAAAAATAAAGCTGAAATAAGACATTTCTAGATAAACAGAAACAGAATTCATTGCTGGCAGATCTTCCCTAAAAAGAATACAAAAGGAAGAGCTTTAGGCCAAAAGAAAATGATACCAAGTGGTAAATCAAATTCACAAGTAGTAAAGAGTATTAGAAATGGTAAATATGTGGGTAAATATAAAGACTGTATTTTTTTCACTTAATTTATTTTGAAAACAGATTATTAAAGGAATAATTACAACACATTATTAGGTTTATGACATTTATAGAAGTAAGTACAGCGGGTCCTTGAATAATATCATTTCATTCAATGTCATTTCGTTATAATGTTGATGAAATGCTATAGGAACTTAATTCTTGTTTGTATCAATTAATCAAAAAACTAGTTTTGATATACATCATTTTGCTTCAGGTTGCAGAACCTATCCACTCTAAGTAAGGACTTGCTGTATGTGACTAGTGCAAAGTAATGGCACTGTATTGGAGCAAGTTGCACTATTTAATGAAATTAAGTCATATTAACCTGAAGTAGTAGGTAGTGATAAGTTAAATATGCATAGTGTAATGTCACTATAAAATCAACAGGAGAATTAAAACGATAGTCCAAAAATGTTTGTCTAACATAAACGAAGGTAGTAGAGGAGGAAGAGAAGAACAAAAAGACAAAAGATATATAAAAAGCAAATAGAACTTAGTCATATCAATAATTACCTTATATATCGTGAATAGATTAAACACTCCAAAATGCATAGATTATTAGACTGCATTTAAAAAGTAAGATGCAACTATGTGCTGTTATAGACAGAATTATTTCAAAGACACAAATAGGTTGAAAGGAAACGGAGGGGAAAAGATAAACCATAAAAACAGTAACAGTAAATTAGAGTAGCTGTAATAGACTTTAAGAGAAGAAATAAATAATACTAGAGATGAACATTTCACAATGTTAAAGGGTCCGGACTTTGGGAGCATGTAATATTTGTAAATGTATATACACTTAACAGTGGAGTGCCAAAATACAGGAAACAAAAACTGACAGAATTGAAAAGAGAAATATGTCAACAATTATAGTCTCAATACTCCTTTCTCAGCAACTGATAAACAAACTAGACCAAAAATCAGCAAAAATAAAGATTTAAATAGCATTGCTATTGACTGAATGTTTGTGTTATAGTCTAATCTCCAAGGTGATAGTATCTGGAGGTAGATTGTTTAGGAGGTAATTAAGTTTGGATGTCATCATGAGGGTAGAGCCACCACATTGGGATTAGTGCCATTATAAATAGATGAAGAACAAGGAGGCAGCTATCTACAAACCAGAAAGTGGACTCTCACCAGACACCAAATTTTTGGCACCTTACTCTTGGACTTCCTAGCCTCCAGATCTTTCAGAAATGGATGTTTGGTGTTAAAGCCACCCAGTGTATGATGGGTTTTGTTATAGCAGCCTGAGCTGACTAAGACAAGGACTGTCAACCAACTTCCCCTAACATATGTAAAACACTACACCCAGTGACTGCAGTATACATATTCTTGTCGAGCATTCATAGACCATTATCTAGGATAGACCATATGCTAGGTCTTAAAACAAGTCAAAAAATTTAAAAGGATTGAAAATCATACCAAGTTCTCTGGATACAATGGGATTAGATTAGAAATCAGCAACAGGAAAAAAAATTGGAAAATCCTCATATATTTTAAAATCAAACAGTACGCTTATAAGTGACCCATAGATCAAAGAAAACATAACAAGGGCAATTTAAAATATCTTGAGCTGAATGAAAATGAAAATACAACATACTAAAATTTATGAGATGTAGCTAAAGAAATTCTTAGAAGGAAATTTGTAGCTTTAAACATGTTTGTTAGAAAGCAGTAGACTTTATAGCAATTTCAGTTTTGAACATTAACTTCTGCGAGAACCCTTTGGGGGAATCGTGGAGCAGCTTCAGGCTGTGACTAGACTTCTAATAGACTCACCAAAGAAACTTAATCCAGCCGTGACCCTGGTGGAATCTTCTCAGATGCCCAGTGAATAAGGTTCAACTGGCTCTCAAACTGTCTCAGAAATACTAGCAAAGAACTTTAGTAACTCGACTCTTACCTGTAGTACAAAATTTCCTTCCTTTTTTTCAGAATGTTTACCCCAACAGCAGGACAGAAAGAACTTACAGGGGCTGGGGCTTGGTCAAGGCATTCTCTTCAGGAGGAGACGTAGATTAAAGAAAGACATTAGCAGCTGCTCAGAAAGAAAGGCTGTAAAGGATGTTACAAGTTATTAGATACCACACCCTGTCTCAGCTTCAAAAAGACCCACAGGAGAGGAAAACTGAGATTGAATCAAAATTCAAAAGCTTTAAGTGTAATTGTCATGATTGCCTATATCATAGAGATTCTTCTGATACTATTAGCATAGAAACTAACTGTAACATGGAGTCAATTTAGCCATAAACCTTATTTTCTGGGTTTTTTTTTTTTCTTGGCAGTAGTTGCTTAGGGCAAACTACTCTATATTAGGACAGACTGTATACCAGACAGACTTATAACCTATGATATATGATATAAGTTTTGTGATGTCATTTTCTTGCATCTCATGTCTACTTTGATGCCAGTAACTTATAAGGAGTCTATGTAGTTTATATTTAAATGATTTCAGTATACTTCAGTTCTACTTTTTCATCTGATCCAAAGCAGCACTAACAGGTCTTGAGTATTGCCAATGTATTTTAGAAGCCAGAAGTCAGGAAGATAAAACTTACCACCAAGAATTAGAAGCAAGTAACTTTTGTGGAAGAAATGTAAAAAAGAAAACATTGGGTGGTTTGGCTAGAGCATAATTAAAGCAGGGTCCTTTAACAAGATGCTTTGGTTTTCAAAAATTTGAATTATAATTTTTTTGATGTGCTCTTTCAACTTTTAGTAGTAAATAAATGTGTGTATAGGGGATCTCTTAAAAAAAAGACAGTAAATATTTAAAAATCTGTGCTTCTTTCTACCTCAGGAAGTTAGAAAGCAAATCCAAAGTAGAGGAAATAATAAAGAGCAGAATGGAAGTGAACGAAAGGGGAAAAACAAAACAAAAAAACAGAAAATGCCAGTGCTATAATGGATATAATAATGTTTAGATCCACATGTTTCTACTTACAAAATTTTATATAGAAATTTTTTAAGTTTTGTTGCCACTTTTCCCGACAATGCAAAAATAGTGACAGCTACTCCTTGATTTACTCAAGGTAGTTCGCAAAGTGTGGCCTAAATTTAGGCAAGAAGCATCAGCATCATCTGAGAACTTGTCAGAAATGTAAATTCTGTGGTCCCACTTCAGAACTACTAGTTCAGAAACTCTGAGGGTGGGACCCAGCAGTCTATGTTCTAACAGGTCCCATTGGTGGTTCTGATGCACACTCTAATCTGAGAATGACAGCTATAAGGCCTTAGATTTAACAAGGGGAGGAGCTAGAATTACACACCTGCCTTTCTTCTTGGTGGATTCACAAGGTATGTGAACCCATTATCTGATATGGTGGTACATTCTAGAAAAAAGGCAGTACTGACATTTTAAAGACTATTGGTCACTGCCCTTAGCTGATTTTTAGCTACCAGAAATATTTCCAGTGATTTAATGTCTGAAGAAGACCTATAGTAGAAAAGCAGAGCCACATAAAGAAAAAGACAATAGGAGATTTTCATTCCTTTCCTATCAATGTACCTTTTTCATAAGTCTCAGGGCCTTTGCTAACTAGAGGAAAGGGAGACCTGCTGCATAGAACTACTTCCTGAGGCTGCCAGAGCCCTCCTGTTAATACCTCTTTTTTTTTTTTTTTTTTTTGCACTAACTCAGAGACTATATTTCTCAGCAATGTGACTAGAAGTAGGTAAGTAGTGGTGTTTGCCATAGAATATGAGGTCAGCACTGAAAGGACTGAGTAGGAAAGGCTGTAGAAATGGTACTCTGAAGGTTATTCTAACTAGTTATTTCTGGTCATTAGCGCACTACAGTCTGTTTCAGATCTTCCTGTCAGGTTAATTTTTGAATATTAAGGGCAGCAAAATACCAGAAAGTAGGATGGTGGTTGTATAAATCAGTCAGCTCTCTCTGTCATTAAGCCGTAGAGGAGGTTTCTTAATAATTGATGGAAATTGAGGGAAAACATAAGATCTCACACACACTGCTTTTATGTTAAATACCAGAACTAACTGCTCACACAAGAATAAGTAAGCACAGATAAAATAACACAAAGGACTTTCACTTAAACTGGGAAGATAGTACACAAATGCCTGCTGCTACTCCTTCCTAAAACACTTCTAAAATGCTGGAAAGGTGATTTTAAAACAAAAGACATAAACACAGAAGTATTTCCCTTATACAAAAAAAAGTATATGAAAACAATGGAAGAGGAGATAATGGCAATTAAAATTTGAAAGCTAGAAAATGGATGGCTAAGTCGCTAACATTGGCTTCAGTGCCTGCATTGGATGAAGATCTTAAGCAAGCCATTTCCTGTCTAGAAATGCCCAGGGATTAGAATATCAGGTATTCCTGAAAAAGGAGGGGCATTTGGGGCTTAGAACAGAGGATTAACTGAAAGTCTATAAATTTAAAGTTACTGAACCTCCATATCACCTCCTAAACCCTCCCTATGACTGTTCATCCTACAGAGTCTAGACCTAGGGACACCAGCAAGACCTAAGGGTAGGGTTACAGTTCTGAAGAGGGACATTGTTCAAGGATATATACTAAATAGTGAGGCCCCTAGCCCTCTTAACTACATAGCTCCTAGATTGCCGGCAGTCAGGCTTATAGTTCTGAGAACAGAAGATTTTTTTTTTTCTTGAGAAATGGACCAGGAGGCCCCCAATGAAATCCATTAGTCAACCAGCTCTACATAGAGTGCTCCTAATCACGTTTAGCACTTCACATTTATTTTTATTTTTTATTTATTTTTTATTTATTTTTTATTTTTTTAAACACCTATAGCACCTGATATTCCGAGTTGGTCTCCTATCCAAGTACTAACCAGGCCCAACCTTGCTTAGCTTCCAAGATCGGGCACATTCAGGGTGGCCGTAGACAGCACTTCACACCCACAGAATGAGGGAAAATATTCACAAATCATATATCTGATAAGGATCTAGCAGAATATAAAAAGGACTCCTACAATTCAACAACAAAACGACACACAAAATATGGGCAAACGATTTGGATAGATGTATCTAAAGAAATTATTCAAATTGCTGTAAGCACATGAAAAAATGCTCAAAATCATTAATTGTTAGGGTAATGCAAATCAAAACCAATGACATACCCTTTAGGATGGCTGTTATTAAAAAAAAGAAGAAGAAAATAACAAGAGTGGTGCAGATGTGGAGAAATTGGAACCCTTTATACACTGCTAGTGGAAATGTAAAGTGGTACAGCCACTGTGAAAACAGTTTGGCAGTTCTTTAAAAAGCTAAGCATATGACCTATTAGTTCCACTTTAGGACTGAAAGCAGGGACTTGAACAGATACTTGTATACCAGTGTTTGTAGCAGCATTATTTCACAATAACCAAAAAGCAGATACAACTCAAGTGTCGACAGATGAATGGGTAAATTGTGATATATACACACAATGGAATATTATTCACCCATAAAAAGTAATGAACTGACATAGCTACAAGATGAATCTTGAAAAAATGCTAAATGAAATAAGGCAGACATAAAGGACAAATATTGTATGATTCCACTTATATCAGATATCTAGAATAGCACATTCAGAGATAGTAGATTAGAGGTTACCAGGGCTGGGGAGTATAGAAATGAGGAGTTATTGTTTAATGGTTGTAGAGTTTCCTTTTGGAATAAAAGTTTGGAAATAGTAGTTATAGTTGGACAACATTGTGAATGTAATTAATGCCACTGAATTACACACTTAAAGACTAACCAAAAATAACAAATTTTATGTGATTTTATATTTTACCACAATTACAAAAACATATACCCAAAACCATTGAATTGTATATAGGTAAGTTATATGATGTGTGAATTATATTTCAGTACAGCTGTTAAAAAATGATCACAAAGGAGAATGGGGGGATAAGATTGATGTTGTATAACAGTACAAACTTGAAACAAGTAGTAAATAAACCATAGGGATTTAGTGCACAGTATAATGAATATAGACAACAGTATTGTACTATAAACATGTAATGTGATAGATATTGCTATAATGGCAATAATGTATAAATGTATCAAAGTAATGTTTGTACACCTTATATATGTCAAATTTATTCAATTAAAAGTTTTCCAGGATAGAAGGAAACATTTAGAGATAAACTTGAACATAAAGTTGGAGTAGAACAACAAATGGAAATAGAGAAAAAAATAACTAAAGGATTAGTCCATGAGGCCTAGAGTCTAATAACTGCAAGACTTAGTTCTGCTAAGTTTTGTGCCACTACACACACACACACACACACACACACACACACACACAGAGACATATATAAATAAAACAAGGATTTCCTTTTTTCCACTTTCTGAAAGCATTTTCTCTCATTTCCTTCTGAGCCTTCGGCTGCCAAGTTGTCTTATTTCTCTACCAACAGTCTATTCAAGGCAACCTAAGAAAATTTTCAGTCATGCTCCTCAAAATTCTTTTATTCGCTGCTTATTACCCAATTCCAAAGTCACTTCCATATTTTTTTAGATATTTGTTAATAGTAACATTCTTCTACCAGGTACCCAAACCTCATTATTTAAATTATCTAAATTATGTGTATGAATGAGGCTCTCTGAGTGTGATCCATCCTGGGACACAATTCCTCTTTATTTGTGAACTGTAAAGCTAAAATTATTAAATAAACTGTAATGGGACATGCATAGGATAACAGAGACATTCCCATTCAAAGGGAGAAATGGAAAGACAAAAAGTCATCAATTTCAAGCAATTTCAAAATCCAGCCAGGCAGACTTCGTTAGTTTTGAGGCTAGGAAATAGTCCTCTGAGGCTTAGTACTCTACCCTCCAAATCATCTTTTTTCATGAAAGGCAGCACGTGTTTGCAGTTGCGTCAAATAATCAGCCTGTTTTTCTGTCTTCTAGAATTTTGGGGTTTAACAGCCTTCTTTCATTTTTTACTCTCTATTCCCTTTCAACCCAGTTGTCAGTGTTCCTACCAGTATAAAATTCTCAAGAACCTTGTGAATTTGCTGTGTATGTTACAGGGATTCATTTGATTAATGAACTACTAAATAACATTTTCCACTAAAACTGGCAAAGCTTTAACAAAATTACAATGGTCTAGTATACCAGTGTTAGAGAGGGAATGGAGAAATTGACCCCTTGTAAACCAAACAACGAGGGACTTAAATTGGTATAGACTTTCAGGAGTCAGTTTGGATATGTATTAAAAAACATTTAAAATGTTTATTTCCAGCTGTTCCATTTATGGAAAATTATCCTAAGGATATTATTAAAGATATGGGCAGAGCTTTATTCTCAAAAACAAAAACAAAAAAAAACAACTTATGGTATTTGCAAATGATGGCTTATACTGGACCCATTAAAAAGTCGTATTTAAAAAAATAAAAATCTTGTTGAAAAGCATTTAACCTCAGGGGAAATGTTCATGATATATTAAGTGTATGCATATACAATTTATAGTATATTATATACATATTTCATATTCTCTCGATTCTAAGATTTTGTTAGTTGTGCCATAGCCATGTAATAACTATTAGAGAAGAAAATTTCTGAGGCATTAAGATGCAGATGAAATATATATGAGATTATCTGTAGGATTACATGATTTCCAAATGAACTATTTAATTTCCTATACCTTTCTGTATCATCCAGAATGATTACATTGAGCATATGTTATGATAATTTTTATTTTGTAGATCCTTTATGTAATTATTCAAATTAATGGCAGTTGGTTGTAATTCAAGAAGGTAATTTTGAATAGAGGATATTGGGAATGTGGATATCATACTCTTTGTCTTGAATCATGCCTTTGAATGTCTAGAAAAGAATTAGTATGTATTAGTATATGTTGTTTGAATTCTACATCTAATTACAACATTCCTTTAATGAGAACCTTTCTGTCATTTTTACCTAAGAGGCTGAAAAAAGTGAAGATTCCTCAGGTGCCGTAGGTCTCTCAGGCTTACATCGCACATATAGCCAAGACTGCAGCTTTAAGAATAGCATGTACCATGTTGGAGATTATGTCTATGTGGAGCCTGCAGAAGCCAACCTACAACCACATATAGTCTGTATTGAAAGGCTGTGGGAAGATTCTGCTGGTAAGTTTATTTTAAATCAAAGGGCAGGTTAGTGAAATGTGACTCTTTTACTTCTTGGTCCTCGGGAAAGAAAATTATAACTGACATTTTTTTATCTTCTAATAATAGTTCTACAATATATAAATAAGCACTATATGAAAAATATAGGATTTGGCACTACAGAGCAGTGGCATAGTTGAATCAAAAGCAATGTAATGACTACTTGAAGTCTAACTGAGGATCATTTGTTCAACTGATATTTATTAAAAACACACCATGAACCACACTCTGTACAATGGCAGAGATTCAGAAGAACAAAGGGCTCATGTTTTGCCCCTGGCAAGACCACTTCAGTAAAAATCACAAATCAATTATTTTAGAGAGACATGTGCCTCGGCTTAGAATTTGATTTTGAAAAGGCTTCCCAGAAGAGTTGCCTTTAACTTGAAATGTGAAGAATGAATGGGAGTTAACGAAGCCAAAAGCAGGCAGAAATGTGATCCAAGCAATCCAGTTCTTTCAGCCATTCATCATATGAAATAGTTTTGTATTCCTTCACCTGAGTGCTAAATATGTCCTTCAGTATATCTATATCCTTATTAAAGCGCACAGCTTTAGTTGTGTCCTGACCCTAGCGTAAGTAGAGCAAGTCTCATTACCTTCCTCATTCTATATTTTATACACCTTTTAATATAAGGGAAAAACAGCACTTTTAGGCCTTGTTACACTTCATTATTTTAAAGTATTATTGCTTTTAAGATGATTAGATTAAGGAACCATGGCCTAAAAAAGCACATTGGTAGGTGCTAGCTATAACAGAATGGATGAAGTATTTGCTCATTTTGCAAAGTATATGTGGTTTCTATTAATGGTAAATTCTCTCCCTCTTTTTTTTTGAGGCGAAAAATGGTTATATGGCTGTTGGTTTTATCGGCCAAATGAAACGTTCCATCTGGCTACAAGAAAATTTCTAGAAAAAGAAGTTTTTAAGAGTGACTATTACAATAAAGTTCCCGTTAATAAAATTCTGGGAAAATGTGTGGTCATGTTTGTCAAGGTAAGAAACTTTAGTTCCAAAGTATAAAACATCTCAAGAGAATAAAACTTGCAAACAAAAAGTTTATACTTACAAAAGTAGGAGCTCTGTTTTAAACTGTTTGAAAAAAAATTTTTAAGCTGTGTCCATATGGCTGTATATAAATTAAGGAAGAAATTAACTTGAGTATTAGGGTAAAGACTATTTGTTGCTTCCACTATGTAGTTGTATACAATCAGCTTAAATTTTTTTTATATCGCCAGGCTAATTTTTAGGATAACATTTTCTGAAAGATCATTATAAACTAGCAGTGTGGCAGTTTTTAGAAAATAATGTTACTTTTTGTGTGATCTATCTGATACAAGCACATGAGCTGCCCACAGCATTAAGGAACATTAGAGCTGTACGAAATACTAACATATTTTCAAAAAGGCAATTGTTAGGCTAAAATAAGCTAAAGAGTGTATATTTAATAAAGTCATTCTGAAGTAAGGAAATACTACTAGATCTCTAGCCATTCATCATTTGTTGTTAACTTTCAGAAAGTCTTAACAGTTTAACTTTTGTTCACTTGGTTGGTGTATATTTTTGTTTGTTCTGGATGATGACTTTTCAAAAAATTCACCTAATTAATTTTATTCTTATATCCCCCAGGAATACTTTAAATTATGCCCAGAAAACTTTCGTGATGAGGATGTTTTTGTCTGTGAATCACGGTATTCTGCCAAAACCAAATCTTTTAAGAAAATTAAACTGTGGACCATGCCCATCAGCTCAGTTAGGTTTGTTCCTCGAGATGTACCCTTGCCTGTTGTCCGAGTGGCCTCTGTATTTGCAAATGCAGACAAAGGGGATGATGAGAAAAACACAGACAACTCAGAAGACAGTCGAACAGAAGAAAGTTTTAACTTGGAAAAGGTATGTAGATGATTGCCTCACAGAAGAGAATTTCACATTTCAAAATATCTATTCTAGAAAAATATTAATGAAGTATTCAAATTCAGCATTAGAAAAAGAAAAATAGTATAAAACCTTAACCCAACAGAAAGAAGGAAACTATAAAGAAAAGACAGAAATTTAATACTTAGAAAACAGAACAGTAGAATTTAAAAGTAAATCCAAGTGCTGCTAATACTTTTATGAGTTTAATGAGGTAAACTACCAACTATCCTAATAAAAAAGAAGGGAATTAAGCTTAAACATATAAAATGTAGAAGAAATTTAAAGACTTATACAGACAGTTGTATTAATAAATTTGAAAACCTGAATAAAACATAATTTTCTAGGATAATTACAAATTACTAAAATGAAATATAGAAAAGTTATAACATAGTGGACAACAGCATGAAGAAAATTTGAAAAATGTCAAAGTTAATCCCAAAGTACTCAGGTCAGATAATTCCATAGGTGGATTACTTTAACCCTTTAAGAGACCTATAATTATAATGTTGCTTAGATTATTTCAGAGCATGGAGAACAAAGAAACTTCTCAGTTTATTGTTCAAAGCCAGAATAATCTTGATTCCAAAGCCTGACAAAATAAAAGCAAAAATTATAGTTCAGTCTCATGAATATTGATGCAAAAAATACTTGAGGATAAAAGTATTTGTATAAGTGAAACCAAATTAGTTATTTGACCAAGTTGGAGGGAGTTCATTCTAAGAATGTAAGAATTGTTCAGTTAGGAAAACTCACAAATACATTTTATTATATTAATATATTAAAGGAGAAAGTCTTTGTTAAAAAACACTATTTTGATTTCTTTAATGTTTTAGTTGGATATTTTTTCAAAGTGATTTTTTAAAAATTATTTTTGTACCTCAAACCTAAAAAGCCTATAAAAGAAATTCCTTTTCAAATTATGCACATTCCAGAGATGCTTCCTATACCATTACTTATATTTTTCTGAAAGTAGCCAGTGTAGTTAGACAAATAAAAGTAATGAAAATATTGACCATAAAGAGGCAAGATTGTTTTTGCAGATAATGAGGGAGAGATTAACTGAAAAGTTTTTGAAACATTTCAACAACTAGAAATTTCAGACTCTATATTCAGTAGCTTTCTTATATAAATAATAATTCTTAAGACTTTCAAAGGTAAAATGAAAACATTAAACGTACTTTAGCAATTATTAGAAAAAATATATGGAAGAAAATATCTAATTCACATTAACAACAAAATAGATTAAGAAATAACCTTAAAAAGGAATATATAGAACATATGGGAAGACAGTCATTTTACTAAAGGATATCAAAGACTTGAGTAAATTGTTTTTGAAATCAGACAAAATTCTAGCATTCTTATGAAAGAATAAATATGTGGCAGTTGTCAGAAAAAGAAGAAAAAAAGGAATAATCAAGAATTTTACACTGACAAACATTACATTTTACATAACTACATTTAAAAAAAGTAAGTTATTAGTTCAGGACTACCTAATGGAATAAATAAGCTTTTCATAAATGAAGTCCAAAATATAAAGGTAGTATTTTAAATCAGCAGAAGTTGGAATCAAGTGATAACTGAAAAAATTGGTAACTATTTGAAAAAGAAAAATGAAAAAAAAAATCCAAACTCTCCTTTACTTTATATTCAACAATAAATAAGGTATAAACATAAAAAAAAGTACTAGTCTAACATATGTACATTTGTTATATTTATCTATAATCTTTTATTCATTTAAAGCTTGGGATTGGTCCTTTCTGTGCTTGATATAAAACCCAGTAGCCATAAAAGAAAAAAATTATTTTGATCATTTTATCAATTGACAATTGAAAATACCAATTAATTTAAAAAAACAGTCTAAGGACTACTATTTCTAATGTTCAAAGAACTCTTTGAAGTCTAGGGGAAAAGTAAATCTAGAAAAATAGGCAAAGTACAAAATAGATCATTTATAGAAGGAAAGCATCCAAAAGACATAAGAACGTGTGTTAATCCAGTAGTTTTTAAAATGCCTAACATACTGGTAAGAATTCTAAAGACTGATAACACATGCAGCCTTGTCTGGGGCACCACACTCTCATCTCCCATTGATGACATTCCCTTTGACCATGCAGTTTAATGACAGGGAATGTGCTCTACCATAGTCCTCAGCTAGGTACACCAAAGGATTTTCTTCAAGGGGTGATACTGTTTGTAAAAGCAAAATCCCTATGCTAACCCAAATGCCCATGAATAGGTCTTAAGTTCTCATACATACATACAATGCAAGCTGTGCGCCAAGGAAAGGAATAAAATAGGTCTAATATAGTAACATTGAAAATTTTCCAAGTTATGTGGAAAAAAAGATATTAATAATGAATGGGTTGTAGAACAGGATGTGTTTCCATCATTAATCAACAAAAAAAACTAAAGAACATACATTCGTACATATGAATGTAAAACAACATGAAAAAACTGTATATTGAATTGGGTGTTTATCCAGGGATACATCAGAGGAGACTTTTGTTTTTTAAGTTTTACATGCCCTAATGTTTGAATTATGTCCAGTAAATATACTTCTTTTATATAATCAAGAAAAAGTTTTAAATTGTTAGTAAAAACTGGAAAAAATCTAATTCTTAGTGTCTAAGGGGAAAATATCTATTTTAGTGTCCTAATACATGCTATTTCTTATATTATACCAATATATGTGAGAATTATAGACATTAATTTTAAAAGAAGAAATACCAGTGGACACCAATGTGAGAATTAACTTAGATTTCTTATTTTTATTATTAGAATTTGTAAGTTCTCAGTGTCCTCTCCATGTATGAGATGCTTTTTTTCTCATTATTTTGATATCACATGGCCAAGACAAGTTATTCTAGAACTCTTTTAAAGAATTATTTTAGAACAGAATCCATTAATAAAAATAAAGGTTTTGTTTTTTTTTTTAATTATAGATTACAGGATTATATTTTCAGGTACACAGCAGTGATTCAGCACTTAGGAAATGATCACCATGATAAGTCTAATCACTTATGTCACTGTACAGAGTTATTATGATACTATTGGCTATATTTTGTCTTGTACATTACATCCTCAAGACTTACTTATCTTGTAACTGGAAGTTTGTACCTCTTAATCCCCTTCACCTTTTCAGCCATCCTCTGGAAACCCATCAGTTTTATTCTCTGTCTGTAAGCTGTTTCTGTTTTCTTTTGTTGCTTCTGTTTTTTAGATTCCACATATAAGTGAAATCATAGCATTTATCTTTCATTGTCTCACTTATTTCACTTAGCATAATGCTCTGTAGGTCTGCCCATGTTGCAAAGGATAAGATTTTATTCTTTTGTATGGCTGAGTAGTATTCTATCACACACAAACACACACACACTCCATCTTCTGGATGGACACAGGTTGCTTTCATATTTTGGTTGCAGTGAACACAGGGATGCAATATCTTTTCAAGTTAGTGCTTTTGTTTTCATCAGATAAATATTTAGAAGTGGAATTGCTGGGTTAGGTATGATAGTTTATTTTTTTGAGGAACCTCCTTACTGTTTTCCATAGTGGCTGCACCAATTTGCAGTACCACCAACAGTGCATTAGGGTTCCCTTTTCTTCACATCCTTGCCAACACTTGTTATTTGTTATCTTTTTTATAATAGCCATTCTGACAGGTATGTAGTGATATGTGGTTTTAATTTATATTTCCTTTATGATTAGTGATGTTGAGCATCTTTTCATTTGTCAGTTGGCCATTTGTATGTCTTTGGAGAAATGTCTGTTCAGGTCCTCTGCTCATTTTTTTAATCGGATTATTTTTTTGATGTTGAGTTATATGAGTTCTTTATTTTGGATATTGGATATATCACTTGCAAATATCACCTCCCACTTAGGTTGCCCTTTTTTATTTATTTTTGCTTTTGTTACCCTAGCCCAATATTAAAAAATATATATTACTAAGCGCAGTGTCAAAAAGTTTACTGCCTATGTTTTTTTCTAGAAGTTTTATGGTTTCAGGTCTTACATTTGAGTCTTTAATCCATTTTGAGATTTTTAGTTTAAAGTTTCAGATATTCTCAGAGAGGTAGTGAGATGCAGTCGAATATTTTAAGATTCTGGTGTTCTCATTGCTTTTATACATTTTAGAGCTGCTATATTTAAAATACCGAGCACTCAGAGGCCCATTATCTGCTAGATTCCCAGTAAATGATGTGTTTTTTATTTCCATTATTTAAAAGTTTCTCTCTTTTTGCCAAGACATAAAACAACAATGAGGAATGTACTTTTAATGAGTCTTGGATTATTCTATGTATTTAACACGGATTGTGTC
Organism: Cynopterus sphinx; assembly: GCA_030015415.1. NCBI lineage: Eukaryota > Metazoa > Chordata > Mammalia > Chiroptera > Pteropodidae > Cynopterus > Cynopterus sphinx. Next base: position 115,906,524 of record CM057381.1, read on the forward strand.
ATTCAAGCTGGCTAACAATCCTATTTGATCGACACACTTATCTTTTATTACAAATGAAGAAACTAAGGCATAAGAGGTCAAGTAATTTGGCCAATGTACAACAGTTAGTAGGTGACAGACCCTGTAGTTTATTCAAAAACAATGTATGTGAGTGTAGGTCACAGAGGTTATGTTATTCCTTTCTATGTTGGAATAAGTCAAAATGACAAAAAAAAAATTAAATTTGTTAATTGTTAATATTAAGAAATTGAGAGCTCAGAAAAAGTGGTAAAGAGGAAACTTGTAAAATTTGCTCCTTATACTCTGATAATGCACAAACAGGCAGCTTCTGAATGCTACTAAGTCCTCTCCAGTGGTTTTTGCTAAAGGCTATGGAGATAGAAGAAGGAGGGAGAGGGGTATAAAAGCATATTGAAGCAACATTTTATGAAAATTAACTAGAAATTTAAAGTAAAATATTTGATAAGACTTAGTTTGATTTCAGTAACCTAATCTTTTGGTTCTTATCTTCATCAAACCTTCCATTTATGGTTATTTTTTCTTTTAAGTTAATATGAAGGAAAGTCTGTTTTCCTTTCTTCCTTTCTTTGTCTACTCTTTGATTGTCAGCTGCCTATTTTCAACCAGTTTTCTTTACCATAGGAAAAAGAAGATGTCCCTGTGGAAATGTCAAACGGTGAACCAGGTTGCCACTACTTTGAGCAGCTCCGTTACAATGACATGTGGCTGAAGGTTGGTGACTGTGTCTTCATCAAGTCCCATGGCCTGGTACGCCCTCGTGTGGGCAGGTGAGTTACTGAAGTAGGAGGAATGAGGTTGGGTCTGAGAGATGTGGAGCCAGTTTAAAAAATTAACCACTCTTGAGGATAAAGACAAAAGTCTCTCCCCAGGTAACTTTTCCAGCTTTCTCTCACACCATACTTGCCCTACTTTTTCCTGTAACCATATTTCCTTTTTTAAATTTCTCCTATTAACTCATTTTAATCTTCTACCATTTACTGAACTCTCAACCCAGAAGTCTCCCTGTCCGCTTCACATGGTGAATTCCTTTAGCTTAAATTTGAAATGGCACTTCCTTAAGGAAGCCTCTCCTGTCCCCTCCAGACTGAGTTAAGTCTCCATGTTACACACTCTTCGAGCACCATTTATTTCCTTCTTGACACGCATACCACATTATATTATTGTCAGGTTTGTGTACCAGCCTGCAAGTGCCCTAAGAGTACTTTCTCTGTTTGTTCACCTTGGTAGCCCTTTTTCCAAACACAGTGCATGAAACATAGTAAGGGCCCAGATATATGAAAAACAAGTAAATGGATGAACGTATGGTTGGATGGTATAAAACAGCATATAAAGGAGTCAGGTACAGAGTTGGGCAGTAGAGGATAGTGCTTAAGAATAGTAGTTGGTTCCAAGAGATCTCAGTTTAAGTCCCAGCCCTGGTAGTTTCATGTTTTTAGGCAAATGATTTACCTCTCTGAGCTTCAGTTTTCTCATCATATTTGTTCATCATTCACTAATCATTTATTACACACCTACTGTTTGTCAGGGTTTGAGGATACATTAGTGAATAAAACAGACAAATATTCTTAATCCCATGAATTTTTGTTCTAGTTGGAAGACAATGTGAACAAGTAAAGTGTATAGTATATATTATATTAAAATATTTTTTCCCTCACATGAATGGATGGCCAAATGTTCATTTCTTTTTTCCAAGTAGCTTTTCATATGCTTAAAGGGGAAAAAAAAAATTAAGGAAATTGTCTTATCAGAACAGCCAATAAAACTCTTCTGTGTATCATTAAGTTTTGGTTAATGGAATTTTTATTAGCTTCAAGAATGAAACTCATCAGAATTCTATTTTAACGGAGTTTCTGCTTTTTTCTCCCAAGAATTGAAAAAGTATGGGTCCGAGATGGAGCTGCATATTTTTATGGCCCCATCTTCATTCACCCAGAAGAGACGGAACATGAGCCCACAAAAATGTTCTACAAAAAAGAAGTGTTTCTGAGTAATCTTGAAGAAACCTGCCCCATGACATGTATACTAGGTAGGTATTTATGCCATTTAATCACATTCATTCCATGACAGTTGATTGAATACTTCTGTGCTATGCACTGTTCTAAGTGCTAGGTATACAGCAATAAACATACCAAAGTCTCTGCTCTTCTGGAGACTTAAAATGGGGCAGAGGTTGGGGAGTCAGTAAATTAACATTAAATATATAGAACAGGTAGTAATTAGGACTGTGAATGAGAATAAAGCAGAGATAGAGGTTAGAGATTAATATTGAGGATAGTCCTGTTTTAGGTAATGTGGTCAGCAAAAGCTTCTCTGATAGGTAACATGTGAATAGAGCCCTAAAGGAAATGAGGAAGAAAACTGTTTGAATACCTGAGATTTTACTCCTTTTAGGCACAGCAAACTGCAAAGACCTCAATGCAAAGTATTCAGGCGTGTTTGAGACACAATAAGAAAGCCAGGTGGTTTGAGCAGGGCATGGGGTGTATGACAAGGAATGACCCCTCTGAGGTGGCTAGGCACCCAGTCATGGTAGGTCTTAGAGACCGTGCAGAGATTAGGTTTGGAGCGGGTAAGAAGTCCTACGAGGGATCTGAACGATAAGCAGTGTAATCCAGCATAGGCATTAGAGGAATAATTGTGGCTGAAATTTGGAGAATATGATATATAAGAATAAGGTAGCAGCAGGAGAGCAGTTAAAAGACTTTTACAGTCTCTTTTGGACTCTTAACCTTAGTAATGTTATTGTCCTCATTCCAGAAATATGAAGCACTTGTCTTCTGGTTTCTGTTCTATCATTTTACTGAGTGTTCACAGTGATATACTGCTTCTCAGATCTAGTTATTTACATCATACTATCATCATTTTCAGCTATTGTGTTCCTTCTGGCCCTGAGTTAACTCTACAGCATATTTACAGCAGCTACTCTTTACATCTTTTGGAATGGTATTTCAAAAGGTTGCTGGTCACAAGCTTTATATTGATTACAAATGGTTATAAAAAAGCAGCCACCATGCTTATGACTAAAAGGAAACTTGCAGATTAAAAAAATACACTTAGACTTTGATCACTTCAATGTTTTTTTTATTTTTGGTGTTATGAATTTTTTCAGAATCAGATGTTGTAAAAATGTCTGAATGACCTGGAAGTTCAACACATTTTCTTCTTCCCATCTTGGGGAGAGGGAGCAAAGACTAGCAAAGTTATTAAATCCTTCTTGAATTTTTGCAACAGAGAATATCTTCCTTTTAACTTGTGATCCAGACTAAAGCAGTGCCCTAGAGCCTTACTCTCTAGTGTAAACCCAGCCTGGAAACTGAAGCATGCATAGCAAAGGTGAGACTGAAGTCTCCTTTTGCTAGGGCAACCATATCATTTATTGTTTTTTAGCTATTAGTGATTACCATGCAGATTACATTTTAAATTTATGGTAGTCTATTTTGAATTAACACTGACTTAGCTTCAATAGAATACAGATTCATCCTTTCCCCTTTACACTGTTGTCAAAAATTACATTTTAATACTTTGTGTGCTCATTAACATAGATTTCTGATTTTTGCTTTATGCATTTGTCTTTAAAATCTTGTAGAGAGAAAAAGAGGCATTCCAAACTAAAAATATAATACTGGCTTTATGTACCTAGGTCATTATCTTTGCTGGTGTTTGTGTGTGCATGCATGCGTGCACACGTGTGTGTGGGGGCTTCAAGTTATTGTCTAATGTCCTTTCATTTCAGCTTGATGGACTCCCTTTAGCATGTCTTGTAGAACAGATCTACTAGCAACAACTTCCTCATCTTTTGTTTATCTGGAAATATCTTAATTCCTCCTTCATTCTTTACGGATACTTTTGCTGGACTTAGAAGTCTCCATTGGCAGTCTTTTTCTTTAATATCTTTCATCAAATTTGGGGAGTTTTTAACCCTACTCCTTCAAGTATTTTGTTCTGTCCTTTCTCTCTCTCTTCTCCTTCCAGGACTCCCATGATGCCTTGTTGGTATGCTTAATGGTCATTACAGGTCATTTCATTTTTCTTTTCTTTCTGTTCTTCATACTGATAATTTCAATTGACCTGTCTTCAAGTTCACTGATTCTTCTACCTGTTCAGATCTTCTGTTGAACCCCTCTAATGAATTTTTTATTTCAATTATATTACATTTCAGCTCCAGAATTTCTATTTAGTGTTTACAATTTTTATCTCTGTATTGTTATTCTCTATTTAGTGAGACATCATTCTGGTTTCCTTTACTTCTTTGACCATGGTTTCCTTTGGCTCTGTAGCATATTTAAGATATTTGATTTAAAGTCTTTATCTAGTAAGTTCAACGTCTGGGCTTCCTTAGAGACAATATCTGTTTGTTGTTTTTTTTTATCCTGTGAATGGACCATACTTTCTTGTTTCTTCATATGCCTCATAATTTTTTGTTAAAAACTGGATAGCTTAAATATTATGTGATAACCCTGAAAATTAGATTCTCATCCCCTCTGCAGGCTTTCTCGTTACTATGCATTGTAGGTTGTATTTGCTTGTTTAGTGACTTTCTAAGCTATTTTCAAAAGATCGTGTTTTTTGTTGTGTGTGGTCACTGAAATCTCTGTTTGCTAGCTTAGTAGTTAGCTAGTGACTTAACAGATTTTCTTAAATGCTTGGATCAAAAACAAAAATATTCCCAGTCTTTGCAACTGGTTACTATGTCTGTATTGGAACACATATTCAACACTCAGTCCAGATTACAGCTCTGCCTTTGCCTTCACTTCCTGCTTCCACAAGGCTTACCAGCCAGGCAAAGGTGAGAGCTTAGGGCCTTCTTAAGTTTTTTCTGAGCACGCACCCTGACCATGGCACATACATGGCTTTCTAGATTCCCAGGAATATATGGAAGCTTTTCAAAACTTACTCCCTAGCTTTTTCTCCCAAGCTTTTCAGCATGTGTGCTGCTTGCCTCAACTGATGATATCCTTTGCCTCAGCCGGCAGCAGCTGGTTCATTTGCCTTTAAAATTGTTTTCAACAAAAGTATCAAAGCTACTTCTCTGTCTTTCAAAATTTTCCAAAAAGAAAAGAAATCCAAGTCAGATGACATGAAGGTGTTACTTCTTCAGGAAGCCACCCAACAGGTCAAAAGAGACAACCACAATTCTTTGAGAACAAAGACTGCTCTGCTCCCTGCAGCACCAGAAACTCATACCAGGAAATAGGCAATCTTCAAGACTGTCCCTGAGCCAGAAAGGGGGGATGGGGAGAGGGTAAATTAAAATGCCACAAAGATCTCCTGCCAGGTTTCAGTCATGTTTTTTGGGGGGTTTTTTTTGGTTTTTTGTTTTGTTTTGTTTTGTTTTTTGGTTAAGCATTCACTTGGTTACTTGTAAACCTTTGGCCATTTTCCAGAGCTTTGATAATGTTAATTCTGACAGTTTTTGCTAGCATTTCTGATTTCAGTGAAGGAATGGCCTTTGGATCTCCCTACTCCACAGTTTTCATTGACACCACTTGTTTTTAAAGATGCCTTTAGAATGTGTTGGCATTCTATAGTTTAGAAACTAATTTTATATCCAGAATCTTATGTATTTCTCACCATGACCTATATGAAAATGCTTATATCCGCAGAATGGTGAAGTTACTCTCCAAGAAATGGGCCAGAACAAAAACCTAAGTCTTCTCACTTCTGATCCTGTACTATTATTAGGATTGTAAGTTGGTTTACAGCCAACTAGGACAGGATACTTTTGAAAGTGTAAGGAGGTGCTAAAAACATTAAGCAAGACAACAGGCATACAGCGAGATGTATGGTTACTTTATCTTGAGATAACCCCCAAAAGAAATTGTATCTAGTGGTACAAAATGGGATTTTAGCCCAGTTTGTGGGATTTCAGTATACCCCCCATGGAAGAAAAAGGGGTTTGGCACATTTTATATTGACCTTTGAATGCAAGAAAGCAGAGCTTTTTTTTTTTTCATTTGTTTCTGTAGAGTAATAATTTCAAATGTTTAAATTTAAGGCTTAGAGCACTTATAATTTCATTGTCAACTATACACCCTCCCGAATGTAAACTTAATTTTTTGTCTCTCTCAAACAGAAATTTCAAAGATAACTAGGGATCATATAATTTTTTTTCATCTGTGATATAGATCTGGCAGGTCCATTTCACTTAGGAGATTGTGTTGTTTTCCTATTATACTGCTTTTTGTTCAGTTTTATTAAGAGTTGTCTTCAGTAACTTAAATGGTAATCAAATGGTCACAGAGACGTCATGTTTGCGAATGAGCATGGCGACACCTGGCAAAGAGTGCTTCTTAGACATTTTGCTGGTAAAATTTCCAGGAATTTGGGCTCCAGAAACATGCCAATTCTTAATTTGGTTGCAGGTTCTGTTTTCTTCATAGTAGATATTTTTTAATGCTGTATTAACTGAAAATCTGTTCTTAGTAAGGCAAGAAAAATAAAAGGTTCTTAAAGATTAGAAAGAAAAAATAAAAATTAATTTTTGCAAAGACATTAAGTTCACAGAAACCCCAAGAGACATTCAGATAAGCTTTTAGAACTATACATGAAAATACCAACATCACCTCTATTTCTATTTACCATCAGTGAACAGTTAGAAAGTTAAATTTTAAAAATATGCCATTTACATTCAATACCTAGGAATAAATTTTTTAAAAGATGTATAATACTTCTATGCACACACTTAATGAGAGAAATAAAAAAGACCTAAAAAATGAAGCAATTCATCACATTCATAGGTGGAAGACTCAATATTATAAAACTGTCATTTCTACCCAAACTGATTTATAAATTCATTGCAGTTCCAGTCAGAAACCAGCAGGTTTTTATAAATTTTTTATGCTTTATCAAATGATGTTTTCTAAATTTTTATCTCTTCTCTATCTTTTGACGGCCTGGTAGGAACCCCAAGTCAGGGTACAGAGATACCACATCCATTCCAGGGCCACTGGTCATTTTTATTCTTTGGCTGTGAGCAGAATTTTTACCTTTTTCAAATCATTATTTTCCCTTCTGTGAAATATGGAAAATAGTAACTTCCTTCTGTGAATTGAAAAGCCTTTGGATTATGTAAGTAAAATGCTTTGTAACTCTATGGCAGTGATAGTAACTACAGCTATTTTAAGCTTCTAAAATGTTTCTGACCTTTTTTTTTTTTTACATGTTTTACATGTTTTGCTAAATTGTTATTATGAAGACTCCTATTAAGGTCAAGAACAAAATAAGGATGTCCTTATCACTTACTTAACATTGTTCTAGAGATACAAACCAGCGCAGTTATAAGTAAGAAAGAATTATATAATAAGGACTATGGAGATGAAAATTCAAGAGAATCAACTATGAAACCATGGCACACAATAAAAGAACTAAGCTGGTTGAGTATTAAACTAATAACAAATCAATTGCCTTAAAATTGTCAATAATAATAAAAATTAAAATATCTTGGAATAAATTTAGCAAGATTTGTGCCACATCTGTATAAAGAGCGTTTTTAAATGCTACTTTTAATGTATTTAAAAGGGATTGCTTGAACGAATTGAAAAGCACACCATGTACTTGATTGGCTGAGTCTCAACATCATAGAGATGTCTTTTCTCCCTAAGTTAACCTTTAATGCAATCCCAGTAGATATACCAATGGAAATTTTCTTATATGAGAAGTTGGGACTAAATAAACTGAATTTTTAAATTATGTCAAAAAAGAAAGTAGAAATCAGGAAAATCCTGAAAAGCATAGTGAAGGGTAGGGTGTCTATTAAAACATAACACTATAATAAGATTGCTTATATGACAAATGAGTTAACAGATTATTTGCAAATAGATAGTTCAGCAGTAGACTTAAATATAATCTAATTTATGATGAAAGTGGCTTCACAGATAAGTGAGAAAAGATGGATTTTCTCTAACTGGTATTTGGAAACCGGATAACCATTTGGAAAAAATAAAAATTTCTCTATCCTTCTCATCAACTTCAAAATAAATTCCCAGGTGATTACAGGTTTAAGTAAATATAAAATGAAGCAACAAAGATACCAAAAGAAATGATGGGAAGTGAACCCAGAACCCATACAAGAAAAGATTTATAAATTCACTTGGGTAAAAGTTGAAAATGTTTGCATAACCAAAACTGGCAGAAGCGAAGAAAAATTACAGCTTTGGGGAAATATTTGTGTATATCATAGTTGAAGATCAAATTTCATTCATATGAAGAGCTCCTATAAAACAATTAGAAGGCAACATTCAGCAGAAAAATGGGCAATGGATAAGAGAGCAGAAAGAAATTACCAGTGATTTAAATGAAAATGTGCTCATCTTCAGCTATTAGAGAAATGAAAATTAAAACTACTATATGCTGCCCTTTTTTTTTTTTTTTGATTACCTATCAAATTGTTAAAGATTCAGATGTTTGTTACTACTACGAACATAGGGAAGCTGTGTTCACTCACTTTGTTCTGGGTTTATGAGTTAGTACAACCTCTGTGGAAGATAATTTGGTAATACCGATAAAAATTAAAGTGTACATACCCTTTAACCCAACTTTTGTACTTCTAGAAATTTATACCTCAAATGTGCAAATTAATGTATGTCATAAATTATTTATATCAGCATCGTTTTGCTGCAGTGAGAGTGCAAACATTGAAAACAACCTAAATGTCCATCAGTAGGGAGCTAGTTTCAATACAGTATATTAATACCAGTAACTAATCTCAAAATATATTATTTTAAAACAAAATTTAGGTCTAAAACAATATAAGCAATATACTACCATTTGTAAATTTTTATTGCAGTAAATATACATAACAAAATGCAACATTTTAAGTGTACAGTTCAGTGACATAAAGTTCATTGACAGTGTTGTGCAACCATCATCATTGTCCATTTCTAGAACTCTTCATCCCAAATGAAATTCTATCCCTGTAAAGCAATGAACTAGCCATTTTCCCTTGCCCCAGCCCCTAGTAATATGTGTTCTACTCTCTGCCATTGAATTTTGTCTATTCTAGGTACCTCCTATAAGTGGAATCATGCAATATTTGTCCTTTTGTGTCTAGCTTATTTCACTTAGCGTAATGTTCTCACAATTCATTCATGGTATAGCATGCATCAAAATTTTATTACTTTTCAAAGCTGATTATATTCCATTGTATATATATAACACTTATCTGTTGATGAACATTTAGATGGTTTCTACTTTTTGGCTATTGTAAGTAATGCTGCCATGAATATTGGTGTACGAATATCTATTTGAGTCCCTGCTTTCATTTCTTTTGGGTATTTATTTAGAATTGCGGCATTGTATATCAACTCTGATTAATGTATTGAGAAATTGCCCAGTTGTTTTTTACAGCAGCTGTACCGTTTTACATCCGTACCAGCAATGTACAGGGTTCCAGTTTCTCTACATCCTTGCCAACGCTTGTTATTTTTTGCTTTTTTTTTTTTTTTTTCAATGTAATAGCTATCCTGATGGGTTTGAAGTGGTATTTCATGTGGTTTTGATTTGCATTTCTCTAATGATTAATGGTATTTTCAAGTGCTTTTTGACCATTTGTATATCTTCTTTGGAGAAGTATCTATTCACATCCTTTGCGTGTTTTTAATTGGGTTATTTGTCTTATTATTAAGTTATAGGAGTTTTTTATATATTCCGGATACTGACTCTACCAGAGATGATTTTTAAATATTTTCTTTTGTTCCATGGGTTTTCTTTTCACTTTCTTGATAGTGACTTTTGAAGCACAAAGTTTTTAATTTTGATAAAGTCCAAATTATCTTTATTTGATTGCTTGTGATTTTCTTTCCAGCTTTAGTGAAATTTAATAGGTAATTAGTTGCTCTTATTTACATTGTATAATTCATTGAGGCTTTTTTTTTTCAATTATAGTTGGCATACAATAAAATATTAGTTTCAGTTGTACAGCAAAGTGATTAGAGATCTATATAACTCAAAAGTGATCACCCAACTAAATATGGTTCCCTTACATATTTATTATATTATTAACCATTTTCCTTATGCTACACTTTATATCACCATGTCTGTTTTGTAACTATCCACTTGTACTTCTTAACTGCTTTGCCCTTTTTTGCCATCCCCCCAACCTCCCTCCCATCTAGTAGCCCTCAGAATAGTCTCTGTATCTATGAGTTTATTTCCATTTTTGTTGTTTTATTTTCTTTAGATTCCACTTGTACGTGAAATCATGCAATACTTGTCTTTCTCTATCCAACCCATTTCATTCAGTGTAATACTTTCCAGGTCCATCAAGGCAATATCTTCTTCCATCCCCTTCCTTTTAATCCATGTGTTTTTTAATCTGAAATTAACCTCTTGTAGGCAGCATATGTGGGGGTCTTGTTTTCTTATCCATTCAGCCACTCTGTCTTTTATTTGGAGCATTTAATTCTTTTACATTTGAGGTACTTGTTGATAGGAGTGTAGTTATTACCAGTATTTATTCCTGTTTTTGATACATGTTTTTTATTCTTAAAGAAGTCCCTCCAGCATTTCCTGTAATACTGGCTTGGTGTTGATAAATTCCTTTAGCTAATTTTTGTTTAGGAAGCTCTTTATCTGTCCTTCGACTCTAAATGATAGCTTCGCTGGGTAAATATTCTTGGTTGTAGGTCCTGGGTTTTCATCATGTTGAATATTTTGTGCAAAGGCCTTCTGTCCTGCATAGTTTCTTGAGAAATCAGCTGCCAGTCTTATGGGTGCTCCCTTGTAGGTAACTAACTGCTTTTCTCTTGCTGCTTTTAAGAATCTCTCTTTGTATTTAACCTTCGTCATTTTAATTATGATGTGTCTTAGTATGAGCCTCCTCTTTGGCTTCCTCTTTTGGGACTCTCAGAACTTCCTAGGGTTTTATGTCTAGTTCCTTCACCAACTTATGGAAGCTTTCTATCATTAGTTCTTCAAATAGCTCTTCGACTTCTTGTTTTCTTTCAGTTACCCCTATGACATGGATATTTTTACATTTAATTGTATTCCATAGGCTCCTTAAATTATTATTATTATAGTCTTGGCTTCTTTTTCTTGCCGTTCCAAGTTGAGTGTCCTTGGCTTCCCCATTCTCTATATTGGTGGTTTGATCCTCTTCTTTATCCACTCTGTTTATTCCCTATAATATACTCTTCATCTCAGACAATTTGTTCTTCATTTCTGTCTGATTCCCTTTTATAATTTCCATTTCTATTTTTGTTTTTTTTCTTTGTTGTTCTCACTGAATTTATCTACACTTCCCTAAGTTCATTGATCATCTTTATAACCAATGTTTTGAATTCTGCATGTTAGATTGCTTGACTTCATTATTCCTGGATCTCTATTCTATTTTCTCCTGTGGTTTCTGTTTCTTTGTCTTCTTTGGCCACCCTTCTGTGTCTGTTTCTATGTACTAAACAAAGTTCCTCAGTCTCCTGGTCTTATTAGCATGGCTTTATGTAGTGGGTGTCCAGTGGCAGAGTCCTGAGAGGGGTTCAGCTGCAGGCCAAATTTAGCCCAAGCCTGTTCCCCTCTGTTAAGACTAGCAAGCAATCCACAAATGCTGTGCATGTAGTTGACTTAAGAAACCACACCAGAAACTGAGGCAAGCTGCCTCCAGTATGAGTCGTGCTGCTCAGCAGGGAGCACCAGACTCACTGAGGACACAACTGGATGTGGCTTGAGTGGGCCCACGAGGAGGAGTTTCAGGGAATCCTCTGGGTAGGAGACTTCTGTTATCCAATGTGAGGAAGACTCAGCTGTGGTGGCAGTGTGTCCTCACTCTAGGGCAGGGGGCGTGGAGGGAGAGGGTGGAAGTTGGTGGTGTTCTATAGAGGAATAATGGAAACTGCTGGCACTTCTCCCTGGGAGAGATCCTTGCCTCTGGCCCTCGTTCCAACACCTCAGTGTTCCCCTGTAAGTCCCTGGTGCCCCTGGTTCCCCCCCACTCCACCCCACGGCAGACAACCTGGCACTGGTGCTTAGAGCGATCAGATTTGTCACTGCAAAAGTCCACTTGCGGACATGGCCCCTTTAAGAAGTATCTGCAGCTGCTGGCTGCCATTGCCATAGCCTCTGTCCCACTCAGTGGTGGGACCAGGCAGCCTCATGTCTTTGGCCCCTCCTACCTCCTACTGGATGATTAATTATTTCTCTCCCTAGTTGTAGTGCTTCTGTTCATCTAGATCCTAGACGACTTTGCTTGCCGTTTGCCCCGTGTTTCTGTCACAACTTTGATTTGGTCACAAGAGGGATGAACAAAGCCTCTACCATCTATACCATTTTTTCCCCATCTTGATTGCTTGTGATTTTGTGAAACCATTGCCTATGTTTTTTTTTTTAAGATTTATGCCTGTATTTTCTTTTAAGAATTTTATAGTTGTCTCTTAACAGTTAAGATCTTTGTACCATTTAAGTTAATTCTTATATTTGTTATGAGGTAGGGTTCCAGCTCAATTCTTTTGCATGTTGAAATCCAGTTGTCCCAACACTTACCTGTTGAAGAGACTATGCTTTCCCCCATTGAATTGTCTTGGTACCCTTGCTAATTAATTAAAAACCCAATTATATCAGTTTGTTTCTAAACTTTTCTGTTCCGTTAATCTACATTTCTAACTTTATGCTACTGAATACTCTGTCTTCTGATTTTGAATCAGTTAATTTTATTAATTCAAAAATAAAAATTTTACATAATTGTTAGCTATGACCATTATTTATTCTAACTCCTCCTATCCAATTTGCTTTTTTAGGAAAGTGTTCTGTGTTATCATTCAAGGACTTCCTCTCCTGCAGGCCAACTGAAATTCCAGAAAATGACGTTCTGCTTTGTGAGAGCCGCTACAATGAAAGTGACAAGCAGATGAAGAAGTTCAAGGGACTAAAGAGGTTTTCACTCTCAGCTAAAGTGGTAGATGATGAAATTTATTACTTCAGGTAAAGCTTGAAAAACTAAGGAAGAAAGAACTCTTCAGCTCTTAATAGTAAAACTGATAAATAGTGAAGTGCAGGCTGGTTTTTTTTTTTTTTTATGTCTTAAAGTAGAGCAGTATATATTTTAAATAGAACATACTAATTAATTCAGTTAAAGATTAAAGGAAATCCTCATAATCGGCTGAAATGTGGTAACTGCTCTAACAGTGCCTTTAGCATAGACTCAAGTAATTGTAATATGGAGGCAGAATTCCTTGCTTCTGGTTTATAGCCTGTCTGTCGAGAGATTGCACAGTTCCACAGATTACAAAAATTCTTTTCACTAAATATTGGCAAATAGGTCCCAACTTTGGACCTGGTATTTTTGTGAGTATTCAACAGAATTCTTTAAAAACAAGCATCTGTAAGTAGGTGTGACTTTATAAATACACATTTAAATCCCTTTCCTTGCTGACTTAGAGTGTACATTGCAGATTGCAGGAAGTCATTTCTAGATATTGAGACAGAACACTGCTTTCTGACCAATTCTGGAGTAGTGTTAGGTGACTTCTTTTTTTATGTCACTTCTTTTAGAAAACCAATTGTTCCTCAGAAGGAGCCCTCACCTTTGTTGGAAAAGAAGATCCAGTTACTAGAAGCTAAATTTGCTGAGTTAGAAGGTGGAGATGATGATATCGAAGAGATGGGAGAAGAGGATAGTGAGGTCATTGAGCCTCCATCTCTACCTCAACTTCAGACTCCTCTGACCAGTGAGCTGGATCTCATGCCCTACACACCCCCACAGGTGAAGGTGACAAGTTCCTGGTTACTTGTCTTATTCCTAACTTTGGTTTGCATCAGATTCAAACCAAAGTAAGGAGACATCCAGCCCCTATATATGTGAATTTCAACCTAGAATTCTATAAGACAACAAATTTTTTTTCTTTTCACAGTGCCATTATTTAAAATTTAATATATATTTTTTTAATTTCAAGATCGTTGTTTTTAATGGCAAGTTTAGTTAGAAAGCTCTCCTTGCCTTGTTTTGAAGAAAAGCAATGAGGAACAGCATCCTGTTACTCAAGCTTTTATTGTCCCTATCTTTTTAGTCTCTCCTTTAGGACCTCATCTTTTGGTTGAGGTGATTCCTATTGGTACTTTTTTCTCCTTCAGAATTTTCTCAAGACTTAGTTGTGAGGTCACCATTATAGATTGCAGTCATGGAATCCAGTAAAACTTCCATTTATTTCTTATATAGTAAAAGGCAAGGAAGAGCCGTGTTTTAACCAAGAAAATGACCATCTATAAACTGAACGTGTCTATAAAATAGTAGCTATTGAATCACATATTCCTGGCTTCCAGAAACTTTAAGCAGTTAACCAAATGCAATATTCTGATGCACTATAAGAGCTTTCTGTCTTACAGTCTACCCCAAAGTCTGCCAAAGGCAGTGCAAAGAAAGAAGGCTCCAAACGGAAAATCAACATGAGTGGCTACATCCTGTTCAGCAGTGAGATGAGAGCTGTAATTAAGGCCCAGCATCCAGACTACTCTTTTGGGGAACTCAGCCGACTAGTGGGGACAGAATGGAGAAACCTTGAGACAGCCAAGAAAGCAGAATATGAAGGTAAATAGAGACTAAACACAACTGTCTCAACTTTCTAAGCAAGGGGATGTTTTCACAAATGCACGTGCATAGACAGGTTTTACTCTCTTATTCTTTACCACTTGCACATGAACTTTGTGTTGGGGACTGTCTCAAATGGCTCTCATCCAGCAGTTTAATTGCCAGCCTAGTTGTGACTGAGCAAGCACTGCCTTTGACTTGGCCTCTGATCCTGGTGTGGAGTTTTTTCCCCCCTAAAAAGTTCTCAAACCAGTATTTTGGTATTAAAAATTGCATGATTTCTTCTTTCATTGAGTCCTGTAAGTACACATGTGTTGATGTGGGGAATTATTATGCAGGGTGTTAAATATAATTTTGTTTAAAATTCATCTGAAAAGGGGTTTTCAAAATCGGTGGACTTCTATTATGGCTCTTGATAAGCCATGTTTAAACTTCAAGCTGAAGATTGGCTGAAGCGCTTGGTTTCCTAGGCCACTCCTGGCCTGTGTTGTGTCTACATTCATAGCTACTTTTAACGCTCTTGGGTTTTCTTTGATAACCCAATTGCCTTCATTTTTCTTTCACTCTGTAATTATATCATTCTGGGCCATGAGATATATTATTCAAGGATTTCATGGTTCTTAGCTATTAGGGGTAAATACTTGAGAGAGACTTTTTATTGTTTTTTTATTTGTTTTTTAGTATCAGGAATGGCTTGAATAAAGTAGTAAACATTAGATTACTGTTGTCCTTGGAGCTGTATTTTCTCCATTTGGAATTGTATGTAATGGTTTCTCTCACCAGTTAAGAGCCACCACTCAATGGTTGACCACAGTGGTCAACCATTACTCTTCTTGGCTGATTCTAAATCCATTATTTTTCATCAAACATAAAGAAATTAATTGTTAATATTGATTGATTACTGTGAAATTAAACTAATATTTTGCAGAACATACTTTGAGAAATCCTAAGCAGTTCCATAAGAACCTAGAATTTTGGAGAGCTTTGATATTTCAGACCTTAGTAAAAGTTAGGACCAAATATATTATTCAGTTGGAGGAGGAGTGTTGCAAATGAAGCTTACATGGATATAAAGCCTAGTCCAGCACAAATGAAGCTAGTAATACAGGGCTGGTTATTTAGAGTGTAAACAAGAGAAATGTGTCTGGAAATAATGTAAAAGTAAAAATGCTATAGCAGAGATGAAGTGAGGGAGAGATGATGGCTTCTCAGAAATTCCCCCAAATTTAAAGGGGAGGCTAAAATTCAGTGGGAATCAAGTTATATGACTCAGCAGTGCCTGCCTGAGACACAAAATCTAAACTTTCGGTGTTCTGACTCATCGTATTCAAAACCCAAAGTTTTGAGTTTGGCTGGCCTCGTTTAATATTTCTCTTTTCCAAGACAGCTTACGTGGCTCCTCCCAGAAAAAGCCAACAGTAACCAGTTCAGTATTCAATGCACAAGCCTGAATTGTTCTACTTTCAACTCCATTTTCTTGCTCTCCCATTTTGCTGTGTCATTTGTGTAATGAAAACACTAGAATTTAATGTAGGGGTCTAGGTTATCAATGTTTTTTCACTGCTAGCTCAAGGTAATAAGTAGGTTGTTTAAATGGCTTTTGTCCCTCATGGTCATTGTAAAGGGGATCTATAAACTGGGACACTTGTTAGTGATGACAAGTCTATGCAGGCAACTGTGTCACAGCCAAGGAATATTTGACTTGTTTGACTTTCATATTTTTACACTGAAAGAGGACTGGAGCTGTTGCTACTTGATTCTCTTTAAAGCCATGTGACCTCAAGTTGTTTTCTCCCTCAGGTGAGCCAGTGGTAGCCTTTTGAATTCCATGTTGGAGGATTAATGTGTGGTAGTTGGAATGTGATACCAGGAGTCAGGGCCACAGGTTGCTGGTTCTGTCTGTATCTTTGTCCAAGTCACTACCTGTCTCCGAACCTCAGTTTGTCCAGGTAAAGAGTAGGACAGACTTCCTTTTTTGAATAGGAAAGCCAAATAAATTTTATATTGTGGTAGCATTGGGAATACACATTTCTAGAGTTCTCCAGTAAGAGACCAGCCTGCTAGATCCCAAAAAGACTGGGAATGTGATTGTTGGAGCTAGTGGCTATGGAGATGCAGGCAGAGTAGCTCAGAGGAATGAGAGTTATAGCAAGGTGTCTTCCACAGCCCAGAACTGGCACAAGCAACTGCTCCTCTTGTATTTCAGATGAAATAAGAGTGAATTCTGGAACTTTTGGTGACTTAGGGTGATTTATGGTCAATATTGAATGCTCAGCTTTAGGAAACCTGGTTCTGTCAATACATTGTCCATTGCTTCATATGTGTATCTATAACTATTCCCTTTTTCTGATAACTGTAGCCTGGAGTATCATGCATTTTTTTCCTTTGGGGTTTATTAAGCATGACCTTTTTGTCTTGTTAGAATGTCAAAATTAGCATTTATTTTCCCTAAAACCTTGTAGAGGAGGCAGTGAGCTACTTTTCCCTTACAGAGTTAATTTTCTTCAGCTGCTAAACCCTATGACACTAATAACAAGAGTCCTCAAATCTTAGTAAAATTGGGTGCAAGGAATCATGAAAATATAGTAAGTAACAATTGTGCCAAAATTACAATGGGCCATGGAATTGCTTCATGTTGAAATTAAAAATAATTTGCAATGCTATTAATACTAGAATAATGGTAGCACTTCTCATCTTCAGGGCGCCTTGTGAGATTAACCACGTTGGTTACGCTGGTGACGTGTTTAAATAAAACCTGTGCTTTCTGAATGTGTGTTGCAGTCTTAACATTCTTGAAATCTTTGCAGACCAGTTCTCAAGATGGGATAGGAAAGCTGGACTCTAGGTTACCAAGTGAAATCGGCCCGACTCCTGTGTTGAGACTAGTCATCTACTGTTCCTTCCATTGAGACAGAACTGTTGCCTGTGTTTTTACTAGTCCTGTTGAATGCAATGGATGGTGTTTTGAATTCCTGGGTTAAAAACAGAATTGAAAATCTGAAATGCCTTTACAGAGCGGGCAGCTAAAGTTGCTGAGCAGCAGGAGAGAGAGCGAGCAGCACAGCAACAGCAGCCGAGTGCTTCTCCCCGAGCAGGCACCCCTGTGGGGGCTCTCATGGGGGTGGTGCCACCACCAACACCAATGGGGATGCTCAATCAGCAGTTGACACCTGTTGCAGGTAAAAACAGGAGCTAAGACCATTTTTTTCCACTTTAAGAAATTCCTTCATTTTTTTTTTCTCCATTGAGGAGTAGGCCACAGTCTCTAGGCTTTTCTCATGACAATTTCAAAGTTTGAAGTCATCCATGTTGTCCTTATATTGCCTTTCCCATATAGGCAATGCCTCCTCTCTGCCCTAGAAATGGGCCCTGGACCCAACCCTGGAAATTGGTAGGAAGCAGCTCTTCCCTGGCTGTGGGCATGGTCTGGTGCTGTTTTCCACTCCAGACTGCTCTTGAATAGAGCATTATAGCAGACAATATAAATACGCCCTGAATTCTCTTTTAGAGAGACTTCCAAGAGAAAACCTAAAACTAGTCTTTAGGTGATGTTAATTTTCCTGTCTCATTCCAGTATTCAGTTTGCCTTGTTCTGCTGCAGCCATCCTTAAAAGACTGACCATTTTAAAGGATTTTTGACAATGAATTATATATAGATCTCAGTCACCAGTATGCATGACTGCTAAGTGGAATACATAGTCCTTATTCAATTCATTGTGCCCACTCTGTAATGCTTTTCTATTTGATTACATTAAACTGCATTTTCTGTTAGTATCCCAGTCACATATTTAAAAAAAAAAGAAAGAAAAGAAAATGATGAATGTGGTTTGCTTGTGTATGTTGTCTCTGGTTCTGGTAGCCATAGCAAGTTCGGCTGTTCTCAAATTGGATATTCTTGTTTGATGTGTCTCCACTGAGAAGCCTGCAGACCACTTCTCGGGTCCCTTCTTCGTGATCTCTCTAAGCCTGGTGAAGTCCATAAAAACCCTGTTTCTTCTTAAGCAGAAGCAATTTGACCTCTTTAATTTACATAGGGAGCCTGAGACAGTGTCATTCAGAGCAAGCTCATTGAGATGCTGTTTTGTTTTTGCTTTTGCTCTTTTTTTGTATTTGCTTTTTGAGGAAGAGTAGCATAGAAGAACTTTTTCATTGTTGCTCCTACCTTTCATAATGGCAAGTTCTTAAATACACTATCGCTAACTCAGCAGTTGCACTCACCAAAGCACATCGAATCATGGCTTTTCAGTACTTGCGATGTAACTGATGTTGATCTAACAAATCTCATAATCACCTTCTCTATTCCATGGCCCATTTTGGTTAATGGGGTTCCAAAGGTTTTTAGAAATCAGGCCTTGAACATGGGGACTTTGAAAGTTAGAATTCCCTTGTTGACATTGTTTTGTTCAATTTGATGTGTAATATTGTAGCACTGTGCCCTTGACTGAAAAAGCCCAGGGACACATGAACAAAATAAATTCAAACAGCTAAAAACATTAAAAAACAAACAAACAAAAAAACAGCAGCTGCAGCATATTAGCTTCCTGTTGGGGAATAACATCAGAGAGCTCTGATATGTGGGGAGATCGGGGGCCCTCTTCTAGAAAGCCTCTGCTCCATTATTGTGTACTGCCCAGACTTCTGGGCCATGGGAGTGAAGGGCAGACATTCTCTACAGTAACCAGTCTTTGATCTACAGCGGTAACTTTGCAGTTGGTGATTTTTCATGGGTTTACAGGTTGCATAGGGCCTAAGTTTTAGCCTTGTTACTGAGACCCGCTTTGCTTACAAGCATTGAAGCTCATTTGAACACATGTGACTGGGATAATAAATGCCAAAGTACAGTTTAATGAAGACAAGTGTCATGTCTTTCAGTTCTTAATAATTTCTTCAACTACAGCCCATGAAGGGTGCGTTCAGATGGGCTTTTGTAATTGAAAGCAAAGCCTCCTAACATTCTTAAATTCCCACCTACTTATCCATAAAATCTATATCTAGTGGTGTGGTTAAAAGGCAGTTTGGCAACATTGGATCTTCTCATGTTTAAGATGATGGTGGCTGTTCAAAAGTAGTTTTTACTCTCTGAACTCTCTTTTTAAAAATGAAACTCATAATTCTTTTTCATGTATAGAAGTATTACTATTTAAAATCTGTTTTGTTGGTTTGTGTAATTTTTTCAGTCATCTTAGATATGACTAAGGAAGCAGGGTGAATCAATCTCAGAATTATCAGTAATTCTACAGCTTTAAAAAATTAAACTTTTATAAATAAATAATCCTTTAGGAAAAGTCAAAGAGTAAAATTCTTAGAATCTTGAGTTTTCCACTATTTCCCAAACTCCCTCTACAAAGAGTATTTTATAAAAGGTTTGGTGCACCAGTCCTTCAACCCTGCCTTTGTACAAGAAGTCTGACCAAAGGTGATCTGCATTCTGGGGGGAAGCTTTATATTTTGTTCATTGTATTTATTTCAAACCCTAGAAGAGTCACGTTTTTCTTTAAAAAAAAATGTCGTATGGCTTCAAAGGACTTTTGATCAGTGAGTCTTTGACATTTTGAAATTGTTTCCTTTTACTCCTTTTGCCAAAAATACTTGTTTCTTGAAACTTTTCCCTAGCCAGCAGAAAATATTTTGTCATATGAAGATGCACTTTGAAAATAAAGGAATGAAAGCCTCTGTTCGCAGATATTTTGTACCTCATTTAAAATGCTCCCCGTTAACTGATGGTTTATGTGAGGATATTTGTGAGCGTGGAGACAGTGATGACAGTTGGCATTTTCTCACGTCAGCAGAGCCTGATTCTCCAGCCATTCCTCCTAAGGTCTACATGCAGGCTACTGAGTAACCTGGGTTTGGGAGGGTTTAAGGTTTATCTTTAACTTGTTTTGAGATCTAAAGATGAAACATACATTGTGATGGCTCTTAGCAGTTCCCCAGCTCAAGCCTGAGCATGATGCATTCTTAACAGCAGTGGTGGGGCTAAAAGGAGTGGATGTAGAAGTCTTGAAAAATTCTTGTCATCCTCCGCCAAGCTGGAGAACCATGCTTTGTGATCCAGGCTGTGTGCCTCATTTCCCTCCATTCCAGTTTCCCCTCATGTGTACCCATGATAGGCATATGAGTGTGGGCAGAGTGGAATGATGGGGTTATTACCGTTCAGTTAGAATTGCAGTTGCAAAACTGGTCACTCTGTTTGAACAGCTTGCAATAATCACGACCTTGGGAAGGCTGTTACTGGAACTCCTCTTTATTTTTAACTGAGAACATGAAGCATATTTATCCCAGGGAAAATAACTACAAATAATAATATACTAAGTACTAATTCATCCAGAAATGTTGAATTTTATACTTGTAACTTTTTATTTTGTTCATTATTGCAACAAAATAATTGCACTAATTGCCGTTGTTTCATGCAATACTAAGGATGCTTTATTCGTTGGTAGTGCATGTGGGAGGTTTGTTTTTACTTAGCTTATGTTGCATGTTAATGATGCATGTCTGAAATTTGTTGTGTCCTTCAAGGCATGATGGGTGGCTATCCGCCAGGCCTTCCACCTTTGCAGGGCCCAGTTGATGGCCTTGTTAGCATGGGCAGCATGCAGCCACTTCACCCTGGGGGGCCTCCACCCCACCATCTTCCGCCAGGTGTGCCCGGCCTCCCGGGCATCCCACCACCGGGTAAGAACTTCATCCTCATTCATTCATTAATCTCATCTTCGTATTCTTGTTTTTCTTTCTTCAGCCAGTTGTTCCAGGAGGCACCTGCTGCCCATTGTGGGCAGGCCTTCCCTCTCTGAGAATCCTAAGTATGTCAGCAGCAGGGCTGCTGAGATCCCAGGGATGTTGAGCAGGTGGCTCAGCACCTGTGCCCTTGGGTACCTGGCTGTCTCACAGCAGCACAGGACATGGCAGAGACCAGATCCAGCAAACCAAGGGGCAGGAGGCATACTCTGAAGTCACATAATTTGGCATGTGCTCAAAAAGCAAAACACAGCCTAAAAAGCCATGTCCTTTTTATCTGTGAATGAAGTTTCCCAAATGGCTAGCTGAGGGTCACGCATTAAAGCACTTTTTTGCTCCTGAGTGCATTTCTTCCTCTGATTCAATTCTTATCTCACAAGGCCTTCAGTATAGAGTCCCTACTCCATCTTTTGCTTCTCAAACAGCACTTCCAAGCACACTGCAGAGTCACTAATGCAGGACTCTTCAGAAATCCTTCAGTCCTTCTAGGAACAAAAAAGGAGGGAGGGAACAAATTTGCAGTGAATTAGTTTTCCATATCTCAGTCCCTTAAGAAGCATGACATGACATTTTAAAGAACAGTAGAGTCCACCCTACTAACTGTTAACACTTGTTTGTCAGCAGCTCAGAAGTTATTTCATATAGAAACATATAAATGGAGCCCAGAAATAGTGACAGTGTTACTTTATAATTAGCAAGTTGAAAGATTATTATAAAAGGAAAATCATAGGTTCACATTAATTGCCATCATATTCAAGAGAACTGACCATTAGCTATTATATAGTTGGAAGGGAATATGACCTTAAGATGACTTGGAATTGCATTTGGTCCATTATCCAAAATGTCAGCAGAAGGCCAGCCCAGATGATAACATGTAGAAATGTTAGATTTGCTCACACTAGTATTGGACCTGCTGATCTTAGGGTTATACAGAGTTCCAAATGATGCTTCAAAGGGTGTACCCAGCAGTGTGCAGAGTGAACAAACATGGCGGCTTGGCCTAGAACTGCTAGCCATACGCTTTGTGAGTATTGCTAGAGAGTGGCCATAACTCCTCAAACGTGTTTGATCCAGTTGTACTCAAAGGAGGGAGTGTGTGCTTCATTATGGAAATGGTAGCCTATGTATGAGGTGCTGTTGCAGCAAGAGTTAGTCATAAAATAGGTGTGCCGTGTAATAGAATTGGCCTTAATTTGTGCCCTCTCACTTTGGCATAGGGTATGTGACTGAATCAGTCAGACCAGTTTGGAGCTGACTTCTAAGTGCATGTGGTACCCAGTGGGAGCCGCACCTATGGCCAGTTCCCTCTAGGTAGCAGATACCTTTTGTTCAGTGTTAGGTTACAGATTGGTGACTCGCCCACATTCTTACCTGCTGCCCCGTGGCATGGCATTTGTAAACAGGAAGCTGAGGAGGTTGTTGATTTGTTTGTGCTGCTCTGCAAAGGTACAGACAGCTCAGGGATGCCCACTGTGTTGTGGAGTCTAAGACCGGTGAGGGTCCTTTGCAGCAGGGGTTAATATGTTGCTGGAGCAGCAGCTTAACCACTACAGCCCCTTCATTCATTCACAAGTAATCATTAGGATCCTACTATGGTGATCCAGGTATCCTTCTGGGTACTTATATAAAATCCCTGCTTTGTAAACAGAAAGCTTATTTTTACTTTTTATTTTCTAACAAATGTCTAATACTTTCTGGAAGCAGCACTTAGTCATACTGAATATTAGAATAGTGGGCTGGTTCTGCCTGGTCAAAGTATCAACATTTTGAATCCAGAGGAACTGTAAAATATGAAGTTAGCTCCTCTTTATCCTTTTATGCAGCCAGCAGGATTTGTTTAAGGTTTAAACAGCAGTTCAGCAGGGTTTTGGTTGTAGTTTGTTAGTTTTTAATGAACTGTGTCCCTTGCCTATTTCTGTGTTTTATGAGAATAGTAAGTGGATGGTCCTAAGATGATGATTACAATAACCCCAAACACTAAATTTAAAATGCCTCATTATTATCATCTAGTACCCGACACAAATTTGTGAGGAGTCACCAAGGAATGTTTATAAAATTATTATCATATACATAGTACAAATATAGTAAGACCATAAAATCTTTCTCTTTCCCTTTGTCACTTTGTATTTGAAGCGTTAGCAGCAATGCTGCTCTGCTTCCAGATGGTCCCTTTTCATAGTACTAATCTATCAGATGGAAGTGTCCTCTCTCTGACATTAATGACTCTAGTTATAACCAGAGGTGCTAGTGGCCTATAAGGATGTGCCCCTGGCCTCCACAAAGTTTATTTAACTGTGCACTTGCACAACCTCTTCCCTTGTGTACGTAACTGTCCTAGCATACTACAAACTGCTGAGCCTGATTACACCACCATTACTGCTGAAATTAATTACAGCTTCAGAAGAAAAACACCTTGAAAATAGAGGGGTATTCTGACTACAGCTTACCTAGGGAAATACTAGAATTATATGCAGGGTTCAAATCATTCTAAGCCATGCATAAGTAATACACTCTGACAGGTTGTACTAGCATTGTAAAATACCTTCAAGACAAAAGAATATGAATTTTCTTTTTGAATGCTACATCCTGTTTGGGGTGCTCAGGGTTACTATCTACAAAGACTCAAGGGCAGAGATCCATAGGCTTGCATTATAAATGGCATCATTTCTTATCAGACAGTAGTTTTTCATTCACGTCAACCCAGAGCCTCTAACTGTGCCATTGTATTCTAAATTACAGGCGTGATGAACCAAGGAGTAACCCCTATGGTAGGGACTCCAGCACCAGGCGGAAGTCCATATGGACAGCAGGTGAGCCTCCCATTTGGATTTCCTGGGACTTGACAGAATTCACCTTATTTTTTTCTCAGAATATGTACCAAGTATTTTTTCCCCCTCACTATGTGGTCTGTGCTCTTTCAGGTAGGAGTTTTGGGGCCTCCAGGGCAGCAGGCACCACCTCCATATCCTGGCCCACATCCAGCTGGCCCCCCTGTCATACAGCAGCCAACAACACCCATGTTTGTGGCTCCCCCACCAAAGACCCAGCGGCTTCTCCACTCAGAGGCCTACCTGAAATACATTGAAGGACTCAGTGCTGAGTCCAGCAGCATTAGCAAGTGGGACCAGACTCTGGCAGGTAAGGAGAGTTCTTCTCAATAAACCTTTACGAAATCCATGCTTCATTAAAATCTTCTCACTGCTATTGGCATATTATATCAGGGTAAATACCCATTTTTCCTAAACAAATAAAATAGTATATTTAATAAAAGTTTTTGCAGCTTCTTTGTATATCAACATCACGCTTTGAAAATTTTTTTTGCTTTATTTCAGTGCATAATTTTGTCATAAACATCACTAATCTTTTTAAGTATATTCTGAGTTCAAGTATTTTTCAGGCATTGGGGCATTAGCATAAATGCATTTGGATAAATTTCAAATTATTCCACCTCAATTTTTAAAAAAGAAAAAATCAAAATGTTTTTATTAAACTATGAAGATACTCATTTAGTTCAGCAAACAATGTATTTTCAGTACATACTAAAATAACTTGCCTAGTTTCTGGAAAGAAGTTTAGAAGTTTCTCATTCTTCATTTCTAAACCAAATTTGATAATTTTATTTCTTCTTAAATAGTAGGTATGTTTTCCCTTCACATTTTCTCTTTTAGGAATTTTTGTTAAAATTGAAGGAATTATTGAATATCAGGAGTGGTACACCAAAATAGTAATGATCTGATCTTTTAGATATTTGTGCAACTCTCATGTTCTCAGTCTAGTAGAGAATTACATTTAATTCTGCAGCTCTTGTGAAGTCATTATTATAAATTAGATAATTTCTAAAATACAAAGCATAAATGAGACATCCTTGGCTAGGTAGTCTCATGTCTAAGTGAAGTAATTTTGTAAAAACCAAGAACCTAATAAAATGATAAAAGAAATTTACTTAGAAATGTTCTGCAGAGGTAAAATTCATAACATTTAATAAATACTAAATGTTTTTTATGTTTTAGTAAATGTCTCATACCTTAGGACTGAGCGAAAATTCCTATTTATATTTCTCTGCACTTTAATTTTCAGCTCGAAGACGTGATGTCCATTTGTCAAAAGAACAGGAAAGCCGCCTACCCTCTCACTGGCTGAAAAGTAAAGGGGCCCACACCACCATGGCAGATGCCCTCTGGCGCCTTCGGGATTTGATGCTCCGAGACACCCTCAACATTCGCCAAGCATACAATCTAGAAAACCTATAATCACATCAATTACGTTTATTTTATAGAAGCATAGAGTTTTGTGGAATAGTAGCCATTTTAGTTACTGGGGGTGGGGGGAGGAACAAAGGATGATAATTTTTATTGCATTTTACTGTACATCACAAGGCCATTTTTATATAAGGACACTTTTAATAAGCTATTTCGTTTTTGTTATATTAAGTTGACTTTATCAAATACACAAAAGATTTTTTTGCATATGTTTCCTTCGTTTAAAACCAGTTTCATAATTGATTGTATATGTAGACTTGGAGTTTTATCTTTTTACTCTTTGCCATGGAACTGAAACCAGCAAAGGTTTTGTCTTGGCTTGGGCTTTTTGTTTTGTTTTTTTGTTTTGTTTTGTTTTTTTACAAAAGAAAAAATATATATATACACACACTTAAGAGTTTACAGATTCGTTTAAGTTGACAATGAAATGTGAAGTTGGTCCTAGTTTACATCTTAGAGAGGGGAGTGTACTTGTGTCTGTTTCATGTGCCTGAATATCTTAAGCCACTTTCCCAGAAACTGTGTCTTACAGGATAAGTGAAAGGCTGTTATTTAGGTTATACATGTTTGGCAGACATGACATGTTTGCTCTGTTAACTCAGAGGCTCACTGCAGAAATCTGAAGTCAGTGCTATGCATCTTTGTGTAGCTAGTGCATCTCCTTGGACACCTGGAAGGAGAGAGCACTTTTTCTAGTGCTGAGTTAGACATCTATGGTATCAGTTATTTTTGCAGAACGTGTGCACAACCCTGAATTATATTTAGTCTTGGCAGGTAAGTTTAAGGGTACTTTTGATCTATTTATAATGAATTCACAATGCCTATACATGTTAGATGATTTAAAATTTAAAATCTCTTACATTGAAAAACATTGAAGTTCATCTTGAAAAAAGCATTGAGGTGTGCATGGAGGTGATTTATTTTTAAACATAACATTTAACCTTACATAGGGAGGGGAGTGCATAACCAGATATGAGCTGTACCAGAAGCATAATTGTAAAGTGTAGATCACCTGCATATGCAGATGTTTTAGTATTCTTTGTTTCCTTCTCAGACATGGCATTTTCTTCTTCTAAATTTCAATGATATAATTCTCCACCAGAAATGTAAGACTTTCTAAAATATTTTTTAAATTTAGCTTGCGCTTTTGAATTTCAGGAGAATCATAATTTAAGAAAATGTTCACAAAAAAGACCTTTACAGATCCCAAACACTTGGGCTTGATGACCCTCTTTTTTATGACCCTAGAATAAACATTTGAAGGCAGAGTATGATAGAAAGCATCAAACATGGAACAGTATTTCACTAGGCATTTTGGAAACCTACTTTATTGTATCAAGGCAATTGCCATTGTGGACGTTCCACTGCTGTTTGTAAGTTGAAAGACTGACTCTCAGAGGATATTTTTTTTCCTTTTAATCTGATATGAATTAATACCTGGATATTTAATTACCACTTACTAAATCATGGGGACAAGAGAGTATAGAATGGAAAAAGTCTCTTGTATCTAAATCTTCAAATATAGGAATCCCTTGTAACTTAATTGCCTATAGTCAACCACTGGATCTCAGTTTGCATCAAGTATTTAAAATCTGAATTTTTAAAATGTACTGCCATAGTATGTCAGTACATCATTGTTAAATTGAATCAGATAAAGAAATCTTCAGTTCCTGGTTATTTGGGCCATTGCATCATGGACTATATAATACAATCAGATTATTTTATACCTAGACATCTTTGAATTACACCAAAGAACCTGAAATTTAGTTTTGGTTAAGTTATTTATTTATTCCATGCACCATTTTATTTCCCTTTTTAAGGTCTGGATGAGACTTCTTGGGAAGCCTCTAAAAACTTCACTGTAGGCTACGTTGGGCATTAGAAGCCAGAGCACTCCTCCTCCAGGCTCCTTCCCAGTGTCTAGAGGTGCTGTAGAAACCATAGATACAGCCAGGGGCTTCCCTAAGGCACTGCAGAGCTGGGCCAGGGGGCCGCTAGGCAGGCCCTAATTTTTTTTTTTTTTAATATTTATTTTAGAATCATGTCTTTCTGTATATTAACTTAGAAAATATCAGTAACATTTAGGATATAAGGTTTGAGGTCCGCCATCTTCCAAAAAAGAAAAAGTCCTGACTTGAGAAAGTACAAGTTAACCATACATCCTTTTTTTTTTCATACGTTTTAGGAATCTGTAGTGATATGGCTTAGAAAGTATAATGGCCTACTTGTTATCAAAATGTAAGTTCATGTGGAAAAGAATTTTGTGTGTGGGGGGAACCTGTAGGTTTAAAATAGTATGTCAGCCAACTGATTGAAAAGGCCTTGAATTGCTTTGTTTTTGAACCCACCCTCCTCTTCCTATGAGGAAGAATTGAGAGGGGACGCTTCTTTGTGTAAAATCTCCAAATTGGTGTTGTTGACTTTTGAGCTTGAACATTTTCAGACCTGATTAAAACTTGGTTTATTTTCTGTATCAAAAGAGGTTTAAGTGGTAACTAGTCTTATAACATGTATGTATCATATGTTTGTTCATCTAAGGCTTTTTAATCCAAATAAAAAGTTTGCAAACTGATTTGGCTTAACCAGTTCGGTGGTTCTGTTAAAATTTGTGTCAGACGTTTCAAGCAGGTTTAACTCCTACAAGCCTTGATCTTATGCTGACAGGGAAGCAGCTACCAATTTAGGGGAAGAGATCTCAGGCAGAAGCAAAAGTGTCCAGACACTGGTTCAGGGCTCACTGCATTAACACAGAAGCTGAATGTAGTAGTCACACTGCAACCTACCCAATGTGCTCCACACCAAGCCTCTGAGGCTGGCAGTCAGTCAAGGAATTCCTAACATGTCCTCAGCACAAGCAGAAATGCAACTTGAAGTTAAAACCAGAGAGAGTTACTGTTGGCAGAAGGTAAGGAAAGAAAGCATGTCCTGGATCATAAAGCAGTGTGTAACCCATTTCAAATAGCTGTCTGTGCCAGAAGAGATAGTGGCCCAGGTGTCTTTAATACCTTTGTAATCTCTTAAAATATGACCACACTTTAAATAGAAAGTATTAATAAAATCAGCCATTTTCCTCTAATATCACCACATATCCCTGGGGTTCTGTTCCCCTAAGCGTTTAGGGCTGTACTACCATCTATGCTCCTGAGCTTATTTTGAATGATTTTTGATGTATAGTTAAAACATTCCAGCTGAACACTGAGCAAACAAATACTGCTGAGTATTACTCTGTTCCTTTTGGTTTGGAAGTGTGCTAGGTCAGCTGAACAAAAGTTCAGAACTGAACAAATAGACGAATTCCATCCCCAAAATAGATGTATTCACAACTTGTAGATAAATATAGCCAGGAATTCCAAATGCAATACATGTATATGAAGACTAAAAACTGATACCACTCTAGTAGGAAATTGCTTTGGAAAACATGGGCCAAGTGTATATTTTTTGAAGAGGTAACTCAGTGTAAAAAAATGAAACTTAGAGAAAGACTGATGTGATTAAGTTATAATGTCAGATTTGGACACAAATTCCAAAACAGGACTGCTAGGTGAACAAAGTTACCATGTGCCTAACTAAGGTGCTTACCCTATCAATTGAGATTATAAAGCACTAAAGTGGAATTAGGTTTCTTCTGACAAATACTAATTCGGTTTTTGTCATTCTGGTTTTTAAAATTTGGGTTATTAAATTTTTGCCTTGACACTAGGGGGCTCTCAGATCTGTAATCAGCATATAAGAGCATTCATTGCTCTTTAAATGATTCAAATTCCCTTAAATAGTTCCAGTGACTGATAGGGAAGTCATAATATGTAGGAGGGTTTAAAATTTTTTTTGCAAAAATATAACTAGGAGAGTTAAAATTTTTTTTTTGAGGCAAAGTTAAAAACTTTGCACCTTAGGTAACAAAGATTAGTTCTTAACTCTAACATCCAAACTAATGTGCTCTGAAAGTATCTTCAATTTATAAAAATTTTTTTTTTCAAGAAAATTCTTGGGAAGGGCAACACAATTTTAGACTAATGATTCTGGGATGGAAGCAGGAGGGTGGGCAAGGGAAGGAAGCTATAGCAGGACACAAAATATTAGCTGATGGTTTTATTGGCATTTACAACTATTCTTTTGAAAAGGTATATATTGAGTGTATATAGAGAATATGTAATCTCTATATATATCAAATATTAAACTCTAAAATGGGGTGGGGGAACTTATGACATAAGGCCGCATAATAGAATCAAACTGCAATTTTAATTTCTTAAGTAGCAGTCTAATCACTAAAATGTCAGGTTTGGTTCACCAGGAGTTCTTCAGGTGACAAAAGCACACACGAACCACTTTCCCTGGTGCTGATGGTCACACTCAAGCCATCTCTGAGCAGTGACTCTTGAGCTTGCTGTACGTAGTACTTTTAATGAGATGAGTAGTTAGTGGCTATTAATACTGAATTAGTTCTAACATAAATGGACTTAGAAAATAATCCCTAGAAAAATTTAGGAAGGGGTATGTTTGTGACAGAGATCAATACTTGATACCCTGTGGCGTTAAAGTATCTGCTTCATAAAAATAGAAACTTTTGAAATTTAGTCTTAATATGTAGATATTTTGTTTGAAAAGATGTTAAACATGAGTATCTAAGCATGGGAAGATGACTTTGTTTTTTAATACCAGCTGTCCCAAACTTATTCTGGATCAAATTGCAAAATCTCTGCCAATAAACTGAACCTCTGACTTAGCTGAAGTGTGACTGCTTTTACACTGTTAAGTTTCACTTTCTTAGGGAAGGAGCTTCCGCAGCTGGGTGAAAGCAATGTCTTTATCACAGAGGGGTGTGAAACCTGTTGCCCACCTATTCCTTGTATATTAGTGGAGCCAGGAAAAGGAAGGGGTTATCTGTTCATAAGAGGCACTTAATGTGAGTAATATGTTGCCAGTCAGGAATTCCCATCACCCTAGCAAAATGTTTATTTACAAAGGCAGCTGGCAGGCATGTAATCTGCATAATTATCCTGGTTACAATGATCTTGTATCAAACAAAACTTTTACGTCTTATTTTTATGTCCATGATTAATTATGAATTCCACAAAAAAAGGAAATAAGGTTACAATTTGTTGCCTAAAACAAAGGAAATCACAAACAATTCAGACTGCACTGAAAAGCACTGTGATCCTTGAATTGTTTGGGAAATATTTCAAGAAATACTTTCAATGGCTGGGTATGTTAGTAAATAATTTTCCCACATGTGCTGTCCCACAGTGACTTGGGGAAGTACTCAAGCAGAGACAGGAAAACTAAAAATTTTTTGTAAAGGCTGTGTAAGATATCTGAAAGGTACATTTTTAAAGGAGCGGAAATCAGTAGTAAAATTCCATATTCACTTTGTTGACTGCTGAAGTTCAATCTCTGATGCATCTTCCAGCCTTCTCTGATATTGTCTTTCTGAGGCTTTTCTACGGTAGACATCATCTGTATCAAACAAAAGTTTTACTTAGGTTTTTAAGAAACTGAGGAATTAAAAATACCCAGATCTGAGTATTTAACCAGTAGTCTAGATCTGTCACCTACTTCTGAATCTCAATGTTTAACTCAATGCCAAACTTAATTCAAAACAAAAAGAGTTAAATGAGGACTATGTTAATGGCATTCTGCACTTTAATAACAAGATAAGAGTCTGTGTCTTCAAAGATAGGATCATGTCCTAGCATGTCTCTTAATGTTTTAAGCCTTCCCTCACTTCCTTATCCCCCACAATTTCTATTCTCTCTGAAATCATCCATCTTAATTGAAACCTAGCCCCTTCAAAGGCCTTTCCTAACATGCAGCTCTCTGCTGCTCCCTCTCCTACGCCTGGGAACTCAAGGTGGGGTGGTGTGATGGGTTGTTCTCAGCAGCTGCTTTTCCAGCCACTGACTCTCCACCCTCTTTATTTGGGGCTTATGCCATTCGCCACTATCTTCTCTGCACTGGCCCCTGCGCTCCACTTCTCTTCAGTCACTAAAAACAGCATCTAGCTCAGGCTCCTTGATCCTGTTCTATGCCATCTTCCTAGACTGTAACACCACCACCCTCCACAGGAATGAAGTGCCAGCCTCTTTGACCTCCTCGCCTTCTCCAGACTTCTGCTACCCATTGCCAGTATTCTTCTAGAGTAATAATGCATCCATTCTGCCCGGACCACAGCCCTTACTACCTTTCTAGCCCTTCTATCCTTGGACCTTTAGCAACTTCTCCAGGCCTGAGGTCCCTCAGTCCCCTCTTGTTCTCTCTTCCTGCCCAAACCAGCTGAAATTTAGTCTCATTGATATCAACTTCTTGACATACCTTCAAAATCCAACTACAGATTAATTCAACGTATTTCTTTCTCCATACCTCATTGTTTGCTTTGAACTGTGGGACAAACTGATGCATCTTACTGGATCCACTGTGATGCGTGACAATCCTATTTCCTCAGCCATGACCCTGACCTTTCTTCACCCCCAAATGGCTATGAACTCTTTCTTCACAGAGAAAAATCATCAGTAAAGAACTCTCCCAGCTGACTTTCAAGAGCTACTTCTACTGTCCTGCTCTGATCCCATCCTCTCCCACCTTACCTTCTCACGGGCCAAGGTACCTCCAGCCTCTCTCCACCCCCTCTCTCCTGATCAGATATGCATATCTTCAAGTCTCTCCTGGTGGGGGAAAGGGGGCTTACCTCTCATTCGCACAGTCAAACTTTCTGAACCTCCTGTCTTCTGTGATAAATTTGCCTGGTTTCTCTCCTTGCCTCTCTGGCCACTCTCAGTCACCTTTAAAATGTTAGGGTTTGACTCTATCATCATAATCTGCTTGTGAGTGACGTACAATACCAGATCTATGGCCCAGATTTGCCTCCTGGGCTTCAGCTCTCCACCTCAGCACATCCAAAACAGTGTCCAGGATTGTCCTACCCATGTTCCCCCTGCCCCAATTGTCCTACCAGAAACCTCCACACCTCATCTCCTGAGTCCACACCAGCTCTGTCAGGGGTGTCTCTCAACTCCACCCACTTCTTCGCATCCCTTCTGATCCACCCTAGACCAGGCCACCATCTCAAATCTGAACAACCACACAGCCTAAGTGTTCCTGCTAATCTCTCCACAAGAAGCCATTGTGTTAATCCACTGCCGCTTAAAGTCCTTCAGTCTTTTTGGATACATTCTTGTTTCTCCAGTCCCTCAAACAGCACTTTCACACCAAGGCCCCTATGTCTACTCTTACCACTGGCATTAGACACTTTCAATACCACAAATGTTTCCCCCTTCTGACTGATATCTACTCAATCTTCAGGTCCTACCTGACATGGTAACTCCTCCTGGAAGCCTTCCCTACACCTTCTAGTCCTGCACCTAAGACTCCCATGTTCCCTTCACGTTCATCACAACAGTAACTGTCTTTATGACCTCTCTCCCCCATTAGAGCTCTTCTGGGATGGGGGACCCTCTGCCATATTCATTATATCCTCTCTCATCAGTGCCTATTGAATATTGATGAATGGATGAACAGAAGGGCTAAATGTCTCTAGAAAGCATTAAGATAACATTTTTTTTTTTTTTAAGGAGGGTCGGCAGTTCATCAGTGATAGTTTCTGGAGAGACAAAGTAGAAAGGATCTAGAGGTTCAGAACTTCTTTCCAGAAGATGAACTAGCCTGTCCAGAGCTCGTGCTCTACAAAGCAATGCCAGGCATTCTTTTCACAGAGCTGGGCCCTAATGCCAATGACTCTGCCTGTAAAGACAGTGGTAATTAGCTAAGCTGGGCAGACCAGGTCCTTCCACGCCTGAAGAGTCCAGAGGACTGGCCAGTTTACAGGAGTTTCCATGAATCCTCAAGATCCCTTCTACTGTGCAGTGAGCAAGTCTGTTCCTTAGGCCAAATGACACTAGCAGGCTTGAAAGGAGGGCGTCCTGAGTAGAGTCACGTGCCCCGCCCTCAGCGCACAGAAAGGGTTTCAAGCCAGGACGCCAAAGCGCCTTGAAGGTCCTACTAACAAGAGAGCCGTGACGGGTCTCGACGGTCCAGAGAACAGAACCGTACTTGCCCTTCAGACCAGGGTAAGAGCAGCTGAGCGCTCTGGGTGGAGCAAGCGGTCTGCAACCTAGGACTATCCCCCAGGAAAGTCCCCACGCCTCCTCCTGCCTTCCTGAAATGCAAAGGAGGCTGCTGCATCCCCACTTACAGAAGGTCTCCTGGCCCACGCGTACTCTGATCATGATCCACTCCATCACTCCTCCCAGGACAAAAAAGAAGGGCAGAAATCTGTAGACGCCGAGTCGCTGCTTCCCGGGCACCTGCTGCAGGGCCCGCCTCACCTGGGCTCTGGAGAACATGCCCTCCGAGGTCGTGGAGAGGGAGGGGTGCGACGGAACCGAGAGCGACGAGGGCTGCGCCAAGAGAGACGTCAAGGATGCCTCGCCAGCCCCGGCAGAGTCCCGGGGTCCGGCCGCCAAGGACCCGCAGCCTGCGCCACCTCCCGGAGCGAGGAGCTCCGCGGACGCAGAGCCCGGCGCGGCTCCACCAATCAGAGCACGGCGGGGCGCGGGGAGTACCAATAGCATGCGCCGGAGCACGCATGCGCCGTGAGCCAGCCCGGCGGGCGGCGGCCGACGCAGGCGCCCAGCCCGGCAGGCGGGGCGGCAGGGGGCGGGGCCTCCCGCGCGGCCCCCGCCCCCCGCCCCGTACAGCCGGCGCCGGAGTCGGTGGCCGGACGCTTTCCGCCCCGCCACCGCCATCTTTTTTCTTTATGACCCTCTCTGATGGACCAAACGTGTACCGCACCATAATCTAAAAAACGATTAGGCAACCTCTTGTACTTATCTCGCAGTCGTGATTGGTAACTAGGCTTCTAAAAATAGCAATTCGATATGCATCGCCGAAAGCTCAACCTCATCATCATCACAAAAGTCTGGGTAAGAGTCTTGTGACAACCCTAAAATTAATAAAAGCTATCCTGTGTGGGGCACTACCGCTAGACAGGGACTGGCAGGTGCTTTTTAAGCATCGTCTTATTCACAATCGCAGAAGAGCAGACGGCTCAAGAGCATGGGCCTTGTCAAAGCACATGCCTTTAGTTGGTCTGTGCCTCAGTTCCCTACACAAAATGGGGACCTTCTTCTGATGCTGTTAGGATTTAGGTAATACAAAATAAGCACTTAACACAATACCTGAGCAATTAACAGTAGCTATGTGATTGATGATTTATTGAGCCCTAGCTCTTTCTGTGAACCTTGCCTCTATTTTCATCATCTTTCACAGATGGAGAACTGAGAAGTTAAGAGGTTAAGCCAGGCTGAAGCAAAGCTCTGACTTCCGAGCTTTTACTCTCAATGAGTTGCTGTGATTGTTGAAGTTGTCTGTAAGGGGCTATCAACTCATTAACTAAAGCTTTTAAAAAAAAACCTGGGGAGTATCTTTAAGGGAGACAGCTTTTAGACAACTCAAAGTCTAATGAAAAATAAGAACCAATGTAAGTCTGGTGATGTGGACAATCTACAAAAACAGGCTGGAAAAGAGGGTGCAAGCAGGACTCATGGAAAAGGGTCATAGAGTCTGTGGCTGGACAGCCAGGCAGCAGCTGCTCTGCCTGTGTAACTTGCCTTCTGGGGTCAACCCCCCCCACACACACACACACACCTGCTTAGTGCTCACTCCTATTTCTCATGGTGGCTCCAGGGGACAAATGCATCAGAGGACCCAGCTCCCTTCCCAGAAGAGACTTGCATGTGGCCAGTTCCCCAGTGCCCGCCTAGCTCACTGGGGCCCACAGGAGAGCACAGTCACCCACCCACGGGCCCACCCTTAGGCCTCCATCCTGCACCAGTACCTGGCCCCGAGTCTGTCGCACTGTAGGACTTCAGCCAAGGTACAGTGGACATCTGAATATATACACACGTCCTTAGGAAACAGCATCCGAGATGGCAAGCTACCCACCAACAGGCCCACCCGGGATGGGCCAGCCTCCTCAGGACCCAATGCAAGAAATGGTACGCATGGCGGTCTCAGGAAACGGACCCGAGTAGGAGTAGCGAGGGTGGCGTGGTTCCAGCAGGAAAGAAGAGTTTCGTTGGAAGGTCTGACGATGTTGCTGGAGGACAGCAAAGCATCTCAAGAGAGGGCCTGCGCGGGGCAAGCTAGGAGTGGGGCAGGTAGGTGCGGCCATTCCGAGGTCAGAGGCATCGACCCCTGGCCCACCGCCCGAGAGCGCGAGGCCCAGGCGTCCTGAGTTACGACGGGCCACCCGGGCGAGGTACAGGGTGGGAGAGAGCAGTGGCTGCTTCGGCGGACGTTGGCCGCGCTGCGCGCCTCACCTAGCCAGCGTGGGGCCTGCGGCGGGGCTTGGGGAGGGGCGGAGGAGCCGAGGTCGGGAGGACGAGGGGTGAAGGAAGGGATGGCCGGACCCGAGGGCGGAGACAGAGAAAAAAGGCCGGGGCCGGGGCGCACCCGCCGCGCTCCGGGCCGCTCTTCTCCGCACCCCGGCCGTCCGGGGCCCCGTAGGGACGGCTGTGCTCAGGCCCTCCGACCTCCCCCGGGAGGACACAATGCGCCGCCATCGCTCCCGTGGCCACCGAGGGGGGGCGCAGGGTCCTCCTCGCCGCTCCGCAGGCTCGGGGAGGGGGCCGGGGTGGCCGCCGCGCCCCGCCCCAGGACGCCCCGCCCCCGGGCCGAGGGGCGCGCCCATTGGCTGGCCGGGCTCCGCGGGCTTCTCCCATTGGCCGGCGCCGGTGAGGAGCACGCGGCCACCGTGGCGGGCTCGCGGCCGGAGGGCGGTGGGCGGACGGCCGGGCCGAGGGCTGCGCGGGCTGCGGGCGGCGCGCATGGCGGGCGCGGGGCTGCGAGCGGCCGCTCGGCTCTGGCTGCCCTGCCGCGGCCACGGCAGGCCGCGCGCCGCCTCGTCTTCGCCCTCCTGCCCCGGCTGCGGGCCCCCGGGCCCCGGCTCGCACTGCCCGGGCGCCCCGCGCCCCGCGCCCACCCCGGCGCCCGCCGGCGGCGCCGGCCTCAGCGCGGACCTGTGGACTCGCTACCAGGACATGCGGAGGCTGGTGCACGGTGGGTGAGCCGGAGGGGCGGCCCCGCGCGGCCGGCGGACGGAACGCGCTCCAGGCACCGCCCCCGGGCCGTCGGGGCGCCGCTCTGCGGGGGAAGCGCCCAGGTGGGCTCGCCGCGGCCCCGAGTGTTCCCGGCTCGGTCCGCAGGACCTCGGGGTTCCTGAGGCGAGTGCCGGAGTGCGGGGCACCCGCCGTCTGGTCCCCGCGATCGCGCCTGCCTGGAGGCCGCGGCGGAAACAGTCCCACCCCCTCGTCCTCCTAGGAGCCCTGGCCGGGGCCGCGGTCCCGGGGACAAAGCCAGCCGGCGGCGCTGGCCTGAGCCGACAGCGACTAGACTTTCAGACACCTTTAGATCATGCCCTGGAGGCCCGGAGCACGCAGCCCAAAGGGGGAGGGCAGTGGTTGGAGAAACAAGACCAAGTCGCCCCAGTCTCTTGGAACCAGAAGGGTTGCTGCGGTCCTCGCCAGGCCACTAAACCTCCTCTAGCCTCCTCTCTCTCTCTCTGCAAAATGGGCTGAGAAAGCCTGAAGTCCCCTCCCAGGGTGGGACTGGCTGGGGAGCCCTGGTGAGGCCAGAGCTGAAAATGCTGATATGTGTTCAGGTGTCCCCTGGGGCCCTGCCTCTGCAGCAGACAGATGTGGTTTGGGTCTTGGCCCTATCACTGACCAGCTGGGTGGCGCTCAGCAAGCCTCGCTCTCAGATCCCCAGTGTCTTAGGGCATAAAACTCCCTAAGTTTTACGGAGGCCTCTGCCACAGGGTTTTGATGATGACTTGGAAAGAAGGGGCAGGGGAACTTTCAGAGGAGCACCCCGGGGGTGACAGGATTTTCATTGTCTGGTAAGACAGAGTGGCCTGTCTAGAAGATTCCACCCAACTAAATGGTGGATGCCACTCCAGCTGTGTGGAGACCTGGAAGTGGTGGGTGAACCAGACTCACCTCTTGAGAAGCTGAAGGCAGAATAGTTAAGACCCCTGAGGAACGATGGTTTTACAGCCCATGGGCTTCTTTTGGGGTGCCACCCCCACCCTCAGTGGAGGGAGCAAGCCTAGGATGCTATTTAAGGTGTCTTTGCTCTGGGCCTGGAGAAGACCTTCTACAGAGCAGCTTGAGAACCGTGCCTCATAGGTGTGGAGGGAGGGACATAGGGCGGTCTCTTGGGCTTTGTCTTCCAGGGTCCACGAGGATTTTCAAATCTTCACAGAGACCCTTAAACTCCTCTTGATATGAGAGGGGCAAGGTCATTTCCAAGTTGCCAGGATGAGTTCTAGGATTAGCCAGGCTTGAACCCTAACTCTTCTCTTCTTACTGAGTTTTATAGGGAAAATTCTTGGCATTGGGGCATATGTTGGGCAAAACTGCCAGGGAGCAGGCCATCTCTTCTTCCTCTGACACCTCAGCCTGGTAACATTGGAAGGCTAAGCTGAGGACCAGAGTGATTAAGGCAGGTGGGGTGATCAAATGCAAATCTCGACTCCATTGCCCACTGCTGGATGGTTTGGAAAAAGTGACTTTACCTCCCTGAGCCCCACTTTCTTTCTCTGGGGAAAGAGAATTAACTGTGACCACCTACAAGACTGGAGTGACCACTGAACAAGATGAGCAAGTGCATCCAGCAGCAGCTGGAAGGGTGACACTCACAAGTCAGTTTCATATGCTATGGGAAGGGATTGGCCTTGGAACTTGGATCCCTGAGCAGGCAACTAGGGAACTAGTAGCTGAGGAGACAGGAGGGTGAGGCCTAAGCAGTGAGACCAGTGAACATAGGCGGCCATTCCCAGTGAGGGGCACATCTTCCTCACTGGCTCCATGAACCACAACAGCCCTGTGGAGGGGATCAGGACCTCATGGCTCCAGAGTTATGATTTTTTCAGTTCAGAAATCGGGTCAGGAGGCCAGGCTCTGTGGGCTGCTTCCTCATCCTGCTTTGTTCCTGGGAGGATTGTCCATCCGTGGGAACATCCTCAAGGGCAAAGGTGATAGATTGGACTTGGCTAGAACTATGCCAGCACGGACTACACCACCAAGCAGACCCCTCCACTCCTGGGGGCTACTGAACATTGTACCAAGAGTCACAGTTGGTACCCAGAAACTCAGGACCATGGGGAGTTGAAGGCCCAGGATCCTATTGACACCAGATGAGGGAATCTCAGAAGCAGCTTCCTGGAAAACTGAAATAGCTGTTTCTCACATGCACTCAAGTGAGAAGTGTTCTGTCTGCACCCACGAGTCATCTTCAAAGCAGCTGCTCTGTGCCAGGCCTAGGTTGGCCTGGGGCAGCCAGAGGAACCAACCACACCTGTTCCCCCACCTACATCTTAAACTTGGATCCAAAGAAAACGGGGTGGGGGCAGAGCCTATGTTCCAAACGGGCCTCCAAGGCAAATGCTTGCAGCATGGGGGCTCATGGCCACAGGGCTTCTGCTTCAGGGATCCTGACTGCTTGTGGCTGAGACAGGAATTCCCTAGAGGCTTGGGCTGTTTGGACTTCAGCACAGGCCAGAGGTTTTAGAAAAGGAGCTCCTGCAAGGTGGTGCTCTGTGCAACTAGTCCTGCCTGCTCCCCTCTCTACTTGAAATCCCTTGGGCAATTCAGGGAATCCAGAACAGGGAGGTGACCGACTCCAGAGGTGCATTTAGTTTGCCACAGGTGCAGAGTGAGAATACTGCACAGAGGACATTCCATATGACCCTTTTAGTGATTCTTTAGATTGGCACAAATTTTATTTCCTCTTTAGAGACAAGGGAACTGAGCTCAAAAGGCGAGGTGACTTTCCTGAAATCACAACCATGAGAAGGAGGAATTGGTCTGGTCTCTGACTTTAAAGCCCATGCCCTTTTCCCATCCACCGCCCCAACTGTACAGATGGGGGAAACCAAGGCAGATAAGCCTGGGACCCCAGAGCCTACTCTGCATGATGTCCCACTGAGCCCCTCTAGAGTAGCCAGGGCCCTGGGATAACTGTGACCACATCCTCAGAGGAAAGGTAATGGCCCAGAACCTGACATCACACGTTCCGCCTGGCATAATTAGCAATGTTCCCCGGCTAGAGGCAGCAAATGTTATTACGTGAGCTGGCAGGCAACTGCAATCCAATTAAAGAGGCCTTGCTGCAAAGACTACAGTAAGTGCTCAGGGCTGGGAGCCTGAGCAGCAGAGGGAATACTCAATACCCCCCACCATGATAACGTTCCTAAGACCCAAACCCAGCTTTAGGCAAGGTGGAAAAGATTGACACATAGCCGATGTGTGATAGGGCTTATGGGAGCCCGGAGGATGCTTGTGCTTGGTGCACCTGGTGGGCTGCAGGTGATGCTGTAACCCAGGACCCATAGGTAGGAGCTTCAGCCAGCTCTGCCTTACCCCAACCATGTGACCAAGGGCACATGACTTCTCTCTGAGCCTCAGTTTGATTATCTGCAGCATTGGGCTAAGACTACACATCCTGGGGTGCTCTTGAGCTCAGTAAGCATTTGATGCTTCTGTGATCATTGTCTTTCTCATACTTGCATCTCCCTCTAGACCTCCTACCCCCCGAGGTCTGCAGTCTCCTGAACCCAGCAGCCATCTATGCCAACAACGAGATCAGCCTGCATGATGTTGAGGTATATGGCTTTGACTACGACTACACACTGGCCCAGTATTCAGACTCACTGCACCCAGAGATCTTCAGTGCTGCCCGTGACATCCTTATTGAGCATTACAAGGTAAGGCAGGCTGAGCAGGGAACCCAGGCCCTCAGGGCTGGTTGGGAAGGTGGCTGAATTGATCCCCCAAGGCAGCTGCCCAGCCAGCAGGCCTGGCAGTGCCACTGACTCAGGCCTGGCCCACTTTCCCCCGACAGTACCCAGAGGGTATTCGAAAGTATGACTACAACCCCAGCTTTGCCATCCGTGGCCTCCACTATGACATTCAGAAGGTGAGTAGCTAGTCCACTGACTCCCTGCCCCCTCCTGACTGGATGTGTTTCAGGGCCACTTCCTTAGCACCCCTATCCCCTGTGGGGGAGACTCCTCATCTGTCTTCCACCTTGGCCTCAGAGCTGTAGCTTCCTCTTGGCGTGTACATGATCTCCTTGATACCATCCAATTGGGGCTGGAAGAGGCTGGCTCATGGCCAATGGCAAATTCCTTTCTCACTGCCTGTCCCACTCCCCTGGTGCCTCCAGAGCCTTCTGATGAAGATTGACGCTTTCCATTATGTGCAACTGGGGACAGCCTACAGGTCAGCCTACCCTGACCCCACAGCAGCCCATTCCAGATCTACATTGTCCTTCCTAACTGCACTGTCCTCCACCCTATGGGGCCTGGGATCAGGACCACTTTGGATCGATGATATCTGTGTGCCCACCCAGGGGCCTGCAGCCTGTGCCAGATGAGGAGGTGATCGACCTATATGGGGGAACCCAGCACATTCCACTGTACCAGATGAGCGGCTTCTATGGCAAGGTACTCACTCTGCTGCCGCTGCCCAGGGAAGCCCTGGGGAGGCTGTGCCCACACCCCAGTGGGCCATCCCTGACCCATAGGCTACACCCCTCTGCCAGTATCCCCAGGTAGATTTGGAGCCCTTGGTCTCTAGAGCTGGGAGTTGTGGGGCCAAAGGGGTTGCTGAGGCGGTGGCTCCCTCCCCAGGGTCCCTCCATCAAGCAGTTCATGGATATCTTCTCACTGCCGGAGATGGCACTGCTTTCCTGTGTGGTGGATCACTTCTTGGGCCATGGCCTGGAGTTTGACCAAGCACACCTCTACAAGGACGTAACGGTGAGAATGCTAGGCCTGCTTGGGGTAGCAGAGAGGGCAAAGTCCAGCCACAGCAGACCAGGCTGTCCTGGCCCCACTGCACCCTCACTGTCCCTCCCCTGCCCCCAGGATGCAATTCGAGACGTGCATGTGAAAGGCCTCATGTACCAGTGGATCGAGCAGGACATGGGTAAGGGTGGACAGTAGCTGCGGCATATCCGGGCAGGGTGCGGGGCTGGTTTTCACAGAGCATCTCCTCCTGTTAGAGAAGTACATCCTGAGAGGAGACGAGACGTTTGCTGTCCTGAGCCGCCTGGTGGACCATGGGAAACAGCTGTTCCTTATCACCAACAGTCCTTTCAGCTTCGTGTGAGCACTGCTCCCCCGTGGGAGGAGGGAGCAGGTTGGGGGCCAGGTAGGGGTGGGCAGGCCTGAGCTTCCCTCAGACCGCCTACCACTCGTCCCATCTCTGCCCAGGGACAAGGGGATGCGGCATATGGTGGGTCCCGACTGGCGCCAACTCTTTGATGTGGTCATTGTCCAGGCGGACAAGCCCAGCTTCTTCACCGACCCACGCAAGTATGGGCCTGGCAGGGTTGATGGGACCAGGGAGCGGGACTGGCCTCTGCTCACCACTCAGTATGCTTGGGGGACATCCCCTTGCTGGCGTGTGGTTCACATGAGTAGGTGGGCCTTTGCTGAGTGGGGTGGTGCCTGGCTTGTGGTCTTGCCACAGACTGGAAATCAAGGCCTTTACTCCCACCCCACCCTAGGCCTTTCAGAAAACTTGATGAGAAGGGCTCCCTCCAGTGGGACCGTATCACCCGCCTGGAAAAGGGCAAGATTTATCGGCAGGTGAGGATCATCTAGGTGGGAGGAGCACCTGGTGGGGGCCACAGAGCTAACCAAAGCCCGAAGTGGAGGGGGCAGTGGCACGACCTTCTAGACCCTGACCAGCCACCACACATCTACCATGTGTCTGTCCCCTTGCACCACAGGCCTGTATCTGGGGCACCAGGGAATGGCATTCAGGGCACAGGCCTGGGGAGTATCAAGGGCTTAGCTTCTGGGCCAGGTTGCCTGCATTTGAATTCTAACTACACTTCTTGATAACAGAGGGGGTATCTGGCCAAATTATTTGGCCTCCCTGTGCCCTGCTTTCCTCAAAGATATAATACTTGACTTGAGTTGTGTCAAGGCCTTAGACTGGCTGGGCATTTGCTAAGTGCCCAGTAAATGCCACTGTTATTACTTAGGGCTGAGCACTCTGTTTGGGGTCCCTGAGTTGGGCTGGCATGGGTAACCCACAGGCGTCTAGGAAGATTCCCTTTCCTGGCTGGCTAGGAAGATGAGAAAGAGCTTGGTGTGGGTGTGGGTTGGGAGGGGGGGTGGCTCTGAGCATTTGGCCCTGGATGGAATGCGGAAATCCTGGCTGAGCTGGTGAGCTGGGCTTCTTGGGGCAGGGGATTCAGAAGCTGGGGGAGGGGGAAGCCAGCAGTTGGGCCACTGGCACAGCCACAGGGAGCAGCTTCAAGGTACCCAGTATGAAGACCCAGCCTGCAGGCGGTACTCACACTCCTGCCCACTGTTCAACCTCTGTTGGCCCTCAACTATCCAGCCCCTCCCCAGGGTGCAGGCTCTTCCCCTCAGCTCTGAGGGTGATGACCTCCTTTGTCTAGGCATCTCGGCTAAGCCTGAGGAGGGTCATGCACCTTTGTGGGGGAACATGTGACTGTGGCAGCTTTTAGATTTTTCCTTATACATGCTGTTCTGAAGGGGTGGGGGGTGGGGCGTGGAATCTTACTTGGTTCTCATCTTTCTTTGCTCTCTCCACCTCTCCTTCCCTCTCCTGTTGTTGGAACCTCAGACTGTCCTTGCTGACTCAGCACCTGCACCTCAAGATTCTTTTGATTTATTCAAGGCACAACCTCTCTGCCCATCATACTTCCCTCTTCAGAGGGGTTCCCTGCTCCTCAGCCTCTCCACTCAAGTGTATTTCAACAGTGAAGTCTTTCACAACCATTTGTACCTCCATGCCTTTCATCTCCCATGGCCTCTCACATGCCTGGGCTTCTCTAATAACTCCTTTTTGCTGACTCTCGTCTCTCAACTGGGTGCAGGCTCCTGCCTGTGGCTGTTGCACTTCCTGCTCGTTCCCCCTCCCCCCGTTTCTGCTCCCCTAAGAGCTTCCACTGCTGTGTTTGAGCCTGGCTGAGTGTTTTCATCGTTTCTCCGGCTTTGGAGCAGGAGGGGCAGATGGCCTCACAGTGAGGTCTGCCATTGGTCTGCTGGGTCCCTCTGGGCCCAGGCTGGAGAGGCTAGGAGGACTTCAGGGCTGTGAGGTTGCTGCTGCAGTTTGTTTCCCACAAAGAGTGGACTTAGTCCCTAGCCTGGGGTGGGTGTGAGGCCACAGGGTGGGAAGACCCCAGGGGCACAAGGCACAGTGCCAGGCCTGTAAGAGATCTTCCTGCAGCAGGCAGACCTCCTTCCTGAGCACGAGGGGGAGGTGACAAGGGCCAGAGCCAAGAGGGGACAGCAAAGCCGCGGGAAAGGGCAGCCCAGCATCCGGCTAGAGGGACCTTGCTGCCTCTGGGGATTCAGGAGGACTGGTAGAGAG
This sequence comes from Cynopterus sphinx, assembly GCA_030015415.1. Lineage (NCBI taxonomy): Eukaryota > Metazoa > Chordata > Mammalia > Chiroptera > Pteropodidae > Cynopterus > Cynopterus sphinx. The sequence continues at coordinate 115,950,464 of CM057381.1, forward strand.
CCAGGCGTGCTTCTGGCAGCCCCGTGGGAGCCCTTTTGGTACACTGGCCTCAGCAGTGTCCCCCTCTGTTCCCCCAGGGAAACCTATTTGATTTCCTGCGTCTGACGGAATGGCGCGGCCCCCGTGTGCTCTACTTTGGAGACCACCTCTACAGCGACCTGGCGGTGAGGAGGGCAAGACTGGGTCACAGGGGAAGGGAGGGAGCCCCCCAGCTGGTGCTGAGCCTCGTCCCCCACCCTGCCCCAGGACCTCATGCTGCGGCATGGCTGGCGCACCGGCGCCATCATCCCCGAGCTGGAGCGGGAGATCCGCATCATCAACACGGAGCAGTACATGCACTCGCTGACGTGGCAGCAGGCGCTCACGGGACTGCTGGAGCGCATGCAGGTGCGGAGGCGGGGTGGCCGGGTGTCCTGGGGGAGAGACCGGGCCCGCCACCTGGTCGCGTACCCAACGTACACCTCGTCTCCCCCAGACCTACCAGGACGCCGAATCAAGGCAGGTGCTGGCTGCCTGGGTGAGAGAGCGGCAGGAGCTGAGGTGAGCAGGGCAGGCCAGGGCAGGAGTCTCAGGCCCAGCCCCATCCTGTGCGGCCGCTCAGATGCCCCGCGTCCCCTTCCCCAGGTGCATCACCAAGGCCCTGTTCAACGCTCAGTTTGGGAGCATCTTCCGCACCTTCCACAACCCCACCTACTTCTCTCGGCGCCTTGTGCGTTTCTCCGACCTCTACATGGCCTCCCTCAGCTGCCTGCTCAACTACCGCGTAGACTTCACCTTCTACCCACGCCGTACTCCCCTGCAGCACGAGGCACCACTCTGGATGGACCAGCTCTGCACCGGCTGCATGAAGACACCCTTCCTCAGCGACATGGCCCACATCCGCTGAGAGCAACTTTATTGTCCAGAACAGGCCTCAGTCCCCCCTGCCCCGCCAACTCTGGGCATCTGTCCAGACAGGCAGTAAAGTGGGTTGCCCTCCTGCTCGAGCCTCTGCTTCAGCTCCAGGCATGTCACTTGACCTCAAGGATCCTCTGGGTGTCAGGGAAGTCCTCCAGAAGTGAGTCCTGTGGGGGGGACTGCATGTAGCTGGGCTGAGACCAGGCCCTAGGCCCATTCCCACACCCCCCTGCCCCTACACTCACATCGAAGGGCTCACAAAAGGTGTCATGGCTGCCAAAGACTGGGTTGGGGACAGAGACCAGGGTTGGGCTGGTCCCTTCCTGCCATGGGGAGAAGTCATCATCAGCATCATCTTCTGCCTAAGAAGAGAGGTGAGTGGTTAGGGGCTTTCAGCAAGACTGATGGACTCCACCCTACCCCTAACCCAGCCCTACCTGGAAAGCAGAGAAGCCAAAGCCCGTGGCCTTGGCTCGAGCACGGAGGTAGATGGCTCCAGCCACCAGGCCCAGCAGTGTTCCAGCTGCTACCACAGCCCCAATACCTGCTGCCACGGGTGAGGCCTCAGGTGCCACCACTGCCCGCTACAAACAAGGAGAGTGTCAAAGACCAGGTCCGAGCTGTCCCCTGACCCCTTGCAGCTCTGCCTGTCCCCCACCTACTCACAGGCTGTGGGGGTGCCAAGAGGGGGCTGGCCAGAGTATGGATGATGCCATTGAAGGCCATGATGTCCCACACGATGACATGACTAACCACAACTGCCCCTGGGGCCTGTAGGGAGACCAGAGTCAGGCCCAGTGGTGGGTGAGGGCCAGGGCCAACAGGGAAGGGGCAGTGACCAGACTTACCACAGGAGCCCAAGAACTGTTGCCAGTGCCCACATCATTGATGACAAGGCTGATGCCTGAGTGGGAGGGGAGCAAAGTGCCCTGGCTGATGTTGGTTCTCAGAAAGGTAGTGTTGGAGGCATGTAGCTCCAAGTCTGGGCCACCCAGCGTCTGTGGGCAAAGCAAAGGCCCTGTTGGCCTGGGCCAGCCAGAGGGAGCAGGATCAGGCCATATCCCTGCTAGTTACCATGTTGTCCACAAAGCCTTCATTGACAGGGACAAAGAGTGTCTTGTAGGTGAGCTCATCGTCCAGGAAATCCAAGAAGTCAAGACCTCGGGGAGTGGCATTGGCATAACCCAGCAGCATCTGGGAGGGTGGCGAGACAGGGCTGTGAGTGGGTTCCCTCCCCAGGGATCCCAGGTACTACCCTACACCCTTGGCCCCCTGCACACCCCGTAGAAGGTGGAGAAGTTGGTGGTGGCAGCCAGTACATCAAGTAGCTTCCCATTGCATGTGCTGGTCCCATCACCCACAAAGCCATCACGGCATCTGCAGGCCACATCTGTGGGAAAGAGGGTTCAGTAGGTTGGTGGATTGGTGGGAAGGGACAGCTGGAGAGTGAAGAAACATGGTTGGGCTGGCTGCACCTTGGACACGGTAACAGTAGGCATCCCAGCGCTCTGACAGATTCTTCCGGGTCCCTAGGCTGACTACGCCCACTTGACCATCACCACAGTCTGCCGCAGGGAAGACAACAGGGTGGGCAGCTGAGCTGTTGGCCAGCCAGCCCACAAGGCACAGGTGGAAGCCCAGCTGTAAGGACAGGAGAGGATGCTGAGACCCAAGGCCCAACTTGAAGGGCCCCCACAGTCTTGGCTCCATGTTCCTGGGCTCCACGCACCTGCTGGGCAGCAGAGAGCTGAGTGAAAGAAGCAAGGACAGCTCCCTGAGCTCCACATGCTGCCTCAGCCTCTGAGAAGTTAAGACCATAAGAGCCACTGGTGGCCTGGAGGTGGAAGACACCAGCCCGTTTCTCTGCAGAAGGGAGGGATGCGTGGTCAGCCAGAGACACTGAGGTGAGGCAAGGGCACAAGGAGTAGGCAAGGAAGCATACCCTGGAAGTGCAAGTCAGTGCACACGGCATCCATGTGACAGGGTGGGGGCTGGCCTAGACAGCGATCCACAGGTGGCTCAGGCTCTTCCAGACACTGCAGTCCATCACCCACGTAGCCAGCATGGCACACACAGCGCCGTTTGTTCTGGGGCAGGAGAGAAGGCAGGAACCTTTCAGGGACTGGGGGATTCATTCTGGGGCTTCCCTACCCAGCTGCTTGGCTCCTCCTGCTCACCGGGCCAGTGCTCAGGCAGTCGGCATGCTCGCTGCAGCCCCCCCGGTGGCTATCTTCACAGGGGTTGCGGGCTCTGCAGCTCCAGCCATCACCCTCATAGTCTGGCAGGCAGGCACAGGTGACCACTGTGCCTACCTGGCTGCAGTTGGCATACTCACTGCAGCCGCCACGCCCATCCTGGCATAGGTCTGCCACTGGGGGCAGGGAGAGAATGGTTGGATCAGGTGGCAGGAGAGGAGTGGGGCCTCCCACCTCACGTCCCCACCCACCTGCTCACCTGTGCACATGCGGCCGTCCCCTTCATAGCCCAGGCTGCACTCACAACTGTTGCCTGCACGGCATACTGCCTGGGGTGCACAGGGTGGTGCACACACAGGCTGCACTTCTGTCCCCCACCCCACATATCCAGGTTAGTAGCTGTCCTCCTGGATGCCCCCAGGTCCCCTCCCACCCACCTTCGGTCCCTCCATCTGCATGTGCAGTTGGGCATGCACTGGTGTGTGCCTGGTGGGCACAAGGACAAGGACCACTCACCCAGCTGTACCTCACAGCGTGGCCCAGTCCAGCCCTCATCACAGAAGCAGGAGCCAGAACCCCCAAGGCCCTCATCACAGTGGCCATGAGCGGTGCAGCGGCAGGCTAGAGAATGGGACAGGCAGGAGGATGGAATTAGCACATAGACCAAGGGAATGGGGTAGGGTGGGGCAGGGCGGGGAAGGACAGCACACCTTGGCAATGGGTCCCAAAGGCCCCCGAGGCGCAGAGTTCACAGGCTGTCCCAGCAAACCCCGAACGGCACCTACACTGCCCACTGCCGCTCATGCCGTCCATGCACACACCATGGTCACTACAGGGGTGGCTGGCACCCCCAGGACAAGCTAGGAGATGGAGTAGGAGAAGTGAAGTGGGGGCCAGGGCTCTCAGGATTCCCCACTCATGCATCTCCAGCCCAGCCACACACCATCCACCCTCCACCCATTGGCAGCCCAGCACCTCCCAGATGCAGCAACCCGCCCATGTCTCACTGCTACTGAGGACGCTCCAGCCCCCATGATCTGGAGAACACCCAGACCCCACCTCCTAGCACACCCTGCCAAGTTCTGCACCATCTACACAGCCACTCCACCTCTTAGAGCATTTCTCCTGGTAAAATCCACTCACCACCCCCCCAGACCCACCTCGCTCCTGAGTCTTCCAACGCCCCTCAGAAACAATAGGCAGAGCTTTCCCTTGGCTATCTTGAATTCTCACCTCTGCACTCACTGCCATAGTGACCAGGGCAACAGCTGGGCTTCCAGGTGGTAGTGACACAGTTGCGATGGCATCCCCTGCCCAGACCTTGGGGCTGGCCCCAAATGCTGCGCAGTGCCAAGGAGCGCAGTGGAGGGGACGTCCAGAACTTTGAGTAGTAGCGCCAGCAGGCCTGGGGGCTACCCTGGGCCAAGAGGAGCCAGGCTGCAAACTGCCTGAGCTTGGTGGTCCCTGGGCCCTGCCCAAACCCCCACCCAGCTCCCAGCCCCTTACCTGCTCCTGTGAGCCCTCAGGACAGGGAGGTTCCCGCCCACAGATACTGCAAATTTTCTGGAAGGAATAGAGGCCAACTCAGCAAAGTCAGGTGAATGGACAGTACAGGTGGGCTTGGGCCCCTGCCCATTCACCCCAGCCTCCCTCACCAGCCACAGTGGCCGAGTCTCAAAGCGGTCACAACGAGCACCAAGGCCAGGTGGTTCCAGCAGCTGGTCGATGCCGTAGGCCAGGCCACCCTCAAAGGGCAAGTGCCGTTGCACAATGTGGGCATCATCCTCACCCACTACGAGTTCACCCTGCAGGTGGAGGATATGGGGCATATGGGGGTCACAGGTGTGCTGCAGCCCCCTGCGCCCATGCCAGGGCCCCTGCTTCCTTCCCTCATTCAAGCTTTCTCTCCAGACTTACTGGCCGGGCAGGGCTACAGGAGAAGGAGATGGGAGTCCCATGCATGGTGCGGAGTGGTCCCAGGTTGGGCAGGTCAGATGCCAAGGCCTGAGCAGATGGAGCCACGGTTGGAGTATGGTAGGCAGGTTGCCACTGGCAGGCAGTGGGGACCAAGGTCTAGAGGTATGCCCACCTCGATGTTGCGGATCACATGGCCCCGCAGAATGGCTGCCAGCTTGTCACGGTGGTCCTCATGGTACAGCCAGGCCTGGCGATCGGGTGGCAAGGCTCGCAGGGCAGAGTCTGTGGGCCACAGCATTGTGAAGGGTCTGTGGGACACATCTCGAAACAGGGGCAGGAGACCAGCCATCTGGGGAGGAGAAGCAGAGGTACGGTAATCACAGCCTAGTCGGAGCCTGGTGGGCAGAGGTAGTGGGCTGAACCCAGAAATGAGGAAGGGGCTCCGGGGACGAAGCCACACCTCTGCCATCCCAGGCCAATATTACACGTGGACGTATATACATGCAGGCTAAACCTCGACTGCTGTCCGGCATGCAGGCCCAGATAGCATGCCCTTGTGCTCCTGCTGGGAACGCATGCACAATGGCATCGCCTCTGCGCAGATGTGCTCAGTCACGCAGAGGACAGGTGACAGGTGAGCGTATACACAGCTGCACACACATTTGGCAGTCGCTCACACATCACACGGGCACACGCTCACGGACAGCCCCACCGCGGGAGCAGTACCTTCACAAGGCTGCTGAACATCCTGAAACCGAAGCTCTCCGCAGCGGCGGTGACATTTCTCTAGGGAAAGGCGCTGGTGAGGTGAGGTCGGTCGGGGAGAAACGATCCCACGGCCCCGCCACCGCCTCGGGGCTCCCAGGGCATACCCGCGGGGCCGGGGCAGCCTCAGGCTCCCAGTGCAGCACGTCGGGCGGCAGCAAGACGCGGTCGATGAAGTGCAGGATGCCATTCACCGCCTGGTGGTCGCTGCTCACCACTCGAGCGAAGTCGTTGAGGTATGTGCTGCCCTTGGGGGCAAGGCACGGCGCATGGGTGGGGCCGCGGCTGGCGGGTCTTGAGGCAGCAGGTAGGCGGGGTCCAGACAGCAGGCCCCGCCTCCCCCCACCCCACACCCCACCCCGGGGAAATAGCTGACGCCGGGGGCGGGGGGGCCGGGGCCTCAGCACAGGGCCCGGCTCAGGAACAGCTCATGGTCCCGGGTGGAGCCCGGGGCGGGACCCCATTCGGTCTCACTGAAGGCCACCCCGAGCCAGGAGAAGCGAGAGGGTCTCTAACTCCTGGGGCCGGGGCGCAGGGGGCGGGGGCGGGGCCTAGCTGCAGAGTCCTGGGTCTGGGGACCACCCACGTGGGAGACCCCGCCTGGGCTCACCCCCCTCTCGCTGATGCGCAGCGGGTGCCCTGAGAGCGTGGTAACATAGCCCTCCTCCAGCAGATCCTGGCTCCGCAGCTGCCGGCAGCCCACGACGTGGTAGCGAAACACCAGGTGGCTGTGGGCTCGGATCCGGGCCAGCTCAGCCTGGAGTGGAAGTCGTGAGGGGAGAGGGTAGGCAGTCGTGGGGGGAGCAGTGGGGGGGCGACTGTGCCATTACCTACCCCCACGCTACGCTCATCTCTCCCCAGCCTTGCTCCTGGGGTTTGCGTTACCTGCGACAGGTTGGTCATTAGATCCGCGTGTGGCACGAAGACTGTGAAAGGCCCTTTGCCCCTGAGCTCATTATATTTCTGGAGGGGGGAGGGAGAACAGCTTGAGTGGAGTGGGGGGGCAACATGGGACCAACTCAGGGCTTCCACGGATCTTCTGTGGAAAGACTTGGACTCTGGGAAACCAGACTGTTCAACCCCCTGACCAAATGAGAAGTGAATGCCCACATAGAGGTAGGACCTGCAGGTCAAAAACGCCCAGGCAGAACCCAAGAAATAAATGGAGGCCAGCCGGTCACTCACCAGGAGGTGGAGGCTGAAGAATGAGGCATGCCTGTCCCGAAGGAGCTCCTGGGGGGGCGAGGATCAGCTCAGATTTGGGGTGGCCCCCATTCAGGGCCTGGTGACTGTCCCAGCGCCTGCGGCCCAAGGTCTGGCCAAGGCAGAGATGAGGAAAGGAAAGCCAGGGGGGTCTGAGCTGGGGTCAGGATTAGTTTCATGAATCAAAACTGGGTCAGGCCCAGGTGGAGTCAGGGATCAGGGTCAGGAAATCCAGAGTCTTAGCAATGGATCAGGCCTAAGGGGGGTATAGCCAGGGTTGGGTCAGGGATATGACTTGGGCACCATTACCAGGCTGACTCTAGCACGGCAGGTGAAACCATCACCCACAGTGTGGGCTGCATCACAGGTGCACGTCCTCTGGCCATCCCCTGTGCTTTTGCACACAGCATAGGGGCTGCAGCCTCCATTGCTCTGAGGCAGGGAGAAGAGAGAGAGGCATCAGTGGCTCCCAGGACTTCTCTGCCCCAACCAGCCCTGGGGAAGGGCCATGAAGGTTCCTGTCCAAACCCCCAAAGCCCTGTTTCCTACTGATCAGATTTGAGCTTATGGGAACGGTGGCTCTCCCTTCAGAGGCCCTTAAAACCCTGCCAGGGGCAAAGAAAACTGTTTCCAGCCTTAGTCTCCTCCCCCTGTAAAATGAGGTGGGCCTGGTGGCCTAACCTGGGAGCAAGGGTCCAGGAGATCACAGGTCCGGATTCCATCCCCGCTGTAACCCTCATGGCAGCTGCAAGAGACCTGTCCCAAATCCTGGTTGGTGGGGCTGCTGGGACCCAAGAAGGGACCAGCGCCCTGGACAGAAGGAGTACCCCCAAGCCTTGTCTGGGGGGTCCCACCCTATGGGGGAATGGCACAGCCCGTGTCCAACCCTGTTGTGCTGACCTGCTGGGGGCCTGTGGGAATACATTCAGCATGCACGTGGCAGCCCCCGTGGCGGATGAGACAGCCGTTAGCTTCTGGGGGAAGAGACACTGGGATGAGGGGTGCCCTAGGCAGCCCCTCCATTCCTCTGTTAGTCCAGGTGCTCATCCCCTGCTCTCAGCACCCTCAAACTCCACACCCCTGTGTGCCCCCGAGCCTTTCCCACTCTAACTCAGACCACTGAAACTAGACACCTAGCCCTGCATGCACCCGGAAGGGATCCCAGCTTCACCCTGGCACAGCTCCCCATCGCCTGTGTAGCCGTCCTTGCAGGTGCATGTCCGCTGCCCAGGTGCCACCTTGGTGCAGTTGGCGTAGGGGGAGCAGCCTCCACGGTCATGGGCACAGGGGTCCACTTCTAGGGGTAGATGATCCCAGAGAGTTGTGAGGAGCAGACAAGAGGAGGATCGAGTGGAGAAAGGGAAGGAGGGCGTGGGGAAAAGGAAAATGTCAGAAGGATAGCTAAGATCAGAGATGGGAAAGGGACTGGATCTAGAGGGAGTAGAGAGGGCTCTGCAGGGAAAGCCACCCCCAAATTTCAGAGAGAGCCCGAGGCATCGGTATAGCCGGACCTGAACAATAGGTGCCGTTGCCCGAGTACCCTGCGGCACAGATGCAGGCAGGGGCTGCTGCCGATTCCTGTACACAGCTGGGAGGAATGGCAACAGTCAGCCTGTGCCTCCCAGCCCCTGCCTTTACCCCAGTCCCCCCATCCACTTGCCCATCTGCTTTAGGACCAGCTCACTCACTTGGCATTAGGGTCACACTTCTTTGGGCAGTGAGGGCCAGTGATTTCTGAGGGGTAAAAGATGTGAGGGTTCTGGTCATTCAGACCCAGGAAACCACCTCCCAGGGAGTCACCTGTCTCCCCTTTGGGGCTACTCACTTTGGTCACAGTGGAGGCCCTGCCAGCCCACGTTACAGACACAGCTTCCGTCCCCTTGCAGCCCCTCCTGGCATAGCCCATGCGCACAGTCACACACTGAGGGCAGACAGGGGAGGATAGAAATTACGCATTGCCTCAATCCTTCCTTTGCCGGGGTGTCTGCATGATTGCCATCCTCTGCCAGGTTGCCCACCATTCCCGCCCTCTCCCCATCCTCACCTCCAGTGCAGTTGGGCCCGTAGCGACCCAGCTCACACATCTCACAGGCTGTTCCATGAAAGCCCTCATGGCAGCGGCACTCCCCATTTCCCAGGAGCCTGTCCTGGCACTGTCCATGGCCCGAACACACCCCACCCAAACCCCCCGGGCATGGCTCACACAGTGTGCCAAAGAAACCGGGGCAGCAGTCAGGTACCTGTGGAGAGGGAATACAAGGAGTGGCCCAGCACAGGCCGGGACAGATGTCAAGGGAAAACAAAATGTCAAGAAGGGTGAGGGTATCTTGGGGCCGCAAAGCCATAGAACAAAGCAATTTGGACCCAGGGAAATGGAGACTCCCCTCCACAACCCTCCCCACAGACCCCACAGTGAGGGGCAGAGCTGGACCCAGTTGCTGACCCTGGGCTTGGCTGATGGTGTCATCCCTGGGCCTTTCTCCTCCCATCCCCTCTTTCTGAGGGCATGGCCATAGGAACAAATACTGGCCCCTCTGACTTCAGCCCTCTCTGTTTTGCCCTTCTTCTGGCCCTTTGCTTCACTGGCCTCACCCAAGTCCCAGCCCTGCCTCTGCCCTTGATATCTAATCCAGGCTCCTCCTCTGGGCCCCCACTGCCATCTCCTCTCTGGTTGAAGATCTGGAAGTTCAGGGCAAACCTGGATTTTCTTGGCACACGTGTAAGAACAGCCCCGGGAAAAGGAATAGCCAGATCGGTAGACACAGCTCTTCTTGGGGGTGTTCTGGAAATGGGGGCAGGCAGGAGACAGACAGACAGACAAACTAAGTATCAGTGGGTGACACAGGCAAGCAGGATAGCAGAAGGAACAGGGAGAGACTGAGACAAATAAACCTGATGAGGAGAGGGAGGGCAGGATCTCGGCTTGGGCTGCAGGGTCCCAGGCTTTCAGGTGCAAATCTGAGTGAGGCCTGCTCTGGGCAGACCTGGGCCCAGGCCTCCTGGCCACCGTCAGGGAAGGTGAGCAGCCCATGCCATTCTAGTTCCCCATGCCTGGGCAAGCAGAGCGGGGCCCCAGGGATTGGACACCGTGAGAGAACTGAGAGCAAGTGAAACAGGAATGGAATGGTGCCAAGCCCAGTCTCACCTCCAGCTGGTAGCCCTGAGTGCAGCGGAATTTCCGGGTGCAATTTATACATTTTTCCTAGGGGGAGAGAGGGCAGAGTCAGGTGCTCCTGGGGAGGGGCCCAGCGCACCCGCCTTTCTTCCTCCAGGGCAGGCTGACAGCTCTCCCACCCCCGACAAAGTGCCCATCCTGCCCCCCGCCCCCCACAAGCACCTCCCAGCTCCGAGCTCTGCAGCCTCCTCTAGCCCCAGCCTCTCACCCGCAGAGCCTCCGCGTGGCTATGTAGGCAGCGGCTTGAGCCCACCGTCAGGACCCCCGAAAGACCAAACAGGGAGCGGCCAGGGCCCTCCAGCACAGGGCCTTCCAGCGGCACATGATTCACTTCAGGCTGAGGAGTGGGGCAGGAAGCTGAACCCAGATCACCCCAGCCAACCCTCACCCTGGGGGTTACAAGGCAGTGAGGGCCCCAGGGCTGGGACCATCTCCATGGATGGGGGTCTCCCAGGAAGGGAAGTCTCTCGATCAGAGGTTGGAGGCTCCCAGCAGGAAGAACTCCAAAGGGGATGGGCCTTCAGGAGTGGAGGGACTAGGGGAGGGTCTTCTTGTCCCCACAAACCTGGCCACTATGGTTGTAGAAGACAAGCCAGTGGGCGGGACCCAGGAGGGAGTTTCGGTGTCCACCCCTCCGCAGGGCTTCCACAGAGAGTGCCTCCCCCAGGACCACATGATGTCGCACTCTGTCTGCATCCTGAGGGGAAGGAGAAGCTCAGGGGCTCCAGAAAGTGCCCTGGATGGTGGCATTCCTCCCACTGCGTCTCTTTGCCAGGGGATGGGAGGCTCACCCTCTGAGCCTTCACCCTAGCCCCTCAGTCACCCCTGCCCCAGTGACCTCACCAGGCTGCTACTGTTGCCCTGGGCCTCCAGAGAGCGGTTCGTGGGCACGAAGATGGTGTAGGCAGTGGCAGCCTCAATCTGGGGCACCAGACTGTGGTGCTAGGGACACGGGGCTGGGGTCAGAGATGGGCATAATTGCCCTCGGTCCTGACCCTGGGAGCCAGCCGCGCCCTCTGCACATGGTAGTGGAGTGCCCCTGACCGAGCGCCCCACCCTCTTGCCCTTACCTGCAGCAGTTCGCGAAAGAGGCGAAAAGCAGGCACAGAGTCCAGCTGCTGCAGCAACCCCTGCCTGCCCAGTCCTTCCTCTCTTGGCGGCAGTAGGACCTGGCAAGAGTATGCGACCTGGTCAGTATGGCACTGCCTCTTGGCTGCATAAGAGGTTCCCTGCACACACTCCCTTCCCTTCTAGCCATACCTGGCTGAGGACATGTAGGACACCATTGGTGGCAAGGAGGTCAGCCACGTCCACGCTGGCATTCTGCACCCAGACCCTCTGGAAGACAATAGGCAGAGCTCAGCTACAAGTGGGCACAGGTAGACACTTAAGAGTGGGTGCAACAGGCTGCTGGGTGCCCAGGTACCCACAGGTGACCCCTAGCCTGGCCCAGATCTCCTCAGACGCAGGACCTACAAGGTGAGTATGCATACCCTCAGCAGGGCCCATGCATCAGGGGGATACCATGCACACGCAGACAGAGATGGGCAGGCAACACTTGGCAGGACAGTCACTGCTAGCCCAAAGACACAGAACAACAGCAAAAGTGTCCCTGGCACACCCTCTGAGCAGGGGGAGGGGATCCCAATCTCAACCCTTGGGAGCCTCAGTCCAGGAAGCCTACAGCCACTCGTTTCCTCCCAGGCCCTGCACAGTTTCTTCTACCCAGAGTTCACCACGTACCCCACTGATATTGCGAATTTCCCAGCGTGTGGTGGGGCTCAGAGTGGCCACCTCCTGCCCGCCCAGCTGGGCCAACTCCTCCTCAGAAAGGGCAACCTGAAGAAAATGAGCCCTGAGGGGGCACAGTTAGGGGGTACCATGAAACCAGGTTAGTTTAACCTACAGAGACCTCTGGGACTGCGCTTCATCCCCAAAGGTAGACACATGCCAGCCTGAGAATGGCTGGGGAGGGCTGGGTCTTGCACAAAAGCCCCCTCCCAGAGCCTGGCCCTGCCTGCCCACCTGACCAGGTGTGGCAGCATCCTCGGCTGCAGCCAGAAAGCCTGGTCCTCGGGGCTCAGCCTACGGATGGCAGACTCAGAGGGCACTAGGACTGTGACTCGGCTTTTGGCAGGAAGAGTGATGCTGGCGTTCTGTTGGAGGTGTGCAGAGGGACAGGAGGAAGATGAAGGCAGCCACCATCTTAAGATTACCTGCTCCCAGCCTCCAGGCCTGCCCCCACTTCCAGCTCATAGAGATGTTATGTGGCATCCCTGTATTCAGGAAGACCTCCTGGATTTGAACCCAAATCCCAGCATTCTGCCCTGTGCTACCTTAATCCACTGGTAGAAGACGGAGAAGTGGGCATTTGCCTCCAGCTCCTAAGGAAAGAGAAAGAGCCGAGATCATGGGCCTAAGGACAAACCAGAGCCTCCCGTCCCCACCAGGGCCCTGAGCACCGCCCCTTCCCACCTGAGGTTCACGAGAGAACCCCTTCCCAAGCTCAGGGAGCCACTCACCTGGAAGATGTCTCCATAGCAGCTGAAGCCATCGCCCCCATAACCAGGGGGGCATGTGCAGATTCGCTGACCTCCCCCTACTGCCTGGCAGGTGGCCTGGGGTGAAGGTGGGACAGAGAGACATGTCTCTTCGTTCAGTGCCCATATGGACAGTGGATAGCACCCATTCTCCATCTCTCTATCCACCCTTATCACCCCGCTCCTCTTCTCTGTCCACTTGCCCCCACTGTTTCTCACTCCTTCCATCCAACCTGCATTCATGTTGGTCCTTTGGAGTGACCTGGCCCTGCCTTCCAGGATCACTGAGAATGTGACATGAGTTACCCACCCCATCGTGATAGATGGGTCACAGAAGCCCAGATCTGTGGGAGCACCCAGGAGGCCCTGGACCCTCAAAAGAGGCCTGAGCTGAGAGCAGGATGAGCTAGCCAGGCCAAAGGTGTGGTGCAGGAAGCCCTCCAGAATACCCAGACAGAGGTATGGTGGCATTACAGCAGAATGAGGCTGGGGGACAGCAAGAAGCTCAGAGTGGCCTTGCGGAAGAGAATGGAATGGGGGCAGCGGGGGCCAGGGCAAAGAGAAGAGTCTAGCCTGGGGTTGGGGCCTTAATAAGGAGTGAAAGCTCTATTCTGTGAGCAAGGATGGGACAGAGTTTGGATTTGGGGTTTAGAAAGATTCCAGTCCTGACCAGAGACAAGACACCCAGAGCAGTGCAAGATTGCAGCCAATGCCCACCCCAGAGAGCCTCCCAGGCTCTGAGACCGCTCACCAGGTCATGGCAGCCACCGTTGCCTGCCCGGCAGGGGTCAATAGGGCTGCACACATAGCCGTCCCCAGCGAATCCCAGCTTACAGGTACACCGGCTCTGAAGAGGTTGGGAGCAGAGGGCCTCTTCTCACCAAGAGGATCTAAACTCGAGAGGCCTGCTCAGACCGCAAAGGAGCTTCTCCCAGCCCCACCCTTGGAGAGCTGTGTTTCAAATGGGGAAACTGAGGGCCTGAGGGTAGATTGGCTCTTAGGTTGAGTCTGATAGAGTGATAGCATCAGCAGGGATGCATCCATGGAGGCTCTGTGCCCCCTGCTCTCAGGCCTGGGCCCTGCCAGGGCCGGTGGAGTCAGCGGTGTGTGATGAGTGGGCAGGTGTTTGCCAAGGCCAGTCCCAGGGATGGTGACTCAATCTCACCTCCAATCCTGCCACTCTATCTGTCAGCTCTGATCCTTCCCACTGAATGACAGTGTCCTTGGGCTTGTCCCCACTGCAGGTGAGTTACTGGTGAGATGCCCCGAATCTCAGTTGCCCTTGTTTGTAAGCAGGGAGGTGTCTCAACCTGCTCATCTCACTCGGTTCTGAATGTTAAAGCTCCCGCTGGAGTTCGGACCTCCATCATTCATGCCCATCTGAGCTCTCACTGCTAAGGTCCCATGGACTGGTGTCCCAGGCCATCATGGAGTGGGAGGACAGAGAGCCCCATGGGTTCTGCACAGGTCTGGGCCACGCAGAGGCTGACCCTGAACGAGCCAGCCCTGGCCTCCCAATTGATTAGGTATTCATAAATGCCAGGCAGTCCTCGAGTTTACCAGGCCTGAAATGCTTCACATGGAAGTCTCCAGGTTCTGAGACCTTGTGATTAGTCTGAGATTGCAAAGGTACAGAGCTGGAGTCCATTGGTCTAAAGATTTTGGGAAACCAATGAGTGAATGAATGAACTAAGTGTCAGAAGACGATGGCCCCAGCGGCCAATTAATTCAGAGAACTCATTGCTTTGGTTATGAGAGTCCTCATCTCTGAGAGACGGGAGTCACATACAGCCTTCCGATTTGGAAAAAATGCTGCCTCCACTGGCTCTGGAATATGCTCTCCATCCATTGAAATTCTCAGGGCCTTCACATGGCTCCCAGCACTGACCACTGCTTCCAGATTATACTACTCAACATTTCAGAACTGGATTCTCATTGTGTCTGAGGTTTGAGACCCTGAGCTTGAGCTCTGGGGATGGATGTTTCCGGAGTCTGAAGGGGTCCAGGGAGATCCTCCATCTCACTCTGCTGTCTCCAGGCCTGCTATACCTCACCTGCCCAGGTCCCACATAGCTGCAGAGGGCATCAGCATGGCAGCCACCTCGTGCGTCCTGCTCACACTCGTCAATGGCCACGCAGACACGGCCGTCCCCACTCCAGCCTTTGTGGCATGTGCAGTGGTGAGTACCCAGGGCCCCAGGAACACATTCGGCCTGTGAGAGCCACAGATAAATGACTCAGGGCTGCAATGCAGTGGGCAGAGGGAAGAGGGCAAAGGAGTCCCACCTCCCACCCCTGGATCAGGACTTCAGGGAAGGGAAAATGAGACTGACGTTCTCTGAGCAGCCACCACGGTCTGGGTGAGAGCAGGGGTTGCTGGGTGTGCAGGAGAAGCCATCACCCTCAAAGCCATCGAGACAGAGACACCTGGGGGTGGGTGAATGGGGGGCCTCCACTAAACCTCTGAAAGAGGCTAGAGGTTGAGCAAATGACAAGAGAGGTCATAGACATACAGAGAGGAAGCTTGAGCCCTCACCTGGCGATGCCCCCCTGGCTAACACAGCGGGCATGCAGGTGGCAGTTCTGGGCCTGTTCCGTGGACCCACAGTTCCCTGTGGACTCGTTGCAGAAGCGGCCGCTAAAGCCTGGGGCGCAGGTGCCACCCTGACACACACCCCCACTGCCTGGACGGTTGTCACATAGACCATGGACACAGCCGCAGTCTGCAGGGAGGAGATGGGAGCAGGGTAACTGAGGCAGGGGCCGGGATGCAGTTGAAGACATGCTGGGAACAGGGCAGCCAGCACAGAATTGACTTCAGGGTCACAAAATCAGGTTATCCCAAATTCAATGGTCTGGCAGAGGAAATGAGAAGGAGCATTTTTTGCTGAGAAGGGGCATTTTTTGCTTTCAGTCACCCCATTTTAGCTTCCCTGCCCCAAAATCCACTTTAGGGAAGTTCTCCTAAGTGTCTGACCTAAATCCCAAATGCTTTAGATTCAACCACGGTTCTCTTTCTGGCATGGTGAAGAGACATCCATTTCTGTTCCCGAATCCTCCTCTACTCTCTCTGGCCTTTATCCTTCCCCCAGGGGCTCTATTACCCTTCTTGGGAGTCCCCAACCCCCTTTCCCAGCAGAATTTTTTCTTCCTGACAGGCAACCTGGGCCAGGATCACCCACCTTCCTGACACTGGTCACCATGCTTGTTTGGGTTGGAACAGATGTGGCAGGCAACACCCTTGTAGTCTGGGAAGCAGAGGCAGGCCCCATTGCCCAGGACCCCATCGCTGCACTGAGGGTGGGCAGGAGGCAGGGTCAGTCACAGGGAAGGGACTCTCCACACCCCTCCCCCATCACCCCTTTCCACTGTGGGCTGGCTCTGAGCACCTGATCTCCCTGGAAGACCTTAACCTGGAAGAGACCTTCCAACTCACCAATGTTGCCTAAGAACTAGTACCCTAAAACAGCAGCCCTCAACCATTTTGGCACCAGGGACTAGGGCTCCTATGAGAATCTAGTGCCTGCTGATCGAGGTGGAGCTGAGGTGGTGATGCTAGTGCTGGGGAGCAGCTGCAGACACAGATGAAACTGCTTGCTTGCTTGCTGCTCACCTCCTGCTGTGTGGCCCAGTTCCTAACAGGCCACAGACAGGTACTGGTCCATGGCCCCAGGGGTTGGGGACCCCATCTTAAAAGGCACCTGGCCCTAGAGGCTTCATGGGTGACTTTTGCTCAGCCTAGAAACACATAACTCCTGTGTTCTCCCCTAGCCAAGTGTTAAAGTAACCCTGATGTTACAAAGTGGCAAAAGAAAAAAAAGCACCCCCCCAAAACATAACACACAAATAGCTTGTATGAAAATAGATACAACATCTCATTAACTATTTCCAATTAAAATATCAAAAGTAATATGTTCCAACTTCCACTGCCTAGATGTGAGGGAACTGAAGCCAGAGAGAGATGGGTTGGGTCCAAACTCCCAGCCAGTCACTGGTCAGCTCGAGAAGACCCTGCCTCCCCGACTCCTCACCCTTGGGCAGAGGGGAACTCACATTGCCTTTGCCATAGCAGGGGTTGGAGAAGCCCCCTGGACACTGTGCACAGTCCGGCCCAAAAAACCCTTTGCAGCAGCCAGGTTTCTGTAAGAGAGAGCATGTCTGAAGGTCTGTCTGGCACAATGCCACCCCCACTGTCCAGGCTGCTTCTGCTCCCTGGTCCCATCTTTGGAGCAAGGGGATGGGTGACCCCTCTGTGACACCCATTCCACCATTAGGATGCAGCCCAGCTCCCTGAAGAAGGCAGCCCACTCAGCCCCAGCCTGGGGGCCCCAGAGGAGAGCAAGTGCCCCAGGTTACCAGACACTAAGCGCCCCATGCCCAGGCTCACCAGGATGGTCTGGTTACAGTAGCGGGCACAGCCCTTCTTCAGGACGTTGAGTCCAGTAGGGTCATGGATGTAGACACATTCCTCGGGAGAGATGTCCTGGGTGGGCCATGCAAGGCTGGTCAGCAGGTATAGGTCCTTGGCAACCGCCTTCATCTGGCAGCCTTGATCAAGTGACCTCTATCCCCTGGGTCCAGCACTCCCACTCTCCAGGTCTAGCCTAGCCTCCCAGCCTCGCTGCCCCACCTTCACCCCAGGCAGAATTCCCACTGGACAGTCAGAAGTCAGCCCTGAGGACTGGGCCAAGGGATGCTCACCAGCTTCACACTGTTGGGGGGGCACGTGTCAGTGGTATTCAAGGCTTGGCAGTCCACACAGGAGCCCTGGGCAGGGCAGGGCAGGGCAGGGCAGGGGAAGATGGAGAGAACAGTTAGTCCTGGTTTATTTATTTAGCAAACCATAAGAAAGTGGCATGAAGCCGAGAGCTGAGGTAGAAAAAAAAAGCCAACCACAGGAGGGCCAGGAGAGGGCCAGGAAGAGCAAGAACTAAGGCCCTACAGTGGGAAGGAGCTTGGTGTTGAGAGCATGAGAGTCCCGGGCCTCGGCAGGGAGGCTGCAGACTGGATGGAAAATGCAAGAGTGATCTCAAAGGGACAATCAGCAGAACTGCTGAGGGGAGGTGGGAGCGTCCAGGTGAGTCTGTGAGATCTGCGTCTGGGCCCCAGAGCCGCCATCAGCCCACCCACCAACTTGAGAAGAATTTCTCTTGGGAGATGACCCATACACCAGCAGTGCTGGGGGTGTCAGAAAGGCCCAGGTTGTGCGATGCGCACTCACCACCACGATCTGGTGCTGTTCCTGGATGCAGTGCTTGGGTAGAATGGGCAGAATGGTCGGGGGCAGCAGGATGCCCTCCAGCATGTGGATCACGCCATTGGCAGCCAGTATGTCCACTGTCCGCAGTGGGATCCCTGCAGGTCCCAGCAGGATGCGCCCCTGCGGCAGAGCCCAGTATGCAACCAAAGCAGCTCCAAAAGCTCAGCCCTGCCCCGATGCCACCCCCACCGCTGCAGCTCAGTGAGATGAAGACCCTGCTGTCTCTTCTTCCAGCTCCTCAGCAGCACCTTCTGCTCTGGCAACACTGCTCCAGCCTCCATGCCCTGACCCACGCAGTTTCTGCCACATGGAGCAACCTCCTGCTAACAACCCTGCCACCTATGTGCTCCTCTGCTTCCTCCTCCGGGAGTCCTCCCAGCCTGCCAGGCTCCCACAGCATTGATCTGTGCCTGCCTCCCATACAACCCCCACCAGAGCCTGCTGCCACAGGGCTTGGAGCACAAAGTGGGCCTGAAAGAGGCCGAATAATTGGTGAGTTATCACCAGTCCCTCCACCAGTCCGTTCATTCCAGGTGTTCCTGGATCTCACCTCCTCAGAGATATTCACAGACAGGACCTGGTTTGCCATGGTGAGAACTCGACCCCTGGAGATGAGCTTCTCGACCGTCAGCTGGGACAGAAGAGAGGGTGGCTTCAGGCTGGGTACGAGCCACACATTTTGGGGCCACACCCTGTCTTGTCTGGGTGACTCACAGACACCACTTGGCCCCTGGACTCTCCTCTGTGCTATAATAGTCCAGATGGGCGAGGAGAGGAAAAGGAGCCCCTCGGAAGGCCAGAACCCACAGACAAACCCCTCAACAGCCCAGCATCAGAGGCAAGCCGGCCGCTCTCTGGGAGGGAACCTCTCACCTGGCCGTGGCCATAGATGTGGTACCTCACCAGCTCCTGCAGTTTGGAGAGACCCTGGCAGGGGAGAGAGGGTTGGCTGCTGGAGGCCCAGCAGGGGAACTAGAAGCCCTGGTGCCTCCATATTCCCAGTCCCTTCTCTCTGCCTAGCTTACTGCTGTGAAGAGGTAGATGAGGCGTCCGTCACGTAAGTTGTCCACAGCTTCGTTGCTTGGGGCAAAGACTGTGAAGGGCCCAGGTCCATCCAAGATGGACGGCAGCCCACAGTTCTGTGATGGTAGGAGAAAGGCTCAGCGGGGCTCTGTGGCTAGCCCCAAACTCTGAGCCATGTCTGGGCCCTGCCACCCTCAGCCCACAGGGAACCCCACCAGGAGTAAGTTGGAGACGTCAGCAATGGGCCCATGCTACTGCAGAACCTCAGAGTGGGGGCTACTCCAGGACCCCAGATCAATGTGGAGCAGATTCTGAGCAATGAGGGGTCCTGGCCCAAAAGATCAGATGGACCAGGACCTTTCCCCCCAACTCACCTCCAGGATGGTTTCAAACCGGCTGAAGGCCTCGGTGGAAGCAAGGATCTGGCTAACAGTTCTCTGCAGGAAGGAACAAGCATTCGGGCCATAGAGAAGAGGATGAGGTTGCTTCAGTACCAGAGAGGAAGGCTCTCTGCCCCAGCCCCACCCAAAACTGCCCCTGCCACCTCCCTGAATTCTGTGGGGGTCAGAGGCCACCCGGTGGCACAGGGTTGGGGAGAAGAGGACATTGGCTTACCTTAGGGTCTGCAGGGAGCTCTGGTGGGGGCTGCCACCGCAGGGCGGAAACCGTGTGGAAGACACCATTAGCTGCTGGGTAGTTGATCTTACGGATGGTAAATGTCTGCTGGGGCAGGTCTTTGTACTTGTAGGTGTATTGCTGTTGAGAAACGAGGCCTCTAGCTCAGACTCCACATGCGAATTTTCTGTACTGAGGCCCTATCCCATCTCCACACCTGTGCTCAAGCTGTGTCCCCAATGCGTGACTCCACTGGTCCGCAGGCCGGGGTTCCCCCGCTTACCATGAAGCGGTTGAAAGTAACGGTGATCTCCTGCCCAGCCAGGGTCCACCACCTGCGTGTTTGCTGCTGGGTCCCTAACTCCTCCAGTATGTGCTGCCCCGCGATGATGTGCTGTCTGCAGAGCTGCTGGGCAACGGATGCCTGTGGGTGCAAGGGGATTGGGGTGCCTACGGGGCCCCAGGCGGGTGATCCTCTGCATGCCACCCTGCCAAGCTTCTAAGAGGACAAGATGGCTCCCAGGCCTCAGTTCCCCATAGTGGAGACTGGAAACTCTCTCAGGCCTTGAAGCCTGGGGCAGGGTCCAGAAAGGAGGCAAGGGCTGGCAGCCAGCTTCTCGACGGGGAGGGTCTCACATTCATGGTCCTGGAAGGGGTGGAGGAGAGAGGTGGCACCAGCATGGCGGATGAGCCTGGTCTCACATTCATGGTCCTGGAGGGGGTGGAGGAGAGGGACGGCACCAGCACGGTGAATGGGCCCGACGTGGTGAGGATCTCCCGGCATCCCTGGTCTGGGGGGGCCAGGAGAGGGTGCATCAGAATGGATCTGGGAGACCCTAAGCCATTAGTCTTCTGTTTTAGGGAGTTGTGTGTGTGTGTGGGGGGGGCATTGGTTCTAGGATCTAAGGTAGATGTGGGCATTGGGTCTGGGGAGCTAGCTCTCACTTCCACCATGAACCCCACCCAGTCTACCCTTGTTTCCATAGCACTTGGGCAGAAGAAGAGAAATCCCTGAGGAGTTCACGTCCTCCCACCCTGTTAGCAGTGCTGGGCGCGAGGGGCAGGGTCACACACCCAGAATGGAGAGGGCGACTTTCATCCCCAGGCCAGTCTTCTGCACCTCGTGGAGCAGGTGTCCGTAGCAGGCATGCCCATCCCCCACCTGTCCCTCCTTGCACACACAGCTGGAGGGTGGAGAAAACAGGGGTGTGGGGCAGTCGCCACCTTCTGGCCCCCTTCCACCTGCCCCCACAGGGTCTTGAGCTGAGGGTGCGCACATGTGCACACCTGCCCCTGCTCAGTCCACCCTTTCTGCCCCGCCCTTGGTGTCCACCCCGAGGCCCCTGTGCCCACCTGGTCTTCCCATCGGGGGTCACCTGGCAGGTGGCTGACCGGTCACAGGTGTAGGGGAAGCAGTAGGCAAAGCAGCCCGCGAAGGCATTGTGGTTGATGCTGACCAGGCCTGGCTTACATCTGCAGGAGGCCTGGGCCACAGGGAAAGGCCAGGAGGGTGACATCACGTCCAAGAGGATTGCTGGCATCTGCCATACCCATAGAGCTCTACTCGGCCCCCACAACCACTCTCCAAGAAGAGGGTGCTATCCTTTTCCCATTTTAAAAATGGGGCAGCTGAGGCTTCCTTTGCTCAGGGTCCCACAGACAGTGTGGGTAGGTGTATCCAGCCTGGGTCTCCACTCACCTTGCCTGGCCCCTGGTACAGACACACGGTGGAGTTGCTGGGGCAGCCACCATTGTTGGTGCTGCATGGGTCCTGCGGCAGACACACCGTCCCATCACCATGGTAATTCTTGGGACAGTGACACTGCGCGTGCCCTTTGGGGCTCACTGAGCATTGGGCCAACGGAGAGCAGGGTGATGGCCGGCAGGGGTCGGGGGCTGCCGGGGCAGAGAGAGAAAACTCAAGTGAGCTTGGGATGTAAGAGGCCATCTCCTCCAGTTTCCATTATGATGACCCAAATATGGGGTGAACAGATTGATCTAGACCTCAGGGACAGGCAGCTTTTACCTCCCTCGGGGACAGTCCTCCCTGCCTATGAATGGCCAGACTGTACTTGCTGATTTAAAAGGATGTTCTCCCGCTGCCTGTTCACCCTGCGCTGGAGCCCTGGGCATCTAAGTCACAGACTTACCTCGGCATTCGCGGCCCTCCTGGGTATGGCCAGGCAGGCAGCTGCAGGTGGGGGCCTCTGCAGAGCACTGGGAGTTCTGGGGACAGTTCAGGGCCTGGCACACAGGCACCTCTGAGTGGAGAAGGGAAAGCATTACAATGGCTGAAGCCCCAGGTTAGGGAGGAACACAGGAGCATATGTGCTCTGCCTTGTAACTCTGGCAAAGGCCCTGGCCTTTCGGGGGTCCTAGACAGGTGAGGTCTCGGATGAGACCTCCCCTTCCCCTTGACCAGTTGTGTGCCTCTCCTACTTAGAAAGAAATTAGGCTGCAGGCAGAGGTTCTGCTAAGGCTCAGGCCCAGCCCTTACCTAGTTGACCTCTCCCGTTCTGGCCACCTAGGACCCGCTGCCCAGGCTATCCCAGCAGCACTGCTCACCTTGGTCACAGCGGGGTCCAGTGTATCCAGCAAAACACAGGCAGCTTCCATCCCCAAGTGGCCCACGACTGCACACACCATGCACACAGCTGCACACTGGGAGGAACACAGGAACAGGTGGGGCCCTAGCCTCTGAGTGTAACCCAGGGACACACAGGGACATTGAGTCTCTGCCCTCTGCATTTCCAGAACTCAGCTCCGACAGGTACAACTTCAGGAGTCCAGAGCTGTGATGCAGGGCCACAGGGGTAGTGGGAGACCAGGGAGGCACCTGGCCCAGCCTGGGAGTTCAGGGAGGGCTTCTTGGAAGAGGCCTCCAAGAACAGCATGTGGAAGGGATGGGGGTATAATGACAAAAATTTTGTGTCTCTAGAGAAGAAATGGAAGGCTGAGGGGGGCTGGGAGGGAAGCTGGTGGGGGCTGGTTGCAGGGACTGAATGTCTATAGACCCCAGGTGGACATTGGACCTGCCTTCCTGCCCTGCCAGTACTCACCTGACTGGCAGTCAGGCCCAAACCGGTTGGAGTCTTGGCACTCCTGGCAAGCTGAGCCACTGAAGTTTTCCTGGTGGAAGAATAAGCCCAGTCAGTGCGGCCCCTCCAATGTCTCCCACCCCAGCCTGTCCGGCCCTTACCTGGCAGATGCAGGTCCCATTCCTGTCTATGCCATCCAGGCAGGTCCCATGGCCGTTGCATGGGGTCTCTGCCCCTCCAGGGCACTCTGTGGAATCCACCCCCGCCCCCACAGAACTCAGCTCTGTTTCAAGAACTCTCGATTCATCCCTTACCGCAACAGCTCTGGGAAGACCCAGACTCGGTCCCTCCCCAGAGCAGCCAGAGCCGGGTTGCAAGCTATGTTGGTTCATTAAATGATCAAGGGGAAGGGGAATGCAGGCAGATACTGCAGAGGGGGAACCAAAGGCTGGGGTGCAAGGAGCAAGGTGGAACCCCACCACCCCATACCATAGCACTGGGACCCCCAGTAGCCAGGGCAGCATGCCTTCTGCACCACGTCCTTCCAGCACTCCAGGCTGCAGCCACTCATGGACACCAGAGAGTCCCCCAGCTGCACCTCATAGCTGGGGACAAAGCATGAGCAGGGCAATGAGAGGGGCCCCCACATGGCAGCCTCACCCCAGCCTCCTGATGCTAGGTTCCAGCGTTCTTACTCCACCTCCACTCCCTTTGCCTGGCCCAGAGCTGAGCACAAGACCTGGCACATAGGCGCTCAGTAAACACTGCTAGCCCCCACCTTCTTACTCCTCCTTCCTCTCTTTGCCCCACTGGAGGAGCCAACAGATGTATGAATGAGTGAATGCCTGCCCTTACTCCCCAAGACTTCCAGGCTCTTCCTGGTTCCCTGACACCCCACAGGATACTCCCAGAAGTGGGCAAAGATAGGGGTGGGGGTCCACACCGGCAGTCCTGTGATATCTTCTTCGGGAAATCCTGAAGCCAGCCCGAGGGACACACCTGCTTCTTGGCGGCAGGGCACATGGTGCAGGGTACATGAGTGACAAACTTGGTCTTCACATCACAGTGTCTGGATCGCACCTGCGCCACGAATGGGGTTTGTAGTGAAGGGGCTGGACCCTGCACTAGTCCTAACTCTGTACTGATCACAGCAAAGCCTAGCAGCCCTCTCCAGGCCCTGTTTTTCCACCTGTTCAGTGGGGAGGCAGTGAGAACAGGGAAGGCCCTGAAAAGCAGAGAAACCTGCCTGTCACAAGTTGTGACCGCCTTAATATGTCCCTATGTCCGCAGTCACATATCTCTGCTCATGGCCTTGAAAGCACTTTGAGCAGTCTGAATCTATACTTCCTGACATTAAAAGAATCTAGCCGTTTTGTTCTACCTCAGCCAACTCAGATGAGGAGACTGAGCTTTGAGTGGGCGGCTCTTGCTGAAAACCACCAACTGACAGGGTACAAATCAGGCATTAGAACTTGGACTCTTCATCTAGTGATCATTCTTGCCTTTCATTTAAAAATAAACAGTAAATGACATGGCTGACATTGGGAGAAGAACGCACCCATCCCTACTTTCCTCTAAGCATATCCTCACCTTGCTGCCAAATGACCCTCTCAGCAAGCCCAAGGGACCCAGGAGTCTGCCCCAGACCCGAGAGGCTGGCCTCCGTAAGCAGGCATGTGTGAGAGGGTCTGTCTGAGTTTGGGCCATAGCAGGCATGTTCCCTGAGACCTCAGCCCAGGCTTGGCCATGGCCCCACACCAGCTGGGACCCAAGGGTGCACTGCCCATCATTGGATGGGCAATGCTGACAGTGAGGGAGCTGAGAGGACCCAGGCTGGAGGCCCAAGAAGTTTCCTGAGGGAGGTGACAACTGAGTTGGGGCCTAAAGGAGGAATGAGATTTGGCTGGAGCAGTGCTCCTGGCAGAGTGGATAGGAGAGACAAAAGGCACGAAGGGAGAAGGAGTAAGTGACCATGTGAGATGAGGCAGAAAGCAGCCGAGAGCCTAGAGAGGGGCTGGTGGCCAGGCCATCTAGGCGAGGCTGAGTACGGGACAGCCCCATGACTCAGTTTGTGTTTTAAATGGCCCTCTGGTTGCTACATGGAGAAAAGAAGTGTAGGCAGGAAAAGAGGTTGTCACCTGAGGGTGCCAAGAAAGCCCTGCCTGAGGCTCCCATTCACTGGCCTGCCAGAGCTCCTGCAAGATCACCATCCCTGGGACTACCT
Organism: Cynopterus sphinx; assembly: GCA_030015415.1. Lineage (NCBI taxonomy): Eukaryota > Metazoa > Chordata > Mammalia > Chiroptera > Pteropodidae > Cynopterus > Cynopterus sphinx. The sequence continues at coordinate 115,975,316 of CM057381.1, forward strand.
CTACAGCAACAGAGTCCCAGGAGCCTACAGCACTGTACCCTGGAGGGACAGAAGCTAAGCTCTTGGTTGTAAATGGGAGAAAGGGCTTTGGGAAGGTGCATTTTAATAGAAGAGAGGTTTTTAGGGGGCTTGGGGCATGGCCTGGAGAGCTGAGATTTTCTCATGCTGACCATACTGGTCCAAAGGGAGTGAGCCCAGGACATGCTTCCTAGAACACGTTACAGATGTGTGGCCTCCCAAAGCAAGAGAAGAGGAGAAATAGTGATCAACACTTTCTTCTGATAAATATGATGGTGCCAGGGTCTTTCTGTGCTGTGATTTGGCCTTTTCCGCTCATGCCTCTGCGGTCTACAAAGAGGGAAGCTGTGAGCGGCCTCAGGCTGAGCTGTGGGCTGGAAGTGTGGTCTCATTCCCCGCCCCAGGCTCAGTCTTTGCTGAGCCAGGGAGCGTCTAGGAAGTTGGGTAATTCCAGAGTCGGCAGCTGCTGGCTCAGGGCGAAAGCTCTGCAGGTGGCAGGCTTTTCTGAGGGCCACCTGGTCAGCTGGGCACTGCTGCCAGCGTGGTCATCATTGGCCCAGGACTAGCCCTTAGAAGAATGTTGGTCAGCCTTGGAAATGGGTGCAAGGGGAGTGGGAGCAAATTGTCTTCACTCTTTTGATGAAGCTGTGGGTGAGGTCCGGGCACAGGGAGGAAGCCAGAGCCCTGTGTCCTGTGTCGGACACTCATTCACAGGATATCTTGTTCGTAAATGGCTGTGAAATGGTGATAAGGGGATAAGCCAGCAGCCAAATCATATTTCTTTCAGGACCTCCCCCCAGGCAGGCACTCAGGCCTCCTCTGCCAGGCAGCCGGGAGGAAGCATCAGCAGTCCTAGCCCACAGTCTCACTGTTGGTCCCGCTGGGCAGCTTGAGGCTGGATTACAGCCAAATGCTGAATCAGATTCCCTTCTTCCTGGGGGCACCTCGGGATCTGCCTGCGCCAGGCGAGTGCTGCCCCACTCCCTGCCCCAATCCAGAACTGATTTTGCAATGTCTGCTTCTCACAGAGACACTGCTGGGGAAGTTGAGGAGACACATCCTTGGGCCTTGGCTTCCTCAGGTGGAGAAGGTGGAAGAAATTCTCCCAAGCTGGGGTCCAGGACCCAAATCCCTAACTACCTTAGAGGAAGAAACCCCCAAACTGCTTCCCTTGCCCTAGATCAATGCCCCTCTGCCTTCAAACTCCAGCTTCGCCAGCACTGACACACTCCTAGCACAGAGGAAGTGCTTGGTAAAAGGTTATTGAATGGACAGGTGCTAAAACCTCCTCCTCCAGGAAGCCTTCCCTGCCTCTACTACCTGAACCTGCCTGTGTTTGAGTCTTGTTCCTGCCACTCACTGGCTACATGAACCAGAGGCTTTCCCTTCCCCTCAGAGCCTCCATTTCCTAATATTTACAGAGAATCTCATACTACCTGGGGGTACTGGGAGGGTTGAGCGACTGAGGGTGTGTGAGAGGAGGCCAGCATTGCTGTGTCCCTATCTACAAGAACCCGTGGGACCCTCTTCCCTGACTGAGCTCAAGCCCCCGAGTTCAGGCTTAGAGGTGCAGTCTCTGAGAAGGAAAAAATCCTGGCCTAAAGCCCCTCACTGACCCCTGTTCCCAGAGCATGAGGAGGTGGAAAGGCCTGTGAATTCCCTAGCACCATACACACGGGGGAACTGAAGCAGGGGTGAACCTGCTGACCTGCAGGAACAGCCTGTAACCCTGGGCTCTTCCACCACCACTGCCTCCTTTTCAGCCTCAGACCTGCCCATGCCCAGTCCTAATCTGGCCCTGAAGCTGATGAGATCCCTCTCCACGCCCCTTCTCTGAGGGACCACAAAGCACATCATAGCACACCACAGAGAGAAAAGGCCCAGTGATGACAGGGGCCTGGGTTCCTGTTTTTGTTCTGCTTGGCAGTGGGATTCTGGGCAAGTCCTTTCTCTCTGGATCTCAACCTGCCTGTTAGTGACACAGGGACAGCGGCACCTGCCCCAAGAATCAGATGAACTTGGCCTCACAGGGGAGGGTCTCTCACGTGGAGGCTCTTCCAAAATCTCTGGCGGAGACAGTGTCCCTACTGTAGGGCCTGGCTGGGCCCACAGGGAGGCGGTCTGGAGGGGGCTCGCCCACGTGGACCTGATGACTGCACACAGGATCATTCTGCTCCTCCCACATGGCTGGATGGGGAATTGCAGGGGGTGGTCTGGAGCACAGCTCCGGAGCTGGACTGACCCATTTCCACCATCCTTGGGCCTTGGCTTCCTCAGGTGGAGAACAAGAGGACCCACTGCCCAGGAGCTGTGAAGGTTTGAGGGGACAATGCCCGATATGCACTGTGCACTTGATAAACGGCAGCTCCTGGGCTTGAGGGTGTTATCCTTGACTACTGTTTACCCAGAGGGACTGGGGTCAGTAGACCTCATTTGCTTCTGGCACTCTCGAGGCTGGGCATTGGCGCACATGTGTGTGCACACACATGCACAAGTGTGTGCGCGCACCCCCCCCCCCCCAGCACACACGTGTCACATGAGTCTCACAGTTTGTCATTCCTGTGAGGGTTGGGGGTAATGAAATCTCCAATCTCCAGACCAGGGCCACATAGAAACCAGGACTCAGCCCCGGCTGGGAGAGCAGAAAGATGGGCCTGGCTCTGTACCTCTCACCCTAAGGCTGGGGAGACCGGGGGAAGCTGCCCACAGCACACCACAGCACAGCACACACCACATCACACACACACCACAGCACACCACACAGCACACCGCACCACACCACGCCACATGCTGGCTGGCTGGACATAGTTAGAGAAGGGCAGGCTGTCACCCCTGCCACCCCGTGTAGCCACATACACTCCTCAGCCTCGGGAGGTGGACACAACAGCCTGGGCTCTGTTCCTGCTCAGGGAAGGTCACACTGGTCCCCTGACTTTGGTGTCCCCAGACCTGTGCCGATCTGTGTACACTCCCTGCTCCCACCACTAACCAGCAGAGCCTGGACACCATGTCCCCCTGCAACTGGCTCACACTCACCTTCTGCACCACGAGGATGCTGGAGCCTGTTAGGTAGAAGACCAGGAGGCAGAAAAGGAGGTGGCCCTGGGGCCCTGCCATGGCCGGCGGCGGCTGGCGGGCACACTGTCCAGGACAGAGTCAGGGTAGCCTGTGCGGGGAATTAGCTCTGAAAGGCAGGAACAGGGCAGGCAGGCGGGATGGGGCGGGCACTCTCTTTAAAAGCAGGCTGGAGGCCCCGCCAGCTCACCCCCACAGGAACCCGCCAGGATTTCCTCCTGCCTATCAGCAGCCTGCAGGCGGAAGGGAAGGTGCTGGCCACTGACCCTTGCATGGATGGCTTAGGCCCTGCTTGGAGCTTCCTGGCCCAGGATTCTCCTCCTGGTATCACAGCCCCCAAGTCCACCATTAGCCACAAGCCTGGGGTCTGTCAGGGGCTGTGAAACAAATTCAAATGCAAATGCACACAACTCCCATCCCAAGTGTCTGTAAGTCCAGCTTGTTTCAGTCGGGGTCTCTGGGGGATTCTAGGTGTTGAGGGTAGGGCAGCTCCTGAATCAGATCTGTTTGCCTTGATCTTTTCAACTGCTGGGGGCACTTGCAGGCCTCTGACTCCCGGTTAGGCTCTGTGCTAAGTGGACAACACAGTGGACCGCTCCCACTCTCACCTGCTCCGGCTACCTCTCCGACTGGTCTAGCCTCTGACCTTGTCCCCCTGCCTCCCCTCTCCCCCCAGGGACCTCCTCAGTGCTCTCGCTGCAGCCAGTGCCCCTCCTGCTTCATCTGTTCCCCACTCAGGAGCCCTGTACTGTGGCTTCCACTGCATTCCATGCCCCTGTCCACTCAGGCTGACCAATCTGACCTTGGTGCTGCTTCCCCTCACTTTGCCTCAGACACATTAAGCAACTCTCCTGGTGTTGCTATCACCCCAGTTCCTCCCACAGGGACTTACCACAAGGTCCAGTCTCAGGTCAAAGGTCACTGGCCTTCATATCCTTATAGAGCTAGGCATCAGTTGACCCTGGTTTAGTTATTTTCTGTCCAAATGTCAGCTATGGGAAAACAGGGACAGTGTCTGGCTCATTCACACAGTAGATGCTCAGTAAAGATTTGTGGAATAAATGAATGCATGAACGAAGGAAGGTGGGGCTACTTTTATTATCTGTTACTGGTGGGGAAACTGAGGCTCAGAGGGGCTAAGTAACTTGTGTAATGTTGCTCAGCTAACCAGTGTTAAGATCCAATCCCAGAGCTGTTGCCTGCAGTGTCTCCCCCAGAGTAGGTCAAGTCCTGTTGGACCCAGCTGGATCAGCTGTTACATGTTGGGCTGTGGGGACTGGAACAGTATTAGCCTAGGTGGTGAGGCCTCCATCTGCCAGGCCTGGGTGCGGTGCAACCTGCTTCTCGTTGTCACTGTCCTGTTTACAAGAGACTGAGATGAAGACAGGTAGCCATTTGTAAATGCCTTAGATAATGGCCCGGGTGGGGGAAGCCTTGTCATCTGCCCCTCCGCCTCATCCTGGGCATGCTACCCCTCCCCATTACCTATTGGACTGGCCACTGATCTGGCTGAGGAGGTACAGTGGGGAGACCTTACTCTTAGTCACTCCCCACCACACCCCCACTTTCTCTGAGGGCAATGGGTCCTCTAGGTCAGGATCCCTATCCCACTGGCACCCAGGGAAAATGGAGGAGCAGAAGCAGGCCTGGGAGCTGGGTTGGCACTCTCCTCCCCAGCTTTGACCAAATGGCCCCATGCCTTGGGGAATGAGGCTCCTGACTGGGCCATGAGGGAAGTGGATGGGGCTTAAGGGCCCTGCTCTGGGGGTAGAAATAGGTTGAAAAAGGGTTGGGCACAGGGACTAGGTCCCAAAGAAGTCCCATATTCTACCTCTGATCTGGCTGGGGAGATAGTGAGGAGACCTTATCCTTAGTCACTCCCCCTGACACCTCAGCAGGTCTCCCTGAAGCAATCCCTATTTCTCAGGACACAACACAGACAGATAGGAATTCCACCATCTATACCTGGGCTACCTCCCCACAGGCCTTCCTACCTCCCTACAGCCACCTTGGTGAGAACCGCACCCCCCCCCCAGACCCCACATGATGAGGGATCCCAGACTCTAGGCCACACCCTCATAACGGGGCTTATGGGGTTGGGCCCAGGTGTGACATTCCAGACCAGCAGGAGGCAGAAACAATGAGCTAGAAGTCAGGTGTGCCCCAGTTATCTACACTCATGTTTGCCCTGAGGCTCATGGTCCAGCATGGCCCAGTCTTAAGGCCACCCAACCAGCATCTGGTCCTGGGAGAGCCTGTACTTTTGCCCTTCATCCCCTCCTTCTCTCCTCTTTCTTTCTCCCCAATACCTCATGTTCCAGTGTCTCTAGGGCACCCTCTTTCCCTCAGGTCAACCATGTCCTAGACCAGTGCCCTACTAGGGAGACCTCAGTGGCCACTGAAATAAAAGACTCAGACTGCGTCAAACTCCACTTTACTGGACTAGAGAAAATAGGCAAAAGGAATCACACTTGGTGCTGGCAGCTCTAGGTCCTGTGTTCCCACCCCTTTTAGCTCCAAGGCCTAGGGGAGCCCTGTCCCCCACGGGACTCTCCCACTTCTCTGGACCAGAAGCCTCACTTTGGAAAACTGCACAGGGTGGGAACTTTCAATGTGCATTTTGCTGCCAGCTTCATGATTAGCAGCAAATGCCCACAATGATAGCAACAGTAACAAGACCGGACTTGACATGTCAAGAAAGAACCCATAAAAGAGTAAATAAGACCATGACACAATGTGTTAACAACAGTCCTATGACAGAAGACACAACACTGCTGTGCCCAGCCACGTTGCACCAGGGGCGGCTAACAGATGCACGGGAACATAATGGCGTACAGAGGCCCTAGAGGGACTGACACTTGCACTCCCGGAGTTAGAATCAACTGGACATGTAATGTTCATATTTTCTGGGAGGAAAATCCAATGAAGGTACCAAAGGGGAGGAGAAATCATTTTAAAAATAATGAAGAGAGCCTGCTTCCCTGCACTGAGTGGATGCTAGGCTGGACATGGAGGGCAGCAAGAGCTGGCTGCGGCCTGGGCTAGCCAGTGAGCTCAACGGGCAGCTCCCGGCCACACAGGGCCTCCCACTGGCGGGCCAAGAGTGAGATGAGCTTTTCGCGGCCCTCAGCACTGGGGACAAACACTTGCCACTGGACTTCATGGCCCTGGCCAGCTCTGGCTAGGCCACCTGGTACCTCCCCAAAGTGGTCCAAGGTGACATTGCCCATGAGGTCATGGCCCTGCACATCATCAAAAACAAAGGTGAGAGCCTGAGGGTAGGTTTGGTAGCCCATGAGCACACGGTCCAGGTCCCGGACACGGCGGCCATCGTCTAGCCGGTACCGGTCCCTCTGTGGCGGCTCTTTGGCAAACTCAGGCAGTGGATAGTGGACGAAGTCCTCATCCAGGAGGAAGATCTCGGCACTGGTGAGCAGGAGTGTTTTGGGGCGCAGCATGCCCCTACAGTGCCCAGGTGGCGGTGTGCCCACCTGGAAGGCCTGCACATACAGCAGGATGCTGAGGGCCGGCGCCCTCTCTGGGTCAGCCATCTTCTGGGCCACGATGAACGTTAGGTCCCCAATCTCCTCCTCGCTAGGGTAGGTAAACTTGACGCGGCTTGAGTGGATCAGCTCATAGTTCTCCATCTTCCCTGCAGAGAGACCCCCACCAGGGCCATAGCCTGGAATTGGCCTGTGGTGGCACTGGGAGTGCCAGCAGCCCCAAACCACACAGAGATGGTAGCATGAGCTATCTGTCATAGGTGGGAGAGAGCATGCCAAGTCCCCCTGCCCAGGAAGAGACCCACTAGCCAGCGGCCCAGAGCAGAGCAGACACTTGGGGTACATCTGCCAGATGGTTGAGGGTTTGCTGGGACAGAGACTCTGCCATGACAAAACCCTGTAAAACCTTAGCTGGCTAAACAGGACAAGAGAGAAAAAAGGAGAGAGACAGAGGCAGAGAGGTGCTTTGGGGCCTGCTGTGGCCCTCAGGGTTGGTAAGGCCTATGACGTTGGCCCAGACGGCTGGCCTACAGCCTGAGCTGGGTGGGGGTACCTGTAGTCTTGTTCCCAAACTCAGAGTAGAAGTCCTTGTCAACAGGCTCAGGTGAGGGTGTGCGTTCCAGGGAGGAGAGCACGGCCATGAGGTGCTGGAGGAAGCAGTGTGTCAGGTAGCTATCCCGAGTCAAGCATGTCACCACTTGTACCGGAGAGGAGCCTGTGGGAGAAGAGGCTGGTCATGGTTACTGGCAGCCCAGTCCCTGCCCTGGAGACATCTCTATTGTCTATCAGGTCAGCCTCGACCTAAAGACCACAGAGCCAGGGCCAGGAAGGCCCATGTGGGAAAGCATCACGAAGCCTGAGGACACAGCCATTTCTCGGGCCGGAAGGGCTGTGACATTTTTCTGGAAGGGGATACAGAGGTATTAGGGAAAGAGCTTAGCTTTCTCTCTTCAGGAAGTGTGAGTCAGAAACATCCTGCCCTTAAGCCCAGGGCCCACTCTGCCTGCCCTCCCAGTACTGCCCCGGCATTTTGCTGCCTCTGGCTGCCCCCGCCGCCCCAAGCCCTGTGGAGTGAGTTCTGCACCCTCAGCAGTTCCTAGAGCTGCTTCCTCCCACTCTGGTGAAATGACTGGTGAACAGAGAGATAACTCTGTCTGTGATAATATACACACATGTGAAAAGTGGAAGCCCACTGCTAACACTGGCCTTCACCTAAAATAGGACAAAGCACAGTGGTCACTCACCTGTCAGCCGGAAATACTGGTCAAAAAGCCCAACGTTGACTGTCTGCAGGTCACTGAGTTTTAAAACAAAGCACTGGGAAATGTGAAAGGGACTGTTGTTGTAGTCAGTGTTTTTCTGATGCCAAAAATCTGTGATAGAGAAAAAGGGAGCGAGGATAGTGGTAGCTGTGCAAAGAGAACACGAGGGGCCTAGGTGCACAGCTGCATCCAGTAAGAATGGGTCCCCTGGGCTGGCCGGGCCTGCAGAAGAGCCACCGCCACCCTCTATGCATACAAAGCCTCGAGAGCAATGCATTCTAGAGCATGAGCTGCACCTGGTGATGGAGTCAACAGGAGCCTCCCACTGAGACCCCAAGGGGAAGAGGCTGCTGGGTCCCTCATCATGGTTAGTTCCCACATGACTGCTAGGCCCTGGCTGGGTGCTTTCATGCTTAGTCTTAGTTCCCTCATGACAGTGTCAGGCAGGAAGTTAGTTTTTTTAACCCCTACTTTCTCAAATAAAGGATTCTGTCAGTGTGGCCAAATCACTGCTGCCTGATCCCACACAACTGGCTCTAGAGACGGGGACCAGCATGCCTCCTCAGGCATGGGCTCCAAGTTCCCAGGTGCCAGCAGGCCCTGGTACTTACCCTGCAGTGGCTCTGAGAAGTAGCGGCGGAGGCCGTCGTGCAGCACAAAGTACACGGCCTTGGTGGAAAGCAGCATGCAGGCAGTCACTTCCAGCCCTGGGGTCTGGTAGAACACCACTGAGGACCACATGAGGTGCCTCAGCTCTTCGTTTTCCACCTGGACACAAAGGAGGCAGGTTTGAGCCTGCAGGAGAGCAGGGCATGTCCCCTCTAATAGCCCCACTGCCCTGGTGACATGCCCACAGTCTTGGACAGGGAGAGGCAGGAACATCATCACATCTTGTCAATGGATTAATAATTAGGAAACAGAGAGGAAGTGGGGGGTGGGAGATGGGTATATAGCAAGGTCTGCCTGGGGCCCAAGGACAGGAGTAGCCACAGGGGGAAACAACTGACGAGGGAAAGGCAGCCTAAGACCTCCCTACCCAGACCCTCAAAGCTGTGAACAGCTGAAGGTGGGGGGAAGAGTCATCAGAGAGGTTGGAGAAGAACCTGAGGGTGACCTCAACACAAACTTTGCCACAGCCCCCAGGACCAACTATGCTGCCTTTTTCCACACCACTGCCAGACAGCTAGACCAGTGCCCGGCCACTACCTCAGCAATGCTGCTGTGGAAGAACTCGATGATGGCTCTCCCCCGCAGGCTGGCAATGTGCTGGAGTGACGGGCAGGCGGGCAAGTGTGAAGGGATCTGATTTTCCTCCGAGGTGGACTGGATCAGGTGCTCGCTTGGGTACTGGGTGGGGGCCTCAGCTTGTGCCAGGGACTCCGCTGGGGCCGAGGTCGCCACTGGTGCTGGAGCTGGGGTCTCCTCTGGGGCTAAGGCCTCCGCTGGGGTATCCACTGGAACCAAAGCTGGCATCGAGGCCTCCGCTGGGGTCTCTGTTAGGGTCTCCTCTGGGGCTGAGGCTTCTGCCCGGTCCAGTGCAGGGACCTCCACTGGAGTTGGGACTGGCGCCTCCACTGGGGCTAGGGCTGGGGCTGGAGCCTCTGACAGGGCCTCCTGAGAATGCTGGTCATTGCTGCATCTCCCAGTCCCCCAAGAAACACCATATTAACATGTGGATCCCAAATGGAGATTCATATGACATCTGCAACCTCAAAGTGTGAGGGGAACACATGTACCACAGGCCATCTCTGGGGTCTCGGGATTTCATCACCAGGTTCCCTATGAGAAGACAAAATAGAAGGGAAAGTGCCCAGGCCTTTTCTCTTGGGAGGGAGATGGGCAGATAAGGCCAAGATAAGCCATTTGGTACTCTGGGGCTTGGAAAGCCAGCCATATGTGACCTATAACTAAAAACTTATTTTGGGAAGGAGTTAGAAGTGTCAGAAATGCCAGAGTCCAGAGCACAAACCCATGTGCCCAGGGCTGGGACATGAGTGCATGTAGAGGTGAGAACCAAAAACTCAAAAACTGTCCCTCAGTGTGCCTTTGGGTCCTCCTCAGGTAGGTCAGGCTCTCTCCTCATCCACCCACCACTGCATGTGACCACAGCAGGTTTTCACTGGTCTGTTCCCAGAGAACACTGGTCAAACAATGCTCAGAACATTTAAAGCTAATGGAGTCTAGGGTACCCCTGCAATAAGTCTATGTGCCTACGTGCCTGTGGCCCATGCTGAGGAAGTCCTTTGGACATTGTCCTCTCAACTGGGCAGTCCAGCTATCAAGTGAGATCCATAGGGCTCTGATCTTGAACTGGGCCACATGACCTTAAGAGGCCTGTGTGTTGTCTTCCTGTTGTCCTGGGGCAGAGATACATCTGCAAGGAGGAAGCAGGGTGCCTGCTTTCTGCAGGGAGTCCCCACTGTGCACAGGTTCCAGCCAGCCTTGGGGGTGGCAGGGAAATGGAAACCAGGTGTTACCATCCAAAGCCTCAGCACAGGGGTAGTGAGATGGGAAGACAGCTATGCAGGGCACAAGCTGTTCTCTAATACCTAGAGGTTTCAAGGGTCTCTAAGGAGGGCATGACTCTTGAGCTGGACATAAAAGAGTCACCTGATTGACCAAAGAGCTTAGAAGCCCTCTGGGAACACTGGCTGGGGGGCGGGGCTGGAGGGAGAAGACAGACCTCATGAGATGCTAGGGTGAGGACCAAAGAGAAAGTGAGCTAGACTGTGTCTCAGGGAATAGGAGTATGACAAATAAAAGGATTTCTTGCCCAGGTTGGGGAAATCCCAGCACATGTGAAGCCAGAGGGCAGTTAAACGAGACAGGGGCACACTCAAGGGCACAGGCCCCTTGAGCCCCAAGTATGAAGGTATGTGGGTATGACCATGCTCCTCAGCGGGATCCCTCTACCCCTACCCTCAGGGAAACCTGGGAAGGAAGCCAGGGAAAGCCAGATTTAGGGGGCAGGAGCAGCATAGAAAAGAAAAAAAGAACAGGCAGGGCCGCTACTCCTTCCTTCTCTGTGCCTCAGTCTTCCCCAAGAAGAAAAGCAGCTTTGCATCAGGTGACCACCCAGCTCACACACTCAGACCTTGCTGCTCTCAGCCAACAGGTTCCTTTGGAAGGCACTCCCTAAATTACATACAGAGAGAAGACCCGTCCGGCATCCTGGTCTTCCTGAGAAGGGGTGTGTGGCTCTCAAAAAGGGAAGGCATGGGACTGGGTGTCAGAGGCGGGTAGTGCCTGAAACCATCCCCCAGGCCACAGAGCCAGCCACTAGACTATGAGTCCTTGAAGGGCAGAGGCAATGAGATGCCTGGGCCCAGTGGGGCAGAGTGGAAAGGGCCAGACCAGGAGGCAGCAGTCCCCTTGGCCTGCCCTGGTGGCAAGAGCCTAGTGATCCAGCCTGTCCTTGTGAAGCCCTCAGAGAGAAGCAGTAGCCCAGCCCCAAGCCCAAGGGAGTCAAGAACACTGACGAGGGTGGCCAGGAGCTGAGGAGCAGCTGAGGAACTAGGCTCGCCCTGGACACACTCACATATTGCAGGTGCTCAGAGATGTGGACTGGGGTAAGTGGTCTCACACACAGAGATGTGAACGTCTGGGCACACAACAAGCCCCATGCCTCCAGGTCCATAACCCCGTGTTCCGTCTCACCTGGCCCCGCCCTCAGCAAGCTGGCCATCCACAAGGCGGCTCTGGGACTGGCCCCCAGGCACAGGGGTCTTGGCGATGACCACAGTCTTCAGGTCCTGCAGAGAGGCCCGCAGCTGGTTGTAGATGCGCAGGAAGTGAAACTTCTCATGGGGCAGCACGAAGATGGCGGTGACGAAGCGGTAGCCCACGAGCAGCTCCAGCACATGGCCGTCAGCAAAGGCACCCCGAGGCTGGGTGCAGCTGCGCGTGGGGTCCAGCAGCACAGTGGAGAGTGGCACGCGGCTCAGCTTGAAGCTGTTGCGGTTGCGACAGTGATGGGTGCCACGACTGGGCATGGGGTTGAAGTCAGCCTTGATGACGTTGAGGTGCTGGGGAGTGAGCAGCAGCCAGTAGGGGATGGTGGCCGACTTGATGGCCTCAGAGGGCGCACAGCAGGAGCGCCGCACGGCTGAGCAGAGCGTGCAGCTGGCCCACTCGATGTTGCCCGAGTAGTCCCCGGCGGCTGTCTGCACCATGCGCTTGTCACTGTAGACCAGGTAGACAGGGAAGCAGCCCTGGCTGCGCTCCTGGCAGCCACCTGCCACCTTGTAGAAGGTGAGCAGCTGGCGGAGGAACTCCTGCAGGCTGGTGTGGCTGCCATAGAGCACGGGGCTGCACAGCATGGCCACGTGCTGCGGGGCAAAGCAGGAGCGCAGGTCGGCGTGGAACTCATGCAGGTTGGCAGCATCCGAGATGATGAAAAGTGTGTTCTCGCTGTGCCGCACCTTGAGCACCAGACACAGCTCCGGCATGAGGAAGCCGAACTCAGTGAGGTCGCCATGTGGGAAGCAGAAGACGAAGCGCAGGGATGAGAGGATGTGCTGGCTGCTGCCCCTTGACTCCTGGTGTGGGATCTCGAAAACAGCGATGCCGAAGTCAGTGAGCACGAGGCAGGCAGCAAACTGGCGGATGCTACCCTGAACATGGATCAGGAAGCACCACAGCACTTTGAGAATGCGAATGTGCTCCAGCAGGAAGTCCTCGTCTGCACCCAGGGCCCACTCCAGGGCCAGGCGCTCCTCCTCACCCTCCTCTTCCTCCTCTCCCCGGCCTCCCTCCTCTTCTTCCTCCAGGTCTGGGGGCCCCATTTCAAAGTAGCGATTCTCAGCAACATCCTCCTCCTCATCGTCATCCTCGCCCTGCTCGCCTTGGCCTTCCTCCCGCTGATTGGCAGCCTCGATCCAGGCCGGCAGCTGCCGCTCAATGGCCTGCCGGATGAGTGTGCTGAGGCGCTGGATGAAGTCCTGGTTGGTGGCTGTGTAGCCAATGCAGGTGAAGGGTAGGAAGATGATCTGGCCAGAGCCAGGCACCACCTGGACCTCTGGCTCTGCATGCTCCACGCTATGAGAGAAGCCATTTCAATGACATGCTGGTCTGGGACATCCCACCTCCCAAGTCTAGGGCCTGCTGCTGCACCCTGGTTCCGTGGAACCTGGATTCATGGGTCTCCTAAGACTCCTAAATAGCCGAGTCTATTCCTAGGACAAGTTCCCTGGTAGGGAGCCAATGTTCCAGAAGGCTAGAGCCGCCAATTTCATTAGAGTCCACATGCCCAGGACTCTAATGAGAGGTGTCCAGCAGGTGTCTCACACCACAAAGGCTCCCCAAACAAAAGCATCACAAAGACTTTGCAGTCATTCAGACACTGGCTGTGAGCCCAAAGGCAATGAATGTTCAAGGGCATTAACTCATTAACTTGTTGACTACAGTTTCCTTTGGAGGGACCCCATGGCAGGGGGGTTCTTAGGTCCTTCACATTTAAATTTAAGCTTCTCTTGGCCACCACTGCCCTCAGGAAAAAATATGAGTACAACAGGGGTAGGAAACCTCATCCACAAAGGGTCAGGGAGCAGTATTCAGGCCCCACCTACATTTTTTTTAAATAGCTCTTTAAGAATGAATAACTATTTTTAGCTCATAGGCTGTGGACCAAACCAGCCTTGATCTGACGACCCCTAGTGTAGGATAACATGGGTCACACAAAGTTTAGGAATTAGAATTTAGAAGCAGATCAGAACCCATCTCATGTGTGTTTATTTATTTTAAAAGAGATAGTCTGGAGAAATTCTGTGAACAGATTTTTAACAAAATCTAACTGGTTCCCACTAGCCCACAGCTGAGTACATGCAGAGGGCCCAGAATGCCTTCTTAACTTCTTCTTTACCTTGTGCCACCAACAGCTCCAGATACGTCTCTTAAATCATCGGAAGGTGCCTGACAGAGAAGAAAATGTGGTCAGCCCCAACCTGCAATATTCATTCTCTGGCATCTAGCAGGTGCTGGACCTTGAGCCAGGTACCCCACTTGTCCTCCTTCGCTGCCCTGCAGGAAGTTCCTCACCATCCCACTCTCTACTCTGGGGTGGATTCTGGGGCCTGGAGGCAGAGAGACCCCCACAATTAATCCTGTCAGTACACAGCAGCACTGATTCCCATCTGTCTATTCCCAGCCCACGCTCCCAATCCCTGGGCCAGAGCCTCTTGCCACACCGCAGCTCAGTTTGTGCCTCTGGGTCTAGCACTTGAGTGCTCCCTATGCCACCTCAAAGGGTCCATGTGTATAGTCTACCAACTTGGTAACTGGCCAGTAGAAGACACAATGACAGAGGCTGCATAGCACCTGGCATAGCCCTTACAATGATTTCTGGGCAATGGGGAACACCTAAGGTAGGAGGCTTCCTTCCTATTGGGTGACCTCAGGGAGGGTGAAAGGAGGGAGTGCTATGGAGTGCTGAGACAGAATGAGAACTCTGCAAACTGCCCAAGGGTCACACAACCATGACCCTGTGTTATTGAACAGAGATGGGGCCAGAGGGAGGCCCAGGTACCAAGCACACTCCCCACGCACACAGCAAATGAGCCACTCACCCCACACTTGCCTTCCTCCTCTCTTCCCAGGACACATGAAGAAGCTCCGGAACCCTCAGCAGCAGCCACAGAGAAGGTGCCAGAGTCATACTGTGTCCCAAACTACCAGGATGACATGCAGGAATGGGCGGAATGGCCTAGGGGTGCCAGGCAGCAGGGGAGAAACTCTTCCTGATGGGTTTGGAACCCAAACAAGCCACCCTGCCCCTGAAGTGCTTTCCCCAGGGGAGTCCATTCACATGGGCTAAAGGTCATCTGGCTATGTCCCCCCCAGGGCCCTGTTCCCATTGTTAGAGGGAGGAAAGATGAGGAAGAGAGAGGGTGGCTGAACACAGACCCTTAACCACAAAGCAGAGTATACCAAGCACTGGCAGCATTTGCTCTAGTCAGGCTACCTTCTAATTCCAGATAGCCTTAGACAAGCATTGGCATAGACGCAGGATACAGAGGCAGGCATTACCTGTCCAGCAGGGATGGACTCCAAGGAATCAGAGCATCCCCGGGCAATGGGCTGGTCCTCAGGATTAAGACTGTCAGTGGACGAGAGGCTGCTGGCCAGGGCCTCCTCTTGCACAAACATGATTCCTGGAGAGACCAGGGGCAGGCGGGTGGGACAGCGGGGCAGGAGAGCAGCCATTCAACAAATGGGGCTGGGCCTTTGGAATACTGGCATGGCCGAGGGCTAGTCAGAACCCAAAATCCAGCCACATGGGTTACAGAATAATGTTAAAACTGAAATCTTAAAGTAACCTAAAGAAAGAACAAATGACTGCTTATCTAATCTCAGGGCAGAGAGACTTTCTGAACCTAAATTCAGAGGAAGAAACTGAACTGTAACTAACTACATAAAAACTAAACTATAAGTAAAAAAAAAAAAAGAAACCTACTAAGATAAATCAAAATCAAATGAAACGAGAAAGAAGTACTTACAATATTTGACATTTTTATCTTTAATCTATAAAAGGCTGTTACAGATGACAAAAATAGGGGAAGAAAATTGGAAATCCCATTAGAAGACTGCAAAGAATGAATAGAACTTACACAAAAGAATAGCCAATGGATATAACATGAAACAATGCTCACCCTCACAAGTAATCATAGAAGGGCAAGTTGGAACAAGACACCAGTTGTGTCTCTCACTTTTGCTAAGGTCAGACTATGCGGCCCAGACTCGGCATGACTGGGTAGAAGCGGGCACTGGGGTGCAAGCTGGCCTGCCTGTCAGGAGAGCAGTTTGGCAATATGTCCATCAAGAGCCTTAAACGTATTCACTCCTAGAGCCTCTGACCAGCAAAATGACTAAACAAAGCCCCACCCCCCCAATCTGATACCTCTGCGGAGCTTCAAGACACACAAGGGCACAGGACCACAAGGACAGCCCATGCCCAACACCTATGGCCTGCTTCCCACAGGATATACCCACTGACCCTCCCCTAGGTAACATGCTGACTCATGCTCCTGAGAAACACACAGTGTTTAAACACTGCTGAGGCTGTTTTATCATAGCACATCTGGGCTCATGACGGTACTCCAGACATTTCCTAATTTCCTAGACTGGTGGAGGTACGATAAAGCCTTTTTAAATTTTTCCTAAGTGTAGCTGGCTGGATGAGATGAACACTGGGCATCGATCCCTTGTTTCTCAGGAGCCCAGGGCTTGCCTCCAAGGCCTGGCTTTACCACCAGTCACTACAGTTCAGTGAAAGAGCCCTAGCAGTCACAGACCCTTGTCCAGCTCAGCTACCGCTCAGGGACAGGACAACTCAGGTAGGCCAGGTCCTCTGCCAGTGGGACAGGCAGGCTAATGGCCCAAGCCCAGACTCCCCTGCCAAGAGCAGCAGCAGGTGCTCTGCACAGGAGAAAGAACTGCAAGCACACATGCTCCCTCCTCTGTCACATGCTCAGATCCTCTCCCCATCCCTTGAAGTTCCCCTCCCACACCACCTCCACTGCAAATCCCCCTCTCCTCTAGAAATACCTCTCCCTCTACAAAACACCTGCATATCATTCTGTTCTTCCTTGGGCATACAGCTCATCTCCCCAAGTTCCTCAGGGGCACTGTCATCTTGAAGCCCCCCTCTCCCCCCAAATAAGGACATGGGAGTGCTTGCCCAGTGTTAGCTCATACATGTCTCTTATTTACCACAGTTCATCGAATCTAAGATGCGTAGATGTGGTGCCATCTTGGTCTTAGCAGCTGTCCAAGGAAGGTTTTCACACGACTCCATCATGAATATCAGTTGGCTGATGGCAACTATGAGACACCACGGACTAAAAGATGCATCTCAATTTCAGAGGTCACAAGGTGGTACTGTGTGCATCTTAGAATTGATGAAATAGGGTGTATACACTTAAATTGAGAAAATAGCTTCAGAGAGGCTACAAATTGCTTGAGAGAACATGGCCAAGGATATTGGGATGCAAACTCAGCTGACTGATCCCTAGGTGCCTGCTCCTAACAACTTCTCTATGGCTTCCTCTCAGCTCCGCACCCTGCCTAAAGAACCAACTCTAGCATTTCGTATGTCAGCCTCTATTGGTCACAGTCCTCCACGACTCCAATAAGCTGGCTAACAGCTCCTGGGATGACGAGAAGCCTGTTGTTTACTGGATAGCATTCCTTCAGGTGGGCCCCTGAGTGCCCAGTTTATTCACAAGTATGTTCACTTCTACGGAATCAGGATGGGAGCAAAGCTGCTCCCACACGGGGGAAATCTTTACCCTTTCAGGCAAGATCAAGCAGTACATGGCTGAACACAAACAGCTGTAGACTCCTCAGTTTAGTGAGAAAAAAAGCAACATTTTCTTGCCACTACCCGCCACCCCAGCCGTTTTTGGAACTGAGGAAATGAGGATTGAGATAGTCTCTCTGCTTCCTTCCTGGACCATGGTTTGTACAATTAAGTGGTCAGAAAGGGCCACTCAGAGGATGGGAAAGGGAACATCAGGAGAGTGCTCAGATGGGGGCCAGACCTTTGTTTCTCACAAAAAGGAAAGAGGTGTGCACACAAAGATATCTACTGCAGTTTTATTTATAAGTGGTGCAAATCTGGAGACAAGGTCTAAATGTCCAGCATCTGGGAAAGGGGAAAACAGACTACAGTGAGTCACTCGGTGGTGTGTCACCAGGAGAGGGGGTCAGTGAGGAAGGGGCGCTGAGGCCTGGGCCTGGCTGGTACAGAGGCTTCATCAGCAAAGGGGGGTGGGGGTGGGGGGTTGCCTGCAGCTGTGGCCCTGGAGGCAGATGCCTCACTCAGCTCACTGGGTGTCTGCTCTTTACCAGCTTGTTCTCCACTTGCTCACTCAGTCACACACTAATTCGTCAATTCCACAAAGGCTGACTGAGCACCGGCTAGTCCCTGGCCTCAAGGACCAGTCGCAGCAGCTCCCTGTCCCTAGAACTGGAGTTGAGCAGTTCCTGCAGTGCTGTGATTAGGTAGCATGGGTGTGAGGCCTGAAGAGGGCTTTGACCCTGAGGCAGGAGATGCTGTCAGAGAGGTATCTTTGTAGTGATGTATACCCCCCCCTTCCCCTTTTATATATAAAAATAAAACCGCAATTTCTCATTCAAGGGTGTTACAAAAGCAAATTGATAATCACTCTGGCAGCTAACATCACCGTCCCTTCTCAAGAGTGCTCTCCCACATTTCATAGCTGTGACCTTGGTGCACTACCCTGCAGCAGGCTTTCTAATTTACCCAAGCATTTCTCCCTTCGTCCTACCCAGTCTTCCCCTCTCTAATGTGATGGCTGCAGTGGATTTTGCAACACAGCTTAATCTCCCTCTCATCCTCTGACGTCTGTCATATTCCCCGCTTTGATAGCATAAATTTTGCTGCAGTGAGCATTTCGTCTCCCCTTCCCTTATCTTATCCCACCGAAATAAAATCCCCACCAGTGGGGTTACCAGGTCAAGGGGTGCAAACGTTTTTCTGGCTCTTGAAACATAAGGTCAAACTGTTTTCCCAAGACCTCACACCAAGTTCTGCGTCTCCAGGAGCCCGGGTGGGCGGGCGGCGTTCCTTCCTGTGTGTCCCGAGCCTCGGCTCCACTCGGGATGGCACACCCTCCCCTCTTCCGTGGGGGCCAGGCCAGCAGACACTCTCATGGGACCTGCTTCACTCACTCATCTCCGAGGATGCCTGGGTTCAGAGGTGAAAACCCTTTGAAAACGCTAAGACAGTGGGCAGGTGAAAGGGACTGGTCTTCCATGGGTTCATGGACAGCCTGTCTAGGCCCCATAATGTTTAGGACTGAGCCGCAGAGATGAAGCAACCATAAAAGAAAGCTTCCCACATAGGGATCTGGGCGGCCAATTCAGGACAGTGTCAAGGCCTGGCTTCCCATTAACAAGGAGCCAATTCACCCACACTGCCAGTAGGGGAGCAGGGTCCTTATGAGCCAGCAGCCCTGAGTCTGTTTAAAGGGCAGCCTCAGGGCCCCATTAGACATCCTGTGGTATCCTAGAGGAAATGGGTGTGGGTATCAGAGCAGTGGGGGAGTGGTCCTCACAAAGCAACAGCAGCTGAAATCAGGCCAGGCACTGCTACCATGTGCCACTCTGAGGGGAGCTGGAGGGGAGCTGGCCTGCAGACAGCACTGTGACTGGACCCCGCGAGGAGCAGGTGCCAACATCTCCCCCCAACTCCAGCCCAGCCAGGGTGCCCAGCAGGGCCTGTTTGGCTCTGCTAGGCAGAAAGCTATATACATGATTACCTTGGTTGGAGAGGATAGGCTGGGGCAGAGAGGTGGAGCTGGGAGCCACGGTGGGAGGGGAGCTGCTGGGTCTGACACAGGGAGCAGCTGGGAGCCGGCAATCCTCACTGACCTAGGAGGAGTGCTTGAGTCAGCCCGAGAGAGAAAAGAAGGCTCAGGAAGAACAGAACTCTAAAAGCCAGGGATGAGGAGGAGAAACTCAAAAGGTTCTCATAAACATTGGTGATGGAGAAGTCGGTCTCACCTAACCCTCAGTAACCCCTAACCTCAGTAACCCCATGTGGCAGGTACTGTCACCACTCCCATCTTACAGGTGAGAACAGAGGTGTGACTTGCCCAAGGCCATGCAGCCAGGACTCACTCGGTGGTCCCTAGTACTTCTATAACCTAGTTCCATTGAGTGACATTGCTCTCACCTCCCACACAAAGACCCACCTTCTTCTCAGGATTGCTCAGTTTGTACTTGACCTCCTTGGCTTTCTGAATTGCTTTTAGCACTTCCACAGTGTCTAGCTCCTTCTCTGTGGTCACTGTGTTGTCCAGACAGACCTGCAGAATGCAGAATGGCTATCAGCCTAGGGGCTGACAAGCATAGTAAGAATAGAAAGGTGGGAGCTCTGTCAAAGTGTGGGTCAGGCCTTGTGAGGCTCAGCCCACTGGGAGGCGAGTTCCTCAACACCCATAAAGTGACCTGGGAGCTCCTTAGGTAGCTGGGGGAGATCTCAAACTGTCTAGTTTGTCTCTGGTGTGGCAGGAGTACAAGGTCAATTGGGGAGGCCTCTTGGGTAGCTGAGATTGGGGTAAGGCAGTGAGACTTGAACAAGGCTCCCAATTACAGCATGGGGAAGGCCTTCTGGACCGGGGAACTGGGAGGGCAAAGACATGGGAAGCAGGCACCTCTATCTACAAATGCAGGAGGAGTTTTGGGCTGGCAGGCAGTGTGGGACAAGCAGTGCAGTCAAATGAAGAAAAGTCTCAAGGGCCTGGATCCAGAGAGGGAAGATGTCATCTTGTGAACATTGTCTTGCTGACTGGGGAGGAAGGGGCACTTGGGGCCAAAAAGAGATGGTGGGCTTGGGTAGCAGGGAGGGCAGTGTGAGGGAAGAATGCAGATTTCTAGGTATCTTCTGGTCTGAGATTTGGGAGAGTGGGGGAAGGGCCTGCTTGAGGCTGAGGAGACAGCTGAACTTGGCGAAGGACCTGTTTGGTTGGCAAGGTGGCACGTAACCAGATACACTTGGCAGGCAGCAGATACTGGGCTGGGTTATACTGGTAAAAGTGGGAACATCTGGGTTTATAGCCAGACTTCATGGCCAGAAGTTGTCCAGGGAACATGATTATTTCAAATATCTTATTTCTGACCCTTGCCTATAATAATCAATGTTACTGTTTAAGAAGCCAAAGACAGTCCCTCCACACTCAGTCTGTGCCTGTTGGCTTGTGGGGAGCCCTTTTGGCATAAAGCTCTGACAGAAGAGTCACGAGGGAAGCCTGCTAGGGAACTATGGTGGCTTGTGGAGGGGGTGCAGAAGGGGTGAGGGAGCTTTTTCCTGGGGAGGCAGACTTCCCAGAAATGAAAGGCTCGTCAGGGTGGGGACATTACCCCTGGCTCTGCCTGTGAAAATGTGGACTCTGTCCAGACTGTTTCTTAGATGGAGCTAAAATCCCCACCCCACCCACAACCCTAGCAGCCTACCTCAGAGGCCCTTTCTCCGAACTGAGCCAGCACTTTGGTTCGGTAGTCAGGGATGATGCTCAGAGGGTTGTTCAGCAGAACCACGTGCTCCAGACATGGGAGGCTGCCTATGCTCCTGATCTCCTCCATCTGCAAAGCACAAATTTCATTCCCCTCATCCCTTCTTTTAATACTGTGGCAACATGACAACACATCTGATAGCCTCTTTTATATGAAAAAAACAAAACAAAACAAAACAAAAAACCTTCACCAGTCTTCTTTAAAGTGATAAAAACCAAGGCCCTGCCATCCCAGAACCCTGAGATCCTCTTGGGATATGGCTCACCTGTTCGATTCTGTTATTGCTGAGATCCAGGTTGACCAAGGAGTAGAGTTTGTGCAGACCACTCAGACTCTCCAGGAGGTTGCCTGCCAAGTTCAGAGTCTTGATGTTCCCCAGTTTGGTGTGAACCCCCTCCAAGGAGGAGAGCTTATTGTAGGACAGATCCAGATGCACAAGGTTGTACAGGTGCTGTGGTAGCATTGAGAACAAGGGGTAACTGGTTCAGGTCAAGGCTCCGAAGAAAGGGGACTAATACTAAAGGTGTGATGGGCCTTCCAACCTAAAACGACCAGTACTGCAGGCTGTTATTTGGAAGGGAACTCCTCTTTCCCCCTGCACATGTCACAGCCCACTGGCACCCTCTGCAGAGGCAGCACAGCCCACAGGGTAGGCGTGGGCTTTGGAAATGAGGTTGTGCATCATCACAATGAAGGTGGATCCTGGTCATCCCACTCTACTCATACTTATTCTTCTTTTCTCATTCTGGGGAACTACAGCAACAATTGCTCAGTGTATCACTGAAACCTTACAGGGAGAGCAGTGCCCCCGCCCCTGCGAACCTTTGGTGCACCCAGACACCTTTTGAGTGAATGCCTGTAACAGAAAACCCCGGGTTTGGTCAAACTCCTTAGGGTGCACCAGCCTTCTGAACTCTCAGGAACCTTCTAAGAAACCCACATGTGGCAATGGTCTCCAAAGACATTAATTACCTGTAGGTTGTCCACTACTAGCACTCCATTGTGACTCAGGTCCAGGAACTCAATCTTTGGAATCAATTTCTTGTGGAAAAAAAAAAAAGAACACCCAACCAATGTCACTCTAGGAGACTAGACCCTATATGACCCCTGTACACAGTAGACAGATACCCTGAGACTCTTCCAACCATGGATTACTGGGATGGCTGTCTCTGCAGGGCCACTGACGTGACTCCTCCCAGTGCCCACTCAGCAGTATGTCCATAGGAACACACGGGGACTCTAGTGATAAGAACATCTGTTTTTATGGAACACTCAGCTTATGAAATGACAAATGGCAAGGTTCCAGAGAAAAATGTCTGTCCATCTTCTCCAACCCTACCCACTGAAAAGCAAAAATATAGGAATCACTCCTATTTTTCAAATGCCACCTGGATGCCATTCTTACATGGGCACATCTGGAAGCTGAGGAAATATCTTTACATTCCACTCCTTGGGAGTAAATTTCATAACTCACTGTATTTTTATTTCAAATATACATGCGATTAATAGCCTCATTTGGTTCTAAATTCAATCTCACTTATTTTAAACAGTCCCATTTTGGATTTAAAAATTACAGGCAATGCACAGAACATAGGTTTTTTTGTGGTCTTCCAGAAAAAGCCAAGTTAAATACCCAATATCAGGGTTCAGTCAGGCCAGAGAAGACCCTGGTGCCTGCTGCTGAGAGCATACCACAGACTCGTCGATCTCAGAGATGCTGTTGTGGCTCAGGTCTAGAGTGGTCAGAGCTTGCCAAGTGGGGATGATCGCAGTCACAGGGCCTTCTAGGGCTGTGCCTTCTGGCTCCCACTCATCAAATTCTGAGGCTTCAGGAACGAGGACTTCCTGTGTAAGAACATCTGTTGAGCTACACTTGGGCCCTCACGCAACATTTACTGGGAACGCAATCATTGCACAATTTCAGGAAGGGCCTGAGCATATTTAGCATGTGGAAGTGAACTTGCATTAAAATTGAGTTTTGGTTCATATGTCTTTAAATGATTGTGAAATAACTGAAAAGCTTAGCAACATATCAGCTACTTGGAATATATTCTAGCCCTGCTTCAGAAACAAATGCTTTTCAAGCCCACAAGAGCCTTTTGCTATGTAGTAATGCCTTTTCTGGCTTAAATCTCAGAGGCTAAAGGTCAGAATCCATGGTGTTTCCAGGCAACTGTGTTTTTCAAGGTGACATTATGGTCCCCACTGTGGGCAGCAGGCCCCTTTAACCATTTTATCAATGGGCTCAAACCCAACAATGCCGAGAAAAGGGTAGCAGCATGGAGTGCAGGGACATCATTAAAGGGGAGGGGGAAGGAGGCCTCCTCATTTTGACTTTTCATGCTAAGACCTCTCCTCTCTCAGTGAATCATTTTGGGCCCTGTGAGCTGGGCAGCAGGGAGTTCCTCCGAAACAGGCAAGGTTGTCTGACACCCTTGCTCTTGACACAAGCCTCCTTCTTTTAGCCAGAAGCCTCAAATTCTACCAACCTCAAATCTTGATTAGACAGTCTAAGTCATAAAAGTCACCACTGTGCCTTTTCTGGAGAAGAATTTTAACATATTACTAAGATGCAATCCATAAAAAGGTAAACAGGAACCTCTTAAATTCTCAATTCGGGTATTTCTGATGCTCACATACAAATAACAGGGTCTAACATATCCCCAACTTACCTGCCTCCTTCGAGCCCACTAAAAACAAGACACAAACAAGTGCTAAGCCAGAGCTTTTTAAGCTTAGAGAAACATTTATATCAATCTAATAAATGTCCTGCTACTTGCTACTGCTTAACAATTTGCTCATTCAAAAGCAGTGATTTTTTTTGGGGGGTGTGTGTGTGGGAGGAATGGGGGTACTTAGTTCCTTAAAATATCTTGCTTAACAATGTGACTGCTGATGAAGATAGGGACTAAAGTATCCCGGGGTGGCTAAGTGCTGGGAAATCCCAAGTGAGCATGTGGCTGCTTAGGCCCAGGTGAAGGTCCAGCTTCTGGTTTCTGACAGAAAGTGGCAGTGTTCACACCTACCTTTGGTGGGGAAGACCAAAGTACAAGACCCTACCCTGTAGACAGTTCCCAGAGGAGAAACAGGTGGCACTCACCTTCATCAAGGTTGCTGAGAAGCGGACACTCATTGTGGCTAAGGTGGGCTTCGACGCAACCAGCCCCCGGATGCGCTTGGCATCACAGTGACTTATCTGGAATAAGAAATAGCCACGTTTTAGTAATTGCACCATTGCTCCATCAGCAGTCCTGGGAGGTGGATGTTTGTTACACACACATAAAAGGAGCGAAACCACCAGTGAACCCAAATCCTTAGAAGTAGGAGATAACTCAAATCGTAAGTTTCTCTTTTCTTCAATTTTTAGTGCTGAGTAAACAGTCTTTGAAATTGTCTGGTAAGACCCACAATAAATCACAAACTCCATTTTCTCTGTAAGGGCTGTTTGAGGCTTGGCCAGTGGACAGAAAGTGTGGGCCAGGAACCAGAGCTGAGAGCAAGGGGCCTCTGCAGCACAGTGAGCATGGTGGGCCCTCCTGCTCACCTAGCCCATTTCCCAGTCTCGGCTGTGCTGAGTAAGAGGAAGGTAGTGCAGCCAAAGCACATTCCCCTGAGCCACGTGCCTGAGTGCCAGACCCACAGACCCCAGTGGCAGAATCTTAGCCTTCTGAGCCAGGGCAGAACAGTGCTGGACCGGGCACTCCATCAACTCCCTAGTCTTCACTCAGCCTGCATTGGTTGAAGCACACTCCACAAGTTCCCACCAAGGAAAGCGGTCCTCCAGGTCTCTGAGATGAACACAGAATGTTGCAGGCAGAATAGTCTAATGGGTGGCAAGGGCTCTGGAGTCAGGCTCAGCTAAACTCAGATCCCAGCTTTCTTTTCATTAATCATTTGGTCCTAACCAAACCTCCTAACCTCCCAAAACCTCAGTTTCCTCCATTGTAAAATGGGAATAAAAGTGCCCATTTCACAGGGCTGTTAGGAAGAGTCCATCAAGGAGTGTACATCAGACATGGGGCACAGGGCTGAACACGAAAGCCATGCTCAAGAAATAGATGCTTTAATATATTTTTTATTATTTGTTACTGAGTCCCCTTTCATTTTAAAAATGGTAACAAAATTGGCATCGCAAATCCAGGAGTTCAAGAGTGAGCAATGCAAAGTATTTTCTGCTAGGTGTGGGCATGCCAGAGGGAAAGGAACCCTCCAAGCTAGCTGCTGACCTGCCTTGGGAAACAGACTTGGAACTGGTCTGCCTGACCCTCAGAATGACTTCTCAGCACTTCAACCTGAATGAGGAAGCCCCAGAAGGAGCTGGACACTGGTGTTCCATCCTGTCCAAATGCTGCCCATGCCAGGGGCGGAGACATGCAGACCAGTAAAGAGCAGCAGAAGTCTCTCTTTTTCTGCTTTCAGGTTGGCCTTACTTACCTAGATGGAATCTGCCACATATTGAAAACATGAAAGTAACAGTGCCTTACAATTAAGTCCAGACACACAACATCAAAAACACTCCCTAGCTACACATAGTCACAAACAAGATGATACATATGCAGGGCTCAGCCCTATCTGTACTTCAGGGGCCCTGGGTCTTACCTCCACCTGATGAAGTGACTTAAATATTGACAGATCAAAAGGCAGGAGATGCTCCTGAATGTTGCTGGTCCCAAAAGGTCCTTCTGTGCCAGAAACCTGCAACCAAAGATGCAGCTCAAATTAGGGATGCTGCCACAATTGCTACCTATCCATGTTCACAGGGCAGGGCTATAGCAACTGCCACATCCAACTTGAAGCTCTGCCTGGTTACGTGAGGCAGACTGGGCAGGCATCCTGCTCGACACTTCCACAGTCAACAAAGCAGACAAAGGCCAAGGTTTAAAGCAAGGGACACTGGATCACGACTGCCCCCTGGAGATCACAGCCAACACCACAGCACCAAGAACCCAAAAGTTGCCTTCCTTCCCTGGATGGCCCATACTCTGCCTCATTTCACATGAACTGCCAACCAGTGAGCTGTAAGGTCCTACACTGGCTGTATGCCTACCACACCCACAACTGAGCTGCTGCAGCTTTACCTTAAGGTACTTAAGGCGACATGTGAAGTCCAGGATGTGTCCGAGGTCAGTCTTGGCATCCCCGCTGGCACATGTGGGCTTTCCCTGCTGTAGCTGCTCAGTGACAGCATACAGCTGTAGAGGCCTGATGGCAAAGACCTCGCCAGCCACCAGAAGCTGTTCACCTGCAAAAGTCATGCCTTGCAGAGTAAGCATCCAGCCCCAGCCCTGTCCCCATCAAGTGGCCAGGGTGTCTACCCATTTGGCTAACTGTTACCAAGTACCTGGCAAGTATCCACGATGTGCACCACACTGCATCAGGACAAAGCCACAGTCCTGAGTTTGGAGTAGACAGTGCCCTGCTGAGCTTGCGGTGGGCATAGGGCACACCCAGGACACATGATTACAAAGGAGGGAAGGCCCAGGGTAATGTGTAGCTGGGAAGTCAAAATCTGAGGCACTGAGCCAGGATAAAGCTGATGTAAGGCAATACTGTGGGCAATAGACCTATGCTACAACCCCCAAAATGCAGATGTCTTGAGTTAGGTGAGGCCAAAGATGCTAGCACAGGCCCCTAATAGTGCCGGGCAAGTTGTACCCAGTATTTTGAGGACCCACAGCCACATACCTTTTTCAAAGAGCTCCTCAGCCAGTGCTGCAGTGATGCCATTTATCTCCTACAGAGAAAACAAAACCCACAGTTAGGATGCCCACTTGTCCCTAGTTACCGGACTTGCACACTCCCTATCTACCTGCTCTGCTGCTGCAGTGCAAGCTCACCAGAAAGTTGACAAAGTAGGGGAGAGTAAACCTATAATGAATCAAGGTGCTTAGAAAGAGAAACTTTCTCCTCAAAAGCAGAAACCAGACTAATGTTACTAATGCTGCAACTTCCAGCCCACAAGGGCACTGGTTAAGAACCTGAGGCCCAGAAGGCTTGGCTATGCCAATCAAACGCTGGTCAGGAAGCCAGCAGCTCCCACAACTGGCTCTGGGAGACCCTAGGAGAAGGCATGGGGAGAGAAGTCCTGTTTCTTCTGGAAAAGGGTTCCCATGACCCTTATGGGATAAAATACTTCCCAGAGCGAGCCTTCCCTGACAGTGACCATTTCTACTTCCTTTCATGTTCAAAAGTATCTTAGGAGAGTGAGCACTTACTCTCTTCTGTGCTCACCCCCCCTTCATGCCTTGCAACGGAACTTGCAACACCACCACTTGGCCCCAGTGTCATGAGAAAGCAGGAAAGGACTTCCTTTTAGAATATAATGAAGGCATGACAAGGATAAGCCTTGAGTCACATTAACAGCTAATGTGCTTGGGTCTTAATTCATGCTGGGCAAAGGCCTGGGTACTCGCTTATGTGGTGGTTCACTCAGTCTCCAACACCCTATGTGAGGATGATATTATTGTGAACTCTGTTTCACAGATGAGCAAACTGAGGTGAGAGGTGCTGTCACTCTCCAATTCTAATGGCTAGAAACTAGCAAAGCCATATACCCAAGCATCTGGCCTTGAAGCCTCTCTGTATATAACCAATTGCATTAACTCTTTAGTGGTGTAATTGTAGGGATCGCAGGGCCCCCCAGGCCCTCAGCCCCACATCCCGCAGGTAAGAATTTTAACCAGTTGACAGATGACAGCCAACGGGACCTTTCATAAACAGGTCCAGATGGAGGCTGCACAATTGCCTTCATAAACTCACAGGAACATCACTGCCACCAATATATGCCATTCACATGTTTATGGGACTTGAAAGGCACCAGGTTGCAGGAGACAGGGTGTCCTTTTCCTGTTTTTCTCTTTGGTTTATCTCTTTCTTATCTTTTATACATAATGGACATTTTAAAGGTGATTTATTTACTGTGAATATCTTCTCCCTGTCTGTATGCCTTTTATCTTTGTTTGTGGATGTTTTCCTGACACAGAGTGGGTTTTTCATTTTTATGTTTTTTCATCTGTGATTTTCTTTCGTGACTTCTGGGGCCTCTTCTCCCACCCTAAGATTATACAAATATTCTTTTTTCTTTTAGTACTTTATGATATCTTTTAAAAATGTGTTTATCTTTTTAATCTGCTTGAAATGTTTACATATAGTGTGAAAATAAACTCCCAGTTCCCCACTCCCGCCGCCCCACAAATTGACAAAAAGCCAAAGAGGAAAAAATGAGCAAACACAGCCCCAGCATTAAGGGGCTCAGAGTCTCACAAGATGCAGGGTAGAATGTAAAATGGCCGTCAAAGGGACAGATCAGGCTCCAAGCAGGAGAGTGCTCCAGCTAGAGAGAAGAGAGGCTATCAGTTAACACTAGAGTTCAACTTCAGTCTCTTGCAACAACTTAAAACTCAATTACCTTTTACTTGGCTGCTGTGAAGAACTGAAGATTAGGAAGAGCTTAGAATGATCCAAAGACTCATTTCCCTACCAAGTTTTGAGAACCAAGCACTGTCTACTAATCTGCACTTCCCCATCCTCCCAGCAGTTGGAATAGCCTAGAGAGCGTAGACAGAGCCCTGAGCAGCTCCTTGCTCCTCTACCCTGTCATTTGCCCTGAGGGTTCTAGGAGGACTTCCCTGGGAAAAGGACTCCCTGCCCCCCATCAGTACCTAACAACTCCCACCCTCAGAGTTACATTTCTTCAGGCAGCTGATGCCATTGCCAGTCCTGCTAAGGTGACAGGGCTGGAATTTCTGGAAACAGCCATGTGAGAGACAGTGAGGGCCAAGAATTCATGCTAAGCAGAGGGTACGTTTTCACTAAAGAGCAATGTAAAAAGCTAACTATGTAACAATTTCTCTCCCCCCTTTTTGGGGTACAGGAAGTATAGGCTGCTGCAACACTATCAATTTAGTTTCCCAGTCTATCTTCTCCTTGGGAGACTTAATCAGAGAAGAACAAAGAAATGCCTCAAGCCCTTAAATAAAGAGCACTGGTCTCCTCAGAGGAACACTTTGCCTCCTCAGTGAGTATTCCAGTTATAATGTGGCCCTATGTGTCCAGTACAGGGCACACCCTGGCGGGGGGGGGGGGGGCTAAGCTGCTGCAGATACTGCCGAAAGGTCACCTATGAGGGCAGGTGACTCCCTACACACTTCACCTAACTGTGCTAAAGGTAAAGGGACTCGAAGTTCTTTGGGGTGCCACATATGCCTGAATTGAAATACATTTTTTTAAAAAAGACATTCTTGATATTGCAATAAAAATTTCAATTAAAAATGTTATTAGCTATGCTTAAAAAATATAACACTCACCCCCAAATGTATTACAGACCAACTGATCAGTTGCCTGACAGGATCATATGTTGGTATGCAAAATTGGGCAGTGGTGTAAGCTGCATGCAAACATGCTATAGATTAGCTGGGCTGTAGCTCTGCAACTACCATTCTAACTAAGCATGTCTGTGCACATAGAGCCCCACAACCAAGTGCATCCCACAACACACACACTCGCACTCAACGTATGACCCCAGGACGCAGCCTGATGCTGCTGTGCATGCATTTGATCTAAGAGTGCTTGTCAGTGGGGCATTAACAAGGGACTCAGTTACACATCACTGTGTGGTTCGCATCCTTAGGTCTTTTATTTATGTGATGAGGAATTATAGCAGGAGTCAAGTATACTATGTGCCATTCAATTAAGTAAAAATTCCCCATTGAGGGATTCAAACCTCAACTTTAACTGAAGAGAGATCCAAGACTATAAATTGCAAAGAAATCTGTTACCATTTACAGCCTAAGTACTTCGCAACTAAAACAAATCACAGATGCAGATGCCCGGGCTGATGCGAAGATGGTAACAATTCCATCATGGCTCTTGATTTCAAATTTTAAAAAGGGTCTTTGTTCTAGCTTTAACTGGCTTTAAAATAAGAAAATCACATAAATGACTCCTTTGAAGAGAACTGAGGGCAACTGGTACTGGCTGGCACCTGTGGTACCTCACCATGGGCCATCACTCTTCCTGGCCCTTTACTGGGGTGATCACCCTCCAGCTCACAAAACAGGAACTGGGACAGAGAGGTTAGATGCCTGACTTGGAATAAACTGACGGGAAGCAGCAGGACTGAGAAATAAACTTGGCTCTGCCTGCCTCCCACATCCATAGTTAGATAGCCTACCACAAAACGGGGTACTGGAATTCTCCCTGGGACTCCATTTCAGTGAATTTGAAAACCTCGGCTCTGGGGTTCTGGAATGAAGTCTGCCACTGAGGGTCCAGAAATATGGAGACATGGCTATGTGAAGAGAGACAGTAGAATAAAAGGCCCAGTGTTCTCTCATTGCAACCTGGGGCTGCACTGGCCCCCAGATATCCCATCTCAGAGTTAGTTGGGAAAGAACCAGTGCTTTCTTTACTTGCCATTAAAATCCACATTGCAAAAGAATGAAGCTGGACCACTACTTCATATCATATATAACTCAAAATGGATCGACCTAAACATAAAAGATAGAACTATAAAATTCTTAGAAAAAAACATAGTTGTAAATCTTTGTGACCCTGGATTAGGCAAAACATGACACTAAAACATAAGTAACCAAAGGGGGGAAAAAAAAGATAACATGAACTTCATCAAAATCTAAAACTTTTATGTTTCAAAAGGAACTATCAAGAAAAGGAAAATCCCCACAATGGGAGAAAACATTTACACATACCATTTCTGATATGGATCTACCATCGGAAATATATAAAAAATTATAACTCAACAAAAAAATGCAAGTAACCTAAATTTTTAAAGTGCAAAGAATTTTAATACATTTCTCCAAAGATATGCAAATGACAATAAGCACATGGAAAGAGGCTCAACATCACTACTCATTAGGGAAATGCGAATTAAAACCACAATGATATCACTTTATAGCCACTAGAATGGCTATCAAAAAATGAACAGAAAAAGGTATTAGTAAAGATGTGGGGCAATAACGTATACATTGCTGGTGGGAATGGAAAATGGTACCATTGATAAGGAAAAAGTTCAGCAGCTCATCAAAAAGTTGAACAGTTACCATATGACTCAGTAATTCCACTATTATATACTCAACAGAAATGAAAACATATGTCCACACAAAAACTTCTATATGAATACTCATGGCATTATTCATAACAGCACCAAAGAGAAAATAATCCAAATTTCCATCAACTGATGAATAGATAAAAAAAAGATGGTATAGCTAAACAAGATTCAGTCCATAAAAGGACAAAAATACTGACTTATGTTACAATATGAAGGGACCTTGAAAACATTATGCTAAGTCAAAGAAGCTAGTCACAAAAGGCCATATATTGTTTGATTCCATTTATATGAAAGTACAGAAACAGAAAGATTAGCGATTGCTAGGGGCAGAAGAGGATGGGAAATGATTGTGAATGGGTGTGGGGTTCCTTTTAGGGTGATGAATGTTCTGGTAATAGAACATAAATAGTGGTGACAGATGCACAACTTTGTAAATATACTAAAAACCTGGGAATTGTATACTTTAAAAGGATGAATTTTATGGTATATGAATGATGTCTCAGTTTTTAAAAAAATCGACATCACAGCCAAATAGGGTTCCCTGGGTCCACCCTGTCCAATGTCAGCCCCATGAGAGGTAGAGCCTCCTGGGAATAATTTCAGAGAGGACACTGACGGGACAGAGGTTCCGAGACACAATTCTCTAAGAGCTCTCAGTCTGCAGAAAAGGCTGACGAATCTTTAGGCCCTGTTTGTTCAAACTCATTTGAAGATCTAATCTAGTGGTTCCAGATTGGGTGCAATTTTGCCCATCAGGGGGATATCTGGCAAAGTCTGGAGACAATTTTGGTTGTGATAACTGGGTGTGAGAGGGGGCTGCTGGCATTTAGTGGATAGAGGCAGGAGAGAAGCTGCTGAACAACACACAGAACAGTCTCCAGAACAATTATCCAGCCCCAAATGCCAACAGTGCCACTACTGACAAACTCAGATTTAATTTAATGAGTCAATTACTTTTTTAATTCCTTGAATTTGTATAATTCAGGGACCTGCTTATAATAGTAATTTCAAATACATTCACACTGCTGCATTAGAGCGTGACTCAAACTGGAACCACACACATAGGCCAGCCCCAGGCCCATCACAGACAACGCTATCTCCAAAGAGCAGTCCAAAAATCTAATACCCAGAGACAGCTACTACTAGTATTTTGGTGTATAACCACCTAGAATTTTCCTGGACCTATTATTCATGTAAACTTTTAAAAAATATAAAATGGGATCATATTCTACATTGTTTTATGGTCTGCTCTTTTCCTATGTCAACAAATCCTTAGACACTTCATTTTTGTAGCAGGATAAGACCCAATTATCTGGTTGTACTCTTTTAAAAAAAATCACTTCCTGTTGGACTTTTGATTATTTTCAGTATCTTGCTACAATCTTGGAATGACTACCTTTGCACCTAAATCCCTTCTGCAGTTGCCTGATTTTTTTCCCTTAGAATTCTAAGAAGTGGAATTTTTAGTTGTTTTTAATGTTTTGGTTTCTCACTGCCAAATTCCCCTCCTTGAAGTTTGATGATTCACCCTGTCACCAGTGGCCCATGAAAACTGTTCTTTTATCCAGAAGGGAGTGCAGAATTGCTCCATAACATACACTCCCATCAGAGGACGCTATCTACCCTCACTCCTAATTCAGATCCTGATGATGCCCCAGGACAGTAATATTCTGCCAACACAGATTGATCCCTTAGTCTCGAGCTATGAACCAACAACTCAACACTAGTCTATGCCAGGTGCTAGTTGTTTCTAATCTTTCCCCATCCATTTGGGTGGAAACCTAAAGTAAATACCTACAGACTGTTTTTGCTACCCAAAATGCCTGTGGTGGAAAAGCTCTCTGTGGCCACAGGGTATCTAATGTAAGGGAAAACTGTTAACATACTTCTGCCCAGATCCCATCCCCACTAGGGTGATGTTCTTCTATATACTAATCTCACTATCAAACTCTAGCCAATCTGTCCTCAAAGCTGAGATCTACATTGGTTTGTTGCTTTGTACTTGGGTGGTTGTGGGCTTGTGGGCAAAAGAGAAAACCTGAGAGGAACTTACATAGAACTGAAAATGCAAGAAATGGGCCAGCACTCTGGGGGCTACACCAGGAAAGGTGGCCAGCAGTGTCTGGAGGTAGATCTCCAAATCCTTCTCCCTCTTTTCCACCAAGGTTCTTGAGTTTTTCCCAATTATCTTTTTGGGAGGAAGCAGATTTTTATCAATCTTCTTCTCTGCAACAAGCTGTAAGAAAACATAAACATGTCAACCACAGACAAGAGGTTCTGCAACTAGGCAAGACCAAGGCAAGAAGCCTGAGGGCAGGTGCTTGTCATAACTTCCCCAGAACCTCGTGGCAGCAGTATCAGGATTAGTAACCAAACCAGTGCATCTGGGCTTGGCCTCATTAAGTTGTTAGTATTAGAAATACCAGTACAATTCCAGACAGGGAGCTCCATATCGACACTCTGGAAACATTCAGAAACAGAGACCTCCAGGTCTCTAAAAATCTCCATCTTTTCCAAACCAGAGCAAAAAACAATTTGGGTGGTGGCCTGTCTTTAAAACACTTGGGTTGCAAATAACCCAGAAAAAGTCTTCTCTCTCCAATATCAAAGAAAGAAATGGAATCACAACCAGTTTTAAAGTACGGGCCATGGAATAGTTATACTCAGGTCGAACAAGTTTAAACCTGTTCCCTCCCCAGGATCTCACATCCAAGCTAGGACTGGCAATCTTAAAACTGAAGTTCACATATGCTCCTTGCACACCATCTCATGGTAGGGCTGAGTTCCCAGGACCCACCAATTTTTTTTTTTTTGCAATTATGTTAATAAACTGGTTGGTTAAAGAACACACTATAGGCATGGAGGCTGTTTTGCTCTACAACTAAATCGTGGCACAATGAGAACCTGGCCTCAAAGCCTCCAAGCCCTAAGACACAGGTCTCCTAGCTCTCATGGTTACCTTTTCATGCAAGTCATGGAAGTCGCTATAGCGGTGCTTGACTGTCCATTCATGGTTCCCATCGGTGACCTGGATGATATAAACCTAAAAGGGAAAATGGGCAGCCCTTGCCTGGTCAGCAACAAAGAGATCCCCACCGCACCCCCAGCAATAGCTGCAGGACACCTAGACCCTCTCAACCTTCAGGCCAAAGTTGGGTTGTTCTTCCCCACCAGTCTTTGCACCTGACTCTTGCTGTACAGCAGGGCCCCCTATCAGCCTCCTCCATGGCCCTAGCACTAGATTTAGCAGGTGCATGGGGTAAGTCTGTGGCTTTACCCATATTCTACTAAGCCAACTCTTTAGTTTTTTACCTCCAATCTCCAGGTAATTCAAAG
Source organism: Cynopterus sphinx (assembly GCA_030015415.1). Lineage (NCBI taxonomy): Eukaryota > Metazoa > Chordata > Mammalia > Chiroptera > Pteropodidae > Cynopterus > Cynopterus sphinx. The sequence goes on from CM057381.1 coordinate 116,009,611, forward strand.
CTCAATCCAACCTGATCTGTAGGCAAGGCCACCCCGTTCAAGGGAGGCAGAACAGGACCAGGTCTGGCAAAGCCAGCTTCTATGCTGTATCTTTTCCCAGGTGCTGTGCTAAGCTCATATTCTAGAAGAAAGCCCTTTTCCAACCCTTTTGGCTGGGTCATAGCTGTGATTGCTGCTGAGCCAAGAATCAAGGCACTAAGAAGCTGATGGAAGGGCGGCAGGGAGCAGTGATGGACTATTAAGCCCTAACAGAGGCAAATGGCTTAGTGGTTAGGGGAATGGGCCTTGGAGTCAAGAGAGACCTGGATTCAAAGCCTGACTGCCATTTCTTGGCTGTGGCTTATGTATGAGTCACTTAGATAAGTGACAGGGAGCCTAAGTTTTCTCTGAGCCTCAGTTTCTCCATCTTAAGATCTGGTAAGAATCAAATAAGGAAAAGCATGCAAAATGCTTTGTACAAGACCATGCAGCAAGTGTTCTATGAAATGTAGGTATGTTAATAATATTCAACTCAGCACATCCAGAGACAAAATGGTAGGGTCGGCATGAATCACATGTCCCATGCCCATTCAGGGGAGGGGCTCAGCCCTGCAGAATAAAGAGTTTTTCAGAGCTGACCCTCCAGCTGAATGCAGCCCATGGGTGCCATCAGCCTTGAGATCTCAACCATCATCTGGAGGAGGACCCCAGGTCCTAATGCCCCGCCCCTCTCTGCAGCAGGCAGGGGATGGGGAGGAGAAATCTCAACTGAAGCGTCCATAGAGGAGCAGCCATTTCTTGAGCTTGTTGCTCCAGGATCCGCCCTCAGACCCTATTCCCAGCCTGGCAGCTTCCCTCCCCCTCCTCCCGCCCCCCCAAAAGAGAAAGAACCAGAGGAATGACCAACAGTTGGAGCGTTAGGATGAGGGCCAAGGGGGTGGGCGAAGGCAAGGCCAAAGCTCCCCACCCTCTGGCAACAAAGGACAGGAGACTAGGAGGTGCCTAATCCGCCCCCACCCCAGGGCCAGGGCAGCCTACGGGACCCATATGCCTGGCGTCTAACCCCATCTAGACCCAAGAGGGCTTCCATCACTGCCCAGAACTCCCCCGCTTTTCTATCCTCCATTTCTCCCATAGCCTTGAAGTGTGCGTTTTTGCCCCAACTCGCCCCCAAAGGTTCCTGGGTCTTGCACTTTCAGCCTGAGAGACTCCCTCCCTTCACCTCTCCCTCTTGTCTCTACCTGACCCTCAGGGCCGCAGAGCCCCGGATGCGCCCTGCTGTAGCAAATATCAACTGCGACCCCAGGCTCCCTAGATCAAGGTCCCGCCCCCTCTCCTCACGGCCTGCAGGGCCCTGACACTCTCCTGATTCCATCCAACAGACACCCCTCCCTAGTCCCCTCCTCCTGCACCCCCCTTCATATCCCCCCAGGCTGGCGCCCCACCAGGCCTAAGAGGGTCTAGAGGCTTTATCTAGACCACCCTTCTCCTCACACCCTCGTCATCTCCAGATCCTCCTCAACCCTAGCTTCCTTTCCTGCGCGCGTCCCCGTTCCCCGAACCTCTCTCTGGGCCCCACCCCAGGACGCGCTTCCCGGGCCTGCGGGGCCGAGACCCCTTACCCAGACTCCGCTATCCCACACTCCCTCCTCGAAATCGCTAGCCCTCTGCCCACTTCCCCCGGGCCGGCCCTCCAACCCAGTCCCTCCGGCTCGGAATCCGGGCTTCAGCCGCCACGCCGGACTCGGGGGCCCGCGCCCCCAGCATACCGTGTACGTGTCCACGAGCTCAGAGCCCACGACGCGCGCCACCTTGGCCGGCTCAGCCTCCCGCTCGGCCCCGAAGCGGCACGTCGCGGCCGCCATGTTCCGGGCTCCCCGGCCGCCCGGCGCAGGCTGGCAGCGGCGGGGGGCGGGGCCGGCGTCGGGGGCGGGACCGGGGCCGGCGACGGGAGCGGGGGCGGTGTCGGGGGCGTGGTCGACGTCGGGGGCGGGCCCGGCGTCGGCCCGCCCCTCGGGTCTCCCCGCCCCCTCCTGCGCGCGCCGCGCCGCGGGCTCGGCCCCGGGCCCCTCGCGCCTTCGCCCCGCCCCTCGCGCATAATTGACAGCAGCCGCTCTCAGCGCGCGTGCGCGGGCCGCGCGGGCTGGTCCGCCTCCGGCACGTGCGCCGGCTCGGCCGCCCGCCGGGCTCCTCGCAGCCGGGGAGATGCTGAGGCTTCGGGCGTTTAGCTCTAGATGTTGTCACCACTCGGCGCCCGGGAGGGAGGACAGAAAGCCCCACACCTCCCGGGCTACTCGGAGCAAGTTACTGTTCCGCCCGGCCTCAGTTTCCCCCTTCGGAAAGGGAGGTCGTCATCGCGCCTCCCCTGGCTCTTCGGCTCATTCTGGCTTTGGCTCCGGAAGGGTGAAGAAGTTGTGAGCTGTGCTTGGAGCCAAAGCAGGGACAGAGTCACTCTGTGCCAGCTGTTATCCGCTCCAGGATTTGGAGGTCTCGTCTGTCACGGGGGCTGCTGGAGATCTGAGTGGATTAATTAACGCAGTGTCCAACTCACAAGGCAGGGGGCTGGTGTGGTTATCAAAAGGGGTGTTGTGGAGGGGGGGGGCTGCCTCTATATGGTGGCAGTGTGAAGATGGAAGGAAGAGAGATGTGCCTGCCATTGAACACAGGACCCCAAGTAGTGTCCTACAGTGTTGTGGCCGCCAGCCCCCGAAAGACACTCAGACCACCGGAACTCAGTGAGTTATAGGAATCACACTCTTTATTCAGCCAGCTGGGTCTGCCAGGGGTACGCAGACTCCAAATTAAGCAGTCCTAAAATGCAGAAGTCCAGGGTTTTTAAGCCCAAAAATCCCATTCTTCATTTTGTCTAAACACAAAGTTCTTTTTTTTCTTCTAGTCATTGCCTGTCAACCCACTGGTCAGGTGTGCAAGCGGGGGTACAGAAGCAGAAAGCTCGTTAGAATGTTATGTTTCCATAGTTAGTAGCCTATGTTCCTATGGCGATAACCAAACTGTAATTTCCAGCAAGTAGTTAGCTTTTAAATAGTAATTTTCCAGCCAACACAACAGGAGCTTGAAACAAGGGGGCTACAGACTGGCCCTGAACCCAGAACTACATTGCTGTAATGGGAAGCACAGACACAGAGACAGAGCCTTAATCTAGGGACGCAGAACTGGAAGAGGTAGGTGGTAGCCCAGCTGGAGGAGAAAGGGAGAGAGTCTGGCACAGATATGGCATTTGTAGGCATGTTTGTTGGCTTACTGAGTGCATCTGACTTAAGCCCAGAAGTAGTACTAATCTGATGAGATAAGAGGTCTGGGGTTTGGCTCCTCTGGCATGCCTGGCTGAAGGGCTCCACACTATTCTGTCATAAGGTGACTTCCTTCTCCACCAGTTCCATAGCACTGTACTCTGAGCTTAGCATTCAAGGCCTTTCTTAGTAGGGTCCCATACTCCCAAGCTTCTCCTTGCATACCGCTGCCCGCCAACTGCAGAGACATTTAAAGCAGGGACTGCCAAGTCAGCAAGACCTTGGCTGCCAAGTCTCCACCCCTCCAGGAGCCTCAGTTTCCTTATCTGAAAAATGGGATTAATGTTACCGCCCCCCTAATTGGATGGGAGGTTGATCTGCTATGTGTAGGGGCCTGACTTGGGCCCCACTACTTTGCAGCTCCTGTCCTGTCCTGTCCTGGATTAATGTTTTCACTCATTTAAGAAAACTTTCCAGAGTCCCTTGGGGGGCAATAGGGGAACAAAGGGAAAGAGACTTGGTCCTTACATACTTTCATCTCCCTGCCCTAGGCAGAGGACACAGGGACTCAGGCCAGTCTGAAATCTCCAGGGCTGGGGAGGGCGTGGAGGATGCTACACATTGCGGTGGGCTGGGCCTGGAATGCAGTGGGGCAGGGCTATTTAAACCCAGGCCTGCCTGGCAACCCCAGAAGCCTGCCCTGTGAGCCGCCAGAATGGATGACATCTACAAGGCTGCGGTGAGGGACTGGGGTGGGTGGGCCTACTGGGGGCTCACTTATCTAAGAATGGGGGGACAAGGTCACCCAGGGAAGTGATGGGGACCAAGGAGAGGACCTTCACACTTTCAGGCCAGAGCCTCAAAGGGATGGTGGGTCTGGTGTTCCAGTGTGTGAAAGGGGTGAGGGATTCAGGGACTGGAGAGGAGCTGTCAGAGTGGATAGAGGAGGAGGTCTCACCTTTTAGCATCACGTCTGCCCTTCTTCCCAAGTGTCTGTGGTCCAAGTCACTGTCTCTCAGTCATTTCTATCTGCATTAGTCTCTCTGGTCTCTGGATCTTTGCCTTTCTCAGCCTCTTTCCATTTCTTAGTTCCAAGCTGTCCCTACGTCTCTGTCACTGTCTCCTAGACCTTACCCCCATTTCTGCTCCTCATATTCTGCTTCTCACACACTCAGTACCCCAACTCCCTCCAGTCCCTGGGCTGACTGAAGATGCTGTAGGGCGGGGGTGATGAGGGTTGTGAGGAGGGGACTGCAAAGCTAGAATCCTGAATGGGGGAAGAGGCTTTGAAGTTTGAAGCAGGCAGGGTAGGACTGGAGGAAAGCCGGGAAGAAGGAATAGAGAACTGGGGCCCAAGCCCACATCTAGTCTTTCAGGCTCAGGGCTCAGTGGCTTAGTCAGGAGTGAGGGCTGGAGAGTGGTCATGCAAGTCCCTGCAGCCCTCTGGGGTCTCTGAGGGGCTTCGAATGCTATTCCATCTGGGGGAAGGTGGTTTGCTAACTTGCCCCTGCCTCCAGAGACAAGGACATCTGGCACAAACAGCTGTCCCCAAGGGAACCCCTTCTTTAGTTCTGGGCTTGTGTCCCCACTCCCGGGTAGGGAAGGGCTAGCTCTGGTGGCACCTCTGCCTATCCTGTAGTAGTCCATGGAGCTGTGGGGAGAAGCCCTCTGCCTGTGCCCATACAAGGTCTTGTGGGGCTGGGGACTAATTTTGGCTCCTGAGGCACCAGCAGGCAAGGGGGCCAGATAACATTGCCCCACCCTCTGCATGCCAGAGTCCCCAGAACAATCACCAGGTTTAACTTTGTCCTCCGTTAAAAATAGCTCAGTGGCCACCCCGGTCAGGTTACAGTGGGTGGCTTTACCTACCCCCACACTAGCTTTATTGTTCCAACCTGAGGGACAGCTGTCCCTCAGTCCACCCAGCTTGGATTTCAGTAGGGGGCCAATAGGGCATTGAATTGTCACTGACTATTGTTACTCAGGGTCACCTTGGCTCTGGAGGTGGTGCCCACCTGTCACCCTGGCCCTAGTCCAGTCTCAGTGACGCCATCTGGGTCACCTCAGGGCTTTGGGGGCAGGGAGAGAAGACTGAGGCCTCTGCTCTGTGACCTGGAAATGGCCTGTCTCTTCTTGGCTTCAGTCTTCCCACCTGTGGAATGGGTTGGTTTCCTCAACAGCAGCTGGAGCCTGAGCCTGAGTCCTGAGACCTCTTTTCCTCTCTAGGTAGAGCAGCTAACAGAAGAGCAGAAAAATGGTGAGTGCCCCAGCATATATGAAGGGGACAGCAGGGCTGGGCTGGGGGTACATAAGGACCCCAGGCGGGAGACCAGAAGCTTGAGTTCCTTTTGTTGTGAGGTCTCAGAGGGAAGTGGGAAGGTTGGCAGGTGGCCCCAGGGTTCTTGCCTTCAGGGGGTCCTGGCTGCTGAGCTGTGGCTACTCTGTCCCCCCACCCTGCCCCCACACCTATTGGACACAGAGTTCAAGGCAGCCTTTGACATCTTCGTGCTGGGTGCTGAAGATGGCTGCATCAGCACCAAGGAGCTGGGCAAGGTGATGAGGATGCTGGGCCAGAACCCCACACCCGAGGAACTGCAGGAGATGATCGACGAGGTGGATGAAGATGGTGAGTCCCTCCAACTTACCAGGTCCCAGACCCCATAGCACCCCAGGTCACTGGGGACTTGAATCTTGGCTCTGCCACTTGCTCTTGAAGGAGCTGTTTAGCTTCTCTGAGCCTCAGTGGTCTCAAATATAAAATGGGCATCATGGCCACCTTGTTTCATGGAGTTGGTGTGTGGATCTAGTGAGAACACTGGGGTTTAGGGTCAAGGGCAGTGCCAGCTGTTCTGACCATCACTCTCTAACAGCCCTGATATCTATCCCCCAGGCAGCGGCACAGTTGACTTTGATGAGTTCCTGGTCATGATGGTTCGATGCATGAAGGATGACAGCAAAGGGAAGTCTGAGGAGGAGCTGTCTGACCTCTTTCGCATGTTTGACAAGTGAGTGGTGACCCTTTACCTCTGAGCCCAGCTCTGCTAGAGCTGGGGAAAGAGGAAGTCTTGTGATCTTCAGGCCTCAGTCTCCCATTCTGTGCAGTGGGGGAGTGGGAAGCCTCACCTCCCAGTGGCCCTGCCCTGCCTCCCTGGGTTGTGGGTGGGACTGCTTCTTTCCCTCCCCAGCCCTCACAATGGGCTCTGAGACTCCTCCTTGCCCCACACTTCCTGCAGAAACGCTGATGGCTATATCGACCTGGATGAGCTGAAGGTAATGCTTCAGGCTACTGGAGAGACCATCACGGAGGATGACATCGAGGAACTCATGAAGGATGGTGACAAGAACAATGATGGCCGCATCGACTATGATGGTGAGGGGGTGGTTCACTGGATCTCCTACAGCCTACCCTGCTGGCCCCAACCTCTGACCCTGCCTGTCCCTCTCTCCACAGAGTTCCTGGAGTTCATGAAGGGGGTGGAATAGACCCTTGCTCAGAGCTGCCTGTGTCATCTTCCGACTCTAGCTGGGCCTAGGGTTGGGGCAGGGAGCCAGGGTTCCCGGGATGTGAGCCTGGGCCCACCACAGGCCCTCCCTGACTCCCTCTTCAGCCCTGTACTAGGGAATGCAAATAAAGCCCTGCTCCCTGGAGGTCTTGTGTCTGGCTTTCATTCAAGGGTCTGGGGACTCTTCATCAGCTTTTATTTCTGCCCTGATGACCACTTCCTTCCCCATCCCAGAGCTCAGGGTCTAACTATCCCTGCAAACCGCCTTCCACAGGAGCGGGTAGGTTAGACCAGAGACCATCATGCTCCATACCCCACTGCCTCCTTTCTATAACTGCTGATGGCCAGGCCCTATCTACAGTGATTCAGCATCTGGATTCTATGGTGATCTAAGAACCTACATTTACCCTACATTTAATAGGCTCTTGGAGATCATGGCTTGGTCAGTTTGTTGGCAGATGAGGGGAATACCTCGTCTTGGAGAGAGGAATAACTACAGCACCCAGCAAGGCCCTGGATGCTACTTGACACAGCAGCCCCAGCCCTGTCTTGTCTCTGATTGGTCCATCTGCCACTCGGATCTCCTGCTGGCAACATTGACTCCCAGGGACCAGGGGTTATATTATCTATTCTACTTTCCTTCACCCATTTGACAGTTGAGGTTCCTGGGGCCCAGAAAGGCACAGGGATCTGTCAAGGTCATCCAGTGAGTTTGGGTGAGAGGAGAGCCACGTGACTCCCCGTGAGGGCTCTGTCTAATGGACCAGTCCATGTGTAGGCATAATTTCTAGTTCCTACTACCCTCAGCGGCTCCAGCAACCTACTTTCTCTCCCTGACAGGGAATGGAGGCCCGAGGCCTGATGGCTCTCATCTTAGTGGAGATACCCAGGCCAGAGCTACAGCCAGAACAGTGACATTGATCTTGAGTGGGAAGGTGGGGTGCTGCAGGGAAGTGGAGGTGTGAGCAATGGTGCTTGCAGGAGGGACAGCTGTCATGGCTCCTAGTCTCCATGTCAGCCAGAATGTCAGCAGCTGTCTTTGCTCTGCACAGCCTCCCCACCTGTGCCCCAGCCTTGGCATTCCCCAGAGAGGCCCAGCATTCCGGAGACAGTCTTGGAATTCTGGAGATGCCTCCAGTGGAGGCCAGAGCTGGCAGGAGTTGCCTGCTCCATAGGGGTAGAGGAGATGGGGTCCTCTCAGGTCTGCCCTTGGGAGCTGGAAATCTCAGAAACTTACACATGCGCTCTGGAAAGATGACATCTCAGGAGAGGAGGAAGGGCCACAGTGGGCAGTACTACCAGCCAGTGTACCATTCCATGGTTTAATCACACCTTCCACATACCTGGCACAGGCTAGATGCTGGGACCCTTCAGAGAGAGGCCCAGTCCCAAATTTCATGGAATTTATAGTCAACTCAAGAAGACAAAGAGAGAGATAAGTGCAATGGGGAAACCGGCACATTGCTGGAATGAGAACTGTAGAGATGTGGTGGCCATGAGATAAAGTGGTCCAGGAAGCCTTCCTGGAGGAGGTAGCACTGAGCTGAGGCCTGCAAGACTACAAGGAATCAGCCATGAAAAGGCATTGGGAAGAGACTGGAGCATCTCAGGAGCAGAAAAGGGTGTTGGCTGGGCTCTGAGCCTTAGTAACATTAGGGTGAGAAGGCCTGATGGTTCTCAGCACAGTGGAATGAGATGGGTGGAGGGAGGTGCATGGAGTGAGGGCATGCTTTGGAACTGGAAGGATTGAACGTGAAGCGTGAGAAGGTGGGAAGTCAAGGATGACCCTTCACATCAAGAATGAAGCTGCCATTTGCTGAGATATGGAAGCCTGGGGGTGGCAGTTTCTTGGCAGTGGAATATTGGGAAGTGACAATTCCTTTTTCCTTTAAATTTTTTTACAATTTTAATTTTTCATTTTAAAATTCCAGACTTGCAAATATAGTACAAAAGACCCCCATTTACACTTTACCCAGCTTCCCCAAATGTTAACATTTTAAATAGCCAGAGGACAATAATCAAACGCAAGCCACTACTAACTCATTTGCTGACTTCACTCAGATTGGTCAGTTGCCTTACTAAAGTCCTCTTCCTGGATCAGGATATGACCCAAGATCACACACTGTGTCTCGTTACCCTATCCACATTCTCTCCTTCAATCTATGTCAGTTTCTCAGTCTTTCCTTGCCTTTTGTGACCCTGACACTTTTGAAGAGTACAAACCAGTTATTTTGTAGAATCTCATTCAATTTGGATTTGTCTGGGGTTTCCTCAGAACTAGATTCAGGTTATGTATTTCTGGAGGGATAATCACAGGAGAGAGATGGAGAGTCAAAGTTGAAATGCCTCTGGGACGGGATGGTGGGGATGTCAAAGCAATGCTAGATCTAAGTGAGAGGCAGAAGGAGAGCTATAAACTCAGGTATCATCAGAGTAAGAAGCAGTTTCCCAGCCCTGGTCCTGGATGAGGCCCTAGAGAGAGAGTGTGTAGGGAGAGGTGGCCCAGGATTGGGCACTGGGCATCCCACATGGCAGTCTCGGGGAGGAGGTGTAGATGATGAGGTGGGAGAGATCCTTGGTGAGTGAAAGGCCCAGGAGCCAGAAGGAAGGAGGCATGGAAGTCTGCTGATGGTTCTGGGACTAGGGAATTAGGAGACCTCCAAGGCCTTGTCTATCTGGACATGAGGGTTTCATTGGAGGTTGGGAGCCTGGCTGGAGAGAGAAAAGAGTAAGTAAGACAAAGGGGAAACTGAGAATGAAGACAACACTGCTGAAGTTTTGCAAATGCTCAGGGACCAGAGTAATGGACTGGAGCTGAGGAGACATGTGGAAACTTACGTAAGGAGGGGAAGCCTGCATGCTGATGGGAACAACCCAGTGAATCTGGAAAAGTGGTGATGTAAGACAAAGAGCAGAGCTGCAGTAAGTGAGTGGTTATAGGCCTCTGGAGAGTGTTTTAAGGGTTTGGTTATAGCGCTGGGTCTGAATTCAGGCTGGGCAAAGAGCAAGGGGGCTCAAGGCAATGAAGGAAGAATTGTGGCAATGGGGATACTAAATGCAGGAAGTGTGTCCATAGGAAGGGATGTTCCCTTTCCTATAAGCAGGGCACAACCTTACTCATGGTGACTTGGAGGATGGGTGGCTGAGGTGGTGGGAGAAGGACAAAAACCTGAGAGGCCAGGGGCACCCAAGGCATGTGAGATACTGATAGAATTGGGGAAGGAGAAAAGAGAAACCCTAAGAGTTAAGCTCTCTATGACTAAAACAAGAGGATGGCTGAGCTAGCTCAAAGAGGGGACATGGGGGGTGGTGGATGGCTGGTGCATTAGAGAAGGGGTCCACAGGGAGTGAGTCCTGTGGGATCATCCCAATGTCCCTATTCCAGAATGAGGTTGGTGGGGGAGGAACTAGGGCATTCCTTCCTCCTAAGCATGTCCACCCCAGAATTCTAGCTGGGAGAGGCTGGGTTGTGACTCTCTACATACCTGCCTGGTAGAATCTGATGCATGAACACACACATCATACATGTATATGGCCAAGGGCTCACAAGCTCCCACCGGCACACAGCATTGCACTTTACGTACGCCACCCAGTTCTGACTGTTTTGCTGCATTCTGTCCTCTCCATTTCTTCTGGGCTGTGTCATCTTTTGCCTGGATGGTGCTTCCTCCATGAAGCTTCCTTGATCTCCTCCATCAGGAGCAATCACTGGCCTTGCCTCTTCGTATTATGTTTGCCTGGTTATAGCCTGCTGCCCCAAGAGGCTGTGGTTTCTCCTGCGTGGCCCTGCTGCCCTGACACAATGGGCAGCTTTGGGACCTCCTGCAGTTTCCACTTAGTCCATTAGATGGCACAAGATGCACATGGCTGGGCCCGTCGATCGGAAATCAAAAGCTCCTTTCCATCTATTTTCTATCTGCAGCCTTAAACAAGGGGTCTTTACAGAAAATCTTTACCTTCTTCTCAGACTGGGGGACTGAGGCTCAGAGAAGGAGAAGACCTGCTTGAGGCCACACAACAAGTTAACCTTAGAGTTCAGGCTCCCACCCCAGGCTGTTTTTCTGCAGCCTCAGCTGGGGGCCTGGCTGAGCTGAGGCCCCCACCGTGAGCTGCCAGGCTGAAGAGTTGTTGGGCCTGCTGCCCACAGCTGGTGACCACATGCTGGTTGAAGGGTTGTCTGGCTCAATCTCCAGGCAGATATTGGCCCTCAGCCTGGGCTACTGCCCGAAATATTTCTCCAGGGAGACAGAGGCAGAGAAGCTCCACCCCTCTGAGGGACCAGGATATAGTCACCATCATGGCAGCCCCTGTACAAGCATGCCCCACCCCCACACCATCATCAGTTTATACCACCTGTTACACCCAAGGTGGCTTGTCCCTGGCCCTGGAAGGAGGAGATGGAGACCCAGAGAGGGAAAGATCTTGGCCAAAGCTCTACAGTGGAGTCAGAAGCAGGCAGTCTAAGGCCAGTCATTGGCCTTCCTGAGAAGCCCCCTGCCCAACCCCAGGTTAGGGCCCTGCTGGGAGGAGGCATATATATGTCAGGCAGAGATGGGGATACGGGGACAGGGTTCAAGGTCCCTGGGTTTTTCTCATGCTGATTCAAGGAGTTGACCTGTTTCTCATCCAAGGATAAGGTAAGGAGGGGTCCAAGCACCCTCCAGGAGCCAGAGAAGCAAAAGAGAACCCCAGGAAGGGGCAGGGTTGATGGGGCCCGTTCTCAGCCTGCTCTGTGGCCTGGGCTAGGTCCTTCACTCTCTGGTGCTCCCAAGTTTCCTGACTACGACCTGAAGGCTCAGGCTGGTCCATATGCGAGGCCACGACTCACTGAGTGACAATCTGGAACCTGGGCCTCTGGCTGAAAGAGGTAGGGCAATCAGAGACTTCACTGCCCAATGAGCTGGGATGGGGCCTAGAGGCCAGATATTCATTTCTTGCCAATCCCAGATCTATAAAATGTGGCAGACCTCGATCTCTGGCCCAAACATGGAGGGTCTGGGTCTGGAATGACCCTTCCTCCAGACAACTTGGGCCCTGCCAGAGATTTGGGGAGCCAGGCCAGGGCTTCAGAGGGCTGGACCCCCTGGAATCAGAGTCCTCTAGTTTGTGGGTGTCTCTGTCATGGGCATTGAAGGGTCAGGGAGCAAAGGAGAGCTTAGCCAGACCCCCACCCAGCCCATGAACCTCTGATCTCTAACCCCTGACCTCCCTTCCACCTTTGACATTTTGCTAGGGCCTGGGGTCTTCAGTTGGCAGACATATCTGTGTAAACTACCCATACCCCAGCTGGGAACCGGCTTGTATGACGTAGAGGCGTCAACCCGGCCAGTCAGGGTAGAGAGAACCGGGGCAGGTGGATGGCTGAGGCTCTTGCCCCTCCCTCTTCCTCCTCCTTCCTGGCCCTGGACGGGGTGGAGCCACTGCCTTATAAGTGGCAGGCCCGGCGGCAACAGAGCAAACTGCAACCAGAGGCTGGGGACCAGAGGCTGGCTTCACAGGCAGCGTGGTGTCCTTGTTTCCCCCACCATGCCCCCCTCGCCCTGGGCCATCTGCTGCCTCCTGGGGGGCCTCCTGCTCAGCAGGGGCAACCCCAGTCCTGGCCTGAGCGTGCCCCGCCTGCGGCTCTCCTACAGAGGTACGGGTGGGCTCACCCTGTTTGTGTGCATGTCCGTGGGAGCCGAGAACCCTGCAGCACACCCAGCTGCGGGACCTCGGCCAGCCCGGGCCAATCTGTTCTGCCAGCTGGAGGATGCAGGCACTCCTTGCACAGCCTGTGGGAAGGACTTCGTGGTCATTCCCTGGGATGGTGCTCCTGGCTGCTGCCAGAGGCAGGCACTGGGGAAGAGGCAGGGGAGAGGGACGAGTCCTGGGAGGCGTGGTCAGGGTAGAGGTGCGAGAGACAGAGACATACAGAAAAGTGGGTGGGGAAGATGCCCACATGAGTTTAGCCGACTCTTTGGGGAGAGAGATGGAAAAGGGCAGACATGACAGGTCTGGAGGACCTCAGCTGGGGCTCCTTGCCCAGGGTGCCTCTCTCCTCCCTGCCCTGCAATGGGGCCCCTCACCCTGTCCCCACAGCCTTGCCTCCACTTGCCTCTTGCATCCCACTTCCCAATGCCAGCCTCTCTTTTTCCTTTCTCCAACCCATCCCAGGAGGTTCCTCTGTAGATCTAACCTGATATGTTGTGCTACAGCTGGCACACGCCTCCTCTGAATCTGTAGACAGTACATGGGAAAAGGTCCCTAAGACAGATGCAGGATCTCCACAGTTTCTTCTTCTAGAGGAAGTCAGGGGGGTGATCATCTTTCTCTGGGAACCCCAGTCCGAGGTGGAAGACCCAGGCCTACTCTGGAGAGTCTGAGGTGCAAGACATAGCTCTACTCTTGGAGAGATTAAAAATTCTGGGGAATAGGGAATATAGTTCTACCCGTGAAGCTGCGGTTTTTGGAGAAGTCAGGCTATAAGAAAAAGGCCAAATAGAGCAAATCCCCTCCAAAGCACTATCAGATGTGGAGGGCTTCCTGGAAGAGGCCGTTGGTGAATTTGGGGATGGAGTGGGTGCTGGGCCAAGGATGGCCCCTTGGGTAGGCGTAGGATACTTAGCCTTCCCAAGGGTAACCAATGCCCCTTCCTACCACTTCTTGCTACCTGCTCCCTTGCTCATCCATCACCTCCACCTCCTTAGCTCAGCCTCAAGGACCTATTTCAGGATCCTTGACTTCTAGGACCAGCATCCCTAGACATCCTTAGGGCCTGGGTGGAGAGGTTCTATGGAGGAGAAAATCTTTAACCACATCCCTGGGCTAGAGCCTGGAGCCTCAGCTGGCCATACTCAGCCTCTGCTTTACCAAGGCTTTGCCAGGTATACCCTCTGCTGGGATGCTCTCCCCTGCTTGTCCACCTGCACTGCTCAGACTCACCCACCCTTCCCCCAGGCCCTCCCTGCACTTTGTGAAGCTTGCTGCCGTAAGTTCTACCAGTGGGTCCATCTTCGCTGGGGATTACATAGAGCACAGATGGACCAGTGGGAAGTAGTTGCTAAATGAAAGATCAGGGGGATAAGGAATAAAGGGATAGGAGGTGACTGAGCTGGGCATCCCATCCACTCAGGGAGCCACTTCCTGGAAGCCCTCCAGCAGCCTTGCGCATGGAAACACTTTTCAGATGTGAGTGTGTGTGTGGGGAGGCTAATGCACAGCTGGGATCCTCCACCTTCACCCCTTGTCTGAGCAGTAGGCCCTGACTCCCTCCCTTGCTCTCTTGTAGACCTCCTGTCTGCCAACCGCTCTGACATTTTCCTGGGTCCCCGGGGCGCCCTGGACCTTCAGGCCATGTACTTGGATGAGTACAGGGATCGCCTCTTCCTGGGGGGTCGTGATGTCATCTACTCTCTGCGGCTGGACCAGGCATGGTCGGATCCCCGGGAGGTGAGCTGGACTGACCCATGGATAGGGTCTGTCTAAGAGCTGGGCAACTCTGAATAGGGGGCTGGATGGGGAAACTGAGGCTGTGAGGTCAGGGGTCAGCCAGGCTGTGTTTCAGGTCCTGTGGCCACCGCAGCCAGGACAAAGGGAGGAGTGTGTTCGAAAAGGAAGAGATCCTTTGGTAAGTGCTGTCTGGAGTGACTGTCCCCAACCCTGAACAACACCCCAAGATATCCTGTGGTCACTGTCCCCAGTGCCTGTGCTGGGATGGGAGCATTTGAGACAGATCCTGAGGGCTCTGGAAGGTCCATAAAGAATGTCACCCCAGTGCTGGTCAGCCAGGCAGTGCTGAGCCTTGGGGCCAGAGGAGATGGTGGTCCCTCATCCCCTGTCCCTCTCCCTACTAGATGGAGTGTGCCAACTTTGTGCGGGTGCTGCAACCCCACAACCGGACCCACCTGCTGGCGTGTGGCACTGGGGCCTTCCAGCCTATCTGTGCCCTCATCATGGTTGGGCGCCGTGGGGAGGTGAGCCTGGGGCGAGTGCCACAAGGGACTGGGAAGAGGTTATATTTCCTCCAGGCTGCCCGAATGTGCCCCATGGAGCCTGGAGAAGGCAGAGGTTTCAGGGGCCTGAAAGGTGCCTTTGTGCCAGGGAGCTGATCCCATTGGCACAGCCCTGAATTGAGGGCGCCTTATACATATCTCCCACTCCCTAGATGCATGCAATGGTCACTGCCCTGGTTTTGGGGGGGCTGGTGCTGCTTTCCCAGGTGACACCCCTCCCTCCCTCCTTCCCTTCCTTTCCTCCAGCATGTGCTCCACCTGGAGCCTGGCAGTGTGGAAAGCGGGCGGGGAAGATGCCCGCATGAGCCCAGCCGTCCTTTCGCCAGCACTTTTGTAGGTGGGTGATACCCAGGCACAGACGGGCGCAGGGAGGATGGGAGCCTGCCAGTGTCATTGAGAAAGGATAGTAGCCGGGCCCTCCTCCTCTAACTCTGTCCTTATCCTACCCCAGGTGGGGAGCTGTACACGGGTCTCACTGCTGACTTCCTGGGGCGTGAGGCCATCATCTTCCGGAGTGGGGGTCCTCGGCCAGCCTTGCGTTCTGACTCTGACCAGAACCTCCTACATGGTAAGCCCAGGGGCCTGCTGAGGGCAAGGCTGACTGGGGTCTGTCCTACCATTGGCAGGAGGTAGGAGAGCTGACTCTGGCATAGAGACTGGAGGGCCAGCCCATGCCTACTTTTCTCCCTGGGACTCCAGCCTCTGGTGAGGTTCTTGTGCCTCTTTCCCTCCCCACTGGGTTCAGCTGCTTGTCCTCCCCTGTGAGGCTCCTCCACCAGCTTCACCCTGTCATCTGCCTCCCAGACCCCCGGTTTGTGATGGCTGCCCGGATCGCCGACAACTCTGACCAGAATGATGACAAGGTGTACTTCTTCTTCTCGGAGACTGTCCCCTCACCAGATGGTGGCCCAGGCTATGCCACTGTCAGCCGTGTGGGCCGTGTCTGCGTGGTGAGAACTGTGAAGGGGCAGTGAGTTTCAAGTCCTTGCCACATCCCCTCTTCCCCAACCTGTCCCCACTCTCAGCAGGAGAGAAAATGTGGTGAGGGCATGAAGCCGATGTCCATGCCTCTCCCACAAAGGGTGAGGTTGGAGGAGGAGGGGGAGGGGCCTGTCCTCTGCGGCCCAGGCCTGACTCTGGCCTCCCACCCCACAGAATGATGCTGGTGGCCAGCGTGTGCTGGTGAACAAATGGAGCACCTTTCTCAAGGCCAGGCTGATCTGCTCAGTGCCTGGCCCTGGTGGTGCTGAGACCCACTTTGACCAGCTGGGTAAGGGCATGGCCAGGGGCAAGCCTGAGGGTGGGAATGGGAGGGCTCAGAGCCAGGGAGCAGGGGACATTGGCATTGGCCTTCTGTCTCCCAGAGGACGTGTTTCTGCTGTGGACCAAGTCAGGGAAGAGCCTCGAGGTGTATGCACTTTTCAGCACAGTCAGGTACGCACACTGGTCCCCCATTACTACCCCCGCCCTCTGGCCTGGTCTGTGTACCCTGGCCTCCTCTGTTGAGCCTTGACCTTCACATCCCAGCCTTGCCATGCGGCCCTGTCTCTATCCCTGACTTGGTGACTCTGCGGCTTTATATTCTGTCTCCGTTCCTTTATCTTTGCCTGGGTGTCCTTATTTTTTGGTTTCTGCTGACTATAGGCACTGTCATCCTCTGCCCTGCCCATAGAGTCACATTGCCCTCTTCCCACCTATGACAACTCCCCTGGCCTGACTGCCCCTGTCTGTCCTCGGCAGTGCTGTGTTCCAAGGCTTTGCAGTCTGCTTGTATCACATGGCGGACATCTGGGAGGTCTTCAAGGGGCCTTTTGCACACCAAGATGGTCCCCAGCACCAGTGGGGGCCTTATGGAGGCAAAGTGCCCTTCCCCCGCCCTGGCATGGTGAGTGTCTGGCCAGGCCAGGGAAGAGGGCTGAGAAGATGCCAAGAAGCTCTACCTTGGGACAGCATTGTGTCTGCGTAGAGCTCCACAGCAGTTCTGAACTGGGGCTCTAGAGGGGTGGGGCAGGATGAAGCGTGGCACGGAGTCCTGACCACGTTAAGGTGCTTCTCTACAGAGAGTGGTCGCTCCAAGCTTGGTGTACCCAGGAATGCGGCATAGAAACAGGGGTGGGGAATGTGCGATGCCAGTTTGCTCACGGAACTCCCTTTGCTGCTGCTACAGTGCCCCAGCAAGATGACTGCACAGCCCGGGCGACCCTTCGGCAGCACCAAGGACTATCCGGATGAGGTGCTGCAGTTTGCCCGAGCCCACCCTCTCATGTTCCGGCCTGTGCGGCCTCGGCGAGGCCGCCCTGTCCTTGTCAAAACCCACCTGGCCCAGCAGCTGCGGCAGATCGTGGTGGACCGTGTGGAGGCAGATGATGGGACATATGATGTCATCTTCCTGGGGACTGGTGAGTGGACTGAATAAGGTGGCCAGACAGAGGAGGTGTGTCAGGGCCCAGGCTGCCTCTTCCTCTCCTCCTGACCCCTTTCTTTGTACCTCAGACTCAGGTTCAGTGCTCAAGGTCATGGCCCTCCAGTCTGGGGGCTCAGCTGAGCCTGAGGAGGTGGTTCTGGAGGAGCTCCAGGTATTTAAGGTGAGCTGTGGGACTGATGAGAGGACTCTCCTATCCTTGGGTCTAGGCCTGGCTACTGGGAAGCAGGAGCAAAGCACAGGATGGAGATGGGCTTGTCTTTCCTGGTCTTGCAGCCAGTGGGGGGGTGAAAGTAATGACAGTCTGCTGCAGAGGCCTTGCTGATGTTTCTAAATGACTGAGGGGTTTGGAGTCTGTGAGCTGAAAATTGGGGGGCCCATGGAGGGATGGCCAAGGCGAGCACCTCTTGACAAAGCTCTGACAGGCTCAAGTCACTGCAAAGGGGTGGCTGAGACCCTAAATGCCCAAGTGGTTCTGTTGGCCCCTCTATAGAATTGGGCAGGGGATGTGTCTGGGGGATTGCATGCCTCCTGACATGGAATGGGTGATTTGAGACAGCTGCTTCATTGCTGGCGAGCAAGGATGTGGGAGGGGACGCTAGAGATTTGTGCTTTTAGCCAAGCCTTCTGCTTGGAGGGACCAGGGAAACTCTTGTAACCTGACCTCTGGGAAAGACTGTCTGGCCTTAATTTTCAGAGCATGCACTGACCCAGGCTAGGAGATAGGTGGCTCTTACCCAGGATTTAAAGGAGGCTGAAAGCAGGGATGCAGTAGAGGGCTCTCCCACCCTACTTCCCCACCCCCTGCTGAGATTCTGCCTCTTCTCCAGGTGCCAACAGCCATCACCGAGTTGGAAATTTCTGTCAAAAGGGTAAGAGCAGTTGTACCCCAGACCCCGACTCCTTCGTCCTCCCCTCCCCTGGCCCAAAGCCTTAAGGACTGCCAGTGTCTGCTGAGCCCCTGCAGTTGTCTGATTAGGCCCTGCAAAGAGGGTTGAGAGTCCAGCCGGGAGCTGAGCTTCTCATGCATGAAACCAATGGGCAGTGGGAGGCCCTGAGTAAGTGAGGCTGTATTCAGATAAGTGCAGAGCCACAGAGGCCAGTTTCTCAGGGAGGACAAAGAAAGTGCTTGAAACAAAATCCAGATTTGAAATCAAACAGAGGAGCCATTTCTTAGAGGCCTGCTGTGTCCTTTTGCAAGTGGCAAATGCCATCTCCCCAATTTTTTCTGCCCCAATTTATCTTCAGGTAAATCCCAACTTTGGTATTGAGATTCTTAAAGTAGAGTGCACCTCTAAGGTCAGAGGCAAGTCAGGATAAAGGCCATTGGGGTAGAGTGCAAAGGTCAGCAGCAGAGGGAACCTGAAGAAGCCCTTTAGACAAAAGACTCTGGGTCTGCACCCTCCCCACATGTCCTAGCACAGGATCTGGTGTATAGTGTGTGGGAGATAAACATTTTGTTTCTATGAATGCACTCAAGAGGTTCTGGAAGACTGCTGGCAAATGGCAGGAATCTCAGGAACCCCAAAGGGCTGAGAGCCTAGCTGCTTCGGGAGAAGCCCAGGCTTATCACGGACTCTACTTGTGTCCCTCCCCAGCAAATGCTGTTTGTGGGCTCAAGGCTAGGTGTGGCTCGGCTGCAGCTGCATCACTGTGAGACTTATGGCAGTGCCTGTGCTGAGTGCTGCCTGGCCCGGGACCCATACTGTGCCTGGGATGGGGCCTCCTGTACCCACTACCGACCTGGCACCAGCAAGCGCCGGTTCCGTCGGCAGGACATCCGGCATGGCAACCCTGCCCTGCAGTGTCTGGGCCAGAGCCGGCATGGTAAGTGGTAGCAGACATGGGGGCACTAGCTGGGCTCTCACAAGGTCCCTACTCACCCTTGTGGGCCGGGCTCAACTCCTGTGAAGTAGGGCCTCAGACTGGCTCTCTTGTAACAAAAAACCTTCAGTTTCCTGATCTGTGCAGCTCCTGTTGGTATATGGGTGTAGGGTCTTTGGACAGAGTAACTGGCTTGAGGATTGATAGACATGTTGGTCCCTGTCACATTGGTGGGGATTCCTGGGCTCTGGGAGTCAGTTGGCCCCAGGGTCCCATAGCTCTTGAGCTGAGCTCCCCTCCACCTCCCTCCAGGGGAGACTGCAGGACCCCCGACGACCACCACAGTCTATGGCACAGAGCACAACAGCACCTTCCTGGAGTGCCTGCCCAAGTCTCCCCAGGCAGCTGTGCGCTGGTTCTTGCAGAGGCCTGGGGATGAGGGACCTGACCAGGTGAGCGAGGACCCTTTGTTCAGTTTACACGTGTCCTGAGTTCACATCCTTCCTTGAACCCCAAATCCTGAGCCCTAGGAAGAGGCTCTGAGGGGTACCTTCTAAGATCAACTGAAGAAATTGTGTATTAGGCCCCTTGGGTGCCTGGAAGAAGGTGTCCCTGCTCCTGTCATCTGAGAATGCCCAGGCCAGATGTGCCTGGGAGTCCTCCAGTAACAGGGAGCCCACCAACTCCCAAGGCACTGAGCTGAACTCTGATAGGTGGGTAGCAGAGATGGAAGATAGGGAAAGGGCTCTGGGCCAGTCAGGAGGCCCCCATGCCTACACAGATGCCTACTCATCTTTGAAGGGGTCCTTTCCCCAGGGGTTCTTGGTCCTTCCCTGTCCTAGGCCTGTGCCCCTGGCCACTGGCCCTCACCCCCATACTTCCTCCCCGGAGTGCTTGGCCCCACTCTTTGGTCTCCCACTTCCTCCCTGGAGTCCGATGGTCTGCCTAGGCCCCCTATTCCCTTATCTGGAAAGGTCTGTCAGTCTCAGAGATGGCTTCAGTCTGGAGCCTGAGAACGGGTGTGGGTGGGGCAGGGTGAGGAACCATTCTTCAGCGCTCCCATGACCAGGGAAGGGGAGGGAGTGGGGTGATTATAGCAGGAGCTCTCCTTCCAGCTTGGGAATTGGGGGAGGCCAGTCTTGGGCCAGCTGTCAGCAGGCTGGGCACTGAGAAGACTCCCCCAGGGGGTCAGGGGCAGGGGGAGCAATGAGATGAAGTTACATAGCACTAACCGCCTAAGCAGGCCAGCCTCAATGTACAGATGTGCAGGTTAACGCCCAGACAGCAGCCAGGCCAGAGATTGTGGCAATGCAGATCAGCACACCCGCCTCCCACACTATGATGGGTGCTCTGTCCACCCCTGGCTGGGGCTGTGGCCTCTGTACTGTAAGAGGAGTGAGCAATGCAGACCATGTGGAGGGGAGGGGAGTTCTAGTATTGGGGCTGAGGTTATAGCTCTCCTCTGAGTAAAAACCCAAAATACCCTCTTACCCTCTTACCTCTTACCCTTTCTGTTCCCTGGGAATGTGTGCCTGGGCCCCCTAAAGCCAAAATAGGTGCCCCAGAGCTCTGACGAAGGAGAAACCAGTCAATCAAATCTTGAAAGGCCCCCTTTGCAGGCCACGCCCTAGATTACCAGAAGGTGAGGCCCTCCCTGCAATTAGCTCAAGTCTGGAGGAGGCTAAGCCTGCCATGCTGCAGGTCCCCTCCTGGGATGGGGAGAATGGGTAAGGGGAAGTGCCCAAGGACTGAGCCCTAAGATGGCAAATTTGAAAGAGCAGAGTGCAGAGAAGTTGATGGTGTGTGTCTTGCTCCACGCCCCTCTCATGTCTTCCCTCTGTCCAGCAGGTGAAGACTGACGAGAGGGTCCTACAGACAGAGCAGGGGCTGCTGTTCCGCAGGCTCAGCCGCCTCGATGCCGGCACTTACATCTGCACTACCCTGGAGCATGGCTTCTCCCAGACCGTGGTCCGCCTGGCTCTGGAGGTGATTGTGGCCTCACAGCTCAACAGCCTGTTCCCTCAGGAGCCCAGGCAAGAGACCCATGCCCAGGGAGGCCTGGCCTTCACCTCGCCCAAGGCCTGGTACAAAGACATCCTGCAGCTCATCGGCTTCGCCAACTTGCCCCGAGTAGATGAGTACTGTGAGCGCATGTGGTGCTCATCCAGGAGCCGGGGCAAACAGGCCAAGGGCAAGAGCTGGGCAGGGCAGGAGCTGGGCAAGAAAGTGAAGAGCCGGGTGCAGGTCGAGCGCAATCGGACGCCCCGGGAGGTGGAGGCTACATAGAAGAGGGTAGACGGAAGAGGGGGTGGTTGGGATGGGCCTGGTGGCCCAACATCTGCCCCCAGTGTCTTCTAACCCCCAATGTCTTCCAATCCCACCAGCTAGGGGGCCAGCAGGCCTGATCATCAATTAGAAATGGGAGTCTCTGCCCCCTAACCCCCTACCAGGCTGCCACAGGAAAGGCTGGGGCCTGATGGAAGGACCCTGTGCCTGTGCCCTGCCCTTCTCTGCTCTTAGTTACAGTTGGAGCCGGCACCCTCCTGCTGCTGGCAACCCCAGTGGGCCCATTTGTTCTCAGAGGTGGCCCCCAGATTGCATTTCCGGTTGTGCCTGAGGCAAGAAGGCTGGGTGGCGCTTTCCTAGCTGTAGAACAATGGCCCTTCTGAGTGACCCTTAGCATGGGTATGTGGGTGCATCTGAGGAGGTGTCTGGGCAGGGGTGGGTCCTCAGGCAGCCACAGGAGGGTGGGCTTTGCCTGTCAAGAAGACCTACACTGACTGAGCTGGGGAGGAAAAGTAGAGATGCTGAGAAGATGGAACACTTTGTGTCCTGATAGCTTAGTGGCCCCTGCCACTGCCTACCACCTCTTCTCGATTGTCACAACCACAGAAGCATAGACTGTTAGAGCTCCCTGCAACCAAGGGGTGGACCTGTTCTCAGGCCCTGCTTCATAAACCAAGGGGCCTCACAGCCTGACTCTCCTTACCCAGGCCCCTGAGCTGCCAGGCCAGCTTTCCTAGGATGCCCAGCTCTCCTAATAGGCTGCCTCCTCCCCGCTATCAGGCTCTCCATACCAATGAGTAGGACGAGGGTGGGTTCCAGGAGTTCATCCCTTCCTCTGTGGACTAGGACAATGCAAGTGTATGCCCACAACCTGGGAGGGTGGGAACGGGGCAGATCTGAGAGAAAGCTGTGGCTGGTGGGCAGAATCAGGGGTGGGGCTACACATGGGGACACAGAAGATCAAGAGGCTTTTAAGATGGAGCGAGAGTGGGAAACCCTAGGATGGGCTATGGGACCCAAGAGCAGGCATGCTCAAGGACTCAGGAGGGTATCAATTAGCCCACGAGCCATGGGGAAGGCCAGATGTCTCCCACCCTGGGAACTGTGGTTTCTGCTCAATAAGGGTTGGTCATAGATGGTTCATTTATGAAGCCTTTTTTTTTTCTCTTTCTTTTAAGGGGAAACATATAGAGGAAAAGGCTGCTAAGAACTCTAGGTCCTTGGGGCTAAGGCTTAGGTGGCCAGGACACATTCTGTCTGGGTGTGTTGGGAGTGTTTTGCCATTAGCAGTTACGTCTTTCTTGGCCTGGAGAGCATAGCAGGGGGGAGGAGGAGGACTAAATGAAAAGTTGTTCCCAGCCTGCATATGAACAAGTTAGTGACGCACAAAACTGGCAGGAGGGAGATAAGAGCATCAAGTTTGAGATTCCTTCAAGTTTGAGATTCCTTCCATTAAAAAACCAAGATGAAGAAATGAGTTAAAAATAGATAAAAAGCAAGACAGGGTTTCCTGCCCCATTGAACTCAAACCCAGACTGTACGTGCTTTGGATTCTATCTGTGTGGCCCCCCTACTCAATTCCCAACTGGGATCTGAAATAGGCCCTCCTTGCCCGCTTTGACAGCACAGTAAGTGAACCAGAAGCTTTGAGATGAACCTGACAACACTTTGGGAAGACTTGGCCTGGGGTTGCTGTGGCTGGGCTGTCAGCAGGTAAAAGCAGAGGAGAGGACTGTGAGGAGGGGCATTAGAAAAGAGAGGGGAGGGGAGATAGAGGCCTTGGAAGAGGGTGAGGAGAAAATCCAGAGCCCCAGGAAAGGTGTCAGAGATGCAACCTGCTCTGCCCCTCTGTCCCAGGGAAGCCAGGAAGAAACCACCAGGCCCTCAATGGCCTGGAGGCTGGGCCGAGGTATGACTGGCTCCAGTCAGGGCCTTCTGGGGAAGGTACTCTGGAAAATGAAGGGAGGAGCTCAAAATCCTGAACAATGAACACCTGCACTTGAAAACTTATGGACAGCTTCTACCAACTCCCCACCCCACAACCCTCCATGGTACTGTGTGTTAGTAACTCCTAGAAATGGCCCTATGTGTGAATTCTATTTTTGTATTCATATGTTGAGATGGGCTTTGTGGTTTCTCTGTCTTCAGAGCACACTTCCTCTAATTACTATTGTTATTTTCATTGTCATGACCGCCCCTGAGCTCAAGTGAGGATAGCGTGGTGGTCTATTGCATAGAATCTACAAGGAAAGGAATGAAGTTAATTTTTACATCACATAATTGTATCATTATTGTATCTGTGTATTTCTGTACTAAATTGACTGATACCATCTGTGTGAGTTGGAAATGAAGAGCCTTTTACATCCATTCCACAAGGGAGAAGGCCACCCTAGGTGGTATTTTCTAGAAGGGAGGGTGGGCATTAACGGAAGGAAGGAGTCAGAGGGCTTATTAAATTAGGAATATCCTGCCCCTTGGGTTTCTGAGACTGACCTTGGAACTTCAGGAGGATCTAGAGCCAGGAAAAAAAAATGCTGGCATAGGGCAGCTGGGCATGTAGGCAGCCTTTTTTAACAATAACACTTGACAGCAGCACTTGGCCTGGTGCCTGTCTTCATCCCAAAGCACATACCAATGATTATTAAGGCAACTGTGCTCTTGCCTGGAGGGCTGGACTCTGCCGTGGGGGCTGCGGTTTCTTGGGGGGAGAGGAGGCCCCAAAAGTCTGGCCTAGTGGGTGTGCTGTAGAAGTTGCCTCTAACCATGGCTCCCACTCCTCTGTGACATTATGCTGCTGCCCAAAGAGCAGACTCCACTGGTGCTGGAGGGAGGTGAGCATAGGTAGGGACAGACATTGCCCTTGCTTAGATGGGTCCCTCAATCCATACTATAGACAAGGGGGGCTTAATAGAACCTATCAGTTCTATCTTGTAGCCCACGCCCCTCCTTTTGCCCTCTGGTTCCTGCACAAACACTTAGCCTTAGAGAACCTGAAACTTGTTGTCCCACCTCAAGCCATCATTATCACCTACTCATGAGCATCATCAGAGCACCCACTGGGCATAGAGGAGGGTTGTGCGAACGTGACCTCCATAATCCCCTTCTCCCCTTACGTGAATCTGTCCCCTGGCACTGGGTGCCTCTGCTCCCACCATCGCTGCCACCTTTGCCTTGAAGACCCCTCAGGCCTGGACTTCTCCCTGGTCCCCCACTCCTCCTCCTTCCTGCCATCTTAAGTCCTATTTCCTGTCTCAAGGATTTTACTCTATCTTCCTCTGCCAGCTTTTTCCTCTAAGTCTCATACTTCCCTTAGTCTTTGGGTCTCTGTTTCATGGTTTCTCAAACACTTTTTCCAAAATGTTGTCCTGTGGAATAATTATTCCACAAAAATGGTCAAGTAAATCGGAGATTTCTGCCCCCTTAACCCCATGGAGCTGTGCACTGCCTGCTTGCTTGCCCTGTGAAATTCCGGAGAAGCCCAAATTGATCTCCTATTAATTTTCATTCCTACTATATGCTACACAATTCTCCAAAACATTTGGTCCTCTATCCCTTTTTTTCCCATAGAGTAGTTACCATCTCATGTTTCTAACGTTTTGAAGGATATACTTTAGGAAACTGCTGATTAGATTCTTTCTCTTAACATGTGAGATTAATTTAATTTATTAATCTCTGCCTTCTAAGTCCCATGGCTGGCACCAGAGCAGGATCTGCCATCCTAGGGCTAGGTGGCCAAGTGGCTCGGCTGCTGACCCTTGGGTCTGGACTCTGCCCTGCTTCTGGCTCCCATCTCCCACACTCAGCCGGCATCCCCTGTATCTGTATCTGGCATGGTCCTCTTTGGAGGGCTAGGATTCACCCCAAGCCTGTGACTATCCTGTAGTCCACAGACTAGTTTCTAAGGAAGGGTGGGGGACATGGAAGGGATAAAATAAAGGAAGAAAACAGTGCTTTTACTTTCTCAAATGGCTTCTGTGCTTCCCTTTCACTCAATTAAGCCCAGCTCAGGTCCCAGACACCCCTAGAATTTCCCAACTGGAGGAGTAGGCAGGCAGCAGGCATCACAAGCCTGGTCTGCCGCCTACCAGGCTTGCCCTCTTTAGCTGGCAGAGGCCCCACATGCAGCTAGAGCTGGGTGGGCCCCAGAGGACTTGCCTGCATGCTTCTGCCAGTACAGCAAACTGAGGCTTCTCCAGCCAACCACATCTCCTCCTTAGAACTAGGAAACAGTTGCTCAGAAACAGTCCAATTTCCACCTGAGTTAAGGATCCACCCTAGCCTTGCTCAAGGGCTGATCTGCAGGGGCTCCTGCAAGGAGAAAGTTCAATATACACCAAGATCAAATCCCTAGGGTTTTCTAAGACTACAAACTTGGCCCTGATGTGAAGAGAGAATGAGTGGGTGGAGCTAGCTTTGGATACAATATCTGATAAGGAGCTCAGGGATTGTTGGGCCCCCACCCTGGCTCCTCTTCCGGACTCACCCACACCCCTGGTGCACAGGAGATGAGGCAATGGCCTCTGTGGCCCTGTGCCCATTTCCCACTGCCCAGGCTCTGCTTCCTTTGCCATGGGTACCACTGCTGGGTCCCTCTAGCTTAGAGGCTATGTCCTAATGAAGCCTTTCACTTTCCATGCTGGATTTTCATTAAGGAAACTCCTGGTTCCTCAATGCAGCCTTAAAAAAATCATTCTCCACTGAGGATGGGAAATGCTGCATAGTTTCCAGGGGGCAGACCTCTTAAGGGGTGCCTGCACTCATCTTTATACTAGGCCACCAGCAGTCAGTCAGTAGCTTACACTCAGGGACTCTGCTGATGAGGGAGACTCAGGTGACCAACTAGTCTTGACTTCTTTCACCCAGGGAGGAAGATGACTAGAGTGCATCCTAATCTATACCCATGAGGTATGTTTTACTGCCATGAGTATCCCACTGGGCACACAGGGAAGACCAGGACAAGGGGACAGTTGTGGGCTGGTGAGGATTCCAGAGTGAAGCAGAGTCCAGGTGTCTGCCATCAAGTGGAGGGGATGGACTAGGGACATTCGAAGTCCAGATTGGCCTTTTAGGAGGACAAGGCTCTGTTTTCACAGATAAAGGTATAGTAGAATGACATGGCAGACTAGCAGCTTGCTTTATGGACATGACCTCATCTGTTCACTCTGCCTGCCTACCCACCCCCAGCTGATAAGAATCTGGTGCTGTTTCCTGTAGTCCAAGGGTCTTAGACAATGGTGTGAACGGCTGGCCCTACTGGAAAGGACATTGTTCAAAGAAGAAAAATAACACAACAGCACAAAGCTAGGGCAGGACCTGTCTAAATGTAAGGGTCTGTTTACAAATCTATGATTTCCAAGGGGAAGAACACAATGGGAAATTATTTTTGGTGAGGCTGGAGTCCCCTCTAGAATGCTCCTGGGGGCTGGGGATGGCTTTGATGACCCAGGCAGGTCTCAGATGCTCTGAGAGGGATGGACACTGATGGCTTGATGCCTTCCTGTTTATCAGGGGTGTACATGTAGGGCAGGGTCAAGGAACAAATCTAAACCAAAGATGACAGGGAGGAGCTCCTGGGCCTTACTTCTTTTCTTCTGGGTCTCACACTACCCCATTGCTCAGGGACCCCAGGACTGGAGGAGGTTTACTAGGGAGAAGGGAGGACAAATTTTCTGCTTTTTGTTTTCTGAAAAACATCAACTCTTTGATTTATGGCCTCAAGTTTCCATGTTACTTTTTTTGGGAAAAAAAAAAGTGTACAAGGTACGAGATGCTTGCAAATAACTGACTCTTGAAATGATGGTCCCCGGCTTAGTCACTAGGGCATCTTCTCACACCTGCCAACCGCCCCATGATGCTGCAACTCGCTCCTAGCAAGCCTGGGAGCAGTATCCCTGGGGTCAGGGCCAACATAGGTGCTGTTTCTCATAACAGCCTTCCACCCTGCTCACAGGTTGTTAGAGCTTTTAAACCACCACCCAGAGACCCCAATGTCAATGTGCATGAGGTAGGAGAGTGGAACAGAAGAAAAACAGAACTATATCATCCATTCACCTTGGGACTGGCAGTTCCCAATTTCAGAGATGGGAGGAGGGCAGCTGGGGTAGAATGGCCATTTTGGGTCCGGAAGGACCATGAAGGCAATCCTGTTTCAGGATTTGACTTGCGATGGAAATGTCATTAGTAATTCTCATACTAATTTCTAAACCCGACAGGAGTACACTTCGTGAATAAATGTGAATGGATGTGTTTGCAACAAGAGAAGAGCAGTGAATCCTGTGTAATAGCAAAATAGAAGCAAGCTTTTCATTAGCCACTTAACATTCCATGCTAACAATGCCCTCTGGTGTTTGAGAGCAAAACAACAGGCTTATGAATTGACAGGGGATGAGCACATTCATCAATTCAGTAGACATCAAATTTCCTCTGAATGTGGGGCCCCAAGCCAGACACAAGGGGAAGGAAGGTTAATAAGACAGACAGGTTCCTGCCTGTAAGGGGCTTCCAATCTAGTGGGAGAGACAGATCCACAACTATAGGATCAGATAGAGAATGGTGTGGGCTATAATAGGGGTATAAGTAGAGTCCAGTGAGAGTACCCAGCAATGAAGGGGACCTTATGCTGGGTTCGATAAACTGAAGATAGAGGCTAGGGCTCTTTAGACTGTGAACCCCATGTTCAGGGCCTGGTATTCCATGGTAGCCAGGGTGGAGTTCCTGGGGGTGGGGTGTCCTGGGAGATGCAGCTGTGTGGGACCATTTGTGGAAGGCCTTAGATGCCAGTCTCAGAGGGGGTCATCCTAAGTAAATAGCTAACAAATGCTTTATGATAATTAGCAGAAGGGAAAGGGGTGGCTGTGTCAGCAAAGCAAATGGTCACAGGAAACCATGCAGAGAAGGCTTTTGCTGCAGTCCTGCGAGGCACAGAGCTCCAAGTGGAGTACTGGCAGTGGCATGGAGAGGAAAGCAAGCATTAGAAAAGTAGGCAAACTGACAAGAAAGAGGGTAGTTGAGAATAAAAAGAAGCAGAAGTAGATTCTGAGGTTTCTGGCCCTACTTTATGGTTCCTATAAAGGTAAGGATTAGAGGAAGGAGAGCAGGTATTTTGGGGAATTTTTATTAACATCTATTTCTGACCTCTCCAAGTGAAGTACACATCATTTGTGAAAACAGATATTTAAAATATACAAAATGAACCTTGGGTATCATATAGTGCCAAAAAGTAAAGAAGTATTCAAACAAAGCAAAACAAAACAAAACACAATAATGATGATATGTGAAAGGACACAGGAGCTCCAAATGACCAAAGCCAGAACAAACTGAGCAACAAAATAAATGAAGCCGTATTGGATTATAACCCAAAATATACTATACATATCTACGAATCCATATTGATATGAACAAATGATTGACTAAACATACAAACAAACAAACAAACTTGGAGAGAATAGGTAAATCTATGCAGAAGAATCTCAAAAAATTTATGTAGATACTCTGTCTTCAAGGAAGGAGGGGGCATAAGTTCCCATTCGTTCATTGTGGGCTATAAAGAGTAACTTTCTTCCAAATGGTACAATATGGAAAGTGGGGGTGAGGGGAGATAAAGGAGTAATTTCCTGGTGGAGAAACCTGACAAACACTACTTTGGACAGATGATTGAGATCAACATCAACAGAGATAAGTCATGTTGATAGTATATAACTTTGATATAATGTGACTCTTTAACTGTGTGATCTTCCTCTCCCAAATTCATAACCTTAGCCTAATCATGAAAAAAAAAATCAGACAAATCCAAATTGAAAGGCAGTCTACAAAACATCTGACTAGTACTCGGAATTGATAAGGTCATCAAAACCCAGGAAATCTGACAAACTGTTATAGCCAAGATGAACCTAAGGAGCCATGACAATTCAACACAATGTGGTATCCTGGATGGGATCCTAGAATAGAAAAAACACATTAGGTAAAAACTAAGAAAATCTGAATAAATCGTGGGCTTTAGATAATAACAATGTATTAGTAATGGTTCATTAATTGTGACAAATGTACCACACTAATGTAAGATATTACTAAGGGAGGAAACTGGGTTTGGGATATTATGGGGACTCTATATTATTTTCACAATTTTTCTGTAAATCTAAAACTATCCCAAATTAAAAGTTTGTTAAAAAAACTTATTTAGTAGAGAATGACTGATCAGGCCCAGATGACGAATAGAACATTTCAAAGTCCATTTCCAGCCTATTAGAATGAAATTGGCTATTAACATCAATGGAGAGTAAAGGTATAAAGATTAAGACATATTTAATAGGGTGTGTGTGTGTGTGTGTGTGTGTGTGTGTGTGTGTGTGTGCATATGTATGTGCCAACTACACACAGAAGTTGGGCAGTTGAATGTCTGCGTGACAAAAAACACCCCTTAAGCCCGCTACTTCTGCCACAAGCTCCACCTCCCACCCACAGCAGCTGGAGTCCAGAGGGCACTGTTAGGGGACCATTAATTTCAGTTAAGATGCTTCTCATACTTTAGTATACACTTGGACTCTTTTAAAAGGAAAAGATACTACCCCAGATGTCTGAGAATATGCTTGAAGACCCGAGTTATAGAAACTCTAGATTAAGAAACTAAAGTCTTAACCTTGACAGTGTCTCAGTTGTGAATGATAATTGCAAGAGTTGAGTCTTTTAGGATGGCAAAATATTTGTTTTTGAAATAAAAATCCACAATTTAAAATTTCTCATGTCACCTGTAGCGCTCTGACAAAGTGTCCCCGGATGCCTAGAGTAGGAAGCACAGCACTAAGTCATCAAACCCATGGGAGAGAAAAAGAAGAAAAAGGCAGTCATGGGGAGGCCTAGGATGATAACTATGTGGTAGGCCCCAGGAGCAGCTAGCTCAGAAGGAGGCTCTAGAAGGCAGATCTTCCAGAAAAGAACTGCAACTGATAGGGAGCTGATGTTTGGCCTATGAGGAAAATTATATTTTGAGGCAATTAGTCATGTAGAACATTTGAGAAGAATTATCATAGGCAGATAGCAAATAAAAAAAGAGGCATCTCTTCATTTCAGTGAAAAACAAAACAAAAAAACAATGTATAAGAGGAATAATCATAGCATACTGCCTGGCTCAATAGTAAACAGCATATACATAGTCATGGTAATGTAAACACTGAAGGTTAATTTAACAAAAATTGTGATGCAATTATAAAAGGTAAAGAGAATGAGAACTGGAAGCTTTAAATGTGCTAGATCTTTATGTAACATACTAGGTAGTCAATAATGTTTAAGATTAATAAATCAAGAAATGGCTAAAAAAGTGGAAAGTCATTGTCTTTAGAGAGTAGGACTGGGGGTAGGGAAGAGTGAGTCAAGAGACTGTTTTTCATCATAATCCTTTTAGTACTTCTTAAAAATTTTAAAGTCTATGTTACTTTGCCTATATACTTTGATAACAAAAAGACACAAACCACATCCCCACTCCCCTGTTGTGTGATTCCAAGTGAAATCTGGTCAAATCTGAAGGTGATCACTGTACATGACTTGATGTGATTCTCCAGGGGTCAGCAACATTTGAACCAAGAGCCCCATCCTCTGTCGTTAGTGAGACCCAGTGAGACCTTGAGAACTCAACGTCTGGCAATGGTCCTGAGTTTCCCCTGCTAATCCAAATCCCACAAAATCATTGAAACACATAAGCATGAGATAGGTTCTATTTAATTTCTCCCAAGATTGTCAGTCAGATTCTCAGCCCAGCTGCCTTGCTTAATGTAAGGGTCCTGACCTGGCTCCCTTACCCAGTGGGAATGCTGGAGCCACTGGGTGGCTGTGCAGAGTTGTGTCTTCATTCATGCTCTGAAGGTTTGCTGAAGACTGCGCTGCCTAGAGTGTGCGGAAACCCTTCTGTACCAGTAAGCATGTCAGTTCCTGGCCGGTATGAGCCCAAAGCCCCAAGCCTTGCAAAAGTGTCCTATTCTGAGTCCAAATGTAGACGTCTTTGCTGCTTACCTCCCTCATGAGAACCTATGTGTTTATTTGCACAATGATGATATCTCTGTCCCTATAAAGTCGATTTCCTTACAAACTGCTTTCCTCCAAAGCAACATGTCTATGTTCTAAGTTGGAAGTTCTATATTTAAGTTGCTGAATTTTATAGATTAGAAGTGTGGGTTTTCTTATTTCCTCACTCTACCCTCCAGATTCCTTAATGTTCTAGATAAAATCCAGAGTGAATTTTTAAGGAGACACCAATGAAGAGAAAGCCTTTATTTGCATAACAAATGTGGGTGAAGTAAAAAGAGGCACTGGAGAACCAGATTAAGGTGAAAGAATCTCAGTGGAAGGAGAAAAAAGGGCCCTTTGGGGACCAGGCAGAAAGCAGAGGTGCTATCACAGAATACACATATTCCTTCATTGACATCTGGACTACTTTGTCCTTGCGCTCCACTGGGACTTCTCTCCTTGGTTCAGAGTCTTGCTGCTGGCCCCCTTTCATTGTCTCACAGTTCCAAAGTATTACCTCCCCCAAGCCCAATGGAGGACCACAGCTCTGTACCCAAATATGCTTGGCAGCAACTACTCATAAACTGTTACTTGGATTTTTTTGCAGCTTTTAGTGATTTTGACACCCTAGGACCACCTGGAGTGGCCCCTCCTGCCACCAGAGGACTCTGGTTTCTCTAATATGGAAGGTCCTGACCAATCAGTCCAAGAAAGGTCCAGATTCTCTTCCAGGCTGGTGTCTCTGCAGGAATGCCTTCTAGAGTAGAAGGTGCTGCTGCAGTAGGGGATGCCATCTGAGTTTTCAGCTATGTAGTCTGTGGTAAAAGAAAGGTGGGAGAGGAAAACTCAACCCTCTGTCTCTCCCAGGCACAGATCCTTAAGCCCCTCTCTAGCTACTTTCCTTATCAAACTAAAGGCATCACTAAGTCCCCATCTGGTGGCATGCCCTCCTCCTTTCCAGGCACCACAAGTCCCCCATCCCCAGTTCTTAGACCAGAGCATCCCTCAGTTTCACCTGTGGCTTCAGCCGAAGGTTTGCACTCCTCACACTCCCATTTCTTACTGTTGGTTCTAAGAAACGAACAGTCCCTGTGGGTTCCATGGGATCCACATGTAGCACACAGAATGAGGCTCCACCTCCTATAGGAAGACAAAGAAGGGTGGAAGCACAAATATAATACCAACTACCACTCGGGATATTTGCCACAGGCTAGGCCTTTGCTGAGGGCATCCCAGACAATTTTTTACTATACATTTTACCCATAATAGGTGTGTGACTGAGTGCTGATCCCACAACCCTGCAGTCAGGCACAGACACTTGAAAAGGATTTAGAAAGAAATTGTTCCTGAGTGTCTCTTCACGGGGCACAAGTTGAAGCAGACCCTGCAGAGAAACTTGTTTACATGCACATGACCTGCAGGCTGCTCAAGAATGGTACTTAGCAATCGTGTTTACCCTGAGGTCTACAAACAAAAGTGAATTTCTTGCTCCTAATAACTGTGCCAAGGTCTAAGCCTAAGATGGCACTGATGAGAGATCTTTCTAGCCAGGAGCCTTTCCCTACCCTTCATCCTCAAAGCTGTCTCTGCCTTGTTCATGCAGACAGATGGGGGCATCACAATGCTGATAACGCTGATACAACTCTGAGAAGGCCCCTGGCTCGAGTTCCCAGGCAGCATCTCTACAGTGGGAGAAGAAACAATGAGTAACGGTTGGCGAAACGTTTGTCCACCTGAGAGGAACTAGAACTCAAACTGGCAGAGCTAAAGAGTTCAATAGGTTTCCCGAATAATTTCAGCAAGGCTGGGCCGGCCTGGCAGTGGGAGAGGGTTGAAGCAAGATAAGTGGAACATGGGGGTTCCTTAGTTCCACACTGGAATTCAAGAACCCCCTCCCAGGGAATTCTGATCCTCAAAGCACCCTTTTCTGAAACATGCCTTACACCCCTCCTGCTCCTTTGCTTTTGATACTTGAAAAGCTCTCCTTCCACCACTCTCTCATCATATATCAATGTCTTGAATGCTTTTTAATTCTCTAAACTATCCTCACACTCATCTCCTCCCTAGAAATAAGGCAATTCATTCCCCAGCTCAATTCCTGCTCAGTTTCTACTACCTGTCTGGAATATGAATTCCCATTCTTAGCATTTCTTGAGGAAACTCTTCTCGATTGTTACAATGTGGACATTTGAAGAAATGCTTTGCTGATGTGTGGGCATATTTCTGTAAGAGAAACATGGAAGAGCTTTGTGTTTATAAAAACACTATCTTTTATCACCTTCTTTCCATCCCTACCCTCATCTCACAAAGAGGATGTAGTTAAGAAAGCTTGACTGGGGATTACAGTAAAAAGAGTTTGGGTGGGTTAGGGTGAGGGCCACAAATCCAGGTGCCAGACCAGGGATCGAAAGCTCAAGACTGCTACCAGGAGTGCCTTAGCTGTCACCTCTGGCCATGGGGCTTGGCAGGACTGATCCAATAGGGTAGGTACCAAGATACATGTTTCCCTTTCCTTCCATCCCAGGAAGTAAGGCTGATTTTGAGGCTACTTGACTCATTCTAGGATCAGCTCATTTGCTCTAGCCATTCTGAGGATTTTGCTCAGTCTAAATCTTATCATGAAGTGGTCATACAAGTCAGAGGTAATCAGAGAATAGGCTGCCTTTCCATTGACTGCCTGGAACCAGCCCTGCATACAGGCCTCCAATGGAGATCGCCTGAGCATTTCCAGGGTGCTTTGAACGAGGGCAGTTGTGGAAGGACCCCAGGGTAGAGAAAGCCCTACCTGTATGCACTTGCGGTGGTAGATAGTTTGACTACAGCATGGACTCTGGATATTTTCTACACTTGCTTGGGATAAGTCTTCACAACACAAGATACAGCTTTCCTCCCCCACATTCCCCCGTTGGATGTCCTGTGTTGGGCGATGTTTTTCACAAAATGATCTGTGGCAGAGTAAATAGACTTGGTTTTGATTTGCTGTTGATGCAGTTTTCCAGCTGCCTGGCCTAGGGAGGGCAAACAACCACCCAGGCTGGTGCCTGGTGAACCTCCATGCTCCTGGGGAGGAGGCTGAGGAGGAGGGTGAAGAATAGCCACATGCCTTCTCACAACTGCTCTCCCACTGAGCAAAGCTCCAGGGACGATCTCCACAGCCTCTTGTTTCTAAAAGCCCCTCTTCGTTCTGAGCGACTGTCTAAGAACTGCAGCTGTTTGTAATTTAAGAAGAGGACAGGAAGCAATAACCCCTGTGAAATTGCCAAGTCAAGACACTGTTTCTCATTATTGAAGTGAAAGAGAGATTCACTGGTGAATCAAAACAGGCCCGTGAGAACTAGACTCTGATTTCATTAGTGGTTAATTAATAGCAAGCTGCAAAAAAGCAGCTTGACTTTTCCCCTTCATTACTCACTTGTACTCTCCAAAAAATTGTGAAAGGCAACCCCTTTCTTGGCCACAAGGAAGATGGAAGTTTCTGACACAATGATCCTTCTGGCAGTTGATGGCAGCTCCCCTTTTCTTGCACACAAAGCAGATCTGCAAATGAGATCCCATGCAGTGCTCAGGGCCCCAAGACAGACAGACATCTACATAGCATTCTGTGGCACATCATTCCATGGAACGGAAATTTTGTGAAGCAACAGCCGTTCCCTATCCTCAGTGGACCTGAAAGCTCCGGAACTTCAAGTAGTACTGAATTTTTTGTTTTCTCAGGATAGTGCTTAGGATACCACATCCAGAAAAGCATGGAATTTATAGAAGGACCAACTGTGAAATCCAGGAGTCCTTTGACTTCTAATAGCAATTAGGGAAAAGAATAGAAGCAGAGATAATCAGGGAGATATGAAAAAAGGCCTTGCCCAAGACTCCACTTCCAGGGGATTCTAACCTTTCTAGAAGCCTGGGCTGCCTCTTTTTTGATGTCTTCAGGCAGGAATCCATGAAAACCTTGGTTGGATTGGCCCCTCTGAGGCAGCTTGCTAGATAGGATCTGGAAGGGCAGCAGAATCAGGTTATTAGCATTGATGATCAGTGAAAAAGTGCAGTAGGTGAGGACAGTGTAGAAGTAAAGCTTTGTGAAACATATAATGCATTTATAGGGCAATTTACTTAACACAGAGGCTTACATAGCATTAACTACATGTTGTGTGTTCTAAGAGCTTTTCAAATACGAACTCATTTAATTCTCATAGCAACCTTAAGAGTTAGGTACTATCGTCATCCCTATTTCATACAAGATATTATGTGACTTGCACAAGCCCATAGCATTCCATAACCTGGGCTCTTACCCACCTTTGTGTTATGCTGTCTCTCTTGTGTGCTGAGCACTTGGAGGAAACACTCCCTGTGCATTGACTCATTTTATGCTGTGATATAGATGCTATTGTGATCCTCATCTTACAGAGGAGGCTCCTGAGGTGCAGCATGGGAAGTGACATAGCTGGGGTCACAAAGCAAGGAGGCAGCAGAACTGGTATTAACATAAAGGCCAAGACCTACACTCTTACCCCTTTTGCTTGTCTTCTTGATACAGAATAAATACTATTCCTGGAGTGTATTTTTTATAAGGGAATCAGGGCTTTAAAATATCCTGACTCTAGTCATTCTGCCTTATAAAGAAAGGGGAGGAACTGAACTTTTCTTTAA
This sequence comes from Cynopterus sphinx, assembly GCA_030015415.1. Lineage (NCBI taxonomy): Eukaryota > Metazoa > Chordata > Mammalia > Chiroptera > Pteropodidae > Cynopterus > Cynopterus sphinx. Next base: position 116,045,510 of record CM057381.1, read on the forward strand.
AAACATACTTTAAAGAGCGTTTTGTTTCTGAAAAGCCCCCAAAGCAAAGTCTAGAATGAGAAATCAAGGGGGAAAAAGCTAAATGGTTATGTACTCACAAACATGTATATACACTGGAAGAATGTCAGCACCCCAGCCCCATTGGAAGAATCTTCCAAAAATATTGGAAAGGATGCTGGACTTCCTGCAGTAATTACATATAATGTGAATGGGGTAATTAGGTTTTTTTTTGTTTGTTTGTTTTTATTTCTATTTTTTTAATTTTAATTTTTTTTATGAGATAACTCAAGAATACTTAGATTATAGCTGTATATTCCCAATTAGGTTTAAAATATATCTACTTTAATACTAATTATTTCAGGGCTTTAGGACTATATGAGTGATCCCTGTTTTATTTATACTTTTGAGTATTATTATTTTCTACAGTGAGAATCTATTATTTCTATAAACAGGAAAAATCAACAGTAAAAAATTTAAACAGGAAAAATCAACAGTAAAAATTTGAAATAGTCTAAATGTCTTTTAATAGAGGTTTGTACTTTTTAGCATAGCCATACCATGGAATACTAATGAGCTATTAAAAATCAAAATGTTCTATATAGAATGATCTCTATCAATACATGAGGTAAAAAAGCACAAAATACAAATACAAAATACAGTATACAGTATTTTTATTTTTATGTTGATAATGTATATGCTTGTAAATGCATTGAAATTAACCAAGACCTGACATCAAAACCACAAAGGACTTACAAGAGAGGAAAAGCACAGACCAATCTTTCTCATGAGCACAGAGGTAAAAATGAAACAAAATATTAACAAATTGAATCCAGCACCATATAAAAATGATAATACATCACTGCTAAGCAAGGTTTATACAAAAAATGTAAGGTTAGTTAAACATTAAAGAATTCAGTCGACATAACAAATCACATTAAAATTAAGGGGAAAAATCATAATCATGTCAATAGATGCTAAAAAAGCCTTTGACAAACTTCATGATACGCTTAGCAAACTAGAAATAAAGGAAACCTCTTTAATTTAATGAAAAGCATCTATGAAAAACCTACAACTAACATATTATAATGGTGAAAAATTGGAGACTGTCCCCTGATGTTGGGGACAAGACAAGGATATTCTCTCACAATAACTTCCATTCAACACTAGATTGAAGGTCTTAGCTAGCACAATAATAAGGCAAGAAGAAGAATTAAAAGACCTAAAGGTTGGGAAGAAAAAGTAAAACTGTCTTTATTCACACATGACATGACTACGGACACAGGAAATTTAAGGCATTAACAAACAAACAAACAAACAAACAAAAAATGAAACAAAAAAACTACTAAACTAGTAAGTGAATTTAACAAGATTGCAGAATATAAAATAAATATACAAAAATAAATTGCATTTCTATATACTAGCAACAAACTTGAAAATGAAATTATAAATACCATTTATAATAGTATAAAATCACAAAATGTTTAGAAATACATTTAACAAAAGATATGTAATTCTTCAGTTAAAAAATGCTAATATTTATTTTAAAAGATCCAAATAAATGGTAAAATACATCATGTTCATAGATTGGAAGATTCAATATTATTTTTCCATTCTTCTCAAATTGATCTATAAATTCAATTCAATCCCCATCACAATCCCAAACTGGCTTTTTCTAGAAAGAAAAATTTGAAGCTAACTATAAAATCTATATGGAAAAGGACCTGACAGCCAAAACATCTTGGAAAATATTGCAGAACTTATAGTACTTAATTTCAAGACACTATAAAGCTACAATAATAAAGACAGCATTGTATTGATGTAAGGATTAATACACAGATCAATGATATAAAATTGATTATCCAGATGCACTGATATTATGGTCAACTGATTTTGAAAAAAGCACTGAGATAATTCAATGGATAGGCAACGATTTCTTGGAACATGCATAAAAAAATTGATAAACTGGATTTCATCAAAATTAAAAACTTTTGTTCTTTGAAAGTCAACATTAAGAAAATGAAAAAGCAAGCCATACATTGGGAGAAAACAGTTACAATACACGTATCTGAAAAAGATTTATACCCGGAATATAAAGAGCTCTAAGAACTCAATCAGATAAGAAAAACCCCAGTTTTTAAAATAGACAAAATATTAGTGTAGACACTTCATAAAAAAAAAAAGTATGAAGAGAAGCTCAACAACATCTTAAGTCATCGGAGAAATACAAATTAAAACCTCAATGAATATATTCAATACACACCTAGTAGAATGGCTAAAATTAAAAAAGACTTGACAATATCAAATCTGGCAAGACTACTGTGCAGCTGGAATGTCATAAATTGCTAACAGGAGTGTAAACTGGACAACCACTTTGGAAAGTGACTTGGCAACTTCGCATGAAGTTAAATATATAGTTAGCACACAACCAGTAATCCTACTCCCAGACATTTGTCCAAGAGAAGTAAAAACATGTGCTCACAAAAAAGACTTGTGCATGAATGTTCACAGCAGCTTCACTGATAACTCCCAAATGGAAACAATTCAAATGTCCATCAACAAGTGGAAAAATAAGCACATTATAATATATTTAAAAAACAGACCACCAGGCAATAAAAAAGCACAAGATGTGACATGTGCAATGACATGGATCAATCTCCAAAACATTGCATCGAATGAAAGAAGCGAAACACAAAAGAGTGCAAACTGTATGATTCAATTTATATGAAGCATAAGAATAGGCAAAAGTAATCTATAGATCAGAACAGTGATTATCTCTGAGGGGATTGACTAAAAGTAGGCAGGAGGGAACTTTCTAGGATGACGAAAATATTTTGATTAGGACCATGTTTATGTGTGGTTATATCCCTATGATATATGGTTATCAAAACCCATCAAACTGTACATTGAACATGAGATTTGCTTCTGGATAGAGGGAGAAGAATGGGAAATATTGCTTTGGGAAAAGACTTTTTATTGTACATATACAGTTAGGATTTTATATCAGGTACATATTACTATTTAAAAATCAGATTTTAAAAGAAAAAAGCTATTAGGGAAAACAAAAAACAGGGCTATGGAACTGAGGCTGGAGGCAAAAACAGAACAGACCGTACAGCAAAAGCCATGAAACATTCAAAGCAAAGGGGCCTTATACTCACAAGACAGAAATAGTGCACGCTGAGATCATCTTTTTGAAGAAATTCCCCTAATTTTTCAGGATCCCCAGGTTCTTGAAGGCATAGCCGGCATACTGGAAGAAAAGAATGTTAAGAATTCATTTTGGGAACATAACCATCTCTCTAAGTTTGAGGAGGAGTAGAGTATTGGGAAGAGGGTCGTTTTGACAGGGAGGGAGGTTGGGATAAAGGGTTATTTGGTATCAATTAGATTTTTATATAATTTTGGATACATCTGAACAAGTTGGCTCCAACAAATCACTTCATTTTTTTTTGTCTTAAATGGCCTTAACTTGTTTCTTGAACTTTGGTTGTGATATTTAAAAATTACAGACCCTGAGTTCTTTAGCATCTTAGAAAATCTGGGAAGGAAATAGGATTGACAGTGAGAGGAACAAGTTTGTTGCCTTATACAAGTGGTCTTTGCTGATATGGGGGGGCAGCAGCTGAACAGAACCTCCAGTCTTTCTTACCAGCCCCTGAAGATGGCTTCCTCTGGGTTACTCTCCTTGCCTTGGTAGATTTTCTATAAAAGGAAGAAGTAGAATGTAGTCTTTAAGAATCCTGTCAATATCCCCTATAACATTTCCCTCAAAATGCCATCCATGGGTTTGATGAAGGACCAAAATATCTAAAGGCTAAGATATCCGTTTCTTTTGCTATTTCATATTTTTTGAAAGCACAAAACATACCCACTGAAATGTGTTAATTATGTGAGATCTTAACCATCTTCTTGTTCCCGGTGTCAGTATAGCATGTGTTGACTGAATAAATGCAGGAACAAACCCCTTTTTACTCTTTTACTGTTTCCTCTGTCACCCACTCTGAATCTCGGGTGGTATCACATCCATAAAGCATAATAAAATGATACTAAAATTGATTAAGAAATTCCTATCGCTAGACATTATCCTTGCCTCTTTACATGTATTAGTTCAATGAATCTACAGAATGTTCTAAAAAGTGGGTGCTATTATTATACGTATTTTCCAGATGTGGAAACTGAGGCATAAAGAACTGAAGTAACCTGTCCCAAGTCACCTGGCTAGCAAGTGTTGGAGCCAGGACATGAACCCAGGCATTAGGGTTCCAGAGCCAGCACGTTGCTACTAGGGATAGCCCTGAGAGGATAGTACCCTACCTCAATCGTTGACATTCTTTCTTTTCTTTTATAGTCTTCATTTGTTGCTTCTTCTCTCTCCTATCTTGAATCCTTCTGTACTAATATGAGGACGGTACAGGCTCTTCCGGCTATAAAAACAAATCAGGCTTGGTCAGCAATTTAATTCTAAAGTTGGCTATCAAGTTTCACGGAGTCAAAGCAAAAGTACGGTTCAGTTCCCGACTCATATGACAGAATATAAGGGAACCACCATCAATGCTAGTAATCGCCAATAATTATTAAATCATGTCAAGAACTGTTCTAGACATTTTACATGTGTCCACTCACAAGCCCCCCTCCCCCCATGTATCAGGTGACATTATTATCCCTGTTTTCAAGATGAGAAGACTGAGGCACAGGGAGGCACTTGCCCAAGGTCAGAGGTACTGCTATCACACAGCAGTATAAGAACTTACAACCACTGCTGGAACTGGCTAAATGGTCGTTTTCTTTGTGCCGACTAAATGCATGAAGTAGCACTCAGGAAAAAAGGCTCCTTTTGCTCCTAAGTACGGGTGCCTTGATTCTACCTAGTCAAAGCTAGATAAGCTAGTTCTTTCCCAGGAAAAGAGATTTCAGCTGCCTGAGACAACTACTCCCTCTAGTGAGAGACAAGAATAACACTGACAAAAATCACTTTTCTCCAAGCTCAGATGACCATTGAGGTTTGGTCTGTTCTCAGCTTTTGTCTAGCTCTCTCAATAAGAAGACACCCTGACACTCCTCCCCTCATCAATGTTAGCAGACTACAAATGTACCGTTTTTATTAGTTGTGTGTGTGTGTGTGTGTTGTGGGGGGGAATCCCTGAAAATGAAGGGTGACAAAATAAGTAAAACCACCCTCAAAGAGAGGACTGAGTTGAGTCAGGGGAGAGGACAGTATTTCCTAGAACTGAGTGAATCAAGTCACTTAAGGGACACACGCTCCAACCACCATGTCCTTACGGTACTGCTGGAGAGTGCGAACCTCTTTTGTGACTTTCGACTGTTCTGTATAAGTACCACCACTAAGGCAACTACTAAGGCCATACCGCCCTTCCTTCCTTCGCGTTTGCTCCATCTCCTCTCCCAACCCCCGAGTCGCACCTGCAGCAGCAACGACAGGAGATGGAGAGACTGGGAGGGAGAGAAGGGCGTGCACTAGGGGGCCCACTGGAGCTGACTACTGAGCAGTCCCGAGGGGCTGGGGGAAATCCTGACCGTCTAGCGACAGAGATAAAACCTTGACACTCCGCTCCTTTGCATCGCTGGACCAAGACGTTTCTCGAATGGGGTCCTATGCGCACCGGTCGGGACAGGAGAGACGCAACAGTCTTCCTAGCGTTGGAGGCGGGGCGACGGACACAGGGGCGGGCTTCCTCGAGCAGATTTCCTAGCCGAGCGGGTGCGCTCCTGAAACGGTTACTAAACTGTTTCGCGGGGTAAGCGTTGGGTCAGAGCTTGTGGAGAAAAGCAAAAATAAAACGAGCGTGTTCGGCCCTGCCGCCGCGGCCAGAAAAAAAAAAAAACACTAAAAAACAGTGATTTATTTGGAAAGTACGTGTCGGGGTGGCCACAGCTGAACCCGAGGTAACAGCAGCCAGAGAAGGGGCTCAAGGCGCATCCTGCCGATGCCAGACCAGGAGGAGCACGTCGCACCTTGCCGGGAGGCTGGTGCGGGGCCGGGCCGAAGGTCGCCCAGGCCGCTCACTCCTCACGGTGGCGCACGGGGTCTCCCGCCCAGTTGTTGCCGCGGGCGCCGCTGCGCTGAGCTTTCTTCGTTGTAGCCACCTCACGAGCGGCCGCCCCACGCGGTGCGGTGACAGCGCTGGCGACAGGGGCGCGCGCGCCGGCGGGGGCCGGGTCACGTGGCCCGCGACGCCGACAGTTGGCAGGACGCGACGGGCGCGCGCTAACGGCCGCGCGCGCGCCTTTCTCTCGCCCCGCCCCTTCCCCGCGCGCCGGGACAGCGCCCTCGCCCCGCCCCTTCTCCTAGCCCCGCCCCCGCCCCGCCCCCGAACCCGCCGAAGATGAACTCAGAGGCGGGGCCGGAGGTTGTCGCGCTAGGATGACGTCTATCTCCGGCGCGGGCGGGTGACGCGGCCGGGCCCGTTGTCTGTGTGTGGGGCTACGGGCCCCGGGGGCGTCGGGGGCTCCCAGCGAGGGCGGCGGTGGGTCGGGAGGGCCTGGACATGGCGTTGAGGGGCCGCCCCGCGGGAAGATGAATAAGGGCTGGCTGGAGCTGGAGAGTGACCCTGGTGAGGAAGGAGCCGGGGCTGGGGGCTGGGGAGGCTGGGTGGGCCTGGGACGCGCCGACCTGACCACCACCCGCTCCTCTTGTCGCCCCACCAGGCCTCTTCACCCTACTGGTAGAAGATTTCGGTAAGAACCTCTCTTGTCCACCGGACTCGGGCTGTGGGCACCCACCCTTGCGTCCTGCACGGCCAGGGGCTGCCCTTCCCGACTTCTTTACTTCCCTGATCGCAGGTGTCAAAGGGGTGCAAGTGGAGGAGATCTATGACCTTCAGAGCAAGTGCCAAGGGTGAGTGGCTTCGCAGCAGGACCGCCCTTTATACCTCCAGGGCTAGGGAAGGGTCTGGGGAAGGATGCCCCTCAAAAGCTGTATCAGTTGTAAAGTTGTAAAGGCTCATTTAAGGAAGTATCGCTCTTCGTTGGGTGCCCTCCTGATCCAGCTGATATTTATTTTCTCCCCATCTTCTCAGCACTTCCCTTTATGTAGTAGCACCTCCCCTACCTCCCCAACCCCCAATACAAATCCTAACCTTCCTTTGGAGTACAGTTTAGCTGCCTTTTCTAGTCTTGGAGAGAGAAGCCAGCCCTTTTTCTACATCCAGGTCACACACGCTTTTTGTGCAGCTGTAATTTAATTGCTGTTCTAATGTGCCTGTGTGTGCCAGTGCCTTTAATCTCCACCGAAGGTTCTTGTATGATTAGTTGGTGTGTGGCCCCTCTTGGGCTTTGTTTTGGTGGTCCTGCAGAATAGAGGTGTGGAGGAACTGCTGCAGTGACTGAATCAAGAAGTCTGCTTTTATTTCTCAGAAAAGAAGGGGCTGATAGAGGTGTTCATTTCTTTTCTTGGCTGCATTGGAGCCCAGGCCTTGGGGGTTTACAAGTGAGAATTGATGTTTAAATTCCTCATCTGAGGTTTTGTTCTTTTCTCACCTCCTGTTCTTACCCTGTCCTGGGCCATCAGTTCCAGCTTTTTTCCCCCCTTATCCCAGAACCGTAGACTTCATGACAGTGGGTGGACTCCTGGAGTACCACAGCCAGAAGCTGATGCTTGACTGCCTGTGGCAGGCTTCTGGGGTGTGAGGCTCAGGGCCACTTTGGGAAGCATTGAGAAGAAACCAGGGGAGAGGTGGGATGAGGGGAAGGGCATCTGAGTGGTAACACAGTGCAAAGGAATAGGGGGAGAAAGAAAGGGGATGCTAATTGCCTTCCCCCACTTGGCTGGTCTAGCTCTGCCCCTTATTTTCCCCAGCCCCGTGTATGGATTCATTTTCCTGTTCAAATGGATCGAAGAGCGCCGGTCCCGTCGCAAGGTTTCTACCTTGGTGGATGATACGTCTGTGATTGATGATGATATTGTGAATAATATGTTCTTTGCCCACCAGGTCTGCTGGGCTCTGTGTTCTGTCTGGAGGGTGGGATGCTTCCGTTTTCTTTGCTTGGGAAGTGGAAGTGGGGGAAGGCAGGAGGAGGAGATAGGCAGATACCAAGGGTGGTAGTTACAGAAGTCCCTTGGGAGAAGGAACTGAACTCTTTATTAAATAAGGGAGTATCTTCAGAGCAGTGTGGGGTCTTGAGCCTACTCTCCATGTCCCCAGACATCTGGTGGGTATTTAGTTGAATGAACAAATATTGGGCAAAGATGAGACATATTACTGTCCCTCTCTGGGTCCTTATTCTCGGTGAATATGGGCTTCGATTGAGGGATGCTGTGTATGGGTGACTGTTCTTGGTTTCACAGCTGATCCCCAACTCTTGTGCCACTCATGCCCTGCTGAGCGTGCTCCTGAACTGCAGTAGTGTGGACCTGGGGCCCACCCTGAGTCGCATGAAAGACTTCACCAAAGGCTTCAGCCCTGAGGTAGGCCACAGTGCCTTAATCCTGGCTCACAGCTGGCTAGGCAGATCTGACTTCCAGGGCCACTGGTGATGCCACCATGTGACATTTGGCACTTCGAGGCTTGTTCCTTTTTAAATAATGATTTAAATTACCTTTGACCCTTAAATTAATTGTGTAAGGCAATATGTTTAGGCTCAATTGTCAGGAAAGAAGATAAACCTAGGGAAGGAGGGAACATTCCCTAAATGACACCATGTTAGGACTATTTTTGTCAGTACTTTCTCAAGCCATGTTGCCCCCCAATGTCCACTGATAGCTGTGCAAGGATATTAGAGCCCATCTTTTTGGGGCTCCAGAGTTCTCTTCTGCCCTCAGGAGAGTCCACCATTGCTTCTTCAAGTTCCTGGAATGACTCTGGGCCTGTTTTCCTGAACTTTGTTTCCCACCCAGAGGATCCTGAGAAGTTGTTCTGATGGCCTTTTTTTCTTTCTTCTAGAGCAAAGGATATGCGATTGGCAATGCCCCGGAGTTGGCCAAGGCACATAATAGCCATGCCAGGTTTGTGGGAGCTGTGGGAGCTGATGGTGATGGGATTGGGGAAGGACTGTCTCATTCTGGGCCCTGACTGTGTCCTTTCCCAGACCTGAGCCACGCCACCTCCCTGAGAAGCAGAATGGCCTTAGTGCAGTGCGGACCATGGAGGCATTCCACTTTGTCAGCTATGTACCTATCACAGGCCGACTTTTTGAGCTGGATGGACTCAAGGTCTACCCCATTGACCATGGTAGGCACTCTGAGCTGGAGGCCCATTGGGTTTCTCTTCTTACCTACTAGGAAGCTAGGGTCCAGAGTCTTCAGGTGCTTGGGACTTAGTGGTAAGGGGTGGGTGTTGGCTCTGGCATTGCATTGCTTGACTCCCTGGCTCAACTGCTTTCCATCCTTTCTCCTACTCTTGCCCAAACTCAGGGCTTCCAACCTGCTGACTCCTCATCTTGGTCTTCTTTAGGACCCTGGGGGGAGGATGAGGAGTGGACAGACAAGGCCCGACGGGTCATCATGGAGCGTATTGGCCTAGCTACTGCAGGGTAAGTGTCCTGTGTCTGCTCTTCCCTTAAAGCTTTGTTTCTACTGGGAGGGACATCGGAAAAGGAACCAAGGCAGAGAGAGGTCAGATGACTTGTGCAAGGCCACATGGTAAATCTGGCAAGATCGGGCTTAGGTCTTGGGTCCCCAACTCATTACCCTATTTTCTGCCCAGACTGCCTGTGTACTGCTTTAGGATAGGCTCCAGAGGGGCAGGTAGGCCTTGGTGGAGCCCTGGGTGGTACAGGTGTGTTGGCTCATTTCCTGCCAGGCCCCTCATACAGCCCATTGGAAGGTACCATCTCAGGTACCTTGTATGCATGGCCAGCTGCTGCCTACCTGTTGGAGTGGGGCCTGTACCTATGGCTGATGGTGAGGCTGGGGTGGGAGCTGCTCTCACAGCTGTAGCTGTGACTGCAGGGAGCCCTACCATGACATCCGCTTCAACCTGATGGCGGTGGTGCCTGACCGCAGGATCAAGTATGAGGCCAGGCTGCATGTGCTGAAGGTGAACCGTCAGACAGTACTGGAGGCCCTGCAGCAGGTAGGTACCCTCTTGTTCCTTGCCTGGCCATCCCCTTCTCACTGGGACATTTGTCTCTGATTCCCAAACCATTCTGTCATGGATCTGGGCTTCAACTAACCACTCCCCTCCTTTGTACCCATTGAAAGGTGGGCCTTGGGGTAAGTAGGGAAAGTCGTTTTTAAAAAGAGGTTTGAGTTTGGCTGTTTGTTAGTTTGGGTAAAGCCAAGACTCTTAGCTGTCCAAGGTAGAGGCTAGGGCTGTCTTCACTACTCTGTGCCTTGGATTCTGTTTTCAGCTGATCAGGGTAACGCAACCAGAGCTGATTCAGACCCACAAATCTCAAGAGTCGCAGCTGCCTGAGGAGACCAAACCAGCCAGTGGCAAGTCCCCCCTGGTTCTGGAGGCAGGCAGGGCCCCAGCAGCCTCTGAGAGCACCCACACAGGTATTCGGCAACTTAGGGCCTCTCATGAGCCTCAGCCCCTGAGCCTTCTCTGTAATTTATATTCCCTTTCTGGTTTTCTTAGAAGCTTTTTTCTTCCTGCCTCCCTCTCTTTTTCCACCTTGTCCTTCTGTGTCTCTGTGGGCACGTGACTTAGAGTTTACTGACTTCCATTCCACCAGCTGGCTCAGCTATTCTCTGGAAAGCGAGGGGAGGAGTGCTGTGGCACAGGACTGGGGAGGTAGTGGGTTGGGGACAGCTTTTCTTGAGGATCTGGCTGAAGGTCCTGTCTGTGCTCCTTTACCACTCAGATGGTGTGGAGGAGGTGGCTAGTTCATGCCCACAAGCCCTGACGCACAGCCCTCCTAGCAAACCCAAGCTGGTGGTGAAGCCTCCAGGAAGCAGCCTCAATGGGGTTCCCCCAAACCCCACTCCCATTGTCCAGCGACTGCCGGCTTTTCTGGATAATCACAACTATGCCAAGTCCCCCATGCAGGTGAGCTGGGAGTGCCCCTGCAGAATTCCATTTAGGAGTCTTTGGAGAGGTTGCCGTAGGCAGTTTCCTCAGGTGGTTCCTAGGTGTTCACCATCTACCTGGGCCTGGTTTGTCTGATATTCAGAAGCCCCCACAATGGCAGGAGCTTTTGGAGGCAAAGAGAGCTTCTCTAACTTTAAATCGAGCCTCATGGCTATGGGCCGAACATTTAGATCACATTTGTTGGGTACAACTCTGTGGGTAGAGTTCTACTGGCAAAATGTTTCAGGGCACTCTTTGTCAGAGAAGCCCTGCATAGGCAGGTAGTGTGGGTGGGTAGCAGCTTCCTTAGGAGCCAAGGGTGGGCTCTAGAGCACCTGGAGGGGTTTAGTGGACTCAACCTGGAGAGCCATGTTGGTTTTCTCTCTGGCTATGAGTGCTGTGCCAAGCCTGGGCTGACTGATCCCTACTTATGGCTGCCCTGGGTCTCTGCACCAGGAAGAGGAAGACCTGGCAGCAGGTGTGGGCCGCAGCCGAGTTCCAGTCCGCCCACCCCAGCAGTACTCAGACGATGAGGACGACTATGAGGACGACGAGGAGGATGACGTGCAGAACACTAACTCTGCCATCAGGTCAGCCCCAGCTCTGTAAGGCTGGAAGTGCTGAGTGTTGCATACCCTATCTTGAATATTCCAGCCCATATCTTAGAATGCCCCTCGGCAGATAGACAGTGCTGAGTACCTGCTGAGGATAGGGCCCTGGGGGAAGCTGGCATGAAGGGGCTGACTTCAGGTCCCAAGAAGTTTTTGGAGTGCCGTGGGGTATGGCTGAGCATATTTAACCAGACATCAAGACATGTCCTGTTGGGAGGAGGACTTTTGGCTAGGCCTTGATGAATTAGATGAGGCTGGGATGGAGGAGATGAGGCAGAGGTAGCTTTGCTGAAAGACATGATATTGGCAAAAGGCCAGCAGCTGGAGGTGTCCTTTGGGGATAACCTGGCTTCAGCTGTCAGAGGTTAGGGTGCCAGGCTTGATGTGGCCGGTCAGGCTGTTGTACTGAATGTGAGTTGCTGCAGGGTCAGTCCCTGGATGCCAGGATGTATTCAGACAATTCTGGGCATTGCTGGGTATGTGGTCACCTGGCCCATTTCCTTGGCTCACCTCTCCCTGGGCCCCACAGGTATAAGCGAAAGGGGCCAGGGAAGACAGGACCATTGAGTGGCTCTGGGGATGGACAGCTGTCGGTACTGCAGCCCAATACTATCAACGTCTTGGCTGAGAAACTGAAAGAGTCCCAGAAAGACCTCTCGATTCCCCTGTCCATCAAGACCAGCAGCGGGGCTGGGAGTCCAGCTGTGGCAGTGCCCACACACTCGCAGCCCTCACCCACCCCCAGCAATGAGAGCACAGACACAGCCTCCGAGATTGGCAGCGCTTTCAACTCACCACTGCGCTCACCCATCCGCTCAGCCAACCCAACGCGGCCCTCCAGCCCTGTCACTTCCCACATCTCCAAGGTGCTCTTTGGAGAGGATGACAGCCTGCTACGTGTTGATTGTATACGCTATAATCGCGCTGTACGTGACCTGGGTCCTGTCATCAGCACAGGCCTGCTACACCTGGCTGAGGATGGTGTGTTGAGTCCCCTGGCACTGATAGGTGGGTCTTTGGCTGGCCCACTGGCCATTTGGTTTACCAAGGGAGGAGGAGGGAGGTGGCTAAGTGACCTGTGTCCTGCACTCTGATGAATCTTCTCTTCTTATGCCTTTTTTTCCCAGAGAGTGGGAAGGGTTCCTCACCTTCCATCAGACTGAGCCAAGGCAGCCATGTGTCTGGCAGCCCAGAGGAGAAGGAGGTGGTGGAAGCTGTAGATGGCAGAGAGAAGGCTGGGCTGGTCAGGCCTGGTGAGCCCTTGAGTGGGGAGAAGTACTCACCCAAGGTGAGCCCTTGTGGTTTTCTCTTCTAATCCTGGCAGAAGGAAGGACCTGGGGCACTGCTGCCCAGGGCTGAGTTCTTGATTGGAAGTTTGGTGTCAAGGTTAGTGGCTGAAGCTAGGCACCAGGAAGGCTGTCTGTGTTGTGTCGTGGCAGGGGTCTCGGCAAGCTCCAGGCACTCTGGCTGCTTTCCTTGCCTCTTGCTAGTTGGTAGTGTGGCTTTGTCGCTGGCCAGCCCCTACTTATGGGTACAATGCTGGGTTTTGGCAGGAGCTCCTGGCACTGCTGAAGTGTGTGGAGGCTGAGATTGCAAACTATGAGGCCTGCCTCAAGGAAGAGGTAGAGAAGAGGAAGAAGTTCAAGGTGGGTCGTCTTTCCCATTGGCTGGTCCTCTGCCCCTGTCTTCCAAGAATTGCAGTCTCCCTAGGTCAGCTGGTGGCAGCTCTTAGGAGATGGGTTACAGTACCTTCATCTTTTTCTCCCACAGATTGATGACCAGAGAAGAACCCACAACTATGATGAGTTCATCTGCACCTTCATCTCCATGCTGGCTCAGGAAGGTGAGGGGACTTACTATTGCGTCTTACCTGGCATGACTTGCTGTGTGGGCCATGCCCCTCACGTCCTCCCTCTGTCAGGCCTCTACTGAGGCTTGAACAGACTATGGTCTGAGAACCTTAGCTCCTGGCCTGTTGAGCAGGTGGCTGCTGATCATCCAGCCACCTGCTCAAGGGCCTCTACCTTTCCACAGGCATGCTGGCTAACCTGGTGGAACAGAACATTTCAGTGAGGCGGCGGCAAGGGGTCAGTATTGGCCGACTCCATAAGCAGCGGAAGCCTGACCGGCGGAAACGCTCGCGCCCCTACAAGGCCAAGCGCCAATGAGGACTGCTGGCCCTGACTCTAGCCTGCTCTTGCCGTGTGGTCCTCACCAGGGCCCCTTCCTTGCCCTACTACCCACTTCCCAGTATTACTGAATAGTTCCAGCCAGAGAGCCCAGACCCTGGGAATGGGAGCCAGGCCGAGATTTCCTGTATTGTGCCTCTTGGCCTGGTGGGGTGGGTTAGCCCCACAGTGCTCAGGAAGCAGCAGCTGGAGCTGGGGCACAGTGAGATGCTGCCGCTTCCTCCACAGCTGGCTGTGGAGCTGCAGGACCTGGCCTTTCTGCCTGGGCAGCAGAATATATATTTTACCTACAGAGATGTTTATTTTTCTGGGCTCTGGCCCACCTTGCCACCACTGTGTTGACATAGCCAGTTCCCTGACTCTTCTAATAGCTGTCATTTGGTGGGGCCTGGGTGGGCATTGGCCTGCTATGCTGGCCCCAGCTGCTGGTTGTTTCTAGTTTTGAGGAAGTCAGGTCTGCTCTTCGTTCCTCCTGGGAGACCTCCAAATTTAGGGACCCAGCTGCTGAGCTGGGTGGGAGTGGAGTGTCCCAGTGGGGGTGGGGTGAGCAGCCTGCTAGGGTCCCATGGCCTGAGAAAGAGGAGTGTTTAAGCTGTTTGGTGGCTTGTAACTCCTTCGTTCCAGTTGGGCTTGTCAAGTCTGCTCTCTGTGGCAAGGCTCTGGGGCTCTTTGCCTTCAGTGTTGTGGCCCTGATAATGGGTCTGCCTTGAGCTTCTGGACTCTGTCCCTGGAGCCTGGAGCTCAGAGGAACCTCTGCCCAGCCCCTCAGTATTACTATATCTCCCTCTTAGGGGTAGCAGAGACAGGGATGCTTGCAGGAAACTGGCACCACTCAGCTTTTCCTGCCATGCCAGCTTCCATAGCCTCTGCAAGGCATTTAGGATCAGGGATAGGACCAAGGCAACCAGTTGGAGCCCCCATGTTCCCAGAGGGCCTGATGCCAAAGGGTAATGGGCCAAACACTGCCTCTGGAACTTGGGCCCTAAACAGTCCTTTGGCCTCTGCCAGATGGCTTTGAAGGTAATCCAAGCAGGCCCCTTATCTGTACATAGTGGTGGGGGGGAGGGAAGGCAGAGAAGGGGGGTGGGAGATAGCTGACAGGCATGGCAGTTGCCTCTCTGTGCTGAACATAGCCTGACCCCTTGAGCTCCTGTAAATATTGGATCAATGAATGAATAAAACTAAAAAATGAACCTTTGTGTGGTTACTGGCCTGAGGTTTGTAGTCTAGGCTGATAGGAGTGAGGACCCTACCATACCTGGGCACAAGGCCCTGTGATCAGAGAGGTGAGAAATATGCATTCTTGGGCATCCAGACTTCTGGGGCAGAGATTCTTGGGACCCTAAGCTTAGAATTTAGGACCTGAGGTAAGGAGGGCCTTCATTTGGGCTATGGAACCTGAAGAATTGTGTGCATGGTGTATTTTGGGAGGAGAGGGCTATACCATGGCTTTTACCAGATCTGATAGGTTTACGGTGTGGGAGATGCTGGGGCTCTGGGTTGAGGAGGAAGGGCTTCCTGTAGTCCTGACTGATATGCTTTCTCCATGGAGGGCCTCTGACACCTTGTAGGGATCACCTTTCTCCTTGTTACACTTGGACAGGTCCAGCATGTCAAAGCTGCCACCTCTGACACTTCCCCGTTAGCCACATTCTTTTGAGGCTGCTGCAGCCCCTTATGTCTACTTTCCCTGGCAGTGAGTTCTGCAGAAGGGGTCTGATGTAAGCAGGTAAGGCTCAACTGGGCTGCTTAGAAAACTCAACTTTAATGGCCCCCACCCTTTGGTCCAAACCTAGTAGTCCAGGGCACAGATGAGGGCCACACCACGCTTTATCCAGTGTCGCTGGGGCTGGTTGGAGGGGATCTCCACAGCAATGACGTAGTTGGTGGAGTGGCCAGTGGTTGATAGTGTTCCTAGAGCAGGTAACAAGTGGTGAGGGTTAAGTTGTCTGCTAAAACTAGGGACGGGGTAAAGGAAATGGATTTGGTAGACTGAGTTGGGGACAAGGAAGGGGTCCTGACCCAAGAGGAAGCCTGCCTGGTGAATAGGTCTGGCCAATGGTCAGGCCTGCCCAGGGTTAATGCACTGACTGAGGACAGGTGGCAGGCAGTGGGAGAGTTGATGGCACTGCTCATTTCCTCTTGGACCTAGCATAGGCCTATCCCCTTTCTCTAGGCCTCAGTTATCCATGCTGAACCTCCATTGTCAGGCTGGGGCTTCCAAGGTTGGTCTGCTGAGGGAGGCAAGAAGATGGTGAGCTCAGGGGTTACTTTTACGGATTGAGCTGCTGCCAGGCTCTGCCTTTGCCCCTTTAGTCTCAACACTGCTTACTGACCCCTGTCAGCGATCTTGTTCCGCTAACCTGAGTCATACTAACTGGCCTGAGCTGGCCCAGTCCTGGGCCCCCACCTATTGTATAGGTTCCCTGCCCCGGGTCCTGTACCAGCACGGGTCAGCGTCTTGTAGATGGGACACAGATAGAAGGCTTGGTTCTGGATCTTGCGGTTGGGCATCGGCAGGAGCCATATAACGGCCATCTCCGTGTATAGCTCCTTGGGCCGAGACTCGGCCAGCTGGAAGGCTGTGGGGTCCCAGCGGGCACCTTCCAGGAACAGTCCATGGATGTAGCACCCCTCTTCAGGCCTTTGCTTGAGCTCTGACACTGTCTGTCTCATCACCTGTGGTGGGCATACAGATATGCCCAGACATCAACACCCAGAATCTGGATTAGGATTTGGGTCCAGAAGTATAGACTCCCTCCTGAGAGTTCTGCCTGCTTGCACATCACTCAGTTTCCATTTTAGCTGGTAGCCTGCAGTCTGCACCCTGCCCCCAGGAATTTTCTCTAGGGCTCATGGTCTCTTCTGGCCTGGCTCTCCTTGCCCACCCACAACCCCCACGCAGGGATCTCCCGACTCTGTCAGCCATCTGTGGCCTCAGGTTCCTTCTATCTGGGTTGTACCCCAGCCTGTCACCTGACCTGGCCATGGCTGTGTCCAGACCTTAAAATCAAAGGAGATGGTGTCGATGGAGATGACAGACTTGCGTGCAAAGTTCTGCAGCGTGCCTGTCAGGAAAGCCTGGGGGAAGAAGAAGCCACTGATCCAGAAGACAGCTGGGATGCCCCCTTGGATCCAGGTCTGTAGGAAGTCTAGGCGCTGTAGCAGATCCCTGACCCATGAGGCCAGTGGCTTGAGCGATGGGTAGGCCTTGGCATTCCAGAGCTTAGGCACAGTGTTGTTGTATAAGCTAGTAGCCATCAACTCCAGCTGCGAGGACATCACCACCAGCCCCTTGAGTGCCTTGAGCAGATCTCGCAGCGTCTGTGTGATCACCTGCAGCAGCCGGTTGTACCTATGGGCCAGTAGCAAGGAGGCAGGCATTGGGCCAGGGCCATGTGGCAGTATCTATACTCCCCAGTTGTAGGCCATAGCAAAACCCCTCCCCACCAAACAAAACAATGCAAAAAAAAAAAACAAAAAAAAAAACCAATGGCCAAACAGAGGCTAAGAGCATAGAGCTGCTTGGACATACTGGGTATCAATCTCCGCTCTGGCCCTTAGCAAATGTATGACCCTAGACTCTTCATGTAACCTTTTTGGACCTTGGTTTGCTTATCTGTAAAATGGGAACAATAAAAATGTGGCTGAGTTAGAGGATAGATTGATAGCATTTGTCATGGCGCCTGGCCCATAGTAGCTCTTGCTGTCATTTCTCTACAGCCCATTGATCCACCGACTCAGGGCTGGTAGTGGTGGGGGGATTACCGAATGACCTCCTGTACCAGCACCGTATTCATTGACTCCTCATACAGCACGGGGTACTTGGTCACCACCAACTGCAAGTTGATGGGCTCAGGCACCTGGAGCAGAATGTTCTGGGCCACGTCTTGTACTATCTGTAAGGGCAAAGGGATACTGGGGGTCAGGGCTGCCCCCCCAACCCTTGCAGGATTTCACATGAACAGAGTTCCTTCTCACAAGGGTGCAGGCAGGATGATGAGTAGGAGATTGGCCCTGCCCAACTTTTGGGCCACTTTCCCGTGCTGCCACCTACCTCCTCCCGGCCCTGGCCGCCCACAGAAGATGATTTTGGTTGCAGCTGTATGATGGCACCGAGCAGGGCGTAAGTCTCATTCTGGGCAAAGGTGATGTTGGCATTATCGTGCAGGCCAAAGATCTCAGGCATGTCATTGAGTGGGAGGCTCTTGATGTAGGAGAGGTAGCCCTGAGGAGTAGGAGGGTGAAACTGAAGCCCCTGTGGGCAGCCCTCCAATTGAGCACATCCCCCACTCATCACCCTGGTTGTAACCCTGTTGTTCTTGGAACTCCTCTGAGATGTTGTGTGAGTGGCCTCTGCCTCCCTCCTAACGCACTTGTCACTGCCATCCACCTCCCTGCTACTTCATTTGGCTGCTCAAACCTGTCACACTTCCACCGTTACACTGATGACACATCTGGAATGCCTGACCCATCCCCTGACTGCTCCCCACACATCTTAGCTGAAGAAATGTTTCCTCAGGGAACCCTCTGTTACTGTGTCAGGTTGCCCCTGCCTCACTGAGTGATTGCACTCAGGCGGTAGTGGCTGACTTTGTGGGATGGATTAATCAATGAGAAGGAGCTACTGGAGGGCAGGGGCCACATCTTCTCTCACCCAACACTCAGGTGTTCACAGTACCTCAGAACCCGGTGTGTGCTTACATTCAAGTCATAGGTGGGTTGAATCTGGTGGTAGATGCCTGAGGTACTATAGCTGTGCTCAGGTAAGAGCACGTCGGGGTTGTAGAAGTCCTCCAGGATGTTCATGACACAGCGGCGATCCCAGTCGTCAGTGACACGGCCCCCATAGTTGATCTCCCCTGCCGTGTACTTGAGGACCTATGGCGTGGGTGGGTGAGGGCCCATACAAGGACCCAGCCTCCTGCCCCCAGGCTGCCCCTAGCCCACCTTGTAGGGGATTTCATCATACTCATTCAGGAACATCTTGAGCTGGCTGATGCAGATGCGCAGGTCCCCATCTGTGAACTCATAGGGGATATTGAAGCCCAGGGCCCCAAACTTTCGGCGCTCCAGTGCGTTCCCGTGGAATAGGCACAAAGATAGCAGCAGGGATTTGAACTCCGTCACCTACGAGAGGTGGAGGGCAGCAGACATGAGGGGTGAGGACAGGGTAAGGTAGGGCGGAGCACTGTCAAGTGTGCCTTACCTTGTGACAGGAGTTAAAAAAGTCATCACTGAGGCTGCTGTAGGATTTGAGCAGGTTGGCTTTGACTCCACGTGGTGGCTCAATGGTCATCTTAGAGCCGTTCTGCAGGATGGACACTGGGAACTTGTTGCTGGGAAGACTAGTAAGCCACAGACGGAAGTCCCGGTGTACCTGATGACCACATTCCATGTGAGCATTGAGATCTACACCTGGTGGCCTCCCCGACACCAGGCTCCCTCCAACTTAGGGACCCTGGGCCACAATCAGCCTGACTTCACCCTTGGGTGGGCCAGGCCATGCTGCATAGACCACAGGTTAAGAATATGAGCTTTTAAAGTCCCAGGGTCACTGGTTTGTGCTGGGTAGCCTTGAGCAAATCACATTACCACTGGTAACAGTAACTTGGAGGAAGATTAATGCAATCGATGCATGCTTCTTCATATGTCAGTTCCCTAGCACAGGCTAGGCTGAGTACTTTGTGGGAACATCTCATTCAGCCTCATAGTCTTGGGTGGACACGTTAGTACTCCCTTCAGCAGAGGAGGTTGGGGCACCTTGTCAGGATTGATGTGCTCGATGAGGCGCTCTAGAGCTGGCATCCAGCTTGGGGCCAGGTGGCAGTTCTGGAAGAAGACCCACTTGCCCCTCTCTATGGAGCTGCGCATCATGGCTTCAGCCCGAGGGCCCTGTGGGGGCAGAAGTGCTGAGTGGCTGGGACCAGCTGGCCAGGCCCTCCATCACCCTCCCTGCATCACCCTTACCTGGCCCTGACCCAGGGAGATGGCAGAGAGCTTCTTGGAGAACTTCATCTCTTCAGCAAACTTGTACAGGTCAGCAGCAGGGTCAGTGCCAGGAGACAGCACAAAGATGAGGGGCGTGGTGGAGTTGGAGTCTTTGAACACTGCTGACAGGTTGGCTGTCTACAGGGCAGGGAGAGAGATTCTAAGGCCACCTGGGGCCAGAGCAATGGAGGGCAATCTTGGGGGATCCTAAAGAGGTCCCAGGGTAGCTTCCTGGCAGGGTCTGGAACTCCCAGAGCGTTTAGAGTGGCAGGGCTAGGAGTCCTAGCCTGATCAAGGTTGCAAAAGTGTCTGTCCAGGTGTAGCCAGGTCCCTGGGACCCAAGGTGAGGATTAGCCCAGGGCACTGGCTGGTAGCACTTGCCTGGGGTTCAATGAAGCGTGGTTCCAGGTTGGCGGCCACAAAGTCTTGCATGGCGTTGGTAACCTTGTCCCCACGCAGACAGCGCAGGACCAGTAGCTTCTGGAACTGGTCCAGGTACTGGTCCCAGATGCCAGGTAAGGGTTCCCTATAACAGTTCCCATGTCTCCCTGAAAGCTGACCAATGGGAGGGCACTGGCCACAGGGTCTCTACTGGCTAGATGGCAGAGGAGAGTGGGGTGGCTGGGGGCATGAAAGAGATGTGGCCATAGCTGCAGGGTGGCCCCCAAAAGAAGGCTCCTATGTCTGAGGTCTCACCCGTTTGATATGCCCACTCTGCCACGCCCTGGGTCCCAGCTCACCGGTGGGGCTCAGGGCTGTCAAAGATGGCCCGGAATTCTGAGAGGTGTTTCACAAAGTCAACAGCAAAGGAGGAGAAGGCTGGCAGGTTTGAGAGTGCCAGGATGTCCCGCCAGGCCCGGTCTGACAGCCAATCCACTGCAGGGTTCTCAGTCATGATCTGGATGGAGCCCCCGGACAGGAGGTAGCGCCACTCACTCTGGCAGGGGACAGAGGGAGGCTAGTGCCAGGCCCTGTGTGCCTGTGAGCCCACCCAGCACACAGTGAGGTTGAGCAGTGGTGGCTGTCACTTTCACTACCTTGGCAGAGCTTTCCAGCACACTGCGAAATACCTGCGGCTCATGAGAGCATAAGCTGGGAGGCTTAGGCCAGCCTCCGTGCCCATCAGCATATCCAAGGCTCTGAGAAAGCCTGCACCCACAGGACTGTTTGGACGACAATTAACCCAGGCTGCTTTTAAGCAAGGGACTGTGTTTCCTGAAGCCTCTGCCCCTTTGCTCTCACTGTACCTTCATGCCCGGACTGCCCTTTCCTTTCACCTTGTCCTCCCTGCAACAGGGCGACTCCTCAGGCAGTCTTTCCTGGACTGCCAGCTCCCCACACCCCTGCCCACTCAGCTGCCCCTCTACTCATGCACTTGGTCGATCTTGTTCTCGTTCATCATGATGCGGGCACATAGCAGGAAGGCGAACATCAGCTTGTGCTTCTCAAAGAGGCTGCGGCAGACATTGCTGTAGAGGTTGTAGGTCAGGTATCGGTTGATGTTGGCAATGCGTTTCTTCAGGTTGTCTGCAGGGCAGAGAGGCGATGGCAGCACATCAGGAGAGGAAAGGGAAGCAAGAGTCCTGAGTCCAGCTCAGCCCTGCTAGTCTTCCCAGCAGCTACAGGGCAGTCTGGGCCTCTGTTGGTGTTTTGGGGTTCCCAGTAGAAGGGGTCCAAGGAGGGTAGGTAGGGGTGTGTGTCTGATATGAGAGCTTGTGCAAGTGACTATGGGTGTGAGTTTATGTATGTGCCCACTGTAGAAATGTGTTCACGTGTCCCAGCTGTGCTAGGGTGGGGATTTGCATCAATGTGTGCACGTGTGCCAGGGCTACCTGCCCTCTCTGAGTTGGCAATGCCCGAGAGGAAGATGTTGAGAAACCACTCGAGGGAGTACTGGTACATGGGGTCCACATTGGCCAGGTCGGACACACAGAAGAAGAGGATCTGGGTGCGGACAGCCACAGGTATGTACTCCATGCGTGTGAGATCAATGTCCTTCTCTGTCTGCTCCGCAATCCTGACCTTGGCCTGGGGGTGCAGTAGGGAAGTGGTGGTTAGGCCCAGGTAGGCTGGCAGAGCAGCGGGCAGAGTGGGTAGGGACAGGGGTCAGGCCTAGGGCAGGTAGGGAGAGGAAGGAAGGGTGGGCAGGCAGCTGTCAACCTGGATCTCCGCAGCCTTCATCTTGGAAGCTTCCAGCACCTTGATGAGTTCCATGTCATCCACAGGGTTGCCCTCAGAGGAGCTGAGCCGGTACAGGATCTGGTCTTCAATGTCCTTCAGCTCCTGGCGCATCTTGGCATTACTGATAATCAGCTGGTTCTTAGCTTCTTCCAGGTCAGGCCGCTCCTCAGCCACTACCTGGCCCAACAGCTGGTCCTCTAGGCCACTGCCCAGGGCAGGGAACACCATGTCTGGAATACCTGGTGGGCCCCAGAGGGCCATCTTTGAGCCTGCCCACCTATTTATCTGTGCTCCTGGGGTTCCAAGAGCACAGGGACCCTGCAGGTGTCAGCCTGGGAGGCCTAGCTTGTCTCAGGCTTCAGAGATAATGCAGAGCCTGCCTTCAAAGTGACCAGTTCTCAGTGAGAACTCAGGTGGCAACCTGGTTCCCAGTAGGGGCAGGCAGTTGTATATATAAGCTGCTGAGGTCTCTGAAAAACTCCTTCTCAGGAGGGAGCTGTGGGTAATTGGGAGAGACAGGCCTTAAGGAGGAGACAGGGACATCCTCTGCTCTGTGGAGAGGTTTATAGTGGCCAGTGGCATGAAGGCCTTCACATGGAGCAGGCCTGTGGGGTCTGTGGGTTGGTAAGGCCCATGTTGGTGAGGCCATGGGTGGCCAGTGTAAGCCATAGTCCCTGGGCTCATGGCAGCAAGGGCAGGAAAACAGGGCTTGAGTTCAGGGACCCAGACTGTGCCTGATTCAGGGTTCTAGGACAGCTCTATGGGTGAGTGCACAAGGGGGAAGGGCATCCAGACGAGGTAGGGCTAGTGCTCTTCAGAGAGGCTGGGGGGTGGGTCTTGATCATGGAGATAAGGATGGCTGGGTGTGGGGTTTTCTAGGTAGAAATGGTGCAAGTAAGGGAAACTGGTAAAGGGGCTGGAAAGGCCTGGAATAACGAAGTGACCGGAAGAAAGCTGGTGGTGTCTCTGAGTTGGGAAAAGACCCACTGAGTCCTGGCTTTAGGGTAGGAGAGGGGCAGCTGGGCAGGCTGAGCTGATGCTCAGGAGCCTGGGGGCTGGGGGCTTACCTGGGTGACAGGGTGAAGTTGATGAGGGTGAGTTTGGTGGCAATCTCAGGTGTGTAGTGTGGGTTGGGCAGCTTGGTGGTGATGTACATCCTAAAGTCCTCATGGTAGGGGATCACCGTGTCCCCTAGTTTCAGCACTGTGTTCCCCTGCTGCTTATATGTCTGTGGCAGGTGGGATGGGCAAGCACTGTGACCTGGGCTGTACCAGGAGGGAGCCTGCTCTCTCCCCTGTCCAGGCTGACAGTCTATTCCCAAGACCCTCCCCACCGCCCATGTCTGCAGGCTCACCTGCTTGAGCAGCACAGGCTCCAGGGCTGGGTCTAGCTCCTCGCCCACATTCTCTAGAAGACAGGGCTTTCCAAAGCGAATGGCATTCTCCATGCTGCGCAGGAAGTCACGGTCACTCAGCTTGAACACATCCAGCCCACTGTCCTTCTCCTGTGGGGATAGGGCACAGGTAGGGGCTGTAGGGACTGAGAGCCACCCTGAGGCTCAGCTAATCCCTGCTAAGCCTGGCTGGGTGGGGTGGTGGCATCTGGCAGGTGGGCTCACCATGTTCTTGATCCATTTGTTGGCCTGGCTCTGAGGGTCAATGAAGTGAGTCCAGCGCTGGGAGAACTGGTTGATGACCCCGTTCTCCACTGACAATGTGTCATTGGGGAGGCCCGCAATCTGTGGGGCACCAGGCACCATACTGAGTTGGGGATCTCATATAAACAGGGTCAGCTGGGGCATCAGCGACTTTTAATCTCATGCTTTGACTATGTCTGTCCTCTACTTATTGATGGGGAGTAGGTGACAGAGTGCTCCTAAGTTGGCTGGCTCCCAAACCCTCCTTTACTGGTCTTTCTGTCCTGTTGCCTACTGAGTCCTCACTCAGACCATCTCCACAGAGCCTGCAACCCAGTGGCCTAGGCTCACCCTTGACCTCTGCCTACAGCTTCTTGGTTCTCTCCCAGTGCCAACTCTACTTGGCCTTCACAGTCTGGCTCAGACACGGCTTTTAGTGAAACTTTCTTAATCCTCACTCTGGACACTCCTCCTCTAGCCTCACGCCCACTCTTCCAGCCACTCCTTGAACTCTCTGCCCACAGTTAGCTGGCAACTGAGCCACATTCCACTCAGCTCTCTCCTCTCCTACCTATCACCCTCTTGCTGGGCCCAAGTGGGTTCAGGTGAGGCATCTCTAAGAAGATTCAGGAAAGAGGGTGGGAGAGAGGCAGGAGGCCCCTGACCCAGCTCAAACCATGGCCCAGTCCAGTCACTCCAGCCCCCCTCAACAGGCACCTGCCAGGAGCGGATCTTCACAGGGTTCCCCAACGTCCCGATTAGCGTGGGCTCAGAGGTGTGTGGGACATGGTGGATCTCGAGCTGCTTGACCCAATGGTTGTAGAGGACTGTGCGGTACTGGCCCTGAGGAGATGCCAGACTTGGGTCCATCCCACCACAACACCTGCAACACCCTCCCACCTCCCCCTGAACCCCAGCACTTGGTAGTTGTACACAGAGGTCAGAGGTCAGATGTGGAGCTGGATTCTTTTACTCTAGTCTCACTTGGCCTCCATAAACCTCAGCCCCTCATCTGTGAAACAGGTATAATAACAATGCCCACTTGTTAGGGCATCTGTGATGATTAAATGACACACGCACTGCAAGCTGAGAAGTGCAAGCTCTATTTCCCACTGGAAGGCCAGCCCCGCCAGGGTGAGTTTTCTGGCTGTTTCATGCACTGCCATACCCCCAGTGCCTGGAACAACCCCTAGCTCAGACAGGGCACCTGTTGAATGAGTGAGTGAGGGAAGAGCTGCCCTGCAGACTGCCCCTTGTAGAGGTGAGGCCTCAAGAAGGGACTCTTTGGGAGGGAGGCTGTCCCAGGTAGGGATGGGGGTTCCTTACCGTGAAGGGGCCCAGGTAGGCCACAAAGCCAGCAGCCACCAGCACGTTGCCAGAAATGTTGTCAAGCATGTGCTCCAGGTTCTCCACTGTCTCCTGCCAGCGTACCTTCTCATCCGACAGACCATTAATGAGCTGCAGAGGCAGCCCCATGGGGTGAGCTCTGGGAGGCTTGGCCAGGGGCCAGGTTGTCCCTGTCCTGCACAGCTCACAGGCTGCTGGGGAGGGGTTGCAGACAGCTAGCCTAGGATCCAACCACCACCCAGACACTTCTAGCCCAGTCTGTGGGAGGCCATACCCTCCCCTGAAGGGTGTGCACACCTTGTCAGCTCGGCTCAGCCTCTGCTCACACTGCTCACACTTCAGCTCCAGCTCTTCCTTCTTGGCGATGCATTCTCGGTACCTGGCCTGCATTGTGGCAATGCCATCCTCCACCTCTTGCAGGCGCTGCTTTGCCTCCTCTAAGATCTTCTGTGTCACCTCCAGGTCGTCCTGGGCCTCCCGCAGGGCTTGCTGCGGAGAGAGGGGTCAAGGCTAGCTGGTCGAGTGCCCTAGAGGGACCTCTCCCCACTACCCTGACTCCCATCTATAACCAGTCCTTACCCTCTTGGGCTCTACAGCTTTGGCCACGAAGTGGTATTTGTGCATGGCGCGCACCCACTGGCAGATGGAGGTGCAAGCCTTGGACACTTTGGCAATGGCGGCAGGCTGGAACTCTTCATTGTCGATGTATGGCTGGATGGCTTTGATCACTGCTTCCCCAATGTTGTCCTGGACACAGGAACCATGGGCCTCAGGGGGCTGCTTCCCAGGGAGGTCAGGGTAATGGTGCCCAACCAGGTTCATGTTCAAGGGTAATAATCTCTATTCGGAGAACTCACCACTTCCTGGGCTCTTGCCCCACCCTGGGAGAGTCTAACCTGTAGTTTATGATGGGCCCAAGAATCTGCATTGCTCATGAACTCCCAGAGCTCAGAGCCCGGGACCAGGGGAGCCTGAGCATCGGCTGTGAGCACTCCTGATTTGGGCTTAAATAGGCCTGTGGGGCCTCTGGTTTCCAGTGCTCTGATGGAAGAGGAGGTGGAGAGATGGGGAAACCCACAGGGGGTCCAACTTCATTCCAGATGTGAAGGTCTAGGCAAGCCATGGTGTTGCAAGGAGGAAAGGGCATGAGAATATCTAAGCTGTGGAGCCTTGAAGTAACTTTGGGTGACATCCTATAGGCACAGGAAACAGCCCAGGGCCTGATTTCCTTAATACCCATCTGTTGGTGGGTCTGTCTGTCAACCCAACCAGCTGGAGAGTCCCTCTGGGTCAGGATCTGTTTCCTGTCAGCTCTATAGCCACAGGGCTGTGCGTACTGCAGGCAGAGGGAGACAGTACAGAGACCCCAGCACTGTGGTGGGGGCAGGGTCCTCTCCCCACTTCTCTTCACTTACTGGCTGCCAAGGTACCTGGCATGCTCACCTTGTCAAATTTGAAGAGGCTCTCAAGAAAGCGGCCAGGGTCCTGCAGCAGCCCCTTGCCAGGCTCCCAGTAGTCATCCACCTTGGAGCCAGGCCTCTCTCCAGGCACCTTCTTGGGCTTAATGCCTTTCATGATGCACACAGCCTCTATGACCAGCTTCACACCAGGAGGTGGCCTCTGCATGGCACGTACCTGTGGGCCAGGCCAAAAATGGAAAGGGAGGAAATCCATCGCTGAGTTGGTATTCTTTGGGTAGGGGCAGCTGCCAGACAGGGTGGGCTCCACTACCCAAGTACACCTAAGGGCATGGCCAAAGACCCCCAAGGTTGGCCTCAGCCTGACTCCTACTGCTCTCCCATGTACCTAGGCCTGGCCACCAAGTCCTGGAAACTCACCTCTCAGGTCCCAAAGCCCTCTCTGTGTTTCCTGCCTGGGCACTGGGACTGGTACAGGAGGTAAGGGCAGGGGGCTGGATTCAAGTCCTATTTCTGTCCTCACCTCTCAGCACATGACCCCCAAGGGATGTGTAGAGGGGACCTGGGGGCTAGGACTTAAGAGGCACTGGGACGAAATGCCAGGGGGAGCTCTGGGAGATGCTTGGCTACCAACCTCAGTCACATCATTCTTATTGAGGTTGCGCAAGCTGGCTAGGGCTGCGTCCAGGGCAGGTAGTGCCTCATCCAAATCCTTCTGGGCATCATCGGCAATAGCTTGTGCCTTCCTGGCCTTCTCATTGGCCTTGATCTCCTCTGCCTGCACTGATTTCCGGGTCTCCTCAGCAATGACTGTGTCCACCTGGGGACCAGAGGTAGGGAGGGCTCAGCTGGTGGCCAGTGTCAGGGACAGGTGTGCCCTCTTTTCCTTTCTCCTCTTTGCCTCTCCCCAGGTGGATGGAAGTGAGAGTTGAGATGTCCTGTTCTCCAAGGGCCTCTCAGCTGTGACAGTACATGGAGATCCAGAATGCCAGGAGTCCCTTTCAATCCTGAGTGTTCACTGTGGGCCTGGCATGGGGCCCGGCACAGGGCCCTCTAAGCCCATAGGGCACCTCCAAGCAAGATCGAAAAAGGCATTCCTCCCACAAGTCACTGTCTTTCCATCTCTTGGAAAAAGTTTCAATACACTGACTTTGTAGAGCAGGACACAACTGCTTCTGACAAAAAGCAGTCATGATAACTATGCAAATCTTCGATGTCTGCTAGTGGGGGTGGGGCTGGGGCTGCTCGGAGGAGCCTAGAGAGAGACTGAGCAGTCTATGCTGTGATTATTGGGGTTTGGATTTGTCTGCCCTGCTCTTCACCACATCCTCTGTCCAGTGCAGTGCCTGGCATAGATCAGACTCCGACCAAGCATTTGTTGAATAAACAAATGATTACTGAATGAGAAAATAACACAGAGATGCTAAGTAACCTGTAGAAGTCAGGCAGCTAGTGGTCTTACGGTTGCACAGAGATGCCGAGCTTCCTCAGAAATACTGACATCAGGGATGTGCCCGGGGCATCCCCACCTTGATCTGCTCCATGGTGAGCGTGGTGTCCTTGGCAGCCTCTTCCAGAAGCGGGCGCATAATCTCCAGTTCCTCCTGCATCTTGGCCACGTCCTCGGAAGTGCGCAGCAGCTGGGGGTGTACGATACAAACAGCTGGACCTACAGGGGGCTAGGGAGAGGGTCCTAAAGGGCCACCCCTACTCATGAGTGAGAGGCTGTGGCCAGCAGCTTCAGTGGTCCCCAGGTTGCCCAGTGGACCCCAGAGGATGGGAGCAGTCCCCTGAGAATCTGTTAAGTGGTCTGCTGTGGTCTGGCCCTTGGCTGGCAGCTTTTGCTTTTTTGATGTGGGAGTAAGCCACCCATTTAAGTGCTGTGAGCTGCTCTGGATCAGGGCTAAGATGGAGCAGGCAGAACCCAGCTGGCTGTTGACTACAAGCCCCACCCTGGCCCACCTTGTCAAGGCCACTCTTCATGCGGTTCTTGGCAGTTTTCAGCTCTTGTTTTTTCTGCCCGATGAGAATGGAGAATATATTGAGCAGCTCCAGGTAGCTCTTGGGGGTCACATAGTTGTGGCGGGCCAGCTCAGCCAGGTATTCGACACACTTCTTGGCCACCGACTGGTGTATATGCACACAAACCTGAATCTGTGGGAGACCATGGATGGCAGCCCTGTAAAGCCCCCAGCAAAGAGGAGGCACCAGGGTGCCCTTGAAGCCACTGCAGCCTGGTCCTGAGGAGGGAACCATGTACAGCAACCTTGATGCCCCTCACACTCACTTTCCATGACCTCACAACTTCCAGGTCAAGGTCTGCTGATAGAACACTCACCTCACCACCCAGAGATGTTAAGGTGCTTGTTCAGGTTCTACAGCTATCAAAAGCAGAACTAGCTTTGAATGTGGACCCAGGTATCTCTCAACTCTTGGTCCAGTGCCCTTGTCACAGCCCCTATGACCTACCTCTTTTTGAGAGCCCTAATGCGGTGCCTCCTTGGATGCTGAATCTGAGGGAAGGGAGAACCTAAGGCCACAGAGTTGTTGAAGGAAAATGGGGAATTGGCTCACCCTGGCTCTTGGTCCCCAGGTCATCATCACTCTCTCAAGTTGGACTAGTCAAATCTAGACCCCTGCTTTTATGGTCTCTGGGTTGTGTCAAGGCATTCTCTGAAGAAAGCTGCCATGGAACCCTCAGCGAATATATAAACAGTGACTATGTAACTGTATACCCAACCTCCCATGTCACTGTGATGACCTTGTAGCATTCCCGTTATACAGATGAGAAAACTGAGGCTTAGACAGGCTTACCATCAGTGGTGGGCCTTGGTGACCCCAAGCCCAAACCTAAACATTTCCCCCTGATGGCTTGCTTCTAACCAAGACACCTACCAGTCCTTCAATTACTTCGGAGGTGGCTTCCAGTTCTGGGATCTCATTCAGAAATATGGTGGCCACAGATTCCAGGGCCTCTGCTGGCCACTCATTAAACCAGTCGATGGTACAGCAGTTGACTAAGGAGGGGAACTGCCTCAGGCGAGCTCGGAAGACCTCTCCAATGGGGCTGGAAGGTTAAGAGTCCAATGAGGCCCCTGAGACCCTGACTTACACACCCAGTAACCCAGGACCCAGGACTCTTCCAGAGCCTGGTGGCATGGGGCCCAGGAAGCAGCAACACAGTAGACAATGGCATGGTGGCCAGGCCCAGGCCACTTCTCTTGATGTTAGGCCCAAGTGCACCCCCACATATCCATGCTGTCCCCGAGCAGCTGTCATGGGCTGCTTGTACCTCATACACAGCACCAAGTGGATGTTGCTGCGCACGCGCCCTGTGTAAGCAGCCATGAGGTTGGCCTTGGTGGGCTGAAGGCCCTGCTCCTGAACATAGGGCCGCATGGTGTTTATAATCTGGTCTTGCTCGTCCAGCGTGTAGAGGTTGGGAATGTCACCTGAGTTCAGGACATTGTTGATATCCTCCAGGAAGGACTCATTCTTGATCTGGGGAAGGATGGGGGTAGAAGAACTGAGGCTTGATGACAGCCCCTGGGGTTTACACTCCACAGCCATGGTCTCACTGGACCTTCACAACAGCCCCACTTTATAGACCATGCCACCAAGTCTCAGAGAAGCCCAGGGTCATATAAGTGACCTCGCAAGTTGTGGTCTAGGACTTGCACACAGGCCAACCCCACGGCAGAGACCCTGAACATCACCACTGGGTTGTGGAAGGGTCCTGGGTAGGAGACGTAGAATCTACCTCCTCACTTTCCAGGCCTCTCCATGTCTCAAGTTACTTACAGGAGGAAGCCAGGCCACAGGCAGAAATGGGTCCTTGCCCAACTCATATGGTCAGGGCCTGGCCAATGTCAGAGGGCACTCTCACTTGGCTGACTCCATGCAGGGAGTCCAGGGGTAGGGGTGGAGGGGCCCTTGCCAGGGTGGGCCACATTCCTGGGCTTCAGTCTTAGCCCAGTCTGATTGCCAGCCAGGTTTAAGCTCTGCTGTATTTGTCTTGAGGCCCCAGCACTACAACCTCTCCTTCTCTTGGAGATATGGGGAGAGGCCTCATATATAGCAAGCTCCAGAGAAAGCTGCCCCTGATAGGGAACCATGAACACAGCACTTTGGGTACAAGTCCTGTGTTTCTTGAGGTGGGAAGCTGTTGGCCAGTGAGTGGGGTGCTGCTTGTAATCAGCCATGGTATCAGGGAACTTCTTCACCCTTGGGGTATTGTAATGATCTATGCCCTTAGCTCTAAGAAGCTATATTTGGTCGCACATGAATGACCCGCCCATCTGTGGTCCCCGTTCCCCCTGGGTCTCAGCCATCCCTCTTAAGAACCACCCCATTGACAGTGACCTGGCCATGAAGGATTGACAACCGTCCAGGATGCCATGCTGGATGGGATTGTATCCAGCCCACCATGGACCCTGCCCATTGCCCATGGCACCTGGGTGTCCAAGAACAGGAAAGTGATGGGCAGGTTGTGCAGGCCAGCCTTGAACAAGACCTTCTTGACATCATCGCGCCACTCGGTCATGCCGTAGTTCTTGGATAGCTCAATCTGGAAGCACTCATACTCGGCCCTAGAGACAGGAGTTGGGAAGAAGCCTGACAGAGCTTGGGGCCGAGTGCTGAGATGCTGGTGGGTACCTGTACCCCATGCCAGCCATCCAGAATCTTGCTCCAGCCCCAGGTAAATTGGCAAACTCTTCAGGTCATGAACTGCTCTCTTGCCTCCAGACCTTTCTTCAAGCTGTTCCCTCAGCCTGAAACACTTTTCCATCCTCCCAGATCTGATTCTGGGAGTAGGCCCACGTCCGCCACCTCTAGGAATCCCTCCTGGATGCCTGCAGTGACATTCCCTCACCACAGCAGCACGGGGCACTGCTGCTGGCTCTCCTTGGATACCAGGATCTACTCATAGTCCTTCCAGAAGCCAATGGGGTGGGGGAGTCTGGCTCGGGGTGCCCCCAGGTTTCCAGCACTGTAGAAGGGCATAGATGGGATTGATAGCCTGCCTCCAGCCAACCCCCACCCACCACGTCTGGGGGGCCCTCACATGTGCGAGGCGAGCCGTGTGAGGGAGCTGCGGCCGCTGCCACCCACACCCAGCAGGAGCGCGTTGCCTAGCGCCTGGCGCAGGGTGCGGCTGATACGGCAGATGTGGCTCATGGCGTCCATGAAGAGGACCAGCTTCAGCTTGGCTGTGTTGATCTGGTTGTAGTCCTCCATGTACTCCTGGATTACCTGCATCATCTGGGGGATGGTAAAAACTGGGTCCTCCCTCTGTTCTCATGCACCTGGACTACACAGAGCAAGTGCACTCCTGCTCCTCTGTGGATGGAAGGGTGTCGGGCCTTAAGAAGCCAGGTCTGTCTAAATGAGGCCTGACCCATTGGACATCCTGAGGCCTGAGGGTCAGGGTCAGAGCCCTGCCTGCTTCCTCTGGGGCCCACCAGAATCTACTGAACTGGGTCCTTGCTGGGGCCATAGTTCCTCCTGGGAACTAGGAGAGGATGTGTGTAGAGAGATACCATCAGAAGGTTCACTCCAGCCACACAGCTCTAAGGCCACTGACCAAGGCCTCTTCCTGCCTCCCTGGGGTCCTGGCTCAGACTCTTGGCCCCAGGGGTCCTGCTGGCCCTCTATGAGTGGGATGAGAGCTGCTGAAACCAGCACAGCATGTTCCTGTTCACAGAGCCTGTCTCAGTTGAACCATAGGCTTGTCCTCAAAGATGGGTCAAGCGGAGCCAGGTGCACCTATTTGACAGGTGAGGACATGGAACTCAGAGAGGCAAATGCTGGCCTGAAGTCCTGGAGCTGGCCTTCTAACCCAGCATCCTGACACTCTGGTCATAGCGTCTGGGCCTGGGTCCTAAGGGTGCAGAGTGAAGAAGCCACGAGGGGAAGGGCACCAGTTGGGGCCCCTCACCTTTTTCTCACTGGTGATGAGTTCGTAGGACTTGACATCAGAGCCTGGAGACATGAAGTCCCCATAAAGGATGGGCTGGAAGGGGCAGACCTCATTGAAGGCCACCTCCCACTCCTCCATGTGGCCTTCTAGGAGCTTGTCGAACCAGCTGCGGTCCTCCTCATTCACCAGGCGGTCTCGGAACACACGGCAGCTCTCATGGTACCACAGTCGCAGCAGCTGCACCTTGTTCTGAAGACACCCCAGCATCAGTGACCGCCCTCGACTCTGGGCCCTTAGCCACCTCTCAAAGCAGCAGGAGCAGAAGGGTGGAGAGGAGGCCTGGGTCTCCCACTGAGACCTGGCAAAAGCTATGCACAGGAGCTGCTCAAAGGTGCATCCGCTGGCTGAGTGAAGACTGAGTCCTGCAGAATGCTGTCTGGGCCTCTCTGCTCTCAGCTTTAGGCCCAGTTGGCCGAGTGCCTCCTGGGCACCCAGGTCTATTAACTGGTCATTGATTCTCCCCTCTAGTGGCCCCCATGGCTCCCTAAACTCTAAGCCCAGGAGGAATGCCTGACACTTCTTAAACTTTTCAATACCCCACATCTAATCGCTCAGCTAACTCCACTGATTTGACCTGTAAACCCCCTCTGACTTTGCCCCCATCTCTGTCTCTGCTGCCACCACCATCCCTGACTCCCTGCCTCCCCCTGGGTGACTGGATTGCTCTTAGGAAGCCCCCAGGGTCTTCTCTCAACTCCTTTGGCTCTAATTTGGCAAGACCAGAGCAGCTTCTGTCCTTTTACCCTCTTTTCCCTGGCCTTGGGCTCCACACACACTGACCTATCTATCCCCCATTCTGCAAATCTGTCCCTTCCCTACTCCCCATCTCCTACAGGACACTTCTCCCTGGCAGCCCACAGAATTTTCTAGAGCCTGTCCAGCACACATGACATCCTGCTCCTTGCTATACTTCCTGCTCCTTCCACCTGGATGCCTTTAGATCCTGGAAGGCATCCTACTCACCCTCCCAGCAAGTCTCACATCCAGGGCCTCCATCAGGAACCCTCTTTCCCCCTGGCCTTGCCCTGGCTCCCTCTTCTGCATGGCCCTATCACATCCCTCAATCTAGGCATGGGTTTGACCTGCAAGGTGGAGCTCAGGTGCATGAAGGCAGGGCTCCTGGGGGCCTGGTACCCACTATATTCCCAGCCCCCCTCAAGACCTGGCCTGATCAAGGTTGGGGAGTGTTTGGGCATGGTGGCCTAAAATTGGGAGGCCAGGGAGGATAGTGAGAGAAGAATGGGCACTTCTCTACTGGACACTGAGGTGGGGCCCACCAGATCCTCACCTCAACCTTGGCTGGATTGGCCATGAGCATTCCCTGGAAGACCTTGGAGAGGTCCCTTAGGTTGAAGGTGTAGTGGGACTTGGCTGGGGTGGGCAGCAGTTGAGAGATGATGGTAGAGTACACCATGATGGTAGCTTCCACGAGGGGATTTGTGAAGTGGGCAATGTTGGGAGCCCCAGCTGTGGGAATAGGAGTGGGTCACTCAGGTAGGAGTTCCCTGTGTAGCCTCTGCAGATCCGAGACCCCCTCCACTTGCCAGTGCTGTGTTCTACTACAGACATGCCTTCTTCAGGAAGCATGCTTGATTCCACCCACCCTTCAGGCTCTCTTGGATGCCATCGCCTCCACCAAGGCTTCCTGATGCCCCCAACTTCAGGGTGAGGAATCCTCTGCTCTGAGCTCCATCTTTTTACATGGTTATTACTGACATAGCCCGTCCCTGTGTTGGGGCACTGGGAAGCATTCATGAAACTGGGGACACTAATTCCATGAATGGGGCCCATTACTGCCTTTCCTTATAGGGCTGTGTCCCAGACCTGAAACATGCCAGTCCTGAGCCATGCATGTGGAGGGTCAGATGGTCTACATGGACTCAGGACTGCACAGTAGACTTAGGGGGCCTGGAGCTCAACTGTGACTTTCTGGCTCACCTTGGAACTGCTGCAACCTCCGGCTTGCCTCTAACATAACCTACTTCCTTATTCTTTGAAAACTATTCAATTCTTTGCTGGGAACTGTAATTCTATCAGCAGAAACTTAGGGAAGGGGGAGCCCCAATAAATGGGAGAATGTAAAGGAGGGGCAGGAGGGTTCCCAAGCTCCAAAGGGGGCCTTTCCATGCATGCAGGTTTTGCTCCTGGTCCTGGACCTAGACACTCCTCACCTCAACAAGCAGACATGCTTATGGGGAGACAGACTATGATAGACCCACAAGTAAGGTGGATAGTAAACAGGTGATATAAAGTGTTGTGGAGAGTCTGGCAGCAGGAAAGATTGGGGAGAACCAGCCAGGGTTGGGGGGATTTGACATAAAGGCCTCATTGAGGAGGGGCACGCAAGTAGAAACCTGAAGAAATGAAGTGCAAGCAGGACCTGAACTGTAGAAAATATTACAGAGAGGGGCCTGAGTGAACAAAGGCTTTGGGGTGGGCACACCTGGGTGATTAAGGACTAAAAGGAGGGGGTGAGAGTTGAGAGATGATGAGGAGCTGATGGGGTGACTTTACCTGCTACTGTTGGGGCTTGGGTGCTTGCCTGCTGGGGGCAGGGAGAGAGTGAGAGGGGGAGGGAAGGAGGGAGGGAGGAGAGAGGGGGAGAGAGAGAGAGAGAGAAGGAAAAAGAGGGGAAAGGAGGGGAGGAGAGGGAAGATGAGGAAAGGGAAAGGAGAGAAAATGAGGATACGATTTAATGTTTGAATGGGTCCCTCTGGTTGAAGGATGAACAGAGGACAAATGGATGGATAACAGTGGTGAGCAGCAGGGAGGGTTCTGTAGGGAGAGTCAGCAGGATCCCTGACAGATGTGGGTGTAAGAGAAAGAGAGGAGTCTGGATGACGCCAAGGCTCTTGTCCTGGTCCTGAACAACTGGAAGGACAGAGTTACTTCACCTGAAATGAGACCCATTGGGTGGCAGTGGGTCAGGAGCCTGGGTTTGACATGTTCAGTCTGAGATGCCCAGTGGAAATTCAAGAGGAGTTGTGGGGTCAGGGGTTCAAGAGAGACACCTGGACTGAAGATGAGGACTTGGGTGTTGTCAGCACTAAGACAGACTTTATCTCCTGGGAGAGCGTGGTTAGAGAAAGAAGGCTAGAGAGCAAACCTCAGTCAATCTAGGAAGGGTGGCTAGGGAAAGGGTGCCCAACCCTCACTGATGGAGAGCCCACCTGCCAAGACCACACTGATGACAGCCAGAGAAGGCGAGGACTGAGAGCTGACCTTTGGCCTGGCCACATGAGGCCACTGGTAACAAGGGAAAGTGAGAGGAGAGGGCTGGTACCAGAAGGAAGGGACAATGCTTTGGAGGAGTTTTGTTATCAAGGCAAGCAGAGAAGTGGAGCAATGGTCAGGATGGGTGGGAAGAGGCCAAGAGAGGTGGTTTTGTGTTTTGCTGTTAAGGTGTTTTGCAGCACGTTTGCGTGCTGATGTACAGGCCCAGTGGAGGAGGGACTATAGATACTAGGAACGGGAGGTAGAGCCATGTCCTCAAGCAGAATATAGGGGATGGGATTCAGGCCTAAGAGGAGGTCTTGGCCTCACCCGAAAGTAGGGAAGTACATTTCCAAAAACAGTAGAGAACACAGGGACAAGGAAGGCCTGGATGCAGGTAAGCAGTGGATGTGAAGGCCTAAAGAGAGTCTTGTTTTCTGATGGCCTCTTGTAGCAGAGCAGGGGAAGAAATGGGACATGATGTGGGGACAGAAGTCTGGAGCTATTGCTAGCCCTGTTGCAATGACTGACAGACCAGCCCTGTATGAGGCTGCCATGAGGGCTGCAGATCACCCCTGGAGCTTAGGCTCATGCCCACTCCTTGGAGGGGCTAGCTCTCTTTGGAGCCTCTGATTTTTCAAAAAAGGTGGGAGATTGTTGGATTCCTTTATTCATTCATTCATTTAGCTCACGTTTACTTGGCTTCTACTATAGGACAGACACTAACTCCCACACTGAAGGACTGATGGCTATAAGAATGGGTGAATGAGCATAGGAAGACAGTTGGCCCTTGTGCTAACCCAAGGTCCTCACATGAGCCTGAGAACAGTTCACTGTGGCCCCTGATCACCAGCCTCAGCCACACCCAACTGGAACCGGGGGCTAACCCTGGAACCCATCCCATCCAGACACTATCAGGCCCTGCCCAGGGCTGTACTTACGCACAGGATCCCGGTAACTTTTTTCTCCTAGGAGTCCATCTAGAGGGTTGAGGAAGAGACATGGGGCTTGGAGTTAGGTGGGCCCCTGCTACCCTCCCTGACTGGCTGTGTCCAGCTGGGCAGCTCCTAGAGTAGCCACTGAGCCCCACACATCCCTCCTGGAGCACCATGGCCCCCACCCCTAAGCTGGGCATGTAGACGAGTCTGGCCTATAGCCCCTAGAGGCAGCGCAGGCAGGGCCAGAGGAGGGAGGGAAGGCCCAATTCACATCGCCCAGTTTACAGGTCAGAGTGTGTGTTAGGTGGGAGGCGGGCTGGTGGGGGAAACTCTATCCTGGTGTGGACTTTTCCTCAAGCCCCATAGAGGATCAGTACCACTTTGTCCGTTCTATCTTGGTGGCTTTTCCCGAGTTCCAAAAGAAACGTCCTTCTACCAGAGTTTCTGGGCAAGTACTAATAGATATATGGGTACTTATGCAGGTAAACGCATATGTGTACATATGTATCCATTATATCCAGCAATCACCACCGGCCAGGCTTCATGCTAGATGCTCTAGGTGCGATGTATTTAACCTTCAGGACTCTGGGTAGCAGGCACTAATATTATCACCCATTTTACAGATGAAGAAACTGAGGCTCAGAGAGGTTCATGAATTTGCCAAAAGTAACATAGCTGAGTAAGGGGTGAAGCCAGGTCAATGGTTCAGCCACTTCACCCTTTCCAGCAGCAACCCAGCTGTTCTTGGTATAGCTTACCTGGCCTGGGCTTCTGCCTTTGCCATGGCCTCCCCAACTGATGTTCAATGCTCACCCATCCAACTGCCCAGGATGGTGGAGAAGATGCGCTTCTTGCTGACCTCGTCCATCTCAGCAAAGGACAGATAATTGAAGTGGCGTGTCAGCCGTGGGGTGATGGCATTCCTGCCTCCGCCTGGGGGGCCCATGGCACAGATAAAGTTGATATCCACCAGGTTCTTGAAGGCTCCTGGAGTGAGGGAAGGAAGTCAGGAAGGGACACTGCCCAGGGCTACAGTATGACTTTTGTGTGCCTTAGGCACTTTTGTCTTCATGGGTCTCCTCCTCCGTTAAAAAAATATAACAAATTATAATTTGTAACAGTACTGGTATAAAGACATATTGATATTATACATTAACATTTTTCTTTGAGCTAAATGTTCATTTTCCCCGTGATTTTAAAAGAAATTAAAACATTTCTGTGGACCTTCTAAAAGTACCATGGGCCCTAGGTCCTTCGCCTACAGTACGTAATGGAGGAGGTGCCCTGCCCTTTCCAGCACACCCTGCCCATGCCCCATTGGCCCAGGCCTGCTGGCACGCACCAATGATCTTGCGGTCATACCAGCCACCATGGTCCATCCATTGGCGTAATAGCTCGATAGGCGGCTGGGCACCATATGTCTCCAAGGATGGCATATTCAGGTCATCAATGAAGAAGATGAATTTCCGCCCCAGGGGTGGTCCAAACACACCCTTCCGCCTGTGTGGAGGGGTCATATGAGCCCGGCACCCATGGGCACCAGGTCCTCTGGGAATTCAGGGGCAGCCTGTGGGAAGCCCTCACTAACTTCAGCCTCCTCTGAATTGCTGGACCTCTTGCTCCATTGTGAACGCCCTGGGATGTCACACCTGGCTACCCTAATTCTGGGCTCCCTCAAGGTGAGTCTTACCTCCCAGGCATGGATAACAGGCTCCGCCCAAGTGCCCAGCTCAGGGCAAAAACCCATGGAAGGGTTCAGTAGGAATTCCTGATGGCGGAAGGCCCCAGAACGGTCTTCAACAGTCTTTAAGGGAGCTTAGGGTCCCCAACCCCAGGAGTTTTCTGACAAACCCAGCAGCATAATTTAGTATGGAGGTGAGACAGCAGCTGGTTCGCCCAGGCTTGGAAGACATTGGGGCCTAGGAAAAAAACAAGGGGTGCTTGCCTCTTGTCTAGCTTGCTATCGATGAGGTCCTGGGTTTGGTTGGCAGAGGTACGAGCTGAGAAAGTGAGGAAATGGCTGATGTACTCCAGTGGCAGGTTCTTGAGGAGCTTGTCAGAGATGGTGAGGGTTTTTCCCGTGCCTGTTGGCCCGATGCACAGCACCTGGGAGAGCAGGGGTCATGCAGGCAGAGCTCTCTCACAGCGCCCAGCACATAGTAGGAGCTGCCATCCCGTCACTGTGGGAGGCCAGCCAGCTCCTGAGCTGGACCTTGGTGTGGGGTGAGGCAGGGAGTGAATGGCAGGGCACTCACGGGCTTGTGGTTGGTGAGTAGCATGCCCAGCAGGTAGGACATCTGCATGGTGTCCATGGTAGGTACGATGATGTTGCAGTAGTTTGTGTCTGGCATCATGGTGAATGAAGCTGAGGAGTCCATCCACTTCACCCAGGAAACCTAGACCCACATGTGGCTCAGGGGTAGGCCAGAAACCCTCCCCATCTTAGCCCTGGCCAAGTACACTAGGAAGTCAAGAAGCTACACTTCTGGGCCTTGGCAAGAAAGCCCAGGCAAGGGGCTGCTTCTGACAAAAATGGAAGGCCCCATGCCCTGCTCTCTGCCTGGCCAGTGGACTCCCAGAACAAACCACCAGAAATGGGGGTCTCTCTACACACGACTGCTCATGTGGTGGGCTTCCCTGCACACAACTGCCTCTAGTGGGAGGCTCCCTAAGGACTGGCAGTCCCTGGGTCTCTACATGAAAGAAGTGTTCTGGGAATTAAACAACCCAGAATGCAAAAGTCTTTGCTGCTTAGTTTCAGACTGCCCGATAGTGTAGGGGCCAGAATCATGGGTGCTGGCATCACCGGGATGCCCAGAGGCCACCTGGCTTGGCTTCCTCCACCATTCCCATCTGAATTAATCCCTTTACCCACAGCCCTGACCCAGACCTCCCTTGATGGAGAAGCTCACTATGGTCAAACCATAATGTCCTGGTTTGGAAACAGGCAATATAATCACTGCTCTGTGGGTCCATGAGGGTTCACCAGATGATGCACCTAACTCCAGCCTGAGACCTGTGACTATTAACACGGCCTCCTGTCAGATGTCATTATTCATCAAGGAGGAAAGCCTCCACTTAGTGGGGCCCCTCCCTGTTCTGTCCCCTTGATGCAGGCCTGCAGTCACCTGCTTGCCCTCCTCATCTTCATCCTCCTCATCATCAGTAGTGCTAATGCCAGCGTCCTCCAGCCTATAATCGAACACCAGCCCCTCCTCTGGGAAGTGCAGGGTCAGCTGTGAGGAACAGGAGGAAAACTAGGTTGTGAGGCCCAGTAGTTTGTGTGGCTACTTTTCTCTGGGTGCCTGGGCCCAGGGGATGGCTCCAGAACACCCAGTATTCAACACACACATCCCAGACTTTGAAGCCTAGCCTGAGGGCTCTTACGTTTTGTGTCTTCATCTTGATCCTAAGCCAGTAGCTGAAGCTGATGCGGCTGGCAGTGTCCCCTGTGGCACCCACACTCCAGATCAGGGAGAAGATGAACCAGGGCTCGATCAGCTCTGGGATGCGACTAAGCTTTTCAGGGGGAATTTTTTTGAGGCCCTGGGGACAGAGGGGAGAGCATCAGGCTAAGGCAGAAACAGTACTGAGTGGCCTGAGGAAGCCGGTAGGTGGGGGATATCCCTTGGCCTCTGCCTCAGTTTTGTGTCTATAGCAGAATGGCTAGGGCATTGCCGTGACCCAGGTGAGCCAATCTAGTTCTCTCTTCCAGGAAGCTGGATTTGAGATTTAGGGCCCAAGGGATTTAGGCAGCCCAGGCAAAGAGAGCAAGGGTCTGGAGAGCAGGTACCCAGCCCTTTCATCAGAGTCATACTTCTTTAGGCTGAAAGGGCTTGAAGAAGCAGTCCAGTAGCTTGAGGAGACTCAGGGTCAGGTTGCTGTTGGTCGAGGCAACCACCTCTTTCACGGAGGACCGGACAAAAGCAATGGATTCCTGCAGGGGATGGGCACCCAGATCTTGTGGCTGCTGGCTACAACACCCTACCGCCTGACCCATGCCAGTGCACTGTGGCCTCACTTACCTCCAGGAAGCTGACAAAGAGGGCCTTTAACTGCTCCTCATAGGGCTTGAATAAAGCAGGGAGCCTCTTCAGCCAGCAATCAACAAAGGGCATGAGCCCCAGGATGCTGGGTTCTAGGTACACCATGCCACAGCGGGACACTGTGGCTGGTGAGGCCACCGCCAGGTCCTGCACCTCAAACATCATGGTCATCACCTGGAACCAAGATGAACTGCATGAGTGGGCCATCTGCCAGTACCCAGGGCCAGGAAAAGGGCTGCAAGGCCATGGGGAGGTATTCCTCATCCTGTAGCTATGGGCAGGCCATGGGGGCTAGCTGTGAGCCAGGAACAGTGTTGGGGTTGGGGGGAGGCAGGAACCCCTTGACCCTCAGTTGATAGTGTGGCCCTTCCTGGATCCCTAAGGAGGAATATGAGTCAGGAGATTCCTGGGAGTGACCAGACCAGCCTGGAGTTAGGGTATTTGGGGTTCCCTGGAGCTCTGGGGAAGTCTGATGAGGGGTATATAATGTGCTCTAGAGTCCCACACCTGTGTACATGAACACAGATTCACACTGACCTCCAGATGTTCTGAGAAGGCTCAAGAGACACCATGAACTGCCCTTATACCCAGGTGGTACCTTTCCTTCTCTGATAACTGCCCCTCACACACCAGGCAGGTGTCCCCAGGGACACCACCTGTCCCTCAGACTCTGGGTACATTGCCAGGATGGTGATACAGACTAAGCCAAGATGGCTGAAACAGGGCCTAGGAGGCACAAGGCAGCATCAGCTGGGAGCAGTGGGGTGGTGGTCCTGGCCCCGGGCTCAGAGCATCACAGAAGATGGGTCTGCCGAAAGGGCAGCACTGAGTAGCTGTGCAGAACATGGCTCAGGGTCAGGCGCTTGGGCATAGAAAGAGGTGCCAGGAGCCGGCTACTAAATGGGCTGTGAAAACTGCCTGAGATGCAGCTGTGGCCTGAGAGGGAGGGGTGGAGGGGAACAAGGTTTTGCCATCGTGGTGTAGCTTCCAGGTCCACCCAGCTGCAGAGGAGAGCAAGTAAGTAGACAAGTGGACGCACCTCTGTGAGCTTGATGATCTCCCCAGAGCTGAGGCACAGCTTCTTATTGTCATCTAGCACTGTGTTCATGTTCTCAATCCAGATGGCATCCACCGGCCCATCAAACATGTACCACTTCTTGTTGGTGTCAGAAGCGATGGCCCCCACCCGGATGAGGGAGGAGAAAATCCCATCCGTCCTGAAGCCACCAGGGAGGAGAAAGTTGTAGGCACTGGGTAGGCAGGGCGGCAAGCACAGCTGGCTTCGAAGGAAACCTGGCTGCTAGGTTGGCCCTGCTTTGCTTGTTTATTTTGTCAATGTCTTCATTCATTTAAAAATTTAATAGGGAAAATAGGACATTTTGGTGTAACATGATGTAATGAAAATGTGTGCTCATATTCCATCCCTGCTGAATCCCCTCTAAATTTATATTAAAGGCATATAAAAGATGATATCCCAAGAAGAAAAAGGAAGTAAAGGAGGAAGCAACATCAGAAATGGAGGTCCAAAAAGTTTTGGAAGATGGAAGAGATGGAGAAGGAGAAAATGCCTGAGCAGAGAAAGCAGGGCCTGGGTCATGAGATATGCCTGGTTCCTACTGGAAGGCTCAGATTTCAGAGGCACCAATGTCAGGGAAGAGGCGGCTAGGGAGACATTTTTCTGGTCTGATCCCGGGCCCCCCCCAGCTACCCACAAAGGTGCCTGGAGTGGGTGTGGATGAGACTCTTCAACAGAAATGGGGGAAGGACAGGCCCACTTTTGGAAAGCTGGATGACTCCCCATCCAGTACTCATCCCCACTGGGTTCCCAGAACACTAGAGCCAATCAGACACCCCCAGCAGGAGCCTGGAGGCTTTTCTGGTAGATACAAAATCACCCCAGAGGAAAGACCCCCAGGTACTGACATTTGGAGGCTCTTGACCCAGTTGTCACCCCAGCTCAGTGCACTTTCCCTAAAGTACATGTTTCAGCCTGGGGGCAGAGGCCCTGAGAGGGAGCACCACCCTCTCTTGGGGCAATGACAGAAGTTAATATTTACTGAGCACTTGGTATGTGCCACAATATCCAGGCAACTTCCAGGTGTTAAGCTCATTTTCTACTTACCATAATAATGGTGCCACTACTATCCCCAATATGCATATGATGGGACCAAGGTCTGGGAGGTAAAAAAGGTCACTCAGTCAG
The DNA here is from genome assembly GCA_030015415.1 of Cynopterus sphinx. NCBI lineage: Eukaryota > Metazoa > Chordata > Mammalia > Chiroptera > Pteropodidae > Cynopterus > Cynopterus sphinx. The sequence goes on from CM057381.1 coordinate 116,088,233, forward strand.
GCAGGAAGTGTAGCGGTGGGCAGAGCCTCAGCCAGCCTCTGGGCTCCAGAGCCTGAGCTCCAGTCCTTCCACTAGGCTGAGGGAGGGAGAGGGGTCCATGGCCCACAGCCTCCAGCGATATGGGAGCAGGGCTGTCACTAGGGGAGGGTGAGGGGCCACTCACCACTCATGGGTGAGCAGATCAAACTCCCCATACAGCTGGCCCATCGTGATGGACTTGGGGTTGAGCACATAGTAGCTGACGGCCTCGTACACACCACCGCTGATGGACGGCTGCCCTTTCAGTGATGTCATGGCAGCTGCCAGGACTCTGTAACACTGGGGAGATGGGCACCCACGAGTGAGTCTCTTGGCCCCTTAGAGAGCAGAGCTGGAGTAGGCTGTGGGACCCAGGGGGCAGGAGGGTTATTCTAGAGGCCAAGAGGTGCAGATAGGTACCAAGATCCCCACTGAGGCCGCACTGCCCCCGGGCCCACTGTCTGCCACTGGGCTGCCTTGCTTGGCTGCACGTACACTGCTCTTGCCGGAGCCGGTGGGCCCAACGAGCATGAGGCCGTGCCGCACCACTGTGGTCTCGTAGAGCTGGATGCACTTGGTCAAGAAGCCTGGGGGAACATGGCAGGGGAGCCCAGGGGTCAGAACATGGGCTTGGATCCTGTCTCCTCCACTAGCTTTATGTGGTTATCTCACTCCCTGAGCCTTTATTTCCTCATCTGTAAGATGAGGCCACATAGTACTCATGGGAACTGAGAGGTGAAGTCCTAAGCACAGCGTAGGAACTCTGCTAATGGCCAGCCATGGTTTCCACTGGGATTATTATTCCCTAACATCCACTGGTTGGGTGGCAGAACACATGGGCCTGCTCAGTGTCGGCTCTCACAGGCCCACAATCAACTCCAGCTCCAAAGCTACCACCCAGCTGGCTAGGAGCACCACCCTGAGTAAGTGCTGGACAATACAAAGCAAAATCCCAGGGATTAAGTCTGAGGGTCAGTTAAGAGCTTTGATTGATCAAGACCAGGGCTATACAGTTCCAGTAGACAGGGCGGGGGGAACCTGCCCTGCCCAGTGGACTACTTGACGGGGAGCTCCAGCCTGCAACACACTTGGCCAGGCATGAGGACCCCTGAGGCTGGACGGCCTGTCTCTGTTCCCCTGCTCTGGGTCCCAGGGTGGCCAAAGCCAGCCCTTCCTCGGACACCAACATGACTGTGGGGCAGGGGCCAGGGGCTCACCATCCACGTCCTTGAGGTTGTTCTTCTCACAGGTCTTGCGAATGGCCTTGTCCAGGATGCCGTAGTCAATGTTCTCCTCTTTGATAGTGGGGAACAGGTCAGATACGATCCCAGAGAAGAGCTTGAGGTCCTCCTGCAGGAACTTGGGCACATTCACATCACGGATGGCCCGGAGGCAGATCAGCTCCTGCAGCAGAGGCCAAAGGAGTCTTCAGGTGGCCAAGACCAGATGCCCCTTCAGCTGCTCCAGAGTCCTCCTGGAGCTCTGCTCCCAGGTACCCCTCTGGATGGCACTCACCTCATCCATGCTGGGGTTTTCTCGCTTGAGGTTCCCAGCAGCAGAGATCACAGTCTTCACAGCTCTCATCCCGAAGTCATAGTGATCCTGTTGCCACCATACAGGTGGAAGAGTGGGTGGGCACTGTCCCTCTTGGGGCTTCTGCCTAGAACATTCTGCCTCCCACCTGGTACCTGACCCATCGCCCAGCTCTCAGCTAATACGTTACTGCCCCTGTAGGCTGTCTGTGACCATTTGCACACCCGAGCCTGGGCTGGATGCCCTCCTTTGGACCCCATCTGCCACCCTCTACTTCATCATCCCAGCAGCCCTCTCCTTTTACTGGGTTCCTCGTGCTGTGTCCCCTGCTTGACTCTTGGCCCCTAAGGGTGTGGACTGCCTTGGTCGCAGCTAAATCCCTGCAGTCTCAGCATGGCATCCAGGGCAGGGAGGTACTTGAACTTTGCTCCAAAGTGAATGAAGGAGTTTCCCATCTATGCCATCGATGAGTTGGCCTCAATGGCCTTTGAGCTTCCTTCTAAGGTTCTTTCATAGTATCTCTCTAGGCCCACCCTTTCAGTTCCACTGCTGTGGCTTTTCCTGCTGTTGCCGTTGGTGCTGTTTCTCTCCATTACATAGGTGTGTTGAGAATAAACTTACCATATTGCCCCATGGTGTCAGACAACGAGAGCAACACAGTTCCCAGAAATCTTGGACTTGGACAAAGAAACTGGGCTTAGACTTTAGGTCATTGCCATTTGAGAAGGGACAAGGGCATATTCAGAACCATGTGAGGATAGATGCTCTAACGAGGGAGGAGCATTTTTGAAAATGAATGTTTAGTAGGAAGGGTGTGATGAGGTGCTGGCACTCAGGGTGGCACTGTGGTGGAGAGCTATGGTTTTTTCCAGTAATAGATTGCATTTTCTCCATCCCATGGGCTTTGGTGGACTCCGTATGGTTTCCCCTGGGCACAGTGATCAGTATTCATACATACGTGGGTTACCCAAAAAGGGCCCATTAGGGTGACACCAGGGACTTTTCCTGGAACTATTAGGAAAGAGAAACTAAGATGGTAGCCTGTGAGCCCAGACAGAGCTGTTGCTGCAAAGGGGGAATCTGACTGAGAACAGAGACAAACAAGAAAGCACATCCATCAGTGCTGGTGCCTGGATTAGCCACATCTATCCCTGGAACCTGGGCTCAGCATGCTGAATGGAAGGCCCATGGTGTTGGGAGGCTTGGGTAGGGGGCCAGCTATCCCACTTTGTTCTCATGAGACCCAGGTGCACTTGATCCACAGCCTTTGGTTGTGTAGCTCTTGGTCACCTAATGGTTGACCCTCCCTTATACCTGAACTAACCCCAGGTGGGCATCTGCTCCTGGCTCCTCCTTCAGCTCCCCTGTGCACTGCATGGGCTTCCAGCCTCTTGGCTGCTTAGGACTTCAATGTCCTCAGCTGGGAAATAGAGATGTAATTCCTATCTCATGGTGTTGCTGGGAGTAGGCAGCAGCTCTCAGACTCTGGAAACCTGGTTAGGGCAGGGCCTCACCTGGGAGCTGAGCTGCTCAGAGGATAGCTTGAAGGTGGTTGTGATCTTCTTGGCTAGCACATTGGCCTCATTGAAGCCAAAAGAGTAGAGGGAGATCTCAGCTATCATGGCGTAATCCGGAACCATCATGGCCACGGGCCGGAAGAGTGCCTGGGGTCCATGACGTATATGTGAACTGAGAAACAGACCTCCCCTCCAGAGTGTCACCTGCCCCCTGGACTGTCTGGTCCTCAGAAGGCAGCTCCACTGCCCTCCTTCCCCAGTGATGCTTAGATTCTCTTCTGCAGCACACCTGCCATAGCTGAGGCTTACACTCCCTTGTAGCTAGACCACTCTGCCTGCTAGAAACTTTCTGTTGACCTGAACTTGACCCCTGACTTCTCCCAAACCCAGGGACAAGACTGGGGCCTCCTTTCTATGTCTGGAGGTATGCCTTAGAATCCCTGGGTAGGAGGGCTTCCGTCACAGTCCCTGATGTCTAGCAGTTGTGTGCCTTGCATACATGCTTTAGTATTTTTTAGCCCAGGCCACAGCTCCAGTGCCTCCCAATGCCCTCCGTGGCCTCCCGGGACTGAACTTACCTTCAGGTTATCGGGCAGCTCTGTGCGGCCAGCGTACCCTGGGTTCATGGTGATAAACACTGCACAGGATGGCACTAGTGGGATCTCGATGCCCTCAAACATGAACCGTTCCACCTACAGGGGTGAAGGGGTGGATTCACCTGCTTCTCTTCTGCTTGGGTCCCCTTGTCACCTGTTGATGCCCCTGACCCAGCTATAGCTGGTCAGTCCAGACTGGACCCCTGATCATGGGTTTGCTCTTCTCTCAAGATCTGGCCTAAGACTTCCAGTCCAGGTGGATATAAGTCCCAGCTACCTGAGGTCTTCACAAATCTCCTACCTGCCACTCCTTCCACCCCAAACTCCTGCCACTGATTCTCCTCAGTCTTGGGCAAGCTCAGCTCTGACTGGGAGCCAGGGCCCTACTGGGGTGAGGTCGTGGCATCTGCCAGCCTGCCAGCCCTTGTCTCCAAGAGAAAACCACTGGACACTCTGAACAAGGTTAGAGGAAGGACAGCTGGCTGGGGCTTTCCATAAGGTCAGGAAGTGGGAAGGACCCCTTCATCCACAGCAGCGTGACTGGGAACTGTCCCCAGAGTCACGTAAAGATGTGGGGCTCCCTGGCTGGCTATTTAAGCCCCTCAGGGACAGATCTGGAAGTGGGGAGAGAGAAGTACCCAGTTCCCCATGAGACAAGAGAGGCTGGACTTGGGGTGGGCAGAGTAGCTGGCTTCTCACCCTGCAGGTTGGGGAGCCACACGGTGGTGTGGGTGTGGTAGATATAGATGAAGTGCTGTGGTGGTTACTTGGGGAGGTGTGGAGGGACATGGCTCACCCGCTGTTGCTGTGCCTTCTGGATGGTGGTGATCTGCTGTGCCACCACAGATAGCACCTCAATATCGATACGATTAAACTCATCAAAGCAGGCCCAGGCCCCAGAGCTAAGTGAGGTGAGAACATTAGGGGGATAGGAGTTCAGAACCCACCTGGCACCTCCAAGGACCCCCCTGACTCCACTGGGGAGGAAGCCATCAATGGTGACCTCTGTCAGCTCAGCCAAAACCCACCACCCACCATCCTGCCCCAGTACCCAGAAGGGCTGAGGCCTTTGACTCCTGTTATTCCATCCTGTCCCCTCCACCATCCTCTGAGGCTCCTCTTAGGCAGTGTCTCCAGGAGAGCTCAGCCTTCCTGCCCCATACTGTGCCATCCTCATACCCAGCCTTACCTTGCCAGGCCCTTGAAGAATTTCCCCATGGCCATGAAGTCAAGCTGGTCGGAGCAGTTGAACACAACAGTTTGGATGGCCAAAGCTTTGCCCAGGTCTTTGGTGGTCTCAGTTTTCCCGGTGCCAGCTGGGCCAGCTGGGGCCCCCCCAAACTTGAGATGTAAGGCCCCAGTCAGGGTCAGGTAGCACCTGCAGGAGTGGGAGGGGGAGGGCATGAGCCACACTCCCTTCTCAGGATTCCCACAGACACAGGGAGAGAGAGCACCTCCTTATAGGGCCCCATGGATGGGGAGCCCTCACTCCTCCTTCTTCTCAAGGCCCAGGTGTGCCCTGCCCTGGTTACTGGGGTCAGGACTACAGCCCTTGACCACCTTTCCAGTTTTTTCCCACCCTACTGTGTGGCCCTGCAGAGCCTTGCTCAGAAACTCACTAGGAAGGCTGACCTGTGGCCACACTTTACTTCCCTTAGTCAAAGCCTAACTCGAAATTCCAGCTGCGACTAAATACTATTGGCAACTGATTGCTTTAGAAGAGAATTGCTCACTTTATAAAGAAACTTGCCCATTATTTCTCTCAAGATCAATTCTCCTGGCACATTGGAAGCATAGTTTACTGATAAAAATAGTAAAGTTCACACCCATTAGATGCTTACTGACCTATGAACTTTATATGTCAGCTCATTAAATTCTCATAACCACTCTGAGGAAGGCACAGAGAAAATTGAGGCACAAAGGGATTGAGTTGACTATTCAAGGTTGCTCAGCCTGTGATGGGCAGAGCCAGTTTTAAACCTGAGGCCCGTGTTCCTAACCCTGAAGTGCTCTGATGGACTGGCTGATCATGGACTGGCTGTGCCTTTCTGTCCCTGTACTTCTGGACCAGCCAGAGCTGGGGGGAGGGTCCCAGTGTGGGAAGACATATGGGGAAAGAATCTCTCACCTGTCGGTGAGGGGAGTGATCACCAGCCTCCCACTGTTGCCTAGGTACTCGTAGCCATAGATGAACTCGGCATTCATGGCTCGGATGTACAGGTTGTTATTTGTCCAGTAGTACCTGGTATTGCAGGGAGATGAGTTCTCGGGCCATGAGGAACACAGGCCACCAGGCAGGGTATATGGTCAAAGAGAATTGGTTCTTTTGGGGAATGAGGGCATCAGGCACCCTTGCCCAGCTTATCCCAGAGCCTCAAGGGCCAGACGGGATAAGCTTATTGTTGACTGATTTTCCACCCTCTCCTGCCCCCACATGCAACTACTCTGGCCTTGGGGGTGGCTGGGCCAGGGATCCCTGCTTCCTCACCTCAGCTGTGAGATCCACTCAAAGTCATTCACACTGACCACGTTTTCCTGGATCAGCTTGCCCACTACATCCTTGGCATGGACCTCAATGACAATTAGTGCTGACAGCACGGCCCGCTGCATGCGGGTCAGCTTCCCCCTCACCAGAGCCACCAGGTCACTGAGCTGCAGGAGTGGGGGGACACTGTTAGGTGCAGTCACACTGGGGGTAGGCTCTCCTTTGCACAGAGAGTGGGCTTTTGCCAGGAACAACACCTCTATTCTGCAGGCTTCTGATGGTCTGGGATAGGATGAGCACGGGGGGTGGGGTGAGGGGTGTTGGTCACATGAAAAGTCTGGTAGGGAAATAAATAAAAATGGAGGTATGTGCGTGGCATCTACCTCCCTGTAGAGTGTCCCTGAGCTGTCAATAGCCACATGGTAGAACCCGGTGAGGAGCTCAAGGAAGGAGTGTGGTCAGGAACTGGTGCACAGAACAAGGAGAGCCTGTGGGATGCTGCAGGATACGGCTCCCTCTGTAACCACTGGGAGAAGGGCACCTGCCTAGCCAAGGAGTTCTTTTTAGACCCCCAGTCCCTCCCACTGGGGGCTGGTCATAAGACACTCATCTCTGAGGTGTCTGACTATCTATTCTTTCAATTCAACCTCAGGCCTCTTGCAAGCTCATTACAGGAAAAAGCTCCTGGAAGGACTGGGGTCTCCCGGGTATGGGGTGTGTTTGGGAGCAAATGATGACCCCCTTGACTCCCACCTGTTGGGCAAGCTGGGGAAACAGCTGGTTACTGAGGTTGCTAGCCTCCAAGGCCTTTGCCACTTCCATGGTCCAGTAGGTCTGGCACCCAGCGATGGTCACCTGGCCAGGCCAGTTCAGAACCCACTGAGTCCTGGGCATCTGGGAAGATAACACAGTGAGAGCTGACCCAGGCAGCTGTCAGTCCTGACCCTACACTCTTTTTTCTTTAAATGTCATCTGTGCTTCAGCCTTTCAAACTCTGGGCTCAAATTGTTAATCCCACTTCAAAAGTAGAAAAGCCATTAGGCTTTGGGCCTCTCAGGGATGGGCAAATCACCACTTCCTCAACAGAGGAGACCTTAAAGTAGAGGAGTGGGAGTGCAAGACTTGGGGGATCCATAGCCCTGGGTTCAAACCCTGGCTCTTCCACCTGCAAATCACATGCCTTTGGGCAGAAAAGATCTCTGAATTGACTTTGTAGGATAAGGCTTAACTCCAGCTCAGCAGCTGGCTGTGGGGCTGGGAGAGGTAATATGGATGAAGTCCCAGCCAAGGCCTGGCACACAGTGAATGCTTGAAACATAGCAATAGTGACTGAGGGTTATTAGGAACAAGTCTCATTTTCTGGAGGGTGTTTTCAGATTCCTCCCTGAGCAGGCTGCAAGGACCCCAGCCCCCAGAAGCCCTTGGCTGACAGAATAGCAGCAGTCAAGGCTGTAACCTGATGATGAGGCAGGCAGGCAGCCCAGCTACTGTGATGGAGCAGAGAACACTGACAAAGGAGCAAACAGAAGGATAACCAGGCTTGGAGGCTGTGCTGGGGTAAGAGGCTTGGCTTACCAGAGGATAGGCCTTGATGGCCCTCTCAATGATGTCCCGCACGCTGGTCTTCATGCTGCGTTCTACCTCCCGCAGCCAGTCCTCCACATTGCTGGATGGGTACACAGAGAAGGACAACTGTACCTCCTCACCCTCTGCCGAGTACATATGTGTGATCTCGAGGTCCTCCTGGAACAGCAGCTACAGGAGAGGCAGATGAGAGAGGGGTTACCCCGTGGGGTGGGGGCACCCAGAGGCCCTACCTACTACAGCCCCAGGGCTGACTCACCTGTGTCTTTCACCTTCAGAAAAGAGCTTCACCTCAGGGTGCCTCACCTGAGCATCTATCTGAGCTGAGCCTTTCCTGACAGGGTCAGGGAAGGAGTGCAAACTCTGCCTGTGAGTACCCCAGCCCGCTCGGGCAAGTGCAGCTTCCCTTGTAGGCAAGGATGAGGATGAGGAGAGTCAGAAGCCTTTGGCCTCATGGGTTTCTCTACCCAGCCAGCACCTCAGTATATTGGGGGAAAAGTGGTCCCCTAGATGAGTTTGGAGCCAAGGGCCCCCCAGCCCTGAGCTGGGGGTTCTGCAGCTGACCTTCTTCCCGTAGGCCCTAGGTGTATCTCCAAGGGCCAGGAATCTCATTCACCACCTCATTTCCTGCTAAAAGGACTTCGGGGAAGAAGAAGAGCTGTTCTCCTTGGAAAGGAGTCCCAGTACTTCTGACCTGAGCCCCAGGCCCTGAACCCCAGACCCAATCACCCACCCGGGCAATGTTCTCGAAACACTTGCGCAGGTGGGGCTGCACGGCAGTGGGGTCCTTCGTCTGGGACAGGATCTCAAGCAGTTCATCATCTGACAGGAAGTAGAATCTGGAGAACAGGGATAAGGGAATGGGTTGTGTGGCTCTGAGGTCTCAGCTGCCCCAGGATCGCTGACACCCCTGTGCCTCAGCCTGTGTAGGGTACTTGATGCTCCAGTTTTGTGGGGAGGCACTGACAAGAGTGGGCATGGGCTGGTGCTGCTCACCTGGGGAAGGCACTCCGTTTTGTCTCCAAGTACTCGCTGAGACCCTTCTGCACCATGTCCAGCAGCTTGTTGCAGTCCCTCAGGCTGTCCAGCAGCCTCTGGTCAGAACACACGTTGATCACCTGCATGTCCCAGGCCAGAGAGAAACTGGAAGTGAGCAAGGTCCAGCTGGGAGGCAGCAAGGCTCAGAGAGCACCCATACTGGCCAGAGACCCACAGTGGGGCCTGCGAAGGAACAGGGGCAAAAAATGGCCCTGAGCCAGGGATTGCAACCCTTAGCCATCAGTCCTACAGAAAAAAAATCTATGGTAAAACAAATTGGGGTTAAACAAAGCTAAGCAGTTTGATTTGCTGCAGGATTTACCAGGGTCTTTAAAATGCTAATGTGGACTGCAAATTTCTAAGAGGAGAATCATCAACCGGTTGTTTCTGAGAAGCATAACTGGGGAGCCCACTCAAGAGTCACAGACCAAGACCAAAGCCTTGGATTTGTCCTCCAATCTTTCTTGTTCAGGGAGAAATGAGACTAGGTAGCTCCCGACAAGGTGACCAGAACCCTAGTGGTCCCAGCTGCCCCGACCCATCCCTTTGTGAGCTCGCCTCCCGGTTCTCGTAGGCATTCTTCATGATCTTCCTCCAGATCCGTTCCATTGTCTGGTAGCGCTTGCTCTCCACAGGCAACTGCCGGTTGATGTCCTCAGAGCTGAAAATGGGTTCCAGGTAGAGCCAGGCCCTCTGACAGTTCAGCCACTCCTCTAGCACCTCCTGGACAAGGCATGAACCATTAGGGCCCAGAGTCCAGGTTGAGTCCTATCCCCCGTGACCTGGATATTTCATCCCACCAGAGTGCTAGGCAGAGCACTGGGCACCAATAGGTTTCTGTAGGGAAATTTCTAGATACACTGTCAGCCACAGTACTTCAGGGAACAAAGAGGCTTCATGGATGCCTGTTCTCCAGAGAAATTTCAAGTCCCCTATGGGACATCTGAGCCTCCAGTAGAGCCAGGAGAGCCACTGTTCCCTATGAAGAAATGGCATTCAAACCAGCAGACCATGAAGTAACAGAAGGAAGAACTCCAGTGCATGGACGACCAAATCAGCCTCCTTGCCTGGCAGGACTTTTGTGTCTATGACCCCAGGATTCTCTGAGGTATATCAGGACTTGAGCTTGAGATCTCTAAAAGACTCTGAAATGTCAGTCCAAGAGAGACATCTTTGAAACAGTCTCCAAATTCTGTCTCCAAATTCCCTTTTCAAAATTTATCTCCTATCTTTTCCTCTTAATGCAAATTCATTCATTCATTCTCTTCCTCATGAGATGTGTGCCACTGCCAGCTCTGTGCCAGGTGTGGACCAGGCCCATGAGGGCACCAGAAGAAACAGAAGGGAACAAGACATCGTCCCTGCCCACAAGGAGCATACGGTCAGTCCACTAACCAGTCAGTTCCTCCTCTGAATCTCCAGGGGCCTGGCATTAGTGAGAGGGTCTGCAAGAGGCACCGACCATGGTAACACCTGGCAGGCTGTGTGAGGGAATCAGTGAGAGATGCTTGAGAATGAGTCTTGGAAATGGAAGGTGAGGATGGAACTCTGGGCGGAGAAGTCAGTGTGAGCAAAGGAGGGAGACCCAGGGACAATGCTGACCAGCTCAGGCATATCTGGGTTATCCAGGGAACACAGAGACCATCCCTCCTCACTTGGCTTCTGGCCTTCACTGGAGGTTTCTGAACATCTCCCAGGAAGGTCTCAGGGAAGGGGCTGTCATAATCACACTGGTGGGCCTTAAGGCTCTGCAGACAGCTCCTGCCTCTGGCCTTGAAAGCCTTGAAGAGAGGCAGTCCCCAGTGCCCTGGGACCCTCACTCCAAGTAAGTTCCATATGAGACGGGAATGAGACTCAGGGAAGAGTGGGAGAGAGCATCGAGGAACCTCAGGACCTTGTGGTGTCAAGCCAAGACTTGAGGTACTAGTTGTCCCAAGCCCAGGCAGTCCTTTGGAGGCCTGGTGGCAGCTTTCATTCCTCTCCTCAGCCACAGCTCCTGACTAAACACTGATCCACCCTCACATCCTGAACTGCCTCCTGGAGGAGCCCCATTCTTCTCTGAATGAGGAGCCTATCAGAGTCAGGAGCTGTGCAAACCTGGGCAAGGCACTGCATAGCTTTGAGCCACCTCAGACAACATAAAGAGCCACCTATGGGATATGGGGCTACGAGGGTGGAGAGGAGCAAGGGACTCCCACGGAGGGTCCACCTGAGTCAGCTTCAATTTGTTCTCCCAGGAGTAAATGCGTTGCTCAAATGGCTTCTTGTAGGGTGAGAAGGACATGCTCTGGGTCATGACGATGTGGTCATCGAGCAGCTGTGAAGCCTCGTCTGGGCTCTTGAGGATGTAGGTCTCTGTCTCCTTGTAGGGCAGCACGTTGAACAGGATGGTTGACCACTCCTTCTCCATCTTGTCTAGTGCCTGGGGTTGGGGACAAGTCAGGCTGGGCCCTGGGAAGGCGCTGGCCTGCATACTGTCTGACCAGCACTGGGCAGGGATGAACAAACTCTGCCTGGCATGATCTTTACTTGAGCCCTTCTGGCAAATACTCTCTGTTTGTCTGGTCAACAAATCTCCCACGGGCCCTCGTCTGAATTCACGGCTGACTGGCTCTACACATTGCTGCATGTGTACAGCATGCATGTACATATGTGTTGGGAGGCAGCTAAGGTGCTGTTTAGAAGCTCTGGTCTCAGTTATAGCTGTTAGTGGCTCTGCCACCCCGGCCAGTTGCTGAACCTCTCTGAACCTTAATTTATTCACCTGTTAAAAGAGAAGAATACTATCTGCTCCTTTCTAGAAGTAACTCCAGAGGAGTGACTGAGTAATAACAGGGATGGTGGACACTGAGCCAAGCACTTTATGTACATTATTAATTCACTTAACAGAATGCACCGCAATCCCTGGACCTGGTAAATGACCCCAGGGATTGGACCCAGTACTGTCATACTCCCAAGTGGTTGGCAAGGCCTGGGTGGGGCAGGGTGGGCCTGTTGGTGGCTGCCCACCTGTTCAATGGCGTACTCCTTGCCAGCCACCTCAGCCACCTTGCTGATACTCTCAATGTGGTCCTGTAGATTCATCTCGAGGCAGCGGGCAAAGGTCAGGTTGGCTTTGGGTTTGATATTAATGTTGATCTCATTGGACAGCTGCTCCCAGTGCCGGTTCCGCATACCAGGGTTGCGCAGCCCTTGGATCAGTGGGATGTATGGCTTGAACTCCTCAATGCGGGCCCGGATGTCCAAGGCTACTTCCTGGCAGGCTGCCGGGTAGGGCAGGTGGGTGTGAGAGGCAGCCAGCACAAGCAGGGAAGCAGGGGATAGGCTGGCTTGGCCACCTACCTGGGATGTCCTTGAACTGCTTAACACACTTGTGCATAGTCTTAAAGGACTCAATGACATTCTTCTCCAGCTGCTCAGCATCGATGGCTGACAGGGGGTCATTCATCCAGCTCTCGGACCAGCGCAGCCAGTCAGATGCTGTGGTCCAGAGGTCCAAGTAAGGCTGGAACTCCTTCACCATCCTGGAGAGTTTGTCGTACTGCAGGGGAGGACGAGCTGGATCTGCCTCAGAATGCTCCCAACTCTCCCTCTACACTATTCCTTCTAGGGCTAGGTCCTCTTCCTTTCCTTGCTCCTGGTTGCTGTCCCTGATCCTGTCCCAGTAGACTTGGGCCTGGCCTCCCTTCCTCCTGTCTCCCACAGGCTCTGGGCTCTGAATGGCTGAGCAAAGCCTCAGGCTTCCTGCCTGGCTCCAGTCAGCCTCCTTGCTTTGAGGGCCAGGTGTGGGTTATCTCCTCTCTGTAGCCTGCTCAGTAGAGCCTCCCAATTACCAGGGCCCTGCCACCCGGAAGCTGGGTTCCACCGCAAATGCCAAGTGGCCACAAATGCCATGGGCTCTTCCTCAAACCCTGGAAGTTAGGGGATGGCATGCCCACAGGAGGCCTACATTGGTAATGGGCAAGTTGAAGATACGTTCGCGGTTGTTGTAGAGTATGGCCAGCTGCTGACAGTCCTTCAGCTGCTTCTTGACCCGCCGTACCTCATTGGCAATCTCATGTGCTCGGGAGATCTCCACGTGGGTAGAAAAGCCAGCTACCACCAGCTATGGGCCAAAGAGCAAGGAGTTAGAGGCCTCTGTGGCCTTACTCATGTCCACGTATCCCCCCACACACCCAGGGAGCTAAAGTCCCTGGGCATTAGCATTTCCCAGTTCTGAAGGCACTTTCTTCTCTGGGAGTCAGCAAGTTCCTGGTCCATCACAGGACAGCTAACTACTCTATGGTAACATAATAAGGTCAGAGGGAGACCCAGTGCCCTGAACACTGTGCCCATGGGAGTAAGCAAGTTCCTGGTCCATCACAGGCAGCCGACTACTCTGTGGTAACATAATAAGGTCAGAGGGAGCCTCAGTTCTCTGAACACTGTGTTCATTGCCCACTGGGGCATGGAGGATACAATAGGAGAGTTGGAGTTCTTTGCTACTCTGAATACTTCTGGAGCTTGCTGCCCAAGCACCCCTCTGGACTTTCAGTGCATTCTTTTAGCCATTTGTTCATTCATCTATGAATTTGTCCATCAAACATTGACATAGCAACTCCTGAATGCAAGAAGTGAGCCTAGTCCTGGAGAACTGTGTGTGTGTGAGGTGGGAGACAGTCCCCAGCAGAGCCTCAGCCAAGCCTTACCTGGAGCCCTTCCAGCTTCTCCTGGAAGTTGTTCTGATCCATGATCTGGATTTTGCGGAATTTCTCCTCATCTTCAATATGCTGCTGCCGCACCATCTCTATCTGTCCAAGGATCTTAGAAGGCCAGTTGCTGGCAGCCCATCTGGTGGGACAAGGGTGGGGATTGGGGGAGATGTCACATTGAAAATCATGGGTGGGCAGGCCAGGCAGGGGCACCCAGGGTGAAGGGGAGAATAAAGGATCCAGGTGGCAGCTGGATCCAGTCAGGGTTAGACAACTGGGAAAATGAAGTGAGCTGGGAGGCGCCTACTTCTTATGGTGTGGGCCTGCCCGGCAAGGGGGCAGTCCCTGCCCTAGGACTGTGGTCTGGGAGCTACGGTCAGTACCCAGGGAGATACAGATCTAATGTTCCCAGTGCAGTGAAAGAGCAAGGGAGAAAATGGTATTAGAAATGAGAGGAGTGATCCTGAGGCAAATTGACAGCCTCTAGTCTGCATTTCCCTGGTGACCAACTAGGGCCGACAGGCCAGCTTCCTTCATATCACATATCAGACCAACTCCCATTGCCTGGCTGACAGGGGGCCCTGTGGGATTCAGGGATTCTCTTGGCAGCCAGCCTAGAGATGCTGATCCCTGGGGAGGCCCACCCTGAGCTCTGGGATGCCCTGGTAAAGCCAGTCCCTTGGGGCTGCTGGGCAGGGCTCCCAGGAGATAGTGCCAACCTCTCCTGAGCTCTAATGTCCTGGAGGCAGCTCCAGCCTGTGGGCAAGAAGTCTCTCGGGCCTTGGTCCCAACCTAAGTCCATTTACACAAGGCTCTTGAGCTAGGTATGGACATGTGCTCCTCCCCAGGGACTGCCCTGTGTCAGGCTGATGATGGGATAGAGAATGGAGACAGGGTAGGTCTGGGCAGCAAGGTCCCTAGGCCAAAATCCTCAAATTATTTCCTTCTGCCCCACTGGCCACCTAGCCCTGGTCCTGGCCCTGGTCCTGGCCCATGTGGATCCATGGCCTCTGGCATTTTGGCAGGGCATTTCTGGTGTGACCACATAGCCTGTGGCCATCAGACTATTTGAGAGCCACTGTGGTTCAGCACTTCCCCACTCATCTTCTGCTGCCCATCCCCTGCATGGTGGTGGAAAGCAAGCTCCACTCACTTGTCATTGAAGTCATCTGTGCTAAGGTTGTAAAGGAATTCATCCATGACCTCGTAGTCATCCATGACCTTCACAATCCGTTCCTGCAGGGATAAGTGGTAGTGAAGGACACATGTGTGCCTGGAGGGTGGAGGCAGGGGTTGTATGACTGGAACCAAGGTGGTAGAGGGAGGCTCTCTTCCAGAGAGGGAAGGTCTGGGATAGGGGAGGAGACATGGGGTTTAAGGCCAGCATTGGACTCAGAGCTCCATAGACCTCTGAGCTCCATGACTGCCACACTTCCAACCGCTAGCTCCTGACCTATATCTTCCATTCTCCTGACCTCCCAGAGAGCATAGCTCTGGACCTCCAACATAGAGCTAGCCTTATAGGCCCCTGCCCTGAGCCCCTATCTGGCTTCTGCATATCTATCTCACCTCAAGCCTCCTGGCTCCTGATCTCCCAGCCCTTGCCTGTCTCCAGCCCTCTGACCCTGAACAATGGCCCCGTGACTCCCAGTCTCCCATGTGCCCACCTGACCTCCAGCCTTACCAGGCTCCTGGATACCACTCCCCCAACACACAGCCCTTATATGAATGCCTCACCTCCAGCCCCATCAGCTTCTCCGGGATGCCCTTCATCCACTCACGAAGGTCAGCCAGCTCCTCAATGCTGTTGGGCTTCTCATAGATTTTGCGGCTGATGCTGCGGAAATCCTCACAGATCTGGTTGTAGGAGGAGGGCTCTGTGGGAGGCTGGGTGCCTCTCCCTTGCCTTCCTTGGGGCCTGCTTCTCCTCCTTGGTCCCTAGTGTCTCCATATAGATAACTGCCCCCACCTCACTACATCCTGCAGCTGGCTCCCTGGGGAGCTGAGGCCTTGCAGTGGGGTAAGGGCATCACCTAATGTCTTCACCCTCCCCAGCCTCCTGAGCCAAGCCAATGCACACACACGCATGCACACACACACACAGGACTTTTGAGGCCTACACTTGCACACCCGCAGCTCTGTGAAATGATCTCAGGATGTTCTTTGTGAGGGGTTCCTAGGTCTCTATATGTCAATAGAAAAGGAGGTGGCAACTCCCTTCAATCTTAGGATCCCCTCATATGGGATAGTTTCCTGCAGACAGGCAGGTTCAAGGCAGGGTGACTTCTAGATCCTTTCAGCAGACACCTCTGACCCTTCCTGGGGACATCTTGCTTGTGGGAGTTCACCGTGTATGTGAGGGAACATGTGTTGCTGTGGTCACCGAGGCCAGGCAGGTGGGCACTTACGTCATCCACCTCCTTGTGCAGGTTCTTGCCCAGGATGTCCAGCATAGAAGTGGCCAGGGCCTTGCGCTTCTTAGACAGGCTCTGCTTGACGTTGTCGACATTAATGTAGAAGGGCCCGATGATGATGCTGCTGGGCAGTGAGTTGTCCAGGATCTCTTTCTCCTGCAGGTGGGTAAGTACCACCTCCCGCACCTCCTCGGCTGATGGGCAATGTGTCTGGTAGGCCCTGTGGATGGTGGGTGCACATGAAAGGCAGAGGGTGGTAAGAGTGTGGGTAGGGATCACAAAGGCACACGGACACACTCAGATGCGGGCACACACTTGAGGAACGTGGTGATGTCAGTGTTGTTCAGCTCCAGGAACTTTCTATACTCCTTGGCATAGGCCTGCAGTGGGACCATGGCTTTGCGCACGGTGTTGGCTATGGTGGCCCGCAGTTCTTCCACCAGTGGCTCGTGAAGCCCGACTGATTCCAGGAGGGGGTCACCGCTGATAAAGATGTCCTCCATCACCAACTATGGAGCAAAGGGGTGGGGGCACAGAGCTGGATGAGCCTTGCCGCAGGTGGGGCTGAAGATGTGATCCAAAAACTGAGTGGACAGCCGTGTGGCCAAGCACAGAGACCATGGTGGGGGTGGGGGCAAGAACTGGGGCTGTGGACCAGTACAAAGGCAGAAGCCCACGTGGTCCACTGAGGGGCAGCATCCTCCTCTGCCTGTGCCTGACTTAGCCCACTTCCAAGGAAAGGAACCAATGGGACAACCATCTTACTGATGGCACTAACTGACCAGCAAGGAAGATGAGAGGACTGCAGTTACAGAGGCTGTTGCAGGAGGGGCTTGAGCTGTGTGCAGCTCTGGTGATGAATGGGAACTTTTGACTGGAGTGTGAAGGTTGGTCTGTGTCTACACCTTAGCTAAAGAGAGAGGGAAGGATCTGAGTGGGGTCAAAAGGGTTGGATCTGGGTCAGACATGACTATGGCAGGAGTGGGTTATCAAGCCCACCTGGCATTGCAGGTCTTATACTTAGCAACTATGGGACCTTAGTTAAACTTCTCCCAGCCCAATGACAAAATGGGAATGTTAATGTTTCCCAGTTCAGCTCATGAAGAGGATAAAATGCTGAGCACACTGCAGCCAGGTGGGAGGCTCATGATAAGGTTGAACTGCTCTAATCCTTGGGGCAGCGCCCTGAGGCTTGGGTAGCCACTAGCAGCCAGGGTAGCAGGTGCCCCAGGCCTCAAGCTATGGCTGTACCTTTTCCAGCTGGGGTACCGCATGGGTGGCCAGGATGCCCTTGTCAAAAAGGTTGAGCAGAGACGACTCAAACTGCTCCAGTGGTGTGCTGTAGTGCACCCCTGAGCTGTCCAGCACCAGGTCCACAATGAACAGAGGATTCTTCCGGGGCCTGTGGGGCAACAGCTAGTTTGACTGTGGGCAGAACCTGAGGAGTCCTGTGTGTAGCAGGCCCAGCCCTATGCCCTTCCTGCCAGCATGATGGCCCTTGAGCTTCTCTGTGCATGAGACTTGCTTTCTCCCTCCTTCCAGAAAAGTCCAGGTGACCAGAGGGAAAGATCTAGAATAGTCAAACAGGCTCCTCTGTTCCTGCCAGTTGTTCAGAGGTCCATGGGCAATGGGGAGAGGGAGGACCTGCCACGTGGTCCTGAGGTCATCAGGTCAGGTCAGCCAGGCCTGGAACATTTGCAGTTCCCTGTTCTCCCCGGGAACCTACCATCCTTCGCTTCAGATACCCACTACATGCCCACAGACAACTCTCAGACCTGGATCCCAGTCCTCCTGCACTCTGGAGTGCCAACAACCCGCCCATCTGGACTCCTGATGGCCTCTCAAACATCCTGTGTCTCCTGACTCCTGCCAGCTATCTCCAGGGCTCCATCCTAGGGGTAGAGTCCAGAGTCAGCCTTGACTCCTCCCCTCTCTTCCACCCACTACACATCCTCCTGTAGCCAGGCCCCACAGCTCTTCTGCCCACAAACTGTCCCATATCTGTCCCACCAGGTCCCAGCCCCATTACCCTTTGTCTAGACAATGTCAAGAGCCTTGGTCTAACTTCCCTTCTGACTCACTTATCCCCACAAATCCAAAGCATCATTTCAGAATATAAATCATTAACTCCCCTCTGATGGCAGTTGACCACATTTAGAATAAATCCAGCACCTACCATAGCCCCAGGAGGTTCTGCATAATCTGGCTGGGTCCCTGCCACCTCTCCCATGTCATCCTGACCAGCCCTGCCTACCTTCCCTACTCCAACCACACCTACTAGCTTTACATTCCTTGACTGTTCCAAGTTCTTTCTCCCTTTCATTCCTCTGCACACGCAGGTCCTTCCACCTGCCCCACATCTCATGGCTGGCTTTCTTCCTCTCAGTCTCAAGTCTTGGCTCAGAGGTCACTTCCTACCTGGTCCCTGGCAAAGCCCCTTTTCCCCAGTCTGTCACAGCTCCTGACAAGATTGGCAATGACTGTATCTATTTATTTTCTTGCTGTCTGTGCCCCTGTGGGAGCAAGAGCCATGCCTCTCTTGTTTCCCTAAAACCCTGCCCGGTTCATAGCTCAAAAAATATTTCTTGAATTAGTAACTCAGTGACTGACTGAGAGAATGAAGATCACAGAAGAAATGCAAGCCAGGGCTGGTGGGACATTCCCCAGCAACTAGGGCAGGAGGCAGGCTCTGCCTGCTGTCCAGGACCTGACCCTGTACCACCCTAGTGACTGTGGCCTGGTGAGGAATAGTTCTGGTGTCAACAATTGCCTCTGCCAGCCAGGCCCCACCTGTAGGGGCTGTTTATGAGGTCTTCGCCCCAGACCATGTCATCAGTGCAGTCGATCACACTGCAGCAGGCATCGCTGATGAACTGTGAGAAGCTGGCCAGTGAGTCCTGCACCAGGAAACGCAGTGTGTCCTGCAGCATATACTTGATCATCTCCATCAGCTTGCGTAGCTTCGACATGAGGTACACTTCCCAGTTGGTCTCATAGAGGTTGTACCAGCCCTTGCTCATGTCACGCAGGCTGCTACGCATGGCCACCTTGAGTGTGCTGATCCAGGTGTCCTTGAGGAACATCTGCACCTGGAGTGGCCACAGGTGGTATCATATGGCCACCCCAAGGACCTGCTGCCTACAGCCATCACGCTCAGGACTTAGATGACCATGGAGGGATCTCTCCCCAGCCCCAACTTTCTGCCAACCCTGCCAACCAACACCCTCTTGTGACCCTGGGAACCAGGGCTGCTCTGTGGGGAGGAGAGAGGGAAGGGCAGCAAAAAGAGGGAGACAGAGAAAGCTGGAATGACACAGAGCGAGAGACACAGAATGGAGTGGAGAGAAGAGGGAGCTTTTCTCCTAGGCTATCTGACAGCTGTCTTCCACGAGACTGCACCCCTTCTCTCTCATACCCTAATCCTCAGGTAGATACAGGGGTGCATGGGGCTTCTGCTCTCTTTTCTAAGACAAAGGCTCTGCTTCAGAGGCCACCAGGGTTGGGATGGAAAGTGACTGGTTCTCCTTTTCTCTCAAAGGTGAGCCATTCCCCTTGGTGCCCACCTCAACATCCCTCAAGTCTAGGAAGAGGCGATGCCTGGTTTTAAGCACGGGGCTCACAGCCTCATTGCTGCCTGATCAACCCCAGGCCTCCCCAGGAGCCCCTGGTCTGCACCTGTCAGCTCCAAGGATCTGGCCTGCATGCTGCTGCTCTATGTTCTGGATGCCCCACGCACCTGGGAGAAGGTCTGTGACTGGATCTGCTCGAACTCTTCCAGACGGCTGTACTTAGACAGGTTCGAGTGGAACAGGGCCATGGCAATCACCTTGTTGCATTCGGCTCGTACCTTGCTGAGGGCTGTGATGACCTCCGGCCGTGTGAGCAGGGACACAAAGGTAAAGTCCTCCTTCTGCTCCCGGAAGGGGTACTTGGGGACACTTACCAATCCTACAGGGTAGAGGCCAAAGGCCAGTGTCTTAATGGCCTTTGGCCTGGGATACACCAGAGATCAGGACAGATCTAGGGAGTGTTGATGAAGGAATATAACCCCTGACCTGGAAGAGACACACATGTCCCCAGAACCCCTCTTTTACCAGTGTGCAGTCAAGCACAGTGCAGCAGGCATCGCTGATGAACTGTGAGAAGCTGGCCAGGAAGTCCTTCACCAAAAACGGCAGTCTGTCAGTGACCCTAAGCCCCTAGTGAGGTACTCGCTGTGGGGTGAGTAAATGAACTTCTTCCAGGCCCTTCTGGGTCACAAACCCCTTTGGAAAAGTGAGCACTGTAGACCCTCTCTCCATCCGCTCCCACCCACTCTGCACACAAGCCCTGAGGCCCATCTAGGGCCTGCCATGGAGCCCCCAAAAAGGAAGATGTAGGTACCAGAGCCCTAGGACTGCCCACTGTCCATGCCTGACCCAGCTTCCTGGGCACTTCATGCACATGGAAGAGGGGTCCAGAAAATGAAATTAGCAGGGATTGGAAGCTAAAAGCAAAGAGGGCTTGGAGGGTCCGGCATCCTATTCTGAGACTCAGTATGCCACCTGTCCAATAGGGCTGCGGCAATGCCAACTTACTCTTACTACTGGAGGAAGAAAGGCTATGTGTACCCAGATCAGATAATCAGAGCCCTTTTCATACACTTCTGAATAACTGCTTCCCTAATGCACCTTTACTTTGCTACTTCTGCACTATTCAGACTACTATTTTTAAAAAGAGCCTTCATTTATCACCCTCATCCTCACTCCCATTCCCAGCTCTCTAGGCAGTTGGGGAAAGGAAGGGAATAAATGCTTGGAACAGGATGGGTCCAGGGTAAAACCAAACCTCTTCCTGGGACCCAAGAGGCCCTTCTAGTTGGCTCTTCATCCCTTCCTCTCAGGTCATTTTTCCTGTTCCCACCCATAAGAGTATCAGATCTACAGATGATCCTAGAGAGACGGGTGGGACAGGCTCTGGCCAGGTGGTGGCCATAGGGAAACTTTTGCCCGACATCCTCACCTTGCTCGGGCACCTTCTCCTCCTCCTTCTCAGGCAGGGTCACATAGGAAAACGTTTCGGGCTTGGAGGAGACAATTTGGTCAAAGTTGATCTTGTTCATGCTGCGCTCATAGTCCAGATTTACTTCTTTGGAGAGATTGCTGAGGTGCTCCAGAACCCTGCCCAGGGGGACCAGAAAAAGGAGGTCAGGGCGTCTCCATATACCCTGTCACTCCCACACTGCCAACTGCCTGGGGCCCAGGCTCTGCTCTGGCATGGGCCTGGGGACATAAATTTGGGGCTTCCCCTCCAGATTCATGGGTACACCTCCCACGTGGACTTTGGCCACTGACCTTCATCACCCTTGTCCACTGACTCCTTCATGTCATTCCCATCCCTCACATCAGTCCCTGACTCTGCCCATTTTGCTTCTTGCTTCTCAATGTCATCTAGTGTAGGCCACCCTCTCTGACTAGTTCCCTCACTCCCAGCCCTGCCCATACCAATCCACTCCCCATAAAACTCAAATCTGATCACTCCTTTTCTTGCTTAAAATCCATCCCTGGGTCCCTTGGGCCCCAGGGTAAAACCAAACTGCTTGCTGGGACCCAAGAGGCCCTTCTCGTTGGCTCTGCATCCCTTCCTCTCAGGTCATTTTCCCTGTTCCCACCCAGTTCAAGCATAGATAGCCACTCTGAGTTCCTGGGTGTGTGTGTGGGGGGTGGGGGTACCAAGCTCTCACTTCCCTCAGAGCCTCTGTACATATTATTCCCTCTGATCAACCCAGCCCCCTACTCTACCTGACAATCTCCACTCCTCCCTTGGAGTTTCTGTCCTGGGCATATTATGTCCTCTTTAGATGAGAACAGGTCCCACTTATGCTTCCAAAGTGCTTCCCCTCTGTCAACACTCCTAGTCCTTTATGCTGGTCAGTGAGCAGAGCAGCTGAGGGATAGCATGTACATGGAGCTGTGACCAACTCGTGGTCATTTCTGCAGAGCCTTGAATGGGGCCTGGTATTCCAAGGGTTCCCAGTACACAGGTGTTAAATGTGCACATAAAGAGACGAATGATAGTATGTTCATGGCTCAGCAGTGAAGACTCTGGCAGGAGACGGCCCATAACACTCAGGGGTCTTCTTCTTATCCAGGGGCATCCTTCGCCTAGTCCCTGGCCTGTAGTTCTCTTTTGGTGCTTCTCTGCTTCCCAGACCAGCAGGCTCAGCTCAAGTGCTACTTCCTCCAATGATCAAAGACTGATGCAAATGCATAAAATCAAGCTCTCTTGTCCTGTCTCCCTCGGGACAAATTCTGTGGTGCCATTCATGCTCCAGAGTTCCTCATGGGATCAGAGGCTAGACTTCTCCTAAATCTACATCTTTGCCTAGCTGCTTTCTCTACCCTATCCTGCTTCTTTCACTCCTAAAAGAATCTTTACAGCAATGCTTACAGATTACTCCTGAAAGAACTTCATCAATAAATCACTTACACAAGAATTCCCAAACTGGACTTTGCTTCTAGGAAATCTGATTTATCGCAGGACTCAATGGGCCCTGGACCTTTGCTTCTGAGGCTGCTGCTGCCATCCTACTTGAAAATAAAGCAGTGTACATTGGGGATGTACAGATTCCTGATGTACTGAGCCTGAGACCTCCTGCATCAGATTTCTTGTTACAGATAAAATAGCATATTTCCCTGCTGTCTAAGCCAATACAAGCCTGGCATCTTTGTTACATACAACCAAAAATATTCTAAATAGTCTGAAACTCAAAACACGGAATTCTGTACAGCTATGGTAAGGGTAGCCACATCAATTCAACTTTCCCAGAATACTTGCAAAAAAGGAGAAGGAGGAGGAGGAAGAAGGAGGAAGGATGAGGAAGAGGAGAAGAAGGAGGAAAGAGGAGGAGGAGGAGGAGGAGGAGGAGGAGGAGGAGAAGAAGAAGAAAGAAGAAGAAGAGGAGGAGGAGGAAGAGGAGGAGGAGGAGCAGCAGCAAGGACAAATGATACTACCAAACCTCACACCTTTAGCATAACTAGAATAACTTCATACTATCTTTAAGTAGAAAAATAAACATCAACTCCCAGTGAGCTAAGGCTCACACTCTTGTGGCAAACCATGGAGAACAGGAGCAGACTGAGAAAAAAATTGGGCAAAGAGGGGAATAGTGGTAGTAGTGGTAACCCTCAGATTGGTCTAAAATCCTGTCAGAAAATCTACCTTGACTGCAAAAATACGAAACAAGAGCCCTGGCAAATCAGAGCACTTACTACAAGGAAGGATGACACACATGCATTCAAGGTATCGTTCTTTGAAAGGCATGACTAACGAGGAGGGGCAAGATAAAAGAAGAGGAGTTTTTTGGAGATCAGAGGGTGATGGAAAAAAAGTAAGTGAAAATTAGAGTCCTAGAAGATAAGAAAGAACAAAAAACGTGGAGGGCACACAATTCTTTTTTCCCAAAACACACACACACACACACACACACACACACACACACACACACACACACAAAATCAAAAAAAAATACTAGTTTACTACACTAACAGAAGAGGGCACCCTTGAGCTAAGAATCTTGTAAACCGTCCCAAATCCATGAAATGAATAGGTGAAGAAAGTATATTTTTGTAAAGTTACTATAAGAAAAAGAGAGAGAACATCTTAACTTATGAAAAGTATCATCCACCCCTCAAAAAAGAAACAAGACAAAGAAAAAACTAACAACAAGTCAAATAGAACTAAAACAAGTATTTGGGCATCTGACAAAAATACAAAGCTGAAATTTGAGAATAAAAAACAGAAATGGGCAAATAACAGGAAAAAAGATATTTGATTCAACTCAGGAAAAAAATTAGGGGAAACAAAATTATCTCAGGAAAAAGGTTAAAGGTCAAATAAAAATGTAATAAAGTACACTGAAGAAAGACAGGAATATAACCAAGAGAATAAAAATGAAAAAAGGAAAGAACTAAAAAAGGTCAGAAAGTGGTTGAATTAGAAAATGGCAAAGAAGATAAATAGGTAGATCAAAAGATAGATAATATACATAATAAAATCGATGAAGAAAAACAAAACAATGAAACAGAAGTAATGTTTAAAACTATAATTCAAGAGAAACATCTAGAAATACAAGAATATGTGAATCTATGTATTTAAAAGACCCACTGTATACTTGGGAAAACTGACCCAGAAAATTAACTCTGAGACATACCCTAGTAAAATGATTAGGCTTTAAAGATTTAAAAAGTCCCCGAGGCCTCCAAGCAAAAAAAAAAAAAAAAAAAAAAATCAAACAACTTACAAGGAAGGGGTCTTAGTTAGGCTGGCATCAGACTTCTCAAAAGCAACAGACAAAGCAAGACAACAAAAGAAGAGCATTAAAAAAAAAACTCTAGGAATAAAAGTGTGACTCAAGAACTTTACATCCAGTTAGGTTGTCCTTTAGCTTTAACATGCAAGAACTCTAGGAATGTTATACTCTTGAGTCCTTTTATGAGGAATCCACTAGAAGAGGAACTTCACTCAACCAAGAGACTGGTGGAATTCAGGACATGCTACTTCTAAATATGGCACCTTGGCATATTGAATATTTTAAGCTGAAGGAATTTGAGAAATGGCAGATGCAGGAAGAATGCTCTGACATTCTCCTGAAGTAGGTCATAAAACCCTCTTGTGAGAGGTGCTCTCCCTATCTATACCTGGAGGAAAAAGACATCCTTAGCTCTAAGACGGAGTGAAGCCAAGAGGAATCTGAAGGAACAAGTCTTGCTAAGTGTTACCCAGTTTACTACCCTTAGTCTCACATCTTTTTGTCCTATCACATGTTCCCACGACTTTCCACTTCTCATCAAACTTCGCATAAAAATGCTCAGTTTTAACCTTTTCAGGTCTTCATTTCTTTATGAAGATTCCTATGTCAAGTAAAACATCAAATTTGTATGCTTTTCTCTTATTAATCTATTTTTTGTTATAGAACCCCAGCCAAGAACCTAGAAAGGTATAGAGAAAAATGACTTTTTTCCCTTCTACGAGATAATAGGGGAAATGTCAGAAAAAAAGACTGATATACTTAGTATATTCAAGTGTAGATTAAAACAAAGATAGAGATGAGAATAAAAAATAGTATGTTAAAATTTTAGGTAGAAAAAATAAACTAAAAATGGGAGGAGAAAGCAATGAGAAAAGGAGAATAAGATCAAGGTTTGTTGCATTCCTTGTTCTTGGATAGCACAATTCAAAATCTTAAAGATGTCAGTTATACCTAAGGTAATTTTAAAGTATAATGCAATCTCAATAAAAATACAAGTATTTTTAAAATAGGGCTTGACAAGTTGATATTAAAGTTCACATGGAATAATAGACATAAAAATCCCTATCAAAATCCCAACAATTTTTTTTTTTTTGCAGAAAAGGAAAAATTCATTTTAAAATTCATATGAATCTCAAGGGACTTCAAATAGTCAAAACAATCTAGAAAAAGAAGTTCAAAGTGAGAAGAATGACAATTCTTGATTTAAAAACTTAGTAAAAAGCTACAGTAATCAAAATAGTTTGGTACTGGCAAAAAGACAGATATATATATGTCTGGAACAGATTATATATGTGTTGACAGAAGGGAAGCACTTTGGAAGCATAAGTGGGACCTGCTCTCATCTAAAGAGGACAAAATATGCCCAGGACAGAAACTCCAAGGGAGGAGTGGAGATTGTCAGGTAGATTAGGGGGCTGGGTTGATCAGAGGGAATAATGTGTACAGAGGCTCTGAGGGAAGTGAGAGCTTGGTACCCCCACCCCCCCCACACACACCCAGGAACTCAGAGTGGCTACCTATGCTTGCATTGGGTGGGAACAGGGAAAATGACCTGAGAGGAAGGGATGCAGAGCCAACGAGAAGGGCCTCTTGGGTCCCAGCAAGCAGTTTGGTTTTACCCTGGGGCCCAAGGGACCCAGGGATGGATTTTAAGCAAGAAAAGGAGCGATCAGATTTGAGTTTTATGGGGAGTGGATTGGTATGGGCAGGGCTGGGAGTGAGGGAACTAGTCAGAGAGGGTGGCCTACCCTAGAAGACATTGAGAACAGAGAGCCTACAAAATTAACCCTCACATATACAGTCAAATGATTTTCAACAGGGTGCCAAGACATTCAATGGGGGAAAAGACAGTCTTTTCAAAACTCTGTGCTAGGAAAAATGGATAGCCACATGAAAAAGAATAAAGTTAAATCCTTACCTAACACCATATGTAAGAATATTAACTCAAAATGGATCACAGATCTGTACATGAAAGCTAAAACTATAAAACTCTTTAAAGAACACATGGGAGAAAGCTTCATAACACTGGATTTCGTGATGATTTCTTGTGTGTGTCACTAAAGGCACAAACAATGAGATAAAAAATAGACAAACTGGATTTCACCTGGTGATACAAGGACACTACCAACAGAATAAATTTGGCAACCCGTGGAACGAAAGGAAATATTTTCAAATCACATATCTGATAAGGGATTAATATCCAGAATATATAGGCAACTTCTAAAACTCAATAACAAAAATGAAGCAACTGGATCAAATATGGGCAAAGAATCTGAATAGGCATTTCTCCAATGAAGGATATACCAATGGCAATAAGCACATGAAAAGATGTTCAACATCACTAATCATTAGATAAATGCAAAGAAAAACCACAGACAATGAAATATTACTTTATATCCATTATGATAGCTATTATAAAGAAAAAAAATAACAGAAAATGGCAAATGTTGGTGAGGGTGTGGAGAAATTAGGGCACTTATGTATGCGCTCTTGGTGGGAATATAAAATGGTGCAGCTGCTGTGGATAACAGAAAGATGGTTTCTCAAAAAATTAAAAATAGAACTTTGCAGATGCTACTATGCCACCCAGAGCTGCCCTTTGCCACCACACCAAGGTTAACCCCACATTCTCTGTCAGCTATGAGCCCTTAGGCCATGTCTCCTTCAAGCTATTTGCAGACTAAGTTCCAAAGACAGCAGAAAACTTTAGTGCTCTGAGTACTAAGGAGAAAGAATTTGGTTATAAAAGCTTTCACAGAATTATTCCAGGAATTATGTGCTAGGGTAATGACTTTACATGCCAAAGTGACAATGGCAGCAAGTCATCTACAGGAAAAAGTTTGATGAGAACTTCATCTTGAAGCATATGACTCCTGGCATCTTGTCCATGGAAAATGCTAGACCCAACACAAAGGGTTCCTGGTTTTTCATCTATACTACCAAGACCGAGTGGTTCGGTGGCAAGCATGTGGTCTTTGGCAAAGTGAAAGAAGGTATGAATATTGTGGAAATCATGGAGTGCTTTGGGTCCAGAAATGGCAAGACAGCAAGAAGCTCACCATTTCTGACTGTGGACAACACTAATAAATTTTCTTAACCACCAGAACATTCTTTCTCCCATCTGCTCATAATAGTCTCTAATCTTTATGCTCTCACTGAGGTTCTCTGGGTCCACATTTTCCTTATCCCTTTCTAGGTCTAATTGGATTTCAGAATTAAATTTATGATTATGCAATAAAAACTCAAGAATGACAAATAGAATTACCATATGATCTAGCAATTTTACTTCTGGGTATATAGCCAAAAGAATACAAAGTAGGGTCTTGAAGAGATATTTGTGCACCCACGTTCACAGCATTATTCACAATAGCCAAAAGGTAGATGCTCAAGTGTCCACTAATGAATGGAGATTCTATATCTCTCTCTATCTCCATCTCCATCTCTATCTCTATCTCTATCTCTATCTCTATCTATATATATATCACAATGAAATATTACACAGCCTTAAAAAGGAATGAAGTTCTGACACATGCTATAATATGGATGAAACTGGAAGACATTATGCTAAGTTAAATAAGCCAGTCACAAAAGGACACGCACTATGATTCTACTCATGTGAGGTACTTAAAGTTGTCAGATTCATAGAGACAGAAAGTAGAGTAGTAGTTGCCATGGACTAAGGGGAGAGAGAAATGGGGAGCTATTGTTTAATAAGTATAGAGTTTTACTTTTGGAGGATGAACAAAATTCTGCAGATAGATGGTAGTGATGGTGTGCAATGTGATTGTATTTAATAGCACTGAGATGTACACTTAAAAATGATTAAAATGGTAAATTTTATGTTATGTATATTTTACCACAATTTTTAAAAATAAATAATTAAAACAAGCAAACATGCAAGAATAGCCAGGAAAACACAGAAAGGGAAAAGCTACAGAGGGCTACTTCTATGAGACATTAGAAAATACTATAAAAACATCTATAATTAAAACTGTAGTACAAGTGCATAGACAAACAGAACAATAGAATAGAACAGAAAGCCCAGAAATATACTCAAATGCATATGGAAATTAGTATATGATAAGTGTGGCATCTCATCTTACTTATCTTCTAAACTGGCGAAAAATTAAATAGCATAACAACACACACTTAGCATGCATGCAAAATGGTACAACTCTTATGGAGAGAAATTTTTGGCAATATCTAATGAAATACATAATGTACTTATATTTTGACCTAGCAATCCCAGTTCTCAGAATTTGCCCTACATCTACACCTCCATCAATATGAACATACAAATGCACAAAGTAATTCACTGTAGAATTGCTTGTAATTGCAAAATACTGGCAATGACCTAAATGACTCTATATTAGAGAATGAATGAATGAAACACGGTATGTGGTACAGCCACACAATGGATTACTATGCAGCTGTAAAAAAGAATAAAGAAAATCTTAATGAACTGATATAAATTGATTTCCAGGATGTACTTTAAGCGAAACAGGCAAAGTGTAAAAGAATGTGTATAATGTGCTACTCTCTGTGTAAGAAAAAGGGGGTATAAGAAAAATATACATGTATCTGTTCATTTGTACAAAAAAAAGAGAAAGGATAAATCATAAACTAGTGACATTGTTATCTATGAGCACATGGTAGAAACAGGGTGGGAAATATGGGAGATGTGGATAGGATGAAATGAATAGAGGTGGAGAGTGACAGATCCCTGAGGATACCTTTTTTGAGTAATATATACTAGTGAGTATAATATATATATGGATAATATGTATATATAGATTAAATATATCTATATTACATATAGATACCTTATATTTCATGCAGATATATTCTCTCTATATAGACATATATATGTATCTGTCTGTGTATGTGTGTTTATGTGTATATGTGTGTATGTGTATGTGTATACACACATGCACAAATGGACTAAGTTATATTTTATCAAATAAACATATCCCTCTAAAGGGGGGTGGGAAGAACTAAACCAAGTAAATTTTGTATATAGTACTTGAATTTTATGCTCTCAGGCTAAAGAGAAAAGAATACTAGACATATATCAGTCTACTTAGGGTTTTTCTTCTAAAAGGTATGGATTAGCAATTTGAAATTACTTTCGGTGTGTTCTAGGGCTGAGCAAATAAAGAAATATACTATGAACAATTTTTCTTCTAGAGAAAGAAGAAAAATATATATAAGTGCTGTGATGTTGTAGACAGTTTTAAGGTATCAGTATGACTCATGGTTTTTAACAGATAGATCAACAGATAAATATAGAAATAAATATGTGTGTAGAGGTTATAAATAATATAAAGTAATGTAATGTAATACTGTGATATATTTCTCAGATTTGTCTGGTTTAAGAGCCTCAAGGCAATGATTTCCCAGTAGCAGTGAGTGCATCTAATGCTAAGATCTTGGCTTCTAAATACCATCCCCACTGGGGGGGGGGGGAAACAGGGCTCTTTGGAGAAATAGCTGGTTTCAGGGCTAGGTCTGGAAAAGTACAAGATGAAGCCCAGAACTTCTTGCTGTGCCAGAAAGTAAAAATATGCTCCAAAAACAATAGGAAAATATCAGAAAGGCATAGGAATCAGCTTGAAGAGGCACCTAGTAGTCAAATCTGGGACAACCTGAGCATCAAAATAAAAACTGGTAGTAATAGGTGACGAATCTTTGAATAAAATAAGAATTCATGAGTCATTATCATATTGATAATGAGAAATATGGAGATGAATAAGAAATTGGGGTCCAAGAAGTCTATAGTGTAGTGGGCAAGATAGCCCCAAACAGAAAAGAATGGAGGGAACACTACCCTTGAACAGCACTACTTCCCCATGGGAGGGCTTCCTGGAGGAGGTGTTTGCACATGGAGAAGGGTCTGGAGGGGACTTACGAGGGCCCTTTGCGCATCCGGGGTGTGCTCATGGCCCATTGCTTGATCCTGCTCAGGCTCTGCTCGTTGAGCTGCCGCTGGCCCTCGGAGGGCATGCAGTCCACGTAGAGGTTGTACAGCAGCAGTGCCTCTGTGTTCTTGCGCAGGGCGTTGGCCTGGACCACGCGCTGTGTGAACACGCGTGGGTCCTCAGCACTGAAAAGAAGCTGTATCCGTGGCACCCAGTACTGGCAGATTAGGAGGGGTGGCCTTCCTAGGGTCAGGTGAGAGGAAGAAGGGAACACACAGTCAGGCTCTCTGGACTGAAGCATCACGTTCCAGGCTGGATCTGCTGCTGATGCATGATAGCTCTGAGTAAGTGGTTTCCTTTCTCTGATCCCCCACTGCATTTGTGAAATAGACGTGACGACACTACCTTCACTGCCCAGGTTGTCATGGATGGATGTGAAAATGTTTTATAAATTGTAAAGAGCTTTGCACAAACAAGGAATTACACAGGGGTGGCTATTCACATGCCCATTCCTCAATGCCACACCAGGGTAGACCACTAATTGATGGGCCTTGAGCTCCTTCCCAATATCATGCTGAAAGTGACACTACCAGCTGCTCAGAGTTGGCATATCAATTAATGGCCATTTGCCCTCCCTGGGATCTCTGAGAGATGAGTCCTCTGATTCTCACTGGTCAGGGACAGATAGCTGCAGGACAAACAGAGCGAAGGAAAATTCCACCTGAGCTGGCTGTGCCCCACTCAGGAGTTGGCCTCTGTCACAGGCCAGGCCCAGCCTGAGCTGGGGGTCAGCCTGGGTCAGGATCAGAGAACTTGTACCTTCAGCGGTGACCCCTCCATTCAGGATGGGCTTCCCCATCTCATCTCGCACCAAGTCATTCTCGCCTGTCTTGTGCACCAGGTAGAGCTTCTTCTCCTCATCATAGTCCAAGACACCAACATTGCACCATTCATACTTCAGCTCTCGACTTTTGGGGTCCTCTGAAACAGGAGGGAAACACATCAGTGCTCCCTGCTATGGAGTAAGTAGGGGGCTTCTGTGTGTGGGCAGCAGGTTGAGAACTGGTCTTAGAGATCACTAGTCTGGCCTCTCTCCCACCAGGAAGACCACCTCTGCCTCTAGCAGAGTGGAGGCGTTGTTTCCTCCCAGCTGAACTGGACTCTGGAGAACCCTGGGCAGCAGGAAAAGCCAGAAAGATAAGACATCTCTGCCCTTGTGCTCTGCATGATCCCATCAGGGCAGAGACAGACACAGGCTAGTAGGGCAGGGACAGGAGACAGGAAAGCCCCAAGCAATCAGAGACCTACTAAGGATCTAGCTGTAAAGGTCATTGTGTTTGAGCCAGACCCCCTCAAAGTGACCAAGGCAAGAATGAATCCCTTCCCATAGGCAGGCTGTGGCAGTTGAGCCCCTGGGCCTCTATTATCAGGACAGGTGAGGGCAGGGTAGAAGATTGCTGCCATGCCATGGCCTCATAGGGTGCCTCAGGGCCTGTTTGGTCCAGATGGGCCTCCCACCACTGAGCAGGCTCAAGCAGTGGACCTTAAGCACACCCCAGAGGTGCAAAGAGCCCTCATGAGTCCCCTCCAGACCCTTCTCCATGCCCAAACACCACAACCTGGGCTGAAAGCCATCACCTACTTCTCCTGCTTACCTCCTGCCACTGCACTCCACACTAATTTCTCTCCAGCCACACTAGATGTCTGGCTATTCCTGTAACTTTGGAACTTACTCCTGCCTTCGCAGTGGCTGTACCCTCTGCTTGGAACAGTCTCCACTCAGGTCATCTCATTGTGGGTTTGTTCCCTGTTCAAATGGTTTCTCCTTAGAGAAGCAATTCTGCCTAAAACTTGCTCCAGGCAGTCTCTGACCTGTTACCCTGTTTGCATTCCTCATAGAGCTAAAATCATGCTGTGTATGCATCCTCTTTTGGTTCTGGTTGGCTTCTTCACACTAGTGAGCAAGGGCAGGAGTAACTTTGTCCCATCTTGATCACAGCTATGTCCCTGTACCTAGAATGGCACTGGTATACATAGTAGGTGCTCAGTAAACTTTGGTACACATTAGATGCACATGGCATGGTCCTGGGCAGAGAAGGCCTCAATACATAGTGGCTTAAAACAATATGGGTAATACAGAGTGGGCTGAGGCAGGACAAAGGGCAGGAATTCTGACGAAACGCTCCCTATGGGTTGATGCCAGACCACTGTGTAAAGGAGGTTGCTGTGGTATACCTCACCGGCTTTGCTTTTCCCTTCCCTTCCTAGTAAGTTTCCTTTTTGAAAATGCTGATCTTGTCTTGGCTCACTTTAGAGAAAGATATATCACAGGAAGCCTTCAGCAGAAAATGAGATGAGAGTTCTCTGCCAGAAATATTCCCTGACAACCCCTCCTCCTGCTGGCACTACAGCTCAAGGCTAGGGACCATGAGAAGGAGTGCAAACAGAAGCACTCTGGGGAGGCTGGCAGTTGGTGTGTTTAAGGTTACTACAGTCCCAAACCTGGTTTTATCATTAAGAATTGGGGATCTGGGAACAATTGAGTTAAATTATCTTTGTAATTAAGTCCAAAGTAAAGGGAACATTTTGGGCTTCTTGTCTAGTTCACAGAAATTGATTCCAGCATTAACCTGATTTTAAATTGAAACATAAACTCAACATAAACAGCATGCCCAATGGACTTACTGTGGGCCCCCTGGAAGCTGAGCAGTCTTAAAACCAACATGGCTCTCACAATCCTACCTGCCTCTTCGGTGCTGGCCTACTTGGCCCACTCCTCACTCCATGGTAGCTTGTCCACCCACTGGGCAGGGAGCAGGCTGGCCCTCAGCCCTGCACAGGAGCATGGCCACTTCCAACCTCCAACCCCATAAGCCAGACCTTCCTAGGAGGCCTGCACAGAGACCAGCCACGCAGGCTGGAGAGGTGGCCATGGAAGCTCACCCTGGCACTGTTTCTAACACTGGCAAACTGGAGAGAGCCTCCATGGCACCCAGGGCAGACCTGGGGCCAAAGGAGGGGTAGATACAGACAAGACTGAGCAAACCTGGGGCTCCGTGCAAGTATGTATATAGAGGGGTGTGATAGTGGTTGCAAATGGGAGACGATAGGAGTGTGTGCTTATATGGTAAAAACATGCCTATAAGTGTGACTAGGTAAGTGTGTGTGACAGTGAGCATGCCTGTGAACATGTGTGCTGGTGTGTATGTGCGTGTTTACAATCATGTGTGTTATCCATGCAGACGTGAAAGCGGAGAAGCCAGTCAGAGCTGGAGCAATGGTGACTTCTCGGTGGTGGGATGGAAGGGCTTGTGCCCCTCATGCACATCTGAATATTTATAACAAGCACGTATATTTTTTATTACCAAAGTTTTTTCTTTTCAACATTAGACACCATCCAGCTGTCCCTTTCCCAGTCCTCCCACCAGTGTCATCCCTGGTCTCTGCATTTCCTGCCTCTGTGTGGGCCAGTCCCTTGGCCTGTATTCCAGCTGGGAGGTTTGACTCCCAGGGCTTCCAGGCCTCAGGGAAGGCCCCATGGCAGGGCTGCTGCTGGGATGGGATGACACAGACCAGGATCCTTCCCCCTACCTGGCCCTGCTCACCATGTCCCAGAAAGTCGTTCGTAGGCAGGAGGGCTTTTCCTGGAACGGGTCTCCTGTCCTGAGACCCTGGCTCCAAGCCCATGTTGATCCACTCGCTGGGAGTCCGGCAGTCAAACTCCTCATTGTCAAACACCTGGAAGGAAGCAGACAACAGGAGGAGGAGGCTCATCCCAGGGCGCCTGCGTAGGCTGGGCATGCCAGAGGATAGTGGTGTCTATGTAGGCTCTTCCCCAGATGCAGGAGATGCAGATTGGGCGCCAGAGAGCTGAGTCCCTCCTCTACTGTTCACAGGGGCTCATGGGATCTTGTTCTAGGAAACCCTGAATCCCCGTCCAGCCACGCCACCCTGAGGTTCAGGCAGAGGGGTACCTGAGGACTCAGAGCAGGATATAAACTCTCCCCCTCACTGTACCTGAGGACTCAAAGCAGGATATAAACTCTCTGTCACTGCCAAGGGTCATCCAGCTCAGAGAAGGCCCTTGGATTTTCCTGAGTGCCCCACCCACACTTGGACAGGATGGAGATTCGGTGCTGTCAGAAAGCCACCCTTACTAGGGTGATGTGCATCTGGATTCAGCTCTGTCTCCCCACAGGGACCACCAGGAAAGGGCCATGGAGAGGAAGGGTGAGGGAGGGGCTATAGCAGGCTATCTGCCCTCTTTCTTCTTCTTGGACCATTTCTCCACTGGGACCCTAAAGGGGCTATAATGATGCCCTCCTCCACTCCCAGTCTCCACATCCCAGTGAGTCCAGAATAGTGGTCAGGAAGACCTGTATATACTCCACAGTCTAATTGGGCTGTTTTTTAATGACTGTGGGTGAGGTGATGGCATAAGCAGGCCCACAGGGTACCCAGGCTCCTAGGGAAGAAGCAGAAAATCAGTGTCCCAGGAGTCCTGGGGCCCCTTCTGTCCCAGCCTAGGATGCTTAAAACCCCTAGGGGCTCTAATTATGCAGCTGCCCTGTTTGACGAGTAAGCGCTTGTAATTGCTGTAGGGTCCTCTTTCCAGTCTGACCTCTCAGCTGAGATCCTACCCCCTCACCCCTGACCCCTGGCCCTCCATGGAAACTGGGCTCACCTTTAGTGGGAGATAGACAGGGAAAAGAGGGTCATGGCCTTGCTCGATGGTCTGGGGGTGGTAGGGGTCTGGGTGCCTGGGCATGAGCTTGTTGGAGTCGATGCCCTCATTGGCCAGCAACTGCTCAATGTCCAGGCTTAGGTACAGCCGCTTCCTCCTGGCAGAGGGAGATGAAGGGAATCTCATGATGGCTCATATGAGGTGGTTCCAGGGGTGTCAGCAAGAGTCCACAGGGTTGTGGGGTAGAGATATGGCTCATGGACCCCTCCAGACCTTCTGCCCCTCTAGGATGCATCAGGAAATGGTGGGGCAGCTGGAACTGGTGTCCTGCACTCCAACTGCCTTTCTGTCCTGCTTGGCAGTTCTACAATATTGACCCAAATGCCAACCTTCCCAATTCCACAGCAAGAAAAGCAATTTGTTCCTATTAAGAGACTAGAGGCTAGAGGATAAAGGCTAGAGGATTTGATTTGAAGACTTGCACACAGTCCTATTTTAGTAACCTCAGTCATGGGGATGGTCACTGAATGGCCTGTTGTCCCTTATTCCCTGAGTTGGGTGGATACCACCTCCTGGAGGACAGGCCCTCCCACCCAGCCATACCTCTCAATCTCAATCTTGCGGGGGCACTGGCCCGGCAGCACCAGGAAGGGCACCTGCACCTTGGGCTCATAGGCCTGCAGTGGGAAGTCAACCTGGGTGAGCAGCTGGGTGGTGGACCCGATGCACTGAAGCTGCAGGCGTTCCTCGAAGTCCTTAGGAACCTCGAAAGTTCCGACTGGAAGTGGACAAAGGGGCAGGAGCTGCAGAGGCTCAGGCCAGGGCTCAATACCCCCCAACACAAAGTGCTATGTAGGTACCAGGCATGAACACTTCGGGGCACTTGAAGCTCAGAGCTAGCTTATGGCAGGCAGTGGTGGGGAGAAGCCAGATGTGGCACAAGGCACTCAAGGGAGTACAAGAGACTGTTTTGGTCCTACTCTTCCTACCCAGCGGCAGCATGCTCAATCTTTCCCCTCCATGCCACCCATGACCCCAGCACCAGTGGCCATTACTCAGGCCAGATGTTGAATCAAACTACCAGCGGTGATTTGTAAATGGATAGGAAGGCAAAGTGGTAACTCCCTGCACACCTGCAATGGGTTTCTGCCACCCCTACCCCAGAGGACTCCCAAGCATCTCAGAGTCTGAACGCCATTCACTCCCTGGGGCCATTTGTAGACCCAAGACCTCCTGACTACTGTAGGATCAGGGGCACCACCACCTGGCCCCTGGGGGACCTTCGAGTCACAAAATGTCCACCCCTACTTAGATAGTCAGGACAGACAGAGGCTTTCTTTCCAGGTCTAGGGGAAGGAAGTTGGTGGACAGAGACCCATCTATAGCGTGACCATTTTAGTTTGCCTAGGACTGAGGAGTTGCCCTCAGGCTATTAAGTGGAAAGGAAACTCTCAGGAAAGCTGAGACCATAGAGGTAGAAAGTAGGGTATGAAACAAGCTTCAGATGAGCCATCCTCCCCAGGGGTTTGATGGGCTCAAGACAACCAGTGGTGGTCCACCTCCACTCTCCTGGGAAGCTCTGGTGACCTCTCTTTGGGCCTTGCCACTTCTTTGCAGTTGGAGGTAGAGTCACTGCAGGAGAGCCCACCTTGAAGGTACCCTTTGGGGCCCCACAGAAGCCTCCAGAGGCTCAGCAGAGGCCACCTGGCTTCAGCTGAAGTCCATTCTCTCACCAGAGCTGCCAGGTGCTTGGGGAAACCTCACAGCACCAAAAAAGGCCTGGCCAAGAAGGCGGTTTTCAGATCCCTAATCACCTGCTCTTAAGCCTGAGGGCCCATGACACCATTCCACTTCCAGAACCATGGGCTTCTGAATCAGGCCCTGAGTCTCATGGGCCAAGCAGGACCCAGAATGAGGGGAGCAAAGCCTGCCTCTGGCCCCTCTTGCATCCATGAGCCCGAGGCAGTCTCCTTAAGCATTCCTCTTAGCCTTCTGGCAATGGAGTGGACTTCTGTTGCTGGCCAAGAACCCTGCCTGCTGCCACCTGTGGCATTTAAGGGCTGCTTGTCCTCACATGGATGGGGCTGCAGAGTTGCTGACCATCCCGACCCTACCCCACCATTCCCAGCACCACCACAGCTCTTACATCTGTGGTTTGTAATCATTTTCTGGGCCATATAGTTGTGAGACTGTTGAACACAATAGGCTGGATCCTCAGATCACAGCACAAATGAACATGCATGTGATGTCTCTTGTGCCATTTTGGGGGGTTTAGGGACCCCATGAGGCCTGAGGGCCCCCAGAGAACTAATCTGGGTAGTATAATCAAGGAGCCAGGCCTCTCCTGGGGTTGAAGAAGAGGGAACAGATAGGACCATGGGGCATCTGTGCCTGATTGAAGGAGACATCCTGTCTGCCAGCCAGATGGGAGGGCTCCACCTAATTCCTTATTGCCACTCAGGGTCCCACCCTGTTCACTGCCTCTCCTAGAGTGACCCTGTTCTTCCCTCTGCCACTGGGGGCTGCCTCTACTCCTTGTAGACCTGTCCCAGTCCTTACAAGACTCATCACAGAGACTGAAAGCAGAGTCCTCCTTTCCTCCTGTAGGAAACATCTCCTGGCCACCTTCCTGTTATAGGTGCTGGGGCCCTAGCAGGGAACAGCTCAGACACAGTCCTGGCCTCCTCCAAAGCCCATTCCAAGAGAGGCAGAAAGTACACTCTTACCATCCCCACTGGGTGGAGGGAACTAGAGCCCTGGCCCTCAGCAGCCTAAGCCACTGCAGTGCCCTTGTCACAGCTCTGCTAAGAGTCAGGATAGAGCAGTTGTGGTTCACTGAGCACTCACTATGAGCTGGGCCCTTACAAAGCACCTTATCTCTTATTATCCTCATTTACAGTTGAGGAAACTGAGACCTTCAGCCAGGAAGAGACCATCTCCCTGAGACTAGCAGCCCTGCTTCTAAACACACACACCCACCCAGCCCTCCTGGGCACTGACCTTTCGGAGTGAACTGGTCAAGGTCAGCCTGCCGCAGGAGGTCCTGTTTCATGCAGGGGCCACGGCATACTTCCTAAAACCAAACCCCAGAACCATAAGGGAGTGTAAAGATCTTGGGAAAAGCACGACCTGGGGGAACCCCAAGGCCAGGTGTCTCCTTCAATTCCTCCAGGGACATGGGGGTAGGTCAGCAAGGTTTCTGTGTATACCTCCCCTCCCAAAGGCTACTCTGGCACCCCAGGCATAATGGATTATCACTGGGTCCTTGTTCTGTCTCTCTTGGCCCTCCCCATGCCTACAACTTTCCTAAGGCTGCCCAGTACTTATGGGGCTGTGGACTCTTTAGTCATGCCCTCTCCTTCCTCCTCAAACATCCATCTCTCCCTTCACAGTATACCCTCCTCCTCCACACGGGCCATGAGCTCTGTCAGGGACACTAAGACTTTATACCTTCAGTCCCCTTTGCCTGGGACACTCTCCCCATCTAGCCCCTACCTTACCATATTTTTTATCTCAGCAGTATGCCACTTCATTTAAGGACCCCTCCCAAACCAGGGCTGGGAGGGAGCTCCTTGACCAAAGCCCATCGCCCTATGTATATTTCATCTTCACTGTCTCCAGTGCTCAGTCCAGGGTCTGCCACAGAGCAGGTGCTCAGTAATGAATTGTTGAATGAATGAATACATAGGTAAAGGGACAGATGGATGGGTGGTCAGAAGGATAAATGGAAGGGTGGATGTGTGGGTAGGTGGATGGATGGACAAATTGACAGATGGATGGATAATGGATGGATACGTGAACAAATGTTTGGACGGACGGGAAAAAGGAAGGAGGGAAGTGGGGAAGGAAGGAAGAAGGCATAGAATGATAGAAGGGCGGAAGGATGGATGCATAAATAAAAGGATGCGTGAATGGAACAAGGAGGGCTCAGGGTTGGTAGGGTATGGTTGCCACACTCACCCCAAGTTGATCCAAGGTTCCAGGGCTGAGGATGTCAGAGTAGAACCCACGCTGCTTCATCACTGGGTACTTCTTATCAGTGCTTGTCAGGGGCAACCTCCGGGGCTGCCCCAAGTCTGACGGTATGAGGGGCAGAGGTAAAGCTGGGAGCTTGGGGTCAGGGTTTGGAGATTTCTCTGACCCAGAATCTGATCTCAGAAGAATCCTCCTCAAATTCTGCTCTAGGCCTGCATGACTCCTCCTCAGATGACTAGACTCTTGGCCCTCAGCAGTACCACTGCACTCTGGACCCTCAGGGTTCCTTTCTGGGCTGCATCTTTCTTTGTTAGGCTGCTCCATGCTGCTTCGCAGGGCGACACTCCAGCCAGAGATCCTAGAAGATATCAGCATCACTGGGTCCTTGCTAGCCTCTGCTTAGTTCCTAGGAGCACCATGGATAATGGAAAAGGGATGGGGGAGGGAGGGAGTAGTCTGCCTAATCTGGAGACACGGGGCCTTTCCCTGTATGCTGCATGTGAGTAATGAGCCCCCAGAGTGAGGGCTGAGCAAGGGGAGTCTGAGAAGCTCTGCAAATGCCCCTACCCATAGTGTATCTTTCTGCACTTGCCTACCCGCTCTACCCACGTTAGAGAGCAAAGCCTGGCTTCTCACAGGGGAGACAAGGAGGGCAGCTCAATGAATAAGGGCCATTTCCCCAAAATGACTTGCACCTAGAGACAGACCCGTTGCCCCCAACCCTGCTAGATGCCCTGCACCTTCCCCTTGTGGGGCACTGGGCTATGCCCTTCCTTCCCGACGCATGCCTGTCCCCAACCATACCTCAGAAGCCAGAAGACTAAGTAGCCTTCACAGAGGGGCCCTGACTTTCCCCTGGTGCACAGATCTCACTGCCAGCAACTGAGCTGGGTCAGCTTAGTTTAGGAAATGTACACTTTCCTGTCTCCCCAAAGTAGATATGCCACTGGGTTGCATGCTCATCCACCATCCCAAGGTTGAGGTTGTGCAGAATTTTCATTTTGGGGTGAGCAAGCCCTTGCCAAGCCACTGTTGCTTTTGATTACCTCAAAATGCATCACAAGGGGGAAGTCCTTGGTCAGGGGAGCATTATAAGAAATTGGACAAGGGTATGGAGGCATTTTCATGTAATGCTGATGCAAAGATAAAAATGGAGTGAGTCTACATCTATTTTAATAAAATGTTCAATAAAAAATGGGGACATCTTAACATATGGAAATAAGGGCCTGGCCCAAGTAACATACCCTCTACCTGCCCCATCCCATTTCTCACCCCCTGCATGTTGGTACAGGGCAGCCAGGAGCTTGCAGCACAGGCTCCCCATTTTGGCTGGGTATTCTGTGCCCCATCATCTTTATTTTAGCCACTGAGGGGACTGGCTGGTGTAGACCTCCTGTTGGATCATGGCAGGAGAATCTTGCCTGGACTGATCTGAAAGGTGGGTGGGCAGCCAGTGCCAGAGTAGCCTGTAGCTGCTGAGTCCATTTCTAAGAAGGGGGTGGTGAGTTGGCAAGACCATTTGAGGGACTGTAAAGGGCAGATGAGATTCTGCCAGGAAGCCCGAGACTCTGAGCCCAAAGGCTGACCAGCTTCTAGCCAGTCCAGCATGTTCCACCAGAAATCTGCCCCCTGAATCCACCCCTGGGTGGCTAGCTGCCTCCCGGGGCAGGTGCTGAAAACAATGCTAAGTATGGTCCACCTCACAGTCACCAGCCCTTCCCAGAGCATCCTGAAAAAACAGAAAACTCACTGGGGTTCAGCCCTATAATGGCTTCAAACCTACAGATGACTGCCTCATCCTTGAACAAAATAAATAACAGAATTAGGCCTTGGAGAGACTAAAGTCCCAGCTCTACAGGAAAGTGTTCCATTCCCTGGTTTCCCCAGCTCTCAAATGGGCTTGAATATGCTTGGCTGCTTCACTGGTGTAAGGATTGATGGAAATAGATGCAGAAATGTCCAAGACACCTCAGTGTCTCTGGGGGAAAACAAAGTCTGAGATGGGGAACTGGGGATTTGCTACTCCTGTGAACCATTTCCCTTTGAGCAGGTTGGCAGTGGGGCATACATCCAGACATGTTCCAGGAAAGAAGGTGTGAGAGTGAGCTGCAAACTCAGTCTTGTTTCTTCTTCATCCCTCAGCCCTTTACAAGGATTGTTGGCTACCTTCCAGTCCCACCCAAGCTCTGGTCACTTGTACATTGCCAGTGTGCACATGACCTGTGACTGACAGACAGACAGACAGACAGACAGACAGACCACTGTCTCCTAGCAGAGCCCCAGGGGGGTGATGGCAGCCTCTGCATGGGCACTCTCCTTCATATGTGTGAGGGAACTGGCCAGTAAGTTGCCAGATGGCCCAGTGTTGGGAATGGTGAATATTATTAAGGGGCTTAGATGTAGTTCACACATCATCTCACTTAAGCTTCTGAGGTAGGAACTCAGACTATCCTTATTTCTCAGATATGAGGAAAACAAGGCTCAGAGAGATTAAGTAACCTGTGTGAAGTCACACAGCAAGAGGCACAGCTGTAATTTGAACCCAAATTATTTCACCCCAGTCAGATCACCTGGGAGCCTTATTGGCTTGAGCTAGAGGAAGCTTCAGGTTAGATTCACTGACATTCAACCCATGTGACCCAACCGCCCTGCCAGGCACTGGATTGGATGGACACAGATAAACAAGGATATTTAATCCTCACAACAGGTACTACTATTACCACCAACCCACAAACAAGGAAACTAAAGTCTAGAGAAGTCAAGAAACTTGCAAAGGCCACACAGCCAAGATCTGGCAGAACCAGAAGGAAAACAGAGGCCTAGAGAGTGTTTGCCTAACGAATGGGGTGAGTAAAGGCAGCAAGGTGATCTTTGCAACAACTTAAGAGAGGTGCAGCAGCACTCTGACAATTTATAGGTGGGGACATTGAGGATAAAACAGAATGGATGTGGTCAGGATCAGGAGAGGGACTGGGTGGTTGCTGAGGACCGGAATCTCGGCTCCTTCCCTGCCTGGGTCCTTCACAGGTTGGGGGCAACGGGTGGGGACCCCCCAAAATCGGCCTAGTAAGTACCAGACTCATCTAGAAAGTATGGTCGTTTAAAAGTGAGCCCCCCACTCCTTTCCCACTGGCCAAGGCTCTGGAGACGGCCGCAGACGCAGGGGCAGGGACGTGGACCCTGGGCGGGAGGATGTCCTCCTCCCTGTGCACTCACCCTCGGCCCCTTAGCGAGGACTCCCTGCCAGTGCTCCCCGCCCCGCCCGGCCCCGAAGACCTACCGACCTCGGGCTACAGGGCGCAGCGTCTGGTCTGGCGGCTCGTTTCCAGGGACGGAGGCTGGGCCCGTTGCTAGGGGACGGGCCCATCCGGCCCCGCGGGGCCGCAGTTTCCGCCGGCGCCGCCCCGAGGTCTGCACCGGCCTCCCCCGCACCGGGACGTGGTTCCTCCCGCCCGGCTCGCCGCGGCCCCGCGCGGCCTGGACCCCTCCAGGTCCCAAACGCGGGCCCCGTAACCCATCGTCTCTTCCAGACTCTTCAGAGAAAGAGACAAAGTAAAAGCCAGACGCTGTGCGAAAACCCTGACTTTTTAAGCTGTGCGAATGATTGGGGGAGACTAACCGGGGAAATGTACGACTTGGACGTTGGCACTTAAGCCACAGCTGGGGGCCCGGGACCGAGGGTCAGTCAAGGCGCTGTCGAAGGAGCTGCTTCTGGTTCTCCGTGTGTGTGTGTGTGTGTGTGGGTGTGTGTGGAGGATGCTGGGGGTCCAGCTTAACAGTCACATCCGACAATCAGGCAACGCCTCCACCTCCTCAGAGTGGGCAGTGGATGCACTGGTGTCCCCTCCCTGGTCTCAGGGCCCCACTGCTCCAATGACCTGGTATAGGTTCAGGTTTTGAGCCTCCTGCCTGCCCTGGATATTGAATTGTGTTTATTCTTTTTAGATGTGATAATGGTATTGGGGTTATATAGGACAGTGGTCCCCAACCTTTTTGGCATCAGGGACCAATGCTCCTAAAAGAATCTAATGCCTGAGGTGGTGATGCTAGCTCTGGGGAGGGGCTGCAAATACAGATGAATCTTCACTCTGGCCTGCTGCTCACCTCCTGCTGTGCAGTCCTGTTCCTAACAGGCCATTGACCCAGTACCAGTCACGGCCCAGAAGTTGGGGACCCCTAATATAGGAGACTGTCCTTGTCTTAGCAGATAGAGACTGAAGAATTTCAGAACAAATGTCAGGATATCTGCTGTTGCAACTTCCTTATAAATGGTTCAGCAAAATTGATTTATAGATAAATATAAATAGAAGATAAAGCAAAAACAATCTAATGCTAACAATTAAGGGATCTGAAGGTTTACAGATGTACACTCTACTGGTCCTTCAGTTTTTCTATAAGGAAAAGAGGTGGGTTACAAGCCAAAATAAAATTTAAAAATCACGCCACCTCAATCTGAGAATACCTGCCCAGTGCCTTCTCAAAATTACCCCTATTTCTTAGATGGGAAAACTGAGGCTTGGTAAGATAGGTTGGTATTGAAGGAAGTAGTAAGACCTAGTGCTCTGTACATAAATGTCTGATTTTGACATTGGTGCCAGGCCTGTGCTGGACACTTAAGTGTCCAGATTTGAACTGGACCCTGTCCCTACCATAAAATGTGTCTGTTGAATAGAAGAGAGGCCAGGCCACAAAGAACACAGAGGCAGGGTATAAGAGGCAGGGAAAGAGAGATTGAGCCTTTGCATAGGCTTCTACTTCCTCTTCCTGGAACTTCTCTCCACAAACTACTCCTGGCCACCTCCTATTCATCCTTCAGGGCTGGTGCATTCTTTCCTGAGCCCCAGCGTGGTTTTATTTGCTTGTGTTGTTGGCATTCATGCAGTGAGAACACAGCGATCACTGTGGAAAGAAGGAAGGAGTGTGAGGGGGATTGGAAGCAAGGGTGGCCACAGACCTTTAAGGGTACAGAGACCACCAAAGCCCTGTTTGGGCAGTCTGGCTCCTCCATGGATCTGGGGATAGGTGTACCACTCGGGGTACACTGTGAAGAGGCACCTGCTTCTCTGCTTTTGCCTTGCACTTCCCACACTGGGTACAACTGTCCAAAAAGCTGCAGTACCCATTCAGTTGCCAGGGCAACATCA
Organism: Cynopterus sphinx; assembly: GCA_030015415.1. Lineage (NCBI taxonomy): Eukaryota > Metazoa > Chordata > Mammalia > Chiroptera > Pteropodidae > Cynopterus > Cynopterus sphinx. The sequence continues at coordinate 116,132,120 of CM057381.1, forward strand.
ACCCATGGTGGGACGTCAGGAATGACAGGGGCAGAGTGCTAATCCTGAAAAGTTGCCAAGCAACACAGTGGATTAATGACATCACAGGGACCGTGCTACTGGACAGATGGACAGGTCACTGCTGAGAGGATCCACTCTCAGGAGGTCAAACTCATAGTGTCACTCACCATCTACTATGCAACGGTCACTACTATGTCCCTCAACTGGAGGGTGGGCTTGAGCAGTGGAGATGGCAGGGGGCTGGTTTTTCCCAGAAGCCCTGGTTGCTCCACCTTGCGCCTATGCAGGTGTGGGGAGTAGATGTGACTACCTCCCTCCCTCTCTGGCAGGAGACTATGGGTCAGTGCCTACTCTCTTGGGTCTCGGGTACCCACCATTTAATGCCCACATCTTCTCTAATGGTTAGGCATGGGATCAGGCTTTGATGTCCCTGCCCTGCCCTGGAAGCCACCACATCTACCTGTTCCTTGGGAGAGGAACAAGGGCTAAGCCATGAGCCCAGGCTGGGCTCCTGCCCTACTGAGGTAGAAGGGCAGTCTTGCCTGGTATGGGCTGGAAAGGAGGCTAGATTTGCTTTTGTTGAAGTGAGGGGAGACTGTTTTTCTGCTAGAGTTTTTTTTTGTGTGTGAGGGGGAGGCAGTTTTCTCCATCTCTGATAGCCTGAAAGTTCAGGGCTTGGGCAGACAGGCTGCTCAGGATGCCTACCCCAGCCCATGCCCTTCAAACAAGGGATGTGAGAGCATGAAGAACTGTGCATCCCTGCCTTGTGCTTTCTTCCTGGCAGTTCTGAGGCAGGAGCACTGCTTCACTGGCTGCAGAGATGAAAGCCCCATGTGAATGGGCAGCAGAATGGACACTTTATGTGGCCAGCCAGCTGGAATAGAGATTGACAGGCTTCCCTACAAGCTGCCAGCTGGCCTCTTGGACTTCTAGGATCTCCTTCTGCTTTGCTAAACTAGAGGCTCTGAGCTGCTGCCAAGAGAAACTAAGTCACAGGCATGTGGGGTATCACAGAGGACTGGGGGAGGTCTGGGGTTCATCCTCTCTCCAGGCCTCCCTTGACCATCCTCCCTCTGCCAATGACCAGGTGTCCTTAAACAGCTCTGACCAGAATTTTCTGTGATAAATAAAAATGGAGACAAATTCTCCTTTGATCCACATGGTCAGCTTGACAGACAGGAACTTGAAAGCCCAAATCACAAAGGGGAGGAGTAGAAAGGAATTCCTGGGTGGCTAAAGGATTGAGGAACACTGGCCCATGACTGCTCAGTCCTCATCCCAACCCGCAGCCTAACCCCATTCCCACCTATACTCATGTGAAGCTTCCCAACTGGAATCTTTCCATCCCATCCCAGGCTATAGCTTCTCAGGAAGCCATCCCTGATCGCCTAAGCCCACAGAACGTACTCTCTCCTCAGGAATCTGAAATGACCATGGTCAGTACCACTTAGTAGGCAACAATATAGTGGTCACTGCTGTGTGCCCCAACTGGAGGTCTTGAGCAGTGGGACCAGGGGGTGCTGCTTTTTCCCAACAGCCCTTCAAGTCCACCATTCCTTAGGAATGACTAGGAGACAGAGCAACTCACATCTTGGCCACCACCCTAAAGATGGTGGCTGCTAACTGCACATGACCCCACCTTAACACCCTCTTTCCCAGCCTATCTCCCTCTGACCTGTAATTCCAGACCACACCAGGGGACAGTGTCTAGGATGCTGAGGCTCTACTCTCCAGAAGCAGCTACCAGGAGAGGGTCCCCATGAGCCCCTACCTGCCTGGGCTGAAGCTCCAGGTGACAGGCCACAGGATAATGATGTCTCCCACAAGACAGTTCCATGGGGTCCCAAGAAGCTTCACAGAGAGAATTATGTTCATCATAATTAAGCTCTAAGTGTCTCTGATTTCCCCTTAACCCCAAGGAGTTCAGTGAGCATCGGCTGAGTGATCTCTTGGCAAATTAGGTAGGTAGCCTCATCATCTCAGCCCTTTAGTCCACCAGGTACCCCCAACCCCAGCCCTCCAGGGAGCCTGAGTTTACTGAGCCTGGGGACCAAACTGTCATTCTGACCTTTTGCCCACACCTAGAAAGGTCTATGAATAGGGCAGGAGGCCTGGGTCCTGCTGCTGACTCAGTGGGCAAGTCTCTTCCCTTGCTCAGCCTCAGTTTTTCCATCTGCACAGTGGTGACTACAAACCTTGCCCAGCCTTGTCCTAGGGGCACCTGTACAGAGTGTGCTGAGGAAAGCAGGACTGTTACCCCGCCCTCAAATACCTCCATTTCTGGCAAAAGCTTTGCCCTCACCAGACCTCTGTGATGACCTTTAGACAGGTCAGTATGGATAGTTTGTTCAAGAAAGGAAATTCCTTATTATCAGAGCTGGGGCAGCTGCAGTGGCCTGCCTGTGATGGCCTGGGGGTGTTTAAATAGCTGGGGCAGAAGCTGGAGCCTCCAATTTTCTTGGTAATCCCACACTCCAGATCAGCAGACTGAGGTGGCAAGAAGGGACTTCACCAAAGTCACAGCATAGTCGTATGGGAACCTGGGGCTCTCTTGCAGGGTTTAGGGAGCAGCTAAAATGTGGGCCACAAGACAAAGACCAGTTGCTATGAGAATCTCTTTTCCTGTTCTAGGAGGGGGAGGAGCATCGGCCAGGGCCTCCCAGTCCCTTGTCTAACTCCTTCATCTAGTGTGTGTGTGTGTGTGTGGGGGGGGGGGTCAGGTGGGTATCAGATAGCCAGACACTGATAGTTTCCAGAATCTGTTTCACCACTTGAATTGGACTGTCAGATCACCAGAGACAATCCCCCATCCTCCACCCCAAGGCAACTCTCTGGCAGCATTCTCTCTCCCTGTGGGGAGTGGGGGTGGGAAGGATGAGAAATCCCCACCCTGTCTTCCTCTTTCCCCAGTACTGATAGGTCACTCAGACCTGACACTGATGGGTTCCTCTTACAGTACAGTTCCCCTGTACCCTCAGGGTCCTCTGGGAAATGGCATCTCTATCTCCAAGTAGTGACTCTTAAGTGTGCAGGAGGGAATCAAGTCTCTAAGCAGTCTAACAGAGGTGGCCCTGAAAATGTGACCCGACAGCCCCTTCCCTCTTCTCTTCTCAACCTAGCTACCTGAACCAGCTCTGGGATATCTCAGCCTCAAATTTCCTTCCAAGCAGAAGGAAACTTACTCTTAGAGGCCCCGAGGGCAGGTATGGCTGCTCCCAATTTACACATCCAGAGACTGAGGCCCTAAAGTAGAAGCCTTGTCAAAGGCACACACACTGCTGGCCAGACAGAGCTGGCTTAACCCTCTATTCTTGGCTGGAGCCCTCCCAGCTACTCCTTCTGATTCCACAAACCGTCTTGGCTAGCCTCAGAGTAGGCAGCTGGGCCTAGGGATGTGCAGGGAGTGTCTTGAATGGGAGTGCCTTGAGGAGGGGAGCAGGTAGGGGTGGGCAGCAGGTGCAGGATAATGGGACCACCAGGAGAGGCCCAGGAAGCAGGTGCTGCCATGTAGGGGGTAAGGTTGTCCTTGTGTGCCCAACTCTGGTGGGCCCAGAGCAGGAGGGGGATCCCTGTGGGCTCCTTGGTCACCCTGGCTCATGCTCAGCAGTTGTCTGGATGCCTGGGCTCAGGCACAGAGCCAAGCCCCTCCCCTGGGTCCCAACAATGACTCGGTTGTTATGACAACCAACACTTTCTTCCCTGTCCCTTTGTGTGGTCACAGTCCAGCTTTTGTGGACAAGCCATAATTGAGAGTACGGAGAAGGAGGCCTTGCCTTAGGACACACTTAGCTGGGATGGGGTTGCAAACCACAGAAGAGGGGGCTAGAGGGACAGGTAAAGAGACCAAAAAGACTGGGCTTTGCTGGCCATTGACCCCCACAGCCACCTTTCCTGGTTGCTGACCACACCCTCAGAGCTGGATCTGCGGGCCTCAGAGTGACCTGGAGCCTGGGCCCTCCTGTCCCCTTCCTCATGTTCCCTTCTGTGAATGGACCTGTGAATAACCCCTCTCCCTGGTGGGTGCACTGTGGCTCTGTGAGGTAAAAGAACATGGGCCAAACCAGAGTTTAACTCCCTTGTACAACTGGGGAAACTGATGCACAGAGCAATGCTGAGCCTTGGTCTGGATCATACCACAGTAAACAAGTACTCCTTTCCAGACCCAGAGCCGTGGCCCTGACCTTCTAGCTACCAGTTACCGGTGCCTAAGCTGCAGCTGTGCCTAGGCTCCTCCTTGAGCCCCTCAGTCTCCCCACTTGGCACCTTGTGCTGTCATCTGGTCAGAGGAAAACCCATTTAGTTCCTGGCATATCCCAGGTATCTGCCCTTTCTTCACCTGGATCATATTCATTGAAACAAGACGTTTTTCCTCCTAGATCTGGGCTAAGCATCCCTGTGCTCCTGTAGCTATGACGAAACTGTGTGGCCAGGGTCAGTAGTGTGTGTGTTTTCTCAGAGAGTCCAAAGGTGCCATGGGACAGGGTCTGACTTGTCTCTCCCAGCTATGTGTCCCCAGCCCTGGCCCTGCTGCCTAGCACAGAGGAAATGCTCAGTGAGGGACAACCGAATGGATAAATGCATGAGAATGTGACCAAGACTTGGAGGGCTGTACCACACAGGCAGCTCATCACAGTCAGCTGGGTGTAGAAGCTGAGGCAGGAAGAGGATTTAGGAGATGTCTGGGGCAGGAGACTGGGCCAGGAGGGAATCAAGTCTCTAAGCAGTCTAACAGAGGTGGCCCTGAAAATGTGACCTGACAGCCCCTTCCCTCTTTTCTTCTTAACCTAGCTACCTGAACCAGCTCTGAAGTATGGGAAGTCTCACCCACTGCCTCTAAACCCCTTTCGGCAAAGCCTTTTATAGCCTTCCTGGGGACAGCCATAGGATATGAAAAAAATTCAAAGTTCCAGCCATAATAGACCCTTCCTGTTCAGGCAGAGGAGAAAGATGCCTGTTGGTGGCTTTGTACAACCCCCTACCCGCAACACCTTTGCAGAGAGGGAACAAGTTTGAGAGTGAAATAGGTTTTCTTGGGTTTGGCTGACCTTGCACCTCCAACTACCTGTTTTCCATGGATGGTTCTTGGTCTGTTTGGCAGTTACACACCCCTCCCAGCTCAGCGGCAGCCTCCTGAACTCCCTGATGGGATTCCAGGCCTGGGACAAAGCCACTGCCTTTACCACCACCATTGCAGTCACTGTCACCACTGCTTCTGTGAAAATGCAATTATAGCAAACAGCCCCAGCCTCACTAGAACCTCGCCATCGACACCTGGAACTAATTTTCCTAATGACTTACACTGATCGGAAGGCTTATTTTTACTTAATTATCCCCAATTGTGCTTACATTCAGGCATGTGGGTCCTGGAGGATGGCTTTGGTGATGGCAGTAGCAGCCACCTCCTCCCCCTGAAGAAAGGATGCCCAGGAATGAGGCCTGTTTGCTAGGAGTAGGCCCCAAAGATCTGAGAGTCTGGGAGTAGGGATTGAAACAGGGGTCACCGTCTTTACCTGTGCGAATAGCATTCCATGTCCCCACCCCCAGCCCCATCATTCTGGCTGCCCTGAAGAAACTTGGTATCTATTTCCTTCCCTCCAAATTATGTTGTCAAAGCTCTCCCGCCCTGTTGGGTCCCATCTGTGCCCTACTGGGCGTTAGGGCCCCTGGAAAGATAGCTCTATTGGCAATTTTGAGCCCAGTCCCATCATTCTGGCTGAAGCCACACTGGGCTCTGCTGAGGGCATGGCAGGCATGACCTGGCTGGTTTTTGCAATTCGCAGACCTCTGACAGGGGAGGAGGGGCTCAGAGAGTTACTCCTTCAACTGCCTCTGATGGGGAGCCAAGGCTCAAAGAAGTGAGGGGCTCACTTGAGGACACACTATTCATTTGTGGTGATGGAGGTCCCTAGAGCCTCAGAAGAAGATTTTGAAGCCATTCTAGGGTGCTGTCAGGGTGGAGTCTATCCCCTCCTACACTGGGCCAGGTTAAGGTGGGCTGAAGTTCACCTGGACAGCTGGCCTCCAGGATTTCCATGGCGATACCTTCCACTCTCCATAAGGCCTTGGCTTCGGAAAGTCAAGTTTGTCTGATCAACTTACTCCTCTTGCTTTGGGATGGGATGAGGAGGTCTTGGCTCACCGGACAGATATGAGGGAGGCACTGAGAGTAGGGTACTTCCCGACTGGCCCCTGCCTTGCCCGTACTGGGGACTCCCAGATGATTGGCTCATTTGAACCTCAGGGTTTCTAGGACTGGATGGGGAACTTTGGATCTTGTGTATATGGCTAAAGATGGATCAACTCTCTCTCCTTGGAGCAGCCCTCTCTCTCGAACTCCAGATTTAAATCTGACCACTGTTTCCTGGGTTCCTCCAGCCCTAGCTGGTTCTGGATTTCCCTCTCACCAGCCAGCTCTTCCCAGCATTCCCCAGTTCTGAATACGACACACCATTTGCTCATGTGCTCAATTCAGGAACAGAAGAGCTGCCCTTGACAATCTTCCCTCACACCCCACAGCCAACTGTCAGGAGTCCTGATGGTGCAGCTTCCAAACACCATGCCGACACCAGCTTCCCATCACCTTCCAGCAAGCACTCCAGTCCTGGCCATCACATCGCACATCTGGATAGCTCTGCCCTAGTCCTCTGGCCTCCACAATCCAGTCTCCACACAACTGCCACAGTGATTTTTAAAAATCACTTCTAGTTCAAAATCCTCCAATGACTTCCTGTCCTACACAGAATAAAGTCCAACATAAGTGCCTGCCTGCCTGGCTCTGGTCTCGTTACCTCCTTTCTCCTCTTCTCTGTGCCCCAGTCATGCGGGCTGCCATTCAGTGCCTCTAAGGCCTCAGGGATTTTGCACTTGCTGTTCTGCCTAGAATGTTCTTTCCCCTGACCTCTATATCCTTAATATCTTGGCTTAAATGTCACTGCAGAATTCCCTGGCCTTACAGCCTAGTCTCCTAGCATATCACACTGTTAGGACTTCTGTACTCCAGGACCTACATGACATTGTTCTTGTTTTCCTGTAACCCACAACTAGAAAATAGGCAACATCAAGGCAGGAATTTCATGTCTTTGACCCTGTTGAATCCCTAGGCTAGGACACCATATGCCTGGCACACAACAGGAACTTTTTGTAAAACTGATTTTGAAGGAATGCTTTGACCTTCCCTCAGGTAGCCAGAGTCCCCAGCCCCTTCCTTGAGTTCCCCAAGGCCCACCCAAATACCTACACTTGAACATCCCCACTCAGGCCTCCCAGCCTCTGCTCACACTGGTCCTACCACCTGAAGTGCCCCTTTCCCTATCTGCTGTGGACTGAAATGCCCAACTCCCCCATACCCTGCAGTGCTGTTGATCCTGACTAGCGAGGGAGAGTGTTGGGACCTCTGCCTGTTTGAACTGTGTGCTTCGCTTGGCCCCTTGGCCTTGGCTCTTCTTAGCACTTATCTCTGCCTGTCATTTGGAGGAGACTCCTTTGGGCCTTGGTCTGTCTGAATCCTGAGGCATGAGGCCCTGGAGGTGGTAGTGACCCTCATCTCTGCCTGCCTCATTGCCCATCCACGCCCAGTAGGCAGGCCGAAGGTGGCTGGCCCATAGTCAGTGATCAGCAAACAAGTCAGCCTGCCCTAACCACATGGCTATAGACCTGGAGAAGGGCTCAGATAAGAGCAAGGTGCAGCATATTGCTGCATATAAGATGGAACACCACTCCATTGAGTGGGAAGGTCTGGGATTCCCACTAGACCCCAGGCCTTCCAGATAGCAGACAGGGATTCCTCAGTTAAAAAGAGCAGGGGGCCCAGCCTTAGACAGACACAATCACCACTCAAAGCTGTGAAGTTCACCAAGGGGGACGCTGTGGATAGTCTCTGGTGGGTCAGGGCCCTGCCTCCCAGCTTTGCAGAAGGTGGTAAGAGGAAGGGTGGAGAAGCTTGAGGGAGTGAGAACTGGAGACACCCCCCCCCCCCATATATTGATTCTAAAGGCAGCCTGTCCCCTCCATGGGGCAGAAGACCTCTTGGAAGCTGAGGGTGACTTACCTGGGCTCGAGGCACCTCTGTCCATGGTGGGCTGCTTCTTAGGGTCAGCGCTGCCATGATTGGCTCTGCCACCTTTCTTGCCCTTAGCTTTAATTTCCCAACTAATCTAATGAAGAAAAGAGTATCATTCCCGACCTTCCAGCCTGTGGCCTCATAGGGTCACCACATAGGGCCAATGGCTCCTGTGAGAACAAAGCCCTGAAGAGGGAAGATACAGCCTTCTAATAGTGGCATTTCAGACAGAGAATTTGTGAGAAGGACCTAGAGCATTCAGGCCCCCAGTCTCAGTCACCCCAGCGAAGCCTGGACCTTTGTCTTGCTCTGGTGTTGTAGGGGGTGGTAATGCCCATATATGATGGGAGAGGCTTGGTCAGGGACTTCATCAGGCCTGGAAAGTGCCTTTCTGTCCCTATGTGTCTCCTGTCCTAGGCTGGCTCTCAGCTGCTAGCAGTCACCCCACACACATACACACATCGGCTGCTCCCGCCTCCCTCCCAAGCAGAGGCAGCAGCTGTGGCCTCCATGCTGGAAACAAAATTGAATGAGCATATTCATAATGCTGCCTCCCACTGATGGCTCCTAATTGCATGTTGAAGCCATGTGATGGAGCCCAAGTTACACTAATTATGTCATTACCTTAATTAAGTAAATACTGTATGTGCTAATTGGCTGAAATCTTTTCAGGGGGATGGGCAGTGGGAGAGGCTGGTGTCCCCTGGGCTGTCACATGGATGAGGCTGGGGTAACAGATACATGAAAGGAGGATATGAGTAAATGAGGGAAGATAAGGGTGGACTTCTCTCTTAGTTCTGCAGGTCCTATGGTCACCTAAGTGGGGTTCAGGAAGGACCCACAGCCAGTGCCCTCACCATGCTCCAGAGGAGGAAGCAGAAGGTGCTGAACAAGTGGTCAGAGTCCCAAGTTGAAGACCTGCCTTGCCCTGATAGGCTCGTGGTCTTGAATAAGCCTTTTTCCTCTTTCAAGTGGGTCCCCTTGCCTGCCCCCACCTCAGTCAACCCAGAGCCTGTGAACTCTCAAACATAATGAACACAGGAGGATCAGAGGGACTCGATGTCTCAGTAGGACTAATCAAGCCACCGTCATTCATCTATGGGACATCAGTTACATGCCTGGCCTAGGGCAGTAGGAGGCAGAAAGGTTAATGACCAAGCAAACCCCTAGGCCCTGAGGACAGCATCAGTGTGAACCAGCAAAGGAACCAACAGGGCTGGCATTCTCCAGGAGCCATGTAGGCAGGATGCTCTCAGAAAGTCTGGAGGGCTTCCTGGAGGAAGACTTCACTGCAAGGGAAAGAGGAAATCAGGACTTCAGAGCTCAGGTTATTTTTCAAGATGTGATTTTTAAATGCCAAACTTCTTAACCATAATCTTTAGGTGGGGGTTAGGAAAGATAAGAGAGTAGCCATCTGAAGGATGGCCTCCAGAAAGGACTCCAACCCATTTCAGGGGGCTGGAGGACACAGGAATGCTGTCTCTATGTCAGGGACCATTGTGTAAATCCCAGTATGACAAGCTTCTATCCTGTCCTTTTTGAACTGATCAGCATGGACAAACTATCAAGAAGGGGCCCCAACCCTGTTCTGTCTCTCATGGGACTCTGGGCAGGGTCCCAAAGGCAAGAGGTTGAGTCCTCAGCACAACAGCTGGGGCCTCTATAGCTGGGTCTTCCCAAGCTCCTCCAGGGCCAGGCAGTGCCCAGTCTCCTGTATGTGTCCAGGGGATGCTGGGTGGGCATCCTTGCTCTTCCAGCTCCACCCTGCCCATCTGTTGCCATCTCTGCAGACATATGCTACAGCTCCACACCCGGCAAACACCACATGCTCATTCTGGTGGGCAAGGGCTCCCTGCCTTCCAGGCTGAGGGAGAGAAACAAAACTAGAGAGACATGGAGCTTACCCCTAAACTGGCCCAACTCTCAAGGTGGCCTTGGCTGAGCCCTTCCAGTCCCCAGGCCTCATGCTCCCAAAAGATGATGTCTGCTCATTTTTTACCTGTCCCAGACCTTCATTCATTCCACACAACATGGTCTGGGCTCTCCTAGGCTTGCTCCAGGAACACATAGATAAAAAACTGTCTTTTCAGCTGTGACATCTGCAACTTACTCTCAAATGGTTCACTGGGGAAAAAATTTATGCAGAGTGTATGTGTGTGTATGTATATTATATACATTATATATAATTATGTATCTATATGGGGAGAGAGAGAACATGTGAGGGAGAAAGCAAGTGAGGCAAAATATTGATAATAGTGGATTATGACTGAAAGGTATATGGATATACTATCCTTATTCTGACAACTTCTCTGCAAGTTTTAAATTATTTCTAAATAAAAAATAGAAGGCAGGCAGGCAGGCAGAAAAGAAGGAAGGCAGGAGGAAAGTCCTTTCCTTTCCCAGGTCCCAGGCTACGAGAGGAGGCAGCTGGCCCAGTGGCAGCTATGTTGTTGGGGCCCTGCTTGGTGAGGCCTGAAGGGCTTCTAGAGGAGGTATTAGGGAGTTGGGCTAGGCAGTGTGGCACTGGGAGCTGATTTCCCTTAGCCTCTGTCCCTGTCACAGCTCCAGGCTGCATTCATGTCTCCCTCCCCTTCCACTCTCCAGAGTGCGTAGGTGCACTGGAATGTCTATGAGGAATCTCCAGCGGGATAAGAAGGGGAACTTGCCTTGGTCAGAAGGCTTAGAAGGGCTTCCTGTGCCTCCAAGCATGACAGGAGACTGGACCAGCACAGTACACTGTGCCCTGGACTAGAGAGGGAGGGGATGGCTCTGGTCAAGCCCACCCTACCTCCACTGGCACCCAGCAGCACTAACGCAAACTTTGCCCCAGCTGCCCAAGCTGCCTTCCCTGGCGCCCTGGCCTGTCACAGCAGTGTCTGGCAGGAGGAGGGCACTACCAGGAAAGCAGTTCATTATTCTGTGCATTAGGTTTGCATTAGGCAGCCCAAGAATTGTGGGTTGTGGAGAGGGGCCTCTCCTTTAGATAGGCTTGTCAAGGGCACAGCTCTGGGTCCATCACTTGCAGCCTCCTTTCCACTTCACCCACTCCCTATCCTATGCTTCCCTACTCTCTTCATCCTTACTTCTCCCCTTGCCCGTTGTACCCACCATCCTTTCTTCCACCCTTGGGGCCCCAAATATTCTTCCCTAAAAGGGGACTTTCCCTACCTAGTTCTCAGTCTAGGCTTCAGACCTAGACTGAGTCGTCTCCTCCCCTAAAGAGACAGTGACACCTTCCTGAGGTATGGTCACTCATGGTGTGTTCTGAGCTTTCATGGAATAGAGGGGACCACTGCCTACTCTCACAGCCCATCTCCTCTCTCCTTGACCTCAGGCTGCCAGTTCAGTCTGGATCACCACAGAGTGGACATGCCTTCCATTCAGGAGACTGTATAGGACTATGAAGGCTGTAGCACTCAGAGGTCAGCAGGGGCTGATTCCTCCCTTCAGACACCTTTGTTCTCCAGTCTTTGTCCCTGGACCCCATCCTTCCAGCCAGCCCATCAGCCCAGTGCCTTACTGCTTTGCCTGACTGCCCACTTCTCCCTCTCATTCCCTTTCATGGTCTTTTGCCCACTCAAGTGCCAAAGCCTGGCATGGGACAGGGGTGGGGGACCTCTGCCCACCCAGCCCAGCCCTGCCTCACATTGCTCCCTTTCCTGCCCATGCCCCCTCACTTGCCCCATGTCCTGCCCCTCTAACAATCTCTCCTCTCTTGGTCTGGCCCCTCACCTCTTCTGCCTCCTCCCCATATCCTCATCCCTCTGTTCTTGACCCTTCAATCCCTGGAAGTCAGGCTTTATCTCTCGGCACACGTTATCCTCCCCTCCCCTCCCTCATCCTCTCCCATCTCTCTCCCCCTCCAACCTCCACTCCTTCGCCTGCTCACTCACCCTCTCCCTCCCCCTCTCCCGCTGCCCCCCTCTCTCTCCCCCACCTCTTTGTTTCAGCTGAGAACCGGCTCCTCGGGACAGTTCCCACACTGCAGTGCCTCTGGTGAGGAGACAGCGCCACTGAGGTGAGCCAGGGGACCCGGGACTGCCAGGCTTGGGCGGCCGGAGCTCTGGGGGGCGAGCAGGTGAGGATAGTGGGCAGTCTGGCAGAGACGCTTCTCTGCTCAGGGCAGTGAAAGCTACAGAAAGAGTGCCAGCTGCAGACGCCCCAGTGGTCAGCAGGAGCGGAGGGCAGAGGGGTAGCCAGTTGGTCTGGGTGGGGAAATGGGGGAAGGTGGGCAAAGCTGGTCGGGAGCTGGCAGGCTCTGTCCCTGCCCCGGTGCCTGGTTCCTGTGGGTGGCCCTGGGCAAAGGGAGACCCACAGGGGGACCTGACTGGGTGGGCGGGGGGCTCGGCTGTCTGAACAGCCACTTCTGAAGGTTTGAGTGTATACCATCCTGGAGTCCTGTCTGGGCTGTGGCACTGTCAGTGGGGCTGTGACCCCTACAAATGCCTGTTCCTAGTTGGGGTTTTGGTTGCTGGACAGGGATGTGCTAGGCTGCCCCTACTGCCCAGGTGGGGGGCGGGGTAGGCAGAAGAGAGATCTGCCCCTGCCACAGGCTGGCTGCTTTCACAACAAACTACTGACTTCCAGACCCACAGAGCCAAATGGGAGGGGGAAGGACACTTCTCCCTCCCCTAGGGGTCTCTCACCAGCCCACCTAAACAGAGTCCCTAGGACAGCTTTACCCGGAGCTGCAAGCAGTAAGGATTCAGGGCAGAGCCCAGATGTTCCTGTGGTCAGCTTCCTGGGGAAAACTGAGATGGACAGGTTGGAATGGTAGTGGTAGGTGGAGACAGAGCCCTGGCTTTTGAGTGAGGCTACTAGTGTGATTATGGGAGATGACACGGGGCTGTGAGGAAACCCTGGGACCCTGCAGCTGGGGCAGGTAGATGGGAGTTAATGGAAGCGGCAGAAACGAGTGTCAGGAGCCCCGCCCCCTTCTCAGCTGAAGCTGGGGATGGAGCAGCAGGGCTGGGTGAGGACGGAGTGTTCTGCTCACCATTCCCCAGAGAGGTGAACAGGGTGGCTGTACTGACTGCCAGAGAGCCATGGGTGTGAGGAGATCAGGAGAGAACTTTCTAGTGGGGTACATATTGGGGGGCCAGCCCCTGGTTATCTGGTCAGGACAGAGCTAAGTCCTACAGCTCCCTGAACCCTCAGAGAACCAGCAGTGTCAAGATCATGGTGGGCAGTGATCCCATGAGGTAGGGATTTGTCTTCCTAGGACTGAGCATATAGGGTACTTGTTTCTGGGACCCAACTCTCTCTCACCCTCTTCCCTGAGCCCCCTCATGTGAGCAGGCAGAAACCTCTCCCAGATGAAGGTGGAATCAGGTGTGAGCATTCAATCTCAAGGGCTGAGGTGGTCCATTCAGCCTCTAGAGGTCCAAGGGGAAGCCTGAGCCAAGGGAAGTGGAAGAGCAAAACCTCAGGACTGGCCCTAGTGGTTACCCAGGGATGAGGCTGACCCTCAGACATCCCTATCTCAGGGAGAAAAGCCATCCCTCCCAGGCTGAGCACAGCTCACTACAGCCAGTTGGCCCTACCTCTGACATAGTAGCCTAAGTAAGCTCCTGGCTTCCCCACCACTCAGGGTATGTCAGTGTTCCCCCGCCCCTACACAACCTGATTTTCCCTAGCATACTCTGAATCCCGTCACCCCCACTATGAATTCTTGGACTGGGGTCAAGCCAGTTCTCCCCATGCCAATCTGGGCCTCATCATGTCCCTCACAAGTGACCCAGATCCAGAGGGAACAGATATGAGGGGGTTTCTCTTCCAGGCTGGGTCAACTTACTTTAGTCCAGATGGCTGTCCTCCCCCCAACCCCCGCCCCATTGGCTCTGAGACCTCCCAGGGTACTGTGTACTCCAGTAGCCATTAAAGATTCGAATACCACCCTCAAATACCACCCCTACTACTGCTCTCTTCTGTACCATAGGGCAGTAATTACTTGGTCTGCCTCAGTCATGAGCACCAGGCCTCCCTGGCTCTAACCCTGGCCCTGACTAGATGGAGGCTTCCCTGAGCTGAGAGCTCCCTGAGCTTCTCCTTGGAAGAGGTCAGTACCCCTTCCTTCTTTCCATCCCTCCTCCCTGAGTCCCCACTTGCACAGAACTTTCTCACCCAGATCCATCTCTGCTGACACCTCCCCAGAGAGCTGAGCAGGACAAAGATGTTGTCCCCATTAGACAGAGGAGAAAAGTAAGGCCTAGAAAAAGGAAGATGGCAAGGCCAGGATAAGGACCTAGGACCCAATTTCCACTCCAGTGCTCCTTCCATGTCTTTTAACTCCCACCTTGGTGAGCATCTAGATGAGGGTAGGGGACTTATGCTCACCAAAGTGTCCACCAGCTGCCCAACCTCTCTGCCTCCAAATCTGTAAGACCCTGATGGCATTACTGGGGGGGAAGGGGGGGAGGAGGCTGGGTTACTCAGAGGGAGGTTTGAACCAGGGCTTCCAGCCTTGCTTCTGAAGGATTGCCTGGGCTGGCTCAGGGCTGCTGAGATGAAGCTGCAGAGAGGCAGGCATAGGGGAGGTGGGACAGGTTTCTCCAGCCCTGTGATGCTTCTCTCTCCCACCTGCAACACCTCCCCCACCTCCTTGCATGGCCCATCCACCCCTTGCAGTAAGGATGGCTTCAGCATAAAAATCCTACAACAGCCTCCTGGCAACACTCCTTGTCAAAAATCCGTACGAGGCTTGTCACCACTGTCAATGTGAAGTCTGACCCCCTTGGCCAGACACACAGGCCCTTTGTCAACTGGCTCATGACAACCTTGGTGGTCTCTTGGCCCAACTTGCTTCATCATGTCCCCAACATTCTGACCATACCAAACTGTGTGTCCCTATCCTGGGGTGGAGCAGAGCACACAGCTCAGAGGCTGTCTCAGTGACTGGTTGTGGGTTCAGCTGGATACACACATGCTCACACGTCCCTATGCACATATGGAAATGTGTACAAACACTGACACATACCTTTGTGTAGAAGCCCACCACCCTACTGCATGTGGTTTCCTACCAAATGACATACAGAGGAGCTGTGAAATCTGAGCCAAGAAGGGACTGACAAATATATTTTATGGATTCATAGAGATGCCGAGTATGGTCATGTCACCATCCCTAAATCCCTGAGAGGCAGCAGTGCATCACTGGCTCTGATTGAGCCCTGGCTGGGGCCCATGGTCCCTGAGCCCCAGAGGGTAGGCAGAGGATGGTCAAGTAGATCCCAACCAGGTTCTCATTCGGGTTCTATGGAAGACTTGCTGTGTAGCCCTAGACAAGCTACCTTCCCTGTTTTCCCATTTATAAAACAAAGGGATTTGGATAGGCTGATACCTAAGGGCTGTCCCCACTGCCCAACTGCTCTCAGTTCATGCCAAGTGCTGAGACTGGAAGGGCCTGTGAAAGGAGCAGCAGTCAGATGTGCCAGGCACACAACCTCCAGCTGGGTCAGGAAAAGCTTCAGGACATAGAGATGAGTTGGGTACAAAGGCAGCAGGAGTTTGAGCCAGAAGAAACAGAAGCCAAGAGCCATGTGATAGGAGCAATTATTATGACCCATAATTGACATTTATGGAGCAAATAATAAATCCTATCGAACACTTGCCATGCAGGGTTTATCTCCTATTTTCATCTAGATTGTGACCAAATATAGTCTCTCATATCTCAGAGGTATCAAATGAGCAAATCTAATGAGTTAGGCACAATTCAGCTGTCAGCTTCCCCAACCCCACAAACTTATACAGGGCAAGAGCCAAGGTGGCACATGGTGGCACAGGAGTCTTTTGCAAGACTCCACCCTTACCTAAATTCCTCAGCAGGTATGTAAGCAGCTATGTGCACAAGCAGCAGCACATCCTCTATGCTGAGTATCTATGTATGTGTACACACAAAGATGCATCCCCCTCTTGTTATGCCAACACAAACATTTAAAAGCTCATATGCATACACATGCATGCACACACTGGGGAGATGGCAGACAGGTCCTCTGCCATAGCCACAGCAATCCTAGCATGCTCTTGCCTGGAACTTAACACCCAATGCCGATACTTGTGCTCCCAAGAGTAAGGACTGAAGCAGAGACTGGACATATTTAGAGGTTGCCAGATGAACACCAGCACACAGACACTGCCATGTGTGAACAATATCCCCTAATGCTATGACCCCATCAGCCAATGGAAACATCGTGCCAGGACAGAAGAAACTGGTGCACCTGAATCACGGAACAGTGCAAACTCTCCTCCTTGGCCCCCAGAGCACAGCTCATCTTGCTTACCTCCCTCTCAACCCCCAGCCTGCCCAGTGAGAGCCATGTCCCTAGGTCATGAACTATCTGCAAGCTGGGATGTCCAGAGACCAGGTGGGGAAGGGAGGCTGTTTCCAGGGAGAGGGCATGCCAGCCCTGGCCCAGAGCCTCTCACACCCTCAGAAAGGAGGGGATCGCTGGGGTGGCAGAGGGGCCAGCAGGAGCAGCCCCAGGCCTCGCTGTTCTCTATGGCTTTTTATTCCTATGTGATTCTATTGCTCACTCATATAGGGATTGGAGCCATGGCGCACGGCGGGGGCGGCCAGCGGAGAGTTCGAATACTGAGCAAGGGGACCCAAGAAGAGCCAGGACAGTGGCCCAGCCCTCTCTCAGCACAGGCTGCTGGCCTGGCCAAGGGAGCCCTCCTCTGTTGCTCTCCTCCCCATTGGCCTCTTCCCCACCAGGTATAACAGGGGGAAGGACAGAGGGCTGCTGGACTCCATCACTGCTCTGATCCATAATCTCAGCACTGAAGACCCCCAGGCAAGGTTAATACCAGGAATGGGACTCTGTCCCCAAAGGTGTGGCTGAGGGAACTATGGGTGTTCAGCCTGGGAAAAGGGGCTGGCACAAAGAAACAAAGTCCTATATGGCTGGGGTAGCCCCTAAATAGAGTGCAGCTCAACCGAAGAAGGGGCAGTCTATGGCTAAAGGCTGAACAAAGCAGGATGAAAGATATCCCTAGTAACTAGCACACACTGAGGAGCACATGGCAAAGGCTGGAGACCACAGCACGTATGCCAGTGGGGAGTCATAGTTGGATTAGGTAGCAAGACCATCCCAGACCCCATAGACTGCAGTCCTTAGGCCTGTCCTCTCTGGGGTCTCTGCTTGCCCACAACGAGTGTGTTTGGAGCCAGGCTCACCTCTCTCAGGTTCCTGTTTAAGTGAAACAAGTGCCAAGTGCCCTGTAGAGAGAGTGTGGGGAACGCCTATTAGGTGCTGTGGCTGCAGCCCAACCCAACTCTCCTCTTCAGCAGGTTCCTGCAAGTCTCTGCTCTGAGGGAAGATGCATCAAGACTCCATAGTGTGGTCCTTTTTATTTTCAGTCCTTCTTGCTTCACCCGCAGAAAAAAAATAGGCTCAAGAGCTTGGCAGAAGGACTGCCTGGGGGACAACTGTGAACTGTGAACTGCCTAAGGGACTTGTCCTGGTCCTCAGGTACCTGCTGCCATGGCTGAAAGTAGGAGTGGAAGACAGCCAGTCTGGTTGGGAGAATGCACATGGAACAGAGGCGCTGGGTGGGATGGATGAGGGCCAACTACATAGCCTGGGCCAATGAGAGGAGGGGTTCCTAAGGCCTGGTGAGGCTCTGGGGAACAACTATGATCTGCCCCAGGACCCTGCCCTATAGACCTCCTCTGGATACCCAAAACATAACCTGTGCTATCACCGTGGCTGCAGGAACAGGAGGTGGACATCCATGACATTGGTGCCCGTCAGCCCGGTGTATAGTAGGTGGGCTCCACCCTGGAAATGGCAGAAGAAGGTATGTGAGTCATTGTTGGCTAGGAAGGTGGCCACATCCAGGCCCTCAGTGGTGGCCTGGTTGACAAGCTCAGGCATGACCCAGGCCCCAGCTGCCTCTGTGGGCCCGTCCTTCCCATCAGTGCCACCACTCAAAAACAGCACGTCAACAGGCCCCAGTGACCGTCGTCCAAGCTCTGCTCCAACACGCAAGGCTAGTTCCTGGTTCCGGCCACCCTTGCCCGTGCCCTGCAACTGCACTGTGGGTTCGCCACCAGCCAGTAGGCAGACGGGGCCCCTAGCCCCTGCAATGGCCTCAAGAACCTCTTTCAGCTGCATGTCTGGGAGCTGGAGTTCAGCTGCCAGCTCATGGAGTCGTTCATCTTCCACAGAGGCTCCAGCCCTGGGTGGGGTGAGGTAGGCTCCAGCTACCTGGGCCAGCAGCCCATAGAAGTGAGCTATGCTTTTCACATCGCCCTGCATAGCTGTGCTCAGCACCATCGCCCGGTATCCCAGTGCCTCAGCCTGCTGCTGGGCTTCAGCCAGTGCCAATACATTGGAGCCGATGATCACATTGAGGACGTGATCACAGGTGCGTGGTCCGCGGAGATCAGAGTCAGCCTGAGCTAGCACAGTCTTCACAGAACATGGTAGGGCAGCATGAAGGCCATAGTGATTAAGGATGTGCAGGCAATCTTGCATGTTGTGGACGCTGGCCACAGTGGGGCCACTGGCAATCACCTCCACAGGATCCCCCACCACGTCTGACAGAATCAGGCTTACCACCTGGAGGGGGTTGCAAAGGCAAGGCTCAGTTACGTGTGGTCCTCGCCTCAGAGCTATAAGGACA
This sequence comes from Cynopterus sphinx, assembly GCA_030015415.1. Lineage (NCBI taxonomy): Eukaryota > Metazoa > Chordata > Mammalia > Chiroptera > Pteropodidae > Cynopterus > Cynopterus sphinx. The sequence continues at coordinate 116,150,802 of CM057381.1, forward strand.
AATTGCCCCCTGTGTATCCATACACCTTTATACCACCTGGTGTATTTTCTCATCCATTTCTAACTTCTCTCAAGTGGGATTGCAGAACACCTGGCCACATGGATTCCCCCTCATCCTCTCGGAGGCCCCTCTTATTTGGTCCTGTGAACTCCCCTGCCAATTTGCACACTGTTTTAGGCTTTCGTCTTCCTGGTACATGTGGGCCTGCATCCACCAGCCCAGGGCTAGGGCTACCTGGGGAAGAAGTGACTCATGTACCTGGGCAGGGTAGGCAGCTTGAGCCAGGCCCCCACCCTTGAGCTGGGACAGGGCCTTCCGGATGGTGTTCAGCTCCTGAATGGTTGCTCCTCGGGCTGCCAGCAGCTTGGTGAGTGTCTGCTTCTCCTCCAGTGTGATGGGTGGGATGGGGGCAGGCAGTAGGGCTGAGCCCCCACCTGCAGAGATAGTGAGGAATTCAGGCAAAGATGACAGCAAAGACACTTCCCCACCCAGGGATTACTGTGAGGTTACCGTGCCCCCGTGTGGACATGCAGTGTATATATGCACAGTCACCACATCTTAGGCATCTTAGGCATCTGCCCTACCTTGGGGCAGCCCAGCTCTCAGAAGGCATGGGAAGAACTATTCCTTAAGAACATGGAATAGGGGGTAAGATGGGGACAGGGACAGCAAAGGACCAAAGAAAGGGCTCCATGGGGGCTAGAGACTTGAGTTCTAGCCCCAGGTAATATAAATATAGATAGCAGCAACAGCAGTGACATTTTCCTTGCAAGAGCCTGAATCAGATACTCCCTGTGTGCTCTCTTATGGTTAGCCAACAAACTCAGCTGAGGGGAGGACCCCGTAGCTCAGGGGAGGCCAGACAACTGGCCCAGGGCCACCCAGGCTCCTCACTGCCTCTCCTGCTCTGTGACCCCAGAGGCTCAGTCCTGATATTTGGAACCACCCCTCTTCTGCCAACTGTCCTGAGTTAATCTGGCACCATACCTGAGATGAGCACAAGCAGCAGATCATCAGCTGTGAGACCTTCAGCCAGCTGCCGGATGGCCAGTGCAGCCCGCAGAGCATCATGATCTGGCAGGTTATCCTCTGCACCCTCAAATACCTGGACACGGCTATGGGGCTTCAACAGCATCTCCCTGAGGATGAAAAGAACAGACAGCAAGAGATAGGGTGGACCCCTTTCCTCCCACCTAATTTCCCAGCTACAAAGGTGAGAGAAGCATAAACAAGGATGCCTGGTCACACCCATCCTGGAGCCAGGCCAGACGCAGGAGAAAAAAAGCTGGCGAGGAAGGGAGGCCCTGATCCAGCCTAAGTCTGGGCCCAGGTTCCCCTCAAGATGAATAGTAGAGAGCAGCCCCCCACCCCACCAATGCTACTTACTGCTTGCCAGTGCACTCCATGGCAGCACGGATCCCCTTGGGAACGCTGATTACACCCTGCACAAGATGCTGGCCCAGTAGCTCCTCAGCTGCAGCTGCCATGCCCAGCACAGCTTTGCCGAAGCCCACCAGGTAAAGGTTTTGCTGCAGCTGAAAACTCCGGTCCCGTACCTTCAGCTGCCCATTGCTGGGGTCCAAAGACAGCGCTCGGTGTATCATGGGGCCTGGCAGCACAGCACCCACAGTGCTCTCAAATAGCTTGTGAGCCTGCTCTGCCAGGGCCATGCCACTGGCCAGCCGTGCCCCTGGGCTCCCCAAGAGGAGTGGGCGCAATAGGGCTCTGGCTGAACGAGGCAGGACCTGCAGGGCTGAAGCCATGCCCCACTGGTTTCAGCCTTACCTGGCACCCATGGTTGCCTAGGAGGAAGAGAGCACTAGTGAAGTTGTTGCAAGAGTAGAGACAGGAGGCTTCCCACAGTCACTCCTGAGCGCTCAGGACCAGTGGACTTCACAGCTGCTGTTATAAGAATGGGCCATCTGCCAGTCCCAGGAGACTTCTTGAGGCCCACAGCAGCCTGATCTCACTCCACTTCTCGCAGTCCAGGCCTGCCACCAAGCCATGTCCTTCTCTTGTGCAGGGCACACGCCAGCCCTCTGGATGCTCTGCCCCAAGTCCAAAGGTCTTGGTAGCTGAGCCCTCCTCATAGGTCACTCCCTTTGGCTGAGACTTAATCATTTACAGAGGGAGCAATTCCTATCAGTTGACTCTTGCCCCGCCCCTTCTCCACCCCCAAGCACTTCTGAGCCTTCACCCAGGGGCACCGCCCCCTTCTGGCATTTCTTTCTTGCCTCTTCATCATTTCTGTTGCCATAAGGCTGCTGACTGTCCCACCAACTGGGCCAAACCCGCTGACCTCCAGCCTGCTCTATTTCATTAGTTTATGGGTCTGGGCTGGGGAGCCTGGGAAGGATAGATCTGTGTGGGGAAGCTGCAGGCTAGCCAGGGCACTGACAGACAGACTCAGAGCACAACCTTAAGATACACAGCCTGAGGAATCCAAGCACTCAGGGCCAGTCCAACAAGAGGCTCAAGTTCAAATCAGAAGTGGCGGCAAAGTCTGGCTCATGGTGGAACTTTAGAAAAGTCCCTAGACACCACAAGAGGCCATGTACCATGGGACCCAATCTGCAAGACAGAAAGATACCCTTCAACCTACATGGCTGGCCAGCCCAATCTCTGCCAAGAACATGCCTTTGGCTCCAACATAACAAGTCTTGGGTCACACCACCCATAGGAGTGAGAGCCTAGTGGATGGAGCAAGCAAAGGCCAGGCTCCCACAGCTGAGCCCAAATAATCATTTTTCCCTCTAGGCAGGGTAAAGGCTAACGAAGTCTTGGGGTGAAGGTCAGGAGGCTGTATAGGAATTTAAGGACAAATGAGCCCCAAAGAGTCATCTCTAAAATGGCATTTACTTCAATAAATGCCCATAAAAAATGCTGCCAGTTGACTGCAGCAGCAAATGTGGACACAGCAGGAAAAAGAGGCTGGAAATCAGCCTCCAACTTTACCACAGGTTTTAAGTGGCTGGGAGAGCTCCATTTCTCTGACTAGGCTTCATCTGCAAAATGAGAGGTGGAATGAGATTAAGACCAATGTTATTCCCTTGACATCCTTGGGCTCTCTGAAGCTGTCCACTGCTAACACAGAAAACCTGGACCCAAACACCAATTTATCCCTCAAAAAATCTGGCAATTTCTAGCTTTGGCCACTTAGCCTGCTGGTTTTCCTATTTCCCATAAGAGACCAACACTGATCGACCCCAATTATGAAAGGGAACACAGGGCACTGCAATGGGAACTTTGAAAACGAGCCCAGCTTTTGCCAGAACGCATTTCCTGGGACTGGTCCCCATTAGGCTTGGAGCTAAAAGTATCTTAACATCTAGAAATAGCTGATTTGGACAGCCTGGATGAACTTTGTACTTATTTCCCAGATGGACACTGGCCTAGAGGATCCAGCCTTCCTCCTGGATGCCAGAGCCCAGGGCAGGAGGGTGCTCAAGGGTAAGGTTGACAGAGAAAATACAGGACATCCAGTTAAATTTGAATTTCAGAAAAACAAGAACTTTTTTTTTTTTTGCTTAAACCACCTTTTTTTAAGTACAGTTGGCATATTAGTTTCAGGGGTACAAAACAGTGGTTAAGGATTGTTTTGCTATAAGCATGTCCCATAGCATATTTGGGACACAGCTACATTAAAATATTACTTAGTGTTTAGCTGAATCGGAAACTTAACCGGACGTCCGGTACTGTTCTGGGCTAAAGCCGGCCATTTTAACCAGGATGCCGTCTCTCTCAAGCTCCCAGGCGCTCGGGCGTGCAGCCCGGAGTCCGAGACCTGCGCGGACTCCTCCCAGCCGCCAAGCGGGGCTAGAGCCACTTCCGGCCCTCGCCGCTCGCCCAGCCCCGGAAGTGACGTCACCTCCGGCCAGCGCCTCAGGCCTTGGAGAGTGAAATGGCTGCCGTGTAATGCCCAGTGGTGACCCGAGACGTAACGGCCCATTGCCACGTGGACCGACTGCGGTCCCGCCCGAAGACTGCTTCGATAGGCCTGCGCGGCGCCGACTCACCGTCCCGCAGCTCCCTGCCGCGGCCATCGGCGGGACACCGGAAGTGCTAGCTGGTGGGCGGGGCGGATCCGGAAGTGCTAGCTGGTGGGCGGGGCGGATCCGGAAGTGCGCGGCGGGTGGGCGGGGTGCGTCGCCGGCTGAGAATTGCGGGGGGGAGGGGCCCAGGGGTAACTGGAGGGAAACCTGGGCTCGGCCCTGCCCGACCGCCGAGGACGCGGCATAGAGTCGCTTTGCCCCTCGGGTTCTCAGTCTCTGCAGTAGGAGTGGTAATTCCCACTTCCCTGATCGTGTGACCGGCCCCCGTTTTTATCCTTTCCGGTCCAGTCCGTCAGCAGACACATTCCAAGCCTCTGTTAGGTCAGACGCTGGATTGCTCCAACCGGCGGGGAGCCACGAGTTCGCCCGCAACCCGCCCGTTCTGGGGCCAGAGTAAGCCGCTCTCGCCGGTCCCCATCGCTGCAGCCCCACCGTCACTCTCCGGCATTCCCTTCCACTCCCCCGTGGCAGCCAGACAGCAGCTCTGACTCAGCAAGAGTCCAGTCCTGTGGTTCCCGAACGCAAGCTGCGTGTTCAAGTGACCCTTGGCCTCCCTCACTGTCCAGGCTCTCACCCTGTGGCCACGGTGAGGCGGGCTTGATGCCTTTACGCGTTGGAAAGACAAGTCCTGACCAGACTCCAAAGACACAGCAGAGCACACTGCTTTTACTTCTGTTTTCTTGGAGAGGTCGGGGAGGGAGTTAACACCACAAACCACAGAGCAGACTTGCTAAAAATCTTAAAACAGAGTTCATGCAACATACAAATGGTGTAGTACTGAATTGTACACTTGAAGCCTATATAATTCTATTAACCAATGTCACCCCAACATATTAAAAAAAACAAAAAAACATTTCTCACGCCGGTGTCATTTACCATCTGCCATATCTTTCCACAGCTCTGCAAACCATATTCTGCTCTTGTCACAAACCTCTCCTTCCTCTTTCTAGCTGTCTCCCTGGATTATTCTTTCCCTTTATAATAGAGGATCTTTTATTCCCTAACAGCAACTCCCAAATGCTTCTCCACCCCATCGTCCAAACAAAGACACCTTCAGGAGTATCTGCTCTCTTTAGATGTGGGGAGATTGTATACTTAAAATTTCAGTTTTTACTTGCATACCGTAAGCTGTTTGCATCCATCCATGCATTTATTTATTAATTCCTCCATCATTCAACAGACATTTCCTGAGTACCTATGTAGGCCAAATGCTGTAGCTGCTGTGATGAGTAAGAAGTGTTTCTTCAGGGTGGAAAACTTATTCTGCTTTTGTAATTACCTTTCCTATACTGCTAAAAGGAGTGTAAATTTGAGCACCTCATTATTTAGTTTCAGAGACTCATAAACAGACACCACTTACTGTGACAGTGCTATTCTGTCAGATTATAAGCAGGAAACTAATGGTACCCAATGTTTTAAAGTCCCCGTCCCACCCCACAGCAACTCACAAGATGCATTTAACAACAGGAAGGTTTGGATGCCTACTGGACTGTGAGCTTCTAGAAGGTGGTAACTTGGTCTAATTCACATTTGTATTTGTACTGCCTCATGTAAGACCATGCACAAATAGAAACTGGCATTTCTTCATCTTTTTAAAATGAATTAAGAAAACAATGAAGTGCTCTGCTACAAAGTACTGCAGGCCTTAGGTGAAAAGAATGTCGCAAAAGGAAAAGAGATGGTGGCAAGTGAAGTAGAGGCTACAGGAAGTGGTGGAATTTAGAGCTAAGGAAACAATTGGGCTCCTCAGAATGCTTACACATACCTGGATAGTGGGCACAAGTATGTCTACAGTCTTTTTCAGTGCACTTTGGCAATAAACATCAGTGTTAAAATGTGACATGCAATTTCATTACTAGGAAATAGTTGGATATGTAGACAACATATCCAAACTTCTGCCAAAGTGGTATATTTTGGGTGGCATACTTTGATTTCCTTCAATGGATAGAAAGAGATATTCGTCTCAGAGATTTTCTGAGTATAAGCAATCTATCCATTGAGAATTTATACAAATAAGTTTATAGTACTTATAAACACATTAAACATAATATTCTAATATAATTAAGGCTACATACATTTTTTTGAGATGCTACTTTATGACTAAAGGAAACTGTTGAAAGGCCATTTAAGTAGAATATAAGCTTTCCCCTCCAAGCAAGATGAAGCAAAGTAGGGAATGAGGTATGTTACTCATACTCTACTGGAGGAGGGTTTACTGAATTTCTTCATTCAAGTTAAGCTTTAATTTAAAAGTTTTCTTTTAGAGCAAAGAAGGAGGTGGCTCCTGGGCAATGTTGGGTAGTGACACCCATCTTCATTCATGTTGGGTAGGTGCCAAATCTCAGGAATTATCATGGATAAAGTACTTGCCCCTGTAACTGAAATTTAACTTTCCACCCCAACTCCTGCTGCCAGCTCAAGGGGATCATTGGAGTAGTGAATGGTACTCAGTCTTGTGCTTTCTGACCTGTAACTTTGCTGTAAAACCCTGCTCCATGAGAAAGCTAATCAGGGATGATGTGCAGCCATTTAAGTTTCCAGATGCCTGAGGAGTTTTGAGGTGTTAGTTTATGTTGTTACCACAGCAGAGCCAGTAGTCACACTCCTAAAGCACTGGCTCCTCTATCAGCTTCCTCCTTGTAGTCCTCCAACCTCCAACTCACAGTGCCCTTTACCACCCAAGTCCATGTCTCTCCCCTTCCTGCACTTCCTCGCCCCCTTGTGGGTGAGTGTGGTCATTCAACGCGTTCTGGCCAATGAGTTGTGAGTGGAACTGATGTGGATCACTTCTAGCATTAAATTGCCAAAGTGAGACCTTCTGAGCATTCTTTCCCTTGGACCTGGCAACTGACAACATTCATGATATGCCTTTTCTGCCAACCTGAGACTCAGAGTGACTCCAATGGGAAGAGCCATCTTGCCTGCCAACCCACAATGGACACATACTGAGAGAAGAAAATAAACCTTTGATGTTTATAAACCACTAAAAGGTGGAGATTTGTGTTATTGTGCCATAACTTAGTCTATCCTGGCTGATATGCTTACTTTATCCTATTGAAAATTAGTTTTAGAAATAAAAACCTGCATTTTGGTACTGTAGGGAGGAGGCAAGAGAATTAAAAATGTTAATCGAGGCACGATCAAAGACTGCAATATGCTGATCAGCCCTGCCGCAGGCCCAGGAGGACACCTTCAGAACAAAGCAAGATTTCTGCTGGGTTACTAACAACTCAGTCTTCACATCTGTGAAGGAGAAACAGGAACCAAGAGTCATTCCATATGGCTATAACCATGGGGAACCTGTGTATTAAAGGCAAGAACAGCCAGGCGGCCTTTCACTCTGCATATTCTTACCTTTTCAGCTACATACTCTTCCCTTTCCTCACTGTATGTCCATATCAAAGGAAATGGGAACTAAAAAAATGACATATAAATGGAATTCCCTGAACACTCAGTGTCCCTCTCAGTGCCTTTACTCTGTCTCTCACTCTCTCCTCTCTGCCTGAGATGAGACCACACTCTGTGGAGTGTTATCCCTTTTCTAATAAACTTTCCTTTTTACTTCAGCTTTGGTGTGTGTGTTGAATTCTTTCTATACTCTCTGCCAAAGGACCCCTTTTTTTAAAGTACAGGGCTTGGTCTCCCAGTCACTTGGGGAAGTTTGCCCTATCCAGCATCATTAGAAGCCAGATCTTCTCATACTGATGGCAGATCATCCAGAAAATATTGGTTCTCATTGGCATTCATCTTGCCAGATGTACCAACATGTTTCAGGTCACCAACCGTCTATACTTGCACACTCTTTCATATGGTATATAGCAATATTAAAGAGATTAAAAATATTTTTCTGTGTATTCACCAACTCAGGTGAATCTTGTGCACTAATTAACACAATGGAACAAGAGCACAAAGCAGAAAGCAGCTTCCACACTGAGAAATTCTTTGTAACGGTCTTGGGGTTCTGTGGCAGGGCAGATTTTTATTCCATCAGTTCATTTGGCTTCTACAACCTACCCCTTTTATTGTACTTTAATTGTGACTGGACAGAGATAGATGATCACAAGAATTAAGGACGAATAGGAAATGTAAGATTGATTTAGAAAAAAAAAATAAAAATAGTGAATATGAATGTTTTCAGTCTTTTCTCCAATGAAATGAACTCAGTTTGGTTACTTCAGCTCTGAAAAGTAATGTGAATTATTATAGTGCACTGACAGAGAAACTATAAAAACTTCTGCCACCTTAAAATCCACTATGACAATCAAGCACTGGTTTTTAATGTATTCAAAATCTGAGATAAGTCAGAGGGTATCAGTCATCGTCTCCAAACTGGAGGCAGCTGTCTTCTCAGGGCAATTCTCCTGGTTTTTGGCCTCCCTCTGCTTGTCCTTGACATCTTGGACCTAGGGGGTCAGCCCCGTCTTCCTAAGCATTCAACCCCTAATGACTCACAAGACTTTGCACAGAGGAATGGAAGTGCTCTGCAATGAGCTTTCAGGAGTTCCTTCTTCCACACCCTCCTTAGGCTCTGCACTGCTGGACACTGACTGACTGCTCCAGGGCAGGCCCAAGGTGGGGTGCTCTGGGAGACCCAGAGTTCTAGGGCTAAAATGATGTGAAGCATTGCTCAGTGGCAAGGTGAAGAAGTGCTGGAAGTAGGGTAGAATGGAGCTGTTTTAAGGAAGGACCATAAAACCCTTTAAGGCTACTTTTCATGGAAGAAACGGTAGGGGAGAGTACAAACAGTTCTGCTGTGACTGGTGAGTAACTGATAGGAAGAGGCTGCTAAAGCATTGTACACCAGATTGTCAGAAAGGGTTGAAACAGTTTTGTACTTTCAGAGACAAGAGGCCCTGGGGCTCTAGGCAATTCTTGGCTCTGGGCATCTAGGCTTATCTGGACGGGTCACATCCCTTTCTCCCAGAACAAGAAAGCATTGTTTACTACAATGGACTTTGTTAAATATGAACAATTACCTATGCTTTGCTCTTAAAGCTGGATTGGAGAGTGTCAGTTCAGAAGCAGAGTATAAATCCAGACTCTAGGGCTTAATGGGTGTGTGACCTTGAGTAAGTTAACCTCACAGAATCCCAGAGTCTTCATCATTAAAATGGGATAAGAACATTAAATAATGTGTTTAAAGTGCATGTAGAAGGCCTCAAAGTTGTGGCTGTACTGTTACTGACCTGGGCTACATTCATGGGTGTGTGACCTGTACAGTCACACAGGGAACAACAATCAGAAGGATCCCACACTTGGTTTAATATTCTGCTGTTGCCATCTTGCAGTTTTTAAGTTTTTCAAGGAAGAACCCATATTTTTTTGTATCAGGCCCTGCAAATTATGTAGTCAGTCCTACTACCAGGGGAAGATGCCTCCCTTACATCTAGGCTCCATGCATCCTGTAGTCTCAGGACCTCTGAAGAATTCTAGTCAGCAGCCACACGTTAGGAGTGCTAGTGCTACATACTGGGTGAAGTGGATGTGGCTCTGTATTTCCAAGGCAGTACTGAGTCTGTAAGGAGAAAGTCTGAGCTCCCCTGCTATGACAGGCATGTCCTGGCCGCTTATCCCAGGAGAGCACTTTAAGCAAGAGGCCTAGAACCCTAGGATTGGCTCACTCAGTAGCTGAAGGCCACAATTTGAGTCTTCCAGAGGTTGATTCATTTGGGAAACTGAGCATAGCATGTAATCCATCAGTGGCATAAACTATATGAATTATATTAAATCAACCACAGATTCCTTGCAAAAAAAAACAACACCAAAATATTCTAAGTTTTTAAAATGCTTTTAAGCATATATTTTAATCATCAAAAGGGAAAAAGAAGAAGAAGGAGGAGGAGGAGGAGGAGGAGGAGGAGGAGGAGGAGAAGGAAGAAGAAGAAGAAGAAGAAGAAGAAGAAGAAGAAGAAGAAGAAGAAGAAGAAGAAGAAGAAAGAAGAAGAAAAAGAAGAAAGAAGAAAGAAGAAGAAGAAACCAGCTAAAGCTGCCTTTAACTCCAGGAAGAGGTTCATGATTTCCATTTGATGTAAAATGTTACCTCTGCTCATGGCCATCATAAAACATTTATTTCCTCTTGGTGAAATGAAGCATTCATTTAGCAAATCAAGCAGTTTGTCAGGTAAAAGTGGTTATATGTGAACTATGTGTGGCAGTTGAAAGTTGAAACGTGCTACTCAAAAATTACTATGGGTTGCAATTGGGTTCCAACATTCTGCTTTTCTTCTTTGGCAATTAAGCTAACACACACACACACACACACACACACACACACACACACACACTCACTCACTTCTCAGAGAGTCATGTGACTCTAGTTATTGTGAAGATGTGTATATAAGTTGAGGAGTAACAGAATAAGCCGCCTCAAAATGTGCCACCTGAGCATGTGGATTGTTTTAAGCTGAAGGCAATTAAGATCCAACAGACTCAGGAAAAGCTTTTTACCTCTCCCTTATCTGCCTAAAAGAATTTAGATAGGGGGCCTGTTCAAGGAAGAGAGCCACTACCAAAGCTAGCCTTGTATATCAGGATGACTTATCAGTGTGGCATGGCAAACATTTGCTTACTAAATGTTTTGCTTTTCTCATCTTGTGAACTGTATTCTTATCCTCTGAAACCCAGACCACTACCCTCTTCTCCTTACTCAGGATGGTACAAAAGCCTCAATGGCCTGACTGCCTCACAGTCTGTCTTTGTGAGGCTCCTGTGTATACATATATAATTAAATTTGTTCTTTTTCCTGTTAATCTGACTATGTCAATTTAATTATTAGACCAGCCTACTAATCTAGAAGGGAATTTTTTTCCCTACCAAACTAACTTAATCAAGCTCCAGAGACGCCCCATTGGGTACTCTAACTCAGAATTTATCTCAAAGAATTGTAACTTCTAAGGAGCCATCAGTTTTGGAAAGAAGATATATTGCTTAGGGTAGGTTCCATTTTAAACTGTGTGGCATGAAATATAAAAATTTTATAAATGGCCCAGTCCTAACCATATTGTGGTAATCATTTCACAATATATAAGTATATCAACTCATCGCATTGTATACTGTCAAACAAAAACCTTTGCAACTAAAGCTTTTCTGAAAGAAAAGGTTTATTGAGCCATGTGCTAGCCAGAAAAATGACCAAGTCCTGGTACATACAGTCTAAACCTGCAGTCCTCAACCTTTTTGGTGCCAGGGACTGGTGCTCCTATGAAAATCTAATGTCTGATGATCTGAGGTGGAGATGAGGTGGTGATGCTAATGCTTGTGAATGGCTGCAAGTACAGATGAAGCTTCGCTTGCTCGCCTGCTGCTCACTTGCTGTGCAGTCTGGTTCCGAACAGGCCACGGACCAGTACCAGTTCATGGCCTGAGAATTGGGGACCCCTGGTCTAAACCACCAGCAGCGGGGCTAGATGAAAAAGGCAAACCTGTCTGTTGTACTGAGGTTGACAGAGTTTGGAGAAGAAAAATGAAAATTATTTTAAAAGAATTTACATTGACTACAAAGTGGGGCTGTTTCTGAGATGGTACATAGTCGGTAAGGAAGAAGTGTTTGCTCTTTATAATTGGTTGTGGGCAAGAGTCCAGAAAGTTGATGCATAAGCAGGATGCAGTGGCATCAGGTAGTCAGTTACTCTCTAGATAATCCTGTAAATAGCCACCTGGAAGTTAATTCAAAATTTCAACATATTTTCAGGAATGTAAGCAGTCTTGTTGGCTTTCAGCCCACAGCTGTTAACTGATTAACTTCCCTTGTCTCTTCCTTTCACCCTCTGGCCTGCTGTAATTTAATTTAGGAAATTTCAGAATTTTCTCCCTTTTAACACCTTATACAATGTTACATGTCAATTATATCTCAATAAAGCTGGAAAAACAAATAAACAAATAACCCTATCCAACTAGTTTAAACAATAAGGAAAATTTTTTATTTGACATAACAAATGATCTTAGGTTAAGATGGCTATAGGATTGGTGCATAGATCACAAGGACCCTGTGTTAATTTCCTAGGGTTGCCATAACAAAGTCACACAAATTGAGTGGCTTAAAACAATAGGACTTCATTGTCTCACAGTATGGGGGCCAATAGTCCAAAATCAAGTTGTCAGCAGAGCCGTGCTCCCTCTGAAATCTGTAGGAGACTCCAATCTCTGCCTCCAGCATCACATGACAGTCTTCCTTTAGTGTTTCTCTCTTCTTATGAGGACACAAGTCATATCGGAGTTAGGGCCCACCATACTCCAGTATGACCTTAACTTAACTATTTACATCTGCAACAATCCTATTTCTAAATATGGTCACATTCTGGGATATTGAAGGTGAAGACTTCAATATGGTGGTGTTTTCTCTTTTGGTGGGGGGCGTCGGGGGGCGTGGCATCGGGGGCGGGGGCGGTCCCAGTTTAACTTGAAACAGACCCTTTACATTTTTCTGCTCTTCAATTCTCAACCTTCTGGCTTGCACTTAAGCTGCTCTCCTCAGGGTCAAACCAGACTACAGTAGTCCCAGGCATCACATCCAACACAGTAGTGTCCATCAGAGGGATCATCACTTCCTTCTATCTCTTTTAGATGCAAAGAGACTTTTCCTAGACCTCCTCCCCCAGCAGACATCTTCTCATTTCTCATTACAAATATTTTATCACAAAGACATGCCTAATCCCATCACTGGTAAGGGAAATAAGACCATTCATCATAATTGGCTTAGACCATTGGTTCTTAAATTTGACATGCATCACCTGGAGGACTTGTCAAAACACAGATTGCTGGGCTCTGGTTCTAGTGTGAGATTTGAGAATTTGTATTTTTGACAAGTTCCCAGGGGAGGCTGATGCTGTTAGTCTGAGAATATACTTTGAGAACCAGTGGTTTAAACTAATCAAGATTTATCTCAGAGGACTGGGCTCAACTCTTAGGCAATGCATTATCACTTAGAGGAGAGAGGATATGTCAACAAAATCAGGGTTCCAACAGAAAGGAGCAAGGGCAGAAAACTTTTAGGTAGGTAACCACAGTGTCTGTGGAAGAGAAAAGCCAGGAGGAGATTAGAAGGAATGTGTTCAGACAGGCAAGAAAAATGTCAGAATGGAATGATATCAAGGGAACCATGAGGAAGAGTTTCAGGGAGAGAGTCGTCAACACTCTTAATGTGACAAATACAGCCAGGAAGATAAGCACTGAAAAGTAACCACTGGATTGGAAAACAATGTTAACCTAAAAATAAAAGGCCAAAGTGAGAGACAATAAGCATTTATTTACCTGAAATTTAAAAAGAATAGCTGTTCAGGAAGCACTGATTCAGGCAGAAACGCAGTGTTCTGATTAGGAGACAAAGGCAAGGGGTGTTTGTGAGAAAGAGGAGAACATTTTTATCAATGGAAGGCATTTTTATTCATGCAGATAAGTTAACATAGTGATACGAATTCTAAACAATGTTTTAATTTTTAGTCTGATAGTTGTTGGTTTGGTGGTTATAATATCTGCTTTCCTGATATCTTTGTAAATAATTCTTTAGGACATAATGTTGCTTGAGGCCCAGTCCGAAAGTTATTTTGTCCTATTTTAATATTCTAAAGGTTTGAGGCATAAGACATGCAAGTTAGTTCCTCTGGGATGGCAGCTCTGACACCATTTTAAAGTGACTCCATTTATATTATTATAAAATATTTTTCCCGTTTTGATTAAGATTTTTTTCTTGAAAGCATTGATGACTAACAATTGGAGAGAGAAACAGTGATGAGCTATTAGAAGCATCACTGGTCCTTTATTGTCAGGATGGCTCATTTTCGATATGTTATGCCACTGTTGGTCCCTTGTTGCAAGGAAGGCTCATTCCGAGTATATCACAGTCGATGCAGGCAGAAAAGTGTTTCTCATTTTTTTTTCCTCTAGGAGCCTCAGGCTTTACCATTATGTTTCTTTAAGAGCAAAAATATTCTGTAGTTTCTTGAGTTTTCTTACATGAAGTCTCATAGGCCTCAGTGATCATCACAAAACACTGAACAACCATTATTTGAATGGTGTTTTTATAACATCAAACTATGTGAAACAAAGGTTTATAACAGCAAAAAGTTCTATAATAAACAAATATTAAGTCCAATATGAAGAATAGATCTGAATCAAGAGGCAATGTCTGAGAGCAGTTAAGTGAAGATATTAAAGAACCTTGATGTGTTAGGGGGCATTGTATTTAATTACTTGATTGTTTCTGGATTTTAGTCCATCTTTATTAGAGGTGTTTTATTCAAGTACAACAGGAGGTATTAACAATAGAACAAACCCCATCTTTTTCAGCTAGGATATGGTTGAGAACAATTCTATTGTCTAATGTAACTCATGCAAGGGAATGAAAAGATTTTTCTTTGGTTGGCTATTGCTGTAGTGGTCTTTGCAACACTTGCCCAAGGAAAAAAGTATTATTTTAAAATCTGATACTTTTACTGGTGTTGACATCACCAGGCATTAAACATCCTTGACTATGTATACAACTACTTGCATGTTTTAACCCATGGAATAGGTTTAAAATTGATGTCCAATGTTGAGTTACATTTCCAGTCAGAAATAAAGGGGAAAAGGCAATGATAACTATTATAGTGAGCTACTGGTCTCTCATATTTTTTGTGAGATAGAAAGGAACTGAAGTAAGAAAAGAAGGAGAAATAAAGGTATAGGTTATATAGGCCTGGTCCAGAATCTTGGGTTAGTTGTCTATAACAGATATCATCTGCTTTATTACTTAGTAATTTAAAATTTTAAACCCTCTGTTGAACAGTCCAACAAGAGCTTTCTTTAAACTGGGAAACATGAACACAAGAGTCAACATCTTTAAATTTGGCCATACATGGTTTAGTAAAGAATACCTGAAAATTTGGAGAGATCAGGTAGGAAAGAAAAGATGTTTTAATTTTGTTCATAAAGGTATAATTTACCAAATTGCTGTAGATCAGAGGTAACTTAGGAGAAAAATATTCTTATGAATAGAAAACAAAGATCAAAACTCAGTAATATTTCATATAAAGGGCATAAAAATCATAATCATCTTTATCAATTCATTTAGTCTCATGTTATGAATTTTTGTTGATTTTAATCTTTTTGTTAGCAGTTTTAAAAATCCTGTCTTTTTCTTATAGTTCTTTACATCTTTACCCAATTCAATGTTATATTTTTAAAGTTATCAGAAACCTGCATTTTATTTTTTAAAAATTGTTTATTATTATTATTATTATTATTATTATTATTATTATTATTTATGCCTACAGCACCTGGTCTTCATAGGTGGTTTCCCAGTCCCAACCCTGTTTAGTTTCACCAGATCAAACATCAGGCTTGTTCAGGGTAGTATGGCCACAGACCAGGAACTGATTATGTTTCCACTGGGATGCAAACCCAGGACCATCTGTGTGTAAAGCAGTTGTGCTAACTGCTACACTATGGAACCAAATCTCAGAAACCTGTAATTTAGAGTACTTTTCAGGGTTTTTTTAATGAATGTTTTTGAAGATAAAACACATTTATAGAAACATTGTTTCTCAAAGCATCAAAATAAAACAATAATTGTCTGTAAATGATACTTAAAAATGGCCATGGTTAAATATCTGATGAGAGTTTACATATATACTCATATAAATAATACTATTGACTTAGTTTTCCATTTCAGTCAGATCTTTCTCAAGATCCCTTTTCCATGCACCTTCTATAACTTCTATAAACATTTTACAACATCCATAAACCTTCCATAATTTTTCAGGTTTTGTCCTATCTTTTTCTTTCTTATTTTGAAATAAACATTTTTTAAAACAAAATTGTTATTTTTTTTACCAAAATAACAAAGACTTATGTCCTTTATATCTTTTTTATCCCAAAACATATTTTCTTTTCCTTTAATAAAAATATATCTCTATGCTTTGTATTTTTTTATTGAAAACTTATATCTTATTTTTCATAATAGTCATTTTATTTTATCCTCATTATTTTTCTAGTCATTTTATTTAAAAAAACCACAATTCTTTTATAAAACAATTTTGGCAAGGAAACTTATCCAGCAGTCTGTATTTTAAAAAGGCCTTTTTTCCCTCCACTTCTGGTCTTTATGGACAATGTTTTGGTTAGTTCCTGGATGTTTACATTTTAAAGACATAATAAAATTTACAGATCTAAAGAAAAAAAATGTAAGTTTTTTAGCATTGTATCAAGTGAGGCCAGAATTTTAGGAACTTTATATAATTTCTAGAATATTTATATTAATAATATATATAAATATAATCAAAGGTTTAATATTATTTATTTGACAATGCTTCCCATATAATTTAACATACCAAATAAATCTAATTTTGTTAAGATTTCTCTTTTGAGGTGTTTCAGGGGTCCTTTGGAACACCCCAAAATTATTCTTAGGTCAGTAAGACTTTATTTAAAATTTAATCTTTGGAAGTTTGTCAAACATGTTAAAATTTAAAAATATTTTATTAAAAAGATCAAAGATAATTAGGAAATAATATTTAATTACCCATTTAACCAAAATGACCATAAGATATTTAAAGACAAATACAGAAGTCTACATAATTATACACAAAATTTTAGTTCTTATTATTGAGAAGACTCAGTTTACTTAAAAGCCTGATGAAGACAACATGAAATATAGAACTTTGTTTTTTTAGGCAAAAAACTTTTTATACAATCTTATCAGGAACAGACCAATAATTGAAAATATTGTCCTTTTAGTAAATGAAAGAACTTAAATTTTAGCTTTACATAACCGCACCATTGATATTAAAGCTTAATTAAATTTAAAAAATTCTTAAACTAACAATTTAACTTTAGCCAGCTTAATTATAAGAGGTAACATTTCCTCTTTCTCTCTTCCCCTTCTGAAAGTACCAACACAAAATCATTTTTATTTCCCTTAGGAAAACATATCTCCATACCCAATATCATCATTTATTTAAACCATGTATTAATTTCTTCTCTATTAATTAGATTTTTTAACCCTTAGAAATCTTAACTTAGTGACAACTAAAAATAAGCACTTAGTATTCTTTAAACTGATAAATTTGTGAACACATTTCATAACCTCTAGATATATATAGGCTCTTTGACCCACAAACATATTTCATAATTTTTAGAAACATACGCTTTCTTAATATAGTGTTAGACATTTTTAATAACAGATCCAAATATATTTAATTTTTCTATATTAATAAGTCTAAAATAGGTAAAGTTAGATTTATTTAATAATATTTTAGTATTTTATTTTATTTGGAGATGATCTAGATATTCAATTATTTTTATCTTTTAATTTAATAAAACAATAAGGTTTCAAGTTACTAAAAGATTTTGGGGATTTATTTTTAAGTACACATACCATAAAACAATTATTGTTGCAAAACATTTATTTACATGTATTAAATTTATTAATTTTCAATAATTGCATTTGGATTACTCATGAAGATTTTATGAAACATCAGGCAAAATCAATTATTATCCTAACATATTTTCTTGTTGACAAATCCTATAACAGAGATAACATATTTTTTTGTAAACTCAGATAAAAAATATTATATTAAAAGTCGATACTCCAAACCAACAAACTTAAATTAGCTATACTATTAAATAATTTCCCAGATCATATGATACTGAAAAGTATTTGTGTTGGTTTCTGTTATATTCCTTAATTTATAGAAATGTTTAATTACTTTAAGCCAATTAATTACTTTAATTACTTTAAGCAAATGTTTAATTACTTTAAGAAATGTTTAATTACTTGAAGCTCTTTTTATAAATCAATTCTAGTAATTTCCTATGGCGGTAAACACACACACACACACACACACACACACACACACACACAGACCAGAGTTTCATTTTTAAAACATTTCATCCATGTGATCAGCGCAATAAGCAAAAACACATTAATTTATAACAATTGGAATAAGTTATTGTTCAGATAGCTAAGGCTTTAACATTTTTATTTGTCTTTAATAAGCAATTTATTAAGGAGATGGGGGCTGCTTAGGAAGGAAAACTTTTCAGCCACTTATGCTTTTAAATAAGCTTTCTTTTCCCCTTTTTTGCCCTGTGGTTTGTTTAGACTAAGGCAGTGTAGGCTGTGTTTATATTCCTGGTTATCTGTAAGAAGGCCCTGGAAATTACTGAGGAGGCTTAAAAAAATAACCCTCAGATTTAATTTTTCCAAATTTCTGAACATAGAATTATTAAATTCTTTGAAATATCTTGTCAGGTTTCAGGCAGGACAAATAATACAAATTTTAAAGTGCTACTCAGATGGCCAAAGTTTATTTTAGGATTCGTTTAGAGAAATTTCTGTCTTTTGGAAGCTTCTGCTTAGTAGTAGAAAAAATTCATTCTACATCTTTATCCAATCATCTATCAAAGGGCACTATGGTTATTTCCATGTCTTCACCACTGTGAATAATGCTACAGTGAACATCAGGGTGCATATATCTTTATGGATAAATGTTTTCAAATTTTGGGGGTAGATACCCAGAAGAGGAATTGCTGGGTCATATGGTAATTCTATTCTTATTTTCTGAGGACTCTCTGTACAGTTTTTCATAGTGGCTGTACCAATTTACTTTTTCGCCAACAATGTATAAAGGTTCTTTTTTCCCACAACCTGTCCAATACTTGTTATTACTTGTCTTGTTGATGGTACAATGGAATATTACTCAGCCATAATAAAAGATGAAATGCTGCCATTTGTGACAACATGGATAGATCTTGAGATTATCATGCTAAGTGAAATAAGTCAGACAGAAAAAGTTGAGAAACATATGATTGCATTTATGTGCAGGATGTAAAACTGAAAGGAATAAATGAATAAGACAAACAAAAACTCATAGACACTGACAACAGTTTAATGGTTACCAGATGGAAAAGGGGAAGGGAGAAGGTAGATAAGGGTAAAAAGGGTCAAATATATGGTGATAGAAGGAGATTTGATTTTGGGTGGTGAACACACAATGCAACATAGAGATGATATATTTTTAAATTGTACACTTGAAACCTATATAATTTTGTTAACCAATATCACCCTGATAAATTTAATTTAAAAAAATGCATTCCATTGTCCCAGAACTATTTGGGTTTCTGCCTGAATCAATGCTTCCTGAATAGCTACTCTTTTTCGATCTCAAATAAATGTTTAGGTTAACAACTAGAAGATCTTTATTGATCTTAGAAAGGGAAGTTTTATTTTGAAGACAACACATGGAAACAGTTATACAAAATACAAAGTTATTTACATATCATCATCTGCTACTGATACCAAGTGGTAGAACTAATTCCTAGAGTTGGAACTGGTTTTTCTGGGATACAGGTAACTAGGTGAGTGGTAAGAAGAAGCAAAGGGGTTTTGATTTACTGTTGAATAGTGAAATAAGTTTACTGAGACAACTTAGTGTTCCGAGTTCATATTTAAACACAGCCACATCTTGAGTCCTAAGTTATGGATAAGAGGTCATGCTTGTGGGGGAAATAATTGCATATTCTTATCTATGTGCCAGTCTACACATCAGTCTCCACATATATTCAGAGATGTCTACTTACTTATCAATGCCCACCTACTCCTTTCTATCTATGCACATCTATTGTCTGGCTACACTTATATATAGAGTTATCTATAGACAAGTCCAGGTTCTGCCACTTGCTACTGACATACTTATCTAGGCCTCCATTTCCACATCTGTGAAACAGAGATAATAATCACACCTCTCATAGAATTGTTGCGAGGATTAAATGAGCTCATGTGTATAAATAAAAATGTATATATATGAATGAAAATTGTTACTATGGCTACACAGCCTTTACTTTCTCTACATGTAACATCACCAGCTAGCAGTTGATTCCTAAGTGTTGGATGAGTCCAATTTTAAAAGTATATTTATACTATATGATTCCAATTATATGACATTCTGGAAAAGGCAAAACTATGGAGATAGTGAAAAGATCACTGGTTGCCAGGGGTTGGGGGAGAAGGAGGGATGAATAGGAGGAACATAGAGAATTCTTAGGGCTGTGAAAATACGCTATATGATAATGAAGAATACTTGTCATTATACATTTTCCAAATACATAAAATCTACACAACCAAAAGTGAACAGTAAAACAATTAATTATGATTTATCAACATAGATTTATCTATTGTAACAAATGTAGCACTCTGGTAGAAGATGTTGATAATGGAGAAAGGAGGCTATGCATGTGAGGGGACAGGAGATATATGAGAAATCTGTACCTTCCTTTTAATCTTGCTGTGAACCTATAATTGCTCTAAAAAAATAGTCTCTCTCTTTTTTTTTTTTTTTAAAAAAAGGAGAAAAAGAAGGAAAAGAATCAAATATCTGGAATATTTTAGCACAATTAATTTATTAAATTAACAATATATATTGAGCCAGACCCTGGCTTGACTCTAGACAAAATGGGAAGGAAATTACTTTATAAACAATAATGTGTAGCTATTCAAAATGATTGTATACTTCTGTATTTATTGACCCGGAAGGTATTCATAGTATTATGTGAAAAGTATAGGTTATAAATAATAGTATATTTTAAACCCATTAAAAATATACTTTAGAGGAAAAATCTGAAAAGTTCTACATTTAAATAGTAAAATTTATGTTATATATTTTTTTTTACCATAATAAAAACAAATATAACAGTAACTACTTCTGGATACTATGTTTTTTATTACTTATTTGTATTTTTTCCATTTTTCTACAGTGGATAAATGAAACAATGATTAAGAGTTTAGTAACACAGTTTAATAACATGAAAACAATAAAAAATTAAGTCTGATGTTCTTTAAGACAATCTGATTTACTTCTGACTGCAAGGTTTCCCCTCTGTCCATCCACCACTGGAACAAACCTTCCTGGGCCACTTTTTAAAGTCTAGCCTTTAAGGCACTGTTGGACTGGAATAGGAGAGTCCCACTATAACAGGGCAGGGAGCCAGGCTAGGAATGCGAAACAGTGAGACTGTGAAACAGGCTGAACCATTTCAGAACACTCTTAAAATATGAAGAAATGACTTTTTCCATTCCAAAAATAATTCAGGAAGTCAAGTCTTGGAAGAAAGTTTTGGTCTTAACAGTGAAATCTGGAAAAGGTACAGGAAGTACAAACTTGAAATATACCCTATAAAGATTACTTTTGGCTGACAACACAGTAGATTATGGCTGTTTCTGTGGTTATTTTTGTAGGGACCAAAATTTGCTATGTCAATGGGTTCACTTCCCAACAAGTTCCAGGACATGGCATCATATCTGTCCTTGTTGCCATGTAACCATTCAAAGCAGACTCAAAGTCAGCCTTTCTAGCCTGTGAAATAAAGAAGCAGGAATTGCAGGAAAGTGAGTGCTCTGAGGCACCAAGGACTTTTCTTCCACTGCTTTGCAGTTTGGAAAGTTGCCATTCATTTGGGTTTCACTCAAACAGGCTTTTTCCAGACCCCAGAACGAATTGTAGCCAGAAACTCTGCTCTTTGTCAAGAAGCCAATTACATCCCAGACTTAGCCAGGATTGTGCCCTCTCCCCTCAGAAAACTTTTCTTTCTCTTTCCTTTCTTCTCTCTCTCTTTTTCCTCCTCCTCCTCCTCCTCCTCCTCCTCCTCCTCCTCCTCCTCCTCCTCCTCCTCCTCCCTTACTCACTCTTTTCCTCCTCCCCTCCCCTTCCCTTCCCTTCCCTCCCTTTCCCCTGCCCCTTTTCTTTCTTTCTTTTTCCCTCCCTCCCTCCCTCCCTCCCTCCCTCCCTCCCTCCCTTCCTTCCTTCCTTCCTTCCTTCCTTCCTTCCTTCCTTCCTCTCTTTTTTGTTTGAACCAAACTGACAACACATACATGGGAGCGAGATCTCACATGCTCTGGAGAATAACAGCTTTGCTGCTTCTTTTATGTGGTTGAAATTAAAGACAGAATGAAGGAAGATTACATGGAGGTGGGAAAAAAGCAAAGCAGGGATTGGATTAGAGGATAGTTAACAAGATTATGTAGTCTCTTGAGGGTGGTTACAGTTTATTTCAAAACTGTTAATCTAGATGTACAGAAACAATGGACAGGGCTTGCTTCAGGCAAAGACTTTTTACTTCAAAGTTATATGCTAGGGACTTGACTATCCACTGTGATCTGCCCAGTTAGGAATTTCAATCAGATCACCCTGTGAGGTTACTTTCCAAAGAACTCTTTTTTTTTTTTTTTTAATCCATTTTGGTCATAAATCAATCTGAAGGATGCACTGATGGCCAACCTTTTGGTTGGATAGTATGGTCTCACAGCACTAGGAAAGCTCATTCCTAGGAGGTCTCTGTATTGGGGTTGTCTTGTTGATCATTGGGAATGGGACAATACCATGAGATCTGAGTTGAGGCTGAGTTTTCTCAAAATAGAAATGGCAAGCAAATGGAAGGCAATCAAGTCTTGTGGCCTTCATTGCGAGAAAACACTTGGGACCATTTTTATCCTGAGAACTATCATGATCTGAGTTTTGCCTTATGTCTCATTTTTCTGTATTTGGCATCTAGTATAGCATTTACATAAGTTATAAAAAGAGTGTTAATAGTTACCTTATACGTGTTCAGCAATCTTTTAAACAGTTGGACTGTATGGAAAACCCCAAGGAACAAGTATAACTATTATTATGACTAATATCATTAGCAGACAGATAAAGACAATCAAACAATGGAGTCTGAGTTCAATATCAAGTTATAGGTATACAAGCCTTGTCAATGTCTTGGGATAGCAGTCAACCTCTGATGCCAGTGATGTCCATAAACAGGAGTAGATGTCCATGTGTGGTTATAAGTTCTCTAATGAGGTTGGAGAGTGTCTTTTATTTGATGTCTTTTCCAATAAACAATATGTAAAGTCTTGGTCTCCCATGACTTTAACAATACCATGAGCTTGCTGCGAAAGAAAGTGATTATAACATGACATTTACTTGAAGTGACTCTATCAAACCTTGGCAGTGGTGTAAGATGTCTCTTTTCAATGTCAGCTTGTAACTGGAGGGTAACTGAGTCCAGGGCTTGCGCTGCCTGTGTTGCTCAGCCAGTAGACCAACATAGGAGTTGGGCTATTTAGAATGTGTTTATTGACAGAGCACCCAGTGATCTGAGAAGGAAGCAGGTTAACACCTTCAAAAACTGCCTTATTTTTTCAGTCCCACTTTGAGTACTTAAGGGAAAATCTGGGCATTATTCCAGAGGCTACACAGTGGTTCTGGGAGTGTCTGTTTTGCTTCACAGAGCTATGCCTCTGGCAATATGGTCTTCTGATGGCCTTAGCAACCCAGGAACAAAAGTGGGAGTAGTCTGGAAAGAACGCTAGACCATAGATTGTGATCAATGAGCATAAGGGCATTAATCATAAGTTTCAAGGCAACTTTCCATGGCAGAGGACATTCCAAGCTCTGAGTCAAGCTACAGGGGACAATCTATTATTCAGCTTTGAGTAAGGAAAGGTGAGGCTGGGGACACTGTGAGGCCTCTACTATGGGGGTCTCAACCTGGCCCTTCTTCAAATTCATAAGTTCTTTCATCTAAATCCAGCTTAACTGCACTGTAATGCATGAAGGAATGTAAAAACCAAACAATGGGAAGCCAGGGTGTAGGAAAGACTCAAGCTGCCATCTTGGATTTCCCATAACCCTGACTAGTCATTTAATTTACAACTGGTGTTTACCCATACAATATACAATAGAAGTTTTTCTATATATACTGATATTTTTAACCCTTAAAACCTCAGTGTCTAATGAAAACTAAAATGTAATCAATGAGCATTCTTTAGCTTGAACATTTTATAACCTCTAGAAACATTTTTCATAGACATAAAGGTCAATTATTAATATGGACTTATCTTTGTAAAACCCACAAACTTAAGCTAGCTTTTATTTAGTAATTATTAGTATTAGATCACATGAATTTGAAAAGCATTTGAGTTAGTTTCTATATTTCTGAGAATTTTAGACTACCCAATTCTTGTAAGTACTTGCTTTTAAATTAATTTAACAGTACCATCTGGAGGTCAAAAATTATCTAACAGTTATAACGTACATATATAGACACATAGACAAAAACAGAGACCAGTCAAATCCAATTTTTGTTTTGAAGGGATTTATATCTGTCCTTGACAAGTCAAACTCCAAATGACCTTTCCCCTTTTAAAATAAGGCAGCCATTTTTAATACCTCAAAGAATTGGGTTGACACCTAAATGACATCATAGCTCAATCCATTTATCTAAATCCTCTTTTTGAAGCTTTGAGAGACCAATCAAATATGATTTGCATTCATTCTGTTTAATTTTATAGCTGGCTTTTTCTAATCAATACAAGATTCATTTAGAAGTATCAAAAGATCCTTACCTCAGCTATCTTAGTTATAAATGGGAGGCTGACTGTGTTACTGAACGCAAGGGGTTCATTTTTGCTTACACGCATCAAAGCCAAAAGAGACATGAACAGGAGTTTGCAGAAAAGAAAGTATGGGTTTATTTAAGGAAATGGCGCCAAACACAGAGACACGGGTGAGCTAGCACTCGAAGAACTGGGGCCCTGATGACCTCTAGGAGAGAGGTTATATAGGAGAAAACTCATTAGTAGCTAAGGGAGTTGGGTTTGTGGGCTTGACTGATTGGTTGGGGTCAGTAAGAGGCAGTTGATCAATGCATCAGGTCCTGATGTCAGTCATCATTCTCTCTTTTTTTAAGTGGATGCTGGTAGGGTAGTTCCCCCTCACGGGTATAGAACTTCAAGGTGTTATCTTTAGTTTGACAAAACTCTTTTTGTTGTCAACAGACCTGAGGCTTTGTTCCTAAACTGCTTGATGCTGACCTAAGGGCTTAATGATTAAGGGAGTGGTTGTGCAATGTGTAGAAGATAAGGAAAGCAAAGCAAAGTGAGCCCAAGACCAGTTTGAATCAAGGAGAAAAAGAGAAAAAGTCATTTTAAAGGTGAAGATTTGAACAATTACAATTGTGGTGGGTCTTGTCCTCTGTGAGGTACAATTTCCCATGTCAATTTCAAGATCTGTAGAATCTGACAAACTTTCCAAGAAAAATCTTCCCTTACATGCACAACTCCAGATAAGCCAAATGACATGGATATCCCTTTAGGACAGCTTTATGCCCTAGAGGAGATTTTTCTTCAGGCAACACTACAAAGATTCTTAGTCAACTGATATCCCAGCAAGGACCAGTGAGAAATTATGGATGCTACTAGAACCACCAGAACCTCTGGAACTTTGATGGTTTCCTAGGAATGGGCCCCTCCCTGGGAGTGCACCCATTCCAGGATGTCTAGCCCCTTCTCCTGCCTAGCACTTCTCCTTGGGGCTCTCACCAGCTTCTCTGGGATTGGCTATGGTGCCAACACTGGAAGACTCTGGCGCCCATCTCTGCTACTTGGGATTTGGGGATCTGAACAGCTTATTGTCACCCCATTGGCTATTTAGGTTGGGGAAGCAAAATGTTCTTTCTCTTTCAGAACTAAAGAGAGTACAGTCCTCATTTATCCAGTAAAGATTTTGTTCAGATTCTCAGTAAATGATCCAATTAAGAAGCTGAGACTAAAAGCTGCAATGCATTTCCCCCTTTCTCAGGGTTATCTCAACCCTATCCCCCTTGAGGAATTTCTAGAATAGCTCAAATAAAGTTACAGCCTGCTACTTGAAGCAAGGAGGCCCACAGTTTCTAGAGAAACTCACTCAACTTCATCTGATGAAAAGCAGGGGGGCTGGTGGGCATAATGGGCTCTTGTCAGTACCTAGCATTGGGTCTGGGTCTGCAGGGTGGTTCTTGGGTGGGATTCTTTGGAATTCTGCCATACTATGACAAGTAAATGTTGATGTAAAAAAAGTCCACACCTGTAGAGAGTTTTTATAAGAGTTTATTTGAGCCAAACTTACCAACATAAGCCAGGCAGCAAGATCTCGAATGCTCCCAACTTTTCTGTGCAGGGATCCTGGCTCTTCTTTACCTAGAGGATGGGACACATCACCTAGTTCTTTCTAGGGTTTCTTTCTAGGAACCTAACTGTCCCAGTGTTTTTATTTTTTTTTTTTTTAACCATTGTTCAGGTTATATTTGGATCTCTGGATATCACATCTTCCTAATAGCGGTGGTTGAAATGTTTCAGTGGTTTCTCTTCATTTTTCCTCCTCTTAAACCACTGCTGTTTAGTGAAGCAAAATAAATAGGCTCCATCTCCATTGCTGGAAATTAACTTTCGAGGAGCTACAGCACAAATTGGAGATATATGAACCCTCAAAGGTCGCACCGAGTTTAAAGCCAGGGTTCGTGATTAGATATTGCTTTCCTTTGTTAGGGGTCAACTTTCTCCCCTTTTGAGGCAAAGAAATCCCTTATTAGAAACCACTGAAACAATCTTGTTGATTGCAAAAGGTAACGAAGCTGTTCTATACCTTGAATGTGGTGGTGGTCGCACAATTGTACATATGGGTGTTAGAACTATTGATTAGAAAGGCTGATTTTTACTGTACATAAGTTATACCTCGGTTAACAACACCAACAACAATCTCGTTTAGTAACATGGAAAAATGTGGTCAATACTAAAGCAGGGGGGAATATGGTTTATGTAGACATTTGAATATGGAGAAGGAAATCAGGAGAATTTAAAACTGCGTTTTGTTGAATGAAGAGATCTTTCCCTTTTCAAGATTTGTGATGGATGGTATGAATTTTGGAGCTGCAAACACGTTTAAAAACTTAGATGCGTGTTTCTAAAAATGCGTGCAGCTGTACACTTAAAACTAATGCACTTTATGTCATTTATCTGTTAAAAAGTTTTAAAAGAAGGCCTAAAGTTCTGGATGGTGGTCACAAGGGTGTATATCCCAGAGAAAAAAATGTCCATCCACTAAACATTTGTGGTCTACCATATACTATACCCCAATTAAAAAAATACATAAATTGAAACTGTTGTCTCTGTCCTGGACAAGCGGTCAAGACCTGCAGCGACTGGTTCACTGACTGACCCCCGGAGCAGGCCCCCGGGTAGCGGGTGGCGGCTCTCCGCAGCACCTGCTCCCACGAGGCCTGCGGTCGCGCCGCCCGCTCGGGGGCCGAGTCTTTCGGGTAGCGGGAGCGTGCCCCGAACCTGCACGGAGGCCCACGGGCCCCGGGCGCTGACGGCGCTCCCGCCGCGGCGGCACCCCGGGCATCCCTGCGGCAGCCCGTCCCGCGCGGCCGGCCCTGCTCCGCGCCAGGCCCGCACGGCTGACGTCACCGCCCCGCCCCCCGCCTCGCGCCGCCGTTTCCGCCCACCCGCCCTTTCCCGGCGTGCGCCGCGGCCAGGCCCCTCGCCTTCGGCTGCCGCCTGCCGCCCCAAGATGGCGGACACAATGAGCCGGCGCCGCGCCGGTTGGCCCTGAGGCGGCTGTGAGGAGGAGCGGTCGGCAAAGCCTCACAATTCGGTCGGAAGCGCGCTGCGGGAGCAGGAGGAGGGAGAGGAGTCGGCGGCCCGACTGTCGGACGTCCTTCCTCCTGCCTCGGGAGCGGCGCCCGCCCCGCCTGGATCGGCCCCCTCGGCAGCCCGCCCGTCCGCCTGCCCGCTCGCCGCGGGGCCCCGCCCCGGCCCTGCTCCGCTGCCTCCCGCCGCCGCCGCCGCCATGAAGCTGACCGACAGCGTGCTGCGGAGCTTCCGCGTCGCCAAGGTGTTTCGCGAGAACTCGGACAAGATTAACTGCTTTGACTTCAGCCCCAACGGCGAGACGGTCATCTCGAGCAGCGACGACGACTCCATCGTGCTCTATGACTGCCAGGAGGGCAAGTGAGTGCGGCCGTGGCCCTGGGCCCGGTTCCGAGACTCGCGCGGCTCGCCCCGCGGCTCGCTCCCCTCCCTGCCCCTACCCGCCGGCCCCCCATCCCCCCCATCGCCCCCCCCGGTCCCCCGAACCTCCGGCCCCCCCGGCCAGTTTGCACTTGCTTCTGCCAGGGCGGCTTTGGCTCCGACGCAGCCCAGGACACCTTTTTTTCCCCCCTCCCCTTTTCTTAAAAAAAAAAAAAACAATGATAGTAGTAGTATTTTGTACGTCTTCGCTCTCTTCCGAGAGCGCTTCTGCTTCACGTGCCAAACCTCACCTTGACCTTGACCTTTAAGCGGCTGGTCGGTCCGTCCGTCCCGGCCGCAGCAGGTAGCTTTGCCGCCACTCGGAGCCTGTAAAAGGTGCCGGTCGGCTCTGCCCCCAGCACGAACCCGCAGAGGCTGCTCTCCCCTACCTCATCCGACAGCGTCAGCTCGCTCTCTGCGCTCTCTCCTCCGTGACCTCGATTCGGCAGCTCTGGCAGTCCGCCCAACCCCTGCCGCTTAGCCTCCCGCGGCCTTGCTGCGTGAAAGCCGCGTGGGTGGCAGTTCTTAGCTGTCAGGATTTGTTTGTTGTTCCTCTTTGGGCCCTCTGTCCTTTCTGTTTCAAGTCATGCCCTTACTTCCTTGGACCCGATGCTACTTTTTAGCAACATCTGAAACTTACTTTTTGCCAGACACAGACGAACTTGGCTGTCCCATTCAGACCTGAATATGAACTTCCCATTAGAACAAAGAAAGCATCGTGTAACCATTTCGTGTTCCCTCATGCTTTTAAAAGAAGTTACACTTACGGTACGTTTAGAATTATCAAAAGGTCGAGTCTAGTCTGACCGTGAAATTTTCTGCATTGTTCCAACTCATCTCAATACCCACCACTCCTGCATCCTTGCAAAATGTTTTAAGGACAGTGTTTTGCTTTTTTCCCCTGGGGACTTTGTCAGCTTCTCACCCGTGTAGACTTAGTCCTTGATAAATTGAGCTCCTTCAAAGCAGAAACTAACTTAGGCTGTGATTTCCCCTCCGCCGCCTTCCCCAAGCAGGCTTGCAGGAGTTTTAATTCAGTGGCTTCTGATTTTGTCAGACGTCGTTTTGTTTCCTTATTCCAGATCTTATTTTTTGAATCTTTGGGTTTTCTCTACCTTCTCCAACTGTTTCTTTTGCCTTTTTTTTTTTTTTAATTGATGTCTTTCATAAACTTTGTTTTGGATCTTGTCTCTTCATTTGTGAATTTGGTCATCTAAAGTAATGCTGTTTTGGCCTGAGCTATAATGTTCTCCCCATTTTTTTCCCTCCACTGGGGCTATTAAAAGTATTATGTAACTGGCTCTGGATCTGCCTGTAGTATGTGAAAGAGTGGTCTATAGTGGTGGTCCTGAGGGAAGAGAGATTGTTAGCTAGATGAATGCTGAGTTATTTGAGTCAGTGTTATTCATTTAGTGTATGGATTTCCGTCCACGTCTGGCCACTCGAATCAGCTTGGAAGAGAGTAACGTATAAAGCTGGGGCAGGAGTTGGTTGTGGGGTCCTGGAGCTAGAAGAAATTTGAAGCTGGCTTACTTGAAATGTTTAGTGCTTGCGCACAAATTTGAACCTTTCCCTGGAACCCGAGGATCAAGGTGTATACCCTCATTCAAAGGAAATGAATATTGTGGTAGCATTTCTTCATAGTTTGTCCCTTCATTTCGATGTGTTGCCAGAGATGACAGATTTGAAGTCTTGTTAAAAGTGAAATGTTAATTTTATGACATAGTGCAGTTTATTCACTCATGTAGCATTTTTACGTAGTTACAAACTTACGTAAAAGTTACAGCAATGTTTCAAAAACTCCTATGTGATCCAATAATTGGCTCCATTTGCTCCATCATTCTCTATGAATGTATTTATGAGTACATTTTCTTCTGAAGCATCAGAGTTAAGTTGGAGGAATCAAGTCCCTTTTTCCATAAACATAGATTCACCACAACGTTTTTCCTAAGCACAAGGACATTCTCTTATATAACTAGAGCACAGTTATCCAAATTAGGAAATTTAATATTGATAAAATAGTATAGGACATGCCTTTAAAAATTTTGTCACTTAATTGTGACCTTGTTTCATTGTGATCTGTGGTGGGAGAGTGACCTGGTAGTTTGGAGACTGAGTTCTTGTTTGGCCTTGTGACCAGATATGCGATATTGGTCACATCATTTCTTTGTATTACGTGATCTCTTTCGCCTCTAGGAATCCATAATCCTAAGTGGTCATGTGAAGAAAAAATTTGCCACTAGTAGTGTAGTAAAACCATCAATGGAAGAAAAATTTGCCACCAGTAGTGTAGTAAAACCATCAATGTAGCAAAACAATCAATTGTAAGGCATAGTATCTTTATTAGATGGTAATAATGTTAGCATTTGGGAGTTTGAAAATGGCTAAAACAGTATTCTTTATGATTAATATATTTTTTCAGTTTACTGTCATTTAAACTTTATAATGGAGTTCATCCACTGAATGATTTTTCAACTTGGAAGAATATGAAGGATATCTGTGGTAGGTGATGTGAGTTACTCAGAGCAAGTCTTTAATATTATTTATTCATCCTTGATCACCAGAATCCTAGTTTATGGTGAGAAGCCTACCAAGTATTTTGAAAAAATGTTGTTCCTGGGCTTTGTAAAGATTCTCTGAAATGGATACAATATGGTGGGATCTTGCTTTCAAACTAGGAAATGATATGAGGTAAAATGTTTCTATTATTAAGAAATCTCAGGTGAGTGTTACAAATTTGAGACAAATAGAACATATGTGACAGGCTCTGTCTTCACTATTGTAGGTAGTCTGAGGGTAAGTTTCTCTTTCCAATGGTAGAGCAAAGTCAACTAAGTATCTTTAGAAAGCAAGCACATGTGTATACCATATATATGTGTATATATTCACTCATTCACTCACTGGTTACCACACAGTAACCCCAATGCAGAACCCAGGACGGAGGACTAGACAAAGTAGACTTTGAGCTGATCTTTTTAGCTGATCTTTCAGGATTGGTAAGAATGTAGAAAATTCAGTACATGTGACGTGAGAAATCTTGTTTGGAAATAGGTTTTGTGTAGGGAAACTTAACCTTCCTGACATAAACAAAAATTGAAACTGCAAATGATTGATGTTTTAAAGCTTCTTACTGAGTCATCTGGTTAGCATCTTGGTTCCAAGAGGACTTTGCATTGACAAGGTTAAACTTTCTTTTTCATAAATTGGAACTCTTGGTAAGCATTGGTACAAGATTTATGAAATCCTCCTATACCTAAATGTAGAACATTGTAAGTTCTTGGTTAAATATTTTGATGAGTTCAGCTTCAGCTTGATCTTCAAGCTTCTATAGAGCGGGGCATTTAAGGAACTTTAACGAATGGATTGATATCCTATAGTGTGGAAATATGTAATTTTACATTAAAGTAAAAAGAAAACGACCAATGGTTATTTTGCTAGGGAGAGTTACTTAGACGTATCTTCCAAAAAGCTCAGTAAGTGCTTTCAACTTGTAGGATAGGGAGGATGGATAGCTTCTGCAACAGTATATTAGAATGGGCAAGCAGTTTTGCATCTGGTTTTAGTTTTGACGAATCATCTTGAGGAAAGCCTAAGTGAATGGCTTAAGGAAAGTTCTGGCCTTGTTGGAATAGTCCCATATTCCTCTTTTGAAAATAATTTATGACCTGTGTTGTTTCATGTGCCGTTTCCTAAATAGATTGTACTTTTTCTCAGAGCTTACTTTTGAACATCGTAGTCAAGACTGAATTGAGCCCTCAGAAATACTTCCACTTCCTAATCTTGGCATTTGGTGTTCATAGGTGAAAGCTGTTGTACTTGATTGATTCCGTCAGTTTCTTCCTTTTTGGAAGAAATTTTGTTTCTTCTCAATGTTACAGCTTACTAAGAATCTTCACCCTTGCCACATCATTCAAGTTCTTTTTATGAAGATACCAGATTTTGGTGATGGAAGATTTTGATGGTTTTCTTTCTCTGTCCATTTCCTCATCAGACCAAAGAGAACCCTGTACAGTAAGAAATATGGCGTGGACCTCATCAGATATACTCATGCAGCAAACACAGTCGTTTACAGCTCTAACAAAATAGACGGTAAGCAAGCCTTCTTTTTAGGAAGTTATGGCTATGGTTTCTTTTGTTAATAGTTCACAGTATCTTTGTGACTACTCTTTTGGTGATAGTTATTTTAATTTAAATATTTTCCTATGATGTTAGCAGTACTAACATTGTTATGATTGAAGAGATGCTGGAAACAAGCCACTAGTGTTTTGAAGGACTTGAAACAATATGAAAGGTCTCTAGTTTAGAGTGGAAAGTGAGAATAGGAAACAAGTTGTATGTATGGTTTGTACTTCTTGAAACTTCAAAGAACACTTTTAGAACAAATAAAAGAATTCTTTACACACAGCAAGTGATAAATAGTAGTACTTCCTGTTCAAAATATATCGATTTGAGAAAAGTTTTCATAAATGCTTTAGCTATCACAAGTTAGAGACCTTAGAAGAGTTTTTGGTGTATGCCCTACCTTTTATGGTCTGTGTCATAAAGGATAGTATACTGCCCTTGGTTATCTTTGATTCTGGGGACATTTTTTGATCTGAATTTTATTGCTTTTCCTTTTTTTACTTTTAAATAAAGCTAATGTCTTTGAGGGGTAAAGAGTTATTCGTAGAAATTAAACTTGTGAATTTCTTTCTCTAATAAATGGTCTTTGTTTTTACCTGCATTTCGCCTGGGTGGGATAAGTCATTCTCAGTTGACAGTTGGTAATTGAGCAGTAATATTTACTTTCACGTTAGGACTACTTTCTTTTTCTTTTTCTTTCTTTCTTTTTTTTTTTGCATTTAACTTACTGACTTATTGGTTGTTTCACTTTTTGTAGTAAGATATTATAATGTCATTGGATAAAGATTGCTTAGACTGCTATTTTGGCTATGCCTATCTCGGAGCAGGTGGGCAGAATTCTTTTATCTATTTTTTAATGAGATTTTTCTGCTTGTACTTGACTTTAGTAAGTATATCATTTCTACTTTTAATGCCTCTATTTCAGAAGTTGTTTTCTAAGTAAGCATGCATTTGATGCTTTTGGACAAGAATATAAAACAGTAGGATCCTGAGGAAACATATCTGTATGATCATCTGCATGACTGGTATATTTCTTCTGGTGGGGTGTTTTTCTGGGTGATTAAATGAGGATTGTCCAAATATGGTGCAAGATGAGGCATATGTGTGGCACTTGCAGCTTTGCTGCCAGGCCTCTGCTATTGAGGATGTTGCCTTTCCTGTCTCAAGTGCATCCTGAAGAGTTCCTCCAACGCTTCGTTTCCTTTTGCCTGATTCCAGGCTGAGGTAGTAGTTTGTACAGTTTGAGGGTCTATGATACCACCCGGTACAGGAGATAACTGTACAGGCCACTGCCTTGCCAGGAACAGCGCGCCAGCTACCGAGTGGGGCGGAGAGGATGGCGACGCCCTGCTCATCTCTGGGAAACCAGGTAATGGGAGGAAGCCTTTTTCTGCTTAGGGCAGGTGAGTAGTTCCTAGCAATAAAACAACCAGGACGACTTTGTAGTTGTCATTCAAAAACTTAGAAGATATTTTTAGGGAAAACCACGTAAAGTTCAATTTTGGAACATACAAAGAGTACCTTTTTCCTTCTCCCAGGATAAATGCCCTCTTATTAAAAACTACCCCTGTGAACCATTGGGATGACTTGATGTGTTCATCCTCTTAGTTCCTGTGTTTTTTTTGCCTCCAGAATGTTCTTTCTATGCTTTCTTTTCTGCATTTTGGCACCATATTCTATCATCTCTTTCTCAACAATTGTTCCTTATTCATAGTCTTTTTAGGGGTGTAGTATTTCCCAGTTCTATTCTTTATGACATCATTTCTTTCCCACCACCATTTTTTTGTTTGTTTAATTTTTCAGGTAGAATCATTTGGTTTTTAAGAGTGTCTTATTTTACCCAAGCACAAATTTCTGATTATGCCTTCTTTGTAATGTTAAAATCTCACTGCTGTAACTTGTTGGTACAGTTCATGAGTTTGGTATTGAAATGTCTTTAGATCTTTTAAACCCAAATTTTCTCACTTTTTATTTTGGCTTAATTATTATTATTTGTCATTATTATTATTATTATTATTATTATTATTATTTTTAAACAACTCTGATGCACAGGGGACCAATGGATAGTTGGTGAATTAGAAAAGAAGCAGTAAGACATTACTTCTCTTTCTATTTTATTTAATTTTAATGTAAATTGTATATCCAATGAACATTCAGATGAGGTCAGGTTGCATCAACACACCTTTGGAGAATCCTGGACAAAATAGTATGTGAGTCCAGCCTGACCCTTAGCTTAGTAAGGCTGCTTAATTCTTTGAACCTTTTTCCTCAACAGCTAGATGTTTTTCTTTAAGGCTCGCCACTCTGTAGGCACTAAAACTATTGTTTTTTTTTGGGGGGGGGCGGGGTTGGGCAGGGTATATTTGCAGAACAAGTTGTATTGTAACTATGCAGAAGCCAAAGATGGATAGTTAACAATGATTTTAAACATTGCTCTATATGCTGTCAACTTAACTCTGCTTTTGAATTATATCAAATCTGTGGTGCCCACTCTTCAGCTGTGGGGAGGAATTATTCACCAGTATTTATTCACACCTTGCTTGGGTTATGGGAAACAATGAATTCTTTGAACTTTTCAAGATAAAAATGCAAGGTAAATTCCTTTAAAAATAGGATATCATCATGCCCTGTTTGTCTTCTTACAGATACTATTCGTTACCTGTCCTTGCATGACAACAAATATATCAGATATTTTCCTGGACATAGCAAAAGGTAAGACCCAAGTGTTAACAGAAGTAGATCTTTTATCCCTGAGGTTATCTAGACAATAGAAGAATGGAGAGATTTTATCAGTGAATTAAAGCTAGTTCCTCACTGCTGTTTAGCTTTCTTCTTAGTCTTCTTAATCCCCCTTTAATAGTCAGCTCTTGATTAACTGAGGTTGTGGAGGCAAGGGTTTAACTTCATAGATAAACCTAAATTTTAGTTGAAACGTAATTAGGAAAAAGGTAAGGACATTCAATGGAAATGTATGTAGTAAAAAGTATACTTATTGTTTAGGAATCTCAAATATCAGCTATCCCTTATATATATGAGGCCTTCTGATACAGGTGGCCCCATTTCTGCAGGCCCCTGCTATACATAAACTATGTGAAGATCTTAATGAGGATGCAAAAAAGAATTGGCCTTTGTTACTTTTGAAAAGTCAAGAAGCTTGTTTCCTTTTTCTGTTTTGTAATGCAAGCTGCTTCTGTTTCTTACCCCAAATCCCCCAGTATTTTTTCTCTAATTTTTCAAATTTTGGTTGAATGTTAAGCACATTTTCCCTTGGATTATATTTTAATCATAAGGCAGAGGGTTATTTCCTCCTGCTTTGATTTTGCAAATGTATAGAAACCTAGTACTCTTGGAGTAGTAGAGAACCCTGACAGGAATTTGGTTAAGAGCACCCTGCACTTCTGATTGGACAGGGCATTTCTATGTTGGTGAAGATAAGAGGTGGAAGCTGTTGGTTATTGTGTAGTTCACAGAAAGAATGGTTTGTGACAAGTAGATGTTTTTCCTTGTTTGTAATCAAATGAATGTTCACAAATGTACTGTCTGTAATTAAGAGTTGATTGCAATTCAGAATTTACAATTTTCTCAATTATCCAGCCTTTGACCTCCTGTTTCTTAGGAGATGACTTTGTCCCTCCTTTTTTTTTTTTAGAAAATTAAGGCCATCCAAAAAGAGTTGTTCCCCACCCCCCAGCTTTTATCCCTTCCACCTAAATTTTTCTCAGAACCCTTTGTTTAGGAGAGAAGTAGCCTTTTTTCCTTGACAAAACCAATCTCTCTCTTTCTGCTTGCTTCCATTTATTTAACTGTACTTCTTTTGTTGCCCACAAACTTACTTGGTCTTCCTTATCTTAAATCTATTTCTTGAACCTATCACCCACTCCTTTTCACTGTCAAACATGAAAGAATAATCTGCATACTCCCATCTCCAACTCAGCACACTCATTCACTGTTCTAGATCACTCTGTCTCTAGTCCCTGAGTCATCTATGGGACTTTTTCCAAGCTGTCATACCTGCCTCTACTGCCTCTAGTTAAAATCCATTGCCTTGGCCTTTTTTTTGGGGCGGGGGGTATTCAACCTCTTAATAAAGCTTTTTTCTTTTCCTTTGGCATCTGACTTCCCATCTTTGTTCTGTTCTTGCTATTGGCCTTTCTTCTTCTTTTTGACTCTAAAATAAACAAGGCTCTATCCTTGCTTTTTCCCTTTGATATTTTCTCAAATATCTCCACTGATTTCATTCACCTCTATTCACATGGCTTCCTGAATCAGTATCTTTTGTCCATATTTGTTATGAATTCCAGACTCAACTTCCACCTACAGATTTTATACATATTTATGTAGATGTTTCTTATCTGCCTCCCTGACAGGTCCTACACTCCCATTGTTTTTGTGTTCATTGGGCGATCTCCTCTGTCTGTGATGTTTCTTCATCTCTTCTCTTTCAGTTCTCCTGACTCAAAGCCTTTGTTGCCTATTCATTTCCTTTCCTTTGCCTTCACATAACATGTTTAATTCTGTTGATTCTACTGAGGTTTAATCTCGTGTCACTCTCCTATATACTTCATCCTTTGCTTCTGTTCTAGCTTATGTCCTGTCAGGTGAATATTGTCAAATTCTAATTAATCTCCCCATTCCTCACCATCCTGCATCAGCACCCTGTATTACAGTTCTGACCACTTCACAGTTTCCTCAAGAATCAGGTTCTCTTCCCTCTGGCTGTGATCCATTTTCCCACCATTATCTCCCACCACTCTACTTCAAGTGAACTAAATATGTGTCTCATGCCTTCCTATCTTGTATCTTCTGGAAAGGCACCTGTTTGCCACAGGTGCTGCTGCTTCCAGAAAGCCTTCCCTGACTCTCTCTTGTAATTGCCTGGACTTGGCTGTTAACGCTTTTGTATTCCCTGAACCTCTTAGCAAAGAACCTTATGCCAAGATAGAATTCCTCTGAGCTTTTAAAAGATCTTGATACCATGGCATAAAATTGCATGTCTGTATGCATTCTGCTCACTCTTTTAATATTGCCTCAGTGTTCCCAGGAAAATTTGGCTTGCAGTACCTTTAAAATTTTTAAGTTGAGTTGTTAGTGCATGTTATTTGAGTTATATTGGAAGAACTTGAGGAAGGGGTACTTTTTAAGAAAAAAAGATAAACTTTCTTATTTCCTGTTCACAGATTACATTTTAAATCTTTCTAGTGGAACTAAAACCACTTGAACCCCTTTCAGTGTCATCCAAAAACTTGAACTTCCTCTATTTTAGATTTAAAAAATCCATTAACAAATGAGCTTTGCAGTTTAACCACCTTTAACTTCAAACTTTTCTGTCAAAATGAAACAGTACAAAAATGTACATTTTCTCTCTAATCTTCATCTGTGATACCAGCTTCTATATTATGAAGTGTTTTGCAGCTGAGCCAGAATGTGGAACTACTCATCCATAGTACCTAGAAGGAAGAGCCATCTAAATGTCCGTTTCATCATACTAGTTGCTTTCGATTATTCCAGATTGCTTGTGTATATGTGTTTCTTAAAATGACAGTTTTGGTAGAGTAGTTTAGAGTTCACATCTAATTTTTGCAAATATCTTGCTCAATTCCTATTTATCTTCATGCATTGCAGGGTGGTGGCCTTGTCCATGTCACCTGTGGATGACACTTTCATTTCTGGGTCTCTTGATAAGACCATTCGACTCTGGGATCTCCGGTCTCCTAACTGCCAGGTAATAGTACCTCACAGTTACACTTCAGGTGTTTTCTATGGTAGGCACTGTCATCATCATCATCTCTCTCTCAAGGAAGGAGGAAACCAGTGGTTCCATTTTGGGATCCTAGAGTCTTTTTAAACTTTGGAGAAAAGTCTCTTTTCCTGATAGGTAGATGGTAATTAAGGAAATGCTCTAATCCATTGCATATTGCATTACGCTCTGTGGCTTACTGCTTTAAAAACAGTTTTCTGGGAGCCTTTGAATTATAGCTTTTAGACTTAAGGGATTTATTTTTGATTTTAGTTGTAATTGTACTATACAATTGGACAATTAAGGTTGATCTGAAATCAATTATAGGGAAACCTGTTTTTTGAAAGCCTCATTTTAGTTAGTTTTACTTTTTCTGTTCTGTAGGTAGGCTGATATCTATTCATGTCCCTTAGTTTTCATTGGGAAAGGTTAAATTTATAGTGGTAGGATCTTAGATTCATTAACTTTTTTTCTTATTTCTTTTTTCTTAGGGTCTTATGCATCTACAGGGCAAGCCAGTTTGTTCTTTTGATCCAGAAGGGTTAATTTTTGCTGCAGGTGTTAATTCTGAAATGGTCAAACTTTATGATCTTCGCTCTTTTGATAAGGTAAATCTTTGAATCTTTAAGCAGTCTTGATATCATGGAAGTTTTGAAGGGCGAGGTACACATTTAAGAGCCTTTTCTATAATAGAGGAGGTATATGGTAGGTATTAGAGTATCAGGACAGTAGTTTTTCTGCTTTCCCTAGTTAAAAAGGAATCTAAAGGGATAGAAAGAGAGTTGGCTTTGGTGGAAGGAATTAATGATATGCCTTGGGCCTGAAGCTGTTACTTTTATCTTTTGCAGGGGCCATTTGCGACCTTTAAGATGCAATATGATCGAACTTGTGAATGGACAGGACTTAAATTCAGCAATGATGGCAAACTCATCCTCATCTCCACCAATGGCAGCTTCATTCGTCTCATTGATGCATTTAAGGGAGTGGTGATGCACACCTTTGGGGTGAGCTGACAACATTTGAGCCTGGCTGTTTCCATGCTCATACCTCCTGGGCTGAGAATTGTGTTAGCTGGAGTGGAGACCAGCAGTTATCCCTGACTCACTCTTTGAGGCACAGACTTGCATTTTCTTCCCGCACGTGAACTTACTTCTCATGGATTCTGAGACATTCACTTCACACCCCAAGTGACCCAAGTTTGGTGTTTAGATATAAAATAATTCCTGACCATAAACATTTTCTTACTCTTTTGAATATAGAGTTGTTGAGGGTAGGGGGTGAATTATGAAGGGTGGCAGACAGGTTTGGAATCTTGATGCTGCTGTACATGAGGAGGAAAAGGTTTCACAGAAAGGAAGGTGCTGTGTATGCTGGGTAGTGTTTCTAGGCAATTGTTTTTTGTTAATGGCCTTGTAAGAAGAGAATTGTTCTGCCTTTTTTAGGGTTATGCCAACAGCAAAGCCGTCACACTTGAGGCCTCATTCACTCCAGACTCCCAGTTTATTATGATTGGTAAGCTTCCTTGATCCACCTTGGGAGTTGTTTCTGTGGTACTGTGTATTTATTTATATTATTTTCGTTAGTTTTAACTAATTATGATGTTGTTATCCATTTGATAGATGTTCTCAGATTTTTGTGTAGCACAATATGTCAAATGTATAACGTCTTTAAAATTATTCTGACTTTGCAGTTCTTTATTGGGAACTTGCAGTTGTGTTAGTCTTTCCTAAATCAGCATTATAGTTAAACTCTACAAGCACTATCTTACTAATAATAGTAACTTTCTAATGTAACCCTGTTTTCAGTCAATGGCTAGTTGTTGGTAGTGTATTGATTATATTCAGTAATCTTTTGAAATGAAAAAATGGAAGCTAGAGGGGAAGTGAGTTGACCAGGAACAAATAAGTACAGACATTAATTCCCCAAGTGTCCTCCTTTCTCTGCCTGTCATCCCTCTCAATTTCTGCTGAGTGCTGGGTCCTGAAACTTGGCCTCTTTCCAAATGTCAATGTCTTTTTCCCACTTGTCTTTATAGTGTGCCTTGAGCTGTTGTATTTTCCTTGATCATTCTCTCAGGTTCAGAGGACGGCAAGATCCACGTCTGGAATGGAGAGAGCGGTATAAAAGTAGCTGTGTTGGATGGCAAACACACAGGCCCCATTACCTGTTTGCAGTTCAACCCCAAGTTCATGACCTTTGCCAGTGCATGTTCCAACATGGTATGTGAACCAATGGAAATGTCCTCCATCTGGTGGCCCTCTCTGTGGCTTTTGAGCATAGCAGGCTGTATTTTAAATAGCTACATTACTAGAAACAGGTTCATGCTTCTCAAATGGTGGCTTCCTGTTTTCACCTCTTATTCTCTGGGCTGGTTTTTCACTTTTACTCTCATTTCTATGATCTAAGATTAACTTATGAGCTCCCGGGAGATCTTAGGTCAGTGTTTGCTCTGCCTGGCTTCTGGTTTTGTGTTCAAACTACCTGGGCTACCCTTGACAGCTTTTTGGCTTCTTAAAATACTTTCTTTGAACAAGGCTTTTGTGGCTGCAGCCTTTCAGCTTCCCATTCCTCTTAATTTATGCTGAATTCCTCAGAAATTGATCATAGCTCACCACTACTATTCCTCTTGGTATCTCTTAAATTCTGCTGGGTATTTGCTAGCCTACCCAGAATATGGTGCCCCACTCTCATCCTTTTTAAACTAAGAACACAGTGTCAGAAAAAAATGCAGCAAAACCATCCATTCCAGTCCCTCTCATTTTTCACAGCTCAGGAAGGAGAGGGTCTGTCTGAAATCATCTGGTGTATTAGCAGTGAGGCCAGGTTACCCCGACCCCCACCTCCCAGTCAGCATTCCTTTTTTCCCTTACCTCTGGGCCACTATGGTGTAGGATAGACAGTGTGAGCGGGAAACAACCAGCTGACTTTCTCCCCAGATAGCCAGTCGATTGGTCAGGAGGGAGGGCCACCAACCATAAATCTTCCGTCATGGTGTTTAGCAGCTTTATGCTGTGGGAAGGGGTAAGAAGAACCACTCAGCAGTTAAGAGAGAGGTTTGGTTTTTTAAACTTGACTTTTGTTCTCCCTCCAGGCCTTCTGGTTGCCCACCATTGATGACTGACCCTGATGCTGTTCAGCTGTTTGTGAGGGTGGCCATCAGGAAAAAACTCAGAGGGGACTGAGATAATAGTGGGATTGGAATATTTGACCGGACTGGAGAGCATCCTTCCACATGGCCCTCCATGGATGTGCTGTACATCTGCTCAAAAGAAAAAAATTACTTTACTGAGCTTCTTCAAAAGGACTCTTGGTGCGGCAGATTCAAACGGGACTCAGATTTTCCAGCTGTCATTGCACCAAGCTCCTCTAGAGGAGTGACCAGACTCATGATTAGGGTATAGTGGGGCCCTTAAGACGCCTTCAGTTTTGAATGTATTTGCTGCTAAGGAGCCGTTGAAGTTGTTAATTCTGCACATCCCAAGTTGTTAATTCTCCCACCCCCATAAATGCATGGGAAGCCACAGTTCTGGTTTTGAGCTGCTAAGGCAGCTCAGTGCCCCTTGCCCTTACCCTGCATGTCTTGTTACTGGGTCTCCCTGTGTCATTGTGGTATAATCCACAAACATGTTACTTAGGTGCCAAACATTTACAGAAATAAGTCTTCATATATCTTGGTGTCAGAAATGGACAGATACAGAAAGACCTTGCTTTCCAAGAAGACTTTTAAGTTAGGTGTTTGAGGATTTGTGATCTAGGCATGCCTCAGGCTTTGGGTGTTGGGTGGGAAAAGGCCCAAGAGGATGAAAGGGAAGAAGGGTAGCAGCTGAGAGTTCCTAGGGCTGGGAGGTTTAGCAGCAACCTAGTATGGGCCCGTGTCATCAATACAAACCCGTGGTCCTTCTGGGTGCCTACCCAGTTTGTTTGTATACAAAAGCAAGGTGGGAGTCTATTTTTGTACATGAGATACAAACATCACACTTTTCCTGTGGGCCAGTATTGTGGAGTGAGTCTGAGTTGTTTACACTGATGCCTTCCCTGCCCACCACAAATTGTGTATTATATGGTCTCATGATATCACCCCTTTCTCAGCTCCTAACCATGAGCTGCCTCTAGGCCTGTGTTATATGTTATATTTAGCCTTTTTATATATGACCTGGGATTTCTGTTGTTTGTATTTTAGCACAGTATGTACACCATTTAAATACATCTTTGTGTGCATACATGTATTTGTATGTATGCATATATATAAAACACCTGTCCTTTCTCAGTTTAGCCAAAGGACATGGATTCCTCCAGCCCCGGGGAAAGTCAGCATCCTTGCTGAAAGTGTTTGCCACAAGTGTTAGTGAGTCTTCCTTATTACATTTTTCTTTTCTGGAGACTGAACGAAGCATAGCTTCAAGTGTTTGCTGTTTCTGTGGCAGCTAAGAGAGGGTCTTGTGATAACTCCCTTGTGTTCCTCAAGCTGCACTTTGGGGCCCTCTCTGCAGTATTAGCCCCCTTTTTTTGCCTGGTGATGGCTCTGTCTTGTGCCTATATATGTGTGACAGTCACTTTTGCATGACTTTTGTGTCTGGCTTGCAGTATTTGGGGACAGGATGCCAGAATCAGGGCATTTTCAGTTTGAGGCTTTTTTTTTTTTTTTTTTAAACCAATTATAGGTCACTCCTGTTTAACCAGGTATGTCTTTGTTTTTTTTTCCTTGCCTTCTCTTGGGAGAGGGAGGGTCCTGATCAGGGTAGAGATGAGCTGTGTCTGGCTCATGGCCTTTTCCTCCCCTGCCTGGCCTTCTTAGAGTAGGACGAATGGCATGTTATTTCACTGAATTCCCAAACAAGGAACTCAACAAGGAACAAAGTGAGGACTTGCCTAAGAGTACATAGCTGCTAGGGGAGAATGCAAGTCATTGCCTCTTGTTTAGCAGCGGGAATAGGCTGTGAATTGCTAGCAATTACTGTTTTGTTTTGTTTTTAAGCAATTTTACTTTTTGACTTGCACCTCAAACTCAAAGGGCAAGGGGCATGCGTCTTTTTCAGATGTAGACTAGAATCAGCAGCTGCTGCAATGCTGCCCATTGTATAGCTCTGCCATCAGAGTGGAGGGACTTTTAGAAACCAAATGATCTGAGCTGTTACTGCCTGTTCTTGGTTTTCTAGGGTAGAAAATTCATGGGAGGAATAACTGTTCAGAGAGAGTGCTTGGAACTGTGGGTTAATGAGAAAGGCTGTGTGATTAACATATCTGTAACCAGAGTGGCCACCCAGCATGACTTACCTGTCAGCAAGAAAATGATTTATATTGAGTTTCTGTGTGTCCAAAGCTGAAGTACCATGTCCTTTGAAAATATGTACCGCATGGCCTCTTATTTATGGGGACCAGTGGCTGCATAGCTGGCTCTTGAGGAAGGAAAGGGAAAAGATGTAGCTAGAAGTGACTGGAGTTGATGTGGTAGTGTGACTAGGCAGAATAAAGGAAGAAATGAGGCTGAGGGCTGGGGCTACAAGGATGCTCTCAGTGGGAGCCAGAGGTGCTTGAGTTACCAGGGGGGAAGGGGGCTGCCCATCATACTCTCAAGAGTTTAAAGCCACCTTTTTCTATGTGACAATACTGCATTGCTCAAACAACCAGCCAGCGGGGTTTTATTTTAGAAAAAAACTTTCTCACTGAAATTGTAATTAGTGCTTATTAAGGAAAAATTGGGAATTTAAAAAAGAATCAGTTTGCCTCTCAAATGCTACCACTGTTATCTTTTGGTGTTAAATGTTCCTCTAGATATTTCTGTATGTAGATTTTTGGTGTGTTTACATAGTTGTCATTCTACTGTATATACAATTTTATGTCCTTTTTGTATTTAACATATAAACATTTTTTCCATGTTATTTGTCTTAAACAGAATTTTATGGCTACAGCCTCTTCCATTTAGTTTCTGTAGCATTGACTGGTGCCTAGAGTTGGAGGGAAGGATGGATTGTCTCCTGGCTCACACTGGGACTCGCCATAATGCCGTATGGATGGATTGTTGGGCCCCTTGGGACTGTGCTTGATTCCCTGGTGACTAAGGCCTATGGGCTGATGGGAGGAACCCCTAGACCCAATCTTCAATGAATAGCTGCCTGGGTCTTTACAACTTTAGGCTCTAATAAGCAACCATATGGCCAGAAATGAGTAACTGGGAGAGGCCAGCTCGAGCCTACCTTGATCTTCCAAGACTGCGTCTGGCATGTTCCTCAGGCTGCCTTTTCTTTCCCACTGTTATCTCAGCCTTTGATCAGATTGACAGCCTCTAGCTGGAATAAAGTATCCTGCAAGGCCTTGGCTTCTGGGGGCAAGGCTAGTGGGGTCTCTTTGCTGCTCCTACACCAGTTATGGCAGATAACCCAGCCATTTGCTTGGTAGTAACCCATCACCTGGCTAGTGCTTGGTAACTCTTTGTGCCTGTTCTCTACCTAGCCCTCAGGCCTGTAGGACCTGCTGCTTCCTCTTCCTTGGCTTTCTGAACCAGAGAAGACAGCCTTGGGCCTGTCACTTTGCCCATAGTCACTGGAGCTTGGCCAAGGACTCTGGAGCAGCAGAGGGAATATCCTATTTTGTGAGTGGCAGGCCATGAATAGGCTAACACATTGTTCAAGGAGGAAGAGACCCCTTCACATCCTCGTTGGAGGGCTGCTGCAAGTGTTTGGCTCTGCTGAGAGACATAAACATGTCATAGCTGCCCTTGCAGCAGTTATTAACAGTTTGTCTTGCTTGCTGTTGAGAAACCCACTGTACCTGCTGCTTCTCAGGCTTCAGCCTTTGGTGTGAGGAGCACAAGAGCAGGCAGTGGGCTGGGTCAGAAGCAAAGCAAGCAGTCTGTGGGAGTGGGTGAGAGGCAGGCACAGGCTGCTGCCCACAGAGTGGCAGAGGCTGGGGGAACTGCTGAGGAAAGAGGAAGTAAAACTCCTGCAGGCTGGTAGGGCATACTCCTGCATTTGCCAACTACCTAACTAGAGTCCTGGAGAGGTTGCCCAGGGCTTTGAGGCCAAATAGCTTGTCAGGACCCAGCTCTGGAC
Organism: Cynopterus sphinx; assembly: GCA_030015415.1. Lineage (NCBI taxonomy): Eukaryota > Metazoa > Chordata > Mammalia > Chiroptera > Pteropodidae > Cynopterus > Cynopterus sphinx. The sequence continues at coordinate 116,195,607 of CM057381.1, forward strand.
AAGATGTAGTCCCAGAAGTGCTGGGCTGTGGAGTATGACTGAAAAATGAGAAATTTTGTAGTTTTTTCTATCTCTTCCCTAAAGAATGTATAAGAAATGAAGTCTAAAATGAATTGATGGGCAGGAAAGGAGGTCTAAGAACCTCCTTAATGGGTTACCACATGAGTTTTACCATTGATTCTGAGGCTGGTGACTTGTCCTTCCTGGCTGCTGCCTAGGACTGTGAGTTACCTAGTAAGAACTCATCTCAGTTGTAAACTTTAGGAGAGGATCAGGGAGGATCAGGGAAGAGTAGGGTAAGGCTGAAATCATGAAGGTGGCTGCTTGTAATTGACCAAATACCCAGCATCTTAACGTTGGCAAATGCCAGAAGATAATAGTCTTGTAGGAAGATGAGGAACTAATAAGATGTTTATCAAAACAAGCCCTGGAGCCCCTACTGACTTTAGCTAAGTCTAGCTTTATAGAAATTTGCATTCAAAAAGTTAAATGGCAGCCAGTCTGGTATCTCCAGCCCAGAGCTCACAGATGATGGTAGAGATCTTTGTTTCCTGGACAAAAATTCTCACATGGGCTCACCCCAGGCTTGGAACCAAAGAGGCCACAGAAAAAAAGTCTTGACTATGCAGGCTTGCAAAGTGAAGCTAAGACTGATTCTTTGGAAGGTAAAAGAGCAAAAGATATACTGTAATGCCAAACTGTACAGTAATTCATGATTCACAAGGACTCTAATGTACACAAACATTTAATCATTGGGAGGCAATGGGGAACAATAAAATGAAGGCATTAATGAGGCATTAGCCTGGGTTGGGGCTGGAGTTTGGAAGGAACGATCTGGAGGCTAGGCCAGAAGCAGGAGCAGCAATCTAAGAGTTTTTCCTGCTCAGCCAACTGCGGCTCCTCTTGCCCCCTTTTGTTCTCCCCCAACTTTAGCCCCAGTGCCTGTGCCTTCCCTCCAGTGGCAGAGGCGAGTAGGGCAGGACCTGAACAGATCTCTCCCCAGCGTCTGCTTCAGGATGACTGTTCAACAGAAAATGAGGCTGCCCAGCTTTTCATAAGGCATCCTTCATGGGCTTTGGGAGTTGCTGAGTAGATACCCTGACATTCATGATTTGGAGACTTGGATCCAACACAGGCTATCTGCCCCTCTTGCATCTTTGGCCAATTCCTTTAGTTCAGCTGTCCTTATCTGGGAATAATATATTGGGCTGTGAAGAAACCTTGTGTGAGTATCCTAAGGTGTACAGTGCCTCTGCCAGAGGGATGTCATTATTGATATTAGCACTTTCCCACTGCTTGCCAGAGGGGACCTGGGGAATAGGGTTCTCATGCTCTTCAGCTCTGACTGCCTGGTATAAATGTTCCCCTTGGGTTGGGGTTGGGGTGAGAGCCCTGGCCTATGTCTGGGAGCAAGGCAGGCAGGCCTGCTGTTGACCATGGTGGAGGGATGCCCAGACTATCTGGCCCCCAGTGGTTCTGGGATGTGGTATCTGAATCCTCAATGGCCATTGCTCCCTTGGCTCTGGCTGTACAAAGGAATCACGAACACAGAGACGTCGTCGTAGGACACGTGCCCTTCCTCTGTGGGATCATCATTCTTCCCCTGTGTGCTGTGTATCAGCATTTGGGCCAGCTCCGAGAACCTGTGGAGACCATCCTGCAGATGTACTCTGGGGCCAGAGCAAAGAGGCAAGGCAAGCCCTCAGGGAGAACATACTGTACTGGGCTAGACACTTGGGGACCCAAGCAATGCATTCTAACTTTGGGGCCAGGTAAGCAACAGGCCTGGCAGGGCCACAGGTTGCAACACAAGAGCCTGGACCCGGAGATTTCTGGGACCCACAGTCATCCCCACCCCCTGGCATTTGAGACAGCACCAATCCTGACCACCTGCCCTGAGCCAGGCTCATTGTCAGTACTATCTTAGCCATAACTACTTGGTGTTGCTGCTGGCACCAGCACAAGCCCAGGGAGGTGCCCAGCAGCAATAGTACCTGTGTGGGTCCTCTTGAGTACCAAGGAGGAAGCTCCGCACCATCTGTGCCACCTGCTCATTGGACAGGACGTCCCAGAGACCATCAGTTGCCATGACAACCACATCCTCTTCTTGTAGCTCCAGCTGGTCCATATCCAGGACTGTGACCTGCAAGTTAAGCCTGAGGATCCCTCAGCATTCCTTTCCCAGCTCCCACCAGCCTCATTGTACCTTATGGGGCAGATGGAAGCTGGAATGGTCTTTTGCCCCCTCACCTGTGGGACAGAGAGCAAGAAGGGCTTGAGCTGAATGTTTGTGTCCAGGACTCTGAGCTGATGGTCTCCCAGACCTCGAGAGACGGCCAGTGTTCCCAGTAACCGAGCCTGGGGACAAGGAAGGTGTGAGGTGAGAGCAAACAGCCCGAGCAAATGCATAAGTAAAGCACAGAGGTGGACTGTGGCCCTTTGGCACTTTGGGCTGAAGGAGAAACATACTGTGGCTTTGGAGCAGACTCCAGAACTTCAGCTTCAGCCACCAACAAGGGACAAAGGCACTCCCACCTCTGCATGGGCAACTGAAGAAAGATTCTTGAAGGGGGCCATTCACTGACCTGCCTACCCTGTCCGTGGATCAGTGGGTACTTGAGATCTGACTTCTCAACGTACTTGTAGCTCCTACCAGGAACAGATCCAGCATCAACCCAGGCCCAATTCCCCACCTCATCCCCCAACCCTGCCCAGTTGAAGGAGACTGCCTCAGGCCATACAGCTGGGCCTGGACTCCAGGGTTCTCCCCACTGTGTTTCCCCACTCCCACCTTGCTCACCAGCCATTCATGTGGTGATCCCTGAACAAAACCTTCTGTCCCAAGTCATCCCCCTTCAGTCGCCGAGGGAACTCCAGTCGGGTGAACTCACCAGCAAGGAGCTCAGGGTAGATAAAGGCCTGGGGTAGGGAGGTCATGTTCAGATCAGGCTCCCTCTGATGGCCTCTGATGGCCCTGGACCCAGGAACTGGGGCTCTGCAGCCTTCTCTGTCATGGGCACCTACCAGATGTTGGATCCTCTGCCGCTCAGTCTCTGGTGTGAACTCAGAGCTCAGGGGCCGTACCTCATCTCTCCGCACCAAGATGGCCCTGATGGGATTGAGGAGGAAAGGGAGAGGTCTAGCCCAGCCTCCAACCTCACTGATGGGCTCCTTCCTGATGGCCCCTCCAACCACCAGGGGCTGATTCTGCCCATGCCAATCCCTTTCTTGTTCAAAGCCCTTTATGAATGTCTACAGCCTGCAAGGTAAAGACACAGCGCTTCAGCCTGGCATTTGAGGTCCCCACTCTCCCTGGCATCTGCTTTCCACCGGCCTACTCCACACATTCCAGGTATACAAACAGCTCAGCCAGTTAATCCTCCCCATTTCAATCCCTCCACTTCCTGCCCCCTTTCACTGTCTCCACTGCCTCTGGTGCCTGTCTGCCTAACTGCCTGCCCTGCCCCACCCACCCTGCCCACCCTCCAGGGCTCACTTACCTGCTATCCCCAGCATTGGCCACATACAGCTTTCCCTGCAGGGACACAGCCACCAGGGCTGTGCATCCACCCACTTGGCCTGCTGCCTCCAGCTCCCGACCGATCACCTCATCCTGGGGCAAAGGGAGGCCACTTGATGGGCTGTTCCCGATCCCCACCCTGCAGTTCAATCCTCACCAGCAAACCTGGCAGTCCCAGTCCAGTTTCTAGCTATGACTCCAGATTCCCTGTAGTTAGGAGATCTGGATGTATCACTTGGGAAAGAAGGGAAGTCCTATTCAAAACAGGAAAGGAAACCAGCCCCTGCACAAGAACCAACAGGATATGCAATGCGATGATGCAGATAAAAGCACCTAGAACATAGTAGAAGTAGGCACCGGATAAATAGGAGGGGTTTGATGACAAAGATGGCCATTAGTAAAGAATGAACTAATCCAATCTTGTCCTCCCAATTCAAAGATCCAGGGAGACCACCATTCTTTGCAGAGATGCTTGGGGACAAAATCTTCCCTTCTTTCCTAGCCAAAGGCCATACTTACACATTCCTGGAAGGCATTCTCCAGAGCCCCAATCACCAAGTCTTCTGTCCTAATGCCCTTTTCCTCCACAAATTGGGGGTCACTGGGGCAGATGCAGTGGCCGCTGAGGTGCATGGGGGGCTGAGTAGCTACCATGCCCTCTACTATGGCCGTCAGCTGCCGCCGCAGACAGGAGTGCAGTGTGTTGGCAGCCAGGATAGCTGCAGCTGGACCGCCGTGCCCATCAAACAGTGCCCAGTAATGACCTGTCAGGAACTGTACAAGAAAGGCATGGCCTCAGGCTCTTCTTCCTGGTTTCCCTAGTTGACCCCTGGCCTAGCATGGGACACTAGGGCAAGAACCTCAGCCTGAAGTCCTGGCCCCAATCTGTAAGAGGGGCTCGGACCCAGTTGTGCTCACCTCCTCTGGACACAAGGTCAACCACTCCTGGTCCTCTTCAGCCCCAAACTCATATCTCTGGATGCATAGCTTTCCACAGGCAGCCTGATCCTCATTGAACTCAGATTTCTCTGCGTTGATGATCCTGAGACCATGAGGTGGTCAGTGACCTTTCAGGGACACATCCATGACCCCGTGGGCACAGAGACCAGAGCTGGTGCAGAGAGGGAGGAACCCTCCCTCTGGGGCAAAAGTCCCTACACTGTCCCTCATACCTGGAAAAAGATGGTGTAAGTTTTCTAACTGTTCAGTGAACTCCTGACCAAGGAAAAACTCAGGGCCCAGCCTCTCTGGAGCGGACCCCAGAACTTCAGCTTCAGCCACCAACAAGGGACAAAAGCACTCCCACCTCTTTGACCAGGGCTGGGAAGTAAGGATGGGGCTGCTTGGGAAGACCTGGGGCTCCTTTGCCTATCCCCTGCCCCATCTCAGCCAGAATTCCTGTCTCACATTGCATATACCGTAACAGAGTGAGGTGTGTACCTGGCTGGCAGGGGTGGTAATCTCAAAAGCCCCGAAAGCTGGCATTTTACCCTGTGTCCCTGTCTCATGTTGGAAGCCCCAGGGGTGCAGGTCCTTCTCGACTTGCAGCCCTCACTGAGAGAGGATGGAGTCCCAAAGAAAAGGCCGAGGTGGGATGGGGGGAGGTTGTCCAGAGTCCAGAAATGAGGGCAAGAGGGAATTATCCGCAAGGTTGGGGGAGTGGGTGTCGCCCACTCAGTTTAGCTTCTTTTCTAGCTCGGCACAGGCCCCCAGGCTGGATCAGCAGGGGTCGGGGGCGGGGGTCCCGGGGCAAGGGTCGTTGGAGTGGGCAGTGTCGCAGGGGGTGGCGCGGGGCGGGGCGGGGGGACACTCACTCAGCGTAGCCTGCGTTCCAGGGCAGCGTGCGACCCCGCGCGGGGCAGCGCACCGGCCGGGCTTCCGGGAGGCCGGGCGCGTCGGCGGGGCCGGGGCCGGGGCCCGGGGCGCGCAGGAAGCGCGGCCGCCGGTAGGGCACGGGGCTGGCGTGCGGCCGTGGTGGCCGCGGCGCGGGCAGCGGGCCTCCGGGCAGGAAGCGGCGCCGGAACCAGCCGGCCGACATCGCGCGGCCGCGGGGGCTGCCCTCGGGGCGCCGCCCTCGGGGCGCCGGACGCCAGGCTCGGCGGACGCCCCCCGCCGCCCGCCTCTGGCCGGAGGAAGCGCCGGGAGGCGGGGCTGCGCCGCGCGGCCACACCCCAAGTCCCCGCCTCGCCCGCCCGGAGTCTGCGCGCGCGGCCGGGCCCGGGGTGTCGCTGGCCTGTCCGTCAAGCCCCCTAAAGCCCGGGAGGAGCAAACGCCGTCACCACCCACTTAACATGCCGGAACATTGAGCCCCAGAGTACGGGGTCGCTTACCCGGAGCCGCACAGTCACGTGAGCAGGCCAAGTGTTCACCCCCATGTGCGGGACCTTCGCCTTCGAGAGCGAAAAGCCCCCCTCCCCACCCAAGGGGGCTGAGCGGGTTCAAAGCACACCCGGGCCTCCAGGCTGGGTCAGTGTCCATGGCAGAGCCTCAGGCCGCCTCCTGTTGGGCCCCAACCTTACGCAAGGGTGAGATGGGAACAGGATGTGCGTAAAGGTGTCGGACTGACTGACACGTTGAGTAAGAGTCTTAAGAGCACGCTGTTCCCTCGAGTGGCCTCTATTTACCACCCACCCAACCGGGCACCCCCCACCCACCCCCGGAGGGGCTTGGTGTCACACTAGCTTTACTCATTTTGAGACCGCTGCCACCCTTGGGCCGGTTTCCCAAACGGCTGCCACTCCCATCTGTACGTCCTCTCTGGACAGACGGCAGGAGCCTCAGTACAGTGTGAATGACTGGTGGACAATAGGAATCCATGGTTTCCAAAAGGCTCCAAATGGTCAGAGTTCACACCCGGGACTAAAAGAAGTGAAAGACTTTCATCTGGGTTGGAGGCAAGATATTGTAGTCTCTGAATCCCTGGCAGTGTCCCCCTTTACATTTGCATGTCAACAGAGCACTTTGTCGCCTTCTATCACTTAAGCCCAACTTCCTTCACAGGACTGTTATTTCCATCTCATAACCATGACGCTGAAGCCCACACAGGGGAAGTATCTTGGTGCCCAGTGCTGTGCTGTTTCCATTATGACAGTGCAGCTGACTCAAAACCCACTTCCCCAGGGAATTTCTCTTCCCCTTTCCTCCTCTAGGAAGGAAGCTAGCCAACTCAAAGCTCCTGAGGCCCGCAGCCCAGGGCCCTCTGGGAGGAGTCCCTACCTTTGTCTCTGCTCCCAAGGCCAGCCCTGCTCACTAGGCCTTACTTCCTCTGCCCCACTGGGAGTTCCCCCAACCCAAAAAGGAAGATTCTTGGGGCAGGGAGCTGTGCTCCACACCCCCTCCCTCAGGTGACTGAGTTCTAGAGAAGACTGATGGGTAATTTACTGAACCCGCTCTGTGTGCCAGGCACCATGCTGGGTGCAGGCGCATGGCACTAATGGTCATGGGCTCTCCTGCAGTGATGGTGGAGTCCTAGTGGATGGTGCTTGATCCAGCTGGCAAGAGGGTGGGGGCAAGGTTAGAGAAAGCTTTCCAAAGGGCACCCAAGCTATGACTTGTCTTTGGACAGAAATGGACCAGGGACCCAGGGTGAGGCAATTCAGTCTGTGGGGTCATTTTCTTGTCCCTACCAGCCAATGGCTCAGAGGCTTTTAAATTCTAAAGTTAGAGGAAACAACACAAACACAACTCATTGTCCTGAACTCCCCTGGGTGGGATGAAGGTTGTATTCTCTAAGGTGTAATCAGAGAAGCTCCAGGCAGCCAGAAGTCACAGGTGGTCCGTTGCCCCGCTTAGCCATTTTACGTTTTCAAAGCCATGTGGAGCCCTATGGCAACCCCATCCTTCTTGTTTCTGCAGTGCCACCCAGACTCATCTGGCTCCCAAGGCTCCTGTGAGCCTCTGCTCTTGCCTGGATCCTAAGCCTGATTCTCTTGCTTTATTCCTTCATTTTGCTGAAGCGCATTCTCTAATAACTTTCCAAGAAAGAACACCTGGAAGATAATTTCCTGGGTCCTTGTAGGTCTGAAAAGGTTTGTATTCTGTCTTTGCTTTTGACTGATATTTTGGCTCAGAATTCTGACTGCTCTGTTCATTATCTTTTGCTTATGGCTGCTGCTGAAATCCAGCATTCCTCTTATTCCCAGACCTTTGGATTGGCTTGTATTTGCCTTTTTCTCTCTCCAGAAGCTTCCTGGTTTTTTGTCTCTTATGTCTGAAATTATAGGTAAGGAGCCTTGGCATAGGTCCGTCTTCATTCCTGGGCTGTCCCTCCCTAGAAGCCATGTAACTACTCAGTCCCTAGTGATTTCCTTCTCCCGACACCCTTCTCTCAACTCGAGTATGCCTTCTCTTCGCTGGATGCCTCTCCTCAGCTGACTCAGTCAAGCATGTGAGGGTTGGAGGGTGCGAGAACAGCAAGCTTAGAAAAAGAATTTTATGCTACTTTCTTTTTCACTCACAATGAAAATAACTTTTGTTGATTCCTATATCTATCTTTAACAAGATTTATTTTTTTAAATTTAATGCTTTCACATGATTAAAAACTAAAAAGGTTTAAAAGTGTCTTTAGCACCCATTCTCCCTCATAAACACATCCCCTGGCCACCCAGTTTGCCTGCCTAGAGACATCCAATATTACTACTTTCTTGTGGATCCTTCCAGAGATGTCAGGGGTATTCTGTAAAAATTCAAGCAAAAAAAAAAAAAAATTACATATAAGACAAGAAATAAGTGCTGGTGAGGATGTGTATAAAAGAAAACCCTGTCACTGTTAGTAGGAATATAAACTGGTGCTGCCTCAGTGGAAAACAGTATGAAGATTCCTCCAAAAATTAAGAGGATTAGAGTGCTAGTAGAGGGATAGAAAGAAGTAGATGGATTTGGAAGGGCTGTAGGAAGTGAAACTGAGGGCTGGAGAAGGTACTTGACTAAAGACCCATAGTGACTATTTAAATTTATTTTAATTAAAATGAAAAAAATAGACATTCCACTTCTTCAGTGGCATCAGCCACATTATGAGTACCCAATTGACACATAAGGCTACCTTATTGAACAGGCAGATTATAGAACATTTCCATTGTCACCTAGAACCCAGGTCTCAGAATTCCTTACCTAATGCATGGATGGAGTCCCTACTCATTTGGGAGGCTCTGAGTGTTTGGGGTCTGAGGTCAGTAACTCGAATTGTCCTTACCCCAGCCCTTAAAACATAGTGGAGTCCAGAGCAGCTCAATTATTTCTGCTCCTTCACTATAAGGTAGTAGCAACTGAGAAGGAGGAAGCAGCTGTCACTAAAACATTCAAATGAATTTGATTATAGGGCCATGGGGCTGTGTGAAGACCCAGAGGGGCCAAGCACGGACCCTTCTTCAGGCACAACCAGCACTCGGGTTTGGCCAGCACATTTTCTGGCTGGAATCACCCATTTCTGAATTAGAAAAAGCCAGAAGAATAATACAGTTACTTTTGGTGGGCACATAATGTCTATAACAAAATAAAATGGGGATTGTAGCAGCTACAACTCAATCTTCCATCTCAGAGGTTTATTAACTTGAATCTCACTAGTATCAGTATTAGGATCTGAGGGTATAATAAAATGGACTCATTTTCCACATGTTTTCTTCTCTGGTGCTGGTGGTGTAAATAAATACATATATTTTAAAAAGAGCATTTGTTTACATTTCCCCTGAGTTGATTATTGTAATAGTCCAATTGTTTCTGGATAGTGGTTTCTGCCTCACCTGAGTTTAGAGCCGGGTTAGCAAGTCCATGGCACAGGTCTTTGCTCTCTCCCTTGCAGACGTCATTAATCAGTCACAGAACTTTTTCCTCCTGACTCCAGATATGGCCTCAGAATCCTTCTCTGCCCAGCAGTCCCAGCAAGGGGGAGAGAAGAGATCAGAAACCTAGTTGCTAACCTTGGATTAGGGACAGGCATTATATCTGAAGTAGAGCAAGATAAATATTCAGTTTTCAAAATAACAATAGAAAATTGTTCAGGGCTATCTACTTCTGGGAAAAAGGGGACATTCTTTATATTTTGGGGGCTATTGAGGATGAATGGTTTACCCTAGTCAACTTGGCAGTGGCTAAATGGTGGGAGTAGCATACAGAGCATAATAGGAACTGTCAGCATGATGATGAAAATATTTTTCAGCACTTTCATTAAGTTTTTTTTTGTTGTTGTTGTGATTCCTGGAGAACTCATTTACCAATATTTTTAATACCAGCATCTTACTGATGAGACCTGGGGCTGTCCTTCAGCCAAATTTGGCAGAAAGTATGTCGTGTCACAGATCTGGTTCTGACTCCATTGGCTTTCTTGAAAACCGCTTGGCAGGTTTCTCACTCAAACAAGCAAACTGAGGTGGAATGAAAGGATTCTGGAACTTGGGGAGATGAAGAGAACATGCGTTAGTGAATGAATGCATAAATGAACATAGCACGGTATTTCCTAAAATGGGTTCCATGGAACCATTCTTCAAGTTTTAATAGGAGTTACAGGTTAAAAGAGTTTCATGGCCAATGATGGTTTGGAAATGTTTGGTTAAATAAAGTAAACCAAGCTTCTTTAATGCAGGACTTTTCAGAACTGTGTATATCAGTGCATCTTGTGATTCTCCAAAAGGGTGATCCAGTATGCTGCATGTTCCAAACCGATTTGATCACAGGGTATTTTTCCTTTAAAAAAAATTTATGAAATATCTTGTAAAATTAGGACTCTAAGAAACACATTTTTGGAAACACCATGCTGGTCCAAACTCCTTATTTTACAGATTATGAGAAATGAGTTTCAAAGAGGCTAGAATAACTTTTTCAAGGTCTTATAGGTTGGTGGTTAGGCTATGATTCAATCTTGTCTGAGGCCAATGCTTGGGCCACTACATCATGTCACTTATTGGAGAGTTGGAAGTACCTTGTACTTCATCTTTTCACAAGAGATCCCGGATTAATGCCGTCCCTTCCAGGCAGACTGTTAGTATGTAATATAAACAGAGCTCTCTTAAGCAAAGTATCAGGAACATGCTACCAGGTTCATCTGGTGCATGGTTTGTCACCAACAGAGGCTCCAGGTGAGAGTTCTTCTTTATCCTTGCTGATGTCACTATGAAAAAATGAGCACCATTATTTTTGTTTCTGTATAGCAATGTACAGCCTCTTCAGTTGATCCAAAATGTTTTCATGATCCTGACTATTCTATTTCTTGGCAACAATGAGTATCTTAAATGGTGAGTTCCATGAAAGCACAGAGGTGATTTGAGGCATCCTCTTGGCTGTGAGTAAATCATTGCAGATGCTTATTTAAACTATATGCAAGTGCCATGGGAGCCACTCAGAAAAACTCTTACCTAGGCCTGGCCCCTGACAACACGAGGTAATGGCTTTTTTATTTCTTGGGCAGTTGATAGAATTAATGAACTAGTACCTAGTTTCTAACATTCTTTTTGTGGGGCCTTCTAAGTTTTCTGTGCCATTTTGCAGAGAGGAGGCTGGGTATCTATCTGCTCTAAGTAAGATAACTTTTAATGTTTACAAACCTTCTGTTGAACACTCTTTTATCTAAAAATCATGCTTGCTTGTTTTTCTTAGGCATGTTCTTATTCATATTAGGGAGAATCTTATACTTTGTTGCCCCAAAATGGCTCAAGAAAATTGGGATAGGATAGTACCATGGCCTCACAAATTCTTTCTGGGGAAAAGCACTAATAGGCATCAAACTACTCCTCTCCTAGCCTAATTGTACATGCAAGAGTTTCTGTCCTGCCCCACTGCTGAGTGAGCTTTGTAAGCTCTGGGACACAGGGGTATTCAAACTATTGAAGGAATCAAATTTCCCTAGTGTCAGACAATCTAGATACAGCTTAGCATGGCTTCTGGCAGACAATAATGAGAGACTGCAGTTATTTTTGCTGGTCGCTGATTCTTTATGTCCTGCAATTTCTGTCTTGTTGTGATCAAATGGCCTCGAGGTACTATATAGGCAAGAGGGAAGCAGCCCAAGTCTGGTTGATTTCAGGATAATGCAGCTGGCCTTACTTATACTGCTTTGTTTTCTAGGCTTTGATAGAAACTGTTGGCTCTCACCAGGTTCACAGGGAAGGTGGCATCCTCTTCTATTGTTCCAGGTACTATGGCTGTGTAAGAAGCTGCTACAACACAGAGTTATGCTTGTGGATTCTGTGAATTAGGAAATCAGACAAGACTTAGTGGGGATGGTACGTCAGGGTCTCAGATGGGAAGGCTCAGAGTTCGGTGGTGCTGCAATGGTAGGGGGCTGGAATCTCTTGATGGTTCATTCCTGCACATATCAGGTGCCTGGACTAGGATGACTCAGAGTCTATACCTGGCCTCTCCATGCAGTGTGGCTACCTCACAGCATGGCGGCCTCAGAGTAGTCAGACTTGAGGTGAAAGCTGCCTCACTGGTTATGGCCCAGCCTCCAAAGCCATCTGCATCAACTCTGTTCTTCTCTATTAGGTGAAGTACCTGCGACTCTGTGGATTCAACGTTGAGAGTCACATGGGTGAAGAGCATATTACAGCCATTTGGCAAATACAGTCTTCTACTTTTCTCAGGAGTTGAGTGTGAGGAAGGACAGTCTAAAGAGGGGGTGACAGCGTTCTATGTGTGAACTAGACAAGTGCTCATGTTACCTGCGAGTGCTCTGAATTTCTGGAGCAGTGTTCCTTCTGTAATAGGGAGGTTTCCACTGGGAGGAGTGACTCTTAAGCCAACTGGCACACTAGTTAACATGTAACATATTTTCCTAAATGCAAACTCACTGAGGTGGTTGTAGCATCTATGGGGCCTTTATATAAATTAGAAAAAGATGGCTTCTGGATGTGGGGGAGGGGCAAGCAGAGGACATACTACACAACTAAATGTAACAGTCCTTGTAACTGCTATTGTTGCAATTGCTTTTACCATTAAAAAAAAATTAGCTGTCCCTATACTTAGGGCCCTCCTGGCTACTTTCCCCAGTGTCCATTCTCAGCTGTCCTTTTCATTGGACCCATTGTCTTGCCCTTTCTAAAGCCCCACATTTCCCTAGAAACATAATACTCTTTGTAGCAGTTTGTGAACTTGGTGAGGAAGGGCACATTTTCAGGAATGCTAATGGCTTAAGGGGATTTGATACGCATTTAAGGTATTTCTGGGGGGAAAAAATGGCATAGATGGTAGAGGCTCTGTTCATCCCTCTGGTGACCAAATCAAAGTTGGACGGAAACAAGGAGCAAATAGCAAGGAAAAACCACCTGGGATCTAGATGAACAAGCCATACAACTAAAGAGATATCTAAGAAATCACCCTGGAATGATAGAAGGTAGGATAGGGTGAGGATGCGAAGCTGCCCGGTCCTGAGTGGCTGAGTGAGACAGGCTGCAGCTGCAGCAGCGACCGCTGGCAGCTGCAGATGCCTCTTAAATGGGCCCTGTTGGCAAGTGGACTGTTGCGGTGTCAGACCTGCTCGTTCTGAGCACCAGCACCAGTCTGGCTGTGCAGGGGGCACCAGGGACTTACAGGGGGACACTGAGTTGTCAGAGTGAGTGTCAAGGTGAGACTCACTCTTAACAGAAGTGCCGCAGTATCTGTTGTTCCTCTGTTGAGCCTTTCCTCCTCCCATAGTGTGGAGGCAGCGCCACCATAGCAGAGACCGCCATCTAACTGGATAACACAGGTTGCTCTGCCCAGAGGATTCCCTGAAACTTCACCTCCCCCAACTCACAGCCCTCCCAAGCCACACCCAGCTGTGGCCTAGGCAAGTCCCAGGCTCCTTGCTGAGCAGCGCCAAGACTCTCACTGGTGGCAGCTGGCCTCAGTTTCTTGTGTGGTTTCTTTCTTTCTTTCTTTCTTTTTTTTTTTTTTTGCTTTTGTTAGGGTGACACTAGTAACGAAATCCAGTAAGTTTTAGGTGGTGTGGTTTCTTGAGGCAGCTATAAGCACAGCATCTGTGGACTGCTTGCTGAATCTTAACAGGAAGCCCCAGAGGGGCACAGGTTGGGGCTAAACTTGGCCTGCAGCGGAACCCCTCTCAGAACTGTGCCACTGGACACCTACCACACAAAGCCAAGCTAATAAGACCGGGACTTAAGATCTTTGCTTAGTACATAGAAACAAACACAGAAAGGCAGCCAAAAGGGGAAGACAAAGAAGCAGAAACCACATGAGAAAACAGAGCAGAGAGCCAGAAATAATGGAGTCAAGCAATCCAACAGATGCAGAGCTCAAAACACTGCTTATAAAGATGCTCAATGAACTCTTGGGAAGGGTAGATGAATTCAGTGAGAACTTCAACAGAGATAAAAAAAACATAAAAATGGAAATGGAAATTATAAAAGGGAACCAGTCAGAAATGAAGAACACATTATCTAAGATGAGAAGTATATTAAATGGAACAAACAGAGTGAATAAAGAAGAGGATCAAATGACCTAAATAGAGGATGGGAAGGCCAAGGACACTCGATCAGAACGGCAAGAAAAAAGAAGTCGAGACTGTAATAATCATTTCAGGAGCCTATGAGACACAACTAAATGTAAAAATATCCATGTCATAGGGGCACCTGAAGGAAAACAAGACTTTGAAGAGCTATTTGAAGAAATAATAATGGAAAACTTCTCTCACCTGGTGAAGGAAATAGACATACAACCCAGGAAGTTCAGAGAGTCCCCAAAAAGAGGAACTCAGAGAGGCTCACACCAAAACACATCCTAATTAAAATGTCAAAGGTTAAACACAAAGAGAGAACCTTAAAAGCAGCAAGAGAAAAGCAGTTTCTTACCTACAAGGGAGCACCCATAGACTGGCAGCTGATTTCTCAAAAGAAACTATGCTGGACAGAAGGGCTTGGCACGAAATACTCGACGTGATGAAAACCCAGATCTACAACCAAGAATACTTGATCCAGCAAAGCTATCATTTAGAGTTGAAAGGCAGATGAAGAGCTTCCTAGAGAAAAATAAGCTAAAGGAATTTATCGTCACCAAGCCAGTATTACAGGAAATGTTGGTGGGACTTCTTTGAGAAGAAAAAACACATATCAAAAAGATGAAAAAAAGATGGTGATAGCTACACTTCTATCAACAAGTACCTCAAGTGGAAAAAATTAAGTGCTCCAACCAAGAGATAGGGTAGCTGAATGGATAAGAAAACAAGACCCACACACATGCTGCCTACAAGAGACTCACTTCAGATCAAAAGTCACACACAGACTAAAAGGAAGGGGATGGGAACCGATATTGCCTTGACGGACCTAGGGGGCATTGCACTGAATGAAATGAGTCGGACAGAGAAAGACAAATATCGCATGATTTCACATACACTTGGAATCTAAAGAAAAAATAACAACATCAAAGGTGGAAATAAACTCATAGATACAGAGAATTTTTAGAGGGATACCAGATGAGAGGAGGATTGGGAGGGACCCAAAAAAGGCAACGGGATTAAGAAGTAGAAATGGATAGTTGCAGAGTAGACATGGAGATGTAGAGTGTAGCATGGGGAAAGATGATTAATAATGTTTTAATAAATATGTAAGGAGGAAGAGGGGAACAAGATTCAGAGGGGCGATCACTCTGAGTTATGTGGATCTCTGATCACTATGCTGTCTAACTGAAACTGGTATATTATTGTGTGCCAACTATAATTGAAAAAAAAACTCATTGAATTGTACAGTGTAAATACAAGCAACTAATTGTCTATGGTATTTCAATAAAGATGAAAAAAGACAAAATGTATCTGAACATTTAAAATTTCTAATTGCAAATGTAATATAGAAGTGTTATAAAAATTCAAGCAAATAATGTAGAAAGGTAGAAAAGACAGTGACTCAGAACTCTGCTTATGGAAATTTTTAGCAATACGGTGGACCAATGTGAAAGCAGGTTAGAGGTGTGTGTGTGTGTGTGTGTGTGTGTGTGTGTGTGTGTGTCAGAGAGAGAGAGAGAGAGAGAGAGTAAGCGTGAAACATTGCCAGATAAAATATGAGACCCTCAGTTAAATTAAAATTTCAGATAATAAATTTCTTTTTAGTATAAGTATGTCCAAAATATGTTTGTCTGACATTCTAATTTAACTGGCACCTTGTATTTCATTTGCTAAATCTGGCAACTCTGTCTGACTGATGTGTGAGTAGGGGACATGTACATTGTGTGTGTGTGTGTGTGTGTGTGTGTATTGTGTGTGTGGGGTTACATGTTTGGGTGAGGGATGGGAGGGCTGGTCAGAAGAAAAGGGAGGTATTGGAAAACTGATGGTGGTTTAAAAAGTTTTCCCCAAATTGGCCTTGTAACATACAGATTTTTGTTTTTGTATTTTTAACATTTCATTGTAATTTATTGGTTTACATGTCCAGAGCCTCACTAGACAGAGTCAAGAGCTGAGTCTTATTTATCTTGTAGTCCCTACATGTGGCATAGAGCAGGCAAATAGTAACACACGTGCAGATTCAGGTGCTCTCAGACTTAGGAACATTTAGTATCTTAGTCTCTTCAGCTTGCTATAACCAAATACCACTGACTGGGTAGAATGTGAACAGAAACTTATTTCTCATAGTTCTGGAGGCTGTAAGTCCAAGATCAAGGTGCCAGGATGGCTGGGTTCTGGTGAGAACCGTTTACCTGTTTCATAGCTGGCACCTTTTCGCTGTAGTGGAAGAGGCAGGGATCCCTGTGGGGCCTTTTT
Source organism: Cynopterus sphinx (assembly GCA_030015415.1). Classification (NCBI taxonomy): domain Eukaryota; kingdom Metazoa; phylum Chordata; class Mammalia; order Chiroptera; family Pteropodidae; genus Cynopterus; species Cynopterus sphinx. Next base: position 116,211,806 of record CM057381.1, read on the forward strand.
AATAATGGTATTAAGTCCACTCATGAGGTTCCACCCTTATGTCCTAATCAACACCCTAAGGCCCCACCTCCTAATGCTGTCACCTTGAGGGTTAGGATTTCAACGTATGAGTTTTGGGAGGATACAAACATTCAGACTGCAGCAGTTAGGGATTTTATTCCGATGTGTCGGTCTCTCTCAATATCAGCCACTGTTTGTACTGAATACCCAGGCTTCAGTATGTGACAGAGTAGCCTTTGTTCCCCAATGTTGGACCATCAGTCACCTAAAAAGTTTGTTAAAATACTGGTTCCCAGGCCCCACTCCTCCCAGAGATTCAGGAAGCCAGGGTGAGAGAGAATGACGTACAGGAATTGAATGGGCAGTAAATGTTTACATTTGATTATCTCCTCTTATAAAAGGGAGAATCAGACCTGTGAGTCAGGATATGAATGACTGAATGTGTGTATGTGTGTGCACAAGCAACTTACACACATGCACAGGCAGAATAAAGCATAAAAAGGGAACCTTGGTTCGTTGATACTTTCTAAAGATTTTTCCTCTATGAATCTGTGTTAGTGCTACTGTAAATAAATCACTTGCCTTGAACAAATGTGAAGTCGTAAAGATGAGTATGCTCTGAGCTGTGCCCGAAAGATGTGTAAGGAAAAATAAGGAAACCAAGGTTTTATTTCCCAGCAGCAGACCCCCAAACCTGCTTTTTGGAGCAAAGGTGCAATTTCCACCTAATAAAGCTACCTCTGTACTGACACTAGAGATGGAGAACTTCAGTTAGCGAAATGAATACTTCAAAAGTTAAACTAAAAATTTACAAAGAAAGAACCCATGGGGTGGAAGAAAAGTACATGTCGTTTCTTCATGTCGAGTTCAAAGTTCATGAGGTTAAAAGTTCTTATAGATTTTTCTCCAAGACTTTTTCCAAAAAGATCAACTCAAGACAGCAGAATTGTGATTGCTTGCTTAAAAGAAAGCCACCTCTGACAATATGGCAAAAAACATTGAATTGTACACTTTAAATGAATGAATTTTGTGTCATGTGAACTATATCTCAAAAGAGCTGTTACAAATAAATTAAAAAAATTTTGAGCGGCCCAAATTACATAAGCACTAAGCTTTCTGACAATGAAGTCATTTTCACTGGAAATTAATAGTCAGTAAATCTTAAGGCAATTATCTTCTAAATATGACTTTGTTGAAGACTTCCCAAGGGAGATTTTATAACTGAAGTACATAATAAAATTTTAGAAAAGGCAACAAGATGAATGATAGTGTTAAAAATACTAAAAAGGTAGAGTTTTAGAAAACATTAAAGATGAAGAGATGTCAAACTCTTCATTATTATTTTTCTTTTGTTATCTACATTTAATTTATTAGATGCTGCCCATTTGGGTTTGGCAGGTTGGAGCAGGGGCAGCTATGGATGAGAAATATTAGCCAGTTGGCTGCTGTTAATTTTTCATAAATCTCATTTACTGAAATTTGTAATTTGAACACGGCTGTTCTTTGAAATTCTCTGGAGTTCAATCAATTTCTTAATCATGTAACGACAGTAGGAGCCATTGAAAAAGAGACGTAGCTTGCAGAAAACTACACATGTTCTCTTTCACAGAGTACCAAATAGAAAATTTGATACCTCCTTCACAAAACTTTATCTAATAATACTGAACATCTGAGTGGCTGAGGGAGGGAAATAAAATGTATTTTTAAATGAGTATAAAGAAAGTCATAAATGATTATTGTTAGATGAATAACCAAAAAAAAAAAAATTCAAGATTTCAATAGCACCTGATGAAAGGTAAATTATACTATTCACATTGATTGCTTTTTCTTACTTTTTTTCAAATGATTTATTATCCTTTGATTTTACAGTCTGTTAGCTAGTTTACCACAGCATAAATATTTGATCTTGGCATAACATTTTTCTCAACTGCTTTTGGCTACAGCCAGACATCCTTGCTTTTTGCCTCCATTTTTCTTTGATAAAAGTGAAGAGGCAGATATTAGGTGTACATAGAGAATTGCAATCATTGACTAGTAAATTGTCCAAGTGGGGGAAAGCCCCAAGGGATAAATAAAATATGAGCAGGGAGAAAGTCCAAAACTGTTTTTCCTGTGGGGCCACATTTGGGGTGTCTTCTTTTGGTTTGTTTTTTTTTTGTCTGCTTGCTGGAGGCAATCAGGATGCCATGGAATTTATTTTGTCTTCAAATCACAATCTTTTTTGCTTTTTAGTAATTATTAAAGTGAGCTGTACAAGAAGGGGGTTGGATTTTCAGACAGTCATTACATGTGTCAAAATTCAGGTTGAACAGAGTGGCTGGGACAGACAAAACAAACATTTAGTTGTTTGTGATACACCTCCAGTGCAAATTCTCCAGAAAAGGGTGTCTCTGTGAGCACTTGGCAGCCAGCAACTCCCAGCAACTTGAGTTTGAGAGGACAGTCGGTAAGAGGGATCTGGGTGGGGCACTGAGCCTCCATTATTCCCACTGACTTGAGTTCTGCTTTTTGAGGCCAACAGCTCTAGTCTTGCTTCCCAAAGAGATAACCTTCTCAGTCCTTGAAGACAGTCTCTTATCTCTGGCTCTGTGTTGCACTCTTCCCCAGATAACTTTGTTTTAACGAAGTGTAATATGGTTGAAAGGCTCACAATTTCTTTTATCACTTGCCCTGTAATCAATATTCCAGATTGAAGTATTGGCTTTTGCTTGAGTCTGTGTATGACCTGGCGGTGAGAAGTGGTGCAGAGAGGGTTGGTATGTCCCTTTCTTCATCTACAAAGCAGGGAGTGCAGCTCTTTTTACCTCGTGAGGTATGGGAGGAGGACATGAATGATGTTCATGGAGGGCTTAGAACTGTGCCTGGCACAAAACCTTCACTCTGAACATGTTGGCTATTATAATTCTCTTCAAAAGAGTCATTTTAAATCAATCATGATGGCCGCTAGCTTTCCCCTTGGCCCAGAAGAAGCCTTGATTTTTTTGTCCTTACTGGTTCTGGTCCATTGCCTTGCTGTGACCTTGGGTTTCAGGAACAAGGCTGTGAACCATAGCTAGATGCTGACGTGCTTCAGTAGTAGTCAGTGTTGTCACTTGCCTTGGGCAATTTACTTGAGCTCTGTGAGCCTCAGTTAACTCCTGGAAGAATTGTTCCTTCCTCACAGAGTTGTGGGGTAGAAGAGTTGACCCATAAAGGGGCTGGCATACAGCAGCCTGATACATGGTAAAGGGTTACTATCATTTTCCCTCCCTTAGGCTCTCCTTCTGCTTTGCATTCGTTCTTTGTTTGCTTTATTTATTCTCATTTGCCTCAAATCTCAGTTTAAGTAGGCCTTCTTTGATCACCTTATCCCAAAGAGATTCTTTCCTGTTACTCATACCACCATTGCACCTGTAGTGACTTATTTACTTTCTATACATAGTTTTTATCTGTTTTTTTTTCTACCACATGGTTAAGATGCATGAGGGCAGAGCCTTTGCTTTGCTTTCTCCAGTCTACCTAATGCCTAGCACAGAGTAGTACAGTTTCTGTGTAGTTATTGAATGAAGACATGATAACTGTCAACCCTGTGACAGAGAAGTCTAAAGCAAGACTAAAGTGAATTTTCTATCACTGAAATTTTCAGACACAGCATGCTCAGCCTTAAATAGCTTTAATCATACGCTCAAGTGCCACATTGTGTTTCTGTGACTACAAGGCTAAATCGGTGCTCATGAAACGGGATCCACTGCATGGTGTCTTTTGCATGTAAACAGGATTCTGACATTTTATTTCCACAACCCACGTCCCTTTTCTACCAGCACACTCTATCTGAGATTCATTCTTACTTTTTTCCTGCCCATCCACCAGCTTTCCTACTAAAAATGACTAATGTTTATTAAGCACTTATCATGTGCCACCCATCTGCACAGTGACTTAAATGTGTTATCTTCCAAGTCATCACTAATACCCTTGTGATCAAATCGTGAGTATTCCTAGTTCACAGAATTCCTAGTAACAGTTTATTCCAAAAACATTAGGCTCTGACCATGGATCTTAAGAGAGAACAGGAAGCTAAGAGAAAGCAAATATGGGCAAGAATGGAAATAGAAGAGAGGAATCCCCAAAAACTGACAGTTGGGATAAAATTGATAAGAAATCAGTCAAAAAAGCATAAGTCATCAATTCTAAATTCAAGAAGCTCAACCTGCTTCAGCCCACCATTCCCAAAGACCAAGGTCAAAGAGAAGTAGAAGGCCACCAGTCCAGACAGTGGAGACACTTAAATTCATCTTCCCCAAGCACCATGTCACATGGAAATCTTAGTCATTTCCTGCTGGGGCACCCTCCTACAACCGGGGTCCCATGGCATGTCCTACCCATGGTTTGCCAGTGAAAATGGGGATGGAGGATGCCCATTATGGAGAAGTCAGGTAGAGGATATAAACAAATTGTGCTTGCGCATGTGTGTTGGGAGAGGATTATATGGTAAAGGCATTGCAAATACAAAGCACATTTTTAAAGGCGTCTTCACCAGGATGGCTCTTTGAAAATGGGACAGAAACCTTTCAAATGTCAAGAGATATGGTATTTTTTTTTTTTTTTTTTTGCCAAGGCAACAGAATGCTGAGACTGTAAGGAAAGATTTTTATTACAAAAATGTGCTAATTCTGGGGTAGGGTTTAATTATACCCGAGGTATTTCTGACTTGGTGTCTGTGTAGGAGGCTCTGCTTCTCTTTATTGCTGTTATTATCTTATGGGTCTACATCTAATTTTTTCCACTATGGGGCTCCATAGTCATCTTTCCAAACACCCAGCTCCCTCTGGGAGGCAGTTTCTGGCAAAGCACTCAATCACCAATAAAAGCTGCCCCCTAGTTGCTGACTATTAGCAATCAACTCCTGGCCATGGCTAATCATCAGGTTTAATTACATGTTAATCATTTGCCAGGATGCCGTGGGAGCAAGCTCCAGATATTCTTAAAGTTGAGTCTGTATGGCACAGATATGTTTGTTAGAGAAACATATCTACAGAAGGCCTTTTTCTTATTACATGTGAAGGATGAGGAAAGTGGGAAGCGTGGTTGCATTTCAGGTTGCCTCATGTGATCTCTCTTTATGGAGCTGCTCTTCTAAGTTCCTGCTATATCTTTATTAATTTATTTTTATTTTCTTTTTTCTATTTTCAGCCTTATATATATTTTTCTTTTTTGGCTTTATTGAAATATAATAGACAATTAGTTGCTTGTATTTACACTGTACAATTCAATGAGTTTTGTTTTCAATTATAGTTGGCACACAATAATATACCAGTTTCAGTTAGACAGCATAGTGATCAGAGATCCACATAACTCAGAGTGATCGCCCCTCTGAATCTTGTTCCCCTCTTCCTCCTTACGTATTTATTAAGACATTATTAACCATCTTCCCCATGCTACACTCTACATCTCCATGTCTACTCTGCAACTGTCCACTTCTACTTCTTAATCCCTTTGCCTTTTTTGTGTCCCTCCCAATCCTCCTCTCATCTGGTATCCCTCTAAAAATTCCCTGTATCTATGAGTTTATTTCCACTTTTGATTTTGTTGTTTATTTTTTTCTTTAGATTCCACGTGTATGTGAAATCATGCGATACTTGTCTTTCTCTGTCCGACTCATTTCATTCAGGGCAATGCCCTCTAGGTCCGTCAAGGCAATATCGGTTCCCATCCCCTTCCTTTTAGTCTGTGTGTGACTTTTGATCTGAAGTGAGTCTTTTGTAGGCAGCATGTGTGTGGGTCTTGTTTTCTTATCCATTCAGCCACCCTATCTCTTAGTTGGAGCACTTAATTTTTTCCACTTGAGGTACTTGTTGATAGAAGTGTAGCTATCACCATCTTTTTTCATCTTTTTGATACGTGTTTTTTCTTCTCAAAGAAGTCCCGCCGACATTTCCTGTAATACTGGCTTGGTGACGATAAATTCCTTTAGCTTATTTTTCTCTAGGAAGCTCTTCATCTGTCTTTCGACTCTAAATGATAGCTTCGCTGGATCAAGTATTCTTGGTTGTAGATCTGGGTTTTCATCACGTTGAGTATTTTGTGCCAAGCCCTTCTGTCCTGCATTGGTTGCTTTTGAGAAATCAGCTGCCAGTCTATGGGTGCTCTCTTGTAGGTAAAAAACTGCTTTTCTCTTGCTGCTTTTAAGGTTCTCTCTTTGTGTTTAACCTTTGACATTTTAATTAGGATGTGTTTTGGTGTGAGCCTCTCTGAGTTCCTCTTTTTGGGGACTGTCTGAACTTCCTGGGTTGTATGTCTATTTCCTTCACCAGGTGAGAGAAGTTTTCCATTATTATTTCTTCAAATAGCTCTTCAAAGTCTTGTTTTCCTTCAGGTGCCCCTATGACATGGATATTTTTACATTTAGTTGTGTCTCATAGGCTCCTGAAATGATTATTACAGTCTCGACTTTTTTTTTCTTGCCATTCTGATCGAGTGTCCTTGGCCTTCCCATCCTCTATTTAGGTCGTTTGATCCTCTTCTTTATTCACTCTGTTTGTTCCATTTAATATACTTCTCATCTTAGATAATGTGTTCTTCATTTCTGACTGGTTCCCTTTTATAATTTCCATTTCCATTTTTATGTTTTTTTATCTCTTTGTTGAAGTTCTCACTGAATTCATCTACCCTTCCCAAGAGTTCATTGAGCATCTTTATAAGCAGTGTTTTGAGCTCTGCATCTGTTGGATTGCTTGACTCCATTATTTCTGGCTCTCTGTTCTGTTTTCTCATACGGTTTCTGCTTCTTTGTCTTCCCCTTTTGGCTGCCTTTCTGTGTTTGTTTCTATGTACTAAGCAAAGATCTTAAGTCCCGGTCTTATTAGCTTGGCTTTGTGTGGTAGGTGTCCAGTGGCACGGTTCTGAGAGGGGTTCAGCTGCAGGCCAAGTTTAGCCCCACCCAACCTGTGCCCCACTGGGGCCTCCTGTTAAGATTCAGCAAGCAACCCACAGATGCTGTGCTTATAGCTGCCTCAAGAAACCACACCACCTAAAACTTACTGGATTTCGTTAACCAGTCACCCTAACAAAAAAAAAAAAGAAAGAAACCACACAAGAAACTGAGTGAGAGTCTTGGCGCTGCTCAGCAAGGAGCCTGGGACTCGCCTAGGCCACAGCTGGGTGTTGCTTGGGAGGGCTGTGAGTTGGGGGAGGTGAAGTTTCAGGGAATCCTCTGGGCAGAGCAACCTGTGTTATCCAGTTAGATGACAGTCTCTGCTATGGTGAAGCTGTGCCCGTATGCTGGTGAGGAGGGAAGGCTGGCGTGGGAAGGGCTTGATAGAAGAACTATAGATACTGCCAGCACTTCTCTCTGGGAGCCATCCTTGCCTTCAGCTCTCACTCTGACAACTCAGTGTCCCCTGTAAGTCCCTGGTGCCCCCTGTGCAGCCGACCTGGTGCTGGTGCTCAGAGTGAGCAGGTCCGTCAACTTGAAAGTCCACTTGCTGACATGGTCCCTTTAACAGGTGTGTGCAACTGCCGGCTGCCGCTGCCACAGCCTCTGTCTCACTCAGCCAGTGTGGACCAGACAGTTTTGTGTCTTGACCCCCTCCCACCTTCTACCTTTGCAGGTTGATTAATTATTTCTCTCCTTCGTTGTAGTGCTTCTGTTTGTCTAGATCCCAGGTGACTTTCCTTGCTGTTTGGTTCATGTTTCTGTCACAACTTTGATTTGGTCTCCAGGAAGGATGAACAAAGGCACTATCATCTATGCAATTTCCCCCCATCTTTTGGTTGTTTATCTTTGATGCTGTATTTAACACGCTTTGTCTCTCAGTTTCTCTGTTCTCCATTTGTTTTGCTGGGTTCTTCTGAACATTTTACCACTAAGTGTTCTTCAGTGCTGCTGGAGGTCACTGGGGAACCCCATCAGTGCAGTTGCTTTCTCTGGATGTCAGTTCTTCAAGCAAGTCATAGCCATATTTCTTCTGCTCAGACCTTCCAGGGTCATCCAATCTCATGCATTAGAAATCCAACAGCCTGACCACTGCAGAGAAAGCCTTGCGTTTTTTGGCCGCTGGCTAGCTCTCAGATTTTATCTTCTCAAAAACTCCCCTTTCTTACTCTACCCCTGCCATATGGACCTCTTTGCTATTTCTGTTAGTTTGCTGTTACTGCACGGTAAATTACTATAAGTGTAGCAGCTCAATCCCTTCCCCACCCACAATTTATTATTATCTCACAGTTTTGTAGGTCAGAAGTATGGGTGTGCTCAAGTCACGTTTTCTGCTTAGGCCAAAATTAGCTGTATGCTGGACTGGGGTAGAGTTGACTCCCAAATCTGTTCAGGTTGTTGGTAGAACTCCGTGCCTTGTGGTTGTAGGGCTGGGGCCCTGTTTTGTTGTTGTTGTTGTTGTTTTGTTTGTTTGTTTTTCCTGGCTGTCAGCTGAGGGTTACTCTCAGCTCCTGGAGGCCACCCACATTCTTTGCCACATGGTCTCCTCCATCTCCAAGCTTTCTCATGCTTTGAATTTCTCAGAGTTTCCCTTCTGTAGCCAGCCAGACAACTCTTTGCTTTTAAAGGACTAATGTAATTAGGTTAGGCCCACTTGGATAACCTTTCTAAATAAAGGTCAACTCATTAGTAATCTTAATCATATCAGCAGAAATACATAATTATGGGAGTGACACAGAGATTGGGGGAGATCATGGGGTCCCTCTTAGAATTCTGCCTCCCACACTGTTCCTCAAACATGTGATTAGTCTTATCTCAGGATATTTGCATTTGCTGTTCTCTCTGGGACCCCTCTCCAGCGAGGCACATGGTTTTGCACAATTGATATATTATATATTTACACGTTTATTTTTTGATTATCTCTCTTCCCTCACTGGAATAGAGGCTCCCTGAAGATGGGGCATTGACCACTTTATTCACAACGGCATCTTCAGCTCTTGAAATAACTCCTGGCACATAGCAGATGCTCTACATGTATAAATAAATGCATGCATAGATGAATCTTTAGCTTTCTCTACCCCTCTTCTTCTCTTCTCTCCCCCACTAAATTAGAATTCCCATAAAATGATCATTATAAATGTGTTTTCCTTCTCTGAATGCAAGTGCGAGTGATGGAAGGAGTCAGGAATGCTTTTTCAGCTAGGTGTTTAAAGAGGAAGGCTCTTCTATCTCTGTTTGTCAGTCTTCTTTGCATTTTACACATTCGTCTCTTTTTTGCCTGGCATGTACCTTATGCATTTACATCTTTATGCCCCAGCTCAGGGTTGGAAAGACTGGAAGATGTTTGATTGTAGCTTTCCATTCTATGAGTGACTCTTCTAAACTGAAATATTCTCCCTCTTCTTGCCAAAAACATTCTCTACTTTTAAAGGTCCAGTTTAGGACTTACAAGTTCTGTGTTGTTCTTTGATTGGTACAGTCCATAGGAAGATCTTTCTTGAACTAATTAAATAGCTGAATCAGAGGCCCTGGAGGCACAAGGGCCAGACTGGGTTCACTGGTCTATTTTCTGCTTGTGTGATCATTTTAAACATAGAGCCATCATTTAAAGGAGAGTGTAGTAAAATACTGGAATTCTCATTTCTCTTAAAAATAGATACTCTGGAAGGAAATACATGTTCTCATTTCCATGTTATGGTGGGAGGTCACATCCTAAGGTCTCTATGACAGATTAATCTCTACCTTGAACAAATCCTTTCCATTATTATTATTATTATTAATCATTATTATTTTATTTTTTAAAATTTAGTTTCAAGTATACAGTACATTGGTTAGACATCTATATAGTTCATAAAATGTTCCCCTCAGTTGCATCCTCCCTCCCCTTACCCTCCACCTAGCTAATGTATTAATGCTAACTGCATTCCCTATGCCATGCTCCCCATCTCTGTGACCATCCATCAGCTACTAATTTGTACTTCTTTGACCCTTCACCCTGTTGTCCCAGTCCCCCAACCCCGCTCCCCTCTGTCTACTATATTTGTGAGTTAGTTTTTGATTACTTTGTTCTTTTTATTCCTTAGATTCCGCATATAAGTGAAATCATATAGTGTTTATTTTTCTCTGTCTGACTTAAATACCTTCTAGGTCCATCAGAACAATATCTTTTCTTCATCCCCTTCCTTTTCTTATGTAGGGGTCTTGTTTTATTATCCTTTCAGCTACTCTATCTTTTGATTAGAGCACTTACTTATTTTCCATTTAAGATACTTATTGATAGGAATGTAGTTGCTAGCATTCTTTATTCCTGTTTTTGATACGTGTTTTTTTCTCTTAAAGAAGTCCCTCCAATATTTCCTGTAATATTGGCTTGGTGGTGATACTTTCCTTTAGCTTATTTTTGTCTGGGAAGCTCTTTACATGTTCTTCTATTCTAACTAATAGCTTTGCTGGATAAAGTATTCTTGGTTGTATATCCTGGGTCTTCATCCTGTCAAGTATTTTGCACCAAGTCCTTCTGTCCTGCAGTTTCTTTTGAGAAATCAGCTGCCAGTCTAATGGGTGCTTTTTTGTAGGTAAGCAACTGCTTTTCTCTTGGTGCTTTTAAGATTTTCTCTTTGTATTTAACCTTTGGCATTTTAATTATGATGTGTCTTGGTGTGGGCCTCTTTGGATCCCTAATTTTTCGAATTCTCTGAGCTTCCTGGGGTTTTATGTTCATTTTCTTCACCAGTTTAGGAAAGTTTTCCATCATTATTTCTTCAAACAGCTGTTCAACAGCTATTGATTTTCTTCAGTTACACCAATCAGATGAATATTTGGAGCCTTAGTAGTGTCCTATATCCTCCTTAAATTATTTTTATGGTCTTGGCATCTTTTTTCTTGCCATTCTGAATGAGTGTCCTGATTGGCTTTCCTGTCCTCTAGATAGGGCATTTAATTCTCTTTTTTAATTCACTTTGTTTATTTCATTTAGTGTACTTCTCATCTCAGCTAATGTGTTCTTCATTTCAGACTGGTTCCCTTTTATAGTTTCCATTTCCGTTTTTATTTATTTATTTTTTATCTCTTTGTAGAAGTTCTCACTAAATTTATCTACACTTCCCAAAAGTTCATTGAGCATCTTTATAACCAGTGTTTTGAACTCTGTGTCTATTAGATTACTTGACTTCATTACATCTGAATCTCTGTTTTCTTCTCTCATATGGTATCTGCTTCTTTGTCTTCCCATTTTAGCAGACTTTCTGTGAATGTTTCTATGTACTAAGCAAAGCTCCTAAATCTTCCAGTCTTATTAGTGTGAATTTGTGTAGTAGGTGTTCAGTGGCACAGTCCTGAGAGGGTTCAGCTGCAGGCCAAACAGCCCAAGACTCTGCCCCTCTGGGGCCACCTGTCAAGATTCAGCAAGCAATCCACAGATGTTATGCTTATAATGGCCTCAAAAGGCCACACCAGAAACCGAGGCCAGCTGCCTCCTCCATTGTGAATCTCAGCAAGGAGCACCTGACTTGTTGAGGATATACCTGGATATGGCTTGACAGGGGCTGCGAGTTGGGGAAGGTGGGGTTTCAGGGAATCCTCTGGGTGGAGCCACCTCTGCTATCCAGTTAGATGATATCGGGGCTAAAGCAGCGCTGTGTCTCTGCCCTGGGGGGTGAGAGGGCTCAACAGGGAACAATGGATACTGCTGGCACTTCTTGTCTAGGCCCTCACTCAGACAATGTCTCCCTGTAAGTCTCTGGTGACCCTGTGCACAGCTGAATTGGCCGTAGTGCTCAGAGCAAACTGGTCCGTCACCGCGAAAATCTGCTTGCAGATGTGGCCCCTTTAAGAGGCTTCTGTAGCTGCCGCAGCCGCGGCCTCCATCTTACTCAGCTGCTTGAGACCGGGAAGCCCGGCGTCCTCGCCCGGTCCTACCTTCTGGCATTGCAGGGTGCTTTCTTGGATATTTCCCTTGTATGGCTTGTTCATCCCAGGTGATTTTTCCTTGCTGCTGCTCCTTGTTTCTGTCACAACTTTCATTTGGTTCCCAGAGGGATGAACAGAGCCTCTGTCATCTACACCATTCCCCACCCCCCCCATTTTTGTGTATCTAAAATAACATACTTAAAATATCGATAATGATCTCTTTTCCAGACCTCCGAAGATAAACACCGGTATGGGGAGAGGCAACCCCAACATTCCTCGTTATTATCCTTTACCTGCATTCCTCTGGAAACTATATTATGTTAAATATTAACTACCCTGTACCCATCAATATGAAAGAAACATGTGCCTCTCTGTTTTACTTTTCATCTAATCCTAGAGATTTCGCTGCTTTGCTTTTTCCCTGCCTCTTTAATCTGCCACCAATGGATTTCATGTAACTTTTCTTAAGTCTCCCCTTTGATTCTAATGTATAAAATAAATTGCGAAATTGCTGTTCTCTGGAGCATCATCTCAATCCCTTGAGATTTTGCTCCCCAGATTGGCTTCCAAATTCCCGGCTCATAATAAACACTTTAAACTTTTCTTTAGGTTTGGAATTCCTTTTGTCAACGCTTATTGTGGCAACTACAGAGGGACTTCAAAGAAGCCTGTGTAGGTACCAGCAGGGGTTCACTATCCCGCTACACATCTGCATTAGGGGAACTCAGGTGAGCTCTCTTTGGACCTCCCTCTTTGGTTGAAGATCTCGACTTTATTTGAGCTGTTCTTAGAAAATCCTTGAGGTGGCAGTAAAGGATAAGGAAAAGAAGGAAAGGCAGGCTTTTTTTTTTTTATTGTTTTGATTTTTTTCAGCTGTGATTGAGCTCCAACCTTCGTTTAATGCACAGGACACCACTGGTTCCCAGGTTTCTGCTGACTTCACTCAGTAAAGTTGTTTCTCTTACCAGGGTTCTTCGAGGTGATAAGGGAAGATGTGCAATAAGTGCCAACTAGTCAGAACAACTATTATTTTTGAACTTTTATGAGGTACCAGACAAGATAGGCATTTGGTTTCTACCTAGTGATCTGAGGTGGTCCTTAGAGTCATGCTATGGGGTACATAGCTTTTATTGAACGAGGCTCTCAGTATTGTCTGACCAGGTGCCCTGGTGAAAAGTCACTGATTTGATTCTGGGCTGCAGAAGGACATGGTTACAATAGTCATTTTAAAGCACTCAATTTCTAAACTATGAGGGGAGAATAGAAAAAAAAAAACAATGATTAATTTAAAAAGAAAAATCCAATAGGGTGAAGCCAATTCTGTGGAGCTTAGCTATGAACAATAAATATGTAAGCATATTGTAGGTTTCTTACAAAACTGTCTAAGGAAAATCCCTAGATGACGTCTCTATTGACCCATTGTAGAAAGATGCTGGTATCTACTGTAATTCCTTTAGTGTCATCAGTTATGGTGGACATCAAAAGACACTTTTTTATTGTCAATATGTAATAAAACATACTGGATAACTCTAGGCGAATGAACTTTTATTATTTATTTATTAAAAACATTTTTTTAAATTTATTTTTTTGGTGACATTTGTTAATGAAATCCAGTAAGTTTCAGATGTACAATTTAACAGTAAGGTGTGTGTTCCCATCCCATAGTTAGATTTCTTTCTGTCACTACATATTTGACCCCCTTTACCCCATCTACCTCCTTCCTCCCTCTTCCCCCCTCCCTCTGGTAACCACTAGTCTATTGTCCATGTCCATGAGTCTCTGTGTGTCATGTTGATTTGTTGCTTTTAGGTTTATATCCCACATATAAGTGATATCATGTGGTTTTCTACTTTTTCTATCTGGCTTATTTCGCTTAGCATGATTATCTCAAGGTCCATCCATGTTGTTGCAAATGGCAGTATCTCATCTCTTCTTACGGCTGAGTAATATTCCATTGTGTGTATGTTCTTTCATAGGACACTTAGATTGCTTCTGGTCACTGTGAGTAATGCTGCTATGAACATTTGTGTGCAAACATCTTTTTGGACATGAATTTTCAAATCTTTGGAGTAAATACCCAATAGAGGGATTGCTGGATCATACAGTAGATCAATTCTTAGTTTTTCGAGGAAACTCCATATTGTTTTCCATAGTGGCTGTACCAATTTGCAGTTCCACCAGCTGTGTATGAGGATTCCTCTTTCTCTCCATCCTCTCCAACATTTATTACATTTATTATAGCTATTCTAACAGGTGTGAGATGATGTCTCATTGTGGTTTTGATTTGCATTTCCCTAACAGCTAGCAATGTTGAGCATCTTTTCATATGTTTGTTGGCCTCTTGTATGTCTTCTTGGGAGAAGTGTCTATTCAGATCCTCTGCTCATTTTTGATTGGATTTTTTTGTTGTTATTGAGTTGTATGAATTCTTTGTGTATTTTGGATATTAGCACCTTATCGATGGCATTGCTCTTTAAGTCCATGGTCCTTGAGTTTAGTTCCTATGTTTTCTTCTATGCACTTTGTTTCACGTCTTGTATTCAGGTCCTTAATCCACTTTGAGTTAATTTTGGTGTGTGGTGATAGACAACAATCTAATTTCATGCTATTTCAGGTGGCTTTCCAGTTTTCCAAGCACCAAGGAAGAGGCTTTCCTTTCACTACTGTTTATTTTTAGCATTTTTGTCAAAAATTATTTTCCCAAATAAACATTAGTTTATTTCTGGATTCTCGATTCTGTTCCACTGGTCCATGTGTCTGTTTTGCAGCCAAATGCCATTCCATTTTGATTACTGTTGTTTTGTAGTATAATTTGAAGTTGGGTAGAGTGATGCCTCCAGCATCATTTCATGTTCTCAGGATGGCTTTGGCGACTTGGGGTCTTTAGTGCTTCCATACAAATCTGAAGATTTTTTGTTCTATTTCTTTAAAAAATGCTGATGGGATTTTGATGGAGATTGCCTTAAATCTGTATAATGCTTTAAGTAATAAGGTCACTTTAACTATGTTGCTACTTCCAATTCAAGAACATGGAATATCTTCCCATTTCTTTGTATTTTCTTTGATTTCTTTTAATAGGGTCTTATAATTTTCATTATATAGGTCCTTCACATGTTTTGTTAGATTTATTCCTAGGTTTTTTATTCTTTTTGTTGGAATTGCAAAAGAAATATTTTTTTCTACTTTTTGTGACAGAGCATTAGTAGAGTATAGGAACGCTATCGATTTTTGAACATTGATTTTGTATTCAGAAACTTTACTGTATTTGCTTATTGTTTCTAGTAGTGTTCTTGTGGAGTCTTTAGGGTTTTCTATATAGAGAATCATGTCATCTGCAAATAGTGACAATTTGATTTTTTGTTTTCTATTTGGAGGTAAATGAACTTTTAAACACCTGTGACTTTTGTTAGAACAAAGCCATGAATGGCACACAGGCCACTAATTCTAATTGTAAAACTAAGCAGACATTATTAACCAATTGCTGCACATTTCTCATCATGTTCAAACATTGTTCTCACCACAGTGGTCCAGGCAGAACTATCACCTGACTAGAGTTGTGATGTGAAACGAAGGTTTTTGCCACCTTGATGTAGATCATAATAAAGTTCCCCTCCCCCCACCTTATGGAAAGACTTACAGATAAACAGCCTAGGCTTTGTCTTTCCAGATGAATCGCTGGAAAGCTCTTTGCTTGTTATGTCACTTTGCAAAGTAGGCCATTATAGAAGTTCCATGGGAGAATTTGATGAGATTGTTGAGGCAAGGCTTCATTTGATTTTTTTAGTTTTTTATTCCATGCCAGACACTGATGGGAGCTAAGGGAGCTAACGCTTGGAACAGAAGGAAAATTGTGTATTTCAGGAGAGAAAGCAAATGGGTTGCACCAAATAAGAATCCAGTCCTTGAGAGTGAGAAAATTTTCTTTGATGGCAATACCAAATGACCCTGAAAAAACTAAGATTTATGTCTATGTACTTGATTTCTTTCTTTCCTGTATCTTGACGTTATCAGGAAAGGCAGGCAAATGACCACCCAGAACAAAAAATGTGATAGGAAGGAAAACTTGGGCTATAGATTTCAAAATTGAGAAATAAAATGGTTTTTATTAAAAATGCATTATTCATAGAATGAAAGAACATAGTCCTCATCTTCGGTTGGCCCTTAATTATTATTATTATTTTTTAATATGAAGTTTATTGAACTAAACTGACAATAGATGCTGGTGAGCAAGATATCAAAAGTGGTTGGCCCAGAATTATTAAAATCTTCATGATTACTTGAATTTGTTTTGCAACTGACACAACACAAATGGCATTAGAAATTTTTGAACCAAGGAAGCAATTTCAAAATTTAATATTGTGGGAAAAGGAAAAGAAATAGGCTTTGTCTGTTAGACTACAAAGGCCCTAAAAGTACACAACTGCAATTTCATGGATGAGCTATGCTGTAATTTACTCCTGGTGGTTCACTTACTGAAATTTTAATTCTTGGGGCTCTGTATTTGGCCAATAATGATCTATATGTGAAAACCATTACGTAGACTCTTTCAGTAAGGAAAAGGAAGACAAGGTGATGGGCATAGCTTTAACTTCTATGGTGTAGCTCAGGAAAGTGAAGGCTCTAAAGTGTATGAATCCTGGGTGTGCAGCCTTGGGCAAGTTATCAGACTTCTCTGAAACTTGGTTTCTTCATCTATAACTGGAATAATCACACACATCTTAGATTGTTAGGAATACCTCGTACACATGGAGTGCCGAGGACAAAGCTCAATACATTGAAAAGGCTCAATATATATTTTTTGAGTTTAAAATCATTTTATTTTTAGACTACTCAAATGACATGTTTTTCTTAAAAACAATGCTTCTGCTCTAAATAAGCCAAGGTCAAAATAAATGAAGAGCTCAAGATAACATCAGTCCCATTTGTCTTATTCCTGGTGTGTGGATGAAAAGCAGCAGCCAGTTATAATGACAGGTGATAGATCCGAATTGCTAAATTTGTTAACATTTCTTCATTTCTAAACCACCCCTAAAGAAAACCATGCATGGAGTCAAACCAACCTTATGGTAGTCCAGCAGAGTAACTATGCCATCTAGATTCACGTTTTCATCAATTAAGAACTGGTAGTTTTTTTCTGAAATTAGCAAGGATGTTCTTGATTTGTTCGGCAGCCCTGGTCACAAAAGGTTTTCTCTTTCTGGTCTCTGTTCTTCAAGTTTCCCTTTGATGGATTTTATATAATCTTTGATGTGGGCTTCTTTTGTGAAGCTGGTTTCCTGCAAATGATGTTTCATGACAGTAGCAACACCAGTGATTACTGTGCTTTCCAGTTCCTTTCTTCTCGAGGGCTTCAGTGGAGGCATTTCCACCAATGAGCGAATCATCAACGTTACCCTCTGTTCTACTGACCATCTTCCCCTCTACCTCCACACACAGCTCCTCTGCCATCTCCCAGATCTTGTAGGTGTCTGAGAATACCTCATCGGGCTGATGAGGTCCTAGTAAATGATCATGATAGTGGCTGGAACAAGTCTGTGGCAGGGCTCGTTTAGCAGGGCCCTGGAGCTCCAAGCAAGTGCAATGAAACTGAAGGGGCACTCGTGGGGAGGGTGGAGTGGGGGGTGGTGGGCGTGGGGGTGGAGGGAAACTCTCAAGATGTTTTATTTGTTATATATAATTTTTGGCTTTGAATGGCAGCGTTAATTCTGGTTCAGATAGTATTTAGAAAAAATTATCCTGAGATTTTGGGATGGAACACTTCTAAAATCACTTTTCTTGTGTTTAGATTTTAAGCTGCCTATAGTAGTTTTCATATTTGTTATAGTAGGTTACAAAAATGGTCCAGTTCATTTTTTAAAAAAAATTAAGTTTATTGGGGAGCATTGGTTAATACAATTATATAATTTTCAGGTGTACATTATAATTTGACATCTATATTCTATTGTGTAATTACCACCCAAATTCCATTTTCCTTCAGCTACCATATATTTAATTCCATTTACCCACTTTGCCCTCCCTCTACCCCCTATTTTTGACCCCCTTTATCCTGTCTACCTCTCCCTTCCTCCCCGATCCCCTACCCTCTGGTAACCACTAGTGCATTGTCCATGTTCCTAAGTCTCAGTTTGTCCTGTTCATTTGTTGCTTTTAGGTTTATATCCCACCTATAAGTGATATTGTGTGATTTTCTACTTTTTCAGTCTGGCTTATTTCGCTTAGTGTGATTATCTCAAGGTCCATCCATGTTGTTGCAAATGGCAGTATTGTCTAAATAAGGTATTTAGACAATACCTTATTGTCTAAATTGCTGAGTAATATTCCATTGTATATGTGTGCCACAGTTTCTTTAGCCAATCATCTATTGATACTAGTAGACATGATACAGAGAAAGCTTTGAAAAGTTATTGAGTGTTTCTGCTGGTTCTGAGTCATTTTGCACCCAAATTCCAATTATAGTTGACATATGATACTATATTAGTTTCAAGTGTACCACACAGTGATTAGACATTTATATAAGTTAGGAAGTGACCGCCTCAAAAATTCCAGTATCCATCTGACACCATATGTAGTTATTACAATACTACTACTATATTCCCCATGCTATACTCTGCATCCCCATAACTAAAAATTTTTACCTCTTAATTCCCCCTTCACTCATCCTCATCCCCATCCCCATCCCCCCATTCTGAAAACCATCAGAATGCCCTCTGTATCTATGAGCTCGTTTCTGTTGTTTGTTTGTTTATCCCATTCTCTAAATTTTACATATGACATTTGTCTTTCTCTGTCTGACTTACTCCACTTAGCTCAGTAGTACCCTTTAAGTCCATCCTTGTTGTTGCAGATAGCAAGATTTCATTCTTTTTTATGGCTGAGTAATATTCCATTGTGTGTGTGTGTGTGTGTGTGTGTGTGTGTGTGTGTGTGTGTGTACCACTTCTTCTTTATCCATTCATCCATTGATGGACACCCAGGATGCCTCTATATCTTGGTTACTGGAAAGAATGTTACAATGAACATATGAATTCACTCACATGTCTCTTCCTTCAAAGTAGTGTTTTGTCTTGTATAAGTATTTTGTCTCTTTTGTCTTGTAGAAGTCTTGCTACCCCAGCTTTTTATTTGTTTGTTTCTATTTTCATGAAACATCTTCCTTCATACTTTTGCTTTCATTCTGCATGTGTCTTTTAATTTGAAGTGAGTCTCTCTCGTAGGCAGCATATGTAAGGGTCTTGTTTTCTTATCCATTCAGCTACCCTATTATTTGATTGGAGCATTTAATCCATTTATATTTAAAGTAATTGTTGATAGATATGTAGTTATTGCCATTTTGTTATTCATATTTTTTATGTTATTTTTTCTTTTTCCTTCTTCTTCTTAAAGAACTTTTTCTAACAATTCCTGTAATACTGGCTTGGTGATGATGAAGTCTTTTAGCTTTTTCTTGTTTGGAAAGCTCTTTATCTGTCCTTTGATTCTAAATGATAGCTTTGCTGGATAGAGTAATCTGGGTTGTAGGTCCTTGTTTTTCATCACTTTGAATATTTTGTGCTGGTCACCTCTGGCTTGCAAAGTTTCTGTCGAGAAATCCTCTGACAGTTTCATGGGAGCTCTCTTGTAGGTAACTACTTTTTGTAGGTAACTAACTGCTCTTTGTCTTTAGTCTTTGGCATTTTAATGATGATGTGTCTCTGTGTGTGTGGTCCTGTTTCAATTCATCTTATCTGGGATTCTCTGAGCTTCTTGGGGTTGTATGTCTATTTCCTCCATCAGGTTAGGGAAGGTTTTAGTCATTATTTTTTGAAATAAGTTGTCAGTTCTCTCTCTTTTCCATCTGATACCCAATGATGCAATTGTTGGTATGCTTGTTGTCCCAGAAGCCTCTTAAACTATCCTCATTTCTTGGGATTATTTTTTCTTTTTTCTGGTCTAATGGGTATTTTCTGATACCTTATTGTCTAAATTGCTGCTTTTATCCTCCACTTTATCTAATCTACTGCTAATTCCTTCTAAGGTATTCTTCATTTCAGTTATTGTATTCTTCATTTCTGGCTGGTTCTTATGTTCTGTTTTATATCTTTACTTTTACATTTTATTCTCTTTGTTAAATTTCTCACTGAGTTCGTCTACTCTCCCCCTAAGTTCATTGAGCATCCTTATAACAAGTGTTTTGAACTCTGCATCTGATAGATTGCTTGTCTCCATTTTGTTTATTCTTTTTTGGGAACTTTGTTCTATTCTTTCACTGAGTACATGTTTGTCTTCCAGTTTTGGCTGCCTACTTATGTTTGTTTCCATGTATTAGGTAGGGCTACTATGCCTCCTGGGCTTAGTAGAGTGGCTTTATGTAATAGGTGTGCTGTGGGTCCCATGTCACAGTCTTCCTTGGTTACCTGAGCCAGGTGCTCCAGGCATGTCCCTTGTGTGGGTTTTGTGTGATTTCTTGTTGTAGTTGAGCCTTGGTTGCTGTTTACTCATCAATAGGAATTGACCCTTGAGCTGATTGGTTATGATGATTGGCCATTACCAGTAGAGGAGCTGTTGTGCAGGGGTTGACCTTATGGAGCAAAATTCACTTTAGCGGGGTTCTGGTGCCTCCCCTGTTTGTCCTTTGGGTGCATTGTCCTCAGATCTGACCTGGGTGGTGCTCCGGCTCAGATTGGCTAGAGGGCATGCAGCTGGGGCCTTGCCTCCTGGGAGGGTCCCTGCTGCTGGCCAAGTTCAGCTGCAGCCTGTGTCCTTCCTGAGGCCACCTAGCTTGAGCTACAAGCAATCTGCAGATGGTTGCCTGCCACCCACTCTGGACTTGGAAGTGCCTTGAAACGCCAAGCTACAAATTGAGGCTGGCTGCCACTAGTGTTGGAGTTTAGACTGCTCAGCAAGGGGTATGGGGCATGTTGAGGCCAGATGCTGCTCCTTTAGGTTTTGTGAACCTTTGAGAGATTTTAGGAAATTCTGGCAGCATGAGCCAAGATAGGAGGTTTATAAGGAAAATCCTCTGGAAGTGTCTTGGGTGGCCCCATGTTGGGAGGGGCTGTGTCTCAGGGAATCATTAGGGTGGGGCAACTAATGTCAGCTATTTGAAGGAGATTCAGATATGGCACCCACCTGTGTCTGTACGATGGGGATGGGGAGGGCTCAACAAAGGAACAATGGCCTCTGCTAGCGCTTCTGTCTGGGAGAAAGCTGCCCTTCCAATTTTTCCCCTGAAACCACACAACTCAGTTCTTCTTGTATGTCACTGGCACCTTTTAAGATGCTTCCCCAGTGCTGGAGCTCAGAGTGAGTGAGTTAGTCCATGCATAGGCCCCTTAAGAGGAGTCTGAGATTCCCACAGCCCTCTGTTTTCATTGTGCCACAATCTCTGCTGGCTTTCACAATCAGAAGTGTGGGGCATCTCTTCCCAGCACTGAAACCCAGGGCTGGGAGCCTGGGGTGGAACCAGAACTCCTTATTTTTTCGAGATAATCTCCGCAGCTGAGATATTTCTCCCAATTCCCAACCACCACATTTAGAAGCGGACTAGTTCGTTTTGTATCTCCGCCCCTCCCACCAGTTTCAAGATAGCCTCTTCTGTGTGTCCCCAGTTGTAGGACTTCTGTTCAGCTAGACTTTGGGTGACTTCCAGTGGTGGTGATAGTTTATTTGTAATTTTGATGTAGTTGTGAGAGGAGGCAAGTGTAGCATTTACCTACTCCTCCATTTTGACTGGAACTCTCAAACTTAAGCATTCTGTAGTAAAAAAATTACATATCTACCATCAACATGAAAATGCCCAGAGCAGTCTGCTGGAGGATGACAGACCCATGGAAGGGAGCCAGTAATTCCAGACAAGAGAACCTGACCTCCAATCAGCTTCCAGATATTATTCAAGTCTAACCAAGAACAGCAAAGGTACTTAGATGACCACCCCGGATTCATGAGCAAGTAACAACTGTATCATGCCACTGATGTTCAGTGGTTGTTTGTTATACACCATTATTTAAGCAATAGTTAATGTTTACAGTTCTTTCATAGTTCATATTCTCTTGTGTTATAATTATGGCTTATCTATTAGGCTCTTCAGATGTATTGGTAGCTCTTTGAGAGTAGGAATGGTATCTTATTTATCTTGTATCCCCAGGACCCGGCACAGTACCTGATGAAAATAAATATTTGTGACTGAAGTTCTGGCTTAATAAGACATTTTCCTACTCATTCATTTATTTGTTTTTACCTTAATTGTTCACTACTGAATGCCTACTGCATGCCAGACACTATGCTGGGTGCTAGAATTACAAATATGAGCAAAACTGACATTAAAAGAGTCCCATAATTAGGAATGCAAACTGTGTCTGCATAGATGCTTTTAAATGTGAATGAATGAATGAATGAATGGATAGATAAAATAATCACTTACCAAATTCATGCTATGTGTCAGGCCTGGTGCCTTAAAGAGAGGGAATTTGAGGTAAAAGAAATGGTGGGAGAAGTAATGGGAGGAAAGATATGTTAGATAGTTAGTAAAAGTTGAATGGAAAGGTTTGGGCTGGGAAGTAGTGAGAGAAAGTTTTGAAATATAGATCTGGATGGCTTTGCTGATTGGCCATGGGATTTCAATTAGGGTTGAAAGCTGGAATACTTACATGGACCAGGTGTATAATGTGAATAATTAAAGAAGACCAAAAGCGAAGGAATAGACTGGTGGAGGCCATACCAGTCTGGACAGCACATGCCTATCTAAAAACCTTGTCCAGGTCTAGCTCAGTGCTTCTTCTACTTTTGTGTGCATGAGGGTTCTGGGTATCTATCTCTGGGGCTGTAGTTTTGAGAGGGGACAGTGGGAGGCTGAAATTCGGTATTTATAAACAAAATCACAGGTGATGCATGCCCATGGTTTCCTCATCCACTCTCTGAGAATCTGGTTGATAGTTGCCATGGGACAGTGTGGGTCTAGGTTTGCCTGCTCATTGGACCTTTTCAAGAAGACAAACCTCTGTTTTATCTGAAACACCCTGATTTTTTATAGTTTGCAAACTAATGTTTGCAAATACAGGAAACCTCTTTTTGACTGCTTCATGGGATTATGAACATGAACTATTCTGACTCCCGATCTGTGGCCTATTAGGAACTGGGCCACACAGCAGGAAGTTAGTGGTGGGAGAGCAAGGGAACCTTCATCTGTATTTGCAGCTGCTCCCCCGCACTAGTATCACCACCTCAGCTTCACCTCAGATAATTAGGCATTAGATTCTCATAGGAGCACTGGTCCTTGGTGCCAAAAAGGTTGGGGGCCACTGTGCTAGGACATTACTCCTATAGATTGCACCATACTTTGGTCTTTGCATTTAATGCATTTCCCTTTGCAGTTTTATTTTGCATTTCTCTAGAAAGATTTTAAGCTTTTGGGGACAAGAATGGGATCTTATTATTTTTCCATCTGCTAAAATACAGAATGTTTCATATCTAGTGGGAGGTCAATAGATACTAGTAACTAATGGAGATAAATGGTATATTTCATAAAACTGGGATGGATTTTTATATATTATCAGTTGGAGTTTTATTTTGGAGTGGGCAAGCACAAAGAGTTGCTTAATTTTATTAATCACCCTCATTTTATAGAAAACATATGAATAGCATCAGGAAGTCTTGGTCTGTATGGGAAAAAATTTAATACACCAAGGTAGTTATGATGGCATCATAATTGGGCCATGAGAGAGGGAGGGCAGTGCTGTCATTGTGAAAGCAGTTGAGTAGTTAAAAAAAAAAAATTCAACTCAGGAAAAGGCCCAATATTCTTAATGGTTTATAAGCTAATTCTAAAGTACAAAAATGCAGATTTTCTTGTAAAACCTAATGGGAGCAGAGTTCTTGGAGGCAAATACATTTTACTTTAGGTTTCCGAATATCTTTGGAGAGTCAACCTCGGGGAGATACAATTATTAGTTTGTCAGACTCTAAAGGATTTGTTCTGAAAACCATCAGCCCTTAAGGCACAGCACCCCTATACATGTATGGCACTCTAGAGTCTTACTGTTTTATTAGCCAGATTAAACCCACAACCATTATGGTAGCTCAGATGGAATATAGTATCAAGAAATTATCCAAAAACTTGAAAATAGGCAAAAAAGAAGTTGTTTTTTTTCAATATGAGCACAAACATCTTCCAATATTATTTACATCTACAAGAGTGTAGACTATCCATTGCAGGTTTCTGTAAAGCACTAGATAGTAAATATTTTGGGCTTTACAGAATATATACATTACCTGTTGAATATTCTCCTTCCTTCCTTCCTTCCTTCCTTCCTTCCTTCCTTCCTTCCTTCCTTCCTTCCTTCCTTCCTTCCGTCCTTCCTTCCTTCCTTTCGTCCTTCCTTCATCCTCTTTCCTTCTCTCTCCTCTTTCCTCCTCTCTCCTCTTTCCTCCCTCCTCCCTCCTCTCCTCCCTTCCTTCCCTCCTCCCCCACCCACCCACCTCATAGCTCTCTAAAAATTTAAAAGTGATGCTCACTTTGTAGGCTATACAAAAACAGGCTTTGGGCTTGTTTTGACCCATGGGCAGTAGTTTGTCTTGCTACCTCCTGAACTAGGCTATTTATAACTCTGCAGGGATGGGAATTTACTTGTAAAAAAGGAATAGTATTGCAAATGATTCTTGTCTGAGAGAAATGCAAATGATTTTTTCCAGTAGAGATGCAATTAATTTGTATGTGGTGGAAAAAGAAACCCCAAATATTACCATTTATTGCCTTACAGGGTGTTAACCAGTTTCACACTTATAAGCAAATTTATTTTGGCATTCCTTTAACTGACTAAAATATCTAGGTTCCTTTTATTCTCCTTTGAACCAGTCATAATATTTTACTGGCTCTCTTATTAATGACTTGACTAAAATATTTCACATGTTTGGTTTATATTTGCGTGAGTGCCATATTTTTAACTGTTCAAATGTTACCCTGTAGCAGTAATATTATCCTCCTTTAACAAATTCGAAAACTGACGTTATGAGTTGTTAAGGGGTTTGCTCAAGTTGAACCAGTACATGGCCCAAATGGAACTTTAACATATCTTTGGATTCTTAGTGAATAAGAGAAAAAAGCAATTCTGTCATGTCTCCCTCAGTCTATCTCTGACCTACCTAGAGAAATTAATTTTCCTCATTCTGGGAAAAGGGTTTGTATTTCTAAGAGAAAGTTTTGCATTTTAAAAAGGCCTAGCACCTCAAGATAGGTTATGAATCAGGAACTTTCCAAGAGCAGCCATGAATAATTAAGGCATTCATAAGCAGCAGGCTCAGGAATGGCAGCAGATTCTTCGAAAGCCTCTTCCTAGATAAACCATGTAAAACAGGGAGGTCCTGTATTCTGTTATCCAAGAAAAAATCTCCTGGAGTCTGTCAAAATGGATCTAGATAGTATGTAATCTGAATTGTGATTGACATACTAAGTTAAATAATTTATATCACTAATTTTTCTGTGTTCTGTGAGCTCCTTAAAACAATATCTTGCTCCATTATATGCAAGTAAAAACTCTCACACCACAAAATTGTCTATGAAATTTTTAAATACTAGTCTAGTTGTCTCTTTCTTGTACCCCTCTAGCCATCATCCAACCTGCAATTTAAATTTACTACAAAATTGCAATGCTCCAAGAGGCAGGCATCCTGAGAATCAGAGATGGATGGCTCTGCCCAGAGGTAAATATAACAAATAAAAACAATTCAGTATGTCCCTTTTGTGTAGATGCTGGAATGTTGATTGGTTTCAAGTTATCAGTGATTTGCTCATCTTATTTTTTTATTCTAATCTTAGATGTAGAGTGAGAGTAATATTTATAACCTTTAAGAGCAAAGCTGGGTATTGGCCAATAGTATTAGACACCAAGAAACCAAAGCTGATAGCACCAAATTCATAAGTAGGACTGTAAGTCTAAGGGCCTATCCATGTTGGTACAACAAATTCAGTTTTGAGATATTTTAAAGTCAAATTTTGAGCATATCAGGGGTCTAAGTTGGCAGAAATTAATACACATAGAAATGATGGTGGTTTTATTCACCTAGACAACTTCTGAGGAATCTTGCTGGGACCAGAGAGTCACTTTCTGGGAGATCTGGGTTCTCCTCTATGGCTACCATCACACAGCTAGACCTGGTAGCCACACACCTTTGATGTTCCATCCTCAACTTCCACTTCTGAGGCTGCAGAAAACATGACATCACAGTGTTTGAGTTCTACCTTCTTGAGGTATATGGAAAGAACCAGATGATCCAATCCAGAGAAGTAGAGAAGTTAATTGCCTTAAAAGAGAATGCTGGCTGTCCAAGGAGAAGGCAATGTGGGGTAAAATTTTTCTCCTTCATTCCTCCTATGGTTTATCCAGAGAGCCTATCTGAAGATGTCCTGTATTGCTGAGTGACAAGCAATTGGATACATCTTTTTTCTTTCTTTTTTTTTTTTTTTCAGGTGAGGCAACTCTTGGTTGATCTCACAGATTGCAAGGACCTTGTCAGCTTATAATGTATTATTTTTTATTTATTTTTTATGCCTATAGCACCTGGTTTTCCTAGGAGGTCTCCCTTCCAAGTACTAACCAGGCCTGACCCTGCTTTGCTTCCGAGATCAGATGGGATCTGGCTTGTTCAGGGTGGTGTGGCTGTAGACTTGGACACTTTTTATGACTGATTGCAAAGCAGTAACTAGTGTTATTTCATTCTTTTCTATTTTACATTCTTTTGCCCTACTCTCACTGTTGTTGCAAATAACCATCAGCACTTGAAAATAACATCAGCACTTAATCCTTGCCTCAGGCTCTGTGAAGACAAGAGTTCACTTGCCTCAGGTGAAGACATTCTCAGGATTGAGGCTTTAATGCCCATTTTGATTTTAAGCACAAAAAAGAGAACCACAAAACTATAACTACGATGCTCTTTGTATTCATTTGGATTTAATTCCAAATAACAACAACAATAACAATAAAACACAAAAATAAATCAGCTTAATTAAAACAGAAATTTACTTATCTCTCATATAAAAGTCTGGAGCTATGTAGGGCAGGCTAGCATAGTGGTCCTTTTCCACAAAGTTCTTAGGGATGCAGCATATTTTCAGTTCATTGTAGAACCTCCGTTAAGGCATGGCCTTCAGTTGTATTCCCCAAGGCCCCATTTACTTCCTAGGTAGCAGTATGAAGCAGAGAAAAAGACAATGGCCAAAGTTGTACACTAACTGCTTTTTGAGGAAATTCCTGAAAGTTGCCATAAGACATTTTGGTTTTTATTCCATTGGCCAGACTCTAGTTCTACAACCTGCAATCTATCACCTAATATCTGATGCAAGAAAGGATGGAAAATGTATTCTTTATTCTGGGTGGCCATGTACTAAGAATTCTGTTTCTTTTGAAGGAGAAAAGGACTATTTGGAAACAACTAGAAGTTTATCATGTACTTCTGTATCAATTCCACTCTTTTCCCCTAACTCTCTTGGATCTATTTGACAGTGGTGGGTATTTTTAGAAGATGGTATATGCAGTGATCCCCAACATTTTTGACACCAGGGATTGGTGCTCTTATGAAAATCTAATGCTTCATGATCTGAGGTGGAGTGAGGTGGTGATGCTAGCACCGAGGAGCGGCTGCAAATACAGATGAAGCTCCCCTTGCTCTCCTGCTGCTCACCTCATGCTGTGTGACCCAATTCCTAACAGGCCATGTACTGGGACTGGTCCGTGGCCTGGGGGTTGGGAATCCCTGTACAGGATAGAAGTTAGGACAGATGGTACAAAAGTAATAGGCATTCAGTAGAAACCATATTTTAAATTTTGAATTTTGATCTTTTCCTGGGCTAATGATAAGCACCACAACACTCTCTTGTGAGGCTGGGCAGTGGCAGTGAGATGATTTTGCCTAACTGTAGGCTAATGTTAGTGTTCTGAGTACATTTAAGGTAAGCTAGGCTAAGCAATGATGCTTGGTAGGTGAGGTGTGCTAAATGTTTTGGTTTATGATGTTTTAAACTTACAAGAGGTTTATTTATAAGCCCATTGTACACCGAGGAGCATCTGTATTTCCTAATTAAAAAATTTTCCTTGCAAATATACTGTCATTCAGCCATTTTTTCCTAATGTCCATATTAAAAAAAAATTTAAAATGAGATAGGCCAAAGATCCATATCATCTCATTTACATTTGCTATTCAACTTATTTTCATAATATTGTGATTTTTTTGATTAATGTGACTAATCTTCCTTACATGGCTAGGAAATGTATCAATTATAGGGTTAATTAATGTTGATGTTGAAACTTAGAATAGGTTCATATTAATCAAATGCTTCTATCTGATGGGAGTTTTATTAATTAAGTTCTGAAAATCTCTTCTGATAAATTCCACTCCATGCTAATGAACTCCATGGATCACCTTAGTAAGCTGTAACTGTTGCTACCTTTTCTGCTGCATTTCTAAGCCATGTTTAATTTGTTTGCATAGTTCCCATAGTCAATGACAAGGCTTTTATTTTTATACCATGTAATTGGGGTTAGGAATATCCACTTTTATTTAGTGCAATGCTTAAATAATGCATGTTATGGAAGGAGATGCTTAACTAGAACATTATTAAGCACTAAAAGAAAAAATCAAATTGGCATTAATAAAATGTGGGAATAATGTAAAGCTAAAAATGATATTTATAAAAAGAGTCAATAAAGCTTTAAGTTTAAAAATGTTAGCTATAAAGTAGCACAGGGATAGATATTAGAAGCATTAAATGACATCTTTTAAAAATTTTATGCATCTTTAAAAAAATTAATGCATATTTTTTATTGGGATTTAATTTACACATAGTAGAATTTATAGATCTTAAGTGTACAGTTTGATAGGTTTTGAAAAATGGTGCACCAAAGTAACCATAGTTCCAGTCAAGATAGAGAATAATTTCAACACTGCAGAATATTTAAAATCTTACAGAATGTACTTTATTCTGTCTTCCTGGATTCAACTTTTTTTTGAAGTTCATCCCTATTGTTTTATCAGTAGTTTTTTTTTATTCTGAATAGTAATCCATTGAATGCATGTGCCACAATTTGCTTAGGTATTCTCCTGTTGATGGATATTTAGATTGCCCCCACCCCCACTTTCAGGCTTTGGCTTTTATAAATATGAACATGTGAACATTTTCATATAAATCTTTTTGTGGGTATATACCTAGAAGTTAAATTGCTAGGTCACAGGATAGGCATATATTTAACATAAGAAATTGCTCAGTAGTTTTCCAAAGTGTTTGCATAACATTTGGTATTGTCAGTTTAAAATTTTTAGTAATTCAAGTGGTATCTTTTAATTTTAAATTTTTTCTTATGACTAATGATGTTGAACACTTCTTTTGCTTATTGGACATTTGTACACAATCCTTTGTGATGTCCCTGTCAGATTCTTCTCCTCCCTCCTCCTCTTTCTTCTTCCTCCTCTTCTTTCCCTTCCTCCATCTTCTCTTTCTTCTTTACATTGGGTTGTCTTTTTATTCTTGATATATAGAAGTTTACATATTCTGAATATGTCTTTTGTCACATACATGTATTACTAATATTTTATCCCAATCTGTGGCTAGCTTTCTCATTTTCTTAATGGAAATGAGCAGAAGTTTGATGGGCAGAAGTCATTCATTTTGATGAAGTTGAATTTATCATTTTTTTGTGGTACACCTTTTTTTGTGCCTTTGTCAAAGTATCTCCATCTACATCAAAGTCAGAAGTTTTACAATTTAAAATTTTATATTTAGGTCTATAATCAATTAAATTTAGTGTGTGGTATGAGATAGAGGTTAAGATTCAGTTTTTCAGTATAGATATCCAGTTATTTGCACACCATTTGTTGAAAAGACTTTTCCTTACTGCATCACATTGGTGCCTTGTTTTGAAAGCAATTGACTGCATAAGTGTAGCTCTATTTATAAAGTCTAGGTTCTGTTCTATTAATTTATTTGGTTAATTTTAAGCCAGTACCACATGATTTTGATTACTGTAGATTAACAGTTTTTCTTAAGATTAGAAACTATAAGTCCTCCAACACTTTTTCTTCTTTTTCAAGGTTGTTTTGAATATTCTAGATCCTTCTATATACATTTTAGACATAGCTTGTCAATTTATACAAAGGCATGTTGGAATTTTTATAAGATGTAAGTGAATTATAAATATTGAGTTTTCTAAGTCATTAATATAGTATGTTTCACCATTAATTGAGGTCTTTATTTTTTCTCAGCAATGTTTTGTGGTTTTCAGCATAGAGATTGTCACCATTTTTTGTTAATTTTTTTTAATGTATGTGTTACTTCTTGTGTCAGTTTTGGCAACTTCTTGTGTCAGTTTTGGCAATGTGTCAGATTAGCAGGTATAATGTTTGGGTTATTTCACTTAAGATTTAGTTATGGTTATGAGACATTTATATATCTTATGAAGTGATCACCCTAATAATCTAGTACCGATCTGATGCCATGAATAGTTATTACAATATTATTAACTATATTCCTTATGCTGTACTTTATATCCCCATGACTATTTTATAATCACCAATTTGTACTTCTTAATCTCTTCCCCTTTTTTTCTCTTTTCCCTCTTTTTCCTCTTCCTTCCCTCTCTTCATCTATCCCCTAACCTCTCTCCCATATGGCAATGATCAAAATGTTCTCTGTATCTATGAATTTGTTTCTGTTTTTGTTTTTTATTTTACCTTTTAGATCCACATATGTGTAAAATGATGTGGCATTTTTCTTTCTCTATCTGACTCACTCCATTCAGCATAATACCCTCTAGGTTCATCCATGTTGTTGCAGATGGTAAGATTTCATCTTTTTTTTTTTTTATGGCTGAGTAATATTTCATTTTATATATGTACCACCTCTTCTTTATCCATTCACCCATTGATGGACACCCAGGTTGCCTCCATATCTTGGCTACTATAAATAATGCTGCTATAAACATATGGATTCACATGTCCCTCCCTTCAAAGTAGTGTTTTGGGTTTCTTCAGATAAATGCCCAGAAGTGGGTTAACTGGGTCCTTCTTTGTCCCTTGTTATAGCCTTTGTTTTAAAGTCTACTTTGTCCTAATCAGTATTGCTACCTCAGTTTTTTGTTTTGTTTTGTTTTCATTTTCATGAAGCACCTTTTTACATCCCTTTACTTTCAGTCTGTTTGTCTTTTGATCTGAAGTAAGTCTCTTATAGACAGCATATGTAGGGGTCTTGTTTTCTTATCCATTCAGCCACCTTATCTTTTGATTGTAGGATTTACTCCATTTACATTTAAAGTAATTATTGATAGATATGTAGTTATTGCCATTTTATTATCCATATTTTTGTTCTACCCTCCCCCCACTTTAACATTTCTTACAATACTAGATTGGTGTTGATGAACTCCTTTAGCTTTTTCTTATCTGGGAAGCTTTTGATCTGTCCTTCAATTCTAAATGAAATCATTGGTTGTAGGTCTTTGCTTTTCATCACTTTGAATATTTTGTGCCAATCCCCTCTGGCCTGCATAGTTTCTTTTCAGAAATTAGCTGCCAGTCTTATGGGTGCTTCCTTGTAGGTAAGTAACTGCTTTTCTCTTGCTGCTTTTAAGATTATCTCTTTGTTTTTAACCTTTGGCATTTTAATGATGATGTGTCTTGATGTGTGTGGTCCTGTTTTGGTTCATTTTGTTTTGGACTCTCTGTGCTTCCTGGGGTTATATGTCTATTTCCTTCCCCAGGTTAGAAAAGTTTGTTTTTTTTAGGCAAGGCAACCCTTGGTTGATCTCACAGATTGAAAGGAACTTGTCAGCTTACAATCTCTATTTTTAATTTATTTTTTATGCCTATAGCACCTGGTCTTTCTAGGTGATCTCCCAT
This sequence comes from Cynopterus sphinx, assembly GCA_030015415.1. NCBI lineage: Eukaryota > Metazoa > Chordata > Mammalia > Chiroptera > Pteropodidae > Cynopterus > Cynopterus sphinx. The sequence continues at coordinate 116,243,478 of CM057381.1, forward strand.
TCAAGTACTAACCAGAGCCAACCCTGCTTAGCTTCTGAGATCAGATGAGATTGGGCTTGTTCAGGGTGGCATGGCCATAGACAGAAAAGTTTTCAGTCATTAATTCCTTGCTCTTTTTTTTCCCTTATGGTACCCCTAAAATGTAAATGTTGTTAAGCTTAATATTATCCCAGAGGCTCCTTAAACTATCCACATTCTTTTGGATTATTTTTTCTTGTTGCTGATCTGATTGGGTATTTTCTGTTACCTCATATTCTAAATCATTGATTTGATCCTCTGTTTCATCTAATCTAGTGTTGATTCTCTCTGATGTATTCTTCATTTCAGTTATTCTTTATTTCTGCTAGTTCTTTTTTATATTTTATATCTCCATTTTTATGTTTTCTGTCTCTGTTAACGTTCTCACTGAGTTCATCTATTCTTCCTTCAAGTTCATTGAGCATCCTTATAGCAAGTGTTCTGAACTCTGCATCTGCTAGATTGCTTGTCTCCATTTTGTTTATTCTTTTTCTGGAGCTTTGTTCTTTCTTTCATTTGGGACATGCTTCTTTGTCTTCCAGTTTTGGCTGCCTACTTATGTTTCTTTCTATGTATTAGATAGGGCAGCTATGCCTCCTGGTCTTAGTAGAGAATCCTTATGTAGTAGATGTCCTGTGGGGCACAGTCTTCCCTGGTCACCTAAGCTGGGTTCTACAGGTGTGTACCTCACATAGGTCATGTGTGCCTTCCTGTTTTAGTTGAGCTTTGCTTGCTGTTTCTATGTCAGTTGGAGAGAATGACCTTTGGACTGATTTGTTGTAAGGGCTGGCTGTTGAGGCGCTGACCCTTTGGAGATGGATTCACTTCAGCAGGGCTCTGGTAACAGCCCAGTCTGCCTTTTGGGTTGTTGTCCTTGGATATGTCTTTGGGTGGTACTCTGGCTCAGTTGGAAGCTGGGCACCAAGAGTGCCAGCCTAGGGACCCTTGGGAGGGGCCCTGTCACAGTCCAAGTTTAGCTGCAGCCTGTGCCCTGTTCAGGACCACTTAGCAAGAGTCACCAAGCAATCTTCAGATGGCTGCCAGATTGGAGGTGCCTTGAGAGGCCAAGCTATGAATTGAGGCCTGCTGCTTCTAATACTGGGCTTCTCAGCAAGAGGTATGGGGCATGCTGAGACTAGGAGCTGCTTGTTTGAGTTTCATAAACCTCTGAGAGATTTTGGGAGAGTTTACATTATGAAACAAACCACTGGACATGGCTAGGGTGGGCCGGTATGTTGGGACCAGTGGGGTCTTAGGAAATTACCAGGGTGGGGTTACCCTTGTTAGCTATGTTGACGGAGAATCAGATATGACACCCATCTGTGTCTGCATGCTGGGATGTGAAAGGACTCAACAAAAGAACAATGCCCTCTCCTAGCACTTCTGTCTGGGAGAAAGCTGCCCCTTCAGTTTTTGTCCTGAAGCCAGACAATACGGTTTCTCCCTGTATAGCCCTAGCAGCTTTCAAGCTGCTGTCCCAGAGCTGGAGCTCAGAGCGAGTGAGTCTGTCAGTGAATAAGTCTGCATATGCAGGCCCCTTAACAGGAATGTCTGTGACTCCAGACCCCCGCGCCCCCCGCCCCTGGACCATCTCACTGAGCCATAATTTCTGCTGGTTTTCATAGGCAGAAGTTGTGGGGATGTCTCTTTCCAGCACTAGCACCCTGGGCTGAGGAGCCCAGTGTGGGGCTGGGACCCTGTTGTTCCTCTTGGGGGGTGGGGGACCTCCACAGCCTAGATATTTCTTGAGATTCTCAACTTTCACAGGAGGATGTGGGACTAGCCTGTTCCACACCTTTGCCCCTACTACCAGGCTGAAGGTTGCCTCTTCTATACGTCCACAGTTGTAGAACTTCAGGTGAATCCCAATGATGGTGTTCTGTAATTTTGATGTGATTGTAAGAGGAGGTGAGCACAGCATTTATCTACTTCACCATCTTCACCAGAAATCATGGAGGATTTCTGATTACTGTCTTGGATAATGTGCCCACTAATTTTTCAGGAATGAGTTGAGAATGTTGACTGATAATCTTTGCAAGACTGTTTCCAGAAGGAGATGAGTGGGTATAAGATTTATGGGGTATAATAAGTTCTCTGTCACCCAGAGAATGGGGAGCATATTGTTAGGAGGCAAACACATATATACTACTAGTTATTGTGCTAAGAACTTTATATTATCTTCTAATATTCATATGAAGTATATAATATTTCCATTTTATAAACAAAGGCACATATTTGAGCATTTATAAACTTTGTCTAAGACCTCTTAAACTATGCTATTAGGAATCATTTGTGTGTAAGCAATAATATACCCAATATAAATTGTTTTTTTCTGTTGTTCATTAAAGTTGGTCTCACAGTAGTGGTACTTGGCAATACTAAATAATTTATTTTTTCTTCATAGAAGTAAGCAATTATTTAATGTTCTTTTTTCTAACTCAAATGAGTTCTCTGAATGAGCATATCTAAATTAGGAAATCAGTTGCATTGGAGTTCTGGCTCTTCTATGCATACCCATGCAACCTCAAAGCTGATGCTTCATCCCTCTGGGTCTCAGTTTCCTCATTTAAAATTAAAGAGTTGGATTAGATCATCAGGTGGGGTAGGCAAAGTTCTAAAAATATTACCCCAAGATTGCTGTTCTCTGGTTGTTAAGTCAAACACTTATGTAGGAAATAGGTACTGCTGTGAAGGTACTTTGTAGATTAAAATTATTAATCTGCTGACTTTAAGATAGGAAGATTATTCTAGATTATCTGGTTGGACCCAAGGTAATCACATGAGCCTTTGAAACCAGAAGAGAAAGTCAAAAGATGTGGTAGAACTTCAATAGAAGGGGAAGCCAAAGAGATTTGCAGTTTGATAAAGACTGGACCTGCTGTTGCTAGTTTTGCAGATGGAAGAAGAGGGCCATGAGCAAGGGAATGTGAGTACACAACCTCTGGCTGATAGCTAGCAAGGAAAAAAGGATCTCAGTCCTCTAACCACATGGACTGAATTCTGTCGACAACCTGAATGAGCTTGGATTCAGATCCTTTTCCAGAGCCTCCAGAAAGACATGTAGCACTGCTATACCTTGATTTTGGCCATGTGAAGCCTGGAGCAAAAAACCAGCTGAGCCATGCTACATCTAGATTTCTGACCTACAGAACTTTGAGATAATTGACGGGTATTGTTTTAAGCCAAAAATATTATGGTAATCTGTTATGGCAGCAATAGAAAATGGATACACAAGGATTACAAATTTATATGTCTATAGCGGCCAAGAAAAAATGTAAAAGGTTACAGATGTATAATTTTTGCTGGTTATAAAATGGTGAATGGTAATTGACCCTTTGCCTTAGCGTTTGGGGAAGCAAGAGGAAATGGTGGCAACCATCATCACTAAGATTGTGAAAAGGTTAGCTGTGTGTAGCAAGATGTGATTATTCATTATACATCAGAAATTCTGATTTTAAAGTAAAATTTCATGATTTTAGATCATTATCAACACATACAATTTATAAATACAAATAGAACATGTCTGGGAAATATATATAACCTGAAGGAGATTAGTTTGTGAGTTTTTGACAAGATACCCCAAAATTATGTGATCTTGCTGATAGGGAGAAGCATAATATGAGGTTGATAATTATAATCCAAAGAGCAATTTCCGAATGACTACTCAATAGTTATTTAAGTGTTAAATTTCATCTCTAAAATGAAGCTAATCATTCAAATTTTATAATAATGTGAGGATTAATTGAGAAAATACATATAATACCTTGCACATGAATCATCAATATGTAATCATTATTTTACTGCTACATCATTGAGTGCAGGTTAGGATTGACAAGCACATTCATAAGGTGCAATGGGTCTTAATCAAATACCACATTTACTCAGAAAGATATAGGAAAGGAAATACAGGCTCCACAGCATCTTTAGCTCATCAGGAGGCCCAGTAGCTACACAAAGACACAACTTCCTTTGTCCACTTACCCACAACGGTGTGTAGGCTTATGCAGAACAAGAACCTTGTTTTCGTGGGTCATGTTGACAGAGTGCAGCTGAGGCCTCAGTCTACCACCAGTCTTTTAGACACTTCTATTCACATAAACCCATGGTCTGCTTGCCAATTCACAGCTCTTTAGACCAGGCTTTATAGCAAAGAAGGACAACATAACATTCCACATTTCTGTCAACTCTAAATACTTTTCCAGGAAATAGGACTCTGACCTTTATTTTCCCAGGCAGACATGAATTAGACCAGAACTGAATTAAACTTTTTACTCGCAATTAGTAACAATTCTATGAAAGTAGTATGTTAGTTTCCTGTGGCTGCCATAACAAAAGACCACAAACCTGGTGGTTTTAAAAACAAAATTAATTCTCTCACAGCCCTAGAGGCCAGAAGTCCAAAATCAAGTTGTCAACAGGATCACACTCCTTCTGAAGTTTCTGGGGGAGAGTCCTTCCTTGCCTCTTTCAGCTTCTGGTAGTTCTAGGCATTCCTTGGTTTGTGGTTGCATAACTCCAGTCTCTACTCCATCTTTACATGGCCTTCTCCTCTGTATGTTTCTGTCTTCTGTTCTGTTATAAATATATTTGTCAATGGATTCAGGGTCTTCCCAGGTAATCCAATGAATCTCATCCTGAGATTCTTAATTTAATTACACTGGAGAAGACTTTTTTTTTCTCAAATAAAGTCACATTCACAGGTTCCAGAGGTTAGAATGTAGATATCTCTTTTGGGGGGTCACCATTCAATTTCACTACATGTAGGCAATGAGTGTATTATGTTCACTACATGTATGCAGTGCGCATATTATTACTCTCATTTTATAGATGCATGCTTTTTATAGTCAAGGATATAGGTAGACAGGCAGACAGATCTTGTCTTAGGACCAGAATAAAGCTAAATAGATTGGACACAGATTAAATTGGTGACATTAGTCATTTTTTCCCTGGCTTTATTAAAATATAATAGACAATTAGTTGCTTATATATATTATACAATTCAGTAAGTTTTTCAATTATAGTTGGCATACAATAATATATTAGTTTCAGCTGTATACCATAGTAATTAGAGATCTATATAACTCAGAAAGCAATCACCCCTTTAAATCTAATACCTCTCTTCCCCCTTACATATTTATTACAACATTATTTACTGTTTTCCTTATGCCACACTTTATATCACCATGTCTATTTTGTAACTATCCATTTGTACTTCTTAATCCCTTTGCCCTTTTGTGCTGTCTCCTCCAACTCCCTCCTATCTATCTATAGCTCTCAGACTATTCCCTGTATCTATGAGTTTATTTCCACTTTTGTTGTTGTTGTTGTTTATTTTGTTCTTTAGATTCCACATGTATGTGAAATCATGCAATATTGTCCTACTCTATCCAACACATTTCATTCAGCTCAGTACCCTGTAGGTCCATCAAGGAAATATCTTTTCCCATCCCTTTCCTTTTAGTCTGTGTGTGTCTTTTGATCTGAAGTGAGTCTCTTGTAGGCAGCATATGTAGGGGTCTTGTTTTCTTATACATTTAGCCACTCTTTCTTTTGGTAAGAGTACTAATTCTTTTCCATTCGAGGTACTTGTTGATAGGAATGTAGTTTTTACCATTCTTTATTCATGTTTTTGATACATGATTTTTTTCTCTTGAAGAAGTCCCTTTAACATTTCCTGTAATACTGGATTGGTGATGATAAATTCCTTTAGTTTATTTTTGTCTAGGAAGCTCATTATCTGTCCTTCACTTCTAAATGATAGTTTTGCTGGATAAAGTATTCTTGGTTGTAGATCCTAGGTTTTCATCATGTCGATTATTTTATGACAAGCCCTTCTGTCCTGCATAATTTCTTTTTTAAATTTTTATTTATTTTATTTTTAAAAATTTTTAAAAATTAAAAATTTTTTCCCAATTCTTTTTTTTATCCACTCTATTGCATCTAATATACTCAGTCTCAGATAATGTGTTCTTCATTTCTGACTGGTTCCCTTGTATAATTTCCATTTTCATTTATGTTTTTTTATTTCTTTGTTAAAATTCTGACTGAGTTCATCTACACTTTCCCTAAGTTCATTGAGCATCTTTATAATCAGTGTTTTGAACTCTGCATCTATTAGATTGCTTGACTCCATTATTTCTGGATTTCTGTTTTGTTCTCTCATATGGTTTCTGCTTCTTTGTCTTCCCATTTTGGCTGCCTTTCTGTGTCTGTTTCTATGTACTAATTAAGCTGGCTCAGCAAGGAGTACCAGACTCACGAAGGACACACCTGGATGTGGCTTGAGTGGGGCCATGAGTTGGAAGAATGACATCTCAGTTATGGTGGTGCTGCGTCTGTACGCTGGAACCAGGGAGGGCTCAACAGGGGAACAATGGATGCCAGCACTTCTGCATGGGAGAGACCCTCACTTCTGGCCTTGCCCTGACAACTCAGTGTCCCCCTGTAAGTCCCTGATGCTACCCAGGCAGCCAACTAGTGCTGGTGTTCAGAGCAAGCAGATTTGTCACTGCAAATGTTTACCTGCCAACATGGCCCCTTTAAGAGTCATCTGCAACTGCTGGCTGCTGGCTGCTATTGCTATGGCCTCTGTCCCACTCAGCCTTTCTTGACTGGGCAGCCTTACAGCTTCGCCCCTTCCTACCTTCTCCCATTGCAGGGTGATTTCTTATTTTTCTCCCTAGTTGTAGTGCTTCTGTTCACATAGATCCCAGGTGACTTTGCTTGCCATTTGCTCCATTTTTCTGTCACAACTTTGATTTGGTTGCAGAGGAATAAACAAAGCCTCTATCATCTACACCATATTTTTTCCTGCCTCAACACTGGCCATTTAAACATTGTTCTTTGCTATGAAGAGAAAACCAAACACTATAAGGACTTTTGTGTGGTAAGTTTCCCCTCAGAATGTTGTCATGACAGTGGTTTAGCTGGGCTCAATGTGTGAGAGATGGAGTGGCTCTGTGGTTGGCCTCTCCACATAAGTTGGTTTAATTTTGGTTTAAAATCTAGGCTCCAGGAAGCATTATTTTAAACTTCTCAATCATTGGTAGGATGGTCAGTTATAACTATCATTGTTGATCATGAATATTTTCCCCAGGAACTGAAAAAGACAATATCCATGTAGGCTTGTACTTACAATCACTGGATCATTCTTTGCTAGAGGAAGAAATCTTTCCAATTCTTTTTTTCTAGACAGCATCTAGGGAAATCAGACTATAGACTCCTATAGACTTCTTTAAGCACTAACATCAGTGGGCTGGGGTTTACAAAGTGGCTCCCCATATAGCTTTAGAGTTAGAAGAAAGCAACAGAGGGTTGGTTAGTTACCTTTCTTAAAAAAGAAACAGTACCTTAGGTGAAAACTCATTTGATACGCTAGTCACTAGGTCTGCCTTTGTCCTGTGCTAATGTGCTAGTCTTGTGTGAATCTATGATTTCATTTCCTCTTCAGTATGTACTGTAATGTAATTCTCTCTGAGTTTCAATTTTATGAAATAATGGGGCAGAAGAAGATATAGTGAGGTTATTAAGTCCTTTCCTAGCCTTATGATAGTCTTAATTTTTACTCTTAACTCATCAAAGTTATTTAGCTGTGATTACTCAGGTAATTCAGGCAAAATACCCATTTCCTTAGTTTCACTATTTAGGTGAGTCTATGACTGCCTGTTTAATGAAAGGCAGTAAGTTTAACAATTCCATTAAATTTAGCACCTTATAAAATACACAAGACATTGGAGGCGTTAATGCTGCATGAGTATTTAACAACAGGAACTAATAATGCTTTATGGCATTTCACAGTTTATAAAGCACTTTCTATTTATTATCTTATTTAAACTTTGTGATATTATGACAGTATATCCATTTTAAAGATTAGATAAGTGAGAGTCAGAGTAATTGAATATCTAATGGATGTTAACATCTGTGATGACAGAACTAGTTAATGCTGAAGCCAGGACTTCTACCTAATTCCTTCTCTTTTCTTTTATTTTGTACAATATAGGTTTTAATCCAGACACAGTTGTTCAGGCAGTTAAAAGCAAGGACCATGGCAACTGATTTGTTCCAATTGTGGAATTTTAAAGCTGGTTGGGACCTTATGGATCATCTAATCATATCACTTCATTTTACATAATGAGGTTGAAAATAGTATTGCTTCCCACAGTCCTTTGAATACTCCAGGCTTAGAGACATCCGAGCTTATAAAGAAAAGTGCTCTGGCCTCTTTTATAGGGACATGAGGATCCTGGAATTCAGAGACTGTGAGAGGCTTGCTTAAGGTCACTTAGCTAGCTTGTGGTAGAGCTGGGAGTTTGGATCTAGATCTCATAACACCCAGTCCCAGGCCTTGTGGTGGCTTTTTACTTAGGAAGAATTTAACTTAATCAGTTTACTTCGGCACTCACATAGGTTCTTTAAAAAAGTAAATTGGAAAAAAAAGTTGATTAAATAGCAAGAGTAGGTGGTTTATAGATTTCTGCACAACCTAGAGTGGTCCCCAGAACAATAGAGTTGTGTTATTTGTGATTCTTTCTGAAGTAATTAAGTAAACAATGAAAATGTATAAATATTGAGCATCATATCTAGCCACACAGAGACTCCCAATAAAGTATCCAAATTAAAACTAGGCCAAACTATATTTTTTGAAAAATAAACCTGGAAGAAATTAACAAATAGAGACACAAATAGGCAGAAACTTTACCAATTGGAAATTACAAATATCTTTACTAAAAAATTCTTGGGGTCAAAGAGAAAACTACATTTGATGACTATTTAGAAAATATAGATACTGAAAAGCTACATAGAAAAAGTAATGGGATATAGGCAAAGTTGTATTGAGTGGAGAATTCATAACCTTAAGTATTTATGTTAAATGAGAAAAAAAAGTATTCACAGCAAGAAGTTAAGTCTAACAAAAACCTAATAAAAGCATAAATATGAATTTTGCACATATTAATTACATATTAATTAATAGAAAAAAGAAAAGATAGAATTGATACATCTAAAAATTGGTTTTTAAAAAACCAATGAAGAAGTCATTCAAAACCAAAGGGAAAAAGTGAGGGAAAACACAAATACATAAATTAGAAAATCAGATAACCAAAAGAGCACCTAAGAGATTACAAGAGGATACAGCCAATAAAAAACAGAAATGTGTTAACATTTTCCAGAAATAAAAGGTAGTGTCCACATGCACGTGCACACACACACACACACACACACACACACACACACACACTACAGAGTTCTCTTGTATGTTTGTATGAAGTGTTCTAAATAAAATATTAGCTAACCAAGTTTTACAGATAATAACCAAGTTTTACAGATATATTAAGATAATAACACGCCAACAATTAGGCAGGATTTATTCCAGGAATGCATTTCCTCTCCCTTATTCTGGTACTAGTATCTTAGTATTGGAGAGAATGTTGAACTAAACCAGACTAATTGTTTTCTTTCACCTGGGAATTTAGACTATAGTGATACAGAAATGAGAAATGATAGGTGCTCACTTGTTTGGGTGGCAGAGTTTCCAATGAGACTAATCACTAATTTCTGTTACTTGATTTCTTTGTAGTTTCTCTGGTTCCTGTCTTTCTGAGGCTTAATTTTTCAGATTTTTTTTTGGTTCTGTGAACTACTCCACACAACTCCAATAAATTCTTTCTTTGTTTTAGATAGTGAAAATAGGTTCTGTTGCTTTCAACCAAGCATCCTAACTGATGCAATACCATGTAGACAAGACAGTTGTAATTAGATAATTTTTCTCAATTCCTCAGATCTCTTACCTCTTATAAAATACATTCCACCTCATTAATGCTGAGGTTGGCCATGTGACTTCTTCTGGTCAACAAATGGCAGACAACATGATGTGGGCAGAGATCTTTAATGTACTCATGTGGTTTGTCTTTGCCTCTTGCACATCTGCCATTCACTGTATAGGGGTATGCCCCAGTTAGCCTCAGGTCTAAAAAGAATGTGGAGACTTGTAGAGAAATACTTTTTCTGGAGCCAAGCTCAGCTAACCTGCAACCTGAAGCATAGCTGTTTCACTCACCCTACAGAACTATAATAAAAATGTTTGTTGTATATACTGAATTTTTAACTTTTAATTTTAAACTTTTAATTTTAGAGTAATTTTAGATTTGCAGAAAAATTACAAAACTTTAGAGAAAGTTCCTATATACCTCACACCCTATTTCTCTGTTATTAACATCTTATTTTAGAATGGTACATTTATCACAACTAATGAATCAATATCAATTCATAATTAAAAGCTAAAGTCTATATCTTATTTAGATTTCCTTAGTTTTTTCCTAATACTACCTTTCTTCTGTCTGGAGCCCTATCTGGACCAGAAAAAGAACATAGACAATCATGTCATCTATGAACAAAGATGGTGTGTTTCTTTTCTAATCTGTATACATCTTTTTTTTTTCTAGACTTATAGTGCTAGCTAGGATTGTAATATGATATTAATAGGATTGTGAGATAGGGCATCCTCGTCTTGTTCCCGGTTTTGGGAGTGATATCATCTAGTCTTACACCATTGGGTATGGTATTAGCTATAGTAGGCATTTTAAAGAAATTCCTTATCAAGTTGAAGAAGTTCTCCTCTATTCCTAGTTTGCTGAGTTTTAATATGAATGGATGCTAAATTTTGTCAAATGCCCTTTTCTGTGTCAATAAATAAAAGCAAATAGCTTTTTTCCTTTAGCTTGTTAATATGATGGATTACATTTATTTTTCAATGTTGAACCATTCTTACATACTTGGAATGTATATACCTCTAGGTTGTGATATGTAAACCTTTTATACATCTTCACCATGAGAACCTGGTGGGGTTTTTGAATTTATAATGTGGGCCTTCCCCCACAGGACTGTGGGCCTAGGAGTTTATCACTCTCACACTAGTCCATATTTAGCCTCCAGCAAGTCTTCTAAATTAACCGTTTAAGTGTTCCTGGAAGTTTAAGGCTTTAGCGGCTTCTGCTCCAGCTAAGATGTGAATTATGTCTTTCTGGATGAGTGTGTTTCTCCAGATTTCCTGAGACCTTAGTTTTTTGATGTGTTCAAAAAAAAATTATTCATTCTTGATTTCTCTGGTCTTTCAATCTTGTAAGGTTGGGAGTGGTAGCTTTCAAGCCTTTTATGAGTCAAGGCTGAACCCAGTATTCTATCCACTGATTTTTTAAAAAAAAATTTTATTGTTTATTTTTTTAGGCAAGGCAATCCTTGGTTGACCTCACAGATTGCAAGGACCTTGTCAGTTTACAATCCCTTATTTTTAAAATTTTTTATGCCTACAGCACCTGGTTTTCCTAGGTGGTCTCCCATCTAAGTACTAACCAGGCCTGACCCTACTATTCACCCATTTTTAAATGAGCTTGTTATGCAGTATGACTAATATGAAAGACTAAAGAAGCAGGGTGTAGCTTCATCTAGATAGATGCTCATAAAACTCAGCTTAACATTCACTGCTGATATAACTTCTTAAATAAAGTGGCTATGGAAAGCATCTTCTGTATCAGGACTTTAAACTAACAACCAGAATCATGTCTCCTTCTAAAACACTAGAATCTTTTCTTTATCTCAGAAGTGATAACAGATGCCTGCTCTGACCCCTGATTTTGAACATTTTTCTGAAAGTGCTAATCATTGTGCAGAAGAGAAATAAATAAGAGGAATTGGCTTTGGAAAAGAAGAGAGAAAATTGTATTATCATGTAATCTTATAATGTAAAACAACAATAATCAAAATCAATTAACTATTCCAGAAACAATAAATATAGTAAGCGATACAATAACCAAAAGAACGTACAAAAAATAACTTTGTTTTAAACACTAGCAGTAGACAGCTAGAGAATGTATTAGATAAAAAATTCTTTTTAATAATGCTGTTTAAAACATAAGTTATTTAGGCATAAACTTCACAAGAAATGCTCAGGATATTGATAAAGAAATTAAACTCTGCTGAGTGATCACAAAGGACACCTTGATAGATTAAGAGACAATTATTATTTCTTGTTTGGAGGGAGAGGAAGATTTACTATTATAAAGAACTAAATTATCTTTAATGTAATTTATAAACACAAAATTCACTAACATTACCATGAAACTTTTTTTCTGAATTTGGCAAAATGATTTCAAAGTCTACTTGAAAGAATAAACATGCCAGTTAATTGCTGAAAAGCAAGTGGAATGAAGGACAACATGTTCTATGAGACATTAAAACATAAAGCTACAGTAATTGAACTATTATGCTAATGGCATAAAAATGGAAAGAGTAAACAATAAGTTATAGAATACAGTGTTAGCTTCAAAAGGCAGTTCAAATTAATGAAGAAAAATATTCAATAATTGATGTGAAACTAATTTTTTGATGCAGGGAAAAAATAAAACTGGTTCCCAATTTCACTCTTTATACCAAAATCAATTCTGGGTGGATCTGTGATTTAAATATAATAATGAACCTAAAAATACTACTTGAATTTATGAGTGTAAGTTTCTATAAATTGGAATAAGGGTACTTTCATAATCAAAATAAGTCAATAATAAGGAAAAAATTTATAGATTTGAGTATGTAACAAAACCAACACACTCACACACACACCCCCACACACACACATAAAGAGTCATAGACAACCTTGAAAAACTTATAAACACCAATATAAGTATTTATAGAAATCATTTTAATGTTTACATTGTGGGAGACTGTGAGGGGAACTCTTGGTGGCATGAGTATACCATATAGATTAGGTATAACAAACGTGTGGTGATGCCTGGGTGTCCTATGACAGACATCAATAATCGACTATGGCCTTTTTCCTTGCTGAGCCAGATGTGGCCTCAGAATCTTTGTGGTTTTTCAGAGAGTTATTATCAACTAATCAACTGATCAGAGGTTCACACATAAGAAGGCCCATGTTGTCCTCATAGAATCCAGCTATGATTAACCTGGTGGAGAGTGCAGGAAACATCAGTTCTATCCCATTGATGGAACCAGCATAGATTTTCTCAGCAGTTAGATAAAGAGACCTGCAACAGCAGATGTGCAGTGCTAATAGGAAATCATAGCAAATATTAGAACTAGGCTTAGGAACAACATTTGAGGACGATTAGCATCTCAGTGACTTGATGAATGCTTTTGAGCAGGGAGATACTGAATGAATTGACTAAGGGAAATGGCATCGTCAACACACATTCATTGAAGGTTTAATATGTGTAAGGCTTTGTGCTAGGTATATTGAGAGACACACGAATAAATATACAATAGTGTTCAATTTCAAGAGGTCCTGAGGCACAGCATAGATATGAGTGCAGGGGAAAACAATCTCATTTAGAGGGAAGTTCTCATAGACTGTGAGGACTCCAGTGGGTTTATTGCATCCAAGGGTTGAACCCTCAGATTTGCACTTTTGGAAACTCTAAACTACCTATATTTTCATACTTAGGCTGACTCAGGGGGCCTGTACACACTAACCAATCTCACAAAGACTGATGGTTAACCCAGAAAATCATTACAGTACTTTGAAAGCACATCAAATTTCATCGAATCTAAGAAACCAGCTATGGTAAGATGTGCCATTATTTTATGTACTACGAAATAGGTTCTGATACCAATTAGAATGTGTGTGTGTGTGTTTGGTTGGTGAGGGGTGGGTGGGGGATTTCGCACATACCACCAAACAATTCTTTGATACCAGCAGGGCATTCTACAATTCAACTCAAATTAACATCATCTACCTGGAGACAGTGTCATAACATACAGATGGCGTCAATACTACAAGACTGCTCTCCCATCCCCAATTCAGATGCCAGTCACAAGTCCAGGTTGTCACCCATGCTTCTGACAGGCTGGCTATAGATTGGGGCTTCCAACAACCCTCTCCTTGGATATGATTAATTTGCTAGAGCAGTTCACAGAACTCAAAAAACATTTACCTACTAGATCACTAGTTTATTATAAATGGGTATAACTCAAGAATAGCTGGGTGAAAGAGATGCGTAGGGCAAGGTATGGGGAAAGGGTATGGAGCTTCCATACATTTTCAGAGCCCACCACTCTCCCCAATCTCCACATGTTTGCCAGTCTGGAAGCTCTTTGAACCACATTCCTTGGTTATTTTATGGAGGCTTCATTACATAAGCATGGTTAATTAAACCACTGGCTATTGGTAATTGACCCAACCTTCAGCCCCAGTCTCTTCATTGGAAGGTGGGTGTTGAGACTGAAAGTTCCACCTTCTAATCACATGGTTGATTCTCTTGGCAATCAGCCCCCGTCCATCTGTGCTTTCCAAAGTCACCTCACTAACATAAGAAAAGACACATTTATGGTGCTCATCACTTAGGAAATTCTGAGGGTTTTAAAAGTTCTTTGCCAGAAACAGTGGATAAAGACCAAATATGTATTTCTTATTATAAATCACAATATCACAACTACTGAGAAAGAAAAACCACTCCTAATTAAACTGGGACTTATTGCTTCTAAAAAAATTACAAGAGTTTCTATTTTATACCTATTGAAAAAGCTCATTTATAATTAGACAGTTTTTTAAAAAATTGTACATTGATCTTGTACATATATAAAAGAAAAAGTAAAATAGAATACTTAAGGTTTTCTTTACACTTCTCATTCAGAGTCTAGCTCCTTAGAATTACTTTTTGACTCAGAGTCATCATTGTCTGTGTTTTTCCACCATGTTGTCCTCTGTGCCTTCAATTGTGTGGGCAACAAAGCATGTTGTGAAAGAATAAAAAAAAAAATCTGAGCCTCTAGTGCTGGACTTTTAAGCTAGATCTGCAATTATGTAGAATTAGGCAGCTGTTGACTCCAGTTTCAGGAAGTTGCTAAATTCTTTGGTTTACCTCCTTTCTTTAACCACTCCTTCCAAATACTGGGTTTGGGAAGGTGGGTTTAAAAGAGTTCTCAACTATTGTTTCTGGTATTTTTTTTTCCAACTCTCCATTTCCTTCTTCAAGCTTTGATGCTCTAGCAATTGGGGATATTATCTTGATGGCTGCCTGATTTCAGAGGTGTTAAAATGTGTGAATAAATATAGTATAGCACAGTAGGTACCAAGGATCAAGAACAGACTTAATACTGTTCAGTATATTTTCTCCCTGAAATTAAAATTGGCAGCAGCTGTAGCTCATTGCTTGATGAGTGCTTGGGAACACAGGGCTCATCATAATGACCAGCTTTATGAAGGCAGGAGATCTTGACTTATGTCTCCTGCACAGGGATAAAGTGGTCTAAGGAATCAGAGTATTCATGTGACATGAGTAGAGTTAGTAATTATAGTGTTGGAGAAAACTTGTTTACTGGTCAACATCTCTTTAAAAAACTTTCTTAATTTTACAAAAATTATTTCTAAAAATCAATTTAATACTTTATAAAACATGGAAAAGCACAGGGCATGTTGAGGGAATGGTTGCTCATCAGGTACACAGAAAGATGCAGCAGGAAGGTAGGATGCCAAAGCTGATAGATGTCCAATCCCAGAGCCTTGAATGCCGCACTCAGTGGTTTGGCTTTTATTTGACAAGATGGTGGTGGGAGGCATGGGGGAGAAGTGCTATGAATCCTTTTCCTAGACAACTTGCATGTTCACAAGGAAAGTCTTCAGTTGAGTCAGTACTTAGACCCAATGGTAGAGATAAAGACTTTCTTTTTTGGAAAGAGAAAAATATTATTGTTCAAGGGGAGATATTTTAAATCTGAGAGCCAGTATGGTAGATGCATAATATATAAATAAGATGCTTGATATAATTCAATACTACAAATTTATGAGATCATTTCTCAAAGCAATAACAGAAGATTTATTTTGATTCTGTGACTATGTGGAATCTGCGTTATTGTTAGTAAAGGAAAGTAACTCTTGGATAATGAGACATGACATTTGAAGGTTATTTTTAATTGAACATTGCTTACTGAGACATGTAAGTGATAGATTAAATATAAAAGCAGACAAAACTGAGAGAATGGATTTCTTAAGCAGATCTTTCCTTTTAGACAATCTGGATTTAGAACTGTCAGATTGGAAAGGGGACTTCTTTAGGATGCATTTCTCTTGCTGCAGCATTACCCGCTGCTGCATGGATCATAGAGCAATGTGCTTTATTTATTCAGAAAATATTTCCTGAACATAAACACTATGGTAGTCACTGGGGATAGAGTGGAGAGTGTGTTTGTCATTGCAAATGTATTAAACCAATAAATGTGAATTTGCTAGTATTCTAAGTCTGATGGATAAGAGTTAAAGGGTGCAATGAAAGCTTCTAATAGGAGAATTTGATCTAGTCAGGGAGGTGAAGAGGGCCTTCCTGAGCAGGTGATGCTTAAGCTGAGATTTATGTAGGAGCCAAGTAGTTGATGAGGGGAAGGGAAAGGTTTTCATTATGAAGGAAACAGCATGTTCAAAGGCCCTGTGGTGAGAGGGGGCTAGAGGCAAAGAAGGGATGGAAAGAAATTCAATGTGGCTGGAATGAGAAATGTAGAGGAATAAGAAGTATGATATGAGGTTTTTGGGACAGGCAGAGACTTAACCATCCATACCTTGTTGGATGAAGAAAGGATTTTTAAATGTTATGTTTTGATCAATGAGAAAACCATGAGAAGTTGACATTATCAGATTTATGTTTAGAAAAGATTTCCCATTTGAACTTAGGTTGTTTAGTGGGAGAAAGTTAAGAGCAGGTATGGTGTCAACTAATAAAAAAAGTTGTTTTATACCTGAAGGCATCAGGATTCCAAATATTACCCATGTGAGCAGAGCCAGAATTCTACCTTCATTGTTACTTTGGATTAAGATGGTAAGTTAAACCTTTAAAAATTGCTATTACTATAATTGTATAGCAGAATCCATCTTTCAAAAAAAATCTTAAGCTTCATATAAACCACCAAATGTTGAGCTGCTCTTGTTCAGGTTGGGATGGGGTGGTGATGAACAGAATCTGTCTGTGATGATTAATTGTATGTGTTAACTTGCCTAGGCTACAATGTTCAGATATTTAGTTGAGCGTTATTCAAGATATGTCTGTGATGGTGTTTCTGAATGAGATTAACTTTTAATTCTATTGACTTTGAGTAGAGTGGATTGGCCTCCATGACATGGGTGAGCCTCATTAGATCAGTTGAAGGCCTGAATGGAACAAAAATACTCCACTAAACAAGAAAATCTGTAGCAGGCAGCACTGGGACTTGAAATGCAGCATCAGCTCTTCTCTGGGCCTCCAGCCTTCCAGTTCACCCTGCAGATTTTGGCCTCACCAGCCTCCATAATCATGTGAGCCAGTTCCTTAAAATAAGAATCATCTCTGTCTCTCTGTCTCTGTCTCCCTCTCTGTCTCTATCTATCTATCTATCTATCTATCTATCTATCATCTATCTATCATCTATCTATCTATCTATCTATCTATCTATCTATCTATCTATCATCTATCCCTCCCCCTCTATCTCTTTCTCTCTATTTCTCTCTCTCTTTCTCTCTCTCTCTTTCTATGTCTATCATCTCTCTCTCTCTCTCTCTTTATCTCCATCTCTACCTCTATCTCTCTCTTTCTCTCTCTCTCTCTCTCTCTCTCTCTCTCTCTCATCTATCTATATCATCTATATCTATCTATATCATCTATATCTATATCTATCTATATCATCTATATCTATATCTATATTATCTATATCTATATCATCTATCTATATATCTATATCTCTCTATATCATCTATCTATCTTACTGGTTCTGTTTCTTAGAAGGCAGCTATGCTCACCACTATACCACTAATACCCTATTGGTTCTGTGTCTTGAAGAACCCAGACTAATACATCCTCTATCCCTACCCCACCCTACTATACCTCTACAGGAAGTATTCTATATTCTTTATTTTTTTATTTTTATTTTTTCAATTCTGTATTTTTTAGAGCTGAGTTTGAAAACCATTGGGTTTGAAAACCATTGAGTTAAAGGCCTTGAGATGCTGTTGGGGAAAAGATGGAAAGAGAATTTAATGGAAATGTATATGAAACTCTAGTCCCCCTCTTAGATCTGTGCTATTTGATCACTTCTCTCTCCTAGCTTTAAAATACAATACAGAACGACGATTAAAAAATGGAAAGTACTTTTTAATAGGAGCAAAAGCAATTTTACTCCTAATTTTCAATTTTAATTTAAGCATGAAATTGTATAATAGAGCTCAGCTAAGGATGAATAGAGGAAATTGACCTCTCTGGAATATTAATAAGACTCATCACATTCTTGGGTTGGAAAAATAGGAGCAAATATCTCATCACTTATATTAATAGTGCTTCCTAACAATTTTGGGTCTTGGTGTCTTTAATAATCTGATGAGTATTAAAAACATTGTCCTTTTCTCTCCCAAAATGTCTGATTAAAAGTCATACACTTAACATTTTGCTGTGCTTTCAGATGTTTGTGGATGCGACTTCAAAACTCTTGCATTGGAAATATTACTTATTAATACACATTTGGGTGGTAGGCGGTGTGATTGAGTGGAAAGAACTCTAGATGGAATTCCAAGACCTGGTTCAAGCTCTGGTTTTGTTGCGATCTAGCTGAGTGATTTTGTGCAAATAGCTTCAAATTTACAAGTTTTAATTTCTCCAGCTGTGAAGTGGGATGACAATACTTAATACAAAGGTCCGTCATGCTATTAAATTAGATTACATGTGCACAGAACTTTGCGAACTTTAAAGGACTGTGTGGATGTAAGATGATGGTATCTGCTCATTAGACAAACTTGTTGGTTACTTAGGCAGATCTTGCTTGAATCATGGGATATACGAAAGGTGAGTTTTGACGGGAAGAAAACAAATGCTTGGAATCTTTGCTGCAAAGACAGGCAGTATACAGGAGGTCATGGGAGTGAAAGCAGACAGGCATCAAAGGAGAACATGCGTAGTGCAGATAAGAGGATGGAAAGAAGCCCCTTTGTGGCTTTTAGGAGGTTGAGCTGGTCTTTAGTTTGAAAATCACAGTAATGGTACCTTCTTACATTTGAAAAGGGTCTTCTCCTTCTCAAGGAGGTTGCATGCTGGTGATCATGTTTGAAGTACTTGGGACTGGTTTCTGTTACGGTTACTTCACAATTGAGAAGTCTAAATATGAGATGGGCTGATTTGTCTAAGATTACATTGGCAACTTTTAAGAGATGTCTGCCTAACTCCTAGTCTTGCGCCTTTTATATTGTGCTGGGACCTAGCCTCGAGAGGGAACATGGTGCAGGTTTAAGAATGTGGACTCCTGCAGCCAACCCATAGAAGGCCAGCTTCCCTGTTTACTAGATGTGGAGTAGTGGAAACCATGGGAAAATCACTCAAACTCTGTGTGCCTCAGTTTCCTCTTCTCTAAAGTGGGGGCACTGGCTTATATTTACTTCATGGAGTTATTGTGAGGATTAAAAATATTACTAGATCTGAAGTAGTTTAGGAACTGTGCCTGGCATGTAATTGCCATTTAACCATGTGTACGATAATATGTCTCAGTATGAGAAGAGAGAAAATGTGAACTCAGAGGATATCTGGTGGAAAGTTTGTGGAGAGTGTGGAGTAGTGGAAACAGTATAATTTTAGGAATTTAATAGATATGGTGAACCACCCCCCTCCTTGAACACTTATAGGAATGGTGCTTATGGCTCAGCTCACAAGGCTTGACTTCATCTGTCAGGTCTCAGCTTGTGTCACCATTTCCAAGAGGTTATCCCTGATTATTGATGGCTTCCCTTCATCCCCTGTTATTCTATATTTCTATATTGCATCATCTCAATTCTTTCTACCATAGCCCTTAGCACAATCTGCGATTCTCGTTTTATTGATTTACTTATCTATTTGTTCATGGGTTGTCTCTCATGGGCTGTCAGCTTAATGAGGGCAGGATTCTTGTCTGTCTTCTTCACCTGCTATATCACATTGCCTAGCACAGTTCCACATATGGAAAGATGTCTAGAAATAATCTTGTGTGTGTGTTGTACGCGTCAGAGAACTTCTAAGTTATCTCAACAGTGGTCCCCAACCTTTTTGGCACCAGGGACTGGTGCTCTTATGGGCACCTCATGGCTGATGATCTGAGGTGGAGCTGAGGCAGTAATGCTAGTGTTGGTTGCAAATACAGAAGAAGCTTCACTCACTCATCTGCCACTCACCTCCGGCTGTGCAGCCCAGTTCCTAAGATGAAGTGAATTGGTACTTGTCTGTGGCCCAGGGGTTGGGATTCCTGATTTAGAACTTCATGTGATGGGGAGCAGGGCTGGAACAAAACTTTAAAATTAATGGCATTCACCCACCCCTTGCTACTACTTCTCTGTGACCTTTCTCCTCTTAAAGGATGATTTTGTTTGCAGTCCACTATTATGATTATCTCTATGCATCTTACATTACCTACATAGCAGTATCCAGCAACCAGTCACCCCATGTCAAAAATGTGTGAAGACTGTGGCTGGAAGGAGGAAACATTTATAAGACATGAACTGGAAAATAAGGATCTTATATTTTTTTATGTGATATTGCAAATATTTATTCATTATCATAAAATATAAATTTTTCTTAATAGCTCTTATGAAAATATAACACTTTTAGGCTCTTTCTTATAAATCAATGAGATGTACTGAACAGGTATTTTCTCAGTTTTATAAAAAATTGAAGCACAAAGCCATAAGTTATTATATAATAAACAAATTATCTATATATAAGTAGTGTATCTGAATAGTTTATTCTCCCATACTGGACTGTTTGATAACAAAAGATGGTGTTATTAATAATTACTCCCAGACTCCAGCCAGGCTGTCCCTAGGAAATGGAGATGTATTCTCACTTTATTTGAAGACCTGTGGTTGAGACTTGGGCAGAACTGGAACCCAGATGTTTTCACTTAAAGCCATTTTCTTATACTCCAAATTTGGATACATTACACACAGTGTAGGACTATGACAACTGCAGCTACCAGTTTTTCTGTGCTTATTGTGTGCCCAGTCATGCACTAAACACTTATTGCATATCATCTTTATTCAGTTCTCATAACATTTTAGGGTCAATATTATTCTTCCTACTTTATAGATAATGAAATAAAGTCTGAGAGAAGTGAATTTAATTTCATTGCTAAGGTCACAGAGCTAGTAAGGAATATCTATATTCAAGTCTGGCTCTGTGTAATCCAAAATTCAAATTCGATTACAATTTTGTTAATTAAAAATATTTGCATTAAAATATTCAATTTTGAAATGGGAATTCTTCATCACTAATTGAAACATTTTATGCTTAAAATAGGTTTTAAGTGATGCGAGAAGTCTTGAGCTTATTACATAATCTCAGTGTTCTGTTCAGATTTAATCACTCCTTTAAGAAGGGGGTTGGGGAAGATACTGGGATTGAAATTAGAGCGATCTCCCATACAAATAATGAAATGGGGGAAATACCATCCTCTGATCTGGGTAAAAAAAGCCTTGCCTGAAAAGATGAATGTTTTGTTTATCTTTATGTTCCAAAAGTAGAGTATATCCTGGGAGAGAGCCGACGGGAGTGGGTAGAGTCTTTCTGGCTGTTGGTCAGATGTATGTTAGAACTACAAAGTAAGGATTTTTCTTTGATTAACTCAAACTGCTTAGAAAAGGTGAAGAGTTTATCTGTAAGTGGGACTTGGTAGTATAAGCCAGAAGCAAAGAGAAGGCACATTGGGGTTCTTGAAACTAAGCTACCTTTAAGCCCTAAGTGATGTGTAGGGTCTGGGGTTATGACTCTGGGCTATGGATCAGGGTGAGTTAAAAGAAATGTTTTAGTCAAAGAGTAAGTGCATAAAGGAAAGTTACTAACATACTTTAGAGTCTTATTTTATATTTGCTTTAGAAAGTGATTTAATATTCTATCGAGATTTGATATATGTATGGAATATGCATTTGAATATTGTATTCGAGTACATATTTGAATATATATGTATATATATATTTGAGAACATACACTATATTTAATTTTATTGTCAAAACAGGTGGATTGAACAAAGAGTTCATTGTACCCATGTCCCAGGTTAAGAATTGAGCTTTGATGTCCATTTCTGGTAGCTTTCCACTACCTGGTAACAGACATTATAAATTATAGGATTTCTTACAAAAATGAAGAAAAATCTAGCTTAAGTGCTAACACTGAACAGTCAAAGTAAGGAAATAGAAGTCCAAATATTGATGATCCTTAAGGAAAAAGAAATGATTGTTCTCTTGCTGTTTAGAATCCATTGTTGTCATTCCTTCAGTCCACAAGTATACTTAGTGCTGGTCACAATTTTACCAATGTTGCAACTTCTGTACCTATTGTTCCATCTTTGCTATTGTTCTACTCCCTTTATTCTCTACCACAATTATCACAGTGTCTAATGGAAATAGAATTTTCACTATTTTTTTTGTCCTAGATAAATAAGCCATAGATGATTTATGTTCATAGATGATTGACAATTCTGATGTCATACATAATAAAGGGCAGTACAAAAGACAAAAATCTGTGACCTTTACTGCATCTCAAATTCTAACAATTCTATATGACCAGGTTTATTTCTAACCTCTAAGTAGTCATTTTAGAAACTGTAGCATTGTAGATCAGGGTGCCTCGGTTCCAAATGTATTTACTGCTCCACAACAGGCAGCAACATTATTGAAAGTATTCAAGCTAAAACATGCGAATGATAATAACCTAGCCAAATCAGTAATTTAAGACCAGTATGGATATAGCTGTGTATGCTTCTTACTACTTAGTTTGTTTTGCTGTATTTCTATTGGTTTTGTTGTTTTTGATTTTGCTTCCAAGACTGTTGGAAAGCTTATGCAATCAATGTAGAGATGTGAGAAGCACAGTTAGAGTGAACCGATGTGCTGGTCAGTAGGATAATCAAAGCAGGACTGTAGAGGGTCTGAGAATATTATTAAGACAGAGTTTCATTGATAAATAGGGATGGCAGGGTAGATCCTTGATTGTTGAAATAAGGCTGGTATATAAAGTCAGCATGATTAGCAGCAAGAAGAGCTTCATGCTGAATCTCATGACTGGTTGAATCAGAAATTTAAAAATTCCTCTGGTCTAGGAAGGAATTAGCTTTCAATCTTGAGAGTAGCTGAGCCTTCTGGTGATGGACAAGTGGCCCCAGCTGTGGGAGGTATGTACTTCAGGGAAGCAAACAGATCCTGAGTATGCCATGAGAGAGAAATAGAGAGGGAGAGAGAGAGAGGGAAGGAGGGAGAGAGAGAGAGAATTAAAATGAATGTATGTGTGTATATGGTGGGGAGCATATCTCTAGCAATATTTCAGGACAGAGGTTCAGAGCAGTCAGCGAATTTTGGGATTCTGGATAGGGCCATTGTGTGGTGGGCTGATTTGCTAGATGGACTCTCAGAACTCAGCATATTTACTCATAAATATTAGTCATATTTACAAGTAAGATTTAGTACAGAGAAAGATACAAAACAAAATGAGCAAAAGGAAAAGGTGCATGGAGCAGCATCTGAGGAAACCCAGCACAAGCTCCCAAGACTCCCATCCTCATGGGGTTTCCAAGGACATGGTTAAGTCCTCCAGCATTGAATTGTGACCCATCTGTGGACGTTGTCTACCAGGGAAGCTTATTAGAGATGCAGTGCCCAGGGTTTTTATTGGGGGCTGGTCATTTGTGGCCTGGAACATACCCAAATTCTAGGCTCCCAGGAGAACAAGTGTTCAGCAAAAACCATATGGTTTGTACAGACTGTTTAGGCACAGTGAGCCACTTTCATTAGTTAGAGAATGATGGGAACATGCCTGAGGTTCATGTTCCCAGATGGCAACTTAAGGGCCAACTTTGCAGCAGGTCTTTCTAAGGATAGTAGCCCCAGGCCTGCTATGTTAAACTTTCTTCTGTATAGTCATTCAAACCATAATTCTGTCAAACACTGGAATAGTTGCCCCTCATTGGTTTCCCACACCTCCACTGGCCCTGATGGGAGTCTTGCAGAGGTGGGAGATTCTTATTTTGGGTGTCTGCAAAGAATACCCTGAGATTTTTTCTGCATCGTGCTTCTGGGTGTGGTGGACCCAGAGCCTGTGGCTTCCAGAATAATAGGTCATAGTTTTCTGTTTAATGTCACTGATTATTTTCCAGGAATATTGTCTCCCACTAACCATATTCCTGTAGGCTGTTGAAGGGAGGTTTCCAACTTGGTTGGAGTGATGCTCACTGGGTTCCCTCATCACTCTCCCTTGCTCTTTATCTTCAAGTCTTTAAAGGCAGAATCCTAGCAAATTCACTTATGAAATTCCTAGAATTCCTGAACAGGACTCCATGTATAGTAAATAGTAGGTGCCTAGGCAAAAAATAGAGGTTGCCATGTATCAACTACAAAGGTCTCATTCAAAGAGACTGGCAGGCTTTAAGCCTTGTGCCCAAAGACTTGATCTTCTTGCTAGTTTAAGACTTTGAAGAAGTGAAAACCCCAGCTGAGTCTGAAATGAAAATGTAAGCAAGGGAAGCTAAAAATAAACAGAAATGTGACAATTCAGACAGGCTGTGACAGAGCTAAGTGTCATGAAACTCTAAGTGGTGAAGAAGAGGAACAAGTTTTAATGAGGGAAGATTCTATAACTGCTTAAAAAGCCCCAGTGAAAAATTGAAATGCATTTTTTTCTAGACAGGAGTCTGGTATTCCCTTTTCTTACCCTTCAAATCCCTTGGTGATATGACATGCTTTCTTATTTTCTAAATGCAGCCAGGTCACCCATCCCTGAAAGAGTGAAGTCCAGTGAGTAGGAAGAACAGTCTGTAACCCTAAACCCAGAGTGGTTTCTGAGAATGGCCTGGATTTTTGGTGTTGGGACATAGATTCATCAAACTAAAATATTAACAATGGAATCAGCCTCCAATTCTTTAGTGGGTTTCAAAATTTTTATCTGTAGAAACCTCACAGATTTTTATGCAAAAATTCAAGAAATGAAGCAGATGAAGCAGAACTTTGACTGAAGCTGAGGTAGCTAACTGGTTTCCCACACCTCCACTGTCCCTAAGTTATTTCCAACTTGGAGCCCCTGCAGGGCAGAGTTGTTGTCTGCAGATGTGCAGGTTCTACATCTAGACAATCTACACACTTGCCTTAGAACATAGTTTGAAAAAACCGGTGTACTCTAACCCTCTCATTTATAGATAAGGAAATTGAGGCCTGAGATGAAGTGACTTAGACAACATCAAGAAATTAGTAACAGAGTTGTGGTTCGAATGCAAGAACAGTGACTCTCAATTTCTTGCTATATTAGAGTCTTCCTATCCTCTAGAGTCACTAGTCCACCCATATACAAATAGTGTTAGAGCAGGACTCCTTGGTCAGGTTGTCTCATACTTCTGCTTAAGAGAAGACACAAAAGAAGAAGGTTAAGGTGAACTTTCAGAGATGCCAACTTGGTCAGGCAACCAGCTAATCTTCAACCTTTAAGCATTGATGGTAAAAGAAAAGCTGAGAAGCTCTCTTACTACTTGAGCATTAGCTTTTTGGTAAAGATACTATCAATAAAAGACTATGAGCATGACTTTAACTGTGGCTTTGACTATGACTATGACTTAGTTTATAACTATGATAATCAGCTCCCAAGTACTGTACTAGGTATTATTTTAGGGTTCTTTACCAAACTTTAGGCTTCAAGAAGGCAAGATCTTTGCCTTTTCTGCTGTGCACTGCATCTCCAGTCTTGATGCTGAGTAAATATTGGGGATTGTTATTAATTGAATTGCACCCCTTCCCACCAGTCCATATGTTGAAGTCCATATGTTGACTGCATTTGGAGGTAGGGCCTTTAAAGAGGTAATGAAGGTACAATGAGGTCTTATGGGGTGAGCCCTAACCCAATATGATTGGTGTCCTTATAAGAGATTAGGACAAGACACACACACACACAGAAGACCATGTGAAACCAAAGATGAGAAAATGGCCATCTAAAAGCCAAGAAGAGAGAAACCTCAGAAGAAATCCACCTTACTGACATCTTGATCTTGGGCGTCTAGTCTCCAGAGTTGTGAGGAATAAATTTCTGTTGTTTCAGCCACCTGGCCTGTGGTATTTTGTCATGACAAACCTAGCAACCTAATACAAAGATTAAATGAAGAATTCATAGTTAGGTGTGATGTTTCTGAGTTTGTGGCTCTAACTACTGTTTGTAAAAACACATTTGATATGCCTATAAAAATAAAGGTGGATAACGACTTATTCATTCAGACAATCTTGCATGGTTACTGATTCAAGGTTACCTTTAACAAGTCATGGGAATTTTTTCTGTTTTGTAGCCCAAATTCTGAATTGGCTGTAATCTATAACCACTTCCTCCTGCCTAGCCCCAGAACTTCTGCTATTAAAATGTTTAGAAGGTTTTTGGTTTCCTTATTTTAATTTTTACAAAGCAGATGAAGAAGTGAGAAGCACAGGTAACAACAAAACTCTAAAACTAATTAACACCTCAGATTATAATTGGAAGTGGTTGACGAAAATGACTCTTTTAACAAACCCTGTGAATATTAAGGGTTTTGCTGCTGTCACTATTTTCCTCGAAGAAACAGGTACTTTTTCTTTTTGTATTCAGTCCCAAAAGTAAATTTAATGTATTCATAATAAATTAGACACACAAAAAGAGTTATATGGGAGACCACACTTTTTGCAAATCACCTTGGGATAGATAATTAGAGACAATGGCACTGCTTGCTTCTGGCAGGTATTTTGATGGAAATGATGAGCCTGCTTTTCAGGCTGGAGGGGGAGGTGGAGAAAAAGGAAGGCGAGGGGCAGAGGCACAGGCAGTGAAAACCTGTCATAAGATATAGACTCTCAGAGAGCATCACAGCTTCAGATGTTACCAATTCCCTTTCAATACTTAGAGCTTCTCTGTACTGGATCATATGGTTAGATTTGTGGCTCTGGATTAAAGTAAATATGACTCTATGACGTAGGCTGGGTCACTTAACCTGTCTAAGCCTCAATTTCCTCATCTGGAAAATGAGTATAATGATAATTTCCACCTCATAGGATTTGTGTGTGTGTGTGTGTGTGAGAATTAAATGAGTACAGGAAGTTAAGAACTCAGTAAAAGCTAGCTAGCAGTTATGACTATTAGGTAGATTTCAGACAGTGCTCAAATAATTGCAGGGATGAAGAATTTGCTAGCTTCATTCTTTCTTTGGTTCAGAAAAACCCAGTAAACTGGGAGCAAGATGACTTTAATTAGAGTCTCAGATCTGTTAATTTTAAATAACAGCGTTGCTGGTTGGGAAACCTCACAGGATTGCTGTGAGGATTGAATGAGGGAATGTATAAAGGAGTTCTTCATGAACTATAAAGTGCTATAGCAATTTATTTTATTTTTATTGCCCTTTGGGGGGTGTGTAGAAGAAACTTTAGCTCTCTAGTGCAATTATTCTCAAATTTGTTCAAATCTGGACCGAGGAACACTAATATCCTGTAAATGTCCATGAATCTAAGTGTGCGTTCTAGGAACATGGCATCCTATGAAAAGATGAATGGTATTCCTGGGGGGTGGGAAAGAGAATCTCACTGAATAGAACTGGTAAACCTTGGAAACCATGGCCCCCTAGGAGATTCACAAGGCTGTAGCATTAAAGGTTCTGAGAAGTCCTGCATTAAAGAAATCTGTTGGACTTTGTTTTACCCAAGTTCTTTAACTGTATTTGCCCTCAGAACCCTTTTTCATGGAATAACCCTTTTCTTGTAGGACACTATTTTGGAGATGCTGCCAACCTTTGATGTATTTGAAGAGGCTTTGAGTGTCCTGACTCTTTTCCTGTCTAAATATCATTCCTTTAACTATGTTCTGTGATTCTGAGTCTCTTTTATCATGTCAATCACTTTTTTCATATGTTCCATGCATTTACATTTGCTTTTGTCTGATGTGCACTAAAACACGCAATTCTAGATGTGGCCTAACAATCAAATTAGACAGGGCTAGACATACTCTAGAACTCTAGACTTTTGTGGAAAGAGGAGCATGGAAGAGGGAGTGGGGTCACATAGGTAATTACCAGTTGCTTTTTCCATGTTCTCAATGTACAGATCTCTCTGAACCTCACAGGCCACACTACCCTGATTCTTGGAGTCACCCCATCTTTGGACCCGAGAAGCATTTTTCCGGCAGAGAAGCACTAGTACGTTTCTCTGTTTGAAAACCATTGGCCCCTAGAGGGCAATGTGGTCACAGGAAAAAACGGGAAGATTGGTTTCCCAGGACTTCCCGGGTACTTAGTGTACACTGTGCTACCCTGAGGAATTGTTGTACTCCTCCAGTTTCTCTTTTTTCTCTTTTCGCCAAGTGTCTTAGGAAATAGAATGTCAACTGGTGCGTTGAGGCAAGCACTGAGGAAAGGTGGAGGTCCCAGAAGAAAGACTCAGCTAGTGCCTCAAAGAGGAAAGGTGTTTATGTCAGCCGCCCTGGGTGGTGGTTGTGGCAGTGTCTCATCATTGTTTCTGTATCTGTGGCTGTTATGCTTCTCATTTAAGGCTTCAATTATTAGAAAAGAGTCATTCTTATCTTGAGCTGGAACACGCTTCTTTAAGAGCAACAAATACATTAATGTCCCTGGACTCAGGGTTTTAGATTTTGATCAAAGTTTTAATGCAAAGAGAAAGGGGATCTTTTATTTCAATATATAATGAACTGTTGTGTATCATGATATAATTGATATACACAGTTATCCTAGTGGTGAAGAACAAAGGTTTAGCTGAGACTGAGTCATATCTTGCCCCTGCTACTTACTAGTAAGGTAAGCTGGGGCAAGTTATTTCAGCTCTGTGAGCCTCAGTGTCACTGACTACATATGAAGAGGAAGTATTATCAACCTGAAAGGATTATGAGGATTAAATATAATGATAAATGTAAAATATTTTGAGTAACACTAACTGTCAAAGTGTGACCCTAGGACCAGCAGTCTTGGCATCACCTGGTATCCTGTTAGAGATGCAAATTCTCAAGCCCTATCCAAGATCTACTGAATCAGAGACTCTGGGGGTAGAGCTCAGTGAACTGTGTTCTAACAAGCCCTGCAGGTGACCCTGAGGCATGCTAAAGTTTGAGAAATGCTGTTGTACAGTAAATAGCTTACAGATGCTCAAAATAATAGCATTTTATCATTGTGAGTATAAATTGTTGCCAAGAGTACACAATATGGAGTCCCCGCTATAAGGGATGGACAGACTTGTTGGAAGATCAAGGTGCTGAATGTTAAACAGCCAAATAATCAGTGGGATTATTGACAATGAGAATAGAAATTCTGAGGAAAGAGAAATGATGTCTGTAGGATTGGTATTACTTGGCAAATCTTTGTGGTAGAGGAGGGCTTAAATGATGAAGAGTATTGAAAAGGCAGATGGGCATGAGTAGGGCATTCTGGGTGAGGAAACAGTAATAGTGAAAGCTATGGATTACTGGGGAGAATAATCAAGAAGAACTGAGATAGCCGCTAAGTCAACATTTATTTAAAATTTCTGACCATCCATTATAGGCCAGATGATAGATGAGAACTGGGGATATATATACCTGGGGCAATAAATTCTTAAAGGCACCTTAAGAATTGAGAAATTGGATCTCCTCTTCCTCCTCAACATCATAAATGTCACATTGAAGATTTACTGTGTATTAGATACTGTTCTGAGTATGTGAATCTGCTCACTTAATTCTAGCAAAAATCTGATGACACATGTGTTATGATTATTTTGATTATTATTTCCATTTTATACTTGAAGAAACTGGCTTAGAGAGATTGAACAAACTGCCACAAGTTTTGAAATTAATTAAGTAGAGGACCTGGGAACTGGACCCAATTCTGTCTGATTCTAAGGTGCTCTTAAGTAAGTAGTCAGTTATTCTTGAGGGCTGGAGGGTCTGTGTGACAAAGCCAGAAATGCTCACCCAATATTGCATTTGCTGTTCCATATCCTCCAGCCCTCCTTGCAGGTAGGTGAGGCCACATAACTAATTCAGGGTAAAGAAACAGAGAAGGTACATGTATCACTTCTAGACTCAAGCATTACAAAACTTATACATAATTCTCCAGCCTCTCTTCCCCTGCATAGGTGACCTGGAGGGAAGATTTGTGTTCTAGGTTTACCATCACAAGATCATGGAGACTTTGCTGGCCTGAGTCCGGGAGTAACCGTGGAACACCAACCCCTGGAGATCTCCAATGGATATGTAGCTTAAACAAGAAATATACCTTGGTTCTATAGCCATGCCACCCTGAACAAGCCCAATCCCGTCTGTTCTTGGAAGCTAAGCAGGGTTGGGCCTGGTTAGTAATTGGATGGTTGACCACCTAGGAAGAATAGGTGCTGTAGGCATGAAAAATAAAAAATAAGGGATTGTAAACTTTGCTAAGTTATGAGGCTGTGATTGGGTGTAATTTGTTACTGCAGATGAAGTCTAGCCTATGCTAACTTGCCTAGTCTCAGACAGTTTATAAAAGAAGATAAAATTAGATATGTAAGATAGAACGGATCCTGAATTTTGGCCTAAGGATTTTCTAATGTAGTTTGTGGGCAAGTTAACTGTTGAAAGTTTTTTTCAAGAAATGGAATCTTTTTTATTTGTTTCTTTTAGGAACTGCGTTAAAGGTAGACACAACAGTGTATATAAAGCATTTATTTTTTTTGGAGATAACCCTGTTTTAAAATGTTTTTTTTTTCCAGTTTGATAACAAGTCAGTCTATCTCAGGATCCTGAAAAAGTTAACATTTGGAAGTTAATTCTAAATTTTACTGTCTCCTTTATATACATTGAGTCAATATACAGACACATACATCTCCCCTCCCCTCGCCATATATGCACACACCAAAACAAGCACAACAACAGAAAAAGAAAATTTCTTTCATATGCTTGTATGTCCTAATTTTCAGTCTGGGAAAATATGATTACCTTAGACATTTTCTCCTACTTGCCCCAAGGAATGTTTTCAGAGTTCAGTTCCACAAGCAGCACTTTGTCCTGAAGTTCACTTCTGGCCCCCTTTCTCCACTTTTGGCAGATAAAATGTGACAGCACTGCTCTCTTTCAGTCTGGCTGCCAGCATGAGTATGGTACCTTCTTTAGATTACCTCCTTCCTATAGAATAGGCTGGGAGCTCTTTCAGACCTTTTAGATTCTTGATGTGAGCTTGGAGCTCAATTGAGGTAGACAGGATTCCTGAGCTGGCTGAGTGATTCTTTGTTATTTATTTTTAATGTCAAATTATAATAAGAACCTCCAGGGCCTCAAGGGAAATATCTTTGAACAGAAGCAAGATCTACTGTGGTGTGTATTTGAGCTAGGTAAAAGTTCAAGAGCCAATTGCCAAGGGCAAGTGAAAGAAAGTTGGAGAAGGAGGTATTATTTAAACATTTATATATAGGTTCAAACATGGAATCATTTATATGAGTTTCTATAACAAGGAAAAATCGTATTTCAACAATGAGTATATAAAAGAAGTTCAATGTGAAGTTAATAGTAGTTGTTTACTTGGTTTTTATGAGGC
This sequence comes from Cynopterus sphinx, assembly GCA_030015415.1. NCBI lineage: Eukaryota > Metazoa > Chordata > Mammalia > Chiroptera > Pteropodidae > Cynopterus > Cynopterus sphinx. Next base: position 116,275,008 of record CM057381.1, read on the forward strand.
CAGTGTACATTGAGATGTGGAATGTTAAGAGACAACTGTATTATTAAACAAATATGTTATAAAAGAGTCCAAGGAGGGGTAATCTCTTGTCCAGTCTATGTAAATTCTTGATCAAATAGCATTAGAGGTCCAGGATAGAAGGTGAGTGTGTTTGGACACATATGGCAGAGGGGCCAAGAAGCTATGGCATCAGATCTTAGGCTGGGAGACCCTACATGTCACTCAACATTAGCGGGCATCAGTCCCCTCATTTTAGAAATAGAGATTTGGTCATGTATTCAATAAATACTATGTGTCTTGAAATACTGGGGATATGGTGGAGGAATAAGATAGTTGTGGTCGAGCTCTCACATAAGCGAACAAATGAACCAGGTAATTTTTGTTATTTATTGGTGCTATGGAAAAAGAAAACAGGTTGAAAAGATAGAAAATGACCAAGGGGTAGGGAGATAATCTATGATGGAATAGAATGACAAGAGAACATAGCCTTGCCAAGTTCTTCTGGGCCTAAGGTGGGGCAGGGGGAACAAATAAGTACAAATGAAGTGGGAACAGAAAGAAGTGGTGTGACTAAAGCAGGATGGACCAGGGAGGGTTAGATGTAGAAGATTTGGAGAGAGAGACTGGTAAGCAGCAAATGACATAGGGCCCTGCAGAACGTGATGAGCTGCTTAGATTTTACTCCAAGTGCTATGGGAAGTCATTAGCAGGCTTAGGCAAGGAAGTATCAAGATCAGATTTATGTTTTCAAAAGTCCCATTCTGGCTGTTTGTTGAGAATAGATTTTTGAGGAGACAAGAGAAAGGCAGCAAGACAAGTTAGGCTCTTTCAGTGTCTCAAGATTATGTTTGGATCAGGGGAGGCAAAAGAATTTAAAATGATGAATTTGAAACGATGATCTTAGTGTCTGGCTAAAATACAACCTTCCCTACACCCTGCAACTGAAAGCTCATAGGACCAACAATGTTCACTATTTGATATAATATATCTTTTTACTGAATTGGGGATGAAATATAAAGTTATATAAGCTTATTATTAGTAAATGTCTCATTAATCATTGTATGAAGTATGATGATTCATTTTCTAGGTATAGATTTAGCCAGGAAACAGAAATCACTTGAATATTTAATACAGGTCTTTCATAGAGACAATTGTATACATATGTGATAGAAGGACAGAGATGTCAGGCAGGAGGCAGTGAAGCAACTAGAGATTATAGTAGTAGGAGGCTCTAGTAGGAGGCCCCTACCACACTAGGCTTGAGGGACAGAAGGTGGAGCTGGTGCAACTGGAGCCTAGGGATTGGGGTCACCTTAGGGCACGTCTGGAGAGAACTAGAGGCACGAGAGAAATGCAGGTACTGCCTAAGATGCTTGAGAGAAATACCCTGGCTGCTCTCTCTTCTCCCTTTCAGTCTCTTGTCAATGTTTCCCACTGAGCCAAAGGCTCAAGAAACAAGCGAAGTAAGATCCTGGGAACCATGTACAATGGAGCAGGGGTGAGAGAAGGAGAGGACCTGGGGGCAAACAGGCCTGGGACTGATCCTAGTCCTGTCTTCTGCCTCTAAATTAAAAAGCAGGTAGTGCTATTTAGAGTTGGGGAAGAATGGACAGTGGAGGCAAGCAATGCCCTACAATTAATAGTCCTAGCACAATATGAGCTTATTTTGCTCTCTCATAGCAGTCTGGTACAGGTTCCTGATTGGTGAGTGGCTTTTCTCCACAGAGAGATTCAGGCCCCACCATCCTGTAGATTCAGAGTCCTCTTCATCTAGTTAACAAGTAGGGAAAGAAAGTATAGCGAAACCTCATCAATTTCTTTCTTTAATCCTCATAACAACTCTATTTATTGGGCACTACTATGCAAATGAGGAAAGCAGGGTACAGAGAATGTAATTAACCCATCCAAGGTCACACAGCTAGAAAGTGATGGAATTGAGCTCTTTGAATTAAAGAATCAAAAACTATGTAAAAATAGTGACCAACAGCAAATTGGTAGATGATAACACTGCTGAAAGTGACTTACATCTCAAAGAAGAGAAAGACTTTTGGAAAAACAGCATCCCAAATCCTAAATCAAAGAACGAAATTGAATAGGTGTATATATAAATACCTGCACTTAAACTCAGAAAAGCCACTGTGAAAATGTGATGTTTCTGTTCTCCCCTGGATCTTTATTTTAACTGTGTAGTTGTATACTCGTGCTCTGTTTCTAGGCTGACAGTCATTTTTAGAAATAAGCAAGGTATAAATTAAAAATAAATGCCTACATACATACTGGATGAGAAACACCTGGTTTAACAGCAGCCTACAAGAAATAGATTTAAAGGTTTTAGTTGACTGCCAGCTAATTATGAATCAGCAATGTGTGAGGTGGCTTTCAAAAAAAGACTTCTATATTGAAGTCACATCAACAGAAGCTAAGCATCCTAAAGAGGGGAGGTGAAAGTCCTTCTCTACCTTGGCACAACCTCAAGCGTTTGGTTCTGAGCATCACATTTGAAGAAGGATGCTGATGAGCCCAGGCGTGTTCCAAAGAGGCAACAGTGATGGAAAAGGATCTTAAACCCTTGTCATCTGAGGCTGGGTTAAATTTAGGAGGAGAAGAGTTAGAGGGAATGTGATTAGGAGAGATAATAAATGAGCAGTATGTTTTCTCAGTATGTCTCCAGGGAACGGAGCATAGAGCTGGAAGCTGAAGAGAAAGCGATTCCAGCCCAATGTGACTAAGAACTTTGTAACACCATGGAATAGGTTAAGTGTAAATTACTAGCCACTGGAAACTGAGACTGAATATAGCTCATGAATGGTTAGGCAGATAAAACTTAAAATGTCTCGTAAGGCCCCTTACACTACTCTTCAGGATCAATGTGTTGTACCTCCTCATCCCTGCATCCCAGCCCCACTGACATTTTTCAGTCCTTCATATATGAACTGGTTTGCAAATATTTTGTCTTTCTTCTGTAGAGTGCCTTTTCATTTTGTTGATTGTTTCCTTTGCTGTATAGAAGACTTTTAGTTGATAGTCCCACTTGTTTATTTTTGCTTTTGTTACCTATGCTTTTGGTGTCCTAGCCAGAAAACATCATTGTCAAGACTAATGTCAAAGAGCTCTTTCCCTATGTTTCTTTCTTGGAGTTTTATGGTTTCAGATCTTACATGTAAGTCTTCAATTCACTTTGAGTTATTTTTGTTTATGGTGTAAAATAAGGGTCAAATTTCATTCTCTTGTAAGTGGATATCTAATTTCTCCAACACAGTTTTTTAGAGAGATTATCCTTTTCACATTGTTTAATGTTGGTACCCTTGTCAAAGATTAGTTGACCATGTATGTATGGGTTTCTTTCTGGGCTCTCTGTTCTGTTCCATTGTGTTTGTTTTTATGCCAGTACCATACTATTTTAAATCCTATAGCTTTATAATATAGTTTAAAATCAAGAAGTATGATGCCTCCAGTTTATTATTCTTGCTTGAAATTGCTTTGGCTATTTGGGGTCTTCTGTGGTTTCATAAAAATTTTAGGATTTTTCTAGTTTTGTGAAAAATGCCATTAGAGTTTTGATAAAGATAACACTGAATTCATAGATTACTTTGGGTTATATGGGCATTTTAACAATATTAGTTCTTCTAAACCATGAACACAAACTATTTTTTCATTTATTTGTGTCTTTTTCAGTTTCTTTCACCAATATTTTATAGTTTTTATTGTATAGACTTGCACCTCTTTGGTTAGATTAATTCCTAGATATTGTGTTATTTTTGAGGCTGTTGTAAATGTAATTGTTTTCTTAATTTTCTTTTGTTAGTTCATTGTTAGTGTATAGAAATGCAATAATTTTTAAAACTTTTTATTTATTTATTAAATTGAAGAAATGATTTAAAATTTTCCCCCTGTCTAATTCCCCTTCCCCCTTCAATACATTTTTATATAGATTTGCATCCTGGAACATTACTGCATTTGTTTATTCTAACAGTTGTTTTTGTGTGTGTATGTGTGTGAAGTCTTTAGGGTTTTCTACACAAAATTATGTCATCTGCAAACAGAGACAATTTAACTTCTTTTCTGATTTGGATAAGTTTTATTTATTTTTCTTGCCTAATCACCCTGGATAGGACTTCCAGTACTATATTGTCTAGAAGGGATGAAAATGGGCAGCTTTGTTTTGTTCCTGATCTTAGAGGAAAAGCTTTCGGCTTCACTATTAAGTATGATGTTAGCTGTAGGCTTGTTATGTATGACCTTTGTTATGTTGAGGTACATTCATTCTATACCTAATTCATTGAGAATTAAAAAAAATTGTATTTTTATTTTTTTCAATGATCGTTGACATACAATCTTATATTAATTTCAGGTGTACAACACAGCAATTAGACATTTTTATAACTTATGAAGTGATCATCCAGATAAATCCAGTACCAATCTGACACCATGCATAGTTGTTACAATATCATTAAATATATATCCCATGCTATACATCCCCATGACTATTTTGTAACTTCCAATGTGTACCTCTTAATCCCCTCCCTCTCACTCATCCCCACCCCCCAATCTGACAACCATCAAAATGTTCTCTGTATCTATGAGCTTATTTCTGTAGTTTGTTTATCCTGTTTTCTAGATTCCACAAATAACATTTGTCTTTCTCTGACTTGCTCTACTCAGCACAATACCCTCTAAGTCCATCTATGTTGTTGCAGATGGCAAGATTTATTTATTTTTTTTTGTGGCTGAGTAATATTTTGTTATACACACACATACATATACATACACACACACACAACTCCCAATGATGATTATTCTGTAGTTTAGTTGTATTTTATTTTTATTTTTTAGTTTAGTTGTAATTTTGATGTGACTGTGAGAAGAGACAAACACAGCACTTGTCTACGCCTCTATCTCGATCAGAACTCTGTTTAGAGTTTTTATTATGAAAGAATATTGAATTTTTGTCAAATGCTTTTTCTCCATCTATTGAGATCATCATATAATATTTATCCTTCATTTTCTTAGTGCAGTTTATCAGACTTATTGATTTGTATATGTCGAACCTTTCATACCAGGGATAATCCCACTTTATCATAGTGTCTGATCTTCTTAATTTGTTTTGTTGAATTCAGTTTACTAGCATTTCATTGAGAATATTTGTATATATGTTCATCAGGGATATTAGTCTGTAATTTTCTTGTAGTGTTCTTTTTTGACTTTGCTCTGAGAGTAATGCTCAACACACAGAATGAGTTTGAAGGTGATCCCTCCTGTTCAATATTCTGGAAGAGTTTGAAAAGATTAACACTATTCTTTTTTAAGAGGGTATAATTATTTATTGCTGGTTGTCAATCTCTCAAAAATTTCTAATAATTCCTACCGAAGTCTCCCAAATTAAGTCTTGGTCTGGTTTAGGTCATATGTCCATTCTTGAATTAATAACTATGACTAAGTAAATTCATTCATTCATTCATGTCATTCATTAAACAAGTACTCATGACAGTTATTATATGTGAAACACTAAATTTAGGAGTGAATAAGATAGATAAAAGTCCCTGCTCTCATGGAGTTTGTATTCTAGTGAAGTGATTGAAGATTAATAATTAAAATATATGGCATTTTATATGGTATGGTGGTCAATAATAAAGTAAGGGAGGAAGATCGGAAATATTGGGAGTTGCAGAATTGGAATTTTCTATGTAGTGTTACAGAAGTCTTCACTGAAAAGGTGACACTTGAACAAAGATCTGAAGAGATGGAGACATGAGCCATACAGATGTGGGTGAACAGTGTTTCAGGCAGAGGGGATGGCTAGTACAAGAGGCCCTGAGGCAGGAGTGAGCCTGGCATATTTGTGGAAAAGCAAGGAGTCCAGTAGAAAAAGTGAACTAGGGGAAATAAATAGGAGGAGAGGACGGAGAAATAAGAGGGAGCAAATCCAATAGAAACTTGCTAGCCATTAGAACTTTGGCTTTTACTGAGTAAGTTGGATGGTCTTAGAAGAATTTTGCACAGAGGAGTGATGTGATATGAGTTATGTTTCAAAATGACCCCTTTGATTATTATGTTGGAAATAGACTGTAGAGGAGACTAGGGAATCTAGAGAAGTGTCAGTTGTAGCCATCCCATGATGAAATGATGTTGGCATGAACCAGGATGGTATAGGTGGAAAGAAGTGGTCAGATTTTGGGCATTTTTTAAGATAAATGAGTTATGCCCATTGTCTAGACTTGAGTGACATGTTTTCTCCTGGAGCAAGGAGTGAAGTCCATGTCTTAAACATGTGAGAATCAGAGATGGTTTTCCAGTGAAAATCTGAGGTGTTCTCACAAGATACAGAGAAATATAAATTAGACAATTCTCAGTTGGGATGGACTAGATTATGTTATAGTAAAGAACAGACTCAAAGCTCAGTGGCTTAAAACAATTAAGTTGTATTTATTGCATCATCTACATGTCCAACCCAGGTCAGTAGGAACCCTTGCTCATTATGGTAACTCAGTGTTTTAACTTAAGTTAAACCTTGAATGAGATATGATGAGGCTATATGCAGATTGAGAGAGAAACCTGACAAAGTTTTACAGTTTAATTATACTCACAACTCCCTGGGGAAGAACACAGCATCCCATGCAGGGCCAAATGGGGAAGCACTAGGGTTGGTCATGAGGAAGAGGAGGGAACTGTGGGCCAGCACCTATATTTTGTTTTCTATGGGAAAGAAAGGGTCAGGCAGGGAAAGCAGGCTTAGGATTGGCTAAATTGAATAATTTCAGTGGGTTCTGGGGCTAGGGGCTGTCCTTAATTGTCTGAAACTTGGTCCTAGGGGTTAAGGTGGGTATATAGAGGCCTAGAGTGTGAGAGCCTTTTAAGAGAGGTGGTTAGATTTGTGGACTGTTTAAAAGGAACCAATTGGCCTCTATCCAGGACCTCAAAACAGGGTTAAGGCAGCATTTTAAAACTTCTCCCAGACAATAGTATACTCAGGGACTCAGGCTGATAGGAACTCTTGCATCTTATGATATCCCCATCTTAACATGAGGGTTCAAGATTGGTTGAAGTTAAGAGAATAGAGAATTATGTACAGGCCCTTAAATGCTTTAATGAAAGAGACTAATGGCACCTCCTATGACAACTAACTGGTCAAGTAAGTCATGTGGCCCTACCTAACTTCAAGAAGATGTGTCTCTGGAAGGAGAAGAGAATCAGAAATCTTGGTGAGCACCAGCAAGGTGCACCACAAGAGTCAAACCCAACATAAATTTACCATATGCTCCATGTTTTCCAAAACCACAGTGAAATCCATGGTGCTTCAATTGTACTTCTGTAATCTACTTATCCTTTGAGATTTAGCACTAAAGACTCTTCTTGTGTCCTGATTCCTCCCTTATTGTCCTCCAGCTTCTCTCCAGTAAATATTTGTTTTTTCTTTCTCTATGATCTGATAGCAAGTGATTTATACCAGGGGTCACCAACCCTTAGGACATGGACTGGTTCTGGTCTGTGGCCTGCTGGGAACTGGGCCTCAGAGCAGGAGGTGAATGGTGGGCAAGTAAGCGAAGCTTCATTTGTATTTGCAGCCACTCCCCAGGACTGGTATCACCACCTTGGCCTCACATCAAATCATCAGGCATTAGAATCTCATAGAAAAACCCATCTCTGGAGCCAAAAGGTTGGTAACTGCTGATTTATGCCCTATTGAAAGCTTCTTTCTATTTCAAAAGTTAGCTCAGATTCAGCTAGTTGTTGCTGCCTAAAAAACCACTCTAAAACTTAGAGGCTTAAGAAAACAGTGATCATTATATTGTTCACATATTTATGGTTTGGTTAGTGGCCAATAGGGTAGTCCATCTCTCCTCCACATGGCATCAGTTACAGTGAATCAACTGGTTGGAAGGTCTAGATGGCTTACTTGCTTGGCTGGCAAGTTGGTGCTGGCTTTCTCCGCAGGAAAGTTCGGACTTCCTCACAGTGTGATGGTTGGCTTCCAAGAGGGAGCATCCAAAGAGAACCAGGCAGGAATTTTGTCAACTTTTAAGATTTGGGTTTAGGAGTCCTATGGTTTCACTTCAGCTAGAGTCACAAGTCCACACCAATTCAAATATAGACTACTTCTTGATAGAAGGAATGTTACAGTGACATTGTAAGAAGAGCATATGGGGTGGGAGATTCTGTTGTAGAAATTTCTAAAAAATAAAATTTATCACAGCTCTTTACTACTTTAAATCCATTTTTGTATTAAGCAAGGCAATAAATAACAAAAATTGCTGAGTGGATGCTAGTCTCACTGTGGGATCCTTGAGAAGAGGGTCTGTGATTTTTCCATTTTTGTATGCCCCATGAAGAACAAAGAGGTGGATGCTGGAGGGCAGACACTATTTGTTTCATACTCAATAGCCACTGTTCACCCTTTTTTCCTTACCAACAAATCCCTCAATTTGTTTAGGAGGCAAAGTGTTCCAGGAAGGTGGGCCCAGGCCTAGGAAATGATCATAATTGTTCTATAAAGCATTGATGGCCCTTGTATTCCTTTTCCTGGCTTATTGGTTTAATGAGAATGTGATCTAATTCTCCCCAAGGAGATATAAGAGAAGGACTGTTGAGAAGAATTGTGGAAAATATTTTCCATTCTAGAAAAAGAGAAAGTGATGCTTATGGAGAAATCCCACTTCCTTCCTATACCGTTTGATGATGATGTGTGCAGATGTTATGTTTGAAACTCTAGTAGCCATCTTGAAATCACAACTATATTTCCATGAGAATCTCAAAAAAGCCAACTGATATTTCTGGTGGTGTTTAACTGCTAGATTAACGAACTTCTGGACCTGCCTCTTTCCAACTTCTCTTTATGTGAGGTAATTAATTCCTATTATTTAAAGCCAATTTTAATTGGGCTCTTTTGGCTGTTATTTGCAGCTGAAAGCATCCTCATTGAAACAGAGCTCAATTAATGTTCATTGAATTGAATTGAATTTCCCTGATTTGGCCAACTTACTTTGTAGTCTGTGCAATGGTCAGGAATAAGTGCAAAGTATTATAAAAATCTCATTTCTGTGTACACTACTACTCTGAGTTTCTTTTGTGAACCCCAGGGTTCTTTAAGTTAGATTGCCTGGAAATGTCTTCAAACCATAGCCCTTTGGACCCCATAAATCTAAGTGGTAACTTTCCTTAGAAAATTTATTTTTTGGTCCAAACATTTAAAACACAAAAGACCTCTGGTTGATCTGGCTTCTTGGCATTCCCGGATATTGCAGCTGAGACATAATGACTAACTACAGGCAATTATAGTAAAGTTGCTACCAAGGGCTCTGAATAAATGGGGATGCAGCTGGGTGGAAGTAGGTCTTTCTGGCATTGACCAGGGAAATCTTTGCCAAAACACCTGTCAACTCTTCGGTGCTTCTGCAGAAAAACCTCCCATGCTTAAGGAAAATTTCTCCCATGTATGGAGCATGATACCCTAGCTATTGTATTTATTTGACTTTTTAAATTCTTCACAGGCCATTATTATTTTTAATAGTACATTTTACCATTTTCCCCAGGAGATTCTAATTAAGGTGCCAGGGACTTCACCAGAGTGTTTTATGATGGAATAAGAATGGTGATGAGGCAAAGTGCTATTGGTAGGTAAAGTATGGAGCCAGGTAGATGGGATTACACAGCTTTAGTTTTTGTCAACCCCAACCCAACTCTTCCCCTCTTCCTCCCCACTCTCCTTCATTTGCTACATAGGAGGCAAATAACCCCAACATGACCAATCAAAGGTTTCCACTGTCTTCAGACAGATTGACTGGTTCAAGAGAAGCACATTCCTCAAAAATGACAACCCAAGTTCCTCTGAAATATCTGGTGTATGGATTTTGGAAGGTTGGCGGTCTCTCATCCTGTGGCAATGTGGGCAGCAAGGAGGATGAAAGTCTGACTCTGCCAATGACATAGTTCCTCTTCCATAAACAGAGTTTGTCTGGAAAGATGACAAGGCAGAGGAGAGTAGAATTGGGGAAATCCAAACCAGCCCTGACTTTTGGGTCATGCAAACCAATAATCCCCACCTTATCATTCATTTCGATCCATTTATTTCTTAACCTTGTTTGAATTATGTTAATATTGTTATACATAACAAAGGGGATCTGATAACAGAGCCTAATTTCAGAGTCTAACAAGGGACAAAAGCTGCCCCAGTGCTTATATTTCTACTGTTTTAACTAGGCTAAATCATTGTCATTCTGAGGACCTAATCATTACTATCTTCCTGGGGAAGTATGACACAGGACAGATAATTTTGATGGAGAGAATGTAAAAAAAATTTCTGAAGTCGTAGGTGTGGCTGGCCTATTTTTAAACTTGAAGCAGGGTTTTGAGGTCATCCAGAGATCCACCTAAGGACAGTGGCTACTCCAGTGGGTGAGAAGAAAGGTAGAATGCAAGGACTTCAGGTTAATATTGCCTATGTTAATTATGGATGTGGTTGTGGTGGTGTTTCAATTGGAGACAAGAAAAAGAAAAATGACCCAGATTGTAGCAGGAGGCCTCACATTAGATATTTTGAAGAACTTCCTGTAAATTTTTGCCCATGGAGTTTTATAAATTTCTCTTTTGGAAAACATTTAGGAAAGATGAAGAGATTAAATGGATTTGAATGTAGCCATAATACAGAAGCAGGGAGACTCAAGGTAGGGTGACCAGATGTCTTGGTTTCTCTGGGACTGAGGTAGGTGTCCAGAATATTGGATTTAGAATATTAAAACTGGATAGTTTTGGGCAAACTGGGATGAGTTGATTACCTTACTTGAAGACTTGAAGGATTCTTATTTATTTATTTATTTTTTTTAGACACCTACAACACCTGGTATTTCTAGGTGGTCTCCCATCAAATACTAACCAGGCCCAACCCTGCTTACCTTCCAAGATCAGACAAGATCGGGCATGTTCAGGGTGGCATGATTGAAGACTTCTTAAATATCCAATTCATCAATACGTTTATCAAGCACTTACTTTGTGCCACGTATTGTCTTAGTGTTCAGGAACCCACAATGACTAAAACACAGTTCTTGCTCTAACAGATCTTTAGAGTCATGAAGACAAACTTGCATTTCAATTCCTCCTAAGAAATTTTGTGGCTCTATGAGTTGTCATAGAAGTTTTACTCAAAACATTTGAGTTTGTGGCTGATGTGAAATCTTTATCCAGGAATTGGGTTGTAAGATTTCCCATACATCTAACCATGCTGAGAAATTACTGTGATTGGATGATTAGGCAAAAGTAAAATTATTTTGATTATGGAGGTAGTTTGGATACCTGTCTGAAACAGACATTCTTGGTTCCCTGTCCAGATCCCATTAACCTTGCTGATGTATATATCCTTTATCTGTTATGAGTGTTAGCTATAAATGGCTTACAGCTGACTCTTTTTATTTCATTTTATTTTATTTTATTTATTTTATTTTATTTTATTTTATTTTATATTATTTTATTATTTTATTTTATTTTATTTATTCTTTATGGTGACGTTGGTTAATAAAATCCAGTAAGTTTCAGCTGTACATTTTAACAGTAAGGCATATGTGTATTTATACTGTGTGTTCACCTCCCATAGTTAGATTTCTTTCTGTTACCACATATTTGACCCCCTTTACCCTGTATACCTCCTTCTTCCCTCTGGTAACCACTAGTCCATTTCTATGCGTCTCTATTTGTTTGTCTTGTTCATTTGTTGCTTTTAGGTTTATATCCCACATGTAATTGATAGCATGTGATTTTCAACTTATGTCTGGCTTATTTCATTTAGCATGATTATCTTGAGGTCCATCCATGTTGTTGCGTGTGGCAGTATTTCATCTTTTCTTATGGCTGAGTAATATTCCATTGTATATATGTACTACAGCTTCTTTATTCAGTCATCTATTGTAGGACACTTTGGTTGCTTCTATGTCCTGGCCACCATGAATAACGCTGCTATGAACATAGGTGTGCAAGTATCTTTATGGATATGGGTTTTCAAGTCTTTGGGGTAAATACCCAGTAGAGGGATTGCTAGATCATATGGTAGATAAAATCTTATTTTGAGGAAACTCCATACTGTTTTCCATAGTGGCTGTATCAATTTGGAGACCCACCAGCAGTGTATGGGGGTTCCTTTTTCTCTGCATCCTCTCCAACTTTTATTATTTGTCCGGTAGATTATAGCTAATCTAACAGGTGTGAGATGATATCTCATTGTGGTTTTGATTTGCATTTCCCTAATAACTAGCGATGTTGAACATCTTTTTATGTTTTTAGGCCATTTGTATGTCCTCTAGGAGAAGTGTCTATTCAGGTCTTCTGTCCATTTTTTGATTGGATCATTTGTGTTTTTTTGTTGTTATTGAGTTATATGAGTCCTTTGTATATTTTGGATACGAGGCCCATATTGGAGGCATTGCTTGCAAATATGTTTTCTCATTTGGATGGTTGTCTCTTTATCTTGTTGATAATTTTTTTTTGCCAAGCAGAAGCTTTTTAGCTTAATGTAGTCCCATTCATATATTTTTGCTTTTACTTCCCTTGCTTTTAGGTCAAATTCATAAACCCTCTTTAAGTACAAGGTCCTTGAGTTTCATTCCTATGTTCTCTTCTATGCATTTTATTGTTTCAGATATTACATTCAGGTCCTTAATCCATTTTGAGTTAATTTTGGTGTGTGGTGATAGACAATAGTCTAGTTTCATTCTTTTGCAAGTGGCTTTCCAGTTTTCAAAGCACCATTTATTGAAGAGGCTTTCCTTTATCCACTGTACACTTTTACCTTTTTTGTTAAAAATTATTTGTCCGTAAAAATATGGGTTTACTTCTGGATTCTCAATTCTGTTCCACTGGTCCATGTGCCTGTTTTTCTACCAATACCATGCTGTTTTGATTACTGTCGCTTTGTAGTATAATTTGAAGTTGGGCAGAGTGATGCCTCCAAACTCGTTCTTATTTCTCAGGATGGCTTTGGCAATTTGGGTTTTTTTTTGGTGCTTCCATACAAATCTGATGATTTTTTGTTCTATTTCTGTAAAAAATGTCAATGGGATTTTGATGGTGATTGCATTAAATCTGTATAATGCTTTAGGTAATATGGTCATTTTTAACTATGTTGCTTCTTCCAATCTATGAACATGAAATATCTTTTCACTTTTTGTATATTGTTCAATTTCTTTTAATAGGGTTTTATAGTTTTCATTATGTAGGTCCTTCACATGTTTTGTTAGATTTATTCCTAGGTATTTTATTCTTTTTGTTGCGATTGAAAAAAAATTATTTTTTTTACTTCTATTTCTGACAGTTCATTATTAAAGTATAGGAACACTATGAATTTTTGAACATTGATTTTGTATCCAGAATCTTTACTGTATTTGTTTCTTGTTTCTAATAGTGTTCTTGTGAAATTTTTATGGTTTCCTACATGGAGAATCATGTCATCTACAAATAGTGACAATTTAACTTCTTCCTTTCCTATTTGTATGCTATTTTTCTCTTTCTTTTGTCTGATTGCACTCGCTAGGACCTCCAATGTTATATTGAATAGCAGTGTTGATAGTGGTCAGCCTTGCCTTGTTCCTGATCTTAGAGAGAAGGTTTTTAATTTTCACCATTAATTATAATGTTGGCTGAGGGTGTGTCACATATAGTCTTTATTATATTAAGGTCCTTTTCTTCTATACTGATTTTGTTAAGTGTTTTGGTCATAAATGGATGCTGTATCTTGTTGAAGGCTTTTCCTGCACCTATTGATATGATCATATGATTCTTATTTTTTAATTTGTTTATGTGGTGTATCACATTAAGCAATTCGTGTATGTTGAACCATCCCTGTGCCCCTAGGATGAAGCTCACTTGATCGTGGTGTATGATCTTAATATATTGCTGTATTTGGTTCGCTAGTATCTTATTTAGGATTTCTGCATCTGTGTTCATGAAGAATATTGGTCTGTAGTTTCTCTTTTTGTGTTATCTTTACCAGGTTTTGGTATCAGAGTAATAGTGGCCTCATTAAATGAGTTGGGAAATATTGCCTCCTGTATGATTTTTTGGAAGAATTTGAGAATAGGTATTAAATCTTCTTTGAATGTTTTGGGGCTCCCTTAGGACCATAGATATTAGGACCATAGATATTAATAAGTGTTACATTTTCTTGATGCATGATCGCCTTTATCATTATGAAGTATCTTTCTTTGCCTTTTTTATTTTGAAATCTAGTTTGTCTGGTATTAGTACCACTACTCCTGCTTTTCTCTGAGTGCCATTTGCTTGAAATATCATTTTCCACGCTTTCACTTTGAGTCTATATTTGTCTTTGGAACCGAGATGTGTCTCCTGGAGGCAGCATATGGTTGGGTTATGTTTTTTGATCCATTCTGCAACTCTATGTCTTCAATTGGTGAGTTCAGTTCATTTACATTTAGGGTAATTACTGAAATATGAGGTCTTCTTAAAGCCATTTTACCTTTTGCTTTCTGGTAACTCAATATTTCCATTGCTTCCTTGACCCTGTGTTTCTGTTTTCTTTAGTTTGGTTGTCTTTTGTGGGTTTTCCCGCTGGTCCTTTTTGTTTTATGTTATATACATCAGTTATGAATCTTTGGGGTATGGTCACCATTACGAAGATTTAGAGTACAGTTATATGTGTGTGTGTGTGTGTGTGTGTGTGTGTGTGTGTGTGTGTGTGTGTGTGTTTGTGTATACAGTCATCCATTTTTATCTGTGTATGCCTTATCTCTATTTCCCTTTGTGAATTTGGATCTTCGAATCCTCCCCTTTTTAGTCACGATTATCTCAATTTGTCCCTATGTATGCTGAACATTCATTACTATATTGCTATAGCAAATCTCTTTTTACTGTTTAAGCTTATAATGCCCTGTTCTTAGTAAGATTGTACTCCTCTGCTTCTATCAGCCTGCTAGTCACCTTACTCCTAATTATGTATTTTTTGCCATTTTGTTTTAGGTGAACTGACCCCTTTTAATATATCCTGTAGTGCAGGCCTTGTAGTGAACTCCTTCAGTTTTTGTATGTCTGGAAAAGTCTTTATTTCTCCTTCATATCTAAAGGAGAGCTTAGCTGGATACATTATTTTTGGCTGGTAGTTCCTTTTACTTAATAGTCTGAATATTTGATTCCACTCCTTTCTGGCTAGTAAGGTTTGTGCTGAGAAGTCTGATGATAATCTAATGGATTTTCCTTTATAAGTTGCCATCTTCTTTCCCCTGGCTGCCCTGAGGATTCTGTCTTTGTCATTGATTTTTGATAATTTTAATACAGTGTGTCTTGGTGAAGGGCGTTTTGAGTTGAGATAGTTGGGTGTTCTGTGGACTTCTTGAATTCCAAGCTCCAGCTCATTCCTTAGATTTGGGAAATTCTTGTCAATTATTTGTCTGAAAATGCTTTCTAATCCCTGCTACTTTTCTTCCCTTTGAGAATGCCTATTATTCTTATGTTTCCTCTCTTGATGATATCAGCTAGTTCTTGAATTTCTCTTTAATTATTTTTCATTCTTTTGTTTTTCTCTTCTTCCTTTTGATTTATTTCTATATTTCTTTCTTCAATATCACTGATACTTTCCTCAATTTGGTTGAATCTATTTTCCAAACTTGCTATTTTATTTTTCCACTCTTTCAGTGTGTTTTTTACCTCCAGAAGATCTATTTGGTTCTTTTTGAGGTTTTCAGTCTCCTTGCTAAATAACTTATTCTGCTCATCTATTTGTTTTTTTTTTCCAATTTCTGAATTCATTGATATGAATCGTTTCCAATCTCATTGCGGTTTTTCAAAAGTATCATTTTGAATTTTCTGTCATTTAAGTCATATATTTCTATGTCTGTAAGCTTATTTTCTGGATTTTTTTCTCTTTCTTTCTGTTATCTTGGTTATTTATGGTGTTTAATGAAATGTTTTTTTTTTTTCATTTGGGTATTAATGGAAGTATATTCTACTTTTTTTTCCAGAAAGAAGATTTATTATATAAAGGTCTTTCTTTAGCCTGTTGCAAAGAAGGCATTTTTTCTTTTGGTTTCCAGTAGGTGGCATCTAAGCTTCTTGGATCTCTGCTTTATATAAAACCTTAATAATGCCTTTTTTGTTCTTGTAGATATTTAATCATGCTCACTACTCTCAGTCTCAGTCCCTGTCAGTGTTAGTGACAGTTTCAGTAGCATTTTCTCACATTCCCCTGGGGCTCTGCAGTGTTTGGTCTTGAATGGTATGAATGGAGGGGCCCTTTGTGTTGGGGGTTGGGGGCTGTGGATCAGCCTTGATTTTGCAACTGTGGCTGGTAAAAATCACCTGTTACTTCTCTGCCATCCTCGCTTCTCTGCTCTCTGCCCTGATGTCTGGTCATTGCTGCTGGCTGTGTGAGGTTCACAGCTCTCTGAGACAGGGCTGTTCAGGGTACTCACCACTCCTTCTCCTCTCCCTCCTCCTCATACTGGGAGCTTTGGCTTCTAGAGGTAGCTTCTTTCTTTCTCCCTGTCCACTGCTCAACACCTGGGGCTCTGATCTGTGGTAGCTCTTATGTGCAGATCCCACAATCAAACATGCTGATGTGAATTTGGGTGTTTTTAGATGTTCAACTTATTGTTTTTTCAAAGTGAGAGATCTGGGGTTGTCTCTCACTCTGCCATGTTTTTGATGTCACTCCTACCTGTGTCTTTATGGAAACAAGTTCTCTTGGTCGACAGGAGCAACCTCAGTGGGAAATGGCTGGGAAGTTATAGTTCAACAACCAATGATATGATACAAAATTCTGGTCCTGCTGCTTTAAGGTGCCATTTGTACTCTAGAACTTCTTATGGGGTAAGAATGGGGCTGGAGTGCAGCCAAAACTACATCTTTGCTCTGTCTCTTCTGTCTCCCTTACTTCCTTACAGGCATTTCCATCAAAAACAAAAAGAAAAACAAACCCTCAGAAACCCACTAACATAAGAATCCACATCATCTCAGGCTCTGTTTCCAGGGAACCTCACCGAAGATATTATCTTAGAATAACTTGGATTGTGGAGAAGAAAAAACCCAGCTGTCCAGTATTTCTGCTAACTTCTCTTTGAAAACTTTGTAAAATCTAAAGTTTAAGAAAAGTCAATTTCTTTTTCATTATATCTAGTTGCTTGTTGTTTTCTTGATAATGAATACATTTACTTCATTAATCTTTTTATTAAAATATAAAGATTTAAATATTTAAGCAACATAATGTACTTATAAAGGTAGGCAACCTCCCTTATTTTATATTTGAAAGTGGACAGTGAATTTACTGGTAAGTCATTTCTTTGTTTATCCAGCACTGAGTTAGAAGTTTATTGTGAATTCCAAGACAACATGAGAGCAATAATAATAAGAATAAAATGTCAGGTGTGGTCAGAGGAGGAGGAAGAGTAGAGTGTAAAAGTTAGGAGTATGAGTTTTAGAGTGACAAGGCTTTGGCTTTCTACTACCTCTAAATATCATTTTTCCCACCTGAAAAATGGCAATATGATTTTTTAAAAAATGAATATCCCTTAGTGTTCTTGTAAGGACGTGAATTAAGGCAATAATACATGACAGGTGTTAGCACAGATCTTGACCCATAACTGTGCAGTAAGGGACAGGTATTAGAAAAACAGTAGGAGAGAAGAATCCTTGTAAATGGAGAGGGTCCCAGGCAGTAGTGTGCTGAAGCTGCTTGCAAGAGCCAATAGTTAAATTTTCAGAAAATGTGTGAAACTGTTGTTAAATGTAGTCATATTTGAAATCAGCTATGGAGTATTTACACCATGATGATTGGTAGAGGCTAAAAATTAAGGCTCCCCTCTTCCCCAAGAACTGGCTGTTAAGCATGTACCAATATAACAAGAGGCCCAGGATTGCTCAGAGTTGTACCTTTTGGTGTTCTCAACTGTTGATGCTGTTCTACAGAGGGGTGTTCTCTAGGCTCTTTGTTTGCCCTGCCTTTAAGTTCAGACTTTGCCCTGATGCTTTCTCATGTTTCACTACTTTGTCTCAATTTCTCCCCTTCTTTCAAGGCTCAGACCAAGTATCCTCTCATCCAAGAGATCTTCTCTGACTATCCTTGTCTTCTCTGGGAGGTTTTTTTCTCTGAATTTTCTATTTACCACACTCATCACTCATTTCTTGTGTTAACACTCTTACTTATATGTCAGGCCAGTCTCTTGAGAGTCCTTTAAGCACAGTGAGGGCAGAAGCCTTTGTTTCATCCAAACCCTCCTAGTGGGCAGCTCAATGACAATCAGCATTCAAAGATCTCTGCCTGTGATTTTGATAATTAGCTATGTGTTAGTTTCCTTAACGTTAACCTCATCCAATCAGTTTCCTTATTTACAAAATGAGCAGATGGAACAACAGGTATATCTCTCTTTATTGCACTTCACAGATGTTGTGTTTTTTACAAATTGAAGGAAGACCATTCACCAACAGAAAGATGACAACTTGCTTTACAGTGACCCTTGCTTTATTGTGATGGTCTGAAACTGAACCCACAATATCTCTGATGTATGCCTGTAATTGGTTTCTAAATTCCCTTCTAATACCATCCTTCTAACAAATTCTGGCTGAATTGAGCTGACTTCCTTCTACTAAACTGTGAATTCAAGAACTTGGAGCTCAGATGTGTAGTTATCTAACCCAAATGCCTAATAGGATCATCTACCTATACTATGTTTTCAGTGAAGGCTTATTAACCCCAGCAGGAACAATACTTCTAGGCAGATAATACACATAGGACCAACAATAAAAGGACACTATCTGAATCAATGAATAAGTCCAGCTGATGTCAGTTAATCCCATGCCAGACCTGCTTCTGTTTGTATAAATTTGCAGTAAGATTTCAACCACTTTTAAATAACCTCCTTATGGCTTATGAATGAGTCAGGGCTCCTGGAGGCTTGCTGCATGCAATCACGATCAGAGCTGGCTGATGAGTTCCATTCTTTGTGAATGATCTCTCCTGGGCAGAGGCATATATAGCTCTCAGCCTACACACTGTTTATCAGCCTCTCATCTATCTGGTCAAAGCCCAGGGTCATAAGAACAGAGGCCCTGGAGGCCAGAGCTGAGATCAGAAAGATGCTTGTTCCATGGGATAGTTCTTATTCTTTTTCTTCTTGGGTAGGAAAGATCAATCGTTCTATAAATCTTGACAGATGTACCTTTAGTTTCTCTTTACTTTCTGGGAAGATTCATTGTGATAAGGCTTCTACCATAGAAATGTCAACATTTGCCTGTGGTTCTTGCTGAAGTTTTGAAAATGAAGTTTTTTTTTGTGAGGGATGTGACACTTTGACTTCTACCCCCTCTCACCTTGCTATTCACAAGGCTGCAAGTGACATTTTCCTCTATACATCGACTGGCAATATGATGTTTCCTGGTCAAGAATCAGAGGTTCACAGGACCACACTTCCTAGATCTTTAACAATCTAACTCCCTAATTCTTCAGCTCTTTCCAGGATTCTCAAAAGCCTATTCTTCAGAAATTACAGTGCATTCTCATTCTCCCTTCTCCCTGCACTCCTACCTACCAGCGTCCTCCTTTTCCTTTCCTTTCTCTCCTTCTTTACCTGCTGATACGTAGCTGTGCTGATGCAACCATCCAGGCTTCCCAGAGTTTATGTTTTCTGCTGTTACCCTGAACTGAAATTATGTCTCTTCTTTACATATCCAAAGCCTTTGGTGACTGCAGCTCAAGGTGTAATCCATCCATAAAGGCAGTCATTCGTGTCTTTGTTCACTCATCCAGTCAACATTTGCCGAGCCCATGCTCCGTGTTAGCCTGTTCTAGGCATTTGCCATCCAGTGATGAAAAAGGGAGATTCCTGGTCTCATGGAACTTACAACATAGTGAGAAGAGGAAAAAACAAATGAAAAGTAGATAAAATATCTCAACAGTGGCTCCAGAATCTATACTGAAGGAGTTTGTGGGCGGGAATTTGGTAGCAAAATTGTTTAATCTGATTCTGCCTGGTAAATTTTGATGTTAAAAGTTGAAAAGATGTTGCCAGAATCTGTGGGGGCATGGAGAGAAGGGGGGAATGGGGAGTTATTTAGTGGTACAGAGAGAGTTTCAGTTTTGCAAGATGGAAAGAGTTCTGGAGGTGGATGACAGTGATGGTTGTACAACAATGTGAATATATTTCATGCCAGTGAAGTGTATACTTAAAAGTGATTAGGATGGTAGTTTTGTTATGTGAATTTCACCACAATTAAAATTAATTTAAAAAACAAAGAAACAGATAAGATAAAAAGTTTGCTAAACTTTACATATAAGACAGAAAATATCTTGTGGTCTGTATCCATAGCCATTATTGTAAGAATAGAATCCTTCATAGCATCAGAAAGTGCTGAGAACTGTGAGAAAATAAAGCAAGAATTGTTTTCAAACAGTGGCTGACCACTTGGGTATTCATGAAAGCCTCCCTGAGGTGATGATGATAAACTGAGAGATGGATGACCAGAGGGAACCATGAATTTGCTGATGTGGGAACAGAACTGCCCACAAAAGGAAACAGCTAGTGAAAAGCCCCCAAGGCAAGAGAGAACAAGCTTGGAATGTTCTAGAAACTAAAAGAAGGGACCTAGTGGCTGTAGCACAGCAGAGGAGGGGCAGATTGGCAGGAGATGGGGCTGAGCAGTCCTAATGGAATACAGCCATGCTCATGAGTGTCCATTCATATCATCTATGACTACTACGTTCATGCGACTAGGGTAGAGTTGAGTAGCTGGGATAGAAAACATATGACCAGCAAACCCAGAAATATTTACTATATGGCCCTTTACAGAAAAAGCTTGCTATATGGCCCTTCAAGAACATATGACCAGCAAAACCAAAAATATTTACTATATGGCCATTTACAGAAGACCTTTGCTTTGAGAGTTAAAAGCAGGGAAAGGGAAGTTTAGGAAGATCACTGGTACTGGGCGGTGTATTTGTGGCTGACCCTCCAGCTGCTTCCTAGGTCAGTCTGAGTGTTCAGCTAGATTGAGAGCAGGGACTATACTTTATCCTTGCACAGGGTAGGACATGAGAAAATGGAGGCAAACAGTGGCTAAGGAACTTGTTTAAGGTCCTAGAGCCTTAAGTAGTAAAGTTTGGGATTCCTGTTCGAGTGACTCACAGCTCAGCTGCCTTTGATCAGAGAAGCATGAAATGCCACTGTACAAAGTAAATGAGTGAAATTCGAGGGGCATAGAGAAATGATGCATAAAAGGAGCTATTTTAAATATTGGTTTTGGTAAAAAATGACTAGAAGTAGAGGTGACCTCCAAAAATCATCCTCCAATGCCCGTGAGAGCAACGTGTACTTTACTTGATAATGAGTGGTACTTGACTCATATAGAGTTGTACTCGGAAATCTTCATTTGTTTTCTTGAAGCCAGCAGTAGATTGTGTTGAGTAACTTACATAACCAAAAGAACTGTTTTCAAACAATCTCCCTGCCAAGTTTGACACCCCCAATACTCAAAATGTTCCAAGGAAGGAAGCTGAGATTTCCAAAGTGAAGAGTAAAGAGAAGCTAGATATTTGAACCAAGAGAGAGATTTTGCCAGGCCTAATTCATCAGGTAACATTTAGGCTTTCCCAAAAAGTGAGTTTTGGCTAGTTACAGCAAAGTCATGAATCACAAAATAATGACATCGTGAGCTGTAAACAATTTTAATTTATACAGGTGACATTTAAAATGCTAATCAGACCTTAAGATAATTGCTAAAAGTTAGGAAGCCTCTGCTGGGAATTCTTTGTTTCTATGGAAATGGTTCAAAACACAACTAGATCAGTGAAGGTGTTTTTCACTAGGGTTTTGACTTCTACAGAGCCAAGGAATTTGAAGACTGTCACTTGTGGTGATGCTTTTGTAATTGAAATCTATAAATTCCAGTCTGTAAGCAGAGTGAAAACTAGCACAGCAAAGGAAGATTTCAATATAGCTCTTGTGGTTTGATCACTTTGTAGATGAGGATGCATCAGTACTAAGAAAATTTGCCCTTTCACCAAGTCTTATTTTGTGTGTTGATCGCAGGCCACTAAAAATGATCACATGGAAGTTTCTTTCTCCTCTATTGACAATATGTTCCACAATTTTTTAGGTACCGTGTTTGTTTAATAATCAACAAAAGATTGAGGGCTTGACATGTGCTGGACACTGCTCTAGGCTCCCAGGCCATGGTGATAAATAAGGCTGACAAAGTTCTTGCTCCAGTAGTTTATATAAAGAGGGAGAAATTAACACATAATCATTTGGTAATAGCTGATCTCTGATGATGAGTACTGCGATCAGAATGAAGCAGGGTAATGAGTGAGTGAGGTGAGGGGTGGAAGTTTAGATAAGTTAGGAATTGGAGACCTTGTGGAGGGATTCACATTTGAGCAGAGATCTGGATTATTAGAGAGTCTCCATCTACCTGAAGATCAGGGGCCAGTGTTCTAAGGCAGAGCGACCAACAAGTACTACTTCTAAGAGCTGGGGTAGGAGGCTGAATAGGACTCACAAGTTTCTATAAATCCATTCTTTAACCTCGTTTGAAAACAGTAATGTATATTCTTGTTTCAAATGCTTCTGAAAACTTTTGTTGCTGTATTTTTTTTTTTTTTGTCAAGGACATTACATTTAGGGGATTTTTCTCACAAAGTGGAGATTAGCCTCTCCCCTCTTGGAGTTCTGGTCTGATGGGCCCCAGGGCTGAACCTAAAACGACTTGTTTACTGGGCAAATGCCTTAGGTGTTAGGGTGGGAAGTCACAGCTAACTAAAATGTTAATTTACAGTTTGCCTTTGGAGCTGTAGCAAATGACTGTGCTTCAATCTCTGCCCACTTTTGGTTTTACTGTGGCCATGATGGCCAGTTTTGTGAATGCTCAGACTTACTTGCCATAGCAAGTGTCTTATCTTAAAGAGTTGGCTTTCTGCCTGGGGCTTAATTCAGCGCAGGGCAATCCCCACCTGGGAATTTAGAGGAGTAACTTCCCAAAGGACAGCTCTGAACCAGTGGGAGGAGAGCCAGTGGATAAATGCTTTAGACTCTGATTCTTCATGGGAGTTTCTGGAAGGAGCTCTGTGTTTCTCTGCCCTTGGGGGAAATGGAGCTCCCATTGCTTCTTGCAATCTCAGCATCATGGGTTTCTACCCTCGTTTACAAGCTTTCCAAGGCCTAGTGTAATATATTCTGTTGTATGTAATTTTGTTCATGGTTTTGTTACCGTTGGGGCGATCAGAGCTCTGGTAACACACGAGTCTCGGTTCTTATACCTGTTGAAGAAATGAATTCCAAGTCAGCGACAGTTAGGAGAGATAAGGTTTATTAAAGGAACATTTTGAGGTAGAAACAGGTCACACTTAAATTGGCTAACTATGTGGAAACAAGGATACACTTCCTGTAAGGAGTGAGTTAAAGCAAGAAAAGAGACCTGTGGAAGGAAGAGGGGGAAGGTCTGCACTATGGATGGATGTTTACAAAGGCATTCCTAAGTGATTGGCACTTGAGGTCATTTAGATTGACATGTGGCTGCTGTATAACTACTCCCTGCCTAGCGCACAAGTGCTTACCTAAAATTCAGTCTGTTATAATTAGATTCATGAACTTCTGGGGATGGGGATGATATTTAATTATGGTATAGTAACAGGTTGTGGGCAGGTTAGTGTAGTACCTTCTGCGTAAGCATCTGTGGCTGAATTAAACTGGCTATAGATTTGTGGCCCTCCAGTCTTTTGTCTCTTAGGATGCAATAGTGATTCTTTATCAATGGGGCATTCTTTGGGTGGTCTCTGGGTTGGACCTCTAGTCCTTTGTTTCCCTGTTGCTCAGGTCTGACTACCTAACAGTTGGACAAGTGCTGTAAAGACAAGCCAGTGTCCAACCAAACTGGACAGAGAAGCTCAGTCATCTGATGTATTGGTAGAAAATGCTGACTCATGGAAGTGGTAGCAAAGAGAATGTGGTTGAAAGTAGACCTTCCCCTACTTTTCATACAACTGACCCCCAATATTCCTGAACCTCTCTTAGACTGTGCCATAGGCTGGGGTGCAGCCACCCAACTTTTCTTCCCTTGCCTTCACTCAATGTCAGACCTGCATTGCAATCTGACAACTCCCCTGGTCTTCTTCAGAACCCCTTTCTATTTTCTCCTACAAGGAAGGCACTTCCACTAATAAAATTCTCGTATGTTTAATCCCATTTTAGTGTCTGCTTTCAGAAGACCTGGATTAACACATGCAGAATGATGTCCTCATATTCCTCCTCCTTCCCTCCTCTCATTTTTCTTGCCTGCTTTTTTTTTCCCTCCAGCATAATTGTTTCTTCACTTGTCTTGGTTGCTGTTTTCTGTTGCTTCTTTGCTTTGTTCCAACCTCATCAGTGGCTCCAGGTGTCTGTGGTCTGTTTTTAGTAACTTTGTGGTTGATACGGGAGATGGGAATCTCATGTAGGGTCTATATTGAAGGTTCAGCTTTCTAACCTGTGGAGTGCTACTTCTCAGCATTAAGTGTGTACATTTGTGTTGAAATACAACAATGAAATGGGAAGTTGGGAGTCTATTTTGATTTTGATACAAAGGGAACTACTTTTGAAATGCCTAAGAGCCAAGCACCACCTTGGGTGAGGTGGTTCACTCAATTGTTTTCAATTACTCCTCAGTGCCACCATGAGAGGTCGGGGTAGTTATTCCCATTTTTTTAGACAAGAAGAATGAGAATTAACCTTACATGACTTGCCCAGGCCCATGAATCCATTGCTTGTGTTTGAGCTGAGGAGCACAGAGTGCTTGATAGAATTGTTCTTTGAAATCCTCCCATGACTCCTGAGACCTATGGTGCATATTGTCCCAGTGGTATAAATGTGGAAATTGAGGCAAAGCACAGCAGTGACTCTGATACATCCAAGATCAGAACTGGCAAATGTCAAGCAGGTGCTTCAAAAAGAATTGGAATTGGAGCCTACATTGTAGGTTTAGTTATGTTCCTGCCTGGATTTTGAATATAAAAGCTCTGAGGTGAGTTAAAAGTTGAAGGCTTCATCCAGCTAAAAAATACAAAAAGGCTATATGTGTGTCTGGCTGATTGGAGCCAGTTCTCTGCTCTCCGCATGCTGAGTTTTAAAAAATGCATGATGAACCATACTTGCCCAGTGCTAATGTTTTATTCGGTTTCATGTGGTCCTTCTGATGCCTACTCTATCATTAGAGGCTGTTTTCAAAGGCGCCATGTGAGAAATGATGCAATACCCAGAAAAAGGGCACTATGTTGCCTTTTTAATCTGATGTAAGCATCCTCATTTGTACAGATTTGGTTTCTAATGATCCTGTCCTCTTTGATCTGCTTCCTGAGCCTCGGCCAGATGTGCAGTCAGGAAGCTATCAGGAGGGAGATTCTTTACTTGTTCTGAGCTTTATCCTTTCTTAGTTCGGCCAGGTTTGCAGAGGAATCCAAGGCTGGTTCCTTCATTTAGGGATCGTCTTGGTCAGGCACTCAGGATTTCTTTTGGAAACTGGTAT
The DNA here is from genome assembly GCA_030015415.1 of Cynopterus sphinx. Classification (NCBI taxonomy): domain Eukaryota; kingdom Metazoa; phylum Chordata; class Mammalia; order Chiroptera; family Pteropodidae; genus Cynopterus; species Cynopterus sphinx. The sequence continues at coordinate 116,300,481 of CM057381.1, forward strand.
GGGAAAGAATCAGAAGAAAGGGCTACAGGTAAGGTGGGAGGTTCCAGGAGCCTAGCATGTCATGGTAGGCTACAGAAATGTATCATGTCTAGGAGTGGTAATTGATTGAAAAATGAGGAACCACTGAGTTCCAGTTACTTTGGATGAATGAGGTGTAGGAATGTGTATGAGGAAAAGAGAGAACTCTGTTTCTTGGTGAGATAAATTCTTAAATTGTCTTAGAAATTATTGTTAACCATTCATCTATTTAATCACTTGTTCACTCATTCATTTCTTCACTCAGATATTTAGTAAGCACCCACTATGTGCCAGGCACTGTGCTATGTGCTGGGGATATAGGAATGAAGGAGCAGACACAGCTTTGTCTCGTAGGCCTTATAGTCTGGTAGATTTATGAGTTTGTGAACAATGCTTAGTTCTGTGTAAGCTGCACAGATATAGAGTAGCCTTGAAATTTAATAAGAGTACTAAGTAATCTTAACATTATTTGCATTTAATCTAAACATATTTTAAAACAGATTAAAATTTAAAACATTAAAAATTGAACATGTATGTAGTATATAGGCTATTTTGAATCAGTACATTTCCTCCCTTTTCTCCCAATTCCTGGTGTGATATCTCACATCCCCAACCACCGTTATTGCTCTGAAGGAAAGTACTGTAGCCTGAGCCCCACTGATCAGAATTTTCCCTAAGATTTTGATGAAATATGGAGTGAGGAAGGACTCTTCTCTCTAGCAATGAAGCTGTAAGAATGACCATTGAACTACATGCACCCCTTGCTATGGGAACAATGAATTCTGTGAGACTAAATCTCTCAGATGGAGAGGGACACAGTGAGGGAGGGCAATGCATGGGACGGGAACATGGAGGGCACAGAGGGGAAGGGAAATGGGGAGAAGGATAGAGGGAGAGAGATTGGGGCATGGGGAGAGTGAGGAGAGGCTGGGGGTTGAGGAGAGGGAGGAGCGAGACTGGGGTAGAGGGGGAGAGGAAGGGAGGGAGAGAGGGACTGGGTATCCAGAATTGAAAACTGAACCCTCTATACTCAAGATGCTCAGAGTTTAGACAAGATGCAGCATGGTCGGTATCACCACAAGGAGGGCGTGCACTGGTGGGGTGCCCCACATGGATTGGGTTAGGGAAAGGCTTTGGCAGGAGAGCTGGATCTTGAGAGGTGAGTAGCGTTTGTCATATTGTTCTAGTTTTCCAAGTAAAGTACAGGGTCTCCAAAAATGTAAAGGTCAGGATTCCTGGTGCATTCTTTTAATTCCCAGAAGTGCACATGGGCTATAGCACAGGATGTGTGTTGAAGGAACATGAAAGAAGCTGGGCCGGCTGGGTTGGCGGCATTTTAAGCATTGTAGGCTTTATCCCAAGGGCATTGGCCAGCCAGCATATGCTGCTATATATGCTAAGCATACCCCATGCCCTACTGACACGGGGACCTGAAGAAAGAGCTGTGGAAACTGATAGATCTCTTCAGCTCACAGTTCCCCTTTCCCAAGTGATATCTGAATACTGTATTTCCAGCAAAAAGTCCAACAACATTCTCTGAGTTGATCTAACTTCTCAACACAGTTACTAAAAAAGAACACACCAACTACTTCCCTATCCCCAAGCTCCAAATCCAAGCTTACTGTCATTGTCTGGGTACCACACAGTTTTCTAGCTTTTTTCTTTCTTTTTTTTCTTTTTTTCTTTAAGATTAAGGAATGACTTGCAGTTCTTGAAGCATGGAGTACAGATTGCATGCCTAATTTATTCAGCTCCCCCAGAGACACTTGAGATAATTACAGTGGGAAATTCCGTTTTCTGAAAAAACCTAGATGCTGAGAGAGTTATTTTGCCAGGTTCTCTGTAGGACTGTGTGCCTTGTGGAAATAAAAAGCACTTGATGTACCTGCTGGGGTGATTCTGAGGCTCAAAAGCCTGAACTGTCTCAGTGTTTCTGGAGATGTGAGACTGAGGCTATAGCATGTTTTCCAAAATTCAGTTTAAAAAACATATAACATATCCAGTTGTATAAGGTGATTTCAAACTTAACATTTCTCTTCTACATTGCTGAGTTTCCAATTCATGAATACCCAATATAATCTTGGAGACAAGATACAATTGGAATGAATTATTTAAAAAGAACACTTTTAGTTACTTTTCTATTTTTGTTGTAATCTTTATTTTTTTAATATTTTTTTAAATTTTATTTTTTATATTTTTAATTGAAGAAATGATTTAAATTCACTCCCCCCCCCCAGACTACCTTCTTCTTCTCTCCTCCTCCCTCCCCTATGGTAACCACTAGTCCATTTCTTTGTAATCTTTAGTGAAGGTCACATATATACAGGAAAGGGCACAGTTCATCACTGTACAGCTCAATAAATTTGGTATTCACTAACAGATTCACATGTGTCAAGAAATAGAACATTGCTGGGAGCACTCCTGAATGCTGGTACCACAGGTTGGTTAGTTTTGCTTCATTCAGTAATATGCTTGCAAGACTTCATCATGCTGAATGGAGTTGTAGTTCATTTATTTTCTTAACTGTCTGATATTTCAGTTGATGAGTATACTATATTTATCCAAACCACTGTGAATGACCATTTGGGTTGTTTTTGCCTATTATGAAGAGTGTTGCTGTGAGCATTCTTGTACATTTAATCTTGCCATCACTGTATTAGAATTCTCTACAGAAACAGAATCAAAAATGTGTGTGTATTATTTTGAGAAATTGGCTTATGTGACTATGGAGTCTGGAAAGTCCAAAATGTTCAGGGTAGTAGCAGTCTGGAAACCCAGAGAAGAGCTGCAGTTTGAGACCAAAGGTGGCAGAATTTCTTTTTTCTCTGGGCAGGTTAGTCTTTATTCTCCTAAGACTTTCAACTGATTGAACGAGGCCTACCCACATTATAGAGAGCAATCTTTTTTAACTCAAAGTTTATTGATTTAAATGTAATCTCACCCAAAAGCACTTTCACAGAAACATCTGAAATAATATTTGACCAAATATCTGGGTATTGTGGTCTAGCCAAGTTGATCTATAAAATTAATTGACAGTCATTTACTGAACATCTGCTATGGAACCTCCCCTTTGCTGGTTCTGGGGTGGGTAAAAGATGGTGAGAATGCCCTAAAATATAGTGTACTAGAAAATTAGAGGTATAGTGAGGCAAACAGACTAAGAGATGATTGTTACTGAAAAAATAGTTTGCATTTGTAAAGTACATCCTTGAGTGAGTTTATTGTCTCTAGGAATTGGCTAGGCGTGGGAGGGTCTGCAAGGCCCCAGATGTCAAAGCATCAGAATAAGACAATAAAATACATGGTTAATCCTGGGAGCAGATAAGGGAAGAAAATGGTAGGGTGGTGGACAGAAAGCACTGTGGAGAAGAACTCGGGACCTAGACTGCTTCATTAATAAATGATTCTTACCACGTCTCACTGTAGTGATCCCCATGTTACTAATGAAGAAACCGAGGCTAAGACAAATTAATCAGGTCTCTGGCAGTGAGTAGTGTTGAGGCTGGAATCCAGGTCTTTCTGACTTGCCATTCTTAACCTTTATGTTTTTCTTCCTCTGAAGATTGTTCAAAACGTATCATTCCTACCTTTCTAACCCCAAAGGGTTATTAGAAGATAATGACTTTATGTAAGTGAACACGCTTTGTAACTAGTGATGAGTTAAGCAGATAGACAGTAAAATTTTTATGAGGTTATATTACAGGAAAGCTACTAGGATTCATCTTCGAAATATATAAATTCAATTTATAGACTCTTAGAACTGGGAGAGATGTTTGGAAATCATTTGGGTCCTGTCTCCATTCTTAAACAAGAGAAATCTAAAACTCATTTTCTCCTGGAGGGCTGTTAGACTTCTTAGGAACTTTGTATATTATCACTGTGATGAAAAATAGATCAGTCAATGGATGCTTATTTTACGGAGACTTTGCTTAGTAAGTTACTTCTTCAGTTTACCCAATAGTACCCGGTGATCTGAGTGTTATTAACAAAGTTTCTGGATGTACCTAATTTATCCCAAAGATGTGGCTTGAGATCTAGCTCAATATATGTTACAGATTACCCTGTCTGATGTGGTTAGTCATACATAGTCTCACAAAATTCAGAGTTCTTTGCCATAGGAAGTGGTGGAAAGAGCCCTGAATTAAAGGCACAGCCCTCGGGCTCTACAACTGCTCAGCTGCATACTAGCTGGGTGATCCTGCATGGTACCTCGAACATTTTGAGCAACACTTTTCTCATAAACCCACAGAGCTGGGCTAGATGATGTCTCAGGTCCTTTTTAGCAAAGAAGGTGACAATTGATCATTTAGGATTTGGATGGTTAATGTCATTTTGATAGAGGGACAAAGTACTAATAAGTAGCTGGGAAGCTCTTTGTGACGACTGGTAGTTCATAAAGTGGATAAGATTTACATGAGTAGCTGAGTCCATCTTTTACTCTTTTGCCAGCTTTCTGCTGACTCCACTTCCTTGGTTAGCCTTGGCTTACTATAAATTAAGCTTAACTGCTTCTGCCTGGGAATGATGGTCTATAAATCAGCACTGGAGAGGAGAGGCTCTGTCAAGGGCTCTTTATGGGCTACTCTAACCATTGGGAAGACAACATCTTTTCTGGCAGTTGCTCCTGAATATTAGTTTATGTCTTGGCAACTGTTTTTTTTTTAAATGATCCAAAGCTATTGTGGAAGCAGAGGTCACTTAGCTTGGGCACTTGGCTGTCTTATCTACCTGGTGGGGGCTTATTCATCATGTGTTCTGTTCCCCACTGAACCCTTCTTAATGCAGCACAATGAAATAAACTGACCTATTTCCAGATAATCACATCATTAAATAGCACCCTCCCCCACATTTTTTTTTAAAGGAGATAATTTTTTTCAAGGTTAAACTGTTTTTAGTGTCTGTTTTAGTAATGCCATATATATGGCTCTCCAACAAGGGCTGGCCCAGCATCAGGGAATTGATGGTAATTTCTTAGCACCAGTACTTAATCAGACATGCCCCTACACTGGCAAATAATCATTTTTTTTTTTTTGTTTTAATTATCTAGCAAAATATACGAAAGCCATTTCAATGTCACCCTGAATATCCTCATTGTAAAAAAAACTGATACTTCTGTGCCATTCGTAGCTGGTTTGCTGAGCTTAAGGAGTTACTGGAGTTCAAAGTGTTCTCATTAAAATTAGAATTTGTGCTGATATTTTCATATAACCCTCAGCCCCATCTATCTTTCAATCCAACATATGATTGCTAAGCTCAAAAGAGACCTATGACTCAACTCCTATACTTCTCCAGAACTTTTCTAAAATTACTTACAAGTTGGAAAGAAAGGCAAAACTATCTTGACTTTGCCTTTTCAGCCCACAAAGACTCAGCAAATAATTGCAGTGGCCTGCTAGTGAACAGCAATAATTAGGTCATTTTTATGGGAAGGAGACGCCCCCTACAGTAATAAGGGTGACAGACTTAATCACTTCTCTGTGGGGAAAATGTCCAGGATTTGGCAGTTCATTACAGAAATGGAGACTTGTTGAGAGAGAACTTATAAAACAGAAAATGGAGTGTTGTTGATTATGTACATGCTGCTTCCAAGGCATTGCATCTCCTCAGGGTGCCTCAGCTCTGCTGAAGGCCACATTATGCCAAGGAATCTGGACTCAGAGGAATTAGTAATGAAGTATTTCATGAATTTCCAGGACACTGGGGTTTTCAACCCATGAGAATGCTTCAGGCTGAGAAGTGAGATTAGCAGTACTGAATTGCTAGTACTAGATTAGGATTTGTTACCTTTCCAGCAAACTTTCCATATTTGCAATATGGAATTCAAGTTGTTGAGGTCACTTCAAATAGAAGGACACAATATGTCTTGCCTGAAAAAAAATCACTGTTGGTCAAAGACTTTATGGAGTTGTTAGTGTAGGTTTTAGTTTGGCAGTGGCATCATTTGTATATAGTGGGCATAGCTGACATTGTCTGTGCCTCACACATATATTTTTGGCACTAACTTTTATACACACGATACCTGTGACTAGTTGTGCACATTTGTGGCTCTCTGCCTGACAGGTATTTGTTGTTGTTGAGTGTCTGCTCTAAGTATGTTTGTGTGGCAAGATGGTAGAGCTGGAGCAAAGCACTGGAAGTGGTCTTCAACTAATGTCAGAAGGAGAGTTGGTGAGTTAAATGCTCCAACTCCCTTGCATCTTGGTTGGGATAAGTCTGAGGCTTATTCTCCCCTGTCTGCTAGAGTTCTCCAGTGAACTTGACCTCCAGTTGCCTACAGCAATAACTTGCTCCATAATGAACATTTAATTGACTTCTTCCCCATCTCCATCTCATTACTCCATTGCCATTATTTCCCAAATGAACTAATTCATATATGTTCTTGCCTCAAGTTTGCTTCTAAAGAAACTCAGCCTAATTTAAAGGGTGAGATTGTTTCTAAACAAGATATGGTACATATAACTGGGACATAGTGTGGCTGTTTCCACACTATGCTAATATCTCAGAGGACAATAACTCAACATGACATAGCATATTCCAGTTTGTCTCATGGAAATAATTGAGGTCAGAGAGATTCTTTCTCTACCTCTTAGTAGAGTGGAAACTAAAGTGATAATGACTTTATCAGGCTAATGTTAGGTTATACCACAATAACTAACATGTTAATCAAGTCACAGTTAAATGCTAATTAGGTAGATCTCCTTGGTGACTTTCTTGTAAGAGTGACTTGAGAATTTGGTCTGTGACTGTCTGAACCAGCTGGTAGTGTTAGGAAATAAAGATGAAGGTCACAGCTAGCAATGTTTCCCACTGAGCAAGAGACAGAGGTCTGAGGGTCAGGTGGGGATGAGCAGATTCTGGGAGAAGCACAAAATAGGCTCCATTACAGGTGGTTACCAGAGGGAAAAAGGGGAGGAAGAGTAGATAAGGGTAAAGAGAGTCAAATATATGGTGATGGAAGGAAATTTAACTTTGGGTGGCAAACACACAATGCAATATTAAAAATGATGTACTATAAAATTGTGCAGTCAAAACCCATATAATTTTATTAACAAATGTCACCCCAATAAATTTAATTAAAAAATAAGAAAAACTATTTGCAGGCAAGATTTTGTTAAACATGTGTGCAAAAAGTAAAAAGTCCACAGTTTATCAGAATAGATGCCCCCTTTGACTTCTAAAATGTCAGCTATTCATACTCCTAGGTTGCCTTAACTCATTAACGACTATGAAAATCTGTACAACAGGCTGACTAGTGCAGCTAGTCAGTCTTTTTTTTAATTTGCATCTTATAGTCTGAAAAGACAAATTGTGGTGAGATTGTACTTTTTACTTTGCAACTGGTTAAGTTGGGAGACTGTGAGCCCAGTTAAAACTTAGAGCTATCAAGCAAATTGGATAGACTTTTATAGGGTTGTTGATCCTAGGGTTCTTTATCAAGAAACACAGAAATGAAAGGAATACAAAATACAGTTTGAAAGATACAATCATAGGGAAATTTATAACTTTTTTTCAAAATGTTAAACTAGATAGAGAGTAAAGTATGAACATAAGATTTTGAGTAAGAAAACCTTGGATTGAGCTTCAGCATTATTACATATAAGTTGTATTGCTCTGAGCAGTTTTCTAACTTCTCAACTTCAGTTTCCTCCTGTCTAAAATTGGGATAGTAATAGTACCTGGGTTTGAGATTCAATGTGGGATTAAATGACTTGAGACAAAGTACTTGGCATGGTGTGCGACAGATGACAAGTGTGTAATAATGGTAGCTATTGTTTATATTCTTACATGTAAAGTAGGGCTTCAGTTATTTATTCACTGTTTAAACAAATGTTTATAGAACAGTTACTGAGTGCTAGGGACTGTGCTAGATGCTGGGAATAAAATGGTGAACAAAAATAAAGTCCAGTCCTTGGCCTGAAAGAGCTCGGAATCTGGTCAAGGAGATAGACCAGCAGCAAGCAAACATATTCTCAAAGGGCCAGATGGTAAATATTCTGGGCATTACGGGCCCTAGGCATCTGTTGCATTCATTCAGCTCTGCCAAAATAGCAGGAAAGTAGCCTTAGATGATACATAAATGGATGGACGTGGGTATGTTCTAGTAAAACTTTGTTTACACAGATAGGTAGAGGTCCAATTGTCTTGTGGTTTGCTTACCATTGAGATAGCTGGTGGTAAAATAACATTAATAGCTAGTATTCACTGAGGGCTTAACATGTATATATTTATTTCATAAACACTTATATAGCAATTACTACGAGCCAGACGATGATCAAATCACTTTACATTTTTTTACTCTTTTAACTTCATTTAATTCTGTGAAGTTGGTATTATCCCCATTTTACGGATGAGGAAACTGAGTCATCAGGGGTTAAATAAATAAGAGATGGGGCCGGGATTTGACTCCAAACAATCTAGTGCCAGAATCTGGGCTTGTAACTATGACACCACCTCCCTTACATAGACACTTAACTATGAACTCCGAAAAGTACATGGAAGGATTAACAATAATGTCTGCCTCTCAGGTCGTTGTGACGCTACAAAGACATGAAAGCACTTAGTAAGTTGTAGTAGGTTATGGAAATATTATTTGTTATTTTTCTTTCCGGAGCAGCAACCGCCTGCTACTTGTGAATAGTTTGGTTTTGTTTCTGAACTGCAGAGTAGAAGTAGGTTGGGTGACTTGTATACAGGTTTCGGAAAGGGAAAATAAACCACCTCTCTGAGGCCATACCTCATTTCTCTCTTTAAATGTTTTTAAACTCGAGGAATAAAATATTAACATTGGTCTTTATGCTAGTTCATCTATAGAGAAACCCCAGGAGATAGTTATTATTGTCATCTCCATGGAGCAGATGAGGAACCAGAAGCTCAGGAAGAGTAGGGACAATGTGCCCTAAGATCGTAGCTGAAGGTGGCGGAGCCAGGATTGGAACCTGGATTCTCTAAATCTGAGGCCTGCCTTTTTGGCTCAGGCTCCAAGGCATATTGTCCTCTGTGTGTTCCTGTTGTCTCAGATCCTGCTCTTGATTTTATCAACTGATTAGGGTAGAGGGAAGTGAGATTGCTTAAAATGAGCATAGCTATGAAAGGAGATGGTATTCATTTTATTCAGCCAACGTCTATGGAATGCAAACAGTTTACTAAACAGCAGTGTGCCCATCCTGATAATTAAAGATCCTGAAAAATAATGACTTGGCCTGGAGGTATCATTACCTGGAATACCAGTTTAGTGTCTGTTTCAAACAGTGATAATTTTTATGTCTTGCCATAAATGATCTCTTAAGCACCCTGAAATGAAAACAGGGCACAATGCCCCCTGTGCTTATGGAGTTTGTGCTGAAAATCTGAACTTGATCTTGAAGAGAAATGCCCATTTGTGCCTAAAACTTCCATGATCTCTACATTTTAATAAACAGTGGACTGTGAAAAGCTTGTCTTGAACTGAGGAGGAAGGAACACAGGAGGTTTCTGTGCTGAGTGGAAAAGAGGGCAGATGAGATCTGAGATGGCTTTAGAAACCATCTGGGAGGCTCTTGTGGGTTGAATTGTGCACCCCTCCCTCTCCCAAGATATGTTGGAGTCCTAACTCCTGGCACTTGTGACTGTGACCTTATTTATAAGTAGAGTTTTTACAGATGTAATTAAGATGTAAATTGAGATGAGATTATACAGGTGTAAGGTAGGCTCTTAATTCAATTTGGTGTCCTTAAGAAGAGAGACACAGGGAAGATGGTCATGTGAAGGTGACAGACAGAAGCAGAAACTGGAGTGATGTAGCTACAAGCTAAGGAAGGCCAAGGACTTGTGACAGTTACCAGAAGCTGGGAAGAGGCAAGGGAGGATTCTCTCTTTCAGGTCCTGAAAGGTGAATGGTCTGCCAACATCTTGATCTTGGACTTCCCACCTACAGAAGTGGGAGAGAATACATTTCTGTTGTTTTAAGCTGCTCAGTTTTTTGTACTTTGTTATAGCACCCCTAGGAAACTAATACAGAGGTGTTTCTTACTTGTAGAGAGCAAGTAGGCATGTGTGTATGGGGGAGAGGGGTCGAAACACTGATAACTGTATTCATGCTTTTCTTAATTTGCCATTCAAACAGGAGGCAGTATTGTATGGTAATTAAGAGCAAGGCTTAGGAATCAGACCTATATTTAAATTTCAGTTCTGCCTCTTCTGTGCTGGGTGATTTTTAATAATAATTACAACATTTATTGATGAATTACAAATCCTAGGCCTTTGAGTTGAATATGCGATATATCCATTATATAGAGAGGAAACTGAGGCACAGAAGTTAAATAGCTAATAAATGGTCATGGAACTAGAGTCCAGGTACTCTGACCCCAGAGATTCTTCTATTAACCACTATGAAATACTTTAGTCTCTATTTCCTCAAGTGTTCAGGCTCCAAATACCTGTCACAGAATTTTTATGAGGATTCCACTTAAAAGAATTTAGGCAACATGTAGAGAAGGAAACTCAGTTATTCATTAAAATTATTTGTTATTCGTTATAGACTCACAGGAAATTGAAGAAATAGTACAGCGAGGCCCTGAGTACCCTCACCCTGCTTTCCGCAATGATAACATCTTACAGAATTGCAGTACAATGGTAAAACTAGGGAAGTGACAATGGCACAATCTACAGAATTACTAAGTCTAATAATCATCAGTTTTAACAGGTACGTGCGTGTAGTTTTATGTCATTTTATCATATGTATAGTTTTGTGTAACCACCACAATCAAGACACAGAACTTTTTCCATTTTACACGGAAACTCCCTTGGGCTACATGTATGTGTATGTGTGTATGTGTGTGTATGTATGTGTGTGTATGTGTATGTGTGTATATGTATGAATGTATGTATATATATGTACATATGTATATATATATATATATAATTAGTTTCAGGTGTATAGTGATTTGACATTTATCTACCTTACAATATGATGACCTTGCTAAGTCTAGTAATCGTCTATCACCATGTAAACTTATCACAATATTATCAACTATATTCCCCATCATCTTTTCCCCTTCTCCTCACCCCTTCCCTGCTGGGAAGTGTCATTTTGATCTCTTTTTCTATGAGTCTATTGAGTCTATTAATTTCCTTTTTGATCCATTGGTTGTTTAGTAGCATGCTGTTTAACATTCACATATTTGTGTTTTTTTCCATTTTTCTTCCTATTGTTGATTTCTAGTTTCATGTATTGTGGTCAGAAAATATGCTTGATGTAATTTCAGTCTTTTTTGAGTTCATTGAGGTTTGTTTTGTGTCCTATACTATGTGAACTATCCTAAAAAATGTTCCATGTGCCTTGAGAAAAATGTGTAATCTGTGGATTAGGGATGAAAAGTTCTATAAATATTATATCATTCTTGCAAATTTTGCATTTAAAGCCATTTCCTTTTAAAAAGCCATTATTTCTTTATTTCTCTCTGGATGATTTATTTATCGAGGTAAATAGGGTATTAAAGTCTCCAAATATTATTATATTAATTAATTTCTGTCTTTATGTTCATTAATATTTGCTTTATATACTTGGGTGCTCCTATGTTGGATGCATCAATATTTACAATTGCTATGTTGTCTTCTTGGATTATTATGTAATGTATTTCTTTGTTTTCTTTGTTTTAAAGTGTATTTTGTCTGATATATGTATTGCTACCCCAGTGATTTTTTTTTTCATTTCTATTTGCATGGAATATCTTTTTCCATTCTTTCAATTTCAGTTTCTGTGTGTTTTTCAATCTGAAGTAAGTCTCTTGTAGGTGGGTCTTTTTTTCTTTTTATGCATTCTGCCACCCTGTGTCTTTTGATTGGAGCATTCAGTCCATTTACAAATAAAGTAATTATTGATCAATATTTGGTTATTACCATTTAGTTAATTGTTTTTGGTTGTTTTTGCTCTTTATTTCTTCCTTCTTTTGATCTCTTTCCTTTTGACTTACTTGTCTTCTTTAATGTTTTTTTTTTGGGTGTCTTTTTATATCTTTATTTATTTTTGGTAGGTTTTTTGTTCATCATTACTATGAGGTTCATATGTATTCATCTATATCTACAGCACTTATTTTAAGCTGATAGGCATTTAAGTGCAAATATATTCTACATTTTACTCCCTCTCCACACTTTATGTTTTTGATGTCATATTTTACATCCTTTGTTTTGTGTACCCCCTGACTGTTTATTATAGTTATAGTTAATTTTCCTATTTTTGTTTTTTAACCTTAATATTAGCTTTTTAAGTGATTGATTCACTGTGATTATTGTATATTTACCTTTAACAGTAAAAAAATTTTTTTTTCTTCTCTGTGTTCTCTTATTTCTGGTTACGGCCTTTTCTGTATAAAGAAGACCCTTTATAATTTCTTGTAGATTGGTTTAGTGATGGTGAACTTTAGATTTTGCTTGTCTAGGAAGTTCTTTATCTCTCTTTCAATTCTGAATGATAATTTTGCTGGGTATAGTATTCTAAGTTGTAGATTTCTTTCTTTCAGCACTTCAAATATTTTCTGCCACTTCCTTTCGGCCTATAGAGTTGCTGCTGAGAAATGCCTTATGGGGCATTGTATGTGACTTGTTTCCTTTCTGCTGCCTTCAAGTTTGTCTCTTTTTCCATAATGTTTGCCATTTTAATTACAATATGTCTTGGTGTGGTTTTCTTTGGTTCATCTTGTTTGGAACTCTCTATGTTTTCTGTACCTAGATGTCTGTTTTCTTCTCCAGATTAGAAAAGTTTTTAGCCATTATTTCTTCAAATATAATTTCTGCCCTTCCCTTTCTTCTCTTTCTGGAATTCCTGTAATCAGAATGTTAGAGAGCTTTATGTTGTTTTAGAAATCCTTTATACTGTCCTCATTAATTTTTTTTTTTTTCATTTTGCTTTTCTGCTTTGGTGATTTCCACTATTTGGTCTTCCAGGTAATTTATCAAATATTTTATTTTATCTAATCCGATGTAGATTTCTTTTAATGTAGTCTTCATTTTAGTTATTTTATCCTTCATCTCTGATTATTATATTTTCTAACTCCTTTTCGAAGTGCTCTCTGAGTTCCTTTATTTTATTCTCAACTTTGTCAAGCATTCTTTTGACCATTTCTTTGAATTCTTTATCAGGCAAGTTACTTATCTCCATTTCATTAGAGTTTTTCTCTCAGGTTTCCTCTTTTTTTCCTTCTTTTGGGGACATATTCTTTTGTCTCCTCATTTTGTTTGAATTTATACATTTGCTCCTATCTGTTAGGTGAGATAGCTATCTCCCCAATCTTGAACAAATGGTCTTGTATAGAAATGAGCTCTGTGTATACTGTGTGCTGGGTGGTTTTGGCATGTTGATTGGAGTTGGGGTAGGCATTTGCAGTGCCTGGAGTGCTACCAGGTCAGAAGAAACAGGTTCAGGGTGGGGAAGCCTTGAGTGTGTGGGTTTTCTTGTCCTGCTGGACTGGGTGGGCCAGTCCTGTAGGCCTGTTGATTCTTCTCCTGATCCAACTGGGGCTGCCCGGTGTGTAGTTCTGGCTCACTCTGTTGATTTGATTACTCTTGGTCTGGGTGCCCTATGAAAGTGTGCATCAGCGCAGCACTCTGCCTTCTCCCTTTTAGTTTGTATGAGGCTTCTCACTGTATGCATGGCTTGCTCAATTGTTTGAGTGCTGCAAATGCCCGGTCTAAGCAGGACTGTCCCATGGACACAATTGCCACAGCATCCTGATTCTCTAGGGAAGGGGCTTTGCAATGTTTGTGCTGAGGCTCCCTAGTGGTTTCACTTTTGCTCCAAGTGGAGCAGCCCAGTGGGTATGTATAGCTGTGGACTGGTGCGAGTGAACCTCAGGGCTTGCTGGATCTAGCTCCAGATGAGGGGATCCTATGCATGCTTGCTCTGGTGCCCTCTTGTTCCTGCTGGAGCTAGCTCCAGGGTGAGTGCCTGGGGACACTCTACTGTGGCTTTGCAGTTCAACCAGAGCACTTGGATAGAGCTCTTGCCCACTCTTACATTCCTCCAAATGCAGGAGGAATATAAGCAATGGTGTTCACTGGCTCATTCAATCCTGATGGGTTCCTTTAGATTCTGGGGGACTCCTACATTTCTCCAATCTTCTTTATATGGTCTCTCTCTCTCTCTCTCTCTCTCTCTCTCTCTCGGCAGTGCTGAAGTTATTTAGTAGTCCTCTTTGGCTGTCTCTCACAAAGAATTGCTCCAAATATAGAAGTGCATTCAGTGTGTTTATGGGAGTGGGTGAGCTCCACATCCTCTTAATCTGCTATCTTGGACCCACATCTTACGTTTTCATATAGTATTCTATTTCCTATGCCTAAGCCCTGGCTGCTACAAATTTGTTTGTCATTTCTACGATTTTGTCATTTTGAGAATGTTATATAAATGGTAGCATACTGTATGTAACCTTTTGAGATTGGCTTTTTTTTCCACTTAGTGTGACAACAAATATTTTTTGAGCTCCTCTAATGCCATGACAGAAATTGTGGGTACAAAGACGTCAAATCCCTCACTTTAGCATCAACTTGCTGGAGGGAAAATGTCCCCAAATTTATAAAAATAGACCACTTTTTTGGTGGCAGACTTTGCCTCTTTTCACATTGGCTTATGTTTCCATCCCATTTTATTCCGTAAGACAAACATTCTCAGTATTGCCATTAAGAAGCCTGTGAAGAGGATGTGTGCTGGGGAAAATCTGTGGTAGCAGTATTTTAACCTGCACAGCTCCACAAATACCAGATTACCCTTTATTGTAATGGTGACCTGGGAGCTGGTTGGCTGCTTTTGTATTTCCACCAACCACTGTCACAGCTGGGTAGTTTGGTGAATTTATGTACAAAGGTTAATTCCCTGTGACTTGATCAATAGCAGGAAAGTGGAAAAAATTAAGGACCATAGGTTGGTATGTTTTCTGTTTAAAATGTACTGAAATAATTTTTTAGTCTATGAAAGTACAGGTATAACTTGGAATAGCTGCTTGTTTTGCAAAAAGATTAAGATCCTCTTACACTGGTTGCTAGCCGCCTCATTGTTACTAAGAAGCTTTGTGTCCTGAGCAGGTCAACTCCTTTGGACCACTTCTGTGAAGGGAGGGATTTGGGTTATTTGATCTTCAAAGTCTTTTATAGATGTGAAAAATAATTGTTTTTGTGTTTTGTGACTATAGTTCACATAGTTATCACATCTCAATGTCAAAACTAAGACTAAAAAGACCATTGGAGGCCCTTATTGTCCCTTTTGTTACCAAGATCCAAACATACCTGCATCAGTACCCACTACATTGTCATTGTCTTACTGTGCTCCCTGGCACAAGTTTCCCTGCTGCTACTAAAGGCCACCCTCTCTCTAAATGCTTTAATGTCCAGCCCTCTTCACCTTTACAAGGTCCTGTTTCTAGCATTTCTCTGTCCTGCATTATTTTTTCTCTTTTCTGGCTTGTTTACTGCTTGTATGAATGACCTCTAGATCTTATTTATCTTAAAAGTAAACAGCTCTCCTTTGGTGCTACATCCTTCTCCATCAGATTGCTCTTCCTCCCCTTATTACAGACATTTTGAGAGTTACCCACATTTGCTGTTTCATGTTTCTTACCTCCCAGTCACCTTTTAGGCACCTACAATTGGGCTTATATGTTCATCAAGCCAGTGAGACTGGGCTTGTCTTCAACTGCCCCCATGTGGCTAAGTCTTGTGGGCCCTTTTCTGTCTTCATCTTGGTGACTTCTTAGCATTTTTGATTTTCCTCCTTCCTGCTTCATTTTTGTCTTGGCCTTTGCTGTACCACATTTTTTTTTGTGCTAGTTCTTCTTTGCTAGATTTCCCTCCTCAGGGTTTGGTCCTGAGCCCTCTTTATATCTCTCTCTACACACACTTTCTGAACATTCTGATCTAGCAGCACCCCTCCCCACCAGCTTAAAAAAATATATGAATTCTGTTTGCATGTGCATATTTTTGACCTATTTCTCTCCTCTTAGCTCTAGATTTTTGTATCTGATATTCTACATGGCATCCCAGCTTGAATATTTTATTGGAATCTCAAAGTTATGTCTGCAAAACAGAGTTCTAATTTTTTTCTTCCTTAATCTCCTTTTCTGTGTCTTCCCTACCTACTTTTTCAAACTATCATGCTGGGTTCTAGGCCCAAACTGAATTTTTTTCTTTCTTTTATTTACCTTATCAAATTCAAGTCATTTGGATTTAATTTCCTGAATGCATTGCAAGATTTTTCATTTTACCATGTTCACCCTCGTTTCTCTATTCAATGTCATCACCATATCTCACCTGGCTATTGTAATGCACGCTACCTGAACTCTCTACTTTTACTTTTGCTTTCATTTCATTTTTTACATTCATTTTCATGCATCACCATCTGTAATGATCTTGTTTTACTTATTTGTACTTGTTAACTGTTTCTTTCATTTCCCCTAAGGTCACAGTCTTTTTCTTATCACTCTATTTCTAGACAGAAATAAATTTTTGAATAAAATTAATGAGTGAGGCCAAAAGGAAGTAATTTCCCCCCAGCTTTATTGACATAATTGACATATAACATTGTGTAAGTTGAAGGTATACAGTGTGTTGACTCGATATGTTTATATATTGCAAAATTATCACCACCATAAACCTATGCTAACAGTTTCGAAATGTCACATAATTACCACATCTTTTTTGCAGTAAGAACATTTAAGATCTACTTTCTTAGCAACTTTCAAATATGTAATACAGTATTATTAACTGTAACCACCCAGAATTTATCTATCTTATAATTGGAAGTTTATACTCTTTGACCAACATTTTTCCATTTCCCACCTCTCCTCAGTCCCTGATATCTGCTATTCTCCTCTCTGTTTTTATAAGATTGGCTTTTTCAGATTCTCCATATAAATGATATCATAGAGTATTTGTCTTTCTTTGTTTGACTTATTTAACTCAGCATTATGCCCTCAAGTTCCATCTATGTTGTTGAAAACAGCAGGACTTAGAAAGTAATTTTAGTCATGAAAATAAAATGACAATGATTTTAGGCATGAAAATATAATAATAATGTTAATTACAGCTAACAATGAAGTAGTGCTTACTCTGAAGCAGAAACTCCTTTTCTTTAGGCCAGGGAACTGAGGCCTGGCAATGGTTAATGACTTTCTAAAAGACTTGTAGCCATATCAGAGTGGAGAGGGAAAGGGGGAGGTAGGAGGTAGATAGGTTAAAAGGGGTCAAATATGTGATGGCAGAAAGAAATCTAACTATGGGTGGTGAATACACAATGAAATATATATGTACATATATAAATATATTGATATGTGTGTGTATGTGTATTGTTGAATTGTACACCTGAAACTTACTGGATTTCATTAACCAATGTCACCATAATAAAAATAATAAAAATAAATAAATAAAAAAATACATACCTTGAATAAATGTATTCTAAATTGCAAAAAAAAAAAAAAAAAAAAATCCAAAACAACCTGTAGCCAAAAGAGATAGTTATTATGTTAGTTTGGCTAGGCCATGCTCTTAGCATTATCGATACTGACTTCTTTTTCATTCTGGGTGTAGTAATCAAGAAAAGAACGTGATATATGGTGATAGCTCCAGGTTTAGACCCCAGTTTTGCCTCTTAACTAATGTGGGAACTTTGATGGATCACCATAGTAAGCCTCAGTTTCTCAGCTATCAAAAGGGGACAATAATATCTACCTCAGAGGATGTTAAGAGGATCTAATGATATAACATAGTACTTGCACGATGTTAAATGCATGGACATATTGATAAAATGCCTAGCACAGCCTCTGGCATGTTGCATTTATATTTATTAATATCTCTGTACTTTGGCTTTGGTATGAGATGAAAACAAACACTATGATCTAAATGTTTGTATTCCAAAATTCATATGTTGAAACTCAATCCCCAAAGTTATCATGTTTGGAGGTGGGGCTTTTGGGAGGTGATGAGGTCAGGAGGGTAGAGACTCCATGAATGGGATCAGTGCCCTTATAAATGAGATCCCAGAGAGCTTTTTCATCATGGGAAGACATAGAGAAGTTGTCTATGAACTGGGAAGCAGGCCCTCAGTAGGCAGAGAATCCAACCATGCTGGCACCCTGATTACAGATTTCTGGCCTCTAGAAGTGTGAGAAGTCAATTTCTATTGTTTGTAAGCCACCCAGTCTCTGGTATTTTGTTATAGCAGTCTAAATGGATTAAGAACAAGGCTATCTTTTCTGAATAGGACATCCATTGAAAATACATAATGGATCCTGGGCTGGCCAACAACCAGCTGTCCATCACGTGGCTGCTTCCTCCCTTCCAGGACCTTTTGCAGGCCATCTCCCCAGGAACCTAGTTCCCATGTTTGTCACCTGCCTTGAGGTTTCATATCCAGGCCTGCTTCTGCTGTCTCCTTTTCTAAATGGCTTCTTCATGGCTCCCCAGGCTGGCTGTCATACTAGAAAACAGTCAGAAAAATTAATTCCATATGGGGCCAAAATGATGGATAATGTTTAAAAGTGCCACCTCTATGGCATTTTCACAGAAAATGGAGAGGCTAGGCTTCAAAGCAGAGGATTGTTTTCTCTTGGTGGAATCCCAACTTAGTGGCAGGTTGAAGTTAGGATATTTTGGGGCCAAGGAGCTTTCTTAGAGCCTGTAAATCATCCAGCTCACGGTTGTTGTCTCAGGTTTTGCATAGGACAGGCCCTCTATTCTTACAAAAGGCACTCAGGAGGTAGTTTGCTGGTGATTAGGATGTTTTCACTGAATAATGAAAAACATCATCCAGGTCCACACCTGTTCTTCATTTGGTCCAGGATAGTTGAAGATGGAGAGGTCTGCCACAATTACTGGTAAAGGACCGATGCCACTGATAATCAATAGCCAGCCAACCCTGAATGCTCAATTATCCAGTACTTGACTGCCAGGCTGCTTTCTTCAGCAAGGGAGAAGCCAAGAAAAAGCTATCAATTTCTATTGAAAACCTATCTAAAAAGGAAAATCCAGTGTATATCTTAAGATCATGCCTGACTCACCCTAGGAATATTTTTGTTGTTGCTCCTTGACAGATTATATGTGTACACACACACACACACACACACAACTTTTTATTTTGGAATAATTTTAGATTTATAAAAAATTGCAGTGATATCAGAGTTCCTGTATAACTTTCACAAAGATTCCTCTAATGTTATACTCTAAATTTTTAGAGCCATAACTTTTTGAAATGAAAATTATTTATTAAATCTTTTTGGAGAATCTACTATGTGCTAGGCACTAGAGATAGAACAATGAATAAGACAGACTCAGCCCCTGCCTGTCACAGTGGTTTTTAAAGTATGGTCTTTGGACATCAGCATCACATGAGCATTTGTTAAAATGCAAATTCTCAGGCTCTGCCTCATATTAGAATCAGAAACTCTGGTAGTGGGGCCCAGCAATCTGTATTTTAACAAGCCCTCCAAAAAAATTCTAATGCATGATCAAGTTTGAGAACCCCTGTCTAAAGTGGGAAAAAGCAAATACTAAATAAATAATTATAAATATGTCCTGATTTCACCATGGGAAGCAGGGAAAGTTATAGGAACACAGTTGGGAGAAGCTTGTTTTGTCTGGAGTGTAGGAAAGGTCTGGCTTAGGAAGGGGTATTTAAATTGCCATCTGAAGGTTAAGGAGTGATGGCAATGTTTTTTAGGCTGAGGCGCTGCCTGGAATCAGGTAAGAGAGGTTGGACATGTTAAATCTGGACTCGTCAGCCACAGTAAAACTTAGTCCAAACCCAGCTTAATTAGAAAATCTAATTCACTAGCTCTCTGCATTTCCTAAATTTTCAGTTAATCAAGATTTTAAAAATCAAATCTGTGTTACATTTAGAGGATTCTGTGATATAAAGAGCTGTGCAGTAAGGAATGAGAGATCTATTGTAGAGCCAACTCTACTTACAATAACTCTATTACCTGGTTTTGTTCACTTGACTTTGCTGACCTCAAGCCCTTATAAAATCAGGGGGTTGGAACAGATCATAACAGCCATTTCCTTTCTGAGTTCATGATCTAGAATTAGCTATAAATGTCATTGTACTGCTGTTTATTTTTAAAAAGTACATTTATATTCATTTTCCTCAATAGCTAATTCTATACATTGCCAAGAGTGTTCTTATTCTTTTCTCTGAAATTACTGCCATAAGTTTATCCCACAAGGATATATTACTTGCTCTAATGATCTGGTAATTATTAGATAATGAAATGGCCAACTATAAGCATATTATTAAGAGCAGTTGCTATGTGGAATATTTTTGTCATACAATTAGAAATGTTACTTATATTTTAGTAATGCATAAGCAGGTACATGCTGAAGAAAATAAAAAATAAAACAATATCCTTCCATCTTCTGTTGAAGTAAGTCTTAAACACATTTGTAAGAAGCCTGCGGAGCTTAATTCCATGGGCTAGTGAAATTAAAGCCATGTTTTTTCTTTGAGTTCACAGTGTGCCCTGCTGCCATTATTTAGAACTCTTCCCTCAAGCAGAGTTGAGGATGTTTGTTGGGTTAGGCAGCTACAGTTCTAAGATGACCATCCTGATTTATATTGTTTCTCTCAAGCCTATACTGGGAAAAATTTTCCTTATGAGAATACTAATTCTGATGGACAGAGAGTTTTACTCACAAAGTCAGGCACATGAGAGGTCCTTTAATAAGAATGAATTACATTTTATCCAAGCTGTATTCAGACTGCTTTTGCTGCATATGTAGCTGTTGTATGAATGTCAGAATGTGACATATGCATTACATCATGCATCTGCATTATGAGGAACTTTGTGCTGAATGTGGAGATTAATTTTGGTCTCTTAGGTTTTAACATTTGATTTTGGCAGCCCCCAGACTGGCCTTTACTTTCTATTAATATGACATTCTCAGAAATGTATCACATGGCAAAGGAGAAGTTATAGTCTTTCTAGCTGGAACCAGTCACCTACCTCCTAGGTTCTGTTATCCTTGAACTGCACTTATGATTGTCTTATGTGCTTTACTTTCTGTCTACACATGTTATCATTTTTCATTCTCGATTGGAAGTTCCTGGAGGACAGGATCTATATATGACTTGTCTTGGCCTGATAATATCAGCTAACACTTGAGAGTGCTAACTTTGAGCCAGGCACTTGGCATTTCATTTGTTTCTTTCCCCTACTGTGATGAACAAGACTTTGCAATATGACTAATGACATATTGTGGCTCCGCCCATGAGATATTTTTAGTACCATTTTATACATGAGAAAACTGAGGTTCAGAGAATTCCAATAATTGATTTAGGGGCATTGAGCTAGTTAATGCTGGAACCAGCAGTCAAACCTATTTCTTTCCAATTAAAAAGTCTGTGCTCTGAATAGTTAAACTGTCTCTGATGGACCTCTAACATCATATAAACTTGATGTAGAATGTGTGGGTGATTCTCCATCCAGGTTGTATGACAAGCTGATATATTTAGGGAAAGGTAAAAATGCATGAGGATACTATGTGGTGTATTCTTGGGAATTATGTAGATAGTAAGAAAGTCTATAAGACAGGCTTTCAGTGTAAAGAAAATGAAAGTAATATTTCCTGAGTAAACCAAAGGTATTGATTGTTATTCCTGTCATGTTCACAGTCAACCATCCCTAGCAGGAGCAATATTTTTCTTGAACTTGCTTGTTTTCCATATTGCATGGTTGACCACATCATTAATTCAAATCTATTGTAATCAAACATCTTAGCTGTTGATAATCAGTTCTGATACAACTACTTCTTTGCCCAAGGCAGTCTTCATAAGTTAAAGTGTTCAGTTCTGGGGAATAAAATTGGTAAGAGGGTCATCTGTAGGACTATAGTCATCTCATTCTACTCCATGGCTTGGCATTCTTTGCTACACCATTCCATTTGACTTTTTTTCCATGCTATTCCATTCTATTCTATGAGCATATCTTGAGTATTACAATGAACAAAATATTTGTCTCCCCCAAATTCATATGTTGCAATCTTAACCTCCAATGTGATGGTATTAGGACTTTTGGGGGGTGAAGCCCTCATAAATATTATTAATGTCCTTATGAAAGAGACCTCAGAGAGCTTCTTCACTCCTACTGCCATGTGAAGACACAGTGAGAAGATGACTGTCTGTGAGCCAGAAAGTGGGCTTTCACCAGATACTAAATCTGCTGGTGCCTCAATTTTAGACTTAACCATCCTCCAGAACTGTGAAAAACCAATCAATTTCTGTTGTTTATAAGCCACTCAGTCTCTGGTATTCTGGTATAGCAGCCCCAAGAGACTAAGACACATGTTAGGTTCTGAAGACACGTATAAGTTGGGTTAGACATGTCCTCTGCCTTACCTAAATGAGTGTCCATTGGGGAGATATGTAAGAAAACAGGCAATTACAATGCAGACAGGTAAACCCTATGAAAGTGGTACTGCAGGGAGAATGGGAGCTTAGGTTGCTGGGGTGAGGTCTAACACATGAATCAAACGTACCTGGAGGAAGTAACTTAGTTGTGACCTGAGGTGAAAAGGAAACAGCCAGGCAAAGGGTGTTTAGTCATCTAGAAAGAGTAAGCAAATTAAAGACAGACCCAGTTTCTTAGTTTTTCTGCTTTTCTCTTCTCAAAAGATTCAGCTTGCTTGTAGCTTGAGATTCCTAGATTTGCCAGACTGGAAGCAGGCCTATTTCTTTAATGTTAGAGTTGTGTTTCTTATGTAACTGGGCAGTAGTATAGAAAGACTTGCTATCAAGGGATGGCTGGGGAGGTCTGACATTCAGATTGCTCAATAAGATTTAGGGTGTGGAAGAGTATCAGAAAAATATCCAAGTATTTTTTCGCTTATCATTTCAATTAGCTTCCTTTCCCAAAGCTGTAAGAAGTGGGCATGACAGATAATTAAGACTTATTTTAGAAAGCAGAATTCTGATTTTTATTAAATGTAATAACTTGCCCAGAAGTGTATTTCCACTTAAAATTTAAAATTGTTAAGTTGTCAAAGATTGAATTGTCCTGACTGACATAATTTGTTGATATTTAACTTTAATTTTCACTTTGATGACTTCAGTTCAAGCAACAGTGATAACTTCAGTGTTGTAGGGTGTTAGCTCTAGAACAGGAAGGAAGACATTTGATTTTTTGAGTATCTAATATTTTTGAACATTATACTCGGAAATAATTAGTGAAATATAGCTCTTGAGGTACTTTTAACAAATAATCTGATTTTAAGAAGCATCAAAGACTTGTCAAAGTTTTCTCCCTTTTTAAACATATAAAATATTCTATATTTTTCGTAAAAGTTTCAGGTTAAACGAGTA
The DNA here is from genome assembly GCA_030015415.1 of Cynopterus sphinx. Taxonomy (NCBI): domain Eukaryota; kingdom Metazoa; phylum Chordata; class Mammalia; order Chiroptera; family Pteropodidae; genus Cynopterus; species Cynopterus sphinx. Next base: position 116,323,810 of record CM057381.1, read on the forward strand.
GCACTCCATTCTGATGAATAAAAGAGGTAGTATTTCTATTTTATTATTTTTTTAAAAGGCATATATGAGAGGTAATATTTTTAACATAACTACTTGATAATTCTCAAAGGCGAATAATTCTATGATTAAAGACTTTGGCAATTCAAATTGTTACTGAAGTTTTATTTAATAAAAACGAATGTATAATTTCAATTAAGATAAAGATAAAATCAGCTCATCCTTTCAGTTCAAAAAAATGACATTTGGATGCTTCAATCTTTAAATCAAGTTTATTACATTTGTGGCTCTCACTTGGCCAGTTGAAATTGATCAAACATAGCATTTTTCTGTACAATCTTTCGCCTTTATTTTTTGGATTTATTACAAATAGGCCCCAATGGCTAGGATTATGACCAGTTTTCTTTCGGTAAATGAAACTGCCTTCTACATAGCACTGCTGAACTATTTCACATCACAAAGCAGTACTGCCCCCGTCAGCATAACGGCGGAAAAGTTTACTTGACTGGTCTGCTCTCTTTCTGGGCCACCTCCTCTCTCACTCTCCTCCTGCAGAATTAACTATGCTTGTTCTTTTTATTCAAGTTCCTTTTATCAGAAAGCATTTGGAAAATTTATTCATACTAAACTATCGGTGGCTTAGAGTCATTTCTCCAGTGAATAAATTTATATTTTAAAAGAGTATCTAGCGAAAGGACAGAGTTTAGCTCAAATGAACTAACTCCATATGGCAGAATATCAGGTATTAAAATGGGAAGGACATTGGTATTTGTGTGTTGGAAAATTTGCGTCCCACTCTGTGTCTACTAGTAGGTAGTATGAGGCCATAAATAAAGCTAGTCCTGTTGGTAAGAAAAAAATTACTGAGTCTCAGAAAGAAATTGTGAAATATAAACTACCCAAGGTTGAAGCTGTGCATCAATGAGCAAACAAATAATTTTGGAAGTTATCCTATATACTATGTGTTTTCTGCTCATCTTAGCCTATGGTGACTACATTTTTAAAGCCATAAGTCAAGATATATTTTTTAAAATTATTTTCAGATTTATGTGTAAGTTTATATGACCAGCTTTCCAAGGGTATTAAAGTTAAAGCACATCTTTTAAAAATATTAAAATTTTTTTTCAATTGCAATTGACATACAATATTATATTAGTTTCAGGTATACAACATAGTAATTAGACATATAATTTATGAAGTGATCACCCCAATAAGTCTAGTAGCCTTCTGACACCAACATAGTTATTAAAATATTGACTATATTCCTTGTGCCGTACTTTATGTCCCTGTGACTGTTTTTATAAAATTGGCAATTTGCGCATCTTAATCCCCTTCTTTACCTTCTCTCACAAATCCTCTTCCTTCTGAAAACAATCAAAATTTCTCTGCATCTCTGAGTTTGTTTCTGTTTTGTTTGTTGTTTTAGATTCCACATGTAAATGAAGTCATATGGTATTTCTTTCTCTGCCAGACTTATTTCACTTAGCATAATGCTCTTTGGGTCCATCCATGTTATTGCAAATTACAAGGCTTCATTTTTTTTATGGCCCAGTAATATTTTATTGTATAGTTAATATAGTCTATTAATGGACACTTAGGTTGCTTCCATATCTTGGCTATTGTAAATAATGCTGCAATGAATATAAGAATGCATATATATTTTTAAGTTATTATTTTGGGTTTCTTCCTAAAAAGTACCCAGAAGTGGAATTGCTAGATCCTTCTTTGTCTCTTGTTATAATCTTTGTTTTAAAGTTTTTATTGTTTGATATAAGTATTGATACCCCAGTTCTTTTTTTTTTTCCATTTAATTTTCATGAAACATCTTTTTCCTTCCCTTTACCTTCTATCTGTGTGTGTCTTTTGATCTGAAGGTAGTCTCCTGAAGGCAGCATATGTATGGATTTTGTTTTCTTGTCTATGTCTTTGGGTTGGGGCATTTAATCCATTTACATTTAAAGTGATTATCAATTTGTATATAGTTATTGCCATTTTATTATTCATATTTTTGATCTTAGTTTTTCTTAAAGAAGTTTTTTTTAACATTTCTTGTGATACTGGTTTAGTGGTGATGAACTTCTTTAGCTTTTTACTATCTGGGAGGATCTTTATCTGTCCTTCGATTCTAAATGATAGCCTTACTGGGTACAGTAATCTTGTTGTAGGTCTTTGCTTTTCTCACTTGGAATATCTCATGCCAATTCATTCTGGCCTGCAAAGTTTCTGTTGAGAAACCAGCTGACAGTCTTATGGGAGCTCCCTTGTAGGTAACTGCTTTTCTCTTGCTGCTTTTAAGATTCTCTGCTTGTCTTTAACATTTGGCATTTTAGCGATGACATGTTTTGATGTGAGCCTTTTTGGGTTCATTTTGTTTGGGACTATGCTTCCTAGAGTTTTACAACTATTTCCTTTGCCAAGTTAGGAAAGTTTTCCATTAGTATTACAGGTTTACAATTCCTTGCTATCACTCTTCTCCTTCTGGTATCTCTATGATGTAAATGTTGGTGCACTTGTTGTTTACCCAGAGGCCTCTTTTTTTTTTTTTTTTGGATTTTTCTCTCTTCTTGCTGTTCTGATTGAATATTTTCTGCTACTCTATCTTCCAAATAGCTGATTTGATCCTTTGCTTCATCTAATCTATTGTTGATTCCCTCTAATGTATTCTTCACTTCAGTTATTGTATTCTTCATTTCTGACTGGTTCTTTTTGATGATTTCTATGTCCTTTTTTATGCTTACTATCTTTTGTTGAAGTTCTCATTAAGTTCCTTGGGCATCTTTATAACCAGTGTTTTGAACTCTGTATCTGATAGCTTGCCTCCATTTCATTTAGTTCTTTTTCTGGGGTTTTCTCCTGTTCTTTCATTTGGGACATGTTTCTTTGTCTCTCCATTTTGACTTCCTCTCTGTTTGTTTCTGTGTATTAGGTATATATGCTACATCTTTTAGTTTTGGTAGAGTGGTCTTTTGTAGTAGGTGTCCTGTGGAGCCCAGTCTCTCTGGTCACCTAAGCTGGGTGCTCCAGGTGTGTCTCTTGTGTGGATTCTGTGTGCCTTCCTGTTGTCTGTAGTTGAGCCTTGATTGCTGTTGGCATGTCAGTTGGAGGGATTGACCCTCATGCTGATTGGCTGTGAGGGATGACTATGATTACAGTGGAGGTGCTATTGTACAGAGGCTGACCCTATAGAGCAGGATTTGCTTTAGCAGGGTTCTGGTGCCTGCTGTGTCTTCTCTCTGGATGTGTCAGTTGTGGACATGGTGGTGGTGCTCTGGTGTGTTCTGAAGCTGGCCATTAGCTGTATTGGTTCTAGGGTCTTTTGGAAGGGGCCATGGTGCAGGCCAAGATCAGGTGTTGCCTGTGCCCAGCCCAAGGCCTTTGGTCTGAGCTACAAAGTGATTTACAGATGTTTGCCCCTTGTACTGAGCTTGGAGGTGCCTGGAAGAGGCTCAAATGGGGACTGAGGCTGGCTGCCACTAGTGCTGGGCTTGGGGCAACTTAGCAAGAGGTATGGGCATACAAGGTCAGCTGCTGTTCGTTTGGGGTTTGTGAACCTTTGAGAGATTTTAGGAAAGTCCCCAGTTCCAACCCAAATAGCATGTTTGTATGGAAAACCCAAAAGAAGCAGCTTGTGTGGGTCTACAAGTTGGGGGGCAGCATTTCAGGGGATTACCAGGGCAGGGCAAATGGTGTTAGTGAAGTTGATGGAGACTCAGACTTAGTGCCCACCTGCACTATACACTGGGTTGGAGGAGAGATCAACAAAAGAACAATAGTGCCTACCAGCACTGCTGTCTGAAAGAAAGCTGTCCCTCTAGTCCTTGCTCTGAGGCCAGAAGATTCAGTTCTCTTGTATGTCCCTGATGCTTTTTGAGCTACTGCCTCATGCTAGAGCTCTGAGAAAGTGAGTCTCAGTAAGTCTATGTGTAGGCTCTTTAAAAGGACTCCTGGAATTCCAGCAGCCCTTTGTATCACTCAGCCACAATCTCCACTGGTTTTCACAGCCTGCTGTTGTGGGGACTTCTCTTCCCAGCACTGGATTTCTGGGTCAGGACCCCCCTTACTCCTCAGGAGGCACCTCTGTGGCCAAGATATCCCTCCCATTTTTTAACCACTACTCTGTGGGTGCAAGACCAGCCTGTCTCACATCTCTGCTCCTCCTACCAGTCTCAATACTTTTTTTCTGTATACTATTAGTTATAGGACTTCTTTTTAGCTACTCTTCAGGCAGTTCTCAATGATGGTTGTTCTGTAGTTCAGATGTAATTTTGATGTGGTAGTGGGAATTACCTACTCTACCATCTTGACCTAAAGTCTTAAATCACTTCTGTATTAACTGTCTTAGTTCATATTGCTATAATGAAAATTCCATAGACTGGTGGCTTAAACAACCAGGTTCTGAAGGCTTGGGAGTCCAAGATCAATTTTCTGACTGATTAGGTTCGTAGTGAGAACCCTCTGCCTAGTTTTAAGAGGGCCGTCTTCTTGCTGTGCTCTTACATGTCTGAGAGCAGAGAGCAAGGAAGCAAGCTCTCTTCTTAGAAGGACACTGATCTTATCATCAGAACCCAACCTTACCTCCCACAGGCCCCATTTCCAAATACTACCTCACTGGAGGTTAGAATATCAACATATGAATTTTGGAGGAACACAAACATGCAATCCATAACATATACATTTGATGAAATGCTTTTGTTAAAATGGAAAAAAATAAAATGCTGGACCTATGGTTGCTATGGGCAGTGTAGTATCATTTAGGAGCTCTTGGAGTCAGACAGATGTTGGGAAAGTGATCTTTTTAAGCTTCATTTTCCTCTTCTGTCAAATGGGGGCAATGATGGGATTCTCATGTGACTGTTATGAAGACTACATAGTATAAGGAAGGTACACATATAAATCATTTTGCATTGTGCCAGACACAGAGGAGGTGCTCAATAAATTGTATTTATTTTAATAATATACTAACTTTAATACTTATTGTCATTATAATATAATAGAAAATATTTCTTGCAGGGAAAGTTTTTTGTAGGAGAAAAGAAATCAAAATGAGATGGCAGAAATAAAAATTAGCAGAAATTAAATTAATATATTCAAGAGCCACTATATTTGTCAGCCACATAGAACTGAGAAGCTGGGACAAGGCAAGGAGAGAAACACATAGAATGAAAGGAAACCATGCAACTGACCACAAGAGCTGAGTGAAGGAGGGATAGGATATAGTAGGAATGTGACCAAGCAGTGTTTTTGTCAGGGCTGCCCTGGATATGGTGTTGCGCTGTTGGCTGTCCTGCCAGTGGGAACCCCATCTTATGATAATGACCTTATAATAAGAAAGACAACACCCAAGTGAAGAAATCAAAATTACAAGAGTAGCCAAGTGTGGTTTAATTAACTCTACTTGTGGGAGAGGTCTAGTGTGAAGTAAGTAATGCAAAACCAAGAATTAGCTCTTGCAGGAAATTGAGTTGTAAACAAAAAGGTGGTGTTGAGACTGTTGTTTTAAACCTCTGGATAGTGCTAACTTCTTCGACCTGCTGATTTTACTTGAGTCAGCACAGGTAATAAATCGCATAGGTGACTGCGTCTGCCTGTCCTACTTATAGGCATTGTTGCCGTTAAGGAAATATAGAATGTGAGCAGGTGAAAGTGCTTTCTTCTGGTGCCTTGAGGAGGGTTCAGGATGATCTCAGAAGACTGTTCCTTATCGTTTTTATCCCTCATCCTTATCTTTGCTGGGGAAGGATGGGCATACCCAGAGCAAGGAATATGTATATACTTGATGAACCAAGTTATTTGGTAGTTCTGTGTAGGAAAATGTGATCTTGGGGTTCATAATTTTGGATTTATTTGGAGAAAGTGAGTACATAGGAAATACTTCTATAGGGAAACATGCCTATATGGTCATTTTCATGTAGGATAAGATCCACTCTTATGTCTTACTGAAATAGGAAATGTCTGAGGAGTGATGAGTCAAAGACCTCGTTTTGTAGTATGTATACTGACTTGAGGTTGCAGCATCATCAAGAAGGGTTTTATTTGGGAATTTGAGTTCCTGTTCCCTGCACCTCAAGCAAGCTGGTGAGGATGCAATAAACTTGTCTATTTAATTTAATTTAATTTAATTATTTTATTTTATTTTATTTATTTATTTGATTTTATTTTTTTGTCCCTTTCAGGCCCCTTTCTTTGCCTTTCCTATATTTTCAATTTCCACTATCTTGTCTCTCAGACACTAACACTTCCACCTCATTCCCTGACTGTCTCTCTGGTCTATCTTTGTCATATAGAGACATGTTTTATATTCATAATTCTGTCTTTTAGTTTTGATTTCTCATGAGACTTGCCATATTGTTTAAATATAGCTACAGCCATGATATGAAACAAAAAAAGACAAGGTACCAATTGTCCCAACCTTAACTCTTGATTTTCTTACCCTTTAACAGAAAATGAAAGACATTCAGGAGACAATTTATTCTCAGCTTTATTACAACCTATTTTAGGTTGTGAATTTCAAATGGTTCAGTAGTGGATGGAATTCTATGATGCTCTACTGAACTTAGATTAGGAAAAATGACCTTTTGATATTCAACTGATAAATTCATACATTGGGGGTAAAAACTCTGCCACTTACCTTCTCTGTAGTTTTAATTTGTTTTAACCATATTCTAGCTCTCTTTTTCTGGTGTGTCTGAGAGCCACACATCAGATGACCTATAATCAGAGGAAGAGTTTAATTGTGATGAGGCTTTTCTGAGCTGAGTGTAGTCAGCCTTTGGAAAGCAGTGCTCTAAAATGGGAGGACCAAGAAATGTTTTGATGCTTTGCTCTGTACAAATTCTCTCTTTGGAAAAGTCTCATGATCTTTACTGATATTAAACTCAGAGCAAGTCTGAGAGGCAAGTCTGCATGTTATTCTTCCCAGATTGCAAAAGGGATCTTTACTTGTAAAGAAGCAGCAACAGAGATGTATGTTAAATCTGGGGAAGTGAGAGTTTCTTATTCTGATTATGAAGTATGGTATTTTATAACCTTCCTGAATGCTGTCACTCATCTGCTGCCTCTTTTCTAGGTGATGGGTTGAGTAGTGCTTGGAAATTTGCTTCTACTTTTCTTGTTATTCTACCTTTAGAAGAAAAAGATAGAGCTGCAATGAGTCATTATTCAATTCTATTAATATGTTCATTTTTGTATTATTCACATACAAAAAGAACTCTTAAATATATTCTCCTAGTACACAAGTTAAGAAATACATAAGTATACAGACTAAAATATGAGAGTATCTGTTAACTGTTCTGATTTCTTTTTTTTCTCACTTAGCCCTCTTCTGTGAACACTTTCTTGTATTAATTACCTCTGGATTTTGACATCCTCTGAACCACATATACATCCTTGTCAGTATTATTGCACATCACATTGTTGTCTGTGGGTTTTCTCTGGATTTGAATTTCTTTAGATTTGAACCTGTGTGCTTTCAATATTTAGGAAGACTTAGAATTTCTGGCCCATTGAAAGCTTAAATGCAGAATTTCTTGTCCAGCAAATAGTACCCAAAGCAACAAATGATGCTACAGATACTTTGCTTTTCAGTAACTTTTGTGTTATTTTATGGAATTTTGAGTAGGTAGGATAGTGGTTGCACATGTTTATTTTATATTGGACTTAATCTTTTCATCTAAATTTGAAGATGAGGTTTAGATTTCTTAAATGACTTACCTATAACTGCACTGTGTGCCTAGAATAGTGTCTATTAAAGGTATTCAGAAAAAATTAGCTGATGAATGGTCAAGGGATTCAGCCAAGACTGGAATTAAATTTTCCAAGGCTCTTTCCATGACAATATATTGAATCGAAGTTTTCTATAAATTACAAACATTTCTTGATTGGAGACTATTATGTAGAGAGTGGATATTTAAAACATAAGATCATGGTTTAGACAGCTATGTGAATTAATATAGACTTGAAGTAGCATAGCCTAAAAAATTAGCCCAGACCCAAGAAAAATTAGCCTCTGGACAAGTAATGTTGTTAATAGAAATCCATAATGCAATTGAAAGCTCATGTACAGCTCTTTGCTTTCTATATTTTTCTCTGACATTTTGAACATAAAAATAATGCTAATCACTTCTATCTATCATTACTGAATTGTTTGAACCTATAACACTGACTTCGCACAAATAAAGCTAATGAGCCAAAGGCAAGATTCTAATGTTGCTCATAGCAGAAATTTTAAATGAATTGCTGGAGGAAGTACATGGCTTTGAAATTATCTGGGGTTATCTATAGACTTGAGCTAAATTCTGTTAAACTATGATCAATAAATCCTTTCATTCAGTCAACAAATATTTACTGAGTACCTACTATTTGCCAGGACTGGGGTACATGGTATCCTAGGAATATAGCAGTGAACAAAATAGACATGGCTTTCTGGTTTAATAAGGGAGATTGGCATTCAATAAATAATTACACAAACACTTTAGTACAATTAAATAATAAAATATGAGAAGAAAAAGATATGAAAACTTGGACTATTCTTAATATAACAAGTCACATGCCCCTTGCCAGCAATCTGTAGAGAAATCTGTGTACATTCGCTCGAGAGAACTGTACTATGTATGGTATGTAGGTGTGAAGCTTGATGTATTTTTTTCCTGTGGAACTTTCTTCCCTGAGGATAAGAATCAATTTTCAAGGAACAGTGGGTGACACTAGCATTATTTGTATTCATCGAAAGCCAAGCAAAGTAGACAGGGTTGTCTATACTGTTGATATCTGAGTTATATTTTCTAGGATTGTATTAGGCAATGTTACCTTTGTCTCAAGTGTTGTTTTCTCATACAGAATTTTGCTCAGAGTAACTTGGTAATCTCTACTAGGTTCAATTTATTCTGTTTTGGCACTAATCACAAACTGAATTATTTATGTGGCAATAATTTTAAAATTTATGTTTTGTACCTTCTAGACAGAACTACAGCATGAAACTGCATGGGAAAAAAAATCTCTTCCTAATTAGATCCTCCTGTGAGTTTAAATGTGGACAAGTAGGTGCTATTTTTGTCTTATTTTTTTTTAAAAAAACTTAGTTTTAGAATAGATTTAGGTTTATTTTAAAAATGCGAAGTCCAGAGAGTTCCCATATACCCACTCCAGTTCTCCCTGCTTTAATCTCATATTAGTGTGGTACATTTGTCAAATTAATGAATACTGATATTATTAATGAAAGCCCATAACTTTATTCAGATTTCTTTAGTTTTTACCTAATGTCTTTCTTCTGTCCTAGGATCCCATCTAGGAACCATGTTACATTTAGTTGTCATGTCTCCTCTTTCCATCCCTTGGCTGAGATGTTTTCTTAGACTTTTCTTGTTTTTGATGACCTTGAGGGGAACTGGTCAGATATTTTGTAGGATGCCTCTCAGTTGGGATTTGTCTGATGTTTTTCTCATTAGATTGGGGTTGTAGGTCATGGGGAGGATGACCACAGAGGTAAAGCACCATTCTCAACATATCACATCAAAAGTATCTACTGTCCACATGACTTACCACTGGTGAAATTAATCACCTAGTTAAGGTTGTATTTGTCAGGTTACTCCACTGACAAGTTACTCTGTGGGAGGAAGTCACTCTATGTTCTACACTTAAGGAGTGGGGAGTTATACACATCATCCTTTAGGATAGAGTAGTTACATACATTTTTGGAATTCTGCACAGGAATTTTCTTTTCATCTATCTATCTATCTATCTATCTATCTATCTATCTATCTATCTATCTATCATCTATCTATCTATCTATCACCTTTCACCTATTTAATCAATTATTTATATCACTTTGGACTTATAGATACTTATACTTTGGGTTATAATATTTATTTTGTTGCTCAAATTATTCAAGCTTTGGTCATTGGGAACTGTTTCTATTGGTTTCTACATTCCTTTGATGTACTTGCTCCATTATTGTGGGCTTTTGGGAATACTCTTTTGCTTTCTGGCTATTTTTTTTATTACATAAGAATTCTGTGTTTATTGCAACCATTGACAGCTCAATGCATTATAAGCTTTAAGGTAAAAAAACCTCAAAACAACAAAACAAAACAACCCCCCCTCACCAACCCCCCAAACCCTGGAATATTTAACTGGAAAAATTATTCTACTATCATGTCATGTTTTTCTTGACCTTGGGCCATCTCTGGTGGAAGATCTCGGTTTGTGAATATGTGCTTTGGGTGCTTTCCCTGGGGTCAGAAAAAATCTAGATCAGCAAATGTTTTCTGTAAAGGGCAAGATAGTAAATATTTTCAGTTTTGTAATCCTAGGTCTCTGTTGCAACTATGCAATTTTGCCTTTTTAGTGTGAAAGCAGCCATAGATAATATGCCAATAAATGGAGTTTCTGTTTTCAAATAAAACCCTTCTTACCAAAGTTGGTAGTGGTCTGGATTTGGTCTGTGGGTTGCAGTTTATCAATCCTGCACACATGAGTTAAAATCTTGTCATTTACTATGTGGTCATAGGCAAGTAATTTAACTTCCAACAGCTGCCAACATTCCTCAGCTCAATGATGGGTGTAGTAATAATATTAATCCTGTTCCCAAATAGTGTTTAGGGCTTAAGTGATATAAGTAGGGCATTTAACTCAATGCCTAGCACATTCCTGTTACCTAATATTAGGGTGATTATATAATTAACTGCTAAACCGGGACTCTTGGGAAGGAAAAGGGGTGCTATTAATAACTATGCTCAGAAAAGAGGTATAAGCATGGACTGTCTAGGGTCTATCCAAACATGTGTGTCCACTCTGGTTACTATAATTAGAATCCTATCATCTACTAATGCCTCTAATTTCTTACAAATGCTCTGCCCGCTTGCTTCCTATGGTAGGACCCAGTCAAGCCTGGAAAACTACCCTTCTTTCTCTTCTTTTTTGATCTCAGGAAATGACCTGATTAGATACGTCTTGGACAACATAGCTAGATCTGAATCAGCTTAGATACTTCATTAGTTTCTTCTCTAAGAATTGGCATTTTGCAATTAAATGTGAAGCTCCACACAGAATAAGCTTGTATAATAGCAATTCTTTTATCCTCCCCTGCCCACTGCTTGTACCAAATTCCCTAGCTCTTAGGACCATGATTTGCCTTTTGCTTTGACCACTCATTACTGTGAGACTTTCAGTCTTGGCCTTGTGTCTCTGATTACCTTGTGCTGCCCCAGCTTCTTCACCTAAGTTCCTCATTGGGAGATGTAAATCTTTGGTGCAATTCATTATTTCTGTTCTCTTGTCATACAAAGAGGGAACAGAAGGCTGGCTTAGAGAAAAGGAGGAGGCATTCTTAGTGTTTCTCTCTCAATGTTGAGAGAGAAAGAAATGGATGCTCATGAGAATGCAGGGTTCTGGGTGGCCCCAGACAAATGACTTAGATTCTCCAGGAACGAGCATCTCACCAAGCCCTCCCAATGATTCCAATGCTCTCTAAAGTTTGAGAACCAAAGCCTTAGAAAATGTCTGAAAAGAGAGTCCAAATTGTGAAAAGCTATCTGGAGAGTTATTTTGTAGACAACTGTCCCTGAGATCAAAGATCTCTCTTTAATGCCAGAAACCACTACTAAAGCTCAGACCCAAGTGAAATTTTAAAACATTTTCTCTGATGACCTTCATCTTTCCATTTTCTCAACTATCTGTTGACTAAGGGAAGTATAAAAGGGTCTTTGCATTGGATAGGGAGAAAATACTTGGGGTTGGGCTTTTATAGAGGCTTCGAGGGTAGGAGTTAAGATAGCTGAGAAAGTTTTTCCAAATTGGGGGTGACTGTGAGTGCCATGGGAGCCAAGGGTAGAGAAGTTCAGGATAAAGTCAGGAGGGTAAGGAGAGTGGAGTTCAGAAACAGATATAGATGTAGTTTAGTCTGTAAACAAGTACAAGCTAAAAGGACTAAGCTAAAAAGGCCAAGTTTAAATAATGCTTGGGGAAGTTTCTCTAGTACGATCCAGAAGGTTAGTGAAGAATTATTGAGGATTTTGTTTTTAAGGCCTACATTAATTTGGTAATCAATAAATATTTTCCCATATTTTCCTTCCATAGTGTTTATTTAAAATACAGTTATTTTTAGATAGGTATTTCAAATACCTTTAGTGGTTTAACTGGCAGAGATTTCCAAAGATCCCAGTGTTCAAGTTGCATAGAATCTGTGTTCATGTTTTATGATATTTCTTTGTCACACATGTAATGAGTCCCTAATTTAAGCATGTACCATGCTAGTCACTGTTGGGGAGACACAAAAGCAATTCTTCAAGGAGCTTTTGTTCTTGGAGGGCAATCAAGAAATATACACATAAAAAATGTAGTAATAATGAAGCACATGTGATTGTTAAATGTCTTATTCTTCTCTTCAATAGCTCTTAGGGGATGGCTTCTTGAATGAGCTATCTTGGGATAGGCCTCAAAAGATGCAAATGATAAAGTAAGGGTAATGGAATTGAGCATTGTAGATGAGCATACTGTTAGCCAAGAATGAAGTGGAGATAGGCATGGTGGTCTGAGGGAGGACAAGTTGCTCCGTCAGGTCAGTAAATTGTATCTGGGAGCAGTGAGAGAGAGCATAAAACACCATCTGGGGGTTGGATTATAAAAAATCTTAAAAGTTAGCCTGGCTTCTCCTTCTTGCTGAATACTGCCAACATGATATTCAGGTGCTTCGTGGAGTTTAGCTGAGTGGCCTACATTTTCTTTGGGCCTCATACCAGGAAGCCAGTTACCTTTGTAGATGTTATTGATCAGAACAGGGTTTTGGTTGATGGACCTTGTACTCAAGGAGACAGGGTATGCCTTTCAAATGCATGCAGCTCACTGACTTCATCCTCAAGTTCCCACACAGCGTGCCCATTAGAAGTATGTTCAACCAGCCTGGCAGAAGGCAGATACAATACAAAATGGGCAGCCACAAGTTGGCCCAAGAAGATTGAAGCCAGAGAAAAGAAAGCCAAGATGACAGATTTTGATTGTTACAAAGTCATGAAGGCAAAGAAAATGAGGATCTGAATAATGAAGCTTGAAGTTAGGAAGCCTCAAAAAGAAACTCTCCTGAAAGCTTCTCCCAAAAAAACACCTGCTGCTAAAGGTGCAGCTGCTGCAAAGTTTCCAACAAAAAGATGACCACTGCAGGCAAGAAGGTGCCAGCCTATAACATTCTTGCCTGGGAAGCTGCAGGCCAGAAGGCAGCACCTCCAAAATCTCAGAAGGGTCTGAAAGCTCCAGGCCAGAAAGCACCTGCTCTAAAGGCATCTGGCAAGAAAGCTAAGAACGTAAGAGGCTGTTATAAAAATAATAAAGGTTCTTTTTGACAAAAAAATGTTAGGCTGTATATTCTATTAAAGGTCATAGGGATTTATAAGGGATTTTGATATTAGAGAAGTAATATACTAAAAATTGCATTTTAGAAACTTTTATTGGTTATATTTTGCTGGGATGGTTGGTAACTAATGTTACTTAGAGGGAGTGACATGCGTTAAAAGGGTCTTTTGAGAAAGGTGACCACCATAACAGAAATACAGATAAGGGCTGGGTGAGAAGACACTGCACAAGAATAACCTGCATTCCCAACACTGTGTTCAGTTCCTCAGATGGTTTACCTTATTTCATTCCCTCAACAGCTCTAAGAGATATTGAGGGATGAGGAAACTGAGGCACTTAAAAATTGACTGAGGCACGTAAAAGTTTCTACATGTCCAAAGACATACAGCTAGTGAGTAAAGGGTACACTGTCCAATGTGGTAGCCACTATCCACATGAGGCTATATATGTGTTTAAGTTAATTAAAATCAGATATTAAAAAATCAGATCCTGAGATGTCCATACTATATTTCAAATGCCCAATAGCCTCATGTGGCTAGTACCTACAAGATTGAACAGCATAGAGAATATTTCTGCTGTTAAAGTTCTATTGGACATATTTGAACCTACACATTGTAACTCATGAGCCAATGTTTTTTATCTCCTCTACTACCTACCATTAACAAAGAACACTGGTTTCTGATTGAATAGGTAGGCCGAAGAGGAGAGTCAGGACTAGTACAACATTTTAGTGGTTTCTTTATCAATATATTAATGATGCTTTTTATGAGCCTAATATCTTAAATTCATTTCGGTATATTAGATTGGCTTAAATTATATTTGGAGGACATTGACTAGTATTAATTCAGGCCCATGTCTACATGATACATGCCTAAATCTTCTGAGAGGTACAAATTACAATCTATTTGTTGTTAGGGACTCAGTTCTGATTTGAAGATTCTATTTGGCAAGTTTGCAGCATGGAAAGACAGCATAATCATAATCATGGTTGTAAGGCCTGTCCCTTCTCAGGTTTCTTTTTAAGGGACTCTTTATCTTAGTTCTCTGCTTTTAAGTGGGCTACAAAGTATACCAAAAAGATAGATATCTTCTTTCCCTGAGCACAGTATTGCTAAAACCAGGATGCCAATTATATTGCTGTGTGATACAGGGTCTAGAATAATGGTAAACTCTAGACATTTATTTTCCTATTTCAAATGAAAATGGAGAATATTACTGTTATTAGGGAGAGATGGCATATAATTTTTTAGCTATCACAATAGTGACCTTGCATTTCCTGTAAACTTAGGCATTTGGCCAAAAGGTTTTGCTAACTCAACATTAGGTCATAGGGAGGGCGAAGCTTTCTAAGAGGGTGACTGGGAGGGCCTTATCAGAAGGCTCTATGTGAGTTGTTTTCCTAGGTGGTGGTATCCTGTCTACCATGGTTTGCATGTACAAAAATATTAAGCCTCTAGTAATTTTTGAGGGGTCCCCCCAACTGTGCTTTTCCCTAATTACCACAAGGTAATCATGCAGAATATTGAATTTCACAAGTTTACTGTGCAAGACTGGCTTCTTTATTTTTATTGCTTCACTTCAGCGCAACCATTTCCGAGCTCCTCAGAATATACTGTTGGTGTGTATGGTTCTTTGTGTTGCTCTGTAGCAGTGTTATAACAAGGGCAATTTATGGGAAGACTGTGAGAATGCTGGTTTCCAACCCTTGGGAAGCTTCAAAACATTTCCTGAGAAATAACCTTTCTCTTTATTTTTTCCAAAGTTCTGATTATGGTCATGTTTAAAAGTCACTTTGTAGTATAACTTTGGTTGAGTCATGGACCGTCATTTCATATTCATTAAGCATCAACTTATTGACAAAAGTGATTGGATAAAGAAGTTATTGTTCCTATATACAATTAAATATTATTCAGCTATTAAAAATTGAAATCCTACCATTTGAAATAACATGTATGGCCCTAGAGGTTATTATGCTGAGTGAAATAAGTCAGAGAAAGATAAATACCATGTGATTTCACTTATATACAGAATCTAAGGAACAAAAAGAACAAATTAATCAAAAACAGACTCACAAATATAGAGGACAATCTGGTGATGGCCAGAGGGAAGTGGGTTGGGAGGTTGGGAGAAAGAGGTGAAGGGTTAAAGAAGTACAAATTAGTAGTTGATAGATGGTCTTGGGGATGGGGAGCACAGCGTAGAGAATGCAGTTAGCATTAATGTAATGGCTAGGCGGAGAGCCAGAGGAAAGAGCAATTAGGTGGATTGTTTTGTAAACTATGAATGTCTAACAAATATACTATATACTTGAAACTAATAAAATAAAATATATAAAAAAAGTGAATTGTGCTTATAATAAATAGGCTATTGTTTTACCTCTGGATTTGTTTCTGAATTTGTTTATGTTCCTTCAACTCCCTCCCAAATGTGGGAGATTTATTTGGCATTCCACCTAATACTGAGAGGGAGGGGTCCTAGACTCAGGATGAAGATAATATGGGACTTTTCATTTTGTACAATGCCTAAAGCTAGAGTTTTTATTAATAAGTCATTCAGCAGTCTTGTATTGGATGTTATTTTTTTTTTGTTGTTGTTAAATTGACTTATATGAGTACATGTAGCTATTTATCACCAACTATTTTAAGGGTTTCCATTTTGTACTGGGGAATGTCAAGATTCAGAGTACTTTAATTGACCTTAAACACTTTTCTTTGTTTTTGATAGCTTAATTCAGGTGAAGAATGATACTCTTACTTGGTTGCTGATCTAAGGGGAAACCCAGAAGACGGTCTACTGTTCTGAGTAGTACTACATATATAGGATTCTTTTTTGACTGTAAAAGTTGCTCCCATCACTGTTCCAGATGCCATGCAGTGGTTGCTGTTATCAAATGCAACACTACCATCTTGGAAAGAAACATAGGCTATGATTGCATGTTGCCATAAATTTGGAGAGAATAAGAAAATTAGGAAACCAAGAGCTACTTTTATTTTTACTCAAAAAAGTTTCAATTTTTGTACTTCCTCAGTGAGACCTATAAGAATTTAGTTTACTATACTTTGAAGTCTATTAAAAATTTTATCTACATCTCTTTCCTTTTGACACCTATTGTCTAACCACCAACATTCTAGAAACCCAGAGACTGTAATGGTATCATCAGTGTTGAAATTACTTCAGCCCTCTTGATGTATAAGTCAATCAGGAAGCAAAAACAGAATACCAGAGATTGTGTATCTTAAACAATAAAAATTTGTTTTCTCACAGTTCCAGAGGCTAGAAATCCAAGATCAAGGCACTGGCAGGGGTGGTTTCTCCTGAAGCCTCTTTCCTTTTGTTGCAGGTGGCTGCCTTCTTGATGTGTCCTCTCATGGCCTTTTTTCCCGTGTACATATCTCCTTGATGTCTCTTTCTCTTCTTTTAAGGACGCCAGTCCCATTAGATTAGGGCTACATCCTCATGACCTTACAACCTCATTTCACCTTAATTATCTTCTTAAAGGTCCTATAAGTCATTTTGGTGGTTAGGGCTTCAACATAACACTGTATTTTGAGGATTAAATAAAGTAATATATGTGAAGTTTTATCCCAGTATCTAACACATTGTGAGTACTCAGTACATAAAATAACAATTTATTAACAACCTATTCTAGTACCATTCTGGTGCTAGAAAATCCACAGTGAACAACATAAATGCAAAGTTGTGCTGTTGTAGAGATCATATTGTGCATCATTGGTTATTAACAGCAAAAGCAGTAATAACTCATAGAAATCTTGTTCTATCATTGCCTAGAACCCTTTTTTTTCTTTTTAGTGGAGTGTAGCCAAGATGCTGTAGCAGAAGAAGGTTTGGACTAAGGGAAGTTTTAAGTCTCTTCTGGTTTCAACTGTAAACCTTGACAGTTTCTTAACTTCTTTGGGCCACTTTTTTGGAGCCTACTCCCTTTGTAAAAAGGCAACTGGAGATCAGTCTGGTCCACAGTCATTCTTATTCTGCAGAAATCTGTAGAAGTTCAGAGAAGCATTCATATTCAAGGTTACTTTGGCTTGGGCTTCATATTTCAGAATGCATTTATAGAAAATGTTATAAGGGTCCCTGGAGTACGGCTTCAATTACTTTGATTTTTAAATCCATAGTTGGCATGGGAAAATTAAATTTCATCTGAAAGGCGGTGAAAAAAAATCAGGTTGACACTTTGAATATCCAAGCACATTAACTTTATTTTAAAATTCAATGCTATGTTATTGAATTGATTGTATGTCATAACTATACTGAGCAGAAAACTAACTTCTCAAAAAGAGACTTCATGAAAATCCAAAGACAAGCATGAGATGAATGTTTATAGGATGTTTAAATTTTTATTACTTTGGAGGACATGGCAGTTTCCTATATTAAAGACAACATTCTGTAAGTGGATTTCATTTTAAAGTAAGTTCCTATGCCATTTGATTATTCCCCTCACCACATTCCAAGGCATCTGCTTGGTCTTTTATGAATGACATATGTTTATAAAAGCCTTTTGTATCTCCTAAGTTTTGAAACATATTAGGAAGCCAAAAATCTCTAAGGATTTATGATTTTAGACTAAAAAAGCAGCATGTTCACAGATTAATAATTTCTAATCCAGACCATATATTCTCTGAATATGTATTATCAGTTCTACTTTAGGTTTTTGTTATTGTATCTTTCATAATTTTCAGCATCACACGAACTGCATCATGTCTTAGCGGTATGACTAGAGACAGCATTTACCCAGATTTTTACTCTAGCTCTGTATTCTTTTTCAGTTTACCTTCTTATTTTCCCAGACTTTTTTCATCCCCCTTTTCATCTCTCAATCAAAATAAAGTGGCAGATTCTCATAAATTCAAGAAGGTAAATGTTTTCTACTTCAGAATTGAGTACAGGAAACTTTTCCACTAGGAGCTTCCTCATTCTTGGTTTTGAATACAATTAGTTGATCTTTGTTTTATTTTGTTTTATTCAATCTCTTTATGAACATCTATTGAACTCTACTATGTTCTAGATTTAAGGTTAAGCCCAGGAGGAATCTAGGAAGTAAAACAGTCCCTGTTTTGCAGAGGACCGTTCTGAGTAGTTGAGATATAAACACATCAGCCCAACCTATTTTGTAAAGAAGAGCAACGAGATATAAAGGTTGCCCAAAGGAAAGCTTGATGCATTTTTTCCCCCCTGGAGAGATCACGGAAAGATTTCCTAGAGGAGCTAAATATGATAGAGGAGATAAACATGATAAAGGGTACCAGAAATCCAAAAAATTCAGTGCTAGTTGGCAGGGCCTTTTGGTGAGTTTGTTGCTTTACTAGCTGCCTTCTCTGAGCAAGGTAAGCCGTCAGGTCAGGCTTCGTCCCTATTCACAAGGAGCCTGTGCTTATTTTCAAACAAGGAGTTTCCAACTTTTTGCGCGGTCACAGGGAAAGGCCATCAGTTCTTGGCACTCTTCCTTTCCACCCCTTCTTTAGCCTCTTCAGGGAGAGTGAATATGGCTAAATACCAAGAGG
The DNA here is from genome assembly GCA_030015415.1 of Cynopterus sphinx. Taxonomy (NCBI): domain Eukaryota; kingdom Metazoa; phylum Chordata; class Mammalia; order Chiroptera; family Pteropodidae; genus Cynopterus; species Cynopterus sphinx. Next base: position 116,342,667 of record CM057381.1, read on the forward strand.
AATTCATATAGATATCATGGAGGAGGAAAGGTACCTTTCTCTTCTCCCTACTGGAGTCTTTATGGTTTACTACCAGGGCCCTTGGCTTTGAGGTTTGTAGTAAAGATCAGGGGAATGAAAAATGGGCATTTGTTCCTGTAGTGGATGACAGTGATGTGCCACTCTTTACTGGCACTCCTTCCTCCTCCTGCCTTTTCAGTACACATCACTGAATTGATCACAATACCCTTCTTGCTGAGCTCAGATGGGGCCTTGCTATCTTTGTCAACACAATGCTTTCAGCATCCACTAATAACTAATTATGAATTGATATGTAGATCAAAATATTTTGGCTTTTCATGTTGTAAGATTTTGAGAAAAAGGGTTAGAAATGTACTCGCCTCATAAATTTTGAGGTGCCCCCACCTTCTAGTTTATAAAGGTGGAAAACAGACAGGTTTAGGAGAGAGAATCTTCATTTAGAAAGCAATATATTTGGTGGTGTTTCCCTACTGGTTTTGCTCTTAGGAACCCAAACAGAGACAGGGTGGGATATTGTTTCTACTGATTTAGGGGAAGGTTAATAGGCATTAGAGAAAATTAGCTAAGTCAAGTAGCTTACATATGGGAAACATTTTAAGGACAGAAATATGTGTTAAAAGTCCTTTCAAACAATTCTAAAATTTGAATTTTTCCCTTTTCCACACAACTTTCTAAAGTTCCCAAGTTCTATCTCAAGTCTCACATGTCCAGGACACCTTCATTTGATACTTTTTCCTGGGAACATGCTCGCCTCTGTCCCTTTGTAGTTTTGTTCTCAGAAAAACACTTATCTGCACTGAATCACGTATTGTCTTGGGTTGTTGGAAATGTTTTTTCATTTCCAGGAAGAAGCTTCTCATTTCTTGAGACAAAGAAGTCATTCCTCTCTGGTGCAGTCTCATTGTTGATATAAGGCTAATGATGGTAAGAATTTATAACGTTAAGAAAGGAGAAATGGAGAGGACATGCTATTTTAGTTACCTGTGACAGGGTTTTCCCAAAATGTACTGGGAGGAAATATGTTCATATATAACAAGGAGAAGAGAGGTTCCATGGCCAAAAGAGTATGAAAAAAGCTATGTTAAGCAAAACTTAATAGAATTAACAAGGCAAAATTAGTCATTGCTACCATCTATTGTGCAGTTGCCAGTCATTCTAAGTATTTTACACATATCAATCATTTCATTGAATTTTATCAGCAGTTTTATGAGGGAGGAATTATTTTATTTTCATTTTGTAGATGAGAAAATGAAGGCTCAGACAGGTTAAATAACCAGCTTAAATTAATAGCTAATAAATGAAGGAGCCAGGAATCAAACTTGTTTGAAACTAGTGTCAAGCTCTAATCACAAGATTAATAAAAACTTTAGAATCTCCCAAAGCTTTTAATACTTTTCTGTACATTTGGAAATTAAAGGTAGAATACACAGCATTTTCCAAGCATATTTTCAGAAACCATTTTTCCCCTCAAATTATCTTGTGAGACTAGTATTCTGAAGAATATATTTGGGATAAGTAGAACTCAGATTTTATTAGATGTACAGTTTAATCTTTATTAACAAGCTTTTATAGGCACTGTGTCATTTAATTCTCATAACCTTGGCACAAGGTACATTAGGTATTATTATAGCCATTACACAGGGGGAGATTTAGATATATCAAATTCAAGTAACTTTCTTAAGTTTCATGTTAAATTATGGAACAGTAGAAGTTAGAATATAGTCAATTAATGGAGATATAAGAGAATATAAAGTAAATTTTCAACATTTTTATTGCTGGTTATTAGGATATAATGAATGTTAATTGTATTTTGATAATAATAACCAACCTTCACTAACTTAAAAATGAACTTAAATATATGTTAAATAATTCCTCTTTCTATGGTTCTGCCATGCTCTTGAAACAGTTAGAGAAGGGAAAGTAATTATTAGTAGAATCAAAATAAACTGTAGAACTTGCCAACTGAGAGGTGAAAGGATGGAAGGATAGACCACTGATGAATATGGACTATATTTTTAAGAAAACTTTTCAGTTAAACTTCAAACATGTGTAGGTTTAAGCTAAGCCAAGTATATACATTGGGTATATATATCTTTAATCTGGTTATTTGAGAAATATGTCAGTTTTACCTGACATATTGTTAGACATATGATAATGAGCCACAAATAGAATTCTCAAGTTATAAATCATCACTATAATTGATGGCCTTAAAACAGTCTTTTCCCAATATCATTGGTTTTATTATAAGCTTTTGTCCAGGTTGTAGCTCATTAATTGAGTGACCTGTCTTAATATCTTGCTCACTGATAAATACACATTGTTTAAGACCAACTGTTAAATCATGGTACTTTGTTCACCATATTCATCTCTATGGATATTTTCTTTTCACCTGCATTCACAGTAGCAGCCTCGTCATTGTTAATAATATACTTATATTTACCTGTATGTAACACTGTCCTATCCCCATCACTCCAGGAAAGCATAATGGGCATTCATGAGGATAACATTCAGCATTTTTTCATTGACAGCTTGTTTTCACTTTGTACTTTTTCTGGTAAGCTGAGGTGGTTTGCTATCTTCTTTTCATTACATTCATGGAGTCCTTCAAATCTTCACATGTAAGCTCATTTTTAAACCTTCATTTTCAAAGTCTGTGCTAAGCATTTGTTACTGTTGATTAACTGACATTATTCCAACATTAACAAAGGTGTAAATGGCATCAAGACTGAACTCTTTAAGGAATTTTGACTCCTTTAGTTTCTTGTTCAGTATAGCAAGCATAGAATTTTTAAAAAAGTATTTTGAGTTTATTTTTCATGAACCATAAAATTCTTTGGCCATGGGGCTTTATTATAGATATCATATTGCAGGGAAATAAATAACAACTTTATCTTTCACAAGAACCTTGGGAGAGAGACATGAAGATGTAAAATTTTCTTCCAGTTCAATTTATGCCTCTGGTATAAGGTATTGTTGAATTTGTCAGGAAAAGATTTCACAATAACCTTATATGTTTTTTCTTTTAAAAGCATTATTGAGATATCCATATACTATACAAAGCCAATTTAAATTGTTTAATAGTTTTTAGTATAGTCACAGATTTGGGGAACCATCAACACTAGCTACCACCAGAACATTTTTATTTTCCCCAAATAAAACCATGTACCCATTAACAGTCATTCTCCATTCCGCTCACTTGGCTCCTGGCAAATACTATTATACTTTCTCTCTATATAGATTTGCCTATTCTGAATATTTTATTCAAATGAAATAATATGATTTGTGACATTTTGTGACTGGCTTCCTTCACTTAGCATAATGTTTTCAGATTACACCTGTGTTATAGAATTTTGGATGTTGGCTTTTTTCAGTTATTGCCATGTTTTTTCTTACAGCTGTCTGAGGCACTGGCATATGCAAACAGAGTGACCGTGTTTGTTGGCCTTCTAAGACCTCTTCTTGCACTCTGTTGTTAATGTTTTTCTAAGAACACAGTGCAAGTTCAGAGCTGTTAAGCAAGCCTCGTAAATTGGTTCAAGGTTAAGGTTTTCATCAGATACTATCTTTGCCAATTTGCAAATATAACTCTCACAATTAGCAGAACATTTTTCACCTTTTGATTCAGATTTTATACTACCAGGGCACAATTAATTTTTCTTCAGCTGATATTCTGAATGTTCACACTTAATGTTCAGTTCTGTAAAGCATATTGTAGCTGGCTTCAAAGCTGAGAAACCAGTTAATGCCATAGATCCACTGTTTGGTAAAGAAAAATCCATTCAACACACTGTTAAGATCTTCATTTTTGAAGCTTTTCAACATTTACCCATTAGTGGTTGGTCATCATTATCAACATAAAACTCTCACAACTTGTAATTTTTTTCCCTCTTGTCATGTAGATTCTTCACCATACTCATCAGTAAATGTTTTAAAAATAGACCTTCATTAAACTTTTGCAATGACTCTGCTTTCTATATTATCAGTCATGATGTTGCTTTTTCTCCTCCATGTTGCCTATTGGCATATATTTAATTCTTTCTGATATTTTTATAATGTCATTAAAACAAAAGTTAGAAAACAGCAAAGAGCAACAAAGGTGCTTATGGCTGTCAGGGTCACTGATACACAACTGATATCTCACTTCAGTTCAAGTTGGGTTTTGCCATAAATGATTGTGGTTCTAAATTTAAGGGAAAAAATCCTTTCAGTTTTTAAACTTATTTCCGTTTTTTAAATTATATTGAGGTATAACTAATAAATAAAAATTGTGTTATCTTTAAACTGTATAGTGTAACAATTTGATACACACACACACACATGCACATATGCACGCGTTGTCAAATTGCCACAAATGAACACATCTGTCACCTCACATATTTTGTGTGTGTGTGTATGTGAACACTTAAATCTCTTAGCAAATTTCAAGAATATAAGACAATATTAACTATAGTTGCCATGCTACATATTAGACACCCAAATTTACTCATAACTGAAAGGTTGTAATCTATGACCAGTATCTAACCTTTTCCCTCAATCCCAAGCCCCTGGCAAGCACTGTCCTACTTTTTGGTTCTACGAGTTCAACTTTTTTAGATTCAACATGTAAGTGAGATCATGTTTTTCTGTGTCTGACTTACGTCACTCAGCATTATGTTTACCAGGTTCATTCATATTGTCACAATTGGCAGGAATTTTTTCTTTTTTAGTGACAATAATATTCTACCTCATATGTATAAAAATACAATATATAGATATAAAATATTTATATATAAAAATATATATTATATGTAAGATATTTATATATAATATACATATATTTATATATAAAATATAGTGTATATGACATATATGTAGATATATCACATTTATAGAAATACAATATGTATCACATTTTCTTTATCCATTCATCTGTCATTAGACACAGGTTATTTTCATATTTTGACTATTGTGAATAATAATGCAATAAATTTGGGGGTGCAGATATCTGAGATACTGATTTTATTTCCTTTGGAATAATCTAGAATGGCTGGGTCATATTGTAATTCTACTATTAATTATTTTGAGGTTTCTACATACTATTTTTTATATTGGCTGTACCAATTTACTTTCCCACCAGCAATGCACAAGGGGTTCCCTTTTTCTTAACACCCTTGGCAATACTTTTTGATATCTCTTAACTTTTTGATGATAGCCATTTTAACAAGTGTGAGATAATATCTCATTGTGGTTTTAATTTGCATTTCACTCATGGTTCTTTATAGTGAGTGCCTTTTTATTTACCTTTTGGCCATTTCCATGTCTTTTTCAGAAAAATGTCTATTCAGGTCCTTTGCACATTTTAAAAATCAGGGTGTGTTTTGCTATTGAGTTGCATGAGTTCCCCATACATTTTTGGATATCAACCTCATATTTGACATATTGTTTGCAAATATTTTTTACCATTTTATAGGTTACCTTTGCACTTTATTGATTCCTTGGCTATATAGAAGTCATTTCAGTTTTTAAAACTTCAGGTTTCAGGAATAAGAAAATCTAATAAGGGATTATGGCCTTTATTTCCTGAGTTAAATGTTCCTCGTTTGGCCTTCCATAGTTCTTTACACACATCTTTATCATGGCTCTTGGCACATTAACTTGAAGCTGATACGTTCACAGATATCTTGTATGTTTCTATGTTAGACTATGAGGAACTGTGTCTTAATCATTTTTTTTCAGTGCCTACTAATTAAGAGGCTCTTGCATAAATACATACTTCTGGTGATTTAGATGTCTAGGTGAGAGGGACTGGTGTGGTGTAGGCTATAGCAGATGAGGTAAAAATGAGTGTTAGAAAGAAGTATGTTTACACCAAGGTTTCTCCTGTACTATTTACATTTTGAGCCACATAGTTCTTTGAAGTGGGGTGATGTCTTACACATCATAGAATATTTAGCAGCATCCTTCACCTCTGCTCATTGGATGGCAGTAGCATCCTTCCCTCACATCCTTTGTGAATCTAAACTATCTCTAGACATTGCCAGGTGTTCCTGGGGAGAAAAATCATCATCAGTTGAGAACTGCTGATTTACACAATTTTGGACTAGACAGTTATAAACATCTGGGTTGGAATATTTTTCTGTCTTTTATGAGCTGGCAAGTCAATCTGTAAGATCCTCCAGTATTTCATTTACAAAGTTGGTATAATAACAGTATATATTCCCTAAGATGATTGTGAAGATTACATTGAGAACGTGTAAGACTCCTGGAAGATGGTGAGATCTCAATAAATGATAGCTTTGAAAATATCAGTAGTACTTGGATATACCCAGTATTCAGGTATAGAAAGAGTGGATCTGGATCTATAGTTGTATTTGCTTCTCTCCATAAGTCTGTGTGTCTGTATGTGTCTCTGTGATTCTGTGTCTCTTGCTCTATTTCTGTCTCTGTTTCTCTATCTTTAAGTCTCTTTTTGTATCTATCTTTGCATCTCCCTCTTTCTTTGTGTCTTTCTGTCTCTTTGTCAGTGTGTCTCAGTGTATTTCTATGTCTCTGTGTTTATATCTGTCCCTCCCTCTCTCAATTTCTATCCCTCTCTGTTTCTTTTTCTATCTCTGTGTCTATGTCTAGTTCTGTGTCTCTGTGTCTCTTTTTTATGAGTCTCTGCATCTCTTTATCTCTGTCTGTCACAGGATATGGGAGAGTATATCAATAAGGTAGTACAGTAGTGCACTCTGACTGATCTAGGCATGGCCAGAGCACAGAGAGCTTTGCCTGCCTAGAGGTATCAGAGGGACAGATGTTCTAGTTAGAGTAGCAGACTGTAGCAGAAATTTCTACACTTGAGCTGATAAGACTTTGGAAAATACTTAAATTTCCAGAGATGAGGATAATGATATTGCAGGAGATTTTGTAGTAGGAAGAGATTGGGGTTATGAGAATGAATCAGCGTGTGGTGATAGCGATGTAGACATGAGGTGATGAAGATTGGATTCAGAATGGTGCGGTTGGAATGCTCAATCCAAGGAAGTAGTAGTAGAACTTTATAACTGGTAGGGTAGGGTATGTGATAGAATTGAAAGTGTGTGGGCTTTTGAATCAGACAGATTAGAATTGAATGGCTGATGCTGCCAAATACTAGTTGTGGAATGTGGGGCAAACAACCCAGTGGCACTGAGCTGTAGTTTATCTCTAAATGGTGATTATATGCCACCATGAGGCACAGTTGTGATGGTTTGAGAGTTTGTGTGAAGTTTAGCAGGAAATATTAAACACTCAATAAAAGGCAGGTACAATTTATAGGGATCAAAGGGAAGAGATCAGAGCTGAGTTGTCTTGTGAGGGAATAGCAGAGGTGCTGAGTAGATACAATCTGATTTTATGTGGAGCAGCAGAATTTAAATCTGGTTGTAAGATTGAGTAAATTTTCTAAAGCAAGGGAGGCTTCTGGTAAAGCAGCCTCACATTTTATAGCGTTGTTGGGCATCCATGTGCTCCCAACCAGGTCATTTATTGTTTTTATGAGCCTAGATAGATTTGGAACACTTTGGTTTGCACTTGAATACAAAATCTTCCCCCTCCAAGAAGTACCATGAAATATGACTGAAGAAATCCCTGATACTGTTTATACTATGGCACGGATGTGGAATATGATGAATGAGAGTAATAGCTGGTAACCAATATTAGATCACGATGACAAGGAAATTCATTGTTAGGAACTCTTCTATACAGAAAGGTTAGTACTATAAATCCATTTTCTCAGTCAGAAAGTTACTTTCTGAGAAATTATCCTTTCCACCTCTACTTTGCCTTTTCGTGGTACTGTGGTTTGATTTAACGGCTCTCTCTTGATGCCTGCTTTTGCACAAAATGCTTTTCACTTCTCTAATGCTATGCCACTCACTGATAATCATTAATACAGAGTGCTGGGGCTGGTTGCAGGTTTTATTAGGCATTGTGATAAATTTTGTATTTGTGTATTTCTTGGTTTTATGAGTTTGTCTATGAAATAGGTATGAGTTTCACAGTGGCTTTTGGCCATAAGCCTTGGATAGTATATATATAACAGCTTTAAAATCTACTTTATCTATCTCTGACCTCCCTTTTCACATTTATTTGTGGGGTTTTGTGTGGGATTGGAATAAATGTGATCTGGTGGATAGCTATGGTTTCTGCCTGCCCTACATTCCTTCTTTATGATAAATTCCTGCTTTTCTGTTGGAGGCCCACTGCCAATTCCATGTTGTACTAGTTGTACTATCCATCTTGATTACCCAGGGAAGGAAGTGCCATTCATTTTGGCCAGAATATGCCATTCTCCAGTCACAGTGATCAGTACATAGACTGGCATTTTCATTCATTAATTCAATAATACTTTACTAAGTGCTTACTATATATTAGGTACTGGTATTTTAAATACAATAGTAAGAAAACTAGGGTCTTTGTGCTTACAGAATTTACATTCTAGGTGAAGAAGACACGATGGAAATCAGTAAATGGAAATACAATAAAATGTCAGATAATTGTTTTAGTTAAAAATGAAAAAGAGCATGTAAGAGGATTGAGAGTGGTGGGGATAGTGGGAGCAATTTTAGAAAGGGAGTTCATGGAAGACCTCCATGGTGAAGTGACATTTTATCTGAATAAAGTGAGGGAATAAGTCATATTAATACCTTCAAGACAGTATTTTTCAGTAGGTGGAACTTCAGATGCAAAGGTCCTGAGGCTGAAGCAAGGTGGGCAATGTGACTAAAATAGCATGAGTGAGGATAGAGTAATAGGGAATGAGGACAGAGAGGTATCCAGGGACCAAATTGTATAGGAGCTTAGATTCATTGATGAGAATTTTGATTGGATTGTGAAGGGAAGGCATCAGAGGGTTTTGAATACAGCAACGAAGAAGGTTTAATTAGAATCATTCCTGAAATTTGATATGTGGGTACAGGGAGAAAAAGGGTGCTTTTCTATCTTTAGGATAATAAGCTCTGAATATGATATAAGATGGAATTACCTATAATCCTCTTTCTGGCCACTTAGAGAAAGGCACTTACAGCACTAAAACAAAGGAACCATTACAAAATGGAAGCAGAATAAAAACAAATATGAAAAGGACAGAAAGAAAATGTGCTCTGTTGACATAAGACTCTGGATCCAGCCATTCCTGAAATACCTTACATGAACTAATACATTTAATTTTTTTTTAACTTTTGTCAAGTATGATTTAAGTGAGGTCATTTTCGCCTGAAGAGTCCTGAGTAATAATCGTTATTTTCTTGGTGGCCATTGGCAATATCCAATTTTTATTTATTATTCTAACAGTTATGACAAATACAATGCCTAATTTTACACTGTCTTATGTGAGTCTCATAATAATATGATGAGGCAGGCAGATAAATAATCTCTGGCATAGTGATGAGAAAGAGGTCAAGAACATTTCAACAAATAATTTGCTCAGTGTTAAGTAGGTAATTATTCACGGAGCCAGAATTTTAAAAAAGATTTGTGTGACTATAAAATCCATACTTTTCCCATTCTGTGATAGTTTAGAAGTTTCTGTAGTGGCTTTAAAATATGTTCTCAAATTCTCTAATATTCCTCCTTTCAAGGAGTGGAGCCTTGACTAAAACTCAATGACAGAGTGCAACTTTGGAGTTTAGGTCAAAAAAGACAGTGCGATTTCCTTGTTCTCTTTTGGATCATTCACTCTGAGGGAAGCCCATTACCATGTTATCAGGACACTCAAGCAGTCCTGTGGAGGCCCATGTAGTGAGGAACTGAGGCCTCTAGCCAAAGCCATGTGAGTGAAGCTGGTCCTCTGGAAGTTCATCCTATATCCTTGGTCAAGCCTTCAGATGTCTGCAGCCCCAGCTAACATCCAAATTGCAGTCTTATCAGTCACTGTGCCAGAATGCCTCAGCTAATCCAGCTTGGATTTCTGATGCTAAGAAATTGTGAGATGGTAAATGTTTACTTTGTGCTGTTGTGTTTTGGGGTAACTTATGTAGCAGTAATTAATACAGTTATCTTCTCAGATTTCTTCTCAGCTTTGATGCCTTCACTGATGAGATTGGTTTCAAGACTCTTTTTGGCATTTAAAAATAGCCACACCTTCTTCCCTTTGGTGACTAGTTAGTCTGATTTCTAATGAAAGATGATGTCAAAGTTTCAAGTATAAATGAAATCACTGTAGATTCCATTTCAAAATTGCTTTGCTTCTCTAAAGAGGAATGCTTTGACCATGATAATATAATTGAATACTAATACGACAAACCTAACAGTTCACCTCATATGAAGCAGGACTTTAAGGGCAAATAATTATGTCTTAGGCCTGGAAGTCTGCATTATGGATAATAATATCAGATCAGTAGATTAAGTAAGAAAAAACTAGGCCTCAATTTTTGTAAACATGTAACAAAAATTAATCAGTTAATTGAAGCATTGTAAATAATATGAAGAAATGGAATTGATTTAAATATTTAACAAAAGTGTCATTATGATATATCAGATAATAACTTGATGCATTATTATGAAAATGTAAACATTTATAATGTGAAAAAATGTAGCAACATGGGAAAATGTGAAAATCATACAAATGAATAAACTGAAAATAAAATTGTAACTATGTTAAGATTGTATAGCTAGTCACTGTAAATGTGGATAAGGATAGAAAAGTAAAATTTAAAAGAGCATTTATTAGTCATATAATACTGTGTGTCAGAATACTTCTACTATCACTTGTGTACTTATAAAAATTGCATTCAAATTTGACCTAATTTTTGAGATATATCCTCATTAGTGAGACCATTGCCTATGATAATCTAGACTCTGTAGTTTTATTAATGCAGTGTGAATTTTGAATTTTTTAAACTGCAGTTTATATCTATACTATAAAGCATTTCTCTCAAGGCAATGTCCATGGGTCAGTTTCCTGAAAATTAAGACCAGGTTAATGGGGTTTAAGTATTTTCATGTGTGACTCTAATTCTTTGGCAAAAGAATTGGGTCCACTATTTTACAGTTTCCAGTCTAGAATTTTCTAAATTTTTCTTACCTTTAAGATTATGGCCACAGCCACAAACCACCTACACTATTATTATTCATGAGGTATTTTTTTTCTTTAAAAGAGTTATATGTTCATGGGTTGCTGTTGCTCCTGGTAACCTCAGACATTATTAATCCATTGCAGAAACACAGATGATGACCCTAGATGTGGGCCTCAGAATCCTCAACATCATAAGGCCGCAGGGAGCCACATTTTCCAATCTCCCTTCTAAACATAGTTGCATGACTAGATCTCACCAATGAAATGTGAATGGATTGGGACAAATGAGCTTTTCTGTCTGTCACCTTCAGTTCTAAGACATATCTGATGTTAACTGCTTTATGAAATGCAAATGGAGATATTTGATGAAAAGCTAAATCTACCTGGGTTGTTTCCAAATGAGGTGACAGGTTGGCTTTGTAGCAGGATCTTTATTCTCATTCCATTGCCCCTTGAAACAAGCCCATTCAGGGTTTTCTCAGGGTGCTTTGGAAAGAAAAATTTCTCTGAGAGGTAGGTTGGGTTATTATTTTTCCCAACTTTTTACTCCCTTTTAGTAAGAGAATGTCTATGTGTCTGCACCCTTGGTGACTTTGGTGTTCCGTAGAGTAGGAGGAGAATATTTCCTCACCTATTAACATTGAACTTGACCATATGACTTGCTTTGGTTAATAGAATGTGGGAGGAAGCAGAACTTTAAATATGCTTATGTGGTTTGGAATGGCTCCTTGCATTAGAAGACCATGTTCCACGTTGCTGGCTCAAGGACAATATAGTGATATTGGAGCTTAGCCAAACCAAGCCCAGTAGAGTAATAGCCTACTTGCAGACACATCAGTGAGAAATAAATGCTTAGTTTCAGGAGCCACTGCATTTAGGGCCTTTTCATTACACATCTACTTTGTCACAAAAGCTGACAAATATATTCAGTAAATATAGTTGTCTGGAAAGTGCAATTTCTGCATGAGACACTGAGGGGAGAAGTAAAAGAAATAGACCTTGGAGGAACTGCCAATTTTCAGAAGAAAAGAGGGAAAAGAGTAAGAAAAGAAAGCATGCTAACAAAGATGATGAAGATGTTTTTGATAAAGAGGAAACCAATAATAAGTTCTTCCTGGGTAAATAAATATTTGTTAAAAAAATGCAAGTATAATGTGTAAGACCTTATGTATGCTCCTGGGTCTGGACTAGACATGTTTGATCCCTCTAGACATGTGCCAGTGCTTGCTTTTCACCAGACTGAATAGCCAAAAAACACTGCACTTTAGGTGGAGTCCCACCACTACCTGTTGCTGGCAGGGTCCAAGGGATAATTGCTCCTTCAGTAGCTTATCTGCAATGCTGTTCTCAAATAATTTCTTAAACCATAGGGTTTGTTCTAAAAAGGGAAGAAGACTTGAAGGGAAAATGTGCTACCTCTTTTAATAGTAGGAAGGCAAGTCGGTTCATGCTTATAGTTTGCACAGTTCTCTAGGATTTTATAAATTTCATTCACTCTTAGAATTGTGGTTCATTACATGCCATCTGTACTATTATTGATGTAATTTTTTATTTACATGGACTCCTCACTTATTTTTCATTTAGAAGTAAATTTTACATTCATAAAAGTGGAAATCCAGGCCCACTGTTATAGATGCAGCCAGCTGTCCACCAATATTTGGGTCAGTCTTCATGGTACAGAATTATTTCTGGAGTGTTCCTCAGATAGGGGCCACATTTTCCAGGCTCCCTTCTTCCTAGACGTGGCCCAGAGACTAGATCTCACCAGAGAAGAGTGAGTGGAAGTGAAGTTCACTCTGAGCCCAGAATTGTAAGAAGCGTGTGTATGTTATACACATCTATACTGCTTTTGCCAGCTGGAAGCAGAACTTAGGGCATGGCAGGGCACGGATGGAAGCAGTCTGGTTTCCTAATTCATTAGGCATGTGAAAGCAGGCCACCAATCAGGAGTGTCCTCCACAGATTCTTACCTCAGCATACGTGAATGAACTTCAGTTGTGTTTAGGTTACTTTCAAGCTCATTTGTTACAGCAGCTAGCATCATCCTTATTATATACTTACAATGAGGTAGCTACAAAAAAAAAAAAATTTACTTACCACTTTCTACCTCAAGTGCAACCCCTGAAGTATAGTGTACATTGGGAAATAAATACCATTTGGTTGGGCTTGCATGTCATGTAAGCAATATTTTCTTTTTTGTTCCTAGGCATTTGCTGCTGGTCAACTAGAATATCTTTTTTCTTTTTTAATGTTTGTAAGCCACTGTTGAGATGTCACTGGTCTTGACATACTACCAAATCGTGTCAGTGTTTCTTCTGATTCCCAGGAGGAAAGCAGTCAAAGCACAAAACACTCTGTTATTAATAAAAGGGAGTGACTGGCAGGTCAAGCAGGACATTCCTCCTTAGTGTGCTTTCAAAGCGCAAGTTATTTAATTGACAGTATCCAGCTTTCTATCATTCCAAAGCACTCACTTGTTCTTTTGCTGAGCTGTGGTCAATAGTCATGACCCAACGTGCTCACCCAGGGTAACCTCCAGAAGGAGTCTTTTAGACCCACCTTGCTGTTTCTCTTATGTTTCCTTCTGTGACTTTCAGAAAGGTTCCTGAGGAGAAGGTTAAGAGGAACTCCTCTGTTTCAGATACCTGACATATTAGTTAGGGTTATTTATGTTAACTGCTGTATCATAAAAATCCTTTTCTGGTCAGGAGTTATCTTTTGCTCTTGTATTCAGGGGCTGAGCTGCTTTTTCTATTGTTCCCCTGTTCTCTTCTGGGGCCTAAAAGTCCTTCCCACTAAGCTGGTGGGTATGTAACAGTGGATCTTTGGTGGTAGGCTTCTTTTAAAGTAATTTTGCAGTGAGCATTTTACAAACTACTCTTCTCAGCAAATGCAGGCAAACAACCAAGTTGTTCTTAGACTGTTTTGCGAACCTTATTTTGCCATGCCAGGATTTCTGGCACAGCCCATTTTCTGTGAGACCTTTTCCCAGCTGCTCTATTATTCTGGAGGCCTCTTCGACTTTTCATTCTCATTACAAAGCTGCTGATGGGCCCCATTGAACTGAGCCTTGGCTTAGTCAATTATGATACGGAAGTGCTTACTTATTTTATTAGCAATGATCAATTATTTTCTTTAGTGTAGACTAAGAGTGAATCTCTAATATGCATGCACTTAGCCCAGCAATTAGTGTGTGCTCTTTCAAACGTCTTTTTGCATACAGATGGCACCAGGCTGTAATTTTCTCTGTGCGTAGGACCTAGCACCTTCTTTTAGTGCTGGGCTTGGTGATCGAGAGTCTGTGTGGAATTGGCTACTGAGTGCCTGGTGGGAAGAGCCCTATGGGAGTCAACTTCCCTCGTGAGTTTCCTCGTATTAGAATTCTTCGAAGTTCAAGAGCTTGAGAGGACTCTAGTGATAAAGGTCTTTTGATTCTATACTACCTAAGCTATTTAATATTTCCTGGGATATTACTGCTGCCTGGTCTCATAAAAACATTTATACCACCACTTCTGTCCTGAGATGTACAAAAAAGGAAACGTCTCAAGCACGTTCTGTTTGCTCTCTTTATTTCCTGAGTGGTGCTTCCACACATTCCTTTTTTCTTTATTCTTGGATCTCTGTTAGTTTGTTATTTTACCTGTCCTACTAGGCAGCTTAACGGTGAAGAGCATGAGTTTTGGAACCACTCAGCTAGACTAGGGCCTGGGCTCGGCATCATTGCTTATTGGTGTGATTTGGGGCAGTAAATATACATATTTGATTTCTTGTAACTTAGTATCCTTTTGTGTATAATGAAGAAATAATACTCACTTTATATGGTCGTTGTCCAAGTTAAATGAGTCAATGCATATAAAACATATTGGGCAGCAACTAAATGTAGCTATTATTATTGGTCATGTTGTTGTCTCATCCATTATAGATATCCTGGCTGAAACTTCACTTGATTGAAATTTCATCTCTCTGTTATCAGCTCAGGGATTCATAGTGTTTGGGATGGTAATTTTCCTGAATCAATCCAGAAATTAAAATTTTCTTTCCCAAATCCTCCTCATTAGGAAACTTGATAATGATGGTGATAAAAAATAATGAAAACAATAATGGATAAGTGATAATGAATACAATATAATAAAAATAATAATGGATAAGCTTTACTTGAGGCTGATGTGTAAGGCTCTACATAAGCACTTTGTGTATAAATCATACATTTGATCCCTCTACAAGTTCTGTGTATTAGTTATCGTGATTTCCCACTTACAGATGAGAAAACTGTGGCTGGACTCTTTACATATCTCATGTAGGGCTCTACAAATAGTAAGTAACAGAGCCAGGATGTAAAACCAAGTCTATCTGACTCCCAGGTGCCTGTTCTTTACTGCTATTGAAATTATCTTGAAAAAGTGAGCAGGACTCATAAAACAGTTCTTGGTCTCTCAAAAACCATTTCCCCCTTTCATCCTCTTGGCTGTCAGTGCACAGTATTTACTGTATCAGTCAGGAAACCCCAGTTATCTCAGACTGAAGGAATACAATCTAGGGAATTGGTTAAATGATATTAGAAAGCTGTAAGGGGAAAGGATGATACTAAAGTAGCACAGAATAGTAACTACGGGAAGCAGCTGTCACTCTAGGGAAAAAGTTACAGTACCAAGAGCTAGGTGATCAAGGGGGAGGGGCTGCTGCAGGGCTCAGACTCAAGGCTTGCTATGTGTCTGGCACTTTGCCCGCTGAGGAGCCCCAGAATGAGGATATTGTGGGATTGGTACCCTGAATTCTGCAAGACATAGGTGGTATCTGATGCTTTTGAAATAAGGCTATCAGGAGCCGACCCCCTGCCCCCAGTTCCTTCACTGCAGAACCTAACTGGGAATTGGTTAACAAGAATACCTGGGAAACACTTTGCAGGCTCCCAGGCCAGCATCGTACAGAAGAATTGAGACCATGAGTTTGGGCTGAAAGAAATGAGAGCACACGAGGTATGATTACTATTTTCTGACGGAAGTGGTGATGGATATGTGCTTTGGCTATATAAGTGGGCAGCTGCCTGTGAAGAGAATAAACCTGGCTGAGGTAACTGAAGAGGAATTTTCTTTTCCTGTATCCAGATAACTTGTTTTGTAATGATTGATATGATTTTAGGGCTTTAAGCCAAATGCAGTCTTTCAAATGTGGCAGTATTTGTCTGTGTGGCCTTAGCTGGAGGGGCACATCAGCCTACTGGGTCACTGCCCAGAGTAATTAGCTCTATTGAGCATTTTTCTCTTTTAGCCACAAATCATCCTAGTAAAAGTATAAGAAACTCCATGGCTGGCCCAGCACCATGTCTAATTTCCTGGGAGACTTTCCTTCTATTTGAATTACCCATTTGCTCTTGTGAGAAAATACTTTCAGGTGGAGGAAGAGCTTGGCACTGGATAGGGGAGAGGAGGGAGCCTGCAATCTGAAATGCTCAGTGGCAATTTCACGTTAGGCAGGCTTGTCACAGGACTGATGAATGGTCCCTTCTAGCATGCTTGCTAGTGATGTTAAAACCTCCCTCGGGTCCAAGTAGAGGCGAACTTCATGTATCTGCACCCAGAGACGGTAGGTGGTGCTGTGGTGTTAAAAGATGATTAAAGGAGAATGAGAAAACCTGTTACGGAGAAAAAAAATTTTGGAGAAGCATAAGGTTGGGGGACTGGCTTAAAGAAGGGCAAGATGAATATGCATTTTCATTCAGTGTCTTTCCAATTCAGGCAAGCATTTTCCCTATCAGCTGGAGTTGCATGGAAAAGTCCAATTATAGATGTAAGCGACATTGGACTCTTTCAGATCACATTGCAGTCGTGTCAGTGACATCCTGCTGCCTGGATGTGTTGGGTATACCTTTGGCAACAGAAGTTTGGCTTCTTCATTCCCTTCCATTCTGGTTTTTTTTTCACCCTCGGATTTTTTTCTCACCTTACTGCTTCCCTTTCCTCTCATTTTCCTTTTTAAATCCCCCCTGCCTCTGACACATATTCAATTCAGTAACATTTGTAGACAGCACTATTTTCTGAGACACTGTGGGGTATCTGGGGGAAAGAGGGATGGAAACTACATTCTTTTAATAGAGAGGAAATTACCATTTCTTACTCATATTAAGTCTAGGAACTGAGCTAGGCATTTTTACATTCACTTTATCTCATTTAACTATTTAATTTATTCACATACACAACTAACGTTTCTTAAACACTTACTATGTGCTGGGTGGGGCATGGCCTGTGGCATTGGTAATAGAGACAAGAGCATTAAAAAGCTACTGCTCTGTGTGTACATTCTCTCCTGCTTTGGGGTCAGAATCTCCATGTTTTAGCTGCTCACGTGACTTCCTCCAATGTACTTGAAGCTCTGGAGCCAGACTGCCTGGGTTCGTATTTTGACTACTGTCACTTAATTTCTCAGTGTTCCAGTTTTATTATTTGAGAAATGGGATAATCATTCCTCCTTCAATGGATAGTTTTGAAAACTAAATGAAGTAACGCACACAAAAATTTAGAACAATGACTGGCTCGTTGTTAAGTATTTGATAAACTAGCTTGAATGATCATCATCACCATCTTCAAGTTATTAACAAAGTTACTTACTTCCTTTGGAAGATATAGTTTAATATCTCGTCCCCTTCCCATGCCCCAAACTATGCCTCTGAGGTATGCACTATATAGAAAGAAAGCAATTCACTTTTTTCAGGAGTGGTCAGAGGAGGCTTCCCCTGGAGGGGCTGAATTAGAGCTGCCCTTCGCTCTGGGAACTTCCGAGGGAACTTCTGAGGGACTTTCTGAACCCAATAGGGTCATATACATGACAGAGAGACAGATTAGGCATATTGTTTTTGTTCTTTGTCAATTTCATATATGCACATTTTGCATACAGTTTCAGTGGGATCACACAATCCCTGAAGTGAAGTGGATATTTTTTGGAGGCCGCAGACCTTAGGGTCAGGACCCCCAATTTGAGATCACTTGCAGGTTGAACATTCTCTGTCAAAACACTATAAAACAATATGAAAGTTTAGCAGGTGCTAAAGTTTAGCAGATTATTCTTGGCTGATGGGACCCCCAGAGCAGGAGATGTACCCCTCATTCCAACACAGGGGTGGCCTTCAGCAATGACCGACTGAGGAAGGTGTATAATAGCCCACTTACCCTGCCTTTGGGTGGTTTCAACTCTGTAACGATTTGTTTCTGAGCTCCTAGTAAGATCAGGCTGAAATTTTTCCTGAAGGCACATGTTTACCTCGTTTTGTCTCCTGCCTTATCTTACCTTCCTCACATCTCTGTAGGTTTCTCCTGAGAGTATTCTTTCAGTAAAGCATTTGCACAACAATCTTCATCTGAGTCTCTGCTGGAGGGAGACCTGGCCTACATTAGAGAGGAGTTTGAGATAGCTGTGTAGGAGGTAAGAGAGAGAATGCAGGGATTAGGGAGGAGGAGCTATTGTATTGAGGCTCAGCTCCTCCTTTCACTCCATCTCTGCTGCATCCTCTCTCCTCACTGTTCCTGTGACATTTTTGTTAGACCTAGATGTGTAGGACAGCTTTTTGGGGAGCTCACCAACAGCAAGTAGCATACATGGTCACCTTGGAGCCTTCTGATTTCAGACCAGAGTTTTTCTCTTGATCTATGGAAAGCGTCCATGTAGAGATGATCCTTTAATGAGCCTGGTGAACAGCTACGATTAATGTATTAGGGCTGGGGAGCCTCTACCCTAGCAAGCAGTTTTTTGACAGAATGGACGAGGAAGATAAGAGAGAAAGTGCAGAATCATGTTTTGGTGTTTAATTTGGCAGTGCGTAGCTCATTTTAATTACTCTGAAATAATTATCTCTGGCACACAGCTGGGTTTGTCTTCGTGTAACTTGTGAGTCATTCTTTCACATTTGAATAAATCAAGCAGGTTGAAAAGGAAAGGTTGGAGCCAAATGACATGTAAAAGGGGTTCAGTGATAAAGGTTCAGGAAATGGCAACTTTGGACCTGAAAGAGAAGACTGACTTGGGACGTTGTGTCTTTGTGTCCGAGGCAAACAGCATTAGCTATTGAAATCAGAAGCAGAGTCTTGAGGCTATTGTAGGAGAAGAGTTGTCAGAGCTGAATAAAGGTGGTGGTATTCGGACTAATGGGAAAGGGGAATTCACCAAGGTGGACTTTATAGCATAGTGGTCAAGAGCACACATTTGAGGTTAGACAGACTTGAATTTGAATCCACATTCCATCACTTACCATTTTAGTTCCTTTGAGAAAGTCATTTCACCTTTTAAAGCATCAGTTTTCTTATACAATTAGAAATCTTATCTTTGGTGCCATATCACCTTCATTTCATAGGTGGCTTCTATCATAAATGCTGGATTTTCCTGTTTCTGCTAAGAATTTAAGAAGAAAATGGCATGTGGGCCCCCTCTTTCATGTCCACTGCCAGGGCAAACATTACTAATCAACCACAAGTTTTTCTAGTTGAGCCTGACTATGGCCTCCAAGTCCTCAAATACCACTTCTAGCAGCTATCCCTGGTCTATCCAGGTTGACATGTTCATTGAAATAATGACTTCTGGATTAAAATGTTCCTCTTCTTTGATGTCTGATATTCCCATCTGTAAAATTAGGAGTTTGAAGAAGTTGATCATTTTCTAATCTTTTTAATGGAATATTCCAGTATTTTAAGAGATAGAGAAATAGGTCATCAGAGGTTGGATTATTTTGCCTCCCATATCTTATTTAATGCTCTGCAGATAATCAATAACTCAATTTATAAGGCTTGGGCTACTTAAAAGAGGGATAAGAAGTCCAGGAAACCGGAGTTGAAGATGCAGTCAGGATCTGCATTCTCATCTCCAATCCCTTCCTTTTCCTACTCACTCTGCCCTGGTTCTCACCTCATTTCTAACCTGCTGTGCCAGCCCCAACATGGTCTCACTCTGAAAACCAGGTCATGGGTGAAAGTTTCCTCAGAGGCAGGAGCTGCCTCAGTTTTAAAGTCATATCATGTCTGGATCCTGCTTGCTTGGTTACTCAGGTATCCTCTCTGGTCTTGAAATCTGCTAGCTATAGCAGGTCTGCCCCTGACCTTCCATTAGCGAGTCTTCATTGTTCTCAAAGACCTATTTAAATTTCAAATTATATAGGTAATATGCCTTTACAGCAGTAAAATTAAAAAAAAAATGTAGATAAACCAAAGACTAAGTTCACTGTTAAAAGATTATGTATTATCTGTCAGACCTTTTCTGTGTATATGTGTATATTTATGATATTTATAAACATATTTCTGTGTTTATAAATGTGTTCTACTCTGTTGTTTCAATGCCATAATTCTGATTTGATTTATTCTTTGTGTGTATGTGTGTGTGTGTGCGCGCGCGCGCACACACATACACACTTTCCTTTTATTCAACTCAATCATTTATTGAGCATCTACTTTGTGTTATGTGCTTATGGTCTCTATGACCCAATGGAGCCTAGAGCCTGGTAGAGGCAGCCATGAAAGAATTGATTATGTTATATCTTGACATGCTAGAGTAGAAATCTATAAAAAATTTTAAAGGGACACAGTTTGCTGAGTGATGAATTTGGCCTAGAAGGAAAGGGATCTTTCAGGGGAGAAAATCATCAGTCAGAACTTGTGAGGATGCCTAGGCCAGTGAAAGTGCCTGGTTTGCTGAAGATAGGATGTACAGAAGGGCATAGGACAAGAAAGGGAAGCAAGGACTGACAGGGTTTTGTTCAGAACTTTGTCCTTTGTCTTACCATAGGCCATCAATTGATATTTGGTGACTGAATCAGTGTTCTTAGTCTTAATATTGTCTCCATCTCCTTTCTAAACCTTGGTCTCAGCATTAAATTGGAGTAGGGGTCGTATATACTCAGTCATGTCTGGTGACTCAGACTGCCTGTGTGGCAGATGCTGTCCATGTCCCTCCTACCTCTTTTAGGGCCTTTTCACTGAACACACTTTGCCCACAGTGCCAGAGAATTAATGTCCTCTGAGAACAGCCATTATGCAGTGATTTACTGGACTTAGTTTGTAAATATCCTGCCTCCTTTATCCCTCGGGGGTACCCTGGCTCTCTCAGTTTCCCCATGATGTTAAGCTCTAGTTTCCCCCAATAGTAACTTGCCCTTTATTGACTGTTTTTTGTTTCTGTCTCATTCTCTACTGTCTCACTGGTATTTTCTATGATTCTATCCCAAATAAATTACTTGCACTCAAATCTTATCTCAAGTCTGTTTCTTATGAAGTGATAGCACCATGTGACTCTGTAGAGTAAGCCAAAGACAGCTGACTGGTATTTCTGGAATCCTGTCTTAAAATAGACTGAACTAGAAGAAAATTCACAAACTTGAAGTGTCTCCTTCTAGGCTCTATTTCTAGACTAATGGCTCAGGATGAGCTAAACTAATAAGCATACGTAGATGGGGTGTTACAAAAATAATCCTGTTTTCATGCATCATAAATTAACATAGATATCATCAAAGCATTTACTTGGATCTGAAACAAAGCCTCTGCTGGTTTCATCACTGTGCTTGTTAAGCTTTCTTTTCTAAAAAACAATTCCAGAAGTGAAATATTAGTGTATAACTACATTTTGGCTGATTGGTGAAGAGTTGCTTATATTTGATTTCCATAAAGAATGTAAATTCCAGGGGAAGAAAATAGTTCAGTTAAAGAAAAAATTGAAATTTACATCTGAGACAGTAAAGTATTTTAATGCAGTTTATTTTTATATATTTTTATTTGTTTCTGTAGCACGTGAACTTCTAATATTCAGGATCTGTGGACAGATAGGTTAAAACATTAAGTGTGTTGAGTTTGGCCAGGGAAAGGATATGATCACAATTTCATAAACAATCTCATTTAATCCTATCTTGCACTCTCTGAGAGAAACAGTATTCTTTCAGTTTGGCATATGGAAAATGGAATTCAGCAAGCAAAGGTTGAAGCTGAGAATTAAACCCTAGTCTATATGATTCTGATTCCTGTGGTATGTCCACCTCATCTCAGCAATTCCCCTAATGCCTTAATGAATTTTTAGATATATATTTCTCACTGTTTGAATGTGGCAGCTTTGGCATAGAAAAGAGGCTAAGGTAGATGAACCAGTATGATTTATTCCCCTTTATTTAATATGTTTATATTAAGAGCATTTGGGTCTTATAGGCTACAGTAAGAAATTTGAATCTTCTTTCAAGTGTAAAGAGGAACTATTGAGTTTTGTTTTTGTTTTTGGAAGGGAAGATGGCCTAATTGTTTTAGAGAAGGTATTAGTAAACCCTGTTAAGAGCTCATTAATATAAGTATATTAGGTATTGTAGGCCATACTCTTTGTTCTAGCTATTCAGTCTGCCACTGTATTATGATACACCACAGATAATACTTAAACAAATGATTGTGTTCCTAGAACTTTATTTATAAAAACAGGTAACCAACTCAGTTTTAAAATACTCCTTTGACTGCTTTGTGGAGATTATAGGAAGAAAAGGATAGAAGCGGGAGACCAGTAAGGAAGCTTTTGTAGTAATTCTGGCAGAAGATAATGGTAGCTCATGCTGTGATTGTAATTGGTAAGATAAAGAGGGAGAACTGATTTCGGACATATTTTGGAGGGAGAGTTGAGGGCTTGCTGAATGATTGGATGTGAAAGTTGAGGATAAAAAGGGAAACAAGGGTGACTCTTATTTTTGGAGCTTGGACAACTAAGGGGTGGGTGCCACTTCCTGAGTTGGTAAACACTGAGGAATAAGCAGCTCCTTTACTTCCAAAGTTAAGTCCATGTACATTTCTAGCATCTCCAGTTGGGGTTTTGGGAATGTTTGTTTTATCTGAAATGGAAAACCCCAACTTTCATGTGAATGGGCTTTCAACAGGATTATAAGAATGTTTTTTGATTGATTTTGAGGGAGCTTCAAGTATGAGAGCACATCACGTACGTTATGCTTTGATTCAGATAAATTTAAGCAAGTGAACACCTGCTCCCCTCCACCCCTTGCCAGTTGGGAGCCATTGGAGTGAGGAGATCCGATGATTTAAGTGTTGTGTGCCCCATAGCAGGTAGCAGACTGCTATATTTAAAACAGATGCTCAGGATATGTTAGAAAAAATTGAATTCTTAAATAGGCTTTTATGCCTTATTAGACATCATGTGGCTCTGATTTATATACAGTGGATTTGGGGCTCATATTATGTTTGACTTTCTTTGTTCAATACATTCAGGGTAAATGTAATTACAACACTTCACAGTATAATAGAAATAAATGATTTCCTTTACTTGTCTCTCTCCCTGATGTAATTCTTTTTGTCTGTGTGTGCATGCATGTGTGTTGACAAAAACGCCTCCAGTGGTGTGCAGAAATCCTTTGAGATTCTAATGCTATGTGATCCTGAGCTAGGTATAGTGTGGCTGGGATATTTTTTCCTCATATTTCAGAAACAAATAATTTTGGAGCAAAGTATAAATGCTTTAATAATTCCTGGGATAGCAAGACACAGAAGCCTAACAATAGATCAAAAATGACTCTGGAATCAGTAAAATTCTGTAAATTTAAAGTAAAATTTCTCTTGAATAGCAAGTATTTTCCTCCAGCTTATGATGGCACTGAGATCTTTAGAAAGACAATTATGGCGTTAGATAAGAGAGGTCTTTGTACTCAGACCATTCTCATAGCAGTGATGATGTCTGTAAAATTCTGGGCTCTGGGGTAACTTAAAATATGGCAGACCTTAGGAAGCATGATCTCAGAAGAATATATTGGCTCTATGACACCCCAGTTTCCATAGGAATCAAGGAACGAATGCTCTGGTTCATATCTGATTCAGAAAGAGAAGTGTCTACAAGGATTTCCTAAGAGCATCTCTCCAGTTTTCTCCCCAGTAGCTGACCCCTCCCCGCACCACAATAATTGATGAAACAAAAGAGACAGGAGGAGAGTTTTCTGATCAGCTTATGCAGGAACCTTTTCCACACAATTTTGATCTTTGTTCTTGCAAATGGTTCATGACAGATTCCTCAGCAACCCATGCTGCACACTGTGAACTCTGAAACTCCTAGATTTTATATGCCAGCGTGTATGAACAGACTGGTATACTTTTGCTTCAACACTTAATTCCCTGGATTATACCTTAACACTAAAGTTTCTGCTTGCTAGGACTGTAAATGATCCCAGTCTAGAAATATCTTTACTTAACAGATGTATTCTAATATGATTAACTAGAAATCAAAAGAACAAATATAGACTTTTTGCAGCAAAATATAGAGCAAGATGGAAAGTGGAGGAAGAAAGCAGGTAAAAATTGTTTGAGTAATAAAAGTTTCTTATAGTTAATATCAGACTGCTATGTGATTAATAATATTATTTTTCTACCCACCAATAATGAAATTTGGTAATTTGAATTTTCATAATCAGATGTTTTTCAAATTTCCAGTGAAAAAGCATTCACTGGAAATGGCTCTGAAAACCAGTTTTCTAGTAATATTGTCAGTTCCTGGCTTATATGAATAGGCTTAAAATTTCATGAATTTTGTAACTCTTAAAATTATTAAATTGCTCATGTAATTTCTTTTAGGCTTAGATTAATTTTTTGTATATTTTGAGTATGGCCACTTCTATTAATCCACATGGTCATATTACTTTTTCATTTTACACTCAAACTGAAAACCTGCCTGAAATTTACCTACTAATATTTTCCCTCCTCGTCCATAAAAAGAAGTGCAGAACTGAGTCAGGCTAGCTATTTATTTAATTATTTAAACTGATTATTTTTTAGTCACGGCAATATAAAATACAGCATAGGGAACAGAGTCAATAATATTGTAATAACTACGTATGGTGCCAGATGGATACTAGACTTATTGAAGGAATCACTTTGTGAGTTAGATAAACATCTAAACACTATGTTGTACACTTGAAGCTAATATAATATTGAATGTCAACTGCAACTAAAAAATAAAAAAATAAAAATTTATTTAAAAATTTTATTTTTTTTTGTGGTAAGAACACTTAATGTAAGAGCTTTTTTTCAATTTTTAAGTGTACAGCACAGTACCATTGACGATAGTTATAATATACAGCAGATCTCTAGAACTTGTTCATCTTGCTTAGCTGACATTTTGTGTCCATCGACCCAGGGTTTTTACTTGGTTGAGCTTCACTATCTATGTGATTAAAAAGTTTTTTTAGTGTTTGTCTTCAGTGAAAGTTATTAGTAGACTCTCCTCTCTGAGTAGATAAGCATTGAGCCCTCAACAGTCTTTTAATGTTTTCTAAATGAGCTGTGAATCTGCCTAATCATATTTGTGATGTTCATTTCTATTTACTTTGAGTAAGTAATACATTATGATTTTTGTTTTTTATTTTTTCATCTTTTATTGGCATTTATTTAATTTATTTCTCAGATTATTTTTATCATTTTAATTGAAGAAATGATTTAATTCTCCCCTTCCCCATGTATCTCCCTATTCTCCCCTACCCTCTGGTATATGATTTTTAAAAGTAAAATCTATAAAGAATCATATAGCACAAAGATTTTCTCTCACCTCTGCCCGTCTTCTGCCCCTATTTATTATCCCCAAATGTAGTATTTTTTTTTTTATATCTTTCTAGAGACATTTTATGCACATACAATCAGACAAAACGCATACTGTTCCTCTCTCACACTGTTAGGAACATCATACACACTATTTTAATTTTGTTTTTATTTTTTTCCCACTCAATAACCCCTCTAGCAGCATGGGTGCTTACGATGTCATAAAGAGACCTCACTTTAAATAACCTTATGTAGCTCTACCCTTAACTGGCTCACATTCCTTTGTCTTAGGTAGAAATTTGTCAGGATGGATTATAAAAAAAATTTGGCTGAAATCCAGATTTGTCTAAGATATTTTCTGTCTCTCAATTAATATTGGTTGCATACCTAAAAAGAAGCATGGTCAGGTGGCATGCCACCTATTAAAAGGTAAGGAAGTTAGTTTAGCTTGATTTGATTTTAGGGGAACCATGTTCTAGAGGGGGTCTTACAATTTCTAAATGCTCTCAAAATATCTTTAAAATATTTCCTATGGAATTTTTGCGAACACCCAACACCCAGAATGTGGTCTTTCTTTAAAAATCCTCTTCTCCATTTTTCTTTCTAGAAGCAGTCCCATTCCACACAAATGTTCAGGGGTTACTAAGAGAGCATGTGCACACTATTATAACAACTACAAGCTCTTGCAAAAGCCCAACTGTACATTTCCTAGTTGTGAGCTTCGATCTCCCACCTTCCTGCCACATATGATCTCCTCAGTTATCTTAGGCTCCTTGTCCCCCATAACTAATCATATTTATAAAATATAGGTGATAATTTTCTGTTACAGCCAATGTGTAGGGTTGGGCAGGATGTTCTAGGGAGTGTCATTCACAGTGTAGCCCCCGTAGATTAGTATATTTATTTCGATAATGTGTACAATACATATTTGTGAATGTTATATATAATATGTACGGGTAATAGTTAAAATCATAGTATATAATTATGTATCATAGAGATATTTGCTATATTAGTGTATTATATATCATATATAATGTATATTATATATAATAAAATATACTATATTGACAGTTTTCCATCAGGAATTGTCAGGTGTCTTAAGAAAGGGAGATTTTTTTTTTCAATTTGCACAAACACTAAAGATTAGTAGTGGCCCTGTTCTCTGTGGTAAGAAAATGTGAGCAAGATAGAATTTGATATGCTATCTTCCTGGACTGCTATCTATTATATCTACCAGGGCTCCAAGCATGGAGTATGGCCCTTTTTTGCTGTCCTTGCTCCAGATATACAGAAAAAATTCTGCTTAACTTCCTTAAAGTATTTCTAGAGGCCAAGTTAATTTTCTGCTTTTCTCTCTTGAGATTTTTACAGACCAAGTTAATTTTATGTGTTTATCTTCCATGATAAACACAACTACAACTAAAATCAATTCATCAAAACTGTGGTAACTATACTGCATGCTGGGTTCTTGAAGACTGGGTGAATTATACAGGCATCAGCCGTCTAGAAATTCTTCAACAGTTTTGGTCAATGCTGCAATATAAATAGGTACAGAGTACACAGGGAGACAGAGTTATATCCAAGCAAATCTGCCATCTGAGTTGAGTCCTAAAGGATACATAGAAAATTTCAGTGGAAAAAGGATGTTTGAGGCATTTAAGACAAAGATGTGAAGATCTGTGATGATAATGATGAGCAATGTAACCTAAGTGAAGAGGGATGGAGGCAGAGGAGGGAGAAGACAAACCTGAAAAACTGAGCTAAGTCTGATTTTAAAGGGCCTTGAATGCTGTACTAAATCATTTGGAAATTTTTTGGAGAGCAGCAGGGAATTATCACAGAGTTTCAAGTTGCGATATCAGAAAATGAGATCTAAGTTTTAGATAACTACTAGCGGTTTTTAAAGATCACTGGACACTTCTTAGGACTTTGTTGCCAGAGTGCAAGAGAGAAAAACTGAGGAGCTGAATTAGGGCAATGACAGTGGGTACTGAAATAGCAAACCAATTCAAAAGACAGTTCTAAAGAAAAAGAATTGGTCTCAGTGACATTGAAAGTACATGTACATTTAAAAAGAAGTTAACCTCTAGATTGAGTCCCCTGAAAACCACTTTAGTATTTTTAGCTTCTTCCCCCTTATCCTACTAAGGGGGAAATTGTCAATTTTATTGTCAGAATTTATTTTTACATATCTTGTACCGTGTAGCCATTTTTTTTTCTTTTAGAAATCTAGTTGAGGGCTCACACCCACATTTTTTCAGAATCTTTAAAATATAAAGCAGTTCTAATATAAATACCAAATATGTTTTGGAGTAAGATAGTCGCTACTAAAGTTGCTACTAAAATTCATGTGGAAAAACAAACATGCACAAATAGGGGAAACATTGAAAAGAGCAACTATGAGGATGGAGAAGCACTACTAGACATGGAAACATCCTCCTTGATAATTAAGACAGTGTGTTACTAAAATATAAATGGATAAACAAACTACTAGAACAGATATTGTAAAATTAGACCCAAATATACATGGAAATTTAGAATATGACTAAGGTGGCACCTTAACTCAATAACATAAAGGTGCATATTTTAGTAAATGGTGCTGGAACAACTGTGTGGTTATTTGGAAAACAGATCAAGTTAGAATCATATCTTGCACAGTACAAAGCACAAACTGTAATTAGAAGAGAAACCTAAATGTAAAATGTATGATGAATTTTTGTTCTGTTTATTTAAAAGTTATCATTGAGATTTTGATGGGGATTGCATTATATTACTTTGGGTAACATGGCCGTTTTAACTTAATTCTTCCATTCCATGAACATGCACTATCTTCTCATTTCTTCGTGTCTTCTTTAATTTCTTTTAATTATGTTTTATAGTTTTCAGTGTATAGGTTCTTCACATGCTTTATTAAGTTTATTCCTAATATATTTTTCTCTTTGTTGCAATTCCAAAAATAATTTTTTTTTAAATTTCTTTTTCTGAAATTTCATTGTTAGTTTATAAGAAAGCAATGGATTTTTGTACATCAATTTTGTGTCCTCCAACTTTACTGTATTTGTTGTTTCTATTACCTTTTTTTTTTGTGGAGTCTTTAGGGTTTTCTATGTGGAGAATCATGTCTTTTGCAAAAAGTGACAATTAGACTTCTTCATTCCCATTTTGGAAGTCTTTTATTTCTTTCTCTTGCCTGATTGCTCTAACTAGGACTTTCCATACTATAATAAATAAGAGTAGTTATAGCAGGGAAGCTTTTAGTTTTTCACCATTAAGTATGACTTGAAATTATACTACAAAGTGACAGTAATTAAAATAAATACAATAGGTTTGAGAACTGATAAATAAACCCACAAATACATGAGCAAATAATTTGCAAAAAAGGAGCCAAAAAATACAATGGAGAAAAAAATGCTTTTTCAAAATGGTACTGGGAAAATTGGAAAGCCGCATGCAAAAGAATGAAACCAGACTGCTATCTGTCACTATACTCCAAAATTAACTCAAAATGGATCAAAGACCTAAATATAAGACTTCAAACAATAAATTGCATAGAAGAAAACCTAAGTTTTAAACTCATGGGCCTTGGATTTAGAAAAGACTTTACGAATTTGACCATTTGACCTTAGAGGCAAGAAAAGTAAAAGTAAAAAATAAATGGGTCTATATCAAACTAAAAGCTTCTTCACAGTAAAAGAATTTATCAACAAAATAATGAGGCAACCAACTGAATGGGAGAAGATATTTGCAAACAACGCCTCTGATAAGGTGCTAATATCCAAAACATATAAATAACCCATACAACTCAACAACAGACAAACACTCCAAAAATGGGCAAAGGACCTCAACAGACACTTTTCTCAAGAAGACATACAAATGGCCAACAGACATATGAAAAGATGCTCAACTTCACTAGCTTTTAGGGAAATGCAAATCAAAACAATGAAACATTATCTCATGCCTGTTAGAATGGCTATCATCAACAGGACAAGTAATAACAACTACTGGAGAGGATGTGGAGAAAAAGGAACCCTCATACACTGCTGGTGGGAATGTAAATTGGTACAGCCACTTTGGAAAATAGTATGGAGATTCCTCAAAAAAATTAAGAATAGAATTACCATATGATCCAGCAATCCCTTTTCTGGGTATCTACCCCCAAATTTGAAAACATTTATTTATAAAAATATATACACCTGATGTTCTTTGCAGTATTATTCATGGTGGTCAAAACATGGAAACAGCTGAAGCGCCCTTTGATAGATGTTTGGTACATATGTACACAACAGTTTAGTGGTTGCCAGAGGGAAAGCGGGGTTGGGGGAAGTAAGGGTAAAGGGGATTAAATATATGGTGATGAAAGGAAATTTAACTTTGGGTGGTGAATACAAGGCAATATCTATGACATTATTAAATTGTACACTTGAAACCTATATAATTTTATCAACCAATGTCACCCAATTTAATGAAAGAATAAAAAAGTAATTAAGATCTAGTCTTGGGGGAATCTTTGGAAACAAGGAGGAGTAAGAGACATCCTCAGATCTCTCCCCTTGAAATAACAATAAGCGGAACATCTAAAACTCAACAAAAAACACCTAAACTTCACACCAGCACATCGGAGCATGGGATCTGCGCATAAGAGCTACTACAGGTCAGAACCCTGGGTGTTGGGTGGTGGACTGGGAGAAATAAAGGAGCCTCTCAGGAGCCCCCTGCAGGAGGAGGGAGAGGGAGAAGGAGTAGTAAGTTCCTATGGCGAGTTCCATGAACAGCACTGCTTGGGAAAGTTGTGAACTCTCCGTGGCAAGTCGACAGTAGGGATCAGTCATCAGGGCAGAAAGCAGAAAAATAACAGTTGATTTTTACTGACTACAGTTACGAAACGGAGGCTGAGCTGCAGCTCCCAACCCCTAACCCAGAGAGCCCCTCCCCCCATAACCTCCAAGACCAGTCACCATAGAGCCCCAAGAGAATCTCAGCAAATGCTACCAAAATTGTTGCTAACGCTGACAGGGACTGAAACTGAGGGTAGTGAGGATGATTAAATACCTATTCTTTTCAAACTCTTTCAAAAAATTGAGGAGGAGGCAATACTTCCCAACTCATTTTATGAGGCCAATATTACTCTGAAATCAAAACCTGGTAAAAATAATACAAAAAATCCTACAGACTGATATCGCTCATGAACACTGATGCAAAAATCATAAATAAGATACTAATGAACTTAATGCAGCAACATATTAAAAAGATTATACACCACAATCTAGTGGTCTTCATTCTAGAGGCACAGGGATGGTTCAACATACACAAATTGATTAATGTGATACACCACATAAACAAATTAAAAAATAAGAATTATATGATCATATCAAAAGATGCAGAAAAAACCTTCAACAAGATACAGCATTCATTTATAATCAAAATACTTTACAAAATTGGTAGAGAAGGAAAGTACCTTAACATAATAAAGGCCATATATAACAAACCCTCAGCCAGCATTATATTTAATGGGGAAAAACTAAAAACTTTCCCTCTAAGATCAGGACCAAGGCAAGGCTGTCTGCTATCACCACTGTTATTCAATATAAAATTGGAAGTCCTAGCAAGTGCAATGAAACAAGAAAAGGATATAAAATGCATCCAAATAGGAAATGAAGGAGTCAACTGTCAATATTTGCAGATGACATGATTCTCTATATAGAAAACCCTAAAGGCTCCATGAGAACACTGCTAAAAACAATAAGCAAATATAGTAATGCTCTGGATACAAAACCAATGTTCAAAAATCCGTAGCTCTCCTATACTCTAATGATGAAGTGTCAGAAAAAGAAGTAGAAAAAAATAATTCCTTTAGTAATTGCAACAAAAAGAGTAAAATACCTAGGAATAAATTTAATTAAACAAGTGAAGGACATACAATGAAAATTATAAGATCCTATTTAAAGAAATTGAAGAAGATACAAAAAAATGAAAAATATTTTATGTTCTTGGATTGGAAGAATAAACATAGTTAAAATGACTATATTACCTAAAGCATTATACAAATTTAATGCAATTCCCATGAAAATCTCATTATTTTTTAAGGAAATAGAACAGAAAATCATCAGATTTGTATGGAAGCACAAAAGACCCAAAATTGCCAAAGCCATCCTGAGAATAAAGAATGAGGCTGGAGGCATCCAATTATACTTTAAATTATACTACAAAGTGACAATAATCAAAACAGCATGGTATTGGCAGCAAAACAGACACACGGACCAGTGGAACAGAATCTAGAATCCAGAAGTAAACCCGCATTTATATGAGCAAATAATTTTCAACCAAAAAGGTAAAAGCATGCAGTGGATAAAGGAAATCCTCTTCAATAAATGGTGCTGGGAAAATTGGAAAGCCACCTGCAAAAGAATGAAACTAGACTGTTGTCTATCACCACACACCAAAATTAACTCAAAATGGATTAAGAACCTGAATATAAGACCTGAAACAATAAAATGCATAGAAGAAAACTCAGGAATGAAACTCAAGGACCTTGGACTTAAAGAGGGTTTATGAATTTGACCTCAAAGCAAGGGAAGTTAAAGTAAAAATAAATGAATAGGACTCCATCAAACTAAAAAGCTTCTGCTCAGCAAAAGAAATCATCAAGAGGATAAAGAGACAACCATCCGAATTGGAAAATATATTTTCAAACAACGCCTCCGATATGGGCCTAGTATCCAAAATATACAAAGGGCTCATACAACTCAGTAATAGCAAAAAACCAAAAGATCCAATAAAAAAATGGGCCAAATTGGGGGAATATGGGTAAGAAGTCTCAGTGGCTTTTGGACAAGGCTTCCATTGGGGTCTGTGATACAGTAGTATTCATGTCCTTTTTATACATTTCGAGTCCTCGCTTCTGTTTTCCTAGCTGCTTACTACTTCTTGGTCATGTAGCTCAAAACTCAGTACCATGGATGGTGTGTGAGAGAAATGAGCTTTCTTGGTAGTGCCCTGCACAGCTGGGAAAGCTTGGCATTCACACATATGCTCTCACTTTCTCTCATTGGAGAAGTTATAGGCTAAGGAGGGCTTTCTTGGCACTGAGCTGGGCTTTCTTAGAGGAGAGGTGATATGTGTAAAGTCGAACAATTCTCTTAAATCCATTCTTTTTATTTTTTTATTTTTGCTCCAACGGTGAACTGGAACTTCTCCCTGGACTACTGAACTTCCACAAAGACTGTGTCATCTGTGGGTGATTGTCTTAGTGTTCTCCAGGGTCTCTGGGACTGCAGTCAAAAGGGGACGGAGATGGCTCATGAGGGAGATGTATGTAAGTGAGAGACATCTCATCTGGCCAGCTTGCTGATGTCACTCTTGTTCTTTGTTTTTGAAAGATGGTTTTGCTGAATATAGACTTCTTGGTTGATAGTCCTTATCTTTCAGCATTTTGAATATTTTACTCTACTATCTTTCTGGTTTTCCTGGTTTCTGATGAGAACTCAGCTGTTAAACATATTAAAATCCCTTGTATGTGATTGCTTTGCTTTTAAGATTTCTCCTTGTCTTTCTACAGTTTGATAATGATGCTTCTAGGTGTGAATCTGTATGTGTGCTACTTGGAGTTTTTTTAAGTTTCTGGAATATGCAGATTTTTTTCACAAATTTGGGAAAATTTTAGCTATTATTTCTTCAAATATTCTCTCTGCTCTTTTTTCCCTCTCCTCTCTTTCTAGTACTCGCATTATACATATGTTATTGTGTTTAATGGTGTCTCACAGATATCTGAGGCTCTATAAATTTTTATTCTTTATTTTTTTCCTTTCCATTCCTCAGAATAAGTAACCTCAATTGTTTTATTTTCTATTTTGTTTTTTATTTTACCAGCTCAAATCTCCTTTTGAGCTATTTCTATTGTACTTTTTAATTCTAGGATTTTAATTTGGGTCTTTAAAAAAATTCAGTCTAAGAACCGAATACTTTATTTTAGATATTTAATTCTTGAAAATATTTAAAATGGCTGATATAAAAATCTTTGGTAAGTCCAAATCTGGGCTACCTAAGAGGCAGTTTCTATGGACTGCCTACCTACTCCTGTGCATAGGCTATACGTTCCTGTTATTTGCATGTCTTGTAAATTTTATTGAAAACTGGACATTTAAAAATAATGTGACAACTCTGGAAATCAAATTTCTTTTCTCCCTGGGGTTTGTTGCTGTTGCTGTTTGTTTGTTTAGCACTTTCCTGAAATAATTATATGAAGTCTGTATTCTTTGTCATGTGTGGCCACTGAAGTCTCTGTGTGGTTAAATTATTGATCAGGTAAAAATTGGAAAGAGAGGGAAAGATCGGGACTTCTCAAGCATTTCCTGGACATGTGCACAGCTTTGCACTTGCATGTAGCCTTTTAGATTCCTTGAGATATAGTGAAGCTTTTTAAAGCCTCTGGTGGACATCCCATTTTCTGACCTTTACTTTTATGCTCTTTGGTGTTTCTTGTTTTCCTGCCACTATTATTAGATCAGACAGATATAGTTTTCAATAATGCCAACTTATTATTTTTAAAAACAACCCTAGAGGAAAGGCTGTTTGTGCTGAGCAAGCTGTTAGATGAAATAATGACAAGCTGTCTGAGTGATTGTTTACAAAGAGCTGCCAAATAGGTCAAATAATGACAGTTCTCTGGGACTGGGACTTTTAAGGAACACTTAAACATGTTTTGTCTTCTATAGTGGCTGCTAGGCTGCTGGTTTTCATGGCTACCATGATTGTAAGACTGTTGATATTCAATGGGGCAGTGGAGCTATAGAGAGAGGTATAGGAATAGGGTAAATTAAGACACCTCACAGTTCATAGTTTTGAAATCTGAGATTCAGCTACTTTTTTTTTTTGGATAAGTTAACCTCAGATTGTTACAAGCCTTTGGTTACTTTCTAGAGTTCTGAAACATCGATTTTGATAATTTTCCTCTGTGTCATTGCTTTCATTAAGGAGTCGAATTTTGGAGGTCCTTCCTCAGCTATTTTTAAAGTTCTCTCTTCAAAGTTAACTTGATTTGGGGATGGTGTGGGGAGCACATTCTAGGCAAAAACAAAAGTATTTTCAAGGCTTAGTGATAGTGTGCTGGAAATATTTTTTGATACTCAGCTTTGTTTCTGGTCTTCTTGGTCTTCTTTTGAAAAGCAAAAACCGAAAGCCTGGATACTTCTTTTTCCAGACTCCCATACCAGCAGGATTCCCAATTAGATTTCAAGAATGAGGTACTGTGTGAGATTGGAAATGCAGAAGAGAAGAAGAAGCCATGTTCTCTGGCTGTTACTGGGCACAGGGCATAACTGTGGACAGAGTAAAGATGAAAGGTGTGTCAGAAGATTCCAAGTGTCATCCTGAGAATCATCCATTTAGTATTGAAGGCTACTGATATCAGGATTGGTGGTTTCTTGTGATCTCTCCACTTCCTAATACTTAAATGCTGGCAGAAATTTCCCTGACCTTTGCTCCATAGCCCTTTAAGAGTTTATGTTTCTAATTTCCTGTATTAAATACTTTTATGCTTAAAATATTTAGAGTGGCTTCTTACAAAACATTGATATAGATTTGAAGAAATTCAATGAGTTCACTGAATTGAAAGGAAGCCAGTGTAGTGAAGTTTTGAGAATGTGGGAAGAGTTGTTAATTCATACTGGAGGGTGCCAAAATCTAGTTATACAAAGTCCAGCTAGTTTTATAAGTGAGTGAAGTCTGGCAAAAAGGAGTGGATGGTAGAGAATAGGGCAAATTGGAAAACATGAGTCCCATTAGAAGATGACTCAGAATTTTTCAAAGAAAATAAGAAATCCAAAATTTTATGTCAAATCATGTATGTGTAGATATTAGGTATATATTCATTTTTAAAGCAGAATGTACTGGCAAAAATCATATTTTTTGTCTATTCTACAGGTTACCAGTTATATATATCTTAAACCATTTTCTCCCTGGCTTTATTGAAATATAATAGATAATTAGCTGCTCATATTTACATTGTACAATTTAATGAGTTTTTATTTCAATTATAGTTGGCATACAATACTATATTAGTTTAAGTTGTACAGCATAGTGATTAGAGATCTATATAACTCACAAAGTGATAACCTCACCAAATCTAGTATCCCTCTTTCCTTTACATGTTTATTATAACATTATTAACTATTATCCTTATGCTATAATTTATATCTCCATGTCTATTTTGTAACTATCCATTTGTACTTCATAATCTCTTTGCCTTTTTCTCCACACCCCTCAAACTTACTCCCATGTAGTAGCCTCAAAATATTCTCTGTATCTATGAGTTTATTTCCAATTTTGTTGTTTATTCTTTAGATTCCCATGTATGTGAAATCATGCGATATTTGTCTTTCTCTATCTGACCCATTTCATTCAGTAAAATAACCTCTAGGTCCATCAAGGCAATATCTTTTTCCATTCCCTTTATTTAAGTCTTTAAGTCTGTGTGTGTCTTTTGATCCGAAGTGAGTCTCTTGTGGGCAGCATGTGTAGGGTCTTTTTTTATTATCCATTCAGACACTCTATCTTTTGGTTGGAACACTTAATTCTTTTATGTTTGAGGTACTTGTTGATAGGAATGTAATTATTACTATTCTTTAGTCCTGTTTTTGATACATGCTTTTTCTCCTTAAAAATGTCCCTCCAACATTTCTTGTAACATGGGCTTGGTGCTATTAATTCCTTTAGATTATTTTTGTCTTAGAAGCTCTTTATTTATTCCTCAACTCTAAATGATAGTTTTGCTGGATAAAGTATTCCAGGTTGTAGATCCTGGGTTTTCATTATGTTGAATATTTTTTGTCAAGTGCTTCTGTCCTACATAGTTTCTTTTGAGAAAGCAGCTGCCAGTCTTCTGGGAACTCCTTTGTAGGTAACTATCTGCTTTTCTCTTGCTGCTTTTAAGATTCTTTGTCTTTAACGTTTGGCATTTTAATTATGATGTGTCTTGGTGTGGGCCTCTTTGGGTTTCTGTTTTTTTTTTTTTGCAGCTCTCTGAGCTTCCTGTGATTTTATGACTATTTTCTTCGCTAGGTTAGGGAAATTTTTCATCATTAGTTCTTCAAATATCTCTTCAACATCTTGTTTTCCTTGAGGAAAACCCCTATGACATGGATATTTTTACCTTTAATAGTATCCCATAGGCTCCTTAAATTATTATTATAGTCTTGGCTTCTTTTCTCTTGCCATTCTAATTGAATGTCTTGTCTTCCCCATTCTCTATGTAGGTCATTCAATCCTCTTCTTTATTCACTTTGTTTATTCCATTTAATATACTTTTCATCTCAGATAATGTGTTCGTCATTTCTGACTGGTTCCCTTTTATAATTTCCATTTCATTTTTATGTTTTTTAAATCTTTTTTAAACTTATCACTGTATTCATCTACACTTCCTCTAAGTTCATCAAGCATCTTTATAAACCAGTGTTTTGAACTCTGCATCTGTTAGATTGCTTGATTCCATTATTCCTGGATCTCTGTTCTCTTCTCTCATATGGTTTCTATTTCTTTGCCTTCCCATTTTGGCTGCCTTTGTGTATCTGTTTCTTTATAGTAAGCAAAGATCTTAAGTTTCCCGCTCTTATTAGTGTGGATTTGTGAAGTAGATGTCCAGTGGCATAGTCCTGAGAGGGGTTAAGCTACTGGCCAAGTTTAGCCTGAGACTGTGCTCTCTGGGGCCACCTGTCAAGATTCAGCGAGCAATCCAGAGATGCTGTGCTTATAATTACCTCAAGAAACCACACCAGAAATGAGGTCAGCTGCTGCCAGTGTGAGTCTTGGTGCTGCTCAGCAAGGAGCACCAGACTCATTGAGGATGCACCTGGATGTGGCTTGGGTGGTGCTGCAAGTTGGGGGAGGCAGATTTTCAGGAAATCCTCTGGGTGGAGAAACCTCTTATCCAGTTTGATGATGTCTCAGCTGTGGTAGCACTGTGGTTGCACACTGGGAGAGAGGAGGGCTCAACAAAAGAACAAAGGTTACTGCTGGCACTTCTGCCTGAGAGAGAGCCTTGCTTCTGGCCCTCAATCCAACAACTCAGTGTTCCCTGTAAGTCCCTTGTGCCCTCCTCTCCAGCATTCAACCCATTGTTGGTGCTCAGAGCAAGCAGGCCTGTCACCCCAAAAGTCTGCTCACAACACAGTCCCTTTAAGAGGCATCTATAGCTTCATGCTGCCCCTGCTGCAGCCTCTGTCCTACTCAGCTGCTCAGACCTGGCCACCTCATGTCTTCATCCCCTCCTATCTTCTACCATTGCAGGGTGATTATTTCTCTCTCTGGTTGTAGTGCTTTCATTTATCTAGATCCCAGGTGACTTTTGTTGCTCTTTGCTCTGTGTTTCTGACACAACTTTGAATTGGTTGCAAGAGAGGTAAACAAAACCTCTATCCTCTACACCATTTCTTCCCATCTTGTAGGTTGATAGCTTTTGAACACTGGCATATCAGGTAAAATCTTTTCATATTCTTTCTTTATTTTTAAACTTCTCCTCTCCATTTCTTTTTTTTTTTTTTTTTACTATTAACTTCACTCTTGTCCTTGTAATTTCCTAATTTTCTTCATGTACCACATTAGGCTCCAAACACAACCTTAAATAACAGAAGTTGAGGGGGAAGGTAGAGTGTTTAGCAGAGAAGGATTAGAAGGAAAATACCCCTATTCATTTCTACCTGTTAGCCTTGGTTTGAGGCATATTTAGAAACTAGTTTTAATATTTCCTGAACTATCTCTGCATTAAAAGAGGATTTCAAAAAGTACTTCAAGATCACCTGTACAATAAAGGTGGTTTGTACTATATATCTTTTCCCATATCTTTAGGCAATAACATAATGGAATTTTACTTTGGAGGTGAGAAAATGTGAATATTTTACATTTATCATCAACTTTTATCACCAAAAATTATTAAGTTTAATATTCTGAAAAGCTACTGAAATATTACAGCCATTGTAAAGTGGAATTTCATGTAATTAAAGAAGACACATGGATATTTCTGGGGGGATTATGAAAGTATAGTGGATGAAGCATGCATTTTAGAGTTGGGGAGAACTGTGTTTCAATATTACTTTTCTAGTTATTAAGTATGTGAGCAATGGAAAGTATCTTAACTTCTCTGAACTTCTGTAAATGGGGATAAGGAGGAAAAGAGCATTAATTGATGAAAAATATTCTGAAAATCTCCTCTATGCCAGCTATTTCTCTAATATGCCTACGTGGAATTAACAGTCTAATAGGAGAGACAGATGAGAAATAAATTAATTATACACAATTATTATACTGTGATAAGTGCTACCAAGGAAAACTACAGCATGCAATGAGAATAAAACCAATTGAGAGTAATAGTGCACAGCAGATACTAAAAAATAGTATAAATAATATAAATTTATTTTTTAGTTGTTGCATCTGACTAGTCTGGTCCTTACTTCTCTGCTGTCAGCATTGGTGATTGGTGGGACACATTAAGGTTCCTGATTAAGGCTTTCCCATTAAATTCTCAGATGAATTCAAGTCAACACTAATGAAAGTACTTACATGGAAGAAAAAGAAATTCTCCCCAGATAGCTTAGGCCATGACAGGGGATCTGTTATAATGCATACAGATTCTTAGCCCAGATGTGATAGTCAGATTTCAGGAGAGAATGAAACAGATACCAGAAAGGCATCAATAGCCAGAACAGTGTCTCTCTCTCACTCTCTCCCATTTCTGTTTTATTCTTTTCTCATAGCAAAGAGCCTTTCTCTGCTTCTCTGTCTCTAGACTACAGGAGGTTCCAGCCAGCTGCAGACACTGATTAATACATCTCTCCCAGGAGGGATAATCTGATCAGTCCTGCTTTGATCAGGTACTTAGTCCAATCCGTGATGTCCAAGAGAGTGGGATACATGGCTCCCACTACCTAGAGAGAAACTTCTAGGGTTTATTCATATGTCTCATGGGAATAAAAACAGTACCTACATTATCAGGAATGTTTTGAAGATAAGATGAAATAATACATAGTGCCTCACACATAGTAATCATTAACAAATATGAGCCATTGTTATTCTTATTGCTGTTCGATGTATTTCAAT
Organism: Cynopterus sphinx; assembly: GCA_030015415.1. NCBI lineage: Eukaryota > Metazoa > Chordata > Mammalia > Chiroptera > Pteropodidae > Cynopterus > Cynopterus sphinx. The sequence goes on from CM057381.1 coordinate 116,382,321, forward strand.
TTTTGAAAAATGTTTTTTCTCAGACTCATTGGAACCATTTCAGAAAGTTTAGAATAAAGAAAAAGGCTTATTCTGTAACCAACTCTTCAGCAAGTTTGGGAGTGTGAACCTGAATGTGTCCTCATTAGTACAGTATTTATCAGTCTTAAAAACATGGCTCATGTAATTAAATTTGTTATACTCTTTTCTGTTTCATTCTATTGAAGCAAACCAGATGGGAAGAATGCAAATAAGAAAGCTTATCATTACAAAGGGTGAAAAAAATATTCAAGGCTAGCTGCTTAGATGTTCCTCGACTTCTAATGAATAAAATAGGCATTAATAGTACTGTAATTGTTGCTACCCATTGAAGTCTGCAGTTATTAAAACAGTAATAAAAAGAAACTCATCATAACCAGTACATGGTTTTCCCGCATTTTAATAGGCATTTGCTTCTCTGAAATTAAAGCCTGCCCATTAAATTTCAGATTAATAAAGCGAATATATTTTAAAGTCAATACACACTGGCTGAAATGTTTTTGTTCATTCTTTTTCCTATTTTCTCAAATTTTGGCTGATTGGAAAAGCCTTTGGAGTTATCAAGTTAGTCTACTATGGTAAAACATTCTAGCATACCTATGGGATTTCCATATCAAATAATTAAAAACAGTTAAAAATATCTTTTGGCAATTAAGAATGAGTAGATTTTGTTCTTTCTAGTAATAAGATGATTGAGATTCGGGTCAATTCAGTAAGCAGTATTAAGCCAGACCCTTGTACTGACTGTTCCTCTCCCTGGGGCATTGCTTTCCTAGAAATTTGCATGTCTCACCCCTCCCCTTTCTCAAATCTTCCCTCCAATTTTACCTTCTAAATGACACCTACTCTGGCTACCCTGTTAGAAATTCTTCTAACCCTACATTCCTCAATCTCCTTATCTTGCTGGATATTTTCCCAAAGAACTTTCTACAGTCTAACTTTTAGATGCCTCATCTATTTGTGACATTTATTGTGTGTGTTCACGCTGTTTTCATCTGTTTTCTCTGATATATTTCCAGTGCTTCAAATGATGCCAGGTGCAGAGTAGACCTTTAATAAATAATATATAAAATATATACTTTATATATAAATCCTATACATTATATACAATGTTAGTGGGGCTGAAAATATTTAGATGTGTGTTTTGATAGTACTATATATTTTTTAACTTTCATCCTTCTGTTCATCTACAAATATTTTATGAGCATCTAATATTTTTATCTGGAGCTTTTACTCCAAAAAATTAAATATTTTCTATAAAATAGAATCAGAGCTATTGAAGAAAAAGTATTGGCTACTGTGAGAAAAGATAGCATAGGCTTCTTTGAGGGGGAATGATAAGTAACAGTTATCTCAGCAAAGGGGCATGTCAGACAGAGTAATGTATGGCATGTGTGTGACAGGCAGAGAAACTCTGTGCACAAAACAAGGGAGGAGAGATCAGGTGCTTTCAAAGAAAAAGAAGTTTAGTATTGGAGACTATAGAGTGGGAATGACTCTATAGAAATTCAGGCGAAATCCTCAAACACCTTATAACTCCCACTGATGAGCTCGATTTGCCCTGAGCCAAAGTTTCCTTTGAGGGACTCTTCCATTCTTGCTTTTAGTCCTTTTTTAATTATTTTATTATTTTTTTTATGTTTGATGAGGTACCACTCCTGATACCAGAGGGGGACACTGCAAACCTGACCTTTCAGAGGTTAAATCTCCAGGCACAGGAATTGGTCCAGATGTGGGTACATGACCCAGGCCTAGCCAATCAGTTTAGTTTCACTCTTCTCTAGCATCAGTAATTAGTTCAAGATGGGAAAACTGGTTTAATTAAAGTGGATTCCAAAGTTACTAGAAGGAAAATATATTTTTTTATATTAGATTTGAACCTCCAAAGCTCTGGTGGACAGGAGCCGCTGGCAGCAGTCTCAGCACTATGTGGAGCCCGAGAGTTGTTAAGCCAAATGGAATAGAGTCAGGATGGGGATCCTGGGTCTTGAGGACATTGTCTGAAGCCTAAATCAAGTTTTGCATAAAGCCAGAAAAAACCTAGAGTTTTCAGAAATGTGAATTATGTTTCAGTTTTGCCTAAGCAGTTTGAGGTGGATTTTTCTGTCTTTGCAAAGGCGAGCATCCTGCTGTGTGCCTCAGTGTTGCAATTGCTTAAATAAGGTGCTGACACTACTTGTTGACCATTATCAACACTTGAACTGTTTCAGTACAATGACTTGAATTCCCTCTTGTTCTATACATTTATCATTGCTAATCTGAAGAAATACTGTCTTATACATTTTATCCATTTTTATAACACATTCCAAATCCTTTGACTTTCACCTCTTCTGAACTTGTTATTTTCTGAGATGATTGAGAAAATTCCAGATAACATCAATAATTCTTTGCTTTTTTCTTGAATAAGTATTGTGGCATGTGAATAAATTCTTATAGTCCTGTACCTAGCCTAAACTCCAAATGTAATGTTAAAATCTCATTCAGATATTCAGTGCTTAACAGAGAAATTTTCAGCATCCCTCAATCTCCAGCACAAATTATAATTTACTGTAACCTAAACACTATTTTCTTATCCATAGTGGAAAGATTCAACTTTTAAGAAGTCTGTATTGGTTGAATATTGATAAAATTAAAGTCTTTTTTTTTTTTTCCTCAGAAATTAGTTGCAGACAATTTTGGGTTTTAGTTTTTCTGAAAATGAATACAGTTAATTTTATTACTCATTAATGTTAGTATGAAAATGCAGCTGTACCATATGAGTATTATTGTTTATTTCAGAATTATCTATTATTTTAGTCATTTGTTCATTTATGAATTTATTCATTCAATAAATGCTTATCGATCACCCAGTCATTGCTCATAACACTGGTCCCTGGTAGTAGGAACACATACCTGGTAATTCTTATTACCCAGAGTCTAACTATTAGGGTAAAAAGTGACAATAAAGAGTTAGTAATAATATCATATGCTTAGGTGACATGCCTCAAGTTTTTTTTTAAAAATAAAATCATATACTTCTAAAAATTGTGACTGCACAGAGAGATCTGATTCCTATAGAGAATCCACTCCTTTTATCCTAGGCTATCATAGCCTTTTGGAAAATGAAGAATGTTCATTGTAGGCCAGCGATACACTGAGTCAGCAGATGATGGATTATAGGTTGGTCAAGGAGGTAAAACTGAAATGTTGTTTCATATTCCTCTAACTCTATAACAAGATATACCACAGGTATTTACACATTATAGGAGCTCAATAAATCTTTATTGATCAGTTGATAAATAACTCTCTCTGCCTCTTTTCCACTTTCTCTGTGCTATAGCCCATTAAACTTCTTTCAGAGTCTAAATATTCAATGTTCATTCAAGCTTCAGCACTTTTACCCATGCTGTAACCTTTCCCTGAAATACTGTTCTATTTTCTATTCAGTGAATATTTATTTATCTTTTGGTCTTTAGGAGCACTCCACAGTGGGTAACTTCTCTAATGTTTTTGTAGGATCTCTGGCTGCATAATCTCATGTCACTTTGAATGTCTTCAACTAGTTCACCTATCATACTATGGACCTTTCATAGCTGATTTATTAGGTGACTATAAGTTTCAGAAGGGCAAAGACTATGCTTGCCTCATTGATTGCAATATTCTCAACAGCTCAGAGCCCAGCAAATAATAATAATAATAATAATAATAATAATAATAATAATAAAAAATAATGTGTGTGTGTGTGTGTGTGTGTATTGTGGTGCTGCTTCTCTTTGCAGAGCCAAGAAAGAACAGAGCCTTGGAAGCTACTGATAAGAGCATTAGTACTTCAAAATTGATGCTGCATGCCATGCCTAAAGGGCATATGATGTCCATTGTTATTTGCTTTTCACAATCTCTATGTTTTTTTTTTTTTTTTTTGGAATCATAAGAGAGGAGGCTTATGTTGATGTTGATTGCAAATTTTGGGCAGGCTTCAGAGAGTTGCTGGATAGGTATTCTTGCAAGTAAATCTTTCCTTTCATCATAATTTCAGAACTCTTTCCAAAAGAAAGGGATCAAAACAAGCATTCCACTTAAGGCAGAGTGACTCACATCAGATCATGAACTCACTGACTCACTCGTGAATACACAGTTTTGTGTTTTGGACTCAAAATCACCATTGTGATCACAGTCAGAATGAAAATAATGTTTGGAGAGGTTATTGCTATTTGAATCTGGGAATCAAAGCCAGCTTTTCGTCTTTTCTTTCTGTGTCATTTGCTACTTCTAACCAATCTTTGGCCTTTTAGATTGAGGAGTGGCAGAGATGGGACCTAGTAGAGGTGAACCTCTTGATCAGCCAGCCAGCCAGCCATCCATCCATCCATCCATCCATCCATCCATCCATCCATCCATCCGCTAAATAGATTCAGAGGTACTTATAGAATTATACATCCAAGCTCTTGAGTTGGGAAGAGGCATTTTATCTATTTTGGAATTTGTGCAAGGCACAGTGATAGAACGCGAAGTTAGATAGGAAGAAAAAATGCAGAAGTGCTGTAAGATTCAAAAGGAGAATTTAGACACTATGCTGGACCTAGAAAATTTGGGTTGAAGGATATTTAAAATTTTCCAGTCTTGCCTGTGTTATATTTATTTGCTTTCTTACTCATTATTCATTCAGCATAGGGGATTTCATTGCTCATACTCCGGAATTAGACTCCTTAGGTTTGAGTCCTGGCATCACCTGTTGCTAAACTCATATAACTGGTCAAGGTGTTTGGCAGTTCTGTCTCTCAGTCTGTACAGCTGTAAAATGGCAATAATTAGAAGAAATATCTTGGGTCATTGTGAAAAGAAGATGAGAAAATGGAAGTTGTAAGGATTTAATGAGACAATGGATGTGAAGTACTTAAAGCTCAGTGCCTGGCACATAATGAACACTCAGTACATGTTGGTTTTTATTACTCATCATGAGTTTTAATGGCAAGTGTGTGCCAGACATGTATTGGTATCAAGAATAAAGTGCAGTCCTCATATCTATAAAATTTTCTGACTAATAGAGAAAAAAACCCAAGTGATTATTCAATATTATGATAAGACCTACAATAGAGAACAAATGGGAAAAAGTATGCTGCTAAGCAAGGATGGAGCAACTATATTTGACATTTGACTTTATATGGAAGGAGTAAAAGGTGTAAGAAATAGGTGTAAGAATTCTTTAGGCAAAAAGAATTGCTCACAGAGATTTATAGCTATGGAATGCTGATGGAAGTTGGATGTGGCTACTCAGAAGGGTAATGAGACTGAGCTGGTTGTTGGTGAACTTCAAAACTCCCACCCTGTGAGGGGTGATTGTGGAGGGCCCTGAATGCAAGGCTGGGTGTCGTCACTGGTTGCTCTATGTTCACCTTATATTGTAGAGCTAACATTTTCAATATTTGTTCCCAAATGTATCTTGGGGTGTTTTGGACTCATTGTTTACAAAGTCTTACCTTGAACTTTGAATTTGGAAAGGGCATTAAATTTAGTTCACATTTTTTTTAAGGTTGAGAACTGAGATGTATGTGAGATATGGCTATATCATATCACTATAAGTTGACTGATCTCACTCCATCATTACTTTTGGTATCATCTGAAACCCATTTTGTGGATCTCATAAAGCATTTTAAAAAGTACCAGTAATTTAAAAGTACCAGCAATTTGCAAGGAGTTGAGAGAATTGACATTAAAAAAAATACTGACATGTCTTTCCTCCTTTTTAAAACTCTATTCTCTCTCTCATGTTTACTGTTTTCCATTGAAAAATTTTTTAAGTGCTCTTTCCATATTGTTTCTTCCTCTGACACCACCTCTACCCCCAAACTCATCCTTTCTCTAGCTTCAGTTAGTGGTTTTAAACTGTGTTCTGCATACTTTTGGGGTTCTGTGGAGTTAACTCAGAGTCAGAGCTTGTGGAACTTTAAAATTCATGCTCCAACTTTCACCCTGACCTGCTTTGTATATTGAGTTTCTAAGTAAGATTTTGTTTAAGGAAATGGTTCTGAGGTTATAGAAAGTTTAATATTATGTATGGCCTTAGGATACTGAGTCATAATTCATTTCCCATTTTCTTTAACCACTTTATAAATAGTAAAACAGATTTGAGTAGGGCATCTTTCAAATACATTAGTGTCTGTATATTTTTTTATTTTTCACAGTTGCTCTCTTGAACTATTTCTTTCCTTTACTATTTTGCTTATAATGCTGCTTTTTGATGTGATTTCTGTGGGGAAATGTGCTATGTCATACTCTTTCTCTGAGTTCTACAAGTCAGAGTGACATTCTTGAATCTTGCTTTTTAAAAGTTGTCACTAACTAGTGTTATGAAGCCCTATATACTAACAGCATATAAGGTTCAAATGGAAGAATAATAATGTATAGATTGATTTGCTTTTCATATGTTGTATAAAAGACATTCCCAAAAGCAGGTACATTATGTTTCTACCTTCTTCTGGAAATGAGGTGGGCCTCCCTGTCCCAGAGTCTACATCAGAGGAAATAAAGAGTGTCAAAAAGAGAAGGAGGAAACAGTAATTCAATATTTGTTGAACTGTAAAACTCTGTAAATAAATGATAACTGTTATTTTCTCATGATTTTCAATAGTTTGTTAGGGGAGGAAGGGATCAGGATAGAAAGTAAATAAATATGATTCATTTATTCATGAACAAGAAGATGACTGCTATTCTTTCTTTTTTTCTCATGCCAGATAATTAAGCCTCATACTAATGGAGCAAGATGGAGAGGGTAGAGGGAGAAATGTGTTGTAGAACCTTCTTTATAAGGTTTTGTTAAGCAAATAGATACAGTGCAAATACCGTAAATGTCTCCTTGCCATCTTGATGTTTACTTCTCTCAAACTTAGAGGCTACTTTAGTTTTCTTCTTTACTTATAACTGAACAAAGCTATACATATGTATTATCTTGAGATTTGTTTCCCCTGCAAATCTGATTCTCATACTTTTTTTTTCTGAGCCATATTGCATTTGTCTGCATCATTTTCTCCTTTAACATGAAATTTTCGACTTCCACACAAGCCTCATTTTTCCCTTGTGCTTAAATATACCTCTAAAAATAGTTTTGATCCAAATATATTTTGTCATTGTTTCCAATAAGTTTGTGTTTTATTTATTTTTGAGTGTGTGTGTGTGTGTATTTTTTGTGTGTTGTGTGTGTGTGAGAGAGATTTGAATCTGATAAACCCACCCATGTGTATATGACTTTGTGGTAGCTTAAGTATTTCTTACAGTGAAATATAATTTCAAAGAATTCTTTATATTCAAAAACCAAAATGGTTACTTTAGGGAATTCAGCTTGAGGAACTTGCTCAAAATGTGGACAAAACCAAGTACCTAAAAAAGTTTGTTGCAATAAAATTTCTAAAAGTAAAATATGGGAAACTCCTAACAATAGGGTAATGGTGCTTTCAGTTAGGTTATAATCCACTCAGTGGAAGGTAATAAATCCATTTAAATGAGAACTATGAAGATTGTACAAAACCAGGAATAAAACAACATGCAATAGTATCTGTAAACTGTGATTACCCGTGAGTAAAATTATGCTAGGGAAAAACACTGGCAGAGACTATGCTAAGATATTAATAGTTATGTGGCAGGAAAGGACAGTAGTAATAAAACTCCATCCCTCTACCTCTACCTCTTTTGCTGAAGGCCTCTTATATGATTCCTGAATCACATGAAGTGGTTCCCTGTACTAACTCTCACACTGCTTTAATAGAACTGTAATGATCTTTATTTGCCAGAGGAAATCTGAGACTCAGGTTTCCCAAAGTCATGCTTCCTGTAAGTGGAAGAGTTGGGTTTCAAAGACAATACTGTATGTATTTGGACCAGAGGGTGGTAGAAACAGAACTAAAGTAGTGGTCATGCATTTTTGATTTAAAGACCAGTCCTTCCATTACTCCAGGGATTGAACTTGATCCTTCAGTCCTTATTTGTAAAATGATGGGCGTTGAAATATAGCATCTAAAGGGGGCCTTCTAGTGTGAAGATACTATAGATATATCTATATTTTCAGTTTGCTGGTATACCTCTCTTACTCTAAGAATAAGGTTATTCTTTGAGATTGGGATCGATAGTTTTACTATAATTTCTCATTTCAAACACTGCATGTGTCAACTGGAAAGTGCATATCTCATAAAGAGGAAAATAGGGTTATCAGGAAGTTGTGGTCAGTGTGCAAATTGGAGGGGAAAAGGTTCAGTGAAGTTCAGACCTCTTCGTTTTTGTTTGTTTAAATCAAGGAAAAGGAATGTGTGAGGGGTGACATGATCGATATGGAGCTTCAGAGCTCTGGCTGATGCTTCAGAGCTCTGACTGATGCTTGAGTATGGCTCAAAGATTTCTCATTTAGCTGGGTGAATAGCCTAATGGCAGACAGCTGCCTGCATAGCTGGGGCACCAAACCTTACTCATCACTGTGATGCAATTGGAATGGCTCCTTGCTGATAATATTCATGTCTATCTGTGTAGATAACATGGTGCCCTCATGAACACTGGTAAACTCTGTCCTCCTATATCTTCCTCCAACCTCTTCCCTTCATCTTTCTTCCATCCCCAGCCATGCTTGTTTCTATATAATTTACAGATGCCCTTTCTATCTCAATAACATCACTCTAGTCTCGACACAGTCTAATGAAATTGCCAAGTGTGTATCACAGTTAAAATTATAAAATTCTGAAGGCAAAAAAGAGCTGAAGACAATATATAGCCCAGACTGCTTGTTTCATAGACTAGAAAGCTAAGATTCAGAGAGGTTAAATTACTTTCCAGTGTTCACACAGCTAGTCTGCAATAGAGAAAATGGTATTTTTCCCAATATATTTCTGGAATTTATACCAGTAACCCTGATCCTCCTCCCAATATAGTCCTAGAATTTTATGCCAGGCATTCTACAGCTAGTCTTAGTGATCTAATGTTGACAATTTCCTCCCAGACATTTTCTAGAATGTTTTAGTGAATGAACAATGCAGAAGACATCCTTGAAAAGAACTGATAGGACAAGATATCTGCTGGAAATCTGTATGGGTAGCACAGTCATATGTAAGAGAGAAATGGTCTCAAGAGAGTGATAAGGGTCACTAGATCCTCTAAATGCCTAGAGAAAAGCAGTTCACTCAACAAGCAAAACTACATTGCTGGAAAGAGTGAATACATTCCTAGAAACCAGAGGACTAGCATCTATTTATTCCTTTATCCCCTGTCGTCTTTCTCAGTCTTTCTTCTCCCCTTCTCTTCTTTTATATCCTTGTCTGTTCTTCCACTTATTATTTGTTTTCCTTTTCATTTTAGACTCTCTTTTGGGTGGAAAGGGTCACTTTTTGTTTGGAGGTTGGACTGAAAACAATTGCAAAGAGGTACTTCTTGTGTAACACCATTAAATAACCCCTAAAAACCACAGAGTCCCAGGAGCATCATCACTGTTTAATCACTTCATGCCCTTTATCACGTAGGTTCCATTTTCACATTTGACATCTCATTTAATTTTTACAACAATTCTGAGATAGGGATGATCACCATTTTACAGGTGATAAGAATGAGTCCCAGAGAGGTGAAGTTGTGGCTATGATTGTGAGATTTGTAAATACCTGAGCTGGCTTTTAGACTCTAGGTTTGGGGCTTTGCATCTAGCTTGAATGTATGCACACATCACTTGGGAATTTTATTAAAATGTAGCTCATGATTCATTAGATCTGGAGCAGGGCTGGAGATTCTGCACTTCTAACAAGCTCCAAGATTATGTCTGTGCTGCTGGGCACAGACCACCCTCTGGGTAGATGGCTTTATATCTCACCATGCAGTTTTCTGTATTGGAACCTTGAATCCTGGGAAGGTAATTAGATTTCCCATATAGTTCTGTATATTGAATAAGTGCCTTTCTCTTGAGTAACTTGGTCAAGACCTGCATTTCTACTTGAGGGCATGTAGGAAAATCACAGAACATAACTAGAATGTGACTGGGCTTGCCGTTTCATGGTCATTGTAGGAAACAGTTGATATTTAGAACCTGAGGACCCCTCTTAAGGATAAATGGATATAGGAGGGATTAGGATGAGGAAAAATAGGGCTATCAGTTCTCATCTAGTAAAGCACCTGTTCTCAAATAAGAACTCTAAATTCATGAACTTAGATTCAGTCCCATCCACAGATGAGCTGCGGAAGGGGCTGCGTGGTAAATGCCAAGGCTCTGTCTATCTGGCATTCCCGTCTATTAGATGAAATACAGAGAGAAGACTCTGGAGGAAACAGTAGTGACTCAGCATGTGATGCTCATTATTTACAGCAAAAAAAAAGGGAGAAAAGGCGGTTTCCTACAAAATTCTGAGAAGCAGTCTAAAGGAAGCTCAACGAAAGAAATGAGAATAGAAACTAATATATATCTACATAAACCCAGCCTACCCAACAGCTTGGAGACAATACTTCTTTGCCATCCCAGGACATTTTGATTTTCCAGAGAGAGAGAGGCAGGGAGGAAGGGAAAGAGAAGGAGAGGGAGGGAGGGAAAGGGAGAGAGAGAGAGCATATGTGTGTAAGTGTGTATGTATTACAGAGGCCAAGGAGCCCTGGGGAATGTTTTTAGAGGAAGAAATACTATTTTGTTTTTTCTTTTAATTTTTAATTTTTATTTTTAAACCATATCCACAGAGGCAAGGCAAGGGAGAATTTTGAGTCTTCTGTCCCCTTTGTAATCAAAATATGGTTCATTATGGGTTCCTGCCTCCCCCTGGCCACACCTTGAAAGTAGAACCATTTGAAGCCCCATTATGAATATTTTTCATTCCCACACTTTATAATTCTAGCTGAGCAACAGAAGACTAGAGTAGGCATGTAGGTAGACCCCTTTTCCCATTCTTGGAGAATTGCTGTATTCCCATTTAACTTAGGTGATGAAAAAAGTTTTTTGCAAATAGCCTGACAATTTTTTGTAATCCACAAACCCAAGCATTCTAAACTTCCAAGCAAGCTCATGAAAATGAGTTGAAATCAGTTCAGAGATGTCCATAAAATGTGCTTTTCTGGCATTATCTCCAGCTGGTCCTCTACTGCCACCCTAAACTCATATCACTACTGAAATATTTTTTCTTCCTTGAAATCTTCATATTCTTATAGATTTCAGTGTTTTTGATGAGCTCTTCATCGTTAAAAAATTCTGACTCATCAACTGCAATTCTCAGTCACTTTTAAAAAGGCTGTGCCAATTTCTTATAGAGTTTAATATTTACTTACCAGTGACCCAAATATTCTACTCCTATGTATTTACCTAAAATAAAGGAAAACAAAAGTCCACACAAAGACCTGTATGTGAATGTTCATAGCAGCTTTATTCATAATAGCCCCAAACTGGAAACAAATGTTCACCATCTGATGAATGGCTAAACAAATTATGGTACATCCCCACAATTGAATACTACTCAGCAGTAAGAAAAAATAAACTACTGATATATGCAACAAAATGAATGAATCTCAAAAGCATTATGCTAAGTGAAAAAAGCTAGGCACAAATGTCTACATACTGAGTAGTCCTATTATATGACATTCAGAAAAAGGCAAAACTATAGGGACAGAAAGCAGATCAGTGATTGGCGAGGACTGCGGTTAGTGGGAGTATAAAGGTAGCAAAAGGGATAAAACACATTTGGGAGGTGACAGCTATTTTATATTTTGATTGTGCTAATGGTTACATGATTATATTTGTTAAAATCATCAGCCTGTGCATTTATAAACAGTGAACTTTACTGTATAATAATTGTTCCTCAGTAAACTCGACTTAAAAAAGTCCTGGGCCACAAATCATCTTTGCTGTTACTTCTTCCTCAGTCCCTTGTAGGCAGTCACTTGCAATCATGATGCTCCAGTATAGCCCCCCAGTATAGAATTCACCATCTTAAATTTGAATATACACACACATGACCTGAGGATTGTGTTAAAATTGTAGGTTAAAATTTACTAGATCTGGAGAAGGGCTGAAGATTCTGCACTTCTAACAGCTCCATAATGATGCTTTGTTGCTGGGTTGTAGACCACCCTTTGAGTAGATGGTATCAAACTATGTAGTTTCCTTTCTTGGAAACTTATATACTGAATTTGATCCTGGATGTTGAATATTGCCTTTCTCTTGAGCAACTTGGTCAAGTCCTATACTTCTACTTGAGGGCATGTAGGAAAATCACAGGGTATGATGATGTTTTTCTGTACCTCCTTCCCACAATTCACTATGAGCCTTTCAAAAACAAAGTCTGTGTGTGGTTTACCATTTGCTCCTTTTACACCTGACCATTGGCTTATGATAGGCACTCTGAAAAGCTCTGTGGAAGATTGGATGAATGCCATAACACCACAAATTAAAAAGAGTGAGACCCTTTTTCTAAACAGTGGTGACTGGAAGAATCCCAGGCTTTTGAACAGAATGAGTCCATTTAATGGAGAAACCAAGTCAGGAGACCAGGCACTATAATCAGTAAACATGAAAAGTTATCTGGCACTTGTCCATCTGTAGGCCTATGTGTTCTCTAAAGCCCTCTCATTTCTCTGGCAGAAGCTGCACCATAGTCTTCTCTTCCACCCTCTGGCCCATTGCCTGATATTCTGTCACTATTCTCATAGACCTGTCAGTTATTGAGATCAGTCTGTCTCATTGTTGTACTAATGACTCATATTCAAGCTGGATCCAAACTTGTAGATAAAGCTGGTTTTACTAAGCCTGAAGCTCTTGGCTGGACATGTCTAAAGGCAAACAAGGTTGGCATGGGTGGTCAACAAACCTAAGTTCTAGACCTGGTTTCACCAGTGACTATTTTTGTGACTTATTTCCAAGTCTCATATTCTCTCTAAGCCTCCATTTTATTATCTGAAAAATAGGGATTAGGCTGAACTAGGTGATGGCAAAGCTGTTCTTCATCTGAGTCTAAGATTTGTGACTCAGAAAACCATACCCGTTCCTGCTCTAAGTAGTATAAGTGTTTAAATATGGCTTAGATCCTCCTTATTTATCTGGATAAAATCCAAGTCCAGATGGTTGTTGTCCCCACAATGTTGTACTCTTTGCATATGAGAATTTGATTTGCCAAGTCACCCCCCTATTTTCATCTTACATTCATGCTCAGTGGATTTATTCAAGAGGCAAAAGCTTGTATGAAAATAATCTCAAAATGAGACTACTTGCTGGAACTTTTCTGGCCATGCTAATTATTGGCTTCAACCTTGCATGGTTTCAAATGGACAGCTGTGTATGAATATTAATTTTTCTTTGAGGGCTTTTAAAAATATTTTCTTCAGTAGTTCTGTTTTTACAACACAATCAAGAGAATTAGTGCTTCTGACAAAACAGCAATTAAATGTGTGCCACATCTCAAATTGTAAAGTGACATGAAGTTTCTGGAAGGATGACATCATTTTAAATGGAATTTGTTTCCTTTGTCATATTATTGATTGAAAGTAATGATTTTAGCTCTCACTCTTTTCAAACAATTTCGCTTCAGAATCTTTCTCACCTTCTTTTAAGGTTATTGTTCCAAGTGCCAAGATATTATATTTTGCCCATTGGTCTGACTTATCTCACATGATTTAACAGATCCTAACTTTTTCAGTCTTTATTCTGATTTCTGCTCTTTACTTCTCTCTCACATATTGTATTGTTTGTGGATCTTTCCACTCTAATTTTTTATACCATTTGGATAGGATGCTTGGCCAACCTATCACCTGATCTTCAAAGATTCATGTTCTTCCAGCTGGTAAGTGGTTTTCTGACCAGGACCTCATTTCCCAGTGCCCTTTGCATCTGGAGGGATTATAAAATTAGTTCTGGCCAATGGAATATGAGTGGAAGTGGTGCATCACTTTCTGAAGAGATTAAGAAGCAGGCTTGGCTTCTCTGTGGTCTTTCTTCATTTGTCATCTCAATGGGGAAGGCTCGAAAGATGAGAAGAGGCAGTCTTGATGCATAGAGGACCATGTTGAAGGCCACGAGACACACCAACACTGGGCTATCCATGAGAAGCAAATAGATTTTTATTACATTCCACCACTGAGGTTTCAGGCTTTATCTGTCATGGCAGCTAATAGAACTGTAAGTAACACAAAATGTTATCAGATCTGCATCTTTAATCCTAAGTTTTGTCTTCTCCTGTTTTCAGCATGATATCTTTTAGGACTGAGGTAGAGAAAAATTTGATCCTTACTAGTAACTTACAATATCAGTGAGGGACACCCAAGTCAGTCTTAGCTCTTTGAGGCTTTAGTGGCTTTGTACTGGGAAATTGGTAAGCAAAAGAGAAGCACAGCAAGTGGAATTAAGTAGAAAAATTTGAGTAGTTACCAGAGGTTATTGGGATGACTGATTATGGTTGTATTTATTAAGGAAAGGTCTGGAGCAGGGGTCCTCAGCGCATGGGCCATGGACAAAGGTACTGGTCCATGGCCTGTTAGGAATGGGCCACACAGCAGGAGGTGAGAGGCCAGCAAGTGAGTGAAAGTTCATCTGTATTTGCAGCTGCTCCCCAGCACTAGCACCACCACCTCAGCTTCATCTTAGATCATCAGGCATTAGATTCTCATAGGAGCACTGGTCCCTGGTGCCAAAAATGTTGGGGACTGCTGATATAGAGATTCAACACTGATGTAAATTTTAAGAGACAGATTTACATCTTGATGTTCTCAAATGAGTCCCATTTTGCTCAAGTGGCAAAGGCTACTGGATTATTTTGGATTTGTGAGGAGTGCATGCAGGAGATTATAGTTGCTTTAGGAAAACAGTGTGTTATGTGGGTACCACAGAGTGAAACACAGAATTAAGTAAGAGGGAAAAGACCTAGATTCCAGGTCAAGCTCTGCCACTTTTCTCTATTACGTTGGTCTGGTTACTTAACTGATTTGAGCCTCAATTTCTTATCTGTAAAACTGGTATAATAGCACTTTCCTTATAGTCTCATAACACAGACCAAGTAATAAATTACTTAAGTGCTTAACACAGAGACTGAAATATTTTGTCAAATGTGAGCTATTTATCAATCTCTGTTTTTAAGCAAAATTGGTAAATTATTATAAACTTATTCACTGCTACTGCTGGGTGTTCGGCATCCAGAATAGAGCCTGGCAAAAGGGGTTTGATAAATAATGGTTATCTGAAAGAACAAATATCCAGGTTTTATCCTGTTTTTCTTTTCATGTACTATTGTGAGCATTTCCTCTAAGTTATTTGCAAAACTTGATTTCAGAATAGTTTTTCTGATCAATATTTAACAAACACATTTAGAGCTCATATATCCAGTTGTGAGATTCTTTTCAGTGTAGTCAGTAGGTAGTCACTTTGTCTAAAGATGCTGATGTTGAACACTATGTTTTTCAAATTTTCTTAGGGTAATATATCTAGAGCCTGCAGCATATCTTTCTGAACACTGGCAAGTGTGGAAAATTGTCAACCATTGCAGGTGAATTAGATTATTGGAAATAGTCACAAGTCATTTCTGCCCAAGTTGTTGAATATGAGGAATGATTTGGCATGATGAAAAGTTAAAAAGCTTAATGTTGCATAGATAACTCAGATTTCATGAAGAAAAAGTCCAAAATTGCATTGAGCAGAAGAATTTATGTTGGAACAAGTAGGTAGTCACACAAGGTGGCTGCTTTGAAAAAAAAAATGACTTATTTGAATGTGTATCATCTACAGTTTTAAATGATACATTAAATCAGTGGAAAAACATCTAATTTTATTTTATTTATTTATTTTTTTAGGTGAGGCAACCCTTGGTTGACCTCACAAATTTCAAGCTTACAGTCCCTATTTTTAATTTATTTTTTATGCTTATGGCACCTGGTCTTCTTAGGTGGTCTCCCATCCAAGTATTAACCAGGCCTGACCCTGCTTAGCTTCTGAGATCAGATGGGATCGAGCTTGTTCAGGGTGGCATGACTATAGACAAAACATTCAATTTTAAAGAGAGATTTCTTGGTCCAACTTTCATGAAGTTTGCCTCTGAAAGAAATATTTTTGGTTTGACATTGTGGTTAAAGAGCCTGAAGGGAACTCTGTTGAGAGTTGAATATAGAAAGACTTCATTAGTAATTTTTGGTTTTCAGAATGCTAAGTCATTGAGAAAATTAGAATACTGCTAAGTGAAGATGGCCAAGAATAGATGTTTAGGTTCCTACTATGTAGTATTTAATCTTATGGTGAATTTTAAAAAATCGTAAGACATTTACTTTCTAGAAAATGAAAACTGAGAGAATGGCAGTGTCATTTTCAGTGTATAATACTTTATAATAAGTTTTGAGAATTTGGAGAGAGAGAGCCAGGCAAGGTTTTCTCATTGCCTGATTTTCATGACCACTTTCAGACAGCATTAAAATTATTTATAGTCCTGTAACACTTCACAATTTACAAAGAAATTTCATACACTGTATTCCATTTGATCTCCAAACATGCTAAGTAGATGTGATTATCTCTAATTTTCAGATGAGATAACCTGATACTGAAAGAGCCTGTGATTTGCCTCAGGTCAGTCAATTAAATAGGGATTGATCTGGGACACTAAATACTGACCTGAGACACTAAAAGAAGTTCACTTCTTTTAAATCCCTTTTTTAAAAATCTAAATATTTTGATTCATTAGTTTTATAAAACTGGCTTAAAACTATACAAAATGATAAAAAATGCCAACTGAACTATGTTTAGAAAAATAAAAAAAAAATAATTGATGTTATTGCTTGGCTTGAGTGCTAACTTTATCAAAATATAGGTACTTAGATTTGGTAACCCATAAAAGGGACTTGCTTACCCTTTTTCATTTTATGATTGATTAAGAGTTAACAGTCTTATTGAGTTTATTATGAAATTCACCTTCTTTTTAAGTTAACATATATAATAATATATTTTATTATATCAACAGATGAGATTTTTTTCCCCTGAAATTTTGATGGGTGAACTTAGAATGGGATACTTTAAAATGACATTTATTTTCCACACAGTTTTGTCCAACTATATGAAAAATATCCTCCAAACAATCCTTATTTTAGTTGGCAAGACTGTTGATCAACACATGTGATTATGAGCTAATGTGTTTTTCAGCCTAATTCCAACTCTTTTTATTAATCTCTACTCTTTATTCTAAAAACACATACACAGCCCAGTCATTTTGTGGACATGCAACACATTTGAAAATGTGAGAAATAGAGTAGCTTATAAGTTTTCTCATGGTAGAGTAACAGCCATTTCATTCTGGGAACAAATAACTTTTTGAGAAATGATTTCTATGGCACTGGGAGATTCCACTCTGTTTCATGAAGCTGATGACAACTGCATCCATTTCACAAGGCCATATGGTTTTAAGAATATTAGAAAAAATTTTCTCTTGAGTGCTTGGTTTGAAGATATCACCTTTCCACAAGGGGGCTTCAACTGTATCTATAATAATTTATTCTTTTGAAAATAAATTTGAAGCAAATATAGGAAGACAGGTAGATCTTCCAGTAGCTACATGATTTATTTAAATATTTTATAGCAATTTTATTGAAAAGTCATATTTTTCCTACAAATTTATGTTTTGTATATAAAAAGTAATATTAACCAAACATTTAGTAATTAGAGAAGAGTATAAAATCCATAATTTGAACACCTTAATGACCACAATGGTTTGATGGCAATCTTGATAGCCTAATAGTCTGATAGACATGTGTGATTTTGAATAATCAAAATATATAAAATGTATCCCAGTTTTTTATTTAATATAAGCATTTTTAAATTTTCTGCATTATTTTTATAAATATAAATTTAGATCACTGCTGAATAGATATATTTTGGTTTCCTATAACATTCCCTGACATTGTTCATGTGTTTCTTCTTCTTCACCATTACAGGTGAGATTGCTGTAGGGACCTGTGAATACAGGTTTTTCCATGTTCAAGATTTTTTTTATCACCTACATTTCTTCCTTCGAATGCTTATGAGATCATAAAATGTATTTTTCACTCTTGAGAACTTGTCTAAACAATAGCTTCCAGGTGGAGGCCAGATGTATTTACTGTTCTTTCCACTTAAAAGGCTCTTCATCTAAATCATAGCCAGGCCAACTGCTGCTTGTCATTATGGAACTTGGCTCAGCTGTCACTTCCTCAGAAACTTCCTTTATGACCACTTGTTATAGGTTGAATTATGACACTACCCCCCATCCCCCAAATATGTTGAAATCTAAATCTCCAGTAACTTTGAATATAACTTTATTTGGAAATAAGATCTCTGTAAAAGTAATCATGTTAAAATGAGTTCTTTAGGTTTGGCCATAACAATGACTAGTGTCCTTATATGACAAGAGAAAAGGGAATTTAGGCACAGAGATGTGCAGAGGAAAGAGAGCCATGTGAAGACAGAGGCAGAGGTTGGAGTTATACTGTCACAGAATACCCAAGACAAGGAATGCCTAAGGCTGCCAGAAGTTGGAAGAAGCAAGGAAGAATCTTCCCCTAGAGTCAGTATAGGGAGCATAGCTCTATCAACACCCAGATTAGGACTTCTAGCTTGCAGACCTGTGAGAGAATAAATTTTCATTATTTTAGAACACCTGGGTTTTAGCTTTATGTGATAGTAGCTCTAGGAAACAAATACACCCTTCTTCTTGAAATAGCATCCACAGCCTCCTTGCCCCTTCAAGTTGGTGGATACCTTCCTTGGAGCTGAGAGCAATGTTATTTTTGAAGTGATAACTGTGGGTATCTGGAAGGTGGATTCTGAAATCTTTTATTCAGTGCAGGGCACTGTAGATGTTGGCGCCTTAGATCAAGGAGCCAAAGGTGGCAAAAATAGGGATGAAATTACATCCAAGGAAAACAGTGGAAAAGCACTTTCTTATCTCTTACCTACCGGATCTTCTATGTCCAAAAATGCAAATGATTCAGATTGACACAGAGACTAGTCTCTATTGATGTACTCAATTTTGCTTTTAGTGTGATAGAATGAGTACTAATCAAGGTTGTTTCCCTGCTGATCCCATCTTCACTCAATTCTTTAATTTCTAGTCCAAGAACCTCCTTGGAGTCTGTGCTCTCACAGATACAACTGAATTGCCCTCTGTAGAAATAGGAACAAACAGAGGTAGACACCAAACTTCAAAGAAGATTCTGGCCTAAGAATGAGACAAACATATTGGTGCATTCTTTAAAGAAAGTTTTATACTTCTGAAGAAGATGTGGTGTATAGAAGGAGAAGTAATAAAAGGTGAGACTACTGTGAACAGCTCATCCCTTGCCCTCCCCACAAAGAGTTTGGATGTTTCAAAATTAATACGAGAAAGCTGCACAGAAGTTTGGGTACACAATTATTCTTGAGAATTTCTAACCATCAATGGTCAAGCTGTATTTGTCCAGTTGGAAGTAACACTTGTTTCTGCCCAGACTTTTCCCAGTTTCCTATCTGACTCATCCTGCTATAATCCCCTTTCTCATGCTTGCTGAATTGAAAATGGTAGAGAAAAAGACTTGTTGTTGACCAAGGACAGAGTATACAGAATCTCTTTGATATCACCCATTGCATTAGGACATCAGTAGAAACCACTGTTGACGTCATATTAGCTTTACCATATATTTCCTTGATAAGATCTTTAAAACATACCAATATGCACCAATAAGTGTTAATTATTATCTAAATAGCAATATCTGGCTCATAGTATGTCCCTTGTAAGTATTTTTCAGATGCATGAATTGTTAAGGTCTATGGTCCTTATATTTATGGGGTTTGTTATATTCTTGTGTGTTCTAAAAATGGGGATTGATTTTGTGCTGATGTGATCCCACTTAGAAACTTATTCCATGTTGTAACATATGGTGTGCATTTAAAAGACAACTTCCCAAGTCAAAGAGAGTGACTGAGGACTATCATAAAGCCAACTAGGCAGCCAAGAGTGAGCCTGTGGTCTTTCAGTTCTATAGCTTTCTTTGGTGAGCCAAATGGAAGAAACAGGGTGTGTTCTTACAAGCCATTCTTGATGAAGAAGCTAAAGTCATACTTAAAACATACGTTAGATCATGTTCCTCCCATGATTAAAACCCCGAATGGTTTTTTGCCTCACTTTAAATAGAACCAATTTCCTTACCAGGTTCTAGAAGCCAATATGATATGTCCCCTGCCTAATTTTTCATTCTCATCTCTGACCTCTTTCTTTTTCTACATCAGCCACACAAGCCTTCCTTATTTTTCTTGAACCAAAAGCTCGTTCTTGCCTTACAGCTCTTGTATCTGCTATTTTTCTATATGCCACTAGGGTGACGGAATGTTTTAAGCAAGGAAATAACAGATAAAGGAATTTGTACTGATGGTGGTGGCTGGGAGTGGTAGAGAAGCAGTAACTTACTAGCCCTTGTAGATGATACCTTTTCACTTAAAATACCCCAAAGTCATCTTTTACTAAACCAACCACTCCAAAGTCACTTGAGTTTTATGTCCAGGGACATCGTCTCAGGAACATTGTACTTAGATAAGACCTGATCAAGGGCTTTCTGGTGACTATTTGAGGAGGCTTGGCTCACTGAATTTTGAATGAAATTTCAAAAACCATGACTCAAAACATGCTAGTGCTGAAGCAGTTTTCCTCAAAGATGGCTCTCCTTCCAAAATCTGTGTTGTATCAAGATGCCCCTCCAGGTAGATATGCTGACATTCAAAGACTCGACAGAGATGGAGGAGATGTGAGGATTCTCAAGGAACCAAATACTAAGGAGATCACACTATCAAAGTGCATTTAAGTTTATTTATATTCAACAGCTAATTCAGTGTTATTAAGCATAGGATTTGACAAGAATAGTCCAAACAAGCTATGCCTAATGAAAAAATGAAAGATCTCACCATTTAACTGGGAATATTAAACTGTTATGACTCTGATTATGGATTAGAGATGGCTCTTCATAATGATGACTGTAGAAGGCTTTGTATTTAATTGCTCATTCCTCAGCTGTCTGAGGTAGCTTTATGTGGAGTCAGATCTGGAACTCTAAACTAACTCTAAACCATGATTTCAGGTATTGCGAAGGACCTTCTCTTGCTGACCCAGCAAAATACTTTGCTTGCCTGCTCAGTGGTTCAGAAAATTATTTTAACAGCAAACTGATTTATGATAGACCCATACAATGAAATTCAGTACATTGAGAATGATCTAGATTTATATTTAATGGCATGAAAATATACCTAAGATATATTATCAAATGAAAATCAAAAATATAAGTTCATATAGTTTTATAAAATATTTTATAAAAGTAATAGATAAGCATCTATTTTTCTAGCTTCATGAGATCTAATTGACTTACAATGTTGTGTAATTTTAAGGTGTGATGATTTTATATTGTGTATATATTGCAAAATGTGATGCTTTGATATGCATATATGTTACAGAATCTTTACCACGATAAGGTTAATTAACACATCCTTCACCTCACACAATTACCATTTTGTTGTTATTGT
Organism: Cynopterus sphinx; assembly: GCA_030015415.1. Classification (NCBI taxonomy): domain Eukaryota; kingdom Metazoa; phylum Chordata; class Mammalia; order Chiroptera; family Pteropodidae; genus Cynopterus; species Cynopterus sphinx. The sequence goes on from CM057381.1 coordinate 116,403,799, forward strand.
TATGGCAAGAACATTAAAGCTGTCTTCTCTTAGCCACTTTCAGATGTATAATACAGTTTTGTTATCTATAGTCACCATGCCATACCTTAGATCCCCTGAACGTATTCATTTTATAACTAACTGAAAGTCTGTACCCTTTCACCAGCATCTCCTCATCTCCCCCACACCTCAGTTGCTGGGAACCATCATTCAACTATCTGCTTCTGTGAGTTTGATGTTTTTAGATTCTACATGTAAGTGGATTCACAGTATTTGTCTTTCTCTGTCTGACTTTTTCACTTAGCATAGTGCCTTCAAGGTCTATTTATATATTTTTGAAAATATACAAAGGAAATAAGCTTGACTATTACATACCCAAATGATAGCAGGGATAATTTCTGGCTTGTAAGGTTACCTGTGCTTCCCTGCAAGGGGAAGTCCTGGGCAGTAATGCATAGAGATGGACATCTCTTAAGGTAGTCATTTTCATATCCAAATTTTATCAGTGTGACATGCTAATATGTAAGCCAGATGAGAGTGGAACTGCTGTCTCTGAAGTGGAGGCAAGCAGATCTTATTGTACATCCACACCCCTCATTCCTTTTCAGTAGTTCCCAGGCACCTCCTGGGGACAATGGGATTTAGGGAACACAGTTTAGATACCACTGCCCTGTTGGGGGGAACAGTGAGCCAGCTCTGAAGTTTGGTCTTATAACAACTTAATGAAAAATTCAACTAGCTTGGACTTCATTCCTTTATATATGCTGTGGTTACAAATGCATGCTGTGGTCACAAAATATTAAATAAATGCTAAAGAATCTTTTATGGACTAAGACTTAGTATCCTTGTGTTCCTTAGGTGCCTTTAAACTTTAGTATTAGAGTGGACAGATTTCAAGAGGCTTCCAATAGCAAACTCAACAGGATATTGTGTAGTTATCATGCACAAGAGCAAATTGTGTCATTCAGGGCTGGTTCATGATTATTCATCACCAGTGGGTTAGACAGGACCTTGTTTGAGTTTTTGAGAAACTACATGGAAAAGATTTTTACTTGTGCAGCTTCCAGTATGGTGGCTGCTGAGTTGTTTCCCAAGAACACAGGGGTTTCCAGGAATATACTTATAGGAACAGAAGATGGTTGGTGGCCTCAACACACTGGGCACCACTCCCAACTTAAACAGATGAGTTATGTTTCCCTTGTATATATTGCTACCCCCGTTAAGGTTTCATTTGGAGAAGGAAAAAAGTCTGCTGCAGAAAGGACAAGTTTGAAAACTACTGCTCAACATATCAATCAGTGTGCTAAAATTATGTGTTTTGCCAGTGGGTCAAGTGCTTATTTCTGTAAGCTCAAAATTAATAACCTTGAAACAAATATTTTTGTCTGTGAGAAGGAAAGGAAAAATTTTATGAATTAACATTTTGCCTTGGTTGTGATCATTTATTTGCTGCAGTGAACTAAGATAAAATTGTCAGTTTAAAAAAATTTTTTTTAAATAAATCGTAGAAAGCTTGAAAAATGTCAATATGCATAGTGACAAATACAATTTATCCACATTCTCAAGCCAGAGAAAACTACCATAAACATTACAGCACATTTCCTTCAAATCTCTTTTCTATACTCCTATGTATGTGCTTACATATTCGGTGTGATAGTGTGAGTAAAGTTTTATTTTCTATTCCTTTTGTTTCACATTATATTGTGAGCCTTTCCCCTGTCATTAAAAGTTCCATTATGTGAGAGAATCGTAATTTATTTTACTACTATGTTCCTTTAGGATATTTAGGTTGTTTTAAATTTTACTCATAAATAATGCAGGGTACCTCTTTGTAAATGAATATTTAATAGTATCTTATATTTTCTATCAGAGAGGCCTAGAAATATGATTACTGAGTATTGAGGAGAAAGGGTTATCTTTAAAGCTACACATACACACTGTTCAACTTCAAGCCAGTGTATCCACACATGCAGTGTGGGTGGTTACTATTACTGCTCCATCCTCAGCAGTGCACATTAGCATTGCTTTTTTGGGAGTCGGGGCAACGTGATCCATCCATTTAAGAAATATTAGTTAAGCACCTGGTATGTTCCAAACCCTGTTCAAAAAAAAAAGGATGAATATATTAGGGATAAGACAGTTCTTGATCTCATTAAACTTATAGCAGGAAGACTGACAAATGCATAAATATATAATTTACCTCATTATACAATTGCAATAAGCGGCTATTACAATAAGCATTGGCAGAGTGGGGTTGGTGGTTGTGGTGAAATCTGCCATCAATTACCTCTGAGGCCCCTTTCAGACTCTTGGGCAAGATGTGTTATTCATTTGAGCCACTTTATTTTATAGAGATAAATATATCTATAATGTATTTTATACATTTGTTCATTGTTTTCTTTTACATGATGCCTTTAGGATTTGCTGTCCTTTATCATAGGTACTCAAATCAGGCTTTTTAATTGTTTTGTCGTTTCAATTATTGTAATAATTTATATGCCACAAACACTTTTTGTTTTCAGGAATGCAAAAAGATTCAGTATGGAGAGTCATGATTACTCACGATTTTTGCATGCTTCTTTGCTCTGTTTTTGTTGTTTCCTATCAGTAGAGCTCTAATGAATAATAGTAAAAGAGCAATAGCATATTAATGCCAAATTTAGTGCTTATATTGTGTGGTTAGAGGAGAAAAATGAGAGTTCTGAAAAATGATGGTTCTGAAAATGAGAGTTCTGAAAATAAGTGCTTCAAATATTCAGAGTATATATTTAACTTGACAGATGTAATTAAATATCTTTCTCTTGCACTTGATAGTAATGAGAGATACTCTTACTGATGTTAGGGGCATGTCACTAGTTTCTGCAGATGCTCTTATGTAAGGCAGAGAGACATAAAGAGTTCTGGTGTGTTGAGGAGCATTTACTGTGGAGGCAGGCTGACAGGTGTAAATCATGGATCCACCTGAACAGCCGTTACTTCATCTTTTTGGGCTTTGAATTGTCCCCATTCTAAGGATTGTAAAGATGAAATGAATATATGTAAAGTTCTTAGAACTGTGCCCAATTCAAAAAAAGGCTCAATAAATTTTGGATGTTGTTATTGTTATTGATTTAGCACTGTGTCTCTGAGAACTGCTCCCAGACCCTTGATCCAGAACTATGTGTTAGGGTCACTTTCTTACTCAGTTTTTCAACTAAGCACATTCATATAATTTATACAATAGTATTACTCTCAAATTTTCCAGGTCTGATTTGTGTTTTCTCTTTTCTTTCTTACAATCGTCACTTAATGTCTTTTGTTGTCGGGCTATAACAGTCTCCTCCTCCTCCTCTTTCCTAAGACAGGTACCTGTTACACTCAAACACTCACAATTTCTACTTTGCCCAGCTCTCCTAGTTCAGTACTCCTTTGACAGCTATGGCCACAGTGTTAACAAGTGGCCTCACTCAGTATGCAAATGAGATCTCCTGAGATGATTTCTTATGACTGGTACATCTCACAGGATTATATTTTGTGCACCCCACCAACATTAGCATCTTCTACCAGTCCTCTAATTATCCAGTGATTGGAAACATTTTGAAACATGTGTTCTTATTTAGATTAATGAACTTTGGACATTTTGGGGAAAATCTCCCCCATCTCATACTCATGGATAAATTTCCTAGTTGTTTCTTATTTCCCCTTGCTCTCTTCTCACACAAATTCCATGCAGAATTCTCCATGGACATGTAGGTAGGTATAGTTGGCCCATTGACTAGTGATTTTCACCTTGATTACTCACTGAAATTATCTTTAAACATTGAGAAAATACTGTTTTTGGGTTTCTAGCCCCAAAGACTCTGATTTTACTCATATGGGTCAGTGGTTATCAAGGTATCATTTTCTGTGTTTTAACAAGCTTCTGGTTGATTCTGATGTATGCTAAAATTTAAGAACCACTGGTCTAATATGCAGCTCTTGTTGAGAACCACTGTAATGGCTTCTTCTGGCATATGTAATCATAAGAAGGATCAGCTTTTAAAAATTAGTCAAGCTGTTAAGACAAGGGTTCTGTATAAACAGAAGTAAAATTTTCATTCATTCTTAAGTTCCTGCTTGTGGACATATGGTAGTTGAGTTACCAAGTTGTCTCTGAATGAAGCTCAGCTTTCAGTTTTCTAATATAAGACGGCTTTATGATGATCCCCTATATCTTCTTAAAAATTGTATATTATTTATAAAGTTTTGGCATGGGATATTGAGTTAGGCCTAGTCTTTCATTTCACTGAGTTCTTAATTAAGCCAGTTTATATGAAAGACTTGACAGATAAGACTTGGAGTTAAATGTATTGATTTGCATATTGATTTTCTTTGAATCTTGTGGTTGCCACTGAATATCACATCTGACCAGAATCTGCTTTGTTTTGATAAGAAAGATAGTTTATTGCTTAGGCTATTAAATTGCAAAATAACATAAAGGTCGTCAACCATTTTCTTTTATGGCTGTTGGAGGAAAGGTCCAGATTAAAGTTAAAGTGACTAGCTTGAATGTTGACAGGATGTTTTTATTTACCCTGGATTTACAGTTCTGTTAATCTTTAAAGCATTCTCAGATAATCCTATAGCAGTGATTCTCTACTTTAACATACTTAGAATCCCCTGTAAGGGTTGTCAAACCTAGACCTCTAGGTCCCACCCCAGAGTTTCTGATTCAGTAGGTCAAGGGTGGGACCTGAGAGTTTACATCTAACAATTTCCTAAGTGACATGGCTGCTCCTGGTGGTAGTGGTGGGGAACAAACTTTGGGAAGTACTGTACTAAAGCATTTTATATTGTATTTCATAGTACATTATTATATAGGGTGTAGCTGAGGGAAAATAATGGTAAGAACAATCTTTACAAAGATTACCCAGGAAGTAGTAATATGCTAGAATAATTCCAAAACATTTGCTCTAAGTACAAGTTCCATACTCTCCTGATCCCACTTGTTGTTATGGGGCCCCAAAGTAATATTAAATAGCTATCCAACTCAGAGGTTTGTGAAGCCTTTTTGACTTCACCATGTCCACTCACATAATGGGAATATTCTCTGCAATGTCGAAAGCCTAATTCAGAGGGTATGTATTTCTGGAAAATGATGTTAATGCAGCACTGGGTTCAGTCTCTTCTGAGTTCATATTCCACAAGGATTATTATCAATTAGTGCCTAGCTAAGTCTATTTTCTGGATCCTTGGCCTCTATAGCTAGAGAACCCAAAACTAGGTTGTAAAAATTTTCATTGCAACTGAGTGCTTTCAGCTTTTGGATGTCCAAGTATACAATTACAAACCCACGTATCACCTAACATGCAGCATTTGCACATAAAAATTCTAAGTTACATAACTCTTTTAAGAGAGAAAAGATTCCTGTATCCTGCATCCCAACTGCAATGGACCTACAAAATAGTGCACTACCAAAAGGAAGTCTCCAGATCCACTAAGAGCCCATTTTAGAGAAGGCAAATATCCATCATAAACATGCCTCTAATAAGCCTTAGTTAAGGGAATACAGAGCTTAGAGTAAAAGCTTCCAGCAGAGATAGGTTTTTATATTTGCTTGTTGGAAGACAATTCTCTGTGGGTCTCTCACATTTCTGCATATTTCTATATGTCTGTGTCTTGCACTTAACTGTTTCAGGCTAACTTTTCAAGGATATTTGTACAGTGAACAGCTTTGGAATACATAGTTTCCCCTTCTGCAGCAAAGGGTAGGCATTTATATTGCCTGTTACAAAATTTAGTTCTCTAAGTTCAGCACTCATCTTCTAAAGTGCAGCTCACCCCATGGGCAGGTATCACCTGCCCCTCCCTGCATCACTGTTGGAATTGGGGCTTGGGGAAATGGTACAAAAATGCTGACACTCTAGCTAGTGCTATAATAAACTGTCCTTTGTCCAGTGACCTTAGAGTTCTGTATATTCTACCAACATCCACAGAACTGTGGGAGGTTAATTTGTTAACTTGCGAGTAGGGAAAATATCAGACCCTGTACTTGACACAGTACCCAGCACAGTTCCATCCTTTGTTACATGCTCTCTTGGAGCCGTATCCTTTCCTTTCAGAACACTTATTTTTGTAATTGTACGTTCCGTACTCTCATATTATGAGTATTTGATTTATATTTATCTTCTCCTAGACTTTCTGAAACAAGAGCTGTGTACTTTGTTTTAATTTATTTTGCTCACTTTGGAAATTCAAGTGCCCCACATGGAGCCTGGCATATGGTCAGAGCCTAACAAAATTTAGTAAATGAATGAAAGAATTGAGCCTTATTTGGTCAGCTCTTACTGCCAGTTGGATTCCTGAAAGAGACTCTGAGATAAGCATCCAGGATTTTATTAGGATCAACACCTGTGGAAGGGAGGAGATGAAAGCAGGGCTGGGCCAAAGGATTTATTCTAAGCAAACTCCCACCCAATCCTATTGGGAGCTGCCTTCAGCATTGTCCTGAGCTGAGGCATCTTCAAGGGGCAGGACCTTTATACACTCTCATTGACCATCTGTGGAATGTGTGCTTTGGTGTGAGGTGAGACCATGGACAAGGCCATTTTCACTGAAGACATTTTCAAAGAAGGCTGATCATTGAGGGTCATCTTCCAGTAATATTCCAGCATCTGGGGGAATAATTGCTTCATCACTGAAGAGAGATCTGGGAGGCATATCTCACAGTCTGCCGTAGCCCCCTCAGTATGTGTATGTTCTGGGTACAAGAGTGAATGTAGGGATGGTCTTTCTCTTACTGTTGCTCTGTAGCATTATGAGCTGTTCTAGGGTGGGTATGGTATCTTATTCATTTTTGGAATCTCTTGTTTAAGAAGCTCACTCTTTTTCCCATGGAGTTTTAAATGGAACATTCATGCTAAAATTCTTCTTGGATGTTTATGTAATAATGTGCTATTAAGAACCATGTGATTGGAGTTTTTTGAGTCCACTCTCCTATGAAGAGAGTTTCTGACATAAAGGGAGGAGGACTTGAATATTCATTTCTTCTCTTTTGCACGAGCTCTATGCTCCAAGTGCCTTGTAACCCTAGAGAATATCTGACTCTTTCATACATTTAAACTCTCGCATGTGCTGTTTTCTTGGACTGGAATGCCAGTGTCTTTGTCTTGCTGCCTGCACTCTCCTTTCAATTTGCTTTTAAGCATGCTTTGGAGCCTAGCTCAATTGTTTCATCTTTTACAAAACAGTTTGTGAATTTCTCTCCTGACTCTCCCCTCAGGCTTGTTTGTGCTTTTGGTGACAGCACTTTTCACTCTGCTGTCATTTCTTTACATGTCTCTCTCTATTATGAGACTAAGGGCTTCTCGTGGGCAGAGACTATGTTGTATTTATGTCTCCCTAGACCTTGCCATAAGACCTAGCCTCAGTGGTGTGTGAGAGCTGGCTTATAATGACTCATAAGTGCCAAATGATAAAGGAATTTTGTAAGTAGATTGTTAAATACAGTAATTACTTAAAATTCAATTACATAAAACTATAATTAAATAAGTTATATCAAAAGACAAAGAAAATAAATACTAAAAACTCACCCCTTTCTAATTGTTTTTCCTTCTTTTGCTATCCATACTCTAGAAGTTATTTATATCTATGTTGTCTTTAGTGGGAAATACTTATATAGTGATGAGCACTGAGCATTTCTGCTCGACTCCACATTTAGTGACATCATACTGGTAGCTCGAAATTGGCCACAGTGGAGGAATTTACTATGGAAACTGGCAAATGCTACAAACCAGGGCTCTGTCTCAACTAGAACTGATGGTTGAACATTTGTATGCTCAGCTCTGCCTGGCACAAGGTGGTACTCAAAAAATGTCAGATGAACTTTGGGGAGATAGATTTTGGAAAACTTCATTTAGGGTGGCATGAGACTGGCAGCTATGGAAGCCCAGATGGAGATTTGAGGAAGCCCTTGTGGATCTGGGACAGTTAAAGATCAATCCTATGGGGACAAGGACACTGTTGCCATTTTGCTTACTATTCCCAGACTATTTGCAATAAATGTTGGGGCTCAGCATGTTTTAAAACACACTCTTCTGAGGTTGTTCCTTTATATTCAGTTTCTTAGTTCAAGAAGCTGGTGATAACTGCAATGGAATGTTAACTGAGAGAAAGAGAGATTGACCTTTTTTTCTATTTACTTTTAGCTGAAACCTCAAGACACAGGCTCTGAACGACTGCATGCTATTTTAATTGCAAATATAATTTATTTTGATTGCCATTTGGCTATATCATAATATATGTTTACTTTTACTAAACTGTTGTGTTTGATAATTCTTAGGTGACAGATATGGTTAGTGGTGCTGCCATTTAAATTCCTAAAGTAGAAATCAAGGGTTGCATCTATAGGGCCAAGTGAACTGAGGAATAGGAGCAATTATTTGTGATTCTGCCCCAAATGTCAGGGTCTGAGGAGGAGGGGTTGGTGCATGAGGCTGAAGTGGTGGCTGAGTCTCTGTTTCTTTTAAAGACATGATACTCCTCCAACCTCCTCTATGTTGGGCCAAAGGAGACATTTTATTTTATTTTTAAAATAAAAAAAGTTTTTAATTTTTTTATAACATAAATTTATACTCCTGTAAAATAAAATAAAGACAATACAGAAAGGAATAAAGAAGAAAGTAGAATATAAATTACCCGATACCCTAACACTGAAATAACTCTTTAAACATTTTGGTATTTATCTTTACAGATTTAAATATAATCTTGGTCCTACTAATCATAAAGATTGGACTGAAAGTTATTATTCACAATTTAAACTTAACAGTAAGTTTTCTTGTAGTATCTACATGTAAAACAACATTTTAACATTGTTTCCTAACACAACAGCCTCATGGAGGTTTTGATGTGGTCTCTAACTCCATTGAAATTTATAGTTTATAATATTTAAGAGACTTAAAAGCTAATATGGAACTATCACTACCTTTGATTTCATTGGAAATTATTAGGGTGAATTGAAGAAGAAAATGTGAGGCCCATTGACTCTCGAATGTCACAGAATTCTGAGAGATTTCTCTCAGGTGATAAGGAACCTGGAATGTGATGGGGTTTTATTTTTGGCTCATGCATTCAACACACATCTCTACTGACTCTGTCAGGCACTGGTGTCCCAGAGATGAATAAGATGCAGCTACTGCCTACAGTAGTGGACATAGCCATGTAAATGAATTATGATAGGATATGATAATTGCAATTACAGGGGTTTCAAACAGAAGTCCATGGGACCAAAGAGAATATGATACAAAGATTAATTCTTCCCGAAGTCACTGGGGAAATATATCAATTAGATCCTTTTCTCTTGCATATGAAAACTCAACATGAACTTAAGCAAAAAAGAAAAGAAAGAAACCCAGGAACTCAAATGGTGTCATGAAAAATATGCTTCTTGTTCTTCTTGGCTTGACTATTTTTTCCTTAGCAAAGTCTTTACTTTTCTGCAAGCTCTTTCCATATGATGGCAAAAATGGTCTACTACAGCAAGACTACTTTTTACCATATTTTTCTTATTCATTCCTCCTTCTGAGTAGTGTGGAGGAGTCCTGGTATTCTGTCCTAGCTGATGTCACATGAACCAGTCCCTGTGTCTAGGGCGATTGGCCCAGTTTAGGTCACAGGACCTTTCCTGTAGCCTCCCTTGAACCCTATGTGCTGAGAGTGGGGAAGGGATGTGTCCTAAACCAGCAGGAATGGGTGCTGGTGGGTGTCCACTATAGGAAGAGCTTACCTGAGAAGTGAGACTTGGATTACATTTTGTAGCATAGATAGACCTTCACAAGATAAAGGCTTTGAGTGTCAGGGGAATGATTTGAGTGACTGAATTAGAGTAATGCAAAAGAGAAGGGTGTTGGGGTGAGGCCAGAAACAGAGGAGACATAAATCCAAATTGCTTAAGGCCTTTTAGACTGTACCAAGAAATTTGTATTTATCCTTCCAGGTATGAAGGTGCCAGTGGAAGCTTTTATTGTGGTTAAATGATGTGGGTAGTTCTGACTTTTAGGACGACAGCTCTGGTAAAAAGATGGAAGATGGGGAGAATCTGGTTTTGTCAGAAAAAGGTAGAAATCTATGGACCAAAGGTGGCACACTCTAGTTGCCAACTGCAAAATAGTGGCCTGGGGCACCTGGCTGAGGATGGTGGAGGACAGAATGCCAGTGGATTAGCAACATCTGAGCAGGATGGAAGATAGTAGTGTATGGGTTATGTATTTGATTTGATGGCCAATGAGAGATTATCAAAGCCCTTTTTTTTCCCAAAAAAAAGAAAAAAAATTTTAAAACAATTTGCATGTTTTAATATGACTCCCCACATATATCAGTCAAGCAATGAAACATTGCTATTTGATCAAACATAAATGTTAACATATATATTTTAAAAGTAGAAAATTCCTGCTTGGAAGTGTCCTCCCGAGAGAGTTCTGGAAACTTAAGATTATATGGTATTTCCTGTGGTCACAGCTGTCACATGACCTGTACTCTTTGGTCTTGAGTTATAAATCTTCATCTCATTTCTCTGAGCTTGAGTTTTAAGGCATAATAATAGATGGTATTAGATTGAACTGGTTCTTTTTAGATTTTCTACTCTTAGTATATGGAAGAATAGATTAATTTATAGTGTGATTAATCTGTTACCTTTCACCAGCCATAAATTTAATTTTCTACATTAAGGTATAACTCTAGAGGGGAGAGGATAAGAACAGATCTCAGACCATGAATAATAAGTTATTAAAGTTGAAGATGAATGTGTGAATGACTATAAGGAACAGAATTAACTAATGAAATTTTTTAAAATGAATATTTTTAAATGGATAGTCAATTAGAACCCTCTTTAAATGTATGAAAATTAGCAGTGCAGCCAGATTCTTCAAGATCATATCCCTACCTAACTTTTGAGCTTTTTCTCTTGACATCAGCCTGCTTCTACTTTATGCCTCTGAAATCCCAGATCTGTTGGCAGCTCTTGTGAATGTGCCATGCTGCTTCAGAGCTATATGTTTCTATTCATGCTGTTGCCTCTATCTGGCATGACATTCTCACCCACTCTTCCCACTTAACATCTTTCAAACCCCAGTTCACTTTGCCATTTCTAGGAAGCATTCCTTGATGCTCTCTCCCTTCTTTCCTACACCTTAAACATACTTCCATTATTTCCCTCATCTTACTCAATTGCAGTGGTTTGTTTATCCAGCTGTCTTCCCTACTTGACTGTGAGCTTATTTATGATATTCTATTTTGGTATCCCGGTATGTAGTGGGAGATCAAAAATATGCCTGTGGGATCGATTGAATACCAGTGTTAGAGGTATCTTAGGAGACTCTTATAAGCCTAAGTATATAGCGGAAGAAAAAAAATTGAGATTAGTTTCACTTTCCCAGTCTTCTAATGCCAGAGGCATGAAAGACCTCAATATGAAAAGGTTTCTAATTTGAGATGTTTCAGTGGAGTCCATTTTCCTCTTCATTTATTTTTGGCTGATTTGAAAAAAGCACAGTTACTTCTGAAATGGAATAGTAGATCAAGGGTGTGTTATTCACTTACGGAAACATCTTTCTCTTCCTAAGTACCTGGGAAGGCGCGTGCTTTCTTTGCTTCTGGCTGCACTGACAGCCCAGGGTCAGGGACTTTCATTTCTGATGCTCTGTGTGTAGCCTCCAGCGGATCATGTCCTACTTGTTCTGCCTGGCAATGTTTTATTCATTATAGTATTGCCAAATGGAAATTATTTTTTGACTGTTAACAAGCCATGCTAACACGAACCTCTCTGTAAAAAATAAGAGTAGCCCAAACTCAGGTGTAGAGATAGAGCCTTTTCTCCACTCCTGACTTTGAAATGGGACTGGGACAAAACTCTTGCTTGGGGACACTTCCCAGTAGAGCTTTCCTGATTACCCTGTATAAAGTAGCACTCTCCATCCCTTTGTTTTGCTTTATTTTCTTCATAGCACACCATCACCTGGTATATTCATTTGTTTGTTTATTTTCAGTCTTTTGTACTAGAATATTGGCAACATGAAAGCAAGGGATTTATTCATTGCTGGATTCGAACTCCTGGATCCATGCATGGCACAGAATAGGTATACTACAGAGTAGGCTTAATAGATACATGCCGATTGAATGGAGGGTGGTACTTACCACAACTACTCCTAAAGAACCCCCCACTTGCCACACAATGTAGTCAGCATTTGGTATACAAATTTTGTGTTCTTTTCTCACCACCCAGCCATAGGGTATTCCATCATTTTCCTTTACCCTGAAGGAAATGAAGTTTAGAGAGATGAACTTGAACTTGTCCAAGATTGCGTAGCTGGTATCTAGTGAAACTGAACATTGTTGGAGCCTAGATTTTAAACTAATATGTTGTTTGTGATGGGTAGGTCCAGGTTTGTGGTCCAGTCATCATAATTAGGTGATGTTTCTTGTGCAATATTCTGTCATTTGAGGTCTTTTTCCCCCCGTGTCATATGCCATGCCATCAGATTTAGTATTTTTCACCATAAAAATAATTTGAAAAGATTAATATTTTTTATGTAACTAGATGTTACCATTTGATTCTCATAATAATTCCACAAAGTATTATTATTCTCTCCGCACAGATGGCAAGAAGAGGTTCTGATAGGCTATGTGACTTACCCAAAGTCATGTTGCTGATAAATGACATAACTGGGACTTGAACCAGACTTTTGGTTCTGGTGCCCATTTGCAGACCCATAACCCTGCACTGTCTCACTAGAAATTCCTTATGTGGTATTTTATGACAATCTTAAACTATATTTTAATCTTAAAAAAACTAGTTCAATCTTAAACTATATGTTAGTAAATTGATGTCTGTGTAATGGAAAGGAATAATCTTAGGGAACTTTGTAATTGTTGGGCCATGTGTGGAGGACTGCACACGTTTTAAGAGGAGGTGTCAAACCACAGAACATCTGATGTAGGGGAAGGATTAGGAACCGTTTACTTGAAGAATGGCTGACAAGGTAGAGATGCCTGCCTTGTAGGAAGGAAGAAACAGACTAGGGATGCTTGTTGATTCAGAGATAGGACCTGAAACATAGTTGGGCAGAAGAAGAAGGAGCAGGCTTGCTATTTATGGGGAGGCTGCATATCAAGGTGGTTATAAACTTAAGCCCTAGGTTTATATTGTCTGGATTTGTATTCCAGTTCATCCTCTTACTAACTGTTCTCTTTGGACAACTTATTTCACCTCTGTCTCATTTGTTTCATCTCTTAAATGGGAATAATTCTACTTCTTTCATTGTGTTGAGATGAGAATTAATTGAGACAAGACATGAAAAGCCCTTAGTATAGTGTCTAGTACACAAATGTCCAATAAATGTTGGCTATCATTGTTGTTATTGATAGTCATGACTTCAGAGGACAAAAGGAAAGATGACTGTGATAGACTCAGACTCCTGGTGCCAGTGTTGTTAGGGAAATCTATCAGTTAACTGGTTTAACAACTTCATGTTACAAAAGAGGTACCTGAGCCTCATAGAGTAGAAAGTTCTGTTTTGAGATTGTATAGAAAGTTATATGCAGAACTATCACCCAACTCTTTTAACAAATACCATCTAAAGTTTTTACATCTGGCTGGTGGCTGTACTGACCCCCAGCTATAGTTCAGCAGTGGAGAGTGATGCACTGTCAGCCTCAGGGAATGTGACCTTTGTTAGACCTTCATCATCACTCTGTTGACACCTAAAAGGGTTCTTAGATGAAGGCAGGTGAAACTAAATATTATTAACCCCTCTATCAGTTTTTCTTGCTGATTCCATCACCAAACCTATCCAGAACCTAACTGCTTCTCCCAAGCTCTATTGCTGTCCCCTACATTCTTGCCACCATCATCTCTCATCTGAACAATTGAAATAATCTCCAGACTGGCCTTCCCTGCCACCACTTTGTTCCTACAATCTGTTTTCTAGGGATCTTATGACAAATAAATCCTATTATGCTTTCACCCCCACCCTGTTTAGCATCTTCTAACTGGCTTCCTATTGTCCTTGGAACAGAATCCAGACACTTAACCATGGTCTGCTAACCCTGTAGGATCTGCTCCTGCATTTTTTTTGCCTGCCATTTCCTTTCAACTCCCACTTGCTGATAAGCTCCAGTCACACTTGCCTTCTTCCTGTTCTCAAAATATGAGATAGTTCCTACTTCAGGACCTTCGCATATGTTCTTCCACCAGATATTTGAATGGATGGCTTCTCTTAATTACTCATATTTCAGCCTGTCTCTGCCTTAGAGAGGCTGTTCCTATCTATGGTGGCCCTGTTCTCCTCTCTCTCATCTAAATTTATCATCATCATGGTACAGACCCATTTCCTGAAATTACCCAGAAGTGTTTCTCTAAGTGAATCCATTTACATTAGGGCATTTTTACTTGTTTTATGCTGTATTCTCACTCCTAAAATAATGTCTGAATTTTGTTAGATGCCCTTTATTCCTTGAATGAACCTCTTGTGATGAGTTTACTTCACCACAGAAGTTTATGTTCATAACAAGAACACAGAAGGCCACATCAGGAGAAAGAACTCTGGACCCAAACTCAATCTTCCTAGACATTTTATTTCTAACTCCATCAGGGAGGATGAGGTTAGGTCCTTTTAAGCTTTGAATGCAGAAGGACATTATAACTAAATGTAAGGAAGAATTCACAAATCAGCCATTCAGAGTTCAAAATGAAGTGAAGGTAGAATTGGAGAGTGGTCAAGAAGACAGTAATATATCATCTCCACCAATATTTGAATTCACCATTTAGACTCTCGCTCCTTCTTTTTAGCTACATATTTCTTACCTCCATTTCTAGGATCTTAAGGTGGCAAATAGCGTGATGAGTGGCCAGGGGGACATAATATTACCTAGTTAATTTCTAAGGGAGGATTACAACCTCTCAAATGCCAGAGAGATAGCAGAAATGGATGAATTTCTGTGTCAGGAAGTGGAGTGATGGTCAGGTGAACTAGGGAGCATATGACCACTGCAAAGTGTGTGTATTAGACACAAAACAAGTTAATAGTTGGATTTGTTCTTTGGTTGGCTATTTTAGTGTCCAATATGAAGACTACTTGTCCTGATTTTATGACTATTTTTTAAAAACCAGTCAGTATCTTTTGGTTGTGTAAGTTCCTTCATAGATACACTTGTTCAGTATCTGTTAACTTGAGATTATGGTGCATGACAAACCAAATTGATACATCTGTGTAAAGAAGTAGGCTGGGATTTTTTTTCTTTCAAATTTGAGAGCATCCTAATTGTCTGTTTTGCTTCCTTCTTTCACCTAAGGACTTGTATTTAATACATTGTGGTTAATTAATCAGAGTTAAAGATAAATTGCTTGCTATTTTTTTTTTACAAAATTCCAAAGTCCCTGTTTTCTTAGTATTAGTTATGGATTTATGGATTCTTTATGTAGATATTCTCATAGAAGTATATTTGAATAAAATATTTGGAAATATTGTCTAGTGCTGTTTAAAAGCATCTGTAATGTACCTAATTATTTCTAATAATAAAATTATTACAGGAGCCTGTCTATTTAAAAAAGATTAAATTACCCATTATCTAATGATCAGTTGGAAGGGAGAAAGTATGTCAAAAAAATGATAATAGTAAATTTATTCTCTGAGGAAATTTCAGAATATATTTATTTTCCTGCTCCATGGGTACCCAACATAGAGAATTTAAAAAGATTGACTAGAACTGTGGTTTGTAATGACAAATTTGTATCAGGCAATATTTGTACCAGGTGAATTACCTAGTTATGAATCCAGATGATCTGAAAGTGAATTAATACTCATTGGCATGAATTACTCTCTGTTGGGGATTGCAATGCCAATGGAAAGGGCTTTAGTGCCCTAGATCAACACAGGCCTTAGGCCAGTCATTGGCGCTCTGGTAAACAACTTCTATTCCCTGCACAGATAAGTTATTCTAGTAAGAGACTTCCAAGGTCCAGTGTGAGTTATTGACCTCATACAGATGTGTCCCCTGGGTACTTCTTTAAATTTAGCTCAGTCTGAGAGTGACTGGGTTCTAATCTCTAAGGCTGTTGAAGAGCCTATGTGAAATGGCGTGTGGCATCAGACCATTAGCATTCTGGAAAGCCATACATCAGCCAACCTTCTATTACTATTTCTTTTCTCCCTCAAGGTTTAGAAACTGGGACTGAAGAGGTGAAATTAAACTGGCCTTTCACCCCAAGAGTTCTCTTTGCAGTAAAGTTAAGGCATGATGACAGGTAAGATAAACTTTTTCGAATGTATATCTCTTCTCCCGGCAAAAGTCTTTAACTTTAAGATCTGTTCATTTTTGCATCTTTCATTATCATAACAAATTATTTGGCATGTTCCGGGCATCTAGACTCATTTCCAAGGGAGTTTTGTCTTTTTAATATGCTGTTCTTCACTCAGAAGTATATGATGAGCCACTCCTCTTTTGAGACCTGGCTTCATTGTCAATCCTTTGTCACTTGATTAGAATCAACTCAGAGGCATGTGAATTATGCAGATTCTGGAGGCCTGTGTCATACCTTCTGGGTTTGAATCATCATGGAGAAGGCTCAGGAGCCTGCATAGGGGGAACAAGTTTGTTTCCCTCCATTGAGTTCTCATTTGTCGCCTTCATTTGAGAGTGGCCCACATAGGATGAGGTTTTATTCCTATTTTCAGTTTTAGTGAGTCACACAGAGCTGGGGCTAATGATGTTGTTGACTGTCTGACTAAATGAATGAATTCATTTTTAGTTCATTTGATTCTATCACTGACCATGAATGTGATATATTGAGATTATGCTTCTTTGGTTTTAAACAGTAACATACCACAGAGAAAAAGAGTAAAACTAGCCCATTTTAGGAAAGATAGTTCAAATTTGAAAACATTAAATGGGCTGGCCTTTTTTTTTTTAAGTGGGTGAAATGACATAGTGTCTAGCACAAAGTAGATCTTTAACAAATATTTGTTGAATAAATAAGTGAATTAATAGAGGACTCCTGTTACTAAGTGGTAGTTACTGGGATTTGTGAGGGGATGTTAACAATTTAGCACCTTCTTAGGGGCTTGGTGCTGGAGGCTGAATGTTTGTTCTGCCAGAATTCTTATGTTGAAGCTCTAAAGCACAATGCAATGGTATCTGGAGATGGGGCTTTTGACAGTTAATTAGATTTAGATAAGGTCATGAGGGTGGGGACCCATTATGGGGTTAATACCTTTATAGAAAGAGATATAAGAGAGATGGTCTCTCTCTTTCTCCACCATCTATCTTCCAACCAGGAAGAGAGCTGTCATAAGCAACCAAATCAGCCAGCACCGTGGCCTTAGACTTCTAGCCTCCAGAACCATGAGAAATACATATCTACTTTTTAAGCCACCCAATGTAAGGTATTTTGTTATAGCAGCCTGAGATCATACATGCTTATCTAACAAAGGGCCTTCTGGAAAGATAGCACCACTCTATAAGTCAGGGGGTAGGTAGGGTCTGCCTTTTTCCTTACTGAACCTTTAGAGGCCAGAATAATCCATGTCCTAGACCAGGGACTAAATGAATGTTCATGGAATGAATGACTGCTATAAGTCTTCGGCTCAAAGGAGCAGCTGCAGTTTGGAAGGTCAGAAGAATGACGGGCACACTGAGCAGCAGGGTCAACTCAACTCTGCAGAGACAGAGTTGACGCACTTGCTCAGAGATCCAAACATGTCCTGTTCCCTGCAGTGAGTCTCCTGAATAGATTGTCTGGGTTTCCTCTTGAAGGTGAAAGAAAACTTGAAAGTGAGTGGGGATGTGCTGTGAATGATAGACAGGCCAGGTGGACTTTATAGCCACTCGAATAGGTGTGAGCTTTAGGGATGAGTGGCTTCTCTGCAGTCACAGAGAACTCTTTGTAACCTTCTCCTGGGGACTCATTTGTGAGAGGAAGCTGTTGTCTCTGACAATACAAGACCAGACTCTCAAAGAAGCAGGTTAATTAAGGGGGGTGGACAGCCAGGGGGCATAAACGAGGAAATAGTTTGAAGTAAAACATTAGCAGATCTGTTTGGGAGAGACAACACCATTGGCAAATTCTAAAGTTACCCCAGTGAGTCAGCCTTGGACTCTTCACCTACAAAATGGAAATAATCATGTTGGCAACATCTGTCACATGGGATTGTGAAGATAGCTTGGGATAATATACGTGAAAGCACTTTGCATGTTAACGTCCTTGTGAACTTATTCTTCTTACTTTCTGGCAGTGTTCAGTTCAGTTTCACAGAGACCTACTGGATGGTAGGCACTGTTTGTTGGTCAGAAAAAGTTAGATATCTTGGTTAGATATCTAATTACTCTCTTTTCAGTATAAAGTACAAAAATGAGTGTTTTAAGAAAAAAACAAAGTGCTGGGGGTTTAAAGGCAGAGAAAGAATGTCCTCTTTGGAGAAGTTAAAATACTTCATGGAAGAAGTAGAAGTGGAGCTAGGCTTTGGAGACTGGGTAAGATTTTTATGAACTGAAATGCGTAGGAAGAAGACATTTCAGGGGAAGGGACCACTAACAAAGTAGGCCAAGGAGTCAAGAGAGGATGATGTACAACTTGAGAGTGGTGAAAAACCCACATGGGATATTGATGTGGGTGCAGTAGGAGATGAGACTGGAAAAGTAGCCAAAGGCAGACTATGGAAGCCTTTGAGGAAAGTGAAGACCTAATTTGACAGGTAAAGGGGATCATTAAGGGCAGTTGGGGAAGGGTGTGCTCTGACCCATGTGGTACTGGAAGAAAACAAAACTGATTGCAGTGGGGAAAGACAAGGTGATAAACATGAACATTATGACTTTCATTAAATTCAGAGTTTTATTTTAAGCCATGGAAAAATGCACTGGCAAGAATGCTTTGGGATTCCAAGCCTACTTCTGCACAGGAATGGGGAGCAAACTGCTTTCTGATAATGACCCAAAAACAGTTTCAGCGACCAGCACAAATTCTTTCAAGAGCAAGGCCAATTCAATCAAATATAGTAGAATCTCAGGGCAGAGCACTTCAGTATATTGCTAGTTCAGTTATTTATTTTATTCTTGGGAAGGTTGCATTGTTTTTGATAACTCCTTGGAAACCTGAGAATGTAAGCAGCACAATAATGAATATGAGACTTCCTCTTCTCCACCTGGTGAAAATGGGTTTCTGTGGCTTCAATATCACCCTGAGTTTCTGTTTAAAAACATAATTTCACAGGTTAGAAGACTTAACATTAACTGCATATAATATATTTTAAAAATTTTTACATGATCTGATTTTGTTTCTAATTATAAAGCAATATCTTTTTAATGCAGCAAGTTTGGAAAACAAAAAGGCACTGTTGCAAGACAACTACTAATATTTTCCCTTATACTCTTCTAGTCTTAAAAGGGTATAGATAGTAGGTATATATTTATGTATATAAATACACATATGTTTGTGTGCATATACATCTGCATATAGAAGATACAATTTCTATAAAATTTCATAACAATTTTTGTCTATACATACTGTTGTATTTATATATGCATATATCAAGGCATACATCTTTTTTGTGCTCAGCTGTGTTCCTTTTGAAATAGATTATGCCCATCTTCTTATGTTACACAATATTTCTTGTGGTATGTACATTGATGCTCAGGAAAGCAAATACCCCGCCCCCCAAATCTTATAAATTCTTTGTACTAATTGTGCTATGACACAATACTTAATATTTTAAAATATTTTTACAGAATTTTTATGTGTATTATCTCTTGATATAAGTATTATCCTTATTCCCGTTTTACAGATTAGGAGGCCGAAATTTAAAAAAGTTAAGACTTTCTTCAGGTTAAGTAGTCAAAAATTTTGCTATTGACAAGGTTTGTTATAAGTTTTGAGCGTCTGAGACTAGACTCAAATATAAAACAATTAACGACAGTGGTTAAGCACATGAACTTTAGAACAGACTTCTTGCGTTCAAATTCCACTTCTGTCACTTAGTTGGCCAAGCTCCTCAACCTAAGCTTCCATTATCTTACCAGTGTGATAGGGATACTAATAGGACCCTTATATCACCTGTGTTGTAGAAAGGAATAAGTGCTTTGATTTATGAGCTGCTCTTAGAATATGCCTGGTTCCTGGCAAGCACTATCTATATTAAGGCTAGCTATCAGATTTTTTTCTTTCTACTGTGTCAACTGTCTTTGTTTTTTATGTGACCAAACCTTAATCTTTTGAGTTTATTAATTTCTTTTTCTTCAGCAAACATGATTTTATTTGACTCTAATAAGTGCATCACCAGTAACTTCATTCAAGAAAGGAATATACACATATATTACTTCTATCCTGAGAAGGCTCATCCTGTCTCTCCTCCTCCCCATCAAGGTAAATAAGCATTTGACTAGATAAGAATATTTTCAGCATTTTCTTTAAGATTTTTTCTGAAGCTGGAAGCGATACATGGCAGAGGATCAAACTATTTTGGGAGGTCCGTTTTTGGCTTGTTCAGCTTCTGGTGTTGCACCACCTCCTGGCTGTGTTGCTGACACTTTTGGCGAAAATTTCAAAGTGGAGGCAGCTTCACTCCCTTGTTAATCATGGTGTTTAATGCAAAGGCTAATGATGTGACATGTAACCACACTGCAACTGTTAAGCCATATGGCACTTGCTTGCTGTTATTTATGGTGAAGGCATTTATGCTTTTAGTTTCCTGAAGCACTGAGCTATATCTGAAATGATGTTTCAAAGCACTTTTAGAGGCAGTGGGTGGTAGCTTCATGTCCCAATCCAACATCCTTAGGTCCAGTTTGTGACAGTGTGGGGGAAAATCAGAAACTCTGATATGTTTGAGTCGAGACACAGCATATATTTGCAACTGAATAGAGCAGGAGAGAAATGTAAGAACTTACCTAGAAATGGAGAGACTGTGAGGTTGTCAGCCAGAACTCTTACGTTGAAAAGAAAGTGAAATGATATTTTCTTGGCATCTTTTTATTTGCCTTAAATAAACAAACCAATGTGAGAATTGAGATCACCAGGTTAAAAAAATATGTATCCATGGGTTAAAGTTTATATTAGTAATAATAATGATCTGGCATGCATCAAACTTTTATATGCTAGGCATAGCAGCTTTAAAGGAAGGCCAGACATGTGCCTTGTGCCGGTCTACAAGGGGCATGGAGATAAGAGAAGAGACTGAGTGTTGTATATCCTGCATCACTTGGATCATATACATAAAACTTATCCTGTTATATGCATCACTTGCCTATGGTGGAAGGTGATACCCAAGGGGCTTGTTCAGCTATATAGGGCTCAAAGTAGAAATATTGAACAAATGATATGGCATAGATGCAGACCAAACAGTTCTGCTGTCAGTCGATACCAGGATGGTCCTGTTGGTGCTTATCAAGTAAAACTTTGTTGCTCTGATTCTCAGCCGGGGGATACTATTTTGCTCCCCTCCCCAGGAGACTATTGATAACGTCTGGGACATTTTTGGTTGTTCCAACTGGTGGGGGACGCTTCTGGACTCCAGTGAGTAGAGGCCAGGGACATTTTTGTACACTCTACAGTGGACAGGATAGATAGCCCCTTCCCCAAATGTCAAGAGTGTTAATATTGATAAGTCCAGCTCTAGAGTGAGTCTGATGCTGAAGCTGAACTTCTTGCAAGAGGAGGGACGAGCCAGCAGGGTTCTCTTCTTCATTCTTCTGCAATGTAGCATTTAGCATCTCTTTTAAATAAATATTAAGCAAATATTTAAAGAATTATTTGAAGAAACTCTAGCTTGTGCAGGATATTACTAGATCTGGGGCCAGTACCAACTAGGCACTGTGCTAAGCACTTTAAATATGTCATTTTTATTAAATTTGTTTAATAACCCTACAAGACTGAAGGCAGTATTACTATATTCCAGAGAACAGGAGAGAAAAAACCCACAAACCTCTAATTTTAAGTGAATACTTCTCAGTATTATTTAGAATCAAATAACATGGCAATCAATACCTTATAACATGGTGGTTTTCTGGAAGACAGAAGTAATTCTTATTCTGCACCTAGGAATGGACTAAGAAACTGATATTTTCTTAATGAAGCCTTCAATTTAAAGGAATTGTGAAGTAGAATTATTTCAAGTCTGGTTATTATGGAGAGAATGAGCTCATTAATTCATGTATGGAGTGTTTCCTGCCATGCAACTGCATGAGAGATGATGCATTGTCATGTGCAAAAAACAAAAACTTTATCATTGTGGTCTCCATCTGTGTGAGGACACAGTACCAAGGGAACATAGGTCTCCTGGACGTCAGTGTCTGACTTGTTAACTGGGATGCCATTTCCTTACCTACTTGGTTGATTTTTTTTCAGGTACAACTGTAAGATCTGATCTTGATCCTATAGACTATTAATTTTGAAATTAACTTAGGCTCTGTTCTAAGTATATTACACATATTAACTTATTCATACATTATGAATATTTTCATTTTATGGACAAGGAAACTCAGGTACAGGAAGATAACTGCCAAATGTCAAGTCAGGGCAGGGCCCGGGTTCGAACTCAGAGTCCTACCATTAGGATGTGCAATCCCCCTGTGTTAGTGGGATAGCCTGGTTGAATATGGGCTTTGGAACTGGCTAGAATCCATACTCTGTTATTTCCTTGTCATGTGTTAGAACCTCTTTAAACTACAATCTTCTGATTTGTAAAATAGAAATAAAAAATATACCTCTACTGTTGTTATAAGTACAGTTGGTCCTTATTCAATGTCGTTATGGCCTATAAAGTTGTTGCAAATGCTGAATTGGTGAATACTGAATATGAGGCTCCCAGGGGAAATGCAGGGTTAGGTTCCTATGAGCCTCTGGTTACAACATTTTTGTTAACCAATCAGTACGAAATCTTGTTTTCTATCTGTTTATGTTTACAGCCACCTTATTTAATATATATTGTTGACTCATAATATTGATCTCATGGCCAACAGCTCTATAACCTTGCCTGTATGAAGCTCATGTAACCTATGTTTTCCATAAGGCACATCACAACCTTCCTTCACTTGGGAGCACTAGATAGCATGTTAACACTATGGGCCACTTTAAGCAGTGAAATCACCAACAAAAAGTGAGACATGTGGTATTGAATAAACTGTGAAAAGGATACTTGTTTACACCTGAGAGCTGAAAAAGGAAGGCAGGGTGTCAGCTTGTTTGATCTCAGCTGAGATTATGCGTGTCAGGCAACTCAAGTTTTTTCACTGTTCTGCACATATCTGGGAATGACTGAAAAAGTTCCATGAGTATTGATTTTGGAGTTAGAAATAAATGTTAGCAAATTAGCTAATTTGTATATACAGATTCTGTGAAGAATGAGGATAGATTCTATATACCTTCAGGGTTATAGTAAGTACATGTGAATAAAGGTATATAGTGCTTAGCATGTTACCATGAGCACAGGGAAAGTACTCAACATGTGGCAATTACTTCTGTGATTTTAAATAAAGGTATGCCAAGAATCAGGTCCTTTTGGGTGGTTCCTTGCCTGCTCCCTATGGACTGGGAAGGTTCTATTTCAGGGAAGGTGATGTGCCCACAGGAAGCAGCCTTTCAGGCAATTGTCCTTGATTTACCTGCTCTCTTCAGAGTGTGAACTACGCAGCCAAGGGATAAAATGTATTGAATTTTGGGAGTATATGGTAAAATGAGAGAAAAGGAGAGGCTAAGTTCAGCCTTCTATCTTTCCCTGCATCATAGGTTTCCTGTTTTATATTAGAAATTTTTAGTTAATGCTTCTCAAAGCCTGATTCCCAAACCAGCGAGCAGCATCAACATTACCTAGGAACTTGTTAGAAATAAAAATTGTCACCTAGAACTGAATCAGAAACTCTGTGGATGGTCCCAGAATCTGTATAGGGACCACCAGGTGGTTCTGCAGCAGGCTGGTTGAAAAGCCCTACTGAAGTTATTAAATTTTTTTGATCACTGAATACTTTGCAGACTACAAACTCCTGTGAGACAAATGTTCAGTACTTATTTTGTGATAGTTAACACTTGTATGGGTTGTTCTAGGGTTGTCTGGGGCCTAATCCTTTTGTTAAAACTGGCTCCCTTTCTGGTTTATGATAATTTCTAAACCTTCTTTATTAGGGTTCAGCTTCTCATTTTATGGCTGATGATAGACAACCTTATTTTGATTTTATTTTTATGCAAATACATGCAGCCTCCAGAAAGATAAAGCATAGGAATGATTTTGTCTTCCAAGTTTTAAGGCACATGGATTGTCAAGATTTTCTTTCATTTGTGAAAAGTTTAGGCCATTTCACATTTTCTGTCCTCTAACCAGAATTTCTTTATGGGTATTATTTGATAAGTCAGATTTTTCAGGCTGATGATATTGTGACTATTTTGAAAATTGCCATTTTTTGTCAAGTTATTCATTTATTTATTTGACAAATATTTATGAGAACATATTCTACATGAAGTGCTCAGCTGGATTCTGGAGATCCATTGCTGAGCATAACAGAGATGGTCCTTATCCTCATACAGAACACCTGTGGGTGGGGAAGAGATGTTCCAGACTCATAAAAGTAATGAGAACTTTGGGAACTGATATGAAAGGAGCACACAAAACTTGAGACAGTATACCATATAAATAAACCCTGGTCAGAATATGTGTTTGACATTTGAATAGACTTTTTAACAGATGAATAAAAATTAACCAGGCAAAAGTAGGTGGAAAGAGGGGAGGTATGAAAATATGTTCAGGTTTTCAAGAAGAAATAAAAGTGAGTCAGGGATTCAGAAACTGAAGTAGAGAGTGGTGCCAGGCAAAGCTGATCAGGTAAGCAGATGACATTTGCATGGCTAATATAGAGCAATGGATTGTTGTAAATACAAATTTCAGCTAATAGGTCATACAAAGCACATGAAAATGCTAATCTAATATTCTGAGATCATTGTATTAAAAAGAATGTGTGCAGGGGGTGCGATTCTCCCCGTGGCCTTGTAGGATTGATGACACAGGAATATTACAGTTGATGTTGGTCTGTATTTTTTTTTTAATTAAGTTTATCTTGAGGTCCATCCAGGTTGTCAAAAATGGCAATATTTCATCTCTTCTTATGGCTGAGTCATATTCCATTGTATATATGTACCACAGCTTCTTTAGCCAGTCATCTATCGTAGGACACTTTGGTGGCTTCCATGTCCTGGCCACTGTGAATAATGCTGCTGTGAACATCGGTGTGCAAATATATTTTTGGATATGAGTTTTCAAGTCTTTCAGGTAAATACCCAGGTGATGGATTGCTGGATTATATGGTAGATTAATTCTTAGTTTTTTGAGGAATCTCCATACTGTTTTCCATAGTGGCTCTACCAATTTGGAGTCCCACCAGGAGTGTATGAGGTTCCTATTTCTCCACATCCTCTCCAACATTTGTTATTACTTGTCCTGTTGTTAGTCAGTCTAGCAGGTGTGAGATGGTATCTCATTGTGGTTTTGATTTCATTTTCCTAGTAGCTTGCAAGGTTGAGAATCTTTTTATATATTTGTTGGCCATTTATATGTCCCCCAGAGAGAAGTATATGTTCAGGTCCTCTGCCCAGTTTTTGATTGGATTGTTTGTATTTTTTGTTGTTGCTATTGAGTTGTATGAGTCCTTTGTATATTTTGGATATTAGGCACATATTGGAGGCATTGCTTGCAAATGTATTTTCCCGTTCGGATGGTTATCTCTATCTTGACGATTTCTTTTGCTGAGCAGAAACTTTTTAGTTTGATATAGTCCAATTTATTTATTTTTACTTTTACTTCCCTTGCCTTTGAGGTCAAATTCATAAAACTCTCTTTAAGTCCAAGGTTCTTGAGTTTAGTTCCTATGTTTTCTTCTATGAACTTTATTGTTTCAGGTCTTATATTCAGGTCCTTAATTCATTTTGAGTTAATTTTGGTGTGTGGTGATAGACAATAGTCTAGTTTCATTCTTTTGCAGGTGGCTTTCCAGTTTTCCCAGCACCATTTATTGGAGAGGCTTTCCTTTATTCACTGTATGCTTTTACCTTTTTTGTTGAAAATTATTTGTTCATATAAATATAGGTTTACTTCTGGACTCTTGATTCTGTTCCACTGGTTTGTAGATCTGTTTTTCTGCCAATGCCATGACGTTTTGATCACTGTCGCTTTGTAGTATAATTTAAAGTTAGGCAGAGTGATGCCTCCAGCCTTGTTCTTTTTTCTCAGGATGGCTTTGGCAATTTGGGTTTTTTTGTGCTTCCATACAAATCTGATGATTTTTTGTTCTATTTCTTTAAAAAATGCCAATAAGATTTTGATGATGATTACATTAAATCTGTATAATGCTTTAGGAAATATGGTCATTTTAACTATGTTGATTCTTCCAATTCAAGAACACAAAATACCTTTCCATTTCTTTGTATCCTCTTTGATTTTTTTTAATAGGGTCTTATAGTTTTCATTATATAGGTCCTTCATATGTTTTGTTAAATTTATTTCTAGGTATTTTATTCCTTTAGTTGCAGTGGCAAAAGGAATTATTTTTTCTACTTTTTTTTTCCTGACATTTTATTATTAGGGTATAGGAAGGAACATTATGGATTTTTGAACATTGATTTTGTATCCAGAGACTTTACTGTATTTACTTCTTGTTTCTAGTAGTGTTCTTGTGGAATCTTTAAGGTTTTCTATATAGAGAATCATGTCATCTGCAAATAGTGACAGTTTGACTTTTTGTTTCCTATTTGGATGCTTTTTATATCTTTCTCTTGCCTGATTGCACTAGCTAGTACCTCCAAGTTATATCGAATAACAGTGGTGGTAATGGACAGCCTTGCCTTGGTCCTGATCTTAGAGGGAAGGTTTTTAGTTTTTCATCATTAAGTATAATGTTGGCTGAGGATTTGTCATGTATGGCCTTTATTATGTTAAGGTACTTCTTTTATACACTGATTTTGTTAAGTGTTTTGATCATAAATGGATGCTGTATCTTGTCAAAGGCTTTTTCTGCCCCTCTTGGTATGGTCATATGATTCTTACTTTTTAATTTGTTTATGTGGTATGTCATATTAACCAATTTGCATTTGTTGAAGCATCCCTGTGCCCCTGGGATAAAGCCCACTTGATCGTGGTGTATAATCTTTTTAATGTGTTGTTGTATTCACTTCACTAGTATCTTATTTAGGATTTTTGCATCCGTGTTCATGAAAGATATTGGTCTGTAGTTTTCTCTTTTTGTGTTATCTTTATCAGGTTTTGGTATCAGAGTAATAGTGGCCTCATAAAATCAGTTGGGAGGTATTGCCTTCTGTTCGATTTTTTGGAAGAATTTGAGAATAGGTATTAAATCTTTGAATGTTTGGTAAAATTCACTGGTGAAGCCATCTGGTATTGAACTTTTACTTTTTGGCAGGTTTTTGATGATTATTTCATTTTCCATACTGCTGATTGATCTATTTAGAGTTTTCAGACTTTCTTGATTCAATCTAGGAAGACTGTATTTTTCTAAGTACTGGCCCATTTCTTCTAGGTCATTAAATTCGGTGTTATATGCTTTTTCATAGTATTCTTGTATGACCCTTTGTATTTTTGCAGTGTCTGTCATAATTTCCCTTCTTTCATCCCTTATTTTGTTTATTTGTGACATTTTTCTTTTTTCTCTAGAGTGTCTAGCCAGGGATATGTCAATTTTATTAACCTTCTCAAAGAACCAACCATTTGTTGTATTTATTTTTTATATTGTTTTATTTTTCCAATTTTATTTATTTCTGCCATAATTTTGATTATTTTTCTTTCTGCTGACTTTAGGCTTCATTTGTTCTTCCTTTTCTAGTTTTTTTAAGATGAAGCATTAGGTTGCTTATTTGGGCTCATTCTCTTTTTTGGAGATAGGCCTGTAATAATGTGAACTTTCCTCTTATGACCTCTTTTGCCATGTCCCCAAAGTTTTGCTATGTAATAACATTATCATTCATTTTTATGTATCTTTTGATCTCTTTTTATTTTTTTCTGACCCAGTTATTCTTCAGTAGCATATTGTTTAATCTCTATGTATTGTGATTTTTCCTGATTTCTTTTTGCAGTTTATCTCTAGTTTCAAAGTATTATAATCAGAGAATATGGTTGGTATGATTTCAACCCTCTTATGTCTCTTGAGGCTATCTCTGTACCAATATTTGGTCATTTCTTGAGAATGTTGCATGTGCACTGGAGAAGAATGTATAAACAGCTGTTTGGGTATGGAAGGCTCTGTAAATGTCAATTATGTTCAGTTGGTCTAATGTGTCATTTAAGGATGTTATTTCCTTCTTGATTTTCTGTTTGGATGATCTGTCCAAATCCAACAGTGGGGTATTTAGGTCCCCTACTATGATAGTGTTATGTTCTGTTTCTCCCTTTAGTTCAGTTCGTAATTGTTTTATATATTTTGGGGCTCCCTGATTGGGAGCATAGATATTAAGAAGTGTTATGTCTTCTTGGCATATGATTCCATTAATCATTATGAAGTGTCCCTCAGTATCTTTCTTTACCTTTTTTTTATTTTGAAGTCTATTTCATCTGATATCAGTACCACTACTTCTGTTTTTTCTCAGAATGCCATTTGCTTGAAACACCATTTTGCACCCTTTCATTTTGAGTCTATATTTGTTTTTTGAGCTGAAATATTTCTCCTGGAGGCTGCATTTGGTTAGGGTTTGTTTTTTTTGATGTATTATGCAACTCTGTGCCTTTTTATTGGTGAGTTCAGTCCATTTACATTTAGGATGATTATTGAAATATGAGGTCTTCTAATAGCCATTTTATCTTTTTCTTTCTGGTAGCTCCGTGTTTCCATTGCTTCCTTGTCTTTGTGTTTCTGTTTATTTTGGTTGGCTTTTGTGGGGTTTCCTTGTGGTTCTTATTATTTTGTGTTACATATTTCAGTTCTGAATCTTTGATGTGTGGTTATCCATTTTCTTCTGTGTGCGCCTTATCTCCATTCTCCTTTGCAAATTTGGATCTTTGAATCCTTTCTTTTCAGTCATTGTTATCTCAATTTGTCCTTATACATGCTGAACGTTCATTACTATCTTGCTATAGTAATTCTCTTCTTCTTATTCAAGCTTATTCAAGCCCTTTCTTAGTAAGGATTGCAATCCTCTGCTTTTATTTGCCCGATAGTCACTTTACTCCTAATAATGTATATATTTTTTTCTGGTTATTTTTTTTAGGTGAGCTGACCTTTTTCAGTACTTTCTATCTGCAGGCCTTGTAGTGGAGAATTCCCTCAATTTTGGTATGTCTGGAAAGATATTAATTTCTCCTTTATATCTAAAGGAGAGCTTACCTGAATACATTGTTTTAGGCTGGTAGTTCCTTTCACTTAATAGTTTAAATATTAGATCCCATTCCTTTCTGGCTTGTAAGGTCTTCGTTGAGAGATCTGAAAATAATCTAATGTGTTTTCATTTATAAGTTATCCTTTTCTTCTTCCTGGCTGCTCTGAGAATTCTTTGTCGCTGAATTTTGATAATTTTAATACAATATGTCTTGGTGAAGGCCTTTCTGGGTTGAGATAATTGAGTGTTCTGTTGACTTCTTAAATTCCAAGCTCCAGCTCAGTTTTTAAATTTGAGAAATTCTCATCAACTATTTGTCTGAAAATAGTTTTTAATCCCTGTTCCTTTTCCTCGCCTTTGATAATGCCCATTATTCTTATTTTTCTTGCTTGATAGTATCAGCTAGTTCTGGATTTTCTCTTTCATTATTTTTCATTCTTCAGTTTCTCTCTTCTTCCTTCTGATTGATTTCTAGATTTCTGTCTTTGATATCACTGATCCTTTCCTCCATTTGATTGACTCTATTTCTCAAGCTTGCTATTTCATTTTTCAAGTCTTGCAGTGTGTTCTTCATTTCCAAAAGTTCTATTCTGTTTTTTTTTTTTTTTTGAGGATTTCAGTCTCCTTGCTCTGCTCCTCTAGTTGTTTTCTTTTTCAATTCTCGAAATTGTTGATATGACTTGTTGTGGGACTCACTGAATTTTTTCAGAAGTACCATCCTGAATTCTCTGTCATTTAAGTTGCATATTTTTATGTCTGTAAATTTTTTGGAGAGTTTTCTCTTTCTTTCTGAGATGCCTTGTCACCTTGGTTGTTCACCGTGTTTAATGGACTATTTCTGTGCCTGGGCATTAATCGAAGTGTATTCTGATGTTTTTACAGAATGAAGATTTATTATATAAAGGTCTCTCTTTAGCCTGCTGCAAAGAAGGTGCTTTTTTTTTTTTTTTTGGTTTCCCGTAGGTGGCATCTATGCCTCTCAGATCCCTGCTTTATATAAAGTCTAAATAATGTCTTTTTAGCTTTTTTGTGTATATTTAATCACTCTTTGTACCCTCAGTTTCAGTCCCCTCAGTATCAGCGACAGTGGCAACATTTGCTTAGATTCCCCTGGGGCTCTATCGCGATTGGTGTCAGAGGGTATGGGGGAAGGGGCTCTTTGGGTTGGAGGTTGGGGGCTGCAGCTCAGCGGCTCAACCTTAGTTTTGCAACCGGGGCCAGTCAAAAAAAAAAAAAAAACTATTGTTTCTCTTCAGTTTAGTACTGCTTCTCTGCTTTTTTGCCCAGATGACTGGGCCTTGCTGACGGCTGGCTGGCTGCGAGGAACTCACTGCTTTCCGAGACAGGGCTGTTCAGGGAACTCACCACTCCTTCTCTCCTGCAGGGAGCTCTGCAGGCTGCAAGAGGCAGCTTCTTCATTTTTCTCAGCCCACCACCCAATACCCGGGTTCTGACCTGTAGTAGCTCTTATGTGCAGATCCCGTACTTAGATGTGCTGGTGTGCATTTTGGGTGTTTTTTGTTGAGTTTTAGGTGTTCAGCTTATTGTTTCAAGGGCAGAGATCTGAGGACGTCTCTTACTCCACCATATTTCCCAGAATGGTTTGTATTATTTAGATTGACTTTTTCAATAATCATTATTGAAAACCTTTGATCACCACAAATAATCTGGGAGGACCCATTACTTATGAGAAGTCTGGAGTGAGAGTAGTTTAATTACATTTTTTTCTAGTTTATCAGTTCAGACCCAGGACAAGGAAGCTTTGAAAAGCTGAGGGTTGGGAAAGTCCAAACCATAGGCTGCTACTGGGAGTGTGGCTCAGGAAGCTGAGAGCCATGGAGGTGGGGAGAGAAGGATGTGAGGAATGCTGAAGATGTGTGTTTTGCATCTTGTCCATGATTCGATTTTAAACAAAGTGAGTTTTTCTCCCTTTTTCCTCTTGCCTTTAAAATAATTATCAGAGCTTACAAATCCTGGACCAGTGATCATTTTAAATCCCAGATGATATAGGTTAAGCTCTGTTTTTAAGTAGAGAATGAGACTCTTAGTTTCTTAAGTATAGATACCAGCTTTAGACTAGACACTCTCCTAAGTTTTCTTCTTCCCCCAGATGTGTCTACAACTGTGATGTTAGACCAGCATCTCTCTTTAGTATACCCTGATGATTTTTTATGTAGGAGGAAGCAGAGCTTGCAGGAATGGAAGACAAGCCTGGTAAATTTGCAGCACTGATCACTGTGAGCTTGAAGGAGGAAGGACCTGCAGTACTGTCATAGAGGAACACCCTGGATGCTAGGCAGAGACTCACAGGGTTGGAACACAGAAGACAAGTTTAGTTGACTTCTTAGTATTACCTACCCTCTGATTCCTTTAGCCCAGTGGTCTCCAACCCCTCAGACTGTGGACCAGTACTGGTCTGTGGCCTGTTAGGAAACAACCTGGACATCAGGATGTGAGTGGCAGGCAAGAGAGCCAAGCTTCATCTGTATTTGCATCTGCTCCCCAGTGCCAGCATCACTGCCTTAGCTCCACCACAGATCGTCAGGCATCAGATGCTTATAGGAGCACCAGATCCTGGTGCAAAAAGGCTTTAGCCATATTCTAATCTTTTTTTTTCTTTTTTTACATTATACTCTTGTGCCCCCTTAAAACTTGGAGGTAATTGTGAACATGGATGTAGTATAGTTTGACATAATTTTGAGTTATGACATCACTACTATTTTAAGATTTATTTCTATCTCTTTGAGGTAAAAATATTTTTTAAAAAAATTACAGTTGACATTCAGTATTATTTTGTTGGTTTCAGGTATACAGCATGTGGTTGGACATTTATGTAATTTATGAAGTGACACCCACTCCTCTCCCCATAAATCTAGTTTCTAGCTGGCACCATATAGAGTTAATACAACATTATTAGTTGTACTTCCTGTGCTGTGTTTTACATCCCCATGACTATTTTGTAAATTCTAATTTGTATTTCTTAACCTTTGAGGTAAAAATCCTTATGTTTCATAATTAGGAGAAATTTTTAAAGGTCATGCAATGTAACTGTTCATCTGCTTTGAAAATACCTGTAAAGCAGGTCACTAAATAATGTCGTTTTGTTTAACATCATTTTGTTATAACATTGATGAGATGCAGTAGAAACTTAACTCTTGTTTATATCAGTTAGCCTATGGTAAAGTTGGTTTCATTATATGTGGTTTCGCCATAGTTCCAAGAACCTATTTATGACATTAAGTGAGGACTCACTGTACCAATATCTTTGAGAAAGGCTTTCACATGAAGTTATTCTGGAGAAGCTCTGCCTGGTAACATTATCTTTCTTAACCTGAGCTGATACCTTACTTTGTGAGGAATATTTAGTCTTTAAAGACTTATCGTACAAATCTACCTCATACATACATTAGAATTTGTTTATTTAAAGTCAGCTATCATGAACAGTTGATGTATCAACACAGTCCTCTCCTCAAGAATCTGGTACATACCTCAAGGGTCAAATATAACCTACTTTGGAATATATTTGAGATGACCGAACTCACTAATGAGAGCTTGCAGCGTTGATGAAGTAGCACCTCAAAATAACTGATTTTCTTTTACCTCTAGCTCAAAATTAAAACTATACAGTCTTTGAATAAATGTTCAAATAAAACATAACTGTTAAGGCCTAGCACTTTTTTTTTCCACTGTGCCAGTAGGAACATTTTCATAGTCATAACTTGTATTTCTTTAGTCAAGTTTTAAAGAATAAACTTTTCAGTCAGTTTGTGATATAATAAAATATTTGAAATAGTCAGTTCTATAGTTTGTTTTTTCTCTAGGGAGAATCATTTGAGGAAGTATTTTGAGTTCCATTCATTCATCTTTCCATTGTTTATCAAATATAAGAAATGACATTGATAAATTAAAACATTTTAGGAGGTCAGTTCCACTGGATTGTTGGATGTGTTTGTGCACATGGTATTATTCCCTTTTTGAGTTAAGTAACATAGCAAGGGAGTCAATTGTAGGTAGGTAGCTGGATGATGAGGACTGAAGAGAGTAATTGTAATATTATGGCTTCAAGTTGCTAATTGAGCATTAAAGAATATATAGCCATAGGTATTTGAATCCTGATGTTCAGGAGAGAGATTTAGTGTACTAATATTGATTGGGATGATTTCAGCATATGGATAATATAGAAAGTTTGGATAGGGGATGAAAACATTGAGAAAGAATCAATCAATTGAGGCAAAATGAGGGTAAGAATAAAAGCATGTACAATAGTGGCATTTAATAAAGGAGGGAAAAAGGAAAAGACCTGGGAAGGGGACTGAGAAACAGCAGCTAGAGAGGGAGAAGGAAAACAGGATAGAGTGTGGGTTCTTACCCTTTTCTCATTTAGAAAAAAAAATGCAACTTGCTGCCAGTGTTTGTTTAACATCATGTGTAGGAATGCTGTGTTCTCTAGGATTTGATATTTTCAGTGATCAAACTACTAAAAACAGAATGCTCTCATTTGTTTCCAAAGACTATTGATATACTAGAGCAATGTGAAAATAGTAATAAAAGTGAGATATTTCATGGCAAACTTTGGGAGTATGGTTAGAATTATAATCTACAAGTTATCTCTGGGTAAAGGCTGCATCTGCAAGTGTTGCTGGAAAGTATTCTTTTAGCAAATGGGAAAAGGGCTAATCCATTCTCTACTGCTCCCGCCTACCTCTGACTAGTCAGTCCTTCTCTGGCACATATTTTCACTTGTTCAAGGAGACAGCAGTCAAGGAAAATGAGAACAGAGTAGTATTCATTATGCTTAAAAATAAGGAACCCATTGGTAGTCAGCAAAAATACTTCCAGTAGAATCCTTTGTTTTTAAAAATAAATACTTTCTACTGTGGAAATTTTTATATGTACACACAAGTGATAAGATTAGATAATAAATGTCCATGAACTTACAATCTAGCCACAACACTGACCATAATTTTTTCATTCTTATAAGTCCTATTATTTTATTTTTTAAACATTAGTGTCTAGCATAGGACCTGACATATTGAAAGCAGTCAACAGTAAGTATTTGTGGGATAGATAAGTGAATAAATGTAAATGAATCAAGAGTATGCAGTGTACTGTTTAGAGATGTAAAGATAAAACAAAAGGTACTTTACCATTCTCAAACAGTTTATAAACAGGTTGGTTGGAGGAAACATAAAGCTGTGAGAGATAGATCTAAATAAGCAAAGAGTATGCATTCCTATGCCATTATAATACAACCAAGGAACTTTTGTATATTCCATTCACTCTTCTTTCCAGTGATAAATGAGGGGTAATGGAACCAGCATTGTCTGAGCTGATATTTCAGTTCTGACTTTACCTTTTTCCTGCATTTTGGGTTAATCACTTAACTTCTCTGAGCCTCAGTATCACTATAAAATTTTCATGCTTAAATGAAAAAAAAACCCTTTGGAATTATCTGTTAATTAAAATAGAAGTAGATGTACAGCACTCAGCACAGAGTGTGATACATGGCAAGTGATCATTAAATGGTAGCTGTAGTCATCGTCGTCGTCGTCATCATCGTCGTCGTCGTCGTCATCATCATCATCATCATCATCATCATCATCATGTCAGTCTATTCTCTAAGGATTCTATGTTTTTCTAGTCTAGGCTTACTGATCCTTTTCCTCCAAACACTTTCTTTCATGCACATTCACATTACATGCTCATTTTTCCTCCTCACTTTTCCATTTTATTCTCCTGTTCTGGAATGCTATCGGAATAAACATGTAAATTTAACTCTAGTCTGCTGAAGACTTTTCTACCTATGCCAAATTAAATATGGCTTTCTGTCCAGGCATTCAAGGAAATAGCTCTATTTCTCATTTCCAGTCTAATTTCCCAATACTCCTGAACAGGCTGCTTTGCTCATTGTCTTGTGGATGCACACTTTTGTGGGACCTTTGTAGTAATTCTCCTTCCACTCAAAATCTTCTTTCTGCACATATATAGCCTTTACCATGGAAACCCTACCCAACCTTCCTGACCTGTCTGTATATTACTTCCTTCATAAATATTTACCAACTTTTTCATAACTGAATGTAGATGCTCCCTCCCACCTCTCATCTGTTGGTGGCACCCTTTGCTGTCCTTGTGCTTGCCATATTTTCCTTTATATGAAAGGTGCATATGTATTTATCATTCTATCCTGAGTAAATGTTATCAGGATTAAATGTTGAAAAGGAGATGATGTACACAGAAGTACTTAGTAAGAAACAAAGACTCACACAAATATAAGGTATAACAACAGCAACATCAAACTTTTATTCAGCACTAATCGTGCCCCACCAATAAATGCTAAGTATGTGCTATCTCATTTAATCTTTATAACAAAGTTATGGGGTATGTAAAAGTACCACTTGTTTTTTTTTTAGGCAAGGAGACCAAAATCTAGGAATATTAGGTGTTTTTTCCAAGCTCATACAACTATTAAAGGGAAAAATCTGGGCCTGTCAGATTCCAGAGTCTTAGCACTTAAGCAATCCATTATACTGACTTTAAAATGGTAGTACAACTTAGCCTCAAATTAGCCTCTGTTAAAAGGAATACATATATTCCTATAATTTCACTGAGATTAGGCTCCTTTTTTGGTCTTTAGTATTTCATCTGCTATAATTATCTACTTTCCGTTGTTAGTGAAGACCTGGTTAAAGAAAGGTATTTGTTGCTACTGAAATTGAAATGAACCTGGGTTAAAATTAAGGCAAAGCACTTATTTCAGTGGTGGAGATGAAACCTTAATATAAAAATCAAATATTACTTCATTTCAGAGGATTTTCAACTTGAATCTCACAATTGGATTACATAAGAGAGCTGATCAATACTTCAGTCATTAAAAGCAAACCACTGTATTTGAATTTTGGGCTTTCTTGATTTTTGTTTACAGCTTATTTCTAACTTTTTCTGGGGGAAGTGGTAATTGGGGATATTTAGCTGCCTCAGGAAGGCACAAGTAGTTCTCTCAGTCTTGGTTAGCGTATGTCCAGGGGTGAAAACTTCTACCCATTTATTTACTGACACTTATGAGTATTTTCTTAGACTGGGTTCTTAGAAGTATAATTGCCAAGTCAAAACCTGTGGACTTTTGAAATGGCCTTTATTTTTAAAATAATTTTTTATTGTAAAGTTGTTCACCAGAATGTTGTGGGTATTCATTAGTGAAGCTCACCAATCTACATTTCTCTTCTCCTCATGGCCCACCCTTGCTTTGAGCGGGCCATATAACAAGTTCTACCCAACGAGTTGTGAGTAGAAGTGACACCTATCATTTCTGAGATGAAGAATTTAATGGCCAGTGAGAGATCCTTCAAGAAACTTTTCCCTCTGCATAGGGACTGGCAATATTGCTCTATCAAACTGGTTGCTGGATCAAGAACCATGTAGAACAGAGCCCCTAGATAGTTGACCCAAAATGGACATGGAAAGTATGGGCAGGAATAAACTTGTTAGAAGAAGCCACTGAAATTTAGGGTTAGATACAGCAGCATAACATACTTTACCTTGACCATTATAATGGTTGTATAACTCATAATGCCACTAGCAACATTTTAAAAATATGTAGTTTTGTAACTAGACATTAAGTTATTGTGATTAAAATGCATTCTGCATAGACTCCTCTCCAACCTCCATTTACTTGATTCATCAAAATGGTAACACTGTAATTTGTTTTTTAGGTATCATAAAGAAAAATTTTAATGCATTTTCCTTTTGAAAAAGTATATATTTTTCACTTTTTAAAAATCTTTTTACACGAAAGGTTAAGTACTCTAGAAGCCTCCCTGCACTTTTCTTTTTAAGCTAATTTATATTTTGGAGATCTTTCTTATAAGCATATAGAAGGCTTTGTCATACTTGTACAGCTGTATGAATTGGTATAAAATACCCTAAAGTAATTGTTCTCCTGTTGTTGGACAGGATGTTCTTAATCTTCAGCCATTCCAACAATGCTGCAATGGATGAACTTTATCTCAGTAATTTCATACATCTGCAGTGTATCTGTAGGATAAATTTTCATAAGTGGAACTGATGGCTCAAAGGTCATATGCACCTGCAGTTTGGACTGGTATTATCAGATTGCACTCTTTATGCGTGGTATCAGTTTATGCTTCTACCAGCAGTGTATGAGAGTGCCTGCTTTCCCAAAGCCTCATCACCTTTTAAAAATATTTAACAGTTTACTTCATATCTGTTTGATATATTTCTTGTTGAGTTTATTTCTAGGCATTTTATCTTTTGTGCTGCTGTTGTAAATGGAGTGTTTTCTTCTCTATCTCCTAACAAATTATTGTGTTTATAGATAAAGGAGGTTGGTTTTCAAATTTTACATGCTCTTAACATACATACCTCTTATTGCTTGTTACTATAAGCAATTGGATTTTCTAGGTATGTAATCATATTCTTTGAAAATAGTATTAGTTTTCATTCTAGGTTTTCTTGATTTCATTGGTTAATACAATGTCAAATCAAAATGATGATAGAGGGTATGCTTGCTCTCTTCTCGGATTATATTAGAATGCCTCTAGTGTTTTGCTGTTAAGCTTGATACCAGATTTGGTGCTGAAATACATTTTATCACACTAAATACATATACATCTTTCTCTATATTATTGGATTTTATTTCATGAATTGTTGATTTTTTTCAAATATTCTTTTAGTGTGTTGCTGTTTTTTTCTTAATAGTTTAGGATTTAAAAGAAGATATCTATATATATTATATATAGATATAATATGTGTATATTATATCTATCTATCTATCTATCTATCATCTATCTATCTATCTATCATCTATCTATCTATCTAGATATATAGATATTTAGCTTCACAGCAAAATTAAGCAGAAGGTACAGAGATTTCCTGTATTCTCCTCCATATCAACAACCCCCAGCAGAGTGGCACATTTATTACAATTGATGAACTCATGTTTATACATCATTATCATCCAAAGTCCATAGTTTATATTACAGTTAATTTTTGGTGTTGTATATTCTATAGGTTTGGACAAATGTGTGATGACATGTATCCATCATTATAATATCATGTAAAGCAGTTTTAATTCATGCTCTGCCTTTTCATTTATTACTTTGTCCTCACCTCTCACAACCACAGATCTTTTTTACCATCTCCACAGTTTTGCCTTAACCAGAATGATATGTCATTGGAACCACACAATATGTAGCCTTTTCACTCCGTAATAATCATTTAACTTTCCTTCATGTTTTTTCAAGAACTGATAGCTTATTTCTTTTTAGTGCTGAGTAATATTCCGTTGCCTGAATGTACCACAATTTTATTTATTTATTGAAGGATATATTGTTAGCTTCCAAGTTTTCGAACCTATGAATAAAACTGCTGGCAACTGCTGAGAAGTACTCATGAGTTAAGTTTACAAAGGCATATATGCCAAGAAATTCAAGCAAAAGTGGAATGAACCAGGGAGATAGAAAAACTGTAGCCTCTTCTTTTGCTTACAAATCAAAGTTCTGACATTATCCCCTCAAAGGAAAGCACCTTGACAAGTCCAACATTGATATGACGACTCTTATTTTGGTTTTTCTATTTTTCCCAACTAATTGCTCTAAAATACCTCTAACATTCTCTTGCTTGTTATTGGATATCCCATTGAGAGGAACTTAGTTACTGTATTTACTTCTTGTTTCTAAGTGTTCTTGTGGAGTCTTT
Source organism: Cynopterus sphinx (assembly GCA_030015415.1). NCBI lineage: Eukaryota > Metazoa > Chordata > Mammalia > Chiroptera > Pteropodidae > Cynopterus > Cynopterus sphinx. The sequence continues at coordinate 116,442,797 of CM057381.1, forward strand.
AGGGTTTTTTATGTAGAGAATCATGTCATCCACAAATAATGACAGTTTGACTTTTTGTTTTCTATTTGGATGCCTTTTCTATCTTTCTCTTAGCTGATTGCACTTGCTAGGACCTCTAATGTTATATTGAATAACAGTAGCGATAATGGACAGCCTTGCTTTATTCCTGATTTTAGAGGGAATGTTTTTAGTTTTTCATCATTAAGTATAATGTTGGCTGAGGGTTTGTCATATATGGCCTTTATTATGTTAAGGTACTTTCCTTCTATACTGATGTTAAGTGTTTTGATCATAAATGGGTGCTGTATCTTGTCGAAGGCTTTTTCTGCATCTATTGATATGATCATATGATTCTTATTTTTTAATTTGCTTCTGTGGTTATCATGTGAATTGATTTGTGTATGTTGAACCATCCCTGTGCCCCTGGGATGAAGCCCACTTGATCATGGTGTATAACCTTCTTAATACGTTGCTGTATTTGGTTCACTGGTATCTTATTTAGGATTTTTGCATCTGTCTTCATGAGAGATATTGGTGTGTAGTTTTCTTTGTGTGTGTGTGTTATCTATACCAGGTTTTGATATCAGAGTAATATTGGCTTTATAAAATGAGTTAGAAATTATTGTCTTCTCTTCGAATTTTTGGAATAGTTTGAGGAGAATAGGCATTAAATCTTCTTTGAATGTTTGGTAGAATTCACTGGTGAAGCCATCTGGTCCTGGACTTTTCCTTTTTGGTAGGTTTTTGATGGTTGTTTCAATTTCCTACTGCTGACTGGGCTCGCTCTTGTTTTTGGAGATAGATATGTAATGATATAAACTCTCTTATGACCACTTTTGCTGTGTTTCAAAGTTTTGATATATTGCACTATCATTATCATTTATTTCTATGTATCTCTTGATCTCCTCCCCCTTTTTTTTTGTTCTCTGACCCCATCATTCTTCAGTAGCATGTTGTTTAATCTCTATATAGATATATATAGATAAATATATCTGTGGCTCTTCCTGCTTTCTTTTTGCAGTTGATCTCTAGTTTCAAAACATTAAGATCAGAGAATATGGTTGGTATGATTCCAACCGTATTATGTTTGTTGAGGCTATCTCTTTGTCCTACCATGTGGTCAATCCTTGAGAATGTTGCATGTGCACTGGAGAAGAGTGTATAAGCAGTTGTTTTGGGGTGGAAGGCTCTGTAAATGTCAATTATGTCCAGTTGGTCTGATGTGTCATTTAAGGATGTTATTTCCTTCTTGATTTTCTGTTTGGATGATCTGTCCATATCAAACAGTGGGGTATTTAGGTCCCCTACTGTGATAGTGTTTTGGTCTGTTTCTCCCTTTTGTTCAGTTAGTAATTGTTTTATGTATTTTGGGGCTCCCTGATTGGGAGCATAAATATTAAGAAGTTCTATGTCTTCTTGGTGTATGATTCCATTAATCATTATGAAGTGTACTTTAGTATCTTTCTTTATCTTTTTATTTTAAAGTTTATTTTGTGTGATACTAATGCCACTATTGCTTTTCTCTGAATGCCAAAAGCTTAAAAGATCATTTTCTATCTTTCTCTTTGAATCTGTATTTTTTTTTTGGAACTAAATGTTTCTCCTGGAGGCATCATACGATTTTTTAAAAAAATCTATTCTGCAACTCTGTGCCTTTTTATTGATAAGTTCAGTCCATTTACATTTAGGGTGATTGTTGAATTACGAGATCATCTTATAGCCATTTTATCCTTTGCTTTCTGGTAGCTTAGTGTTTTTATTGCTTCCTTGGCCTGCCTTTCTTTCTTTCTTTCTTTCTTTCTTTCTTTCTTTCTTTCTTTCTTTCTTTCTTTCTTTCTTTCTTTCTTTCTTTCTTTCTTTCTTTCTTTCTTTCTTTCTTTCTTTCTTTCTTTCTTTCTTTCTTTCTTTCTTTCTTTCTTTCATTTTATTTGGCTTTTGTGGATTTTCCCTCTGGTACTACTTTTTTTATGTTATACAGTTCAGTTCTGAATCTTTGGCATATGTTTACCATTATAAATATGTAGAGGATAGTTACATATATATGTACACACATACACACACATATAGTGTGTATATATATATATATATATATATAGTGTGTGTATGTATGTGTGTGTGTGTGTATATATACCATATATATATATGGTAGTCCCTTTTCTTCTGCATGTGCCTTATCTTCATTCACCTTTGAGAAATTGGATTTTTGAATCCTCCCCTTTTCTGTCATTGTTGTCTCAATTCATCCCTATGTATGCTGAATGTCCATTGGTATCTTGCTATAGCAAATCTCATATTGTTTAAGTTTTAATACCCTCTTCTTAATAAGGATTATACTCTTTGATTCTGTCTGCCTGCTAGTTGCCTTACTCATAGTTATGTAGTTTTTTGTCATTTTGTTTTAGGTGAGCTGACCCCTTTGAGTATTTTCTGTAATGCAGGCCTCATAATGAAATCCCTCAATTTTTGGATGTCTGGAAAGGTCTGTATTTTTCCTACGTATGTAAAGGCAAGCTTTGCTGGATGCATTATTCTTGGCTGGTAGTTTCTTTCATTTAATAGTTTAAATATTTGATTCACTTGTTTCTTGCTTGTAAGGTTTGTGCTGAGAAGTTCGACGATCACGTAATGGGTTTTCTTTTATTTGTTTTATTTTTAAAGAGCAACATTTTGTGATGTTTTGGAATGCATTTATTGGGTCTAATCTTTTCTGTTTATATAATTAATTTAACTTTTTATGTTTTTTTTTGTTTCTGTTTTTCTTCATATATTAAATTATTTTGCCATTTGTCTTATATATCATTTTGCATTCTTTGTTTCTTAGTGATAGATATATTTAAGGCTTTTCATTTGCCCATATACTGCTTTAGCTGTATTCTATGATTTTTAAAATAAATTGAGCAACCTAGTTTGCATCTCCTCTCTGACAAAGACTTGGTTAAGAACTACTTATTTAATTTCTGAGTAAAATAAATTTATTATTTTCTAATGTTAATTTTACTGTAGCATGATGAAAAATTATTGCTTGTTTTATTTTTATCTTTCAGAATTTAATGAGATGTCTTATGAGACTTATATGGTCAATTTTAACATTTATTAGTATGTGAAAAGAAGGCAATTTTCTATTTTCAAGATTCAGCACAAGTATTTATCAAATATATCTACTTTATTAGTTATTTGATTAAAGTGTTCTATACTTTCTTATATTTTTGACCGCATCATATATCACTTATTGATTGATTGAAGTTAAATTCTCCTGTTTCTAGTATGTGTTTTAATTCTTGAGTTTTATAGCATACAATTTCTGCCTTAAGAGTATTGCTGCTATGCTTTTTGGTTCATATTTATAATTGTTTTAATTTTAGTGTGCACTGTCCTCTTACATTATTAACTGCCCATATTTATTGTGTTTATACTTTTAGGTTATATTTTACCTTTTTGATATTATATACAGAAGCTTTGCTTCCTTTTTATTTGCATTTATTTGATATATTTTGCCCATCTTAATTTTTTAATCCAAATCACTGTTTTGGAGGGTGGGGTGGTTATTATATCACTTGTATTAAGACTATTTTATTTCAGTTTATGTCTGATTCCTCCCATCCAACCCTGAAAAAAAGATATTTAAGGTCTCTAAGGAATATTACTACTATTGTTACAACTATTTACCACTGTTGTTATTTTATTAATAGTATTATTTTTTGAGACCCTTACTCTATAAAAGCATCTCTGACTTTTTAATCTTAATTTCCTATTTGTCCTTTTGAAATCTATAAGTTGTTTCTTGGAGGGTGTGTAAGCTAAGTTCCTCTCAATGGAATATCCAATAACAAGCAAGAGAATGTTAGAGGTATTTTAGAGCAATTAGTTGGGAAAAATAGAAAACCCAAAAAAAGAGTCGTCATATCAGTGTTGGACTTGTTAAATTACTTTTCTTCGAGGGGATAATGTCAGAACTTTGATTTGTAAGCAAAAGAAGAGGCTAAAGTTTTTCTATCTCCCTGGTTCATTCTACTTTTGCTTGAATTTCATGTCATTTTATGGCTGATGTTTGGTCTCTGTGTTATTAAGCCTTTGTAAACTTAACTCATTAGCACTTCTCAGCAGTCGCTAGCATAAACTTGCTTTAGTGATGATTGGTATAATTGTCTTCTGTAGATATTAATTCATCCAGTGTGAGATACCGAGATTTTATTGTGCTAAAACTATAGCTAAGAACATTAAGTCTGTTACTTAAGACCATGTGATCTCAAAAATACAAAATGATAGAGCTTTTATGGAAAAAAAAATGCACCAAACATATCATCCTCGGTTCAGATTATAGATATTTGTTTTTAAATTTGTCTTGTAAAATGCTCCATAGAAACTATGAGAAATACATAATTTTTCTGTTTCAGTAACTTAAGAAGATTTTCTGATTCTTCCATTGACAGAATGCTTGCAACAGTATATTTTTATTGTTTGTGAGAATTCTATCAATTTAACTGTTTGTATCCATAGTCACATTCTCCTTTCTCATGTTAATGTCAATGATATGTTAATTTTTGATGTTTTCATCTTTTTGGTCATTTAATTAATTGTTTCTTCTTAATTTAATTAAACACAAACTATCATAAGACTAATTATATCATATCTCTGAGTGATTAGATCTGTGGAATGATTTTAAATGTGTCGTACTTGCTTCATTTTGCCTGGGGGGAAAATTATGATAGAAAAGGATGCATTACTATCTCAGCAAATATAAATTATACTATTAGCTTATTTTACTATTAGCTTATTGTTTTGATGGAGAGTTGTTTCTGAAAGTAGATTTTAAAAATTTATTGAAGGAGCAGAAATTATAGAATATAAACACTGAGTGTTTTTGAAATTAATAAATGTTATTAACTGTACCATTTTGGATGCCTAACACTCTGACCCTTCCCAAGGGAATGCTGTGACAGCAGTGCTTTATTCTATTTTTCTCTAGTTTTCAGTTGGTTGTCAATGGAAATTGGATCTACTATTTTATTTTCATTTGACTCTGTACTTTTCACTCATATTTTAAATGTATACACACATGTATTCAATCACATACATACTTGCACACACAGTATTAAAGTACAGTTTTGAAAAGCAGTGACCAGCTATGGAATTGTCTAGACTTAAGAGTTTGATCAGTGTGTGTGACTTTGAAGTCACGCCATTCTGACAATTTTCTTGACATGTCAAAACCTTAAGTTCTCAGCTGTAAATGGCAATCATAAGAGCAATTTTGCAGAATTGCTCTGAGGATTATATTAACTGATTTATGTAAAATGCACAGTATGGTACCTGGTACAGAGACTACATAACAATCACAAAGGGATTGTTATCATTTTTACTGTTATTAATCAAATTTTGAAACATAAAAATCACCCTTAATTCCATATTATTTTTATTTATAAATTTTATATTGAATATGAATTCATATATAAAAATTTGTTTTCCAAATTTACAAAGCATTTTATTTTCAAAAGTATTTGAAGTGTATATGGTGTGTCATTAATTGAAAACAAAAGCAAAACGCAAAATTATGCTTTTTATCAAAAAGATTGTTCTTATCTTGATTATGGTCATTTTTAAGAGAGAGGGAGAGGGAGAGAATGTACTCACCTGCTCTTTTTGGGGTCATTTTTAATGACTGCATAATATTTTATTAAAATCTGACATTTCATAATTTAATTAATGATCCTCTATAGTTGGATATTTACCAGGCCTTGTTTGATATCAATAAGCAAATATCAAAGAAGCATCTGCCTATTTGTTTTTCTTCTGATAAATTATTTTCTTAGAGTAAATTTTCTTGAGAGAAATTACTAATTTGAAGGGTATAGCAACAATTATATGACTTGATATTATATTGCTGCATATTAGCTCTGACTTTTTAAAAGTTATTTTAGTAACCTGACTATGGCAAAGGCAACAAGAATCCTTGAACAACAGGGCACCTATGTTGGATGACTTTTTGAATCTGCCCAATTTATAATAAAAACCTCCATCCTCTTAATAGACATGTCAACTCATAGTGGGGTTGTCCTGCAGCCATATGGCACATAATCTCACCTGCAATTGATCCAACCCATTGTGCCAGAGATTCAGGCAGAGCCAGTCAAAATCCTTTCCTAGGAATTTGGACTTGAAGCAAAGAAAGAGATTTTTTTCTTAGAGACTGAACCAATAAAATGTATACCAGGACTGGAGAAGCAGAAGTTAGTCTTCAGAGAAAGAGAAAAAAGGAAGCAGGTACGTATGAGTGAGATCAGATAATGAGAGTGTTTGAATACTTTTAAGCCAGGTTCCAGTTCTTTCTTAAGGCCTTTCTGATCTTTATAATAAACAATTCTGTTTTGTTTAGCTAGCTTGGTTTCTTTCTTCCTATTTAGGGTCAGGGACCCTAATTCATACAGTGGAGTATCTGGTATTTCTCTTATATGTAACTAGAATAATTAACTTCTAAAATGGTATGTGGGTGTCTAGTGAATACAGTATTCTCCTCTGATTGAGATCCAAATCCTACCATTAGGAAAGAGAGGAATCATTTATTTTTCATATACCATGTACCAGATGTTTTCAAGAAAATATCCAATAATCTCATTGTGGTGTTAGCCAATTTTTACAGATGAAGCCATTGATATGTAGAGAGATGAACTTTTCTAAGATTTTACAGCATATGAGGGGAACAATGTAAAAGATTTTAGAAGTTGTCATGATATTTTAGTCTGTGGAGGCCTTAGGATTTCAATTATATCTAAAACTCCTGATTATCTGGGTTTCAGAATTCCAACCTCCATATAAATTTGGCTTCCTCCTCTGCCGAATCTGAGCCTTTAGGATTACCAAGCCAGATGATTAAACCCTTTTCTTTATTTCAAATGGACTTTTCTTTTTGAAATATAATTATTGTAACCATTTTTGTTACTCTGCCTTTCACCTCTGCTTCCCAACTTCGGTCTCTTTGCCATAACTCTGCATTATTACTATAATATACTTAAAACTTCTTCAATAAGCACTTCAATTTTTAAAAAATGAGCATTTTCAAAATCACTTTATATCATGATACACATAGAAATCCATTATCTCTTGACTATCTTGTGTAGATTCATTTTTAGGATCACCCATGGTACCTGAGTAAGCTTTCGAGAGCCTTGGTCCATCCACATCATTTTAATTTTTACTTACCTCTCCCTGATTTCCTCTCCCACAGCCCCCAGATTTTTGTAATCTAAAAGTTGATCCTCATAATTTGGTGTGTAATTAACAATGATTTATATTTCCTCCTTCATGAGATTTTGATCTGTTTCTGTAACTGATTCTTTCAGGGTATGGTCTATGTTTTATTCTCATATGTTCCTATATATTGAACATGAAGAGCTTTTGTTGTATATGAAAGCTGCCTGCGTAGTGTTGAGGAGCTAACCACACTTGAAGTAGATGTGATTCTAATCAGGAGATCTTGGATTGTCTGTCTTTATCTTCTTTCCTATTCTCATTGATTAGTCCTAGTTCAAGTTCCATTCTCATTTTCCTAATTTTTATAAGACTTCTTTAATTATTCAAACATTCATTCATCATGAGCTGTCAAGTAGTAACACGTGTCTAGCTTCGTACTAGGTATTGGCTATAGAAGAAGAAAACAGACATGGCCTCTGGTCTGATGAAAATTATGGTCTACTGAAATAAAGGTTTATTAAACACAATAATTATAATACTTTGCTAATATCTCTTTTTTTAACATGAAATTTTTTCAGTAGGAATTCACTTTCCACAGAAAATTTTGTAAGGATTGTTTAGCCAAAAGTTCAAAGTCCTCTGAACCATGGTGTCAGCCTCACTTTCCTTTTTTCATTTTTTTCTCTTCTTCACTTGGACACGCTGGAAATCAGATTCCTCTGAAAACTGCCTGCACTTTGCTCCCTTTCAAGCTTGGGCCTGATATTTTCTTCACTCCTTATGAGTGCCCTGTCTCTACCTGTTTTGCCAGTTGGTCCTTGAAGGTTCATCTTGAATGCCACCAGCTTCACAAAATCTTTTAGATCTTAACTCAAAGTGACTCCTTCTTTCTCTTGACTATGTATATCTTTGCATTTACTTAATGGCAGCTGTTAGAGTTACATGGAAACTTTTCTTTGACTATATTGTGAAGGTTGGGAAGGCAAAGATGTCACCTGTAGCAGTCAGTCTGTAGGAGGAAACAGATGGCAGACTTAGATTAGGATAATTTGATGAGAGTTTAATTACAGAGGAACCTAATTACAAAGATTTTGGAAGAATGTAAGGAAACCACAAGAGATACTGAGGGAACATGGGGCTAAACAATGAAGCTATGACAATCCTCGGCATGGGGAAATGAGGGAATAGAGCAATTTCCAGAACCAGGGAGAAGAGAATTATGTTAAGAGCAGTCTTGAGAGGTCCAATGACCTGTTGAGGATGCAGCCAACCCAGGGCGACCTTACAGGGAAAGAGCCAAGGGAACACATTTATTTCTTTCTGGTCTCCAGCTGAAGCTCCTCACTGGCCAAAAACAGCCCCAAGCCAGAGGGCATTGGAGTTTTTTGATGCAATACAAATATGTCAGCCTCTCTCAAACCCAGCTCTCTAGCAGAGTTAAAAAGAGCAATTGTTTCTGGAGGAGAAAACAGGAACAAACAGAAGACATCTGGCACAGTGCTGTGCTCATCTTTCAAACTTTTCTATGCCTCACTTGAGTGTGGCATATTTTTGGCACCAGTAAATAAATATTTGTAATACTGCGTGTTTACACTTTTAGTTTCAGGATAAGTTAAGACATTATTGAAGTTTTATTTTTTTATCTCTCTTTTCAAAATAATTATTTACATTAACTTCTTTCTCCCTAAAGTGGATGATTCAAATACTTTAGTGACATATCAATGACCAATCAAACTTTTCTTTTGATTTTGGATGTATGAAATTTGTATGTCTATACATATATATGTCTATATATGTATATATGCATCTATCTCTGTATACAGTGATATAATCCATGGATAAGTAGTTGATATTGAACAAAAAGGAGGAAAATTAATAGTCATATATATCAAGAGGAGATTTAATACATCTCAAATTAAAGAATAGGGCTAGTAGATGGTTCATTTGAAAGATTTTTACAATGATACTAAAATATATTTCATACATCATGTATTTAGAAGATTAGAAGAATGAAATGGTCTTCTCCTAAGGAGGAGGTAAGCTAATTTGGATTAACTAATAATTTTTAATATCTTTTATATCAGAGTACATCAAATTCTGAGTTACCTTGAATGCATGAACATCACCACCACCATAGCTTATAGTTTAAACACTGAGAGATAGAATAAGCAGAATTATCTTTTATTGATACCTTATGAGAACTGACCCCAAACATATTCAGGCAATCAATAGTGTGAGACAGTGGAGGTCATATGACTCTGCAGAGATACGGTGGCTCAGGCCTCAGTGGCCTAAGTCTCCAAGTTGGAATGAGTGTTCTCAGCTGAGAACCAAATCCTTCAGGTCACAAGTGCAAGCAGTCAAGGTGCCTCAAAATAACTCCAAAATTCTAGGTCTTTTACTTCAAATCTTAATTAGTTTTACATGGAAAATTAGTTCCAAGCACAGATTTTGGCACTTTTAATTGTGAATAGACATTGAGGTTGTTTAATTTTAGACTTTTTCCCCCCCTGACCTTAACCCTAATCCTAATAATTTTAGACTTTTAAAGAAAATTTAACTTATGTTAAATTAGGATTTTCTTCTCTCCTATTGCTGTTTGAACATATATCTTTAAACAATTCATCAACACTGCCTCTCTGGCTTCTGGGAAAAGGGTTTATTCTCTCAGCCCAGTGACCTACAACTGGTTTTCATGAACTTCCCGGTTTTCCACTGATGAAAATTTAAGCATCTTAAATCTTTCCTACAAATTGCCAGGTCATTTAAAAATAAATTGGGCTCATTTTAATCTAATTCCTAATGCACAACTGCCTGGGGAGTTATTTTCAGCTCCGTTTGTTGCAGTTTGCAATTATCATGCTTCTTTTAAGAAAAGTAACAAGACTATATTTTATGTGAATTCAGAGCAACTCATATTTAAGATAAGTAATGGGGGGAATGAAAAACAGAATGGGTAATGATGCAGGCTTGAGAAGGCACAGGAAAAAATAGAAATGGAGAGGGGATGTAACCTGAATACTAAAACTTTACCTTTCTTGGGTCATGAAAGGCCTAGATATGCAAATAATGACAATTAATGTAAATAATTGAAAGGACTTGATGATTTTCCAAGCTGGCTGATTCTCTGATTCTAAGACTGTAAAGCTGCCAACAAAATTTGACTTTGACTATTCCTGATTTGGAAAGGATGGAGCTTGTGTGCTTGCTTCCTGAAACGAACAGTGGAATTTGGCCATTGATTAAACCAGAGGGAATTGCTCTCACAAGCCTCAGATTATAAATTCAGTATTGATTTCCTATGCTTCCAGGTTCCATATATTACAACAGAATGGGAGTTACAGGAATCATTTGTTCAGCTCAAGTGGAAACATCTATCTCCAATAACCTGTGCTGCATTTTCAGGTTCACTGGGTTAGAAGTACCTGTGAGGTATAAATCAAAGATTATGGAAATTCAAAGGAAGAAAAGATGCTTTTGGATTGGGCAGGAGGAGGTACAGTGCTCTGAGAAGTCTTCATGGCATAGGGGGCATTTGACAGGAAAGTTGATCAAATTTAAGAAGATGGTGATATAGATGCATTAAACATTTGGACCAACAGTGGGAGCAGAGAGAGTGAATGACGTGTTTGGAGTTTGGCAGGGAACTCTCTCAGACGGGGTTAGTGGTGATGTAGTCACGAACAAATTGGTTTGGCATGATGGTGGAATGCTTAACCAAGGCATTTAAATATTCTACTGTAGGCTGCAAGGAACAATTAAAACATTTTAAAGACGGCAGTACTGAATCAGTTAAGACAAGATTGAGAATCTCTTTTCTTCAAAACTTTCTGAACAGATACCATTGTGTTGTTTTGCCACTTTGGCATTTTAATGGCAGCTTTTAATTTCCCTCTCCCCCCAATTTAGAGTGAACAGCAGGAGCAGCACTTCTAAAATAATATTGACATATGAGCTAGCTTTCTACAAACATAAAAGAGGATAATTAACAAACATATGTTTGATTTAAATTTAGATTAAAAACACACATATTTAAAAGTGGATACCTTACCATTTGGATTGCAAATAGCTAATGAAAAATCTTATTTCATTTTATACAAAGTTTTCTAAATCTCATATAATTTTCTCTACATACCTGAGGTCATGATGATGACCATAACAACGATGATAGGTAACAGTCCAAGCATAATCTAAGCACTTTACATGTAATACTTCTTATTTATTTATTTATTTATTTATTTATTTATTTATTTATTTAAAATTGGGGTGACATCAACAAAATACAGTAAGTTTCAAGTATACAATTTAATAGCCTGTCATATATATTTTGTATTGTGCATTTACCACCTAGAGTTGGATTTCCTTCTGCCACCAAATATTTGGCCACTTTTACCGCTGTCTATTTCTCTCCCCGCTTCCCTCTGGTATATTTCTTTAATTCTCAGAATCTCATGAAGTAGGTGATATTATTATTCCTGTTTCACAGAAAAAGATACTGAGGCACAGAGAAGCTGAATAGTGTGATGGAGGGCACACAGCTAGTGAGTGGCAGACCTGGGGTTCGACCCAGCACTTTGGCTCTAGAGTCCGTGCTGCTAACCTCTTTTCCTAGCTGCCTCCCCCATTGTGGAAGGGATTAAAATCCAGCCTATGGAAACTGAAACATAAGAAGTACAATGACTTAAGTAAGGTCTCCCAGAAACAGAACAATATAAAATTGATAAGTGTACTTCTGTCTTAACACAATATTGTCTGTAAACTAGTGACTCTCCTGTGAATTTTGGTAAGTAGACATTTTTTATCTTTAGTGACCATTACTTACTTGAAAATTTGGCTAAAGCTAGATTAAGTAGAAGTTTGGCAAGGTGAGGGGACAGAGAGTTTGATGTATGGAAGTCAGTGGCACACACTGAGCTATGCAAAAACAGTAATAAGAGACAGATTTCTAAGACCCCACTCATGCCTAGAGTAGACGTCCTCTTCAGTGGTCTTATCACACTCCAGGGAAAGTTTTAGCATGGCTTTTTCAAAATGAATTGCTTATTATCTCTTTTTTATTTTTTCTGTCTAGCTCTTCTATAACTTTTTGACTGGATTTCTAATTCTCAGCACTGATGGCATTTTGGACCAGATAATTCTTTGTCATTGTGGGGCTCTCCTGTGTAATGTAGGAGGCCAATGCCTTATCCATTAGGTGACAGGGGCTTCTTAATATAGGATTTTAGCTGTATCCCTGGCCTCTCCCATAGATGACAGTAGCATCACCCCAGCCTTGACAATCACATATGACGCCAAACATGGGTGGATGAGATCACCTTTTCTCCTCTACCTTTAAGCATAGTCAGGGACTGGTTCCCCCTCTCAGTCACTATTCCTACACCCTAGAGTGCACTCCTAGACTGCAGAGGTTTTAACCTGGGATTCAGGATCTCTGGATTTGATAACTAGGGTCCACAAACAGCTTGAAATTATTTAAAATTGTTTTGTGTTTGTGGCTTCTCAGAAGAATCCTTAGCTTTCAAAATATTCTCAAAGGAGTTTGTGGCATATTAAATAACTGAAAATATTTTCTTGTGGCAGTGCTATGGACTACACATTGAAGAATTTTATCTCGAGTACCCTGCATACATGCATGCATGGGCACGCGTGTGCGAATGCACGCACACACGCACACACACACAACCATCTTAGGCTATCATATACTGATCAGGTTACTAATATTATGCAGACACAGAGTCCTAAGGAACAAATCTTGTTCCCAAAGTGAGCTGGGTCTGCTTAAATGAAGAATCTGTTGCTAAAGAAACAGTTTGTGTTAGGGCATGTTCTCTGTGTCAGGAAAGGGGAAAAGGCAGATGCTTGCTCTCTGATGGTGCAAGCAAGGGAGTTGGCTGTTGCCATACCTCATAGTGTGAGGCTTAGGGGCAACATCCTGGGTATTGTTCTCTTGTAGTCTTGAAGATTACTTTAGGGGATAGCATTAGTTCTGTGGTGGGTTTCTGAGTTATGAAAAAGTGGCTACTGCAAATATTTTATTCCTTTCTTCTAATCAATTCTCTTGCCTCTGGATCAAACTCTAAAATTCTCAAAATAGAGGTGGTGGATTTTATATAAAGCAGAAGTGGAAGAGGTGTATGGATAAAAATGAATGAAATAAATTCCAGAAACTGAAAAGTGGTAGGAGGTTATAGAGACTTGTAGACATTCATTCACTCTCAGAAGTGTTCTTTCCCTTAGAACTTAAACATGTGTGAGGTCTCTTACAACAGCTCCACTTTGAATTTTTTTCCCCTGGAATTGGCAAAAGAAGGGTGTTGTCTGCAACCCTGAGAGTTCTCCAAGTGAAATCTTAAACTGGCCCCCATACATGGAGGGCAAGGAGAGACCAAAGAAGGAGACATATCACTCCAGATGGGTGGAGATTCAGTAAGCAAGGGAGCTTACGTACAAGTCTTGTCTTGGGTGCCGCAAGATGAGCAGATCTCTGCACTTGCCCAGCAGAATCTTAAGTTTATATAGAGGTCTTACTGGGTTCAGTCACATAGAGTTCAGGTGGTCTCAACACCGTACTGTCTTAAGGCTGTGTCCTTGAAACACCTCTGGCTATGGGAATGGTGGGTAGAAAGTACATTCTTGGGATAGGGGAGGAGTAAGGAGCCTCCTGTTGCCTGGGTACAGATTGCAGGTCAACTGGAGGTCATGTTCTCGCCATGGTCTACACCAACAAAGGGAGACTGAATTTTTTTCTCTTTCAGTTTTGACTGCCAGTCCTAGTGATTTCAAACTGTGATTCCAAAAGTATCTGCTAATGTCCACTGATGAGTTTCAGGGGTTTTTTATGACTTGGCACAGAATAATCCAAATATGTAATTAATTTCTTCAGTTCTTATAAATAAATGTCTTGCAGTTTTGTGGTTCTCCATATTTATATACAAGCAAGGGCTTCTTACTTGTAACCCACTAAATGACAAAAAAATTCTAAACTTTGGCAACTATTTGACCTAGATCTGAGCTAATTGGGACATCATTTTCTCTGGGCCATAGTGATTGGTTTAGTGAGGGGTATCTGACCCAATCAGAGCTGTAGAGAATAAGAACTTTGCTAGGACTTCAGGGCAATAGCCTTTCGCTCTTCCCTGCTGCCATCAATGCTGATGGAATGTAAGGACTGTAGCTGTATGAGCCATCTTCCCACTGTGAGAGGAAATTCTGTCTGAGAATAGAGCCAACTCAGAGAGGAATGAGGGGGAGATAGAAAAATGATCCTAGGGATCTCGTTTGATCCTCCGTATCCTGCTAAGATTGAAGCAAATTTCACCCTTAACTGTCAGTCATAGAAGCCCATAATTTCTCTTAATACTCAGCCAGTTGGGGTTGGCTTTCTGTCATTTACCACTGAAACATTTCTAATGGATTTGTCTACAGAGGGGCTCATCTGGCTAATGCCATAATCTTGTAATTGTTTTAGATCCCACTAGTCCTTTGCTTGGAAAAGGATACATGGCTTGAAGTGAGATAGACCTGGGTTCAAATCCTGAGTCTTCTGCTCATTAGTTATATTATTTAGAGGTAGATATTTAGCCCTCAGAGACTCAGTTTCTTTATCCGTAAAATGAGAGTAATAGATTTTACCTCATAGACATGTAAAGGACATTAGATAGAATATTAAAATTATTAAAATATTTGCTCCTTTCCTCATTCATTTTACCATGGGCCTCTAAGTTTTCTTTTATACCCATTCCATAAATTTATCTCCACACTTTCAAATAAAAGAATAAATAGGCACAATTAAAAAAAACCCCTTCACATTTAAGTTAAATATCCACATATAAGCCTTCAGACAACTTTGGCTACTGTGGATTTCTTTGTTTCATAGATGAGGAGAGTAAGGAAAAACATTTTAAAGCTGCTGCTAGGAAGTGCAGAGGTGACTCAGACACACTTTGAATTCTTTTTTTATTTATCTACTCCACAGATCTCCCAAATTAAGGAGGTAGAGCTAAGTGATGGCAAACAACTAAAACAGTTTTCCATTATTCAGGTAGAGGAAGTGAAAAAAATCAACCTGAATGATGTAAGTAAGACTGGAAGTTTGAAAAGTCAGAATTGTCTACTGGGTTCTCCAGTCTATTTGAAACCCTCTGAGATAAGAGAAAAGGGAAAGGTTATTCCATGTTAAAATTCTTCTGATATTAGGTAGGGAGAACGAATGAGAGAAGTTCCTGTCATATTTATCACTTTAGAAGGAATGCTTTTAATTCTATTTCTTTGAGTAGGCGAGTTAAAACCCCAGGTGGGATGCAGGCTCAGCAGTGTCCAGATCACAGTCTATTAAGGTCTGTCAGAAGTTACCAGACCTTGCTGTTAGTGTTTTTCTCTTTCTCCCTCCCAATCTGCAGATGTAAGCTACTCTACAGGACCCTGAGAAATGCCTGATAGGTGCATGTAACATTCTGTATGGATTGTAAAATTCCCATCTTTACTATAGAATTTTGCAACTATAACATTTTTGAGTTCAATTTCCCAGTTCTGTTTTGTTATTTAAAAAAAAGGCATACACACAGAATTGTCTGTTTTATCAGAGATAGACATATTGGAGTAGTAGGTAGGTGGTTTCCCTGGCAACGTTATTCACCTGAAAGTCTAGTCCTCCGCTCATTTTAATGGTTATGCACGATGCCATTAGGAGACCTAGAGATGCAGAGTATCTAAGCCCAGAATAAAATTGGAAGCATTATTTTCTTTACTCCAAAACAGAAGTTGAGAAATCCAAGAGAATTCACAGTGCCCTATTCATTAATATTTGCAACGCCTTCTCATTTATTTTCTATTCTGTTTCAGAAAACTGTGGTGTCACACTAGAGTGTGAATCCATAAATAGCATAGATTTCTATGACAGACACATACTTCCCAATATAAAGTTTTAAATCTATGGAACTTATTTACAAACATTCAGCTTTCTAATTTTTTTTTTTAAGCAAAATCTGTTCAGCTTGGGTGGGGGAGGAAAAGTATCAATGGTTGCTGCAATAGCATAGCACCTCAATTTAATATTCAAGTCAGCCTAAGCTCAGTTCCATCTTTGTGGGCTAGTCATATGAAGGATTTGAAAGTTTTAAAACATGAGACCCTACCTTTCTTTTTTCTTCCAAATCTTGCGACTTTGAAATTTAGGCTTCCATTTTGATATACTATATTTCTTATAAATCTTGGCTTGTAGTTAAAATTGGGGACTATTGTTAATTCTGATGTAAATCTGTGAGTAATGTCTCAAAAATATACAGACAACTTTATTTGTCATGTAATTATCAGGTCATGGTAGTTAGTATATTTCTATTTGTATAACTTGATAATTACTACCTTGGAGTATAGAGGCTAATGATGGTTTCAAAGGACACATACAGATCTGTTTTATTCAACATTCAGAAGCTTGTCAATTTTGAGAAAAATATTCTGTATCCATGAAGGCTACCTTTTGGGGAGGAGAAGTTGGCATTCATGTATTTTCAGGAAAGACCACATTGAAATTCATTTTGGAAAGACCACGAACCATGTGCCCTAGACATTGAGGATCTTAATATGTTCCCTGTTGTTTCCTTGGTAGCTGAAAAACCCAGGGCCAGAGAGAACCAGCGTTTTAATAGACAGTGTCCCTCTGCTGGCTTGTGTCGCTTACTCCTAGATATGATGTGGACACCAGTCTTGGACTCTGCCTGTAGCATGTTTATGCTAAATTCCATTTGATTGAGTGAATGAGTTAAAAAACCAGATAAGAGGAAGACTCAGCAGCTTTCAAATCACAGCCTACTGGGGTTTCTTTGAAGTTGCCAATCCTTGCTGTTTATGTTTCTTTCTCTCTCCCTCCTACTCTACAAATGCAAACTATCCTATATGATTCTAAGAGGGTGAATATAATGTTTTGTATGGATTGTAAGGACCTTCTCTATAAGTCTATAGGACTTTTCAAGTGTAAAAATTTTGAGGACAGCATTTGTCTGAATAATGATTGCATTCTTAGGTCTGTTCCAAAACTCCTGTGGAGGGAATTGATGGATATGTCATTGTGCAGGATGTGGTTTTTGACTTCATAAAGAATGTGAAACTCAATCCTTATTCTCAGTGTGCTGGTCATCAAGTGGTGGCTGTAGGGACATTTCAAGAATTGAGATCAGTACCAGCCAATGGTGAGTTTGATAATTATGAGTTGTATGGAACAAAAAAAATACAAAAGAAATATCGGGAAATATGGCTGGTAAAGGATAATAAGTTAGGCACTCATTTCTGTACGTAATGGGGAGCTTTGGTAGGGTTTGATTCAAGGCACTTACAATTTCCAGCTGATATTTAAGGGAACTATGGGAAGTCAGGGAGACTACCTCCTTTTGAGCTCACCTTGCATAGAGTCTGGCACATAGTAGGAATATGAAGATTAAAGGAGCACATGAATAAGTGAATGAAACTGTATTGTAAATGAAATGAAGTGGAGAGATTGAGCAGCTCTTCTAACAATTCAGGATGAGGTAAGGGCTTGAGTTGGTGTGGGGGCAACTGGAATGGAATTTCTTGAGACATATGAGGAGCAGGGATTGGTGATTAGATGTAGAAGGGAAAGAAAAGGAAGGACAAAGGAGTAAATGAATGAAGGTGTCTAAGGTCAAGAACCAGATTAAGGGATCTTATTGTTCTATTTGACAGAAATGGGAACTTTTGGACAATGATCGAATTTGGGCTTAAACCTATGACATTTGACTTGATGACTCAGTTGGCAGACTGGCATAGGCAGTGGTGGTTGAACAGTGACCTTACCTGAATATTGAGTTCTCTGAAGAGTGGTATTGGTTGAAGTCAGGGAGTTGTAGTCTATGCAGTTGACTTAAATTGATGGTTCTTGTGGCAACGCTTAACCCTAGTAGGAACAAGATAAATATGTAAAAGCAATAAGGGCAATGTGAGTTAAAGAGGTGTCCAAATATCCATAGACCAAGAGAAGAAAATGCAACAGTTTCCTTTCCCCGCTTTGGATTACTGTCTCTTCAGAGCAAAATCAGGGGACAGAAAGTTGGAATCTTATGCATCTGAATTTTAATCCCAGTGCTTTCATTCCATTTGAGAGGCAGTACAGCATAGTGACTAAAGCATGGACCCCAGAACTGAAACATTTGGATACAAATGCTGGCTCTGTCTGTGACTTTGGGCAAGTTACTTAAACTCTCTGTGCCCCCATTTTCTAATCTGTTAAAATGGGATAACAAGAAAACCTTCCACATGGGGTAGTTTCAAGGATCAATGGAGTTATGATAGGTAAAACACTAAAGCTTTGTAAGTACTGGTTAGCAGTAGTGTTCCTTTCTATTTAGGAGAATCAGTCGTTTGAATGATGTTTAACATAGAGAGGTCTCTGTATTCTGATTGATAAAGATGGAGTCAGTAAATTTAAAGCAAATACACTTTTCTCCCTTTCAAGATTGATAGAGGTTGCGTTCTAAGTAGGCTCTGACCTTTGCCTCCTATGTCTATTTGGGATTCTTCTTAGCTTATCAGATGTTACCATTTGATAATCAATTTCTTTTCCCTAGAGTCACTGCTGAGAAGCCAATATCCAGACGAAATAGATCTTTTGACACCTGTAATATAACCCTCCTGTTTCACAGTGTGTTATGTTTGTTTAGTTGCAATTCATAGAAAATAAATCAAGTACACATTAAAAAATGAATTCGGGACTCATGTAGCTGAGAAGTCTGGGGTTCATTTTAGCTCCTGGAGTGGCTAGATCTGGAAGCTCAAATCCTGTAATCTGTCTGGTCGGTTGTTCAGTCAGTCTTGTATCTGTTTCTCTCTCTCTCTGTCTCCCTCTCTGTCTCTTTCTCTCTTTCTCTGTCTCTTCTGTCTTTGTCTCTGTCTCTCTCTCTAACCCTCCTTCATTTTTTGCCTCTCTCCCTTCTATGTGGGCTTCACATAGAATATATCTCTCTAAACATGTGTTTGCCAGTTCAAGAAAGGAATCTGAACTGGCTCTGCTTTGATGACAATCCTTCCTGCTGGTCATTCATTTTATTCACAGTAATGGTGTGTTGTGATTGGCCAATACCTGAATCATATGTCACTTTCATGGCTAGGGGCCAGGTCTGTAAGCAGAAGAAGTCAAAAGAGGACTTCTGGACAGCCTGAAAGAATATCTGCTATAATACATCATACCCATTCAGCCTTCTATAAATGCAGTCTGGGAACATTTCCCTCCTGATAATTGGCTACAAAAACCATAACAACATTGTTCTTTTTATTCTTCCTCATTTGGTGTCTTGTCAAAAAAAAAATGCAATATCTTCTAAAATTCATTGCACCTAAAGTAGTGAAAGGAACACCAGACTGGTTTGAGCTGGACCCTGGGCCTTGGATGTCTTGGGAACATTTGAAAAACAGGCTGGTTCAAAGTTCTTGGAGCCCACTTAACATCCTCTCTGTTTGTCCCCATAAGCTGCTGTCGATTGCTTTCCCTAACTCCTCTGGGCACCATGAAGATCAACCAATTAATGTTCCCAGCTACTTTAATATCCTATGTCTAAAGGATTAAATATTTCCTAACAGTGTTTTCCTTTGCATTCTTTCATGAATTATTCTTTTTTATGCATTATTCCAGAAGAGAGATAGTACCTGTTTTAATTCTTAGAAATTAAAGCTATCCTCTTCATCTCCTTTTTATTTTCCTACTACTTTAAAAATTACACTATATACTTAGACAGTGTTAATGTTGCATAAATTTAAGCACATGGTTCAGGTCACCCCAAATTCTCTCAGTCCTGTTCTTTGTTCTAGATTTCAGATCCTCGGCATCTGATGTATTATTCATTATATGATTCTCATGGAACAAGATGCATTATTTACTAGGTTGTAGGATTTCTAAAATTCCACAAGCTTTCTTGTAAATTTGTAAATAGCATGCTGGGCTAGACTGTGTTGCTGAGTCAGGCTAGCATTGACATCAAGATATATGAACTTCTTTATTCTCTGCATGCTTTTTATTTCCAATCCTCGTATATTCTGGCAAAAAAAAAGTTGCTGCTTTGTATATTAATATGGGCTACCCCTTCTATCCCTCTGTAATTTATAGAATCAGTGGCATTCAGTGATAGGTGTTGTAAACCAAACCAAGGACCACATGTGGTGTCTGGTATTTGTTGGGTTGAACCCAATTTCTAGAAAAGAATGCAAGTTTATTTACCACTAGAGGGCAGTAGGGTGATGCTGAGTTCGTGGGCACTTTGGCTTTTCTTACATTGTAAAAAGATTGGTTCTAGAACTTTATTTTTACACTGTACAATTCACTGAGTCTTTTTTCTAATTATAGTTGACGTACAATAATATATTAGTTTCAGTTGTACAGCATAGTGATTAGAGTTCTATATTACTCACAAAGTGATCACCCCATTAAGTCTAGTACTCCCTTTCCCCCTTATATATTTATTACATGATTATTAACTATTTTCCTTATGCTGCACTTTATATCTCCATGTCTATTTTGTAATTCTTAATCCCTTTGCCCCACCCATCCACCCTTCCATCTAATAGCCCTAAAATGTTCTCCGTTTTATGAATTAGTTTCCATTTTTGTTATTTTTTTTTCTTTAGATTCTATATGTATGGGAAATCATGTGATATTTGTCCTTATATGATTTACTTCATCAGCACAATACCTTCTAGGTCCATTGAGGCAATATCTTTTTTCTATCTCCTTCCTTTTAGTCTGTGTGCATATTTTAATTCAAACTGATCTCTTGTAGGCAGCATATGTAGGGATCTTGTTTTCTTATTCATTTAGCCACTCTATTTTTTGGTTGGAGCACTTAATTTTTTCCATTTGAGATACTTGTTGATAGGAACGTAGTTATTGCCATTTTTTCTTTTTTTTAAATTATTTAATTCGTTTCAAGTATATAGTACGTTGGTTAAACATCTATATAGTTCACAAAATGATCCCCCCAAAGGCTCCCTCCCTCCTTGAACCCTCCATCTAGCCAATGTATTCATTCTAATTGCATTCCCTATGCTGTGCTCCCCATCCCTGTGATCATCCATCCACTACTAATTTGTACTTCTTTAACCCTTCATCCCATTTTTCCAGCTCCCAAAACCTTCTCCCCTCTGTCACCAAATTGTTCACTATATTTGTGAGTCTGTTTTTGATTAGTTTTTTTTTATTTCTTAGATTCCACATATAAGTGAAATATAGTGTTTATCTTTCTCTGGCTTAGGTCCATCAAAGCATTATCTTTTTCCATCCCCTACCTTTCCATATATAGAGGTCTTGTTTTCTTCTCCATTAAGCCACTCTGTCTTTTAGTTGGAGCTCTTAATTCTTTTCCATTTAAGGTACTTATTGATAGGAATGTAGTTGTTACCATTTTTTATTTTTGATTTTGATACATGATTTTTCTTCTTAAAGAAGTTTCTCCAACATTTCCTGTAATAGTGGCTTGGTGGTGATAAATTCCTTTAGCTTATTTTTGTCTAGGAGGATCTTTATCTGACCTTTGACTCTAAATAATAGCTTTGCTGGATAAAGTATTCTTGGTTGTAGATCCTGGGTTTTCATCATATTGAATATTTTGTGCCAAACCCTTCTGTCCTGCATAGTTTTTTTTTTTTTGAGAATTCAGCTGCCAGTCTTATTAATATTCTCTTATAGGTAGCTATCTGCTTTTTTCTTGCTGCTTTTAAGATTCTTTCTTTGTCTTTAAACTTTAGCATTTTAATTATAATGTGTCTTGGTGTGGGCCTCTTTGAGTTCCTCTTTTTTTGGGACTCTCTGAGTTTCTTGTGGTTTATGACTTACCTTCACCAGGTGAGAGAAATTTTCCATTATTATTTCTTCAAATAGCTCTTTAATGTCTTGTTTTCCTTCAGGTATCCCTATGACATGGATATTTTTACATTTAATTGTGTCCCGTAGGTGTTAAATTATTTTCATAGTCTTGATTTCTTTTTTCTTGCCATACTGATTGGGTCTTTGGCTTCCCCATTTTCTATATTGGTGGTTCAGACCTCTTCTTTATCCACTTTTTTATACCCTGTAATATACTTCTTACGGAAGTATTCTTCATTTCTTATAGATTCCCTTTTATAATTTCCATTTCCATTTTTTAACCTCTTGAAGTCCTCACTGAATTTATCTATGCTTCCCATAAGTTCATTGAGCATCTTTATAACCAGAATTTGAACTCTGCATCTATTAGATTGCTTGACTCCATTATTTCTGGATTTCTGTTCAGTTTACTCATATGGTTTCTGCTTCTTTGTCTTCCCATTTTGGCTGCCTTTCTGTGTCTGTTTCTATGTGTACTAAGCAAAGTTCCTAAGTCTCCCAGTCTTATTCATGTGGCTCTGAATAGTAGGTGTCCAGTGGCACAGTCCTGAGAGGGGTTCAGCTGCAGGCCATGTTTAGCTGCAGCCTGTATCTCTCTGGGGCCACCTGTTAAGATTCAGCAAGAAATCCACAGGTGCTGCGATTATAGTTGCCTCAGGAGGCCATGCCAGAAACCAAGGCCCACTGCCACCAGTGTGAATCTTGGAGTTGGCTCGGCAAAGAGCATCACACTAGCCGAGGATACAATTGGATGTGGCTTGGGTAGAGCTGTGAGTTGGAGGAGGCAGAGTTTTAGGGAATCCTCTGGGCTGAGTGACCTCTGTTATCCAGTTTGATGTCTCAGCTGAGGCGGTGCTTTGTCTGAACACTGGAAGTGGGGAGGGCTCAACACAGGAAGAATGGATACCACCAGCATCTCTGCTCGGAGATAGCCTTGCCTCCAGCCCTTACTCCGACAACTCAGTGTCCACCTATAACTCCTTGGTGCTCCCCAAGTAGCCAACCCAACACTGGTTCCCAGAGCCAGCAAGTCTGCCAGTGTGAAAGTCCACTCGTAGATGTCGCCCCTTTGAGAGGTGTCTGCAGCTGTAGGCTGCAGCTGCTGCAGCCTCGTTCCCACTCAGCTGCTCAGGATCTGGTAGCCTTATGTTTTCACCCCCTCCTACTTCCAACTGTTCCAGGGGGATTTCTTATTTCTCTTCCTAGTTGTAGGGTTTCTGTTCAGCCAGACTCCAGGTGACTCTTCTTGCCTAGAACTGTTTTTTATAAAAAGGCTTGCATTCTTTGTCCCTGGGCTGTGATAGGGCCAAGAATGCCGAAATATGTTAATTCCAGTAGTAGTTTAAGTTTCTGTAAATAGTGGTATACTGGTAAGTGTTTAATGATAGGTTTCCTGGAAGAAAAGCCCTGATTTGTAGCTTTTGCCAATTTCTTTGATGTAAATATATCCATCATGGTTGATTTCAAGCTACCAATTTGATGTCACTGCATGTGGAGTTGAGACAAGATGTTCACAATTGGCACATGTAAACCGGCTCTAGCACACCACTGTGAGCTTTGGTAGCTTCTCATTCACAATTGACACTGCTAGTTTTGTTTTCAGATGTACATATCTTAACTCTTCCCTAACAACCTGAAAACCAGAAAATGCATGTCTGATACTTTTTGTCTGCTCAAACTGCGCTCAGCACAATGCCTTAGATATTTTAACTTTTTAAATGAAAACTTTTAATTGAGGAATAATGTCCATACAAAGAAATGTATAAATTATCAGCAAATAATCAATTGAATTATAATGAATTTTCAGAATTGCAGTGTAGTCAGACCCTAGATCAAGAAACAATATATTACCAGTGTCCTAGAAGCTCCCACATACCTCCTCCAGTCATTAACCTCTTGCTGTCCTGAGAGTTCTAACTCCATACGTTAATTTTATGTATTTTTAAACTTTTATGTACATGGAACTATTTGGTATGCAGTCTTTTATGTTTGTCTTCTTTCTCTTTCCATTATGTTTTATGATTCATTCATTTGGTCACAGATAGTTATACTTCAGTCTCATTACTGTGTACAGTATTCCATTGCATGAATATACTACAGTTTATTATACATTCTATTGTGATGGTCATTTAAATTATTTCTTGTTTCAGGCTATTAATAGGACTACTCTGTTCATTCTAGTATGTGTCATTGGTGGATAAAAGTATGTAGTTCTGTAGGGAACAGGTATGCAGGTATAACAAAGTTTTAGATTTTAAAGACATCCTGATTTGGGAGATGGGTACGAATAAATTTCTGTAGGGCCACAGACAGACTAAGTTGGAGGAGGATGACTTTATATGACATCAGAAATACATATCTCGCTATAAACTTTGAAAAGAAAAATCTCTAGGCAGACTGAACATGGTTGGGAACTACAATGACAAACTGATTTTCCAGGGCAGAAACTCATATCTGAAAATCTAAGATGATAAATGGAAGTTGGTGAAGCATGACTTTGAAGAGTCAAAGAAGTGTCAGTACCTGGAGATTTAGACAGATAAAAGATTAGAACCAGTGAAGATATTCATCAATTTAAATAAACATTTATTGACTACCTACTACACACTACCCATTGTACTAGGTGCTGTTGATACTATAGTGATTAAACATAGCTGTGCTTTCAAGAAGCTTATACTCTAGTTACAGAGAGAGACAAGCAGCCAGGCAATCATTGGTTATACAGATGGTGAATACTTTGATGAGGGCATTACAAGGTGCCCTGGGAGAACAGAGGACATGTATGTCATAAACTAGCCTTAGCTCAGGGTAGGGAGTGGGCAGGTGAAGGTTTGGAAGGGAAAAGGCCTGAAGACAACTTCGGGAGGAGATTGTATATGAATTCAGAGCTAGGGAATGAGTGGGATAGGAAGGAAAGGTTTTTCAGGCCGAGATAATAGCATATGCAGTGGACCAGCAGTAGAAATGGTGCAGTGAAGTAGGAAAGGGGGATGACTTGCAGTATGACTGGAGCCTAGTGTAGACAGCAAAGACTGATGTGAAAGTTAGAGTCAGACCATGGATGGCTTTTGTGCACTATTTTAAAAATCATGGCAAGCTATTGAAATTTAAAAGCATATAGGGCTGTACATTCTTCAATTTCTAGTGAAAGGAGCAGGTGAGAGCACCTGACAAAATCAAGGCAGTGCCCATTGTCTTCAAG
Source organism: Cynopterus sphinx (assembly GCA_030015415.1). Lineage (NCBI taxonomy): Eukaryota > Metazoa > Chordata > Mammalia > Chiroptera > Pteropodidae > Cynopterus > Cynopterus sphinx. The sequence continues at coordinate 116,468,047 of CM057381.1, forward strand.
GTAGAATTTTGACCTGAAGAATAAGATTGCAGCCCACTTATGAGAACTGAGGTCAGTGATCAGAGAGTTGTCATTATTATATTCTGGTAAACTAGCTCTCTGGCAGGGAGCTCAGATTTAGTGTTTGCCAACATCCACGATATAAATATTTCTAATCAGCTTGCAAAAATCCTGAAAATTTAAGAATTGGTTCTTGCGAGGCCATATGAACCTGTGTCAGCACCACTAGCTATGCCACCATGTTTATTCAATGATGAAGCTTCTGAACATTGCATTAGAGATCCTTAATTAGTAGCTCTCAAACTAAATTTGCCATGCATCAATGTCACCTAGCGGGCTTGTTTAAGCATAGATTGTTGGGCTCCATCCCTAGAGTTTCTGATTTAGAATATTTGGGTTGGGGCCTGACAGTTTGCATTTCTAACAAGTTCTCAAGTGATGAAATGCTGCAGGTCTGGGGACTGTGCTTTGAGAACCACTGCCTTTAAATCACCCCTTCATGTCTATCCCGGATAAGTCCCAGATTCTTGTGGAGGGGCCGAGCCTAGAAGAAATTCCTCCCAGTGTGTGGAGAAGAAGAAAATGAGGCAGAGATCCATGTCAGCCATGAAAGAGAAGGTGTTAATGGCAGCAACACGATAAGAAGTTATCAGAATTTGTACTCAGAATATCTGAATTGAGTATTGCCTTCGATGGATAAACGTAGGTGTGTTATTCAATCTAGGTAGGGGATTCTCCAATCTACAAAATGGGAACTCTGATATCATTTGTCTTGCAGAGTACAGATGATCATGTGAAGCAAATTGCCAACTATTGTATATTATTACAAACTGTAACCTCAAAAGCTATACAAGATTTAGCTGTCATTTTTAGAGAAGATCACACAGGAAGCTGAAGCTCAGAGGTTAAACAGTTACATAGCTAGAGCCTAGGCTTGCCAATTTTCAGCTTACTGTTCTTTTGTATCTGTGGTTTTCAAATATTTCTTTTAGCCAAGAGACTCTCTTCAAATGAATCCTTAAAGAGGAAGGACAGCATAAGAAATGATGAAACAGGAGCTGCTCTTTTTCAAGTGGGAGAAGGTAACAAGCACCGGAGCCCTGAGGCAGTGCCTCTGAAACCTTGAGGTATCCGAGTTCAGGGTGAAAACCTGAGTGCTTGCCTGCTGTTTCTGGAGGTGCTTTCTGTGTGAGGTGGCAGTGAGCACAGTCATTGGGCAGGAACAACTGATGGCTTTGGGGTAAAGTCAGAACTCGAGTATCACCTGAAGGAGCTCTCAAAAATCCGCTACTAGGCTACACCCCATATTAGTTACACCAGAACATCTGGGGAATGAGTTGGTCACATGTACGTTTAAGTTCCCTAAGTGATTCCAGTGTGCAGCCTAGGTTGATAACTGGGCGCATTCCAGTGGCTCTCCCAGTGTGGTCCCAGAATAGCAACATCACCATTGCTGGAACCTGATAGAAATGTAAATTTTCAGACCCCACCCCAGCCTCTGTGCATCAGAACCTCTGGGGTTAGGACCCAGAAGTCTGTGTTTTAGCAAGCTTTGCTGGTGGTTATGCTGAGTGGTTGTTTGAAAACCACAGTTCAAGAGCACGAATTTGAATATCATTCCATCACTTGTGGAGCTGTTTCTCACTACATCCACCTGAGATTCCAGTGGGCTCATCCTTAGAAGGCTCTCTCTCCCCATGAGAGCTTTTGGTGCAGGGCACCATGGGACTCACTGGACTGTGTCTTGTCCCTTGTTTTTTTGGGGAAGCAAACAGAGAAGACTGTTGTGAGCATCAGTAGGACTTGTGTTTCTGTCTTTCACCTTCAGTTCAGAGGCTTCCTTAATATGAGACTGGGGCTTTAGCAGCCACAGGCTTGGCAGAGCCCCTCTTCAGGTATTTCTATAGTCAGGGACCTGTTCTGATTTAACTTAGTGACTCAAGCGTCTGGCAATCAGTGTTCCTATTCTCAGTATTGTCTAGTTATGGTCTAGGTTTATTGTTTGTTTTTGTTTTTTACTTTTCTAATTGGGGAGATTGAAGTAAAACATATATTTCTATATGTGTTATTATTTTTATTGATTTTTTCCCTTAGTTTGACTAGAATTGCCTTGAAATTAGAAAACGAGAGATCATGCCTTTAGCTAGTGGGAAGATAGGAATAGGTCTAAATTTGAATGAGACAAAGGAAATGTGGTGGGTGGTGGGTCGGGGAGTGGGGGAGAGAAGAAATAGAAAGTCGAAAGCACATGGTAAAAGGAGAAATAAAAAGTTGAAAGCACATGGTAAAAGGAAAATAAGGAATTCCAAGGATTGCACTGTTCCTTGCCACTGAAACTATAGCTAGGAAAAATTCCAGATGAAAATGTAGTTGAGTATACAAGAGTTAAACTTGGCAAGAAGTGAAGGGTCCCTGGTCAGGTGCCATTTACTCACCTTGTGACTGATATGAGTCACTCCCCAGCTCTGCTCCCAGATATAATCAGGCCCTTCTGCTCATTACAGATTTTAATTATTTCTTTGTTGTTATAATTCTTTATAGAAACTGTAAACTCCATGCCATAGTTTCCAAAATGGCTTCTAGTGATTATTCCGTTCTTGCAGTCCTACCTGTGCATATTTCCCTCCCACAGTGACTAGGCTAATGTGTATGACCAAGAGAATATTGTGTAAATGACAGATTGTGACCTTGAGTCTAGGTTATAAATGACACTATGGCTTCTACCCTGCTCTTTTGTGGATCACTTGTTCTGAGGGAAGCCAGCTGCCATGTCAGGACACTTGAGCATACCTGAGAGAAGTTCATGTTGCAAGACCTCTGGATAACACCCAGCATAAACTTCTCAGCCATCCTGGATTCAGATCTTCTAGACCCAATCTAGCTTTTAGATGACTGTAGCCCTAGGTGATGTTTTGACTTGAAACTCATGAGAAAGCCAAATACAAATGGACCAGTTAAACTGCTCTTGAATTATTGACCCCACCAAAGAGTGTAAGATAACAAAAATTTATTGTTGTTTTAATCTGCTGAGTTTTGGGGGTAACTTATTACACAGTATATCACTCATATATCCAAGGAAGTTGTGGACAGTGTGTTTTGCTCAGACCTGCTTCCCCAGAAACATGCTTCACTTATATTATGAGCTCACTAACTACTGTTTGAATGTTTTCTCCCTTTTCTCATCTCACATGTACACATACATATACCTACCATTCTCCCTGAAAACAGCTTGGTCCACCATATACCCTCCGTAGGCTATGAGTTTTTCCATTGTTGTGCCTTGTCTTGATTTTGAATTGCTGTCCATGCCTAATGTAACCACTAGCCACCACAAACAGTAACGTCTAACTTCTGCTCAGACTTCACGGCTCTGCTCTAATCTGTAAAGCTTCCCCCGAACACTATAACACTAAGAGCATTCCTTTCTTCGCAGGATGAGTCAGGGTTCCAGCAGATGGCAAACTCAAAAAGAGTGATTTTAATTTAATTTAATAAATGCACTATTTACATAGATGTAACCAGGGTTAAAGAAATCCAAAAAGGTTGATGAAGCACCCTGAAGCTGTTGATAGCTGGGAATCATTATCATCCCTAAGCTGATGAGGAAAGTGGTGGGAGTGGTGGCCAGAACTTTGAGAATGGACTCTAGAGAGATGGACACCCTATAGGGTCCTTCAGTGAATGGACAGCAGGGTGAGGGGCATAATCATGCTCACCTCACTCATCCATCCCTCCTAACCTCATGCTGGGCTTCCCATCGACTGAGTCACATTAGAATCTAAAACAAGAGAGTCTGTTGATGTTCCCATATGATCCTTGTGGACACACTGCAGGTAGAGACAAGGTAGAAAGGGGGTCTGGATGGGCATATGGAAGATATCGGGTTAACTTCCTCTCTGCCTCCCCATAGCCTTTGCTGCATATTTATCAGATTTGGAAATTATACACAGTCTTACTTATGGTCTCTCTTATATAATTACTGTGCATTACTATTTAACTCTCATACGTTATTTAAATTTTAGGTATTAATGACTCCTCTTCCCAGCAATACTTCTAACTGATGATGAACATGTCATATTTTTCTGTCTCTGTAGGTGAGCTTAGCTCAGCAGTTACCACAGAGTTGGCATTCCAATATAAATTTGTTGATTGCACAACAAATAATTTTTTAAAGTATTTGTTGAGGGTTTTCCAAAAGGTGTCACCCCAAATGCATAGGGCCTATATTTATTTAATGTTGGGAGTGGCTTGGTATACTTTAACGAAAATCAGACTTTATTTAGATTTAGATAGAGTCTCTTAGAGACGGAATGAACTGGTTAGAGGGCATCTGCCCAAACTCTATAGTGTGAATTCTTTCTGTAACATCCCTACTATATCATTACCTAGCTGGGGCCTTAAATGCTTCTAAGGACAGGGATCTCGTGAAGCAGTGGAGTACATTCAGTAACTTTGATGAGCAGAAAATTCTTCTCATAAGAACCTCTTAGTAAATCATTTGCCTCTAGCCCCTGGCAATTACTCATCTGTTTTCTGTCATACTTTTGTCTTTTCCTCATGCTGTATAAATGGAATCAAATATAGTAAGTAAACATTTTGGAATTGGCTTTTTCACTCAGTATAATACATTTGAGAGTCATCCAAGTTGTTGAGACTATCAGTAGTTCTTTTTTTCATTGCTGTATAGTATTCTACCATATGGATGTGCCACAATTTGTTTATCCATTCACCCATTAAAAGACATTTGGGTAGTTTTTGGCAATTATAATCCATTTCTAGGACCAGGCAGTGTATGGGATGGGGAGAAGGAAAGGGCAATGGATGTCTACCTCACCCACTGGGATGACACATTCTCTGATTGAAGAGGAAGTTTCTCTTTCTACAGAGCTTAGGCTCCTATGGGTGCTTCTTGATAGTGCTTTTGTAGCTGCCTTTGTGGCTGTGAAATTGTTTGGGTGCTGTGGTGCAGAGGACAGAAAAAAGAGAAAAACACAGGTAACATCTTTTATTCTGATTGTCAGGAGACCCTTTACCTCTTCTGAAGTGCTTTCTGTCAGTGTTGATGCCCAATCTGGTTCCAGGCAGAGGATACTAGTGGGGAAAAATCGAACTCCCAGCGCCATTTCAAATTCAGGCCTTCCTCCCCAATTCTCATGCTCCTGTTTAATTTTCAGAGTTCTTAAGTAGCTGCACCATATGTTCTATACAGGTTTTACTGTTTTTGTTTTTGTTTTTGTTTTTGTTGTTATGGAAGAGATAGGTGAAGTGTACTTACTTACCTCTCAGCTGAAACCTGATCATTCTTTGAGTTTTTAATATTATTAGACATTTTTTATTACTGGTTTAGTTTTTCAAAAACCACTGGTGATTAAAAAAATAATTTCTACTTTAAATTTAAATTCATTTTTTTCTTTAGATGGATTTAAATGCACATTTTATTTCAGTGTCTGATATTTTAGTATCTAAAACGTTTTGAGTCTGTATCTGCTTATTTCTTTGTATATTTTATGTGACTATTATAAAAATATATTTCTTGGAATATTGCCAATGGGAAGTCTTCAAAGCCTGGGACAAGGGTGGATTATCCCAATAATAAATTTTATTTGCTTTTGCCAAGTGCTTGGGGGTGCTATCAGAATGGGATTAGTTTAAGCTAAATTATTGATTGGAGGTTTTGTAGGCTACTCGAGTAGTATGAATTCAGGCAATGAGCTTACATGAAGGCTAGCTTGTGGTGACAAATTCCGGGGATTTATTTTTCCTTTCTCTTGGTGTCAAGATTCCAGCAAGGCAACCTTCCTTATAGTACCCTGGTAGAGAGCACAAATTTTTCTGATTCACCAGTTTTCTGAAAGTGTAGTTCTTTGAGTTCCCAGCTTAATGGGGCAAGTCCAGCATGAGACCTTGGGTGTTCCTGAACTTGATCTTTGTCTTCTGAGCCTAGCAAGAACATGAAAACCAATGGTCAGTTTTAAAAGATTAAGTAGTTGCTTGAAAGTCTAAAGCTGGCTTCACTTTGGTTTTGGCTTCAGTATTTCTTATTTTCTTGTTCAGTCATCTTTGTGTTTAAGATGATTTGAAAGTATTTATCACCATTTGGTTATTTTCAGTGGGAAGTCTCATAGGTTATTTGTCCACAAGTTTCGTAGAAGGAGAATATTCTCTTCTAATAGACTGTGTACTGCAATGCAATTAGACCGCAATTAAAATAGGTATGTTGAGTGTAAATAATAGAATAGGAAAGGTTGAGAGACTAAGGTTGTGATCTGGTATTTTTACTACATTGCCAGATGGGCATGAAAAAACCACATTCTTTCTCTGGACCTCAGTTTTCTTATTATGTGACAGAATTGGCTTGGATCACCACTGAGGCTTCGAAACTCTTTGATGATTACTATTAAGCCATGTTTTGGAGATGCTTATCAAAGTTTCTTCCAATCTAATTTCTGTTATCATTTCTACCTCTTAAGCAGTCCATGTTTAAGGTGTTACAACACTTCAGCTACTGTAATCAGAGGCATGCTGAACAATGCCTTGCTGAATTTTTTTCTAGGTGGATTTCTGATAGTTAAGAATAAAATGATTCAGTATAACTTGATAGCATATTTAGGTAGGAGAGAGTACAATCAACTCAAGAGTTTGTTACTAGTGTACCTAAAAGTAATATCCCCAGCTTTGCAAGTGTAATTCACTACACACAGATTCGGGAGACCAACAAAAGTCATGATATTCTTGTTAGCTCAGGGGTGTGTTTGTGTGTGTGTGTGTGTGTGTGTGTGTGTGTGTGTGTGTGTGTGTGTGTGTGTTGGTATCTATGGGTAATACAGGAAGGTGTCATTTTTTTTCCCAAGTGAAAACTTTTCTTACCTCTTTAGGCAAACAATTCACATCAGATGATAAGAGATGATTTTTATAACTATGTAAAATTTTATAGCTATGACTTTTATAGTTGCTGAGCTTTTATTTTTTCCTAAAAAATATACTTGGAACCTAAATATAGAAAACACATTAAATTGATATTTTTAATAGCATTGATTTATAAACTCAAGTTTTATAAGGTTTGTTTAGTGTAATACTAAATGAAATATATTTCAAAATAAAAATCTTGAGTTTAGGACTTCATGTATTCAACTAATTTTTTGTTTGGTGTGAGATACCATGCTAAGGTCCTGTTTTCCACATGATTTCCAGGAGTTATGGATGACAATAGCAGTCTTATGTTAGTCAAAGCACCTACAAAATTAAAAACTTGAAGAACTCCTGAAACACCTACATAGGACATCTTGCAGAACACAGTTTGATCTGCAGCAGTCTCATCCAATCCCCTGGAAAAAGTTAATAATTTACCAGGTACAGAAAGGTAAAACAAATTTACTGTATGCCTATGTAGTGCTGGTAGTGAAAGGTATTCCAAAGACAAGATAATCTATTTTTGAAATTCACCTAATCTTTGTGATATTATTGATGTTGATATTATTGTGCCCATGTTATAGAGGAGAAAATCTAGGTACTATGAGGCTGAAGAGTGTAGGTAGCAGCCAAACAACCAGGACCTTTTTAGAAACTTCAATGATCTTGGCTATCAGTTTAAATTTGAGCAACTGGATCAGATGTGTGTTTTAAATACTGTATTCTATCAGCTTTACATATATTCTCTTATAACCCACAAAAAAACATTGAAGAAGGTAGACATGGTTATTTTATCCCCATTTTACACATGAGCATACTGAGGCACAGAGAATTTGTTTGACTTGGCCTGGGAAGGACACGATGGGGAGTAAGTGACAGAACTGGGATTTGAACCCAGAAAGCTCTGGCTGAAGAACCCTGTGCTTTTTGATCTAAGCAGTACTCAATGCTCTGTCGCCAAAAAGCACCAGGAGCACCTGTGTTTCAAAAAGATGGGTTCAGTGGTCATAGTAACAAAGGCGGCAACCTGTGGAGAATGTGGGGCATCTCTGTAAGATGGTATTACAAAGGACTGATGGGGTGGAGCTGTGTTAGGTAATCTGACAGTTGTCTTTGTATAAACTAATTCTATGGTTGGATTCCTTAATACGTATAATCTTCTAAGAAAGGAATGAAGTGAAATTAGAGTTGTAATTGGTAAAGAAGAAGCAGTCATCATTATAAAGGATGGGGAGAGGGTACATACTTGGCCATGCTCATATTTTGTCGGTTCAGGCATAATTATGAAGAGGTCTTGCTTTTGTCTTGATTCATCGTGACCCATCAGACATCATCTGAAGTTGTTTTGTGAAATTATTTTAGTTAACAGAAAACTACCCAGGCCTAATTTTTAGAGCTAGCACAGCTCCTAGCAACTCCACTATGTAACTGAGAGTGCCAGGGCAGCTCCTAGCTGTCAGGGGATGCTTTTCTTTCTTTCACAATACACAGCTTTTCAGTAAGTGTGACCTCTCTGGCTCATGTTGGGGAACTGAGCTGAAAATGAGGGAGAGAAGATGCAAAGAGACCAGTTAGCATGTCATTGCTTGAGGCCTGGAGAGAAGTGTTGACAGCTTGGCCTCCATATGAATGGAGAGAAGTGGGTGGACTTGAGAACTATGTAGGAGGTAGAATTGAATGTCAGTGGGGATCACGTGTTCCCTAAGAACCCAAGCTGTAATATATTGGGACTGAGGCACAAAGCTGCCCGAGAAAACAAAATATTCATCAAAAATGAAAATCTTACGAAATGCCAGCTCAGGTTCATGTTCCCCAAACACATTGTCAGGCCAGTGAATCCCTGCTTTCCAGAGAAGTGGAGATTTACAGAGACCCTCTTTTCTCCCAGATTACTTGAATTGTTTTTGAAAACTTCTTGAGATTTTTGAAAAGTACTTTTTACTGGCTGCAAAGCCCTTTTCAAATTGTTATTGACACAATCCTCCCAGAGAACATGTGGAAGTTAGATTTGTGTTTGGGTATTTACCTCATTTGTGTATGATCAGACTGGGAACACAGAGAAAAAAGACTTGTATTGTCATATTATAACTTCATTGGAAATGCAGTGTGACACCCCACATTAAATTCTAGTCTCATGACTGTGTCAGAATTCTCAGTTCAGAATCTAACTAGGATTTCAGTGTTATAACTGTAGGTGTTTAAGGCACTAAAGATATCAGAGAAAGAAATAAGGCAGACAGAACCCTCCTCCCCCAATAACTTTAGTTATTGCTAAAGTTAGTCAGTAGAGGATATGTCTAATATCTGTATGCAAGTGGACTTTCTAATCAGCACCCCCCTAGTTAGTTAGCCCTGCCTCCGCAAAATGGCATACTGACTTCATTTGTCCAGGAAGACTAGATAGAGGCCCATGGTTTTATTGGCCAGCAACCAGTGAAGCTTTATTTTTTGGAGATACCTTGTCCATGCAAATGCTCATCTTCTCAGCAGTCAGGTAAAAAATCACTTCTCCAAGTAAGCTTCCTTGAGTCACCACCCCTCTCTTCCTCACTACCCCCCACTACTTCATATCGCACTGTATACTCTCATAACATGCACATTTCTACTTTGTGACGTTTGTGACATGCACTCATTATGTCCTGAATTATTTCACCTCAGTGTTCCCTACTAAGCTCTAGTTCTTTGAGAACAGTTTCTGTATTCTTTCTGTTCAATGTATCTCTGACAATATGCCCAGTATATATTGATGCTCAACAAAAAAATATTGGTTTGTTCTTATCTCTGGTTGTGAGAATAGTGCTTCGTCTAGTGCCTTATATTGGGCTCCCTGAAAGCAGGGTCTGAGATAGGGAGTTGCCTGCGGAAAGTTTATTGGGGAGTTCTCTCTGGAGGTACACCTGTCAGAAAGTGAGAAGGCAGGATTGGGCAGAAGAAGTAGTTATACCACAGCGGAATTGTAACTGAGGCCCCTCCACCTATCATAAGGGGCGGGGCTGGGATATCCATTCAGAATTATCTCAGAGGAAGGCAAAGTGTGGGGCTTCTGTGTCCAAATGATAGACAGCCATTGGAAGGGGACATAACCCTGGAAGGGAACACTGAGCCTGGACGGGGTAGGTTCCTGCAGCCCTGAGGCAACTTGTAGAGAGGGTTGCAGCTGTGAGCTGACAGCAGCCATTTCCAGAAGTTGGAGGATGGGGGCATGAGCCTGAGGAAAGGATCTTGATGAGCCCCACTGTGTCCATGACATAGGAGTGTCCTTTCCATTTGAAGCGGACTGCCATGCAGCTAAAAACAGTTGAATTGATGGAACCTGAGGTTTCCAGGTTCTTATACCCACAGCCTTTCCACTCTAAGTGGCTCAAAGTCACGTTTTATGCATTAAGCATCTCTAATCATATTATGTGCCTAATGTATCCTTAAATCATCAAGACAACAGAAGTATTCAGAACCCCTGTCTTATGATTCCCTGTCAGAGGTGGCAGCTAAGGCTGGGTAGCTTGGAGACTTGGATTTAGAGAGAGATAGGTAACATTTAAATACCATTTACTAAGTTCCAGGCACTCTTCTAAGATTTCTGAATTAGTTCATTTATTCACCCGCAACATTATGTGGTAGGTATATCCCTTTTTTTACAGTTGAAACCAAGGCACAGATATTCAGGTAATTTGCCCAAAGATGACAAAGCAAGTAAGTAACAGGATCAAAGTTTGGACTCAGTCTGGCACAAGAGTTTATGTTCTTAGCCATTTTTTTTTGGGGAAAACAATCTCTATCCTTGATTTATTATATACTATATTGTGTCGGGCACTGTGCTAAGCATTTGCTGACCTTATTTTTGCTACCATAATCCTTTGAGGCAGGGTCAAATATTAATCCCATCTTTAGGGATGAGGAAACTGATGCCCAGGAAATTTATAACTTGCCCCAGTTCACAAAGCTAAAAGTGGCAAGAGCAGAATTTAAAACCAGATCTCTCTTACTTCACAGTCCCTATTTTTGTGGATATCTCCAATGTTCTAGTTTCTATATTTTTGTAAAAAAAATTTTCTGTAGGAAAAAATTTCAACTTTATTTTGAATCCAAATAAATGTGTTAATATGCATGTATGCATTTCATGTGTCGACACTCTAACACCTGAATATTTTTTCTAAATATACTTTTACGTTTTGATAAGAGGACTAGCAAAGCCTCATGACAACTCATTTGAGGTCTTATAAGGCAAATGAAGTTGTTTAAGAAGCATTGGGGTCCCAAAGGACAGGCCTTAGGTTTTCACAGGACCCAACCTAAGTTACTTCCTGTAAGAAGAAAAAACTTGCAAGGGAAGAAATACTTATTGTAAATTTACTAAGTTCCTGGTAACTTCATATACATTATCTATAGTGAGAAATAACAGACATTAATTTTGACCGTATGAAAATATTTATTGCAATGCCTTTCTCTGGTCTCCCCAGTGTTACATTTCTGGGGGTCTGGGGGGCCAGGGAGGAGAAGGGATATGTTCTACACCAAGGAATGGAGCTTTTCTCTGGGACTAGGCTAGTAGGGCCATGGGGAAGGTTGATTCCCAGACTGCAACCTTTGTCAACACTGGACCTGAACCAATGAAGCTGGTCACTGGTTTTCAAAAATGAATCTAGAAATGAAAACAAGTTTCTTCTAAGATTTAGCGCAGGTACCTTATAAACATTTAAATTTTCTTCTGAACTTCAAACAGCAGATTTGAGTATGGAATAAAGAAAATCTTGTTCCATCATGGTCTTCTCTTAAAAAGAAAGCCAGAGATAGAGCATTTCTCCTGGGCTGTGAGACAAGGTGAGCACCTGCCTGATTCCTTTGCCTGGAGTTTTCAACAAAAATGACCAGAAAAGTTACTTACATGCATGTAGAAAGGGAAATTAACGAGTGTTTGTTGATTGAGCCTGGCATGGTTCAGTTCAGGGGATGACTTTTTTGCTGACATCACACATCAGTGATTTCAGGTATATGACAGTTATCAAATATAATGATGTGGCATGAGACTGAATTGTACCATAATAGCAATAAAAATCAACCTGGAAGGACAGATGTTTCCATTTGTTTTGCTATTGCTCAGGGAGCTTGACTGTGGGCATTGCAGGCAGTGCTATGACTGTGAAGGATAAGATTTTGTGATTTCCCTCTAAGCGAAAGATAGAGCAATGAAGACTGCTGTGATTACAAAGGACTTGGACTATGGTAATTGTTTCTGGCTAGACATCACCTGGCCCAGACATTCACAGTCAATACTGCTCATTGCCTTTTTAAAAGTTCAACTGAAGGAGGGGAGAGAAAGCTTGAGACGGCTATGTGAGACTTGGTGACAATGAAATAGAGAAGCTGTTGTGCAAGCCACAGATGACTATGATTGTCCATTTTTGTCCACTCAGGTTTCCTTACTTGGCTAGTTGAAGAAAGATCCCTAAAATTTCTCACAGGGTCTTTTGTGCAATTCTCCAAGACATGTTCTACACATCCCCCAAAATAAGCAAATAAAAACGCATGGTTAAGTGAGTTTTGAAAATATTGTTTATGATGTCTTCCCTTTTAAAGTTAGTTTTGCATGTGACTGTATTAGTGACCTCAAGACATCTTCTGTTTACCTAAAAACTGCAAAGACTTATTTGACCATAAAGAATTTTTACCTACTAGTACCCCATGGAACTAACATTATAGGAAAACATTTCTCTAAATACATTTCGAAGACTGTGCCTCATTAACTGATGGTGTTTGGATCGAGGTGATTGCTTTGTATCTGCAGGATCTGAGCAGTGCTGAGCATACCGAGTTTAAAATCTGACCCCTTGTCAGAGCTGAGAAGATCCTACTCCACACTCGAAGGTGGCCAATCGTCTGGGAGAAGTATGGACTATATTAAGATGATTGGAGGCAGCCGAGCTGAAAATAGTCTTCCCAATGCAAGGAAACTCTAGTTCTAACACTTGTTTAAACCAATTTTTAAAGTCTTATTTTAGTTCATACAAGGAGAGCTGCATGGCCTAGAGGAGAGTATGGGTTAAAAAAAGGAAAGAGTTTGTGCCCCTCTTTAGGGATAGATTAGGAGAGCCAGGAGGACATGGAAGGGACAGTGTCAAGGAGAATTCACTGAAACTCTAGAATCTCTGCGATGGTGTTTATTGGTCAAACAGCTCTTCATGGTCCTGGTTAAGGGAACACAGAGACATCACAGGCTGGCCATAACACAAGAGACCTTGTCTTCTCACAGACCAAGAGCCTGTGACATCACTAGCAATATGATGTCTTCAGCCTACCCCAAAGCTTTTGACCAAGTCTTACATAGTTCTCAAGAATGTTGTATTCCAGAGTTTTATTGCACAGTCTTATCCCAGTGTGAGGCCCCTAGTTACACACCACCCGTTCTAATCTGGAGATTTTAGTTTCAAGTAACCAAACTCCAACTTAAACTTCTTGAAGTCCAAAAGAAGAACTTAGTAGAGTATGTAACAGAAAAGTTCAGGAATACTATTCAGACATGGTGTGGTTCAGTGGCTCAAGCAATTTCTTCAGGCTTTGGAGTCTCAGTCTCTCTCTCTCCCCTCACCTTCTCTTTATTCCCCCAATTACTCCCCTCTCTCCCCTTCTTCCTCTCTTTCTGCCCTTCTTCTCTCCATGATTCAGTTCTGAATTCTTCTGAGTTGGCTTTTGACACAGGCAAGGCTTCTCCATAGATGGGTAAATAGCTTCTGCAAAGTCCACATTCACATTTTCCTAGGTTAACAAAATTGAAAAATACTTTCTCTTTCCTAAGACCTCTAGGAAAAGTATTTGAATTAGATATCTTTGGGCTAATTTGAGTCATAGGCTTATTCCTGAACCCATCACTGTGGCCAGGGTGATAGCTCATGCTTACTGGCTAGGCCAGAGTCTCAGTCTTTTTTCTGGAGCTGGGGGTAGCGGCTCAGCTGTAACAACACACAGGCTAAGAGGGAGGTATTTCCCCCAGAGGAAGTTGAAGTGCTATGACCAGGAAAACAGAGAATGCACTGGAAAGAGAAAACAGCAGATATAATTTCTAATGGAGTCTCTGCTATCATTATAATATGGGCACCAGGGAGTGGAAGCACTACAGAATGTTAAGTGAAAGCGGATAAATCAAGGCATTTTACAAACATTGCATAAAAAGCCCTGCAAGAGAAAACCATGAAGATGTTTGTATTTTCTCCTTGTGAATCTTCTTGGGAACTTGGGAATTATATTTGCTTTTTTTTTTTTTTAATATTTGTCTCTTGTGACATGCTACCTCCCCCACCTCCATCCCCACCTCCACTTCTACCTGCTACCACTCTTTGCTCCTCTCTGCTCTGTTCATGGCTCAGAACTCTGGCCCCTAAAAACTGTATCACTTGAATTTCCTTGAGCTCTGACTTCCAAATGGGTTTGGGCAAGGAGGACACCAGTTGCAGACTGGTCGGTAGAAGAGGAGTTGGGATATTTCTTACGTTTTCCTATGTCTGATCTGTGGGTCAGGGGTGGCTGCATTTCAGTCTGCTGAGAGTCCTGCCTGGCATTCTTTGGTTCAGTGATATCATTTCCTCTCTGTGCCCCTGTAGCCTAGAGAGTTGGCTATAGCACTCTGACTTTCTGCTGTTACTAGTGCTGATCTTACTCACCATTTCTTCTAGATTTCCTCAATCCTGCTCTAAGTAGTACTTTCCTTGAATTCCCTTTAGAAATTCATCTGAATGTGCCTTCTCTTTCTTCCTAGATCTGTGAGCTTCATCCATAAGCATTGCAGGATTTTGAGAGAACTTGAGACTTTTCTCCCTACCCTTTCAGTATCAATAGGTGTAAACATCAAGAACAATATGGATTCTACACGCTAACTAGGGGAAGGGGGAGAAAAGCCTTTGGAAGCTGCAATCAGAACAAGATTATCATAAGGGTTGACCCTGTTCATAAATAAAGAGAAAGAAGGCTGTAAAAATAGAATAGTTCATTTCAAAATGAAGAAGTAACATAATGCTTGACCTTGAAGAATCCACGTTCCCAAATGCTTGATGCTAAGTTAGGAGCTGAGAATGTTTTCTCAATTCCAGCTGAGATCATCCTCATAGTCACTTGTCCATGGTTGACATTTTTGTTACTTACTGTTTACTTTTTCTATGTGATTAACCTTTGTGTTTTGGGAAAAGGCAGCAAGGGGTGCATGGAGCTGAAAAGACTGCATCATGGGGATAGAATCAGAGGTGGCAGCTCTGGGAAAGAAAGGCAGGAAGGGAGACTCAAAGCTAGGAACCTGTAGAAAAGACAAAAGTTGCATAGGAGGCTGGCCAAGGAGAGAGAGAGAGAGTGATCCTGAGCCCATAATTGGCAGGATTACCTTGTGGATTCCTATAAAAACTTGTGATTTAGTTTCAGGGGTAGACTTGACCCATGGTTGTATAGCTGGGCCATCTGAGGGCATACTTCAGTTTGGATTTCTGAACTCATTCAACCCTGGACTTCCTCTGGATTCTACTTTTAGCTCATGTCTACATCAGGGCACTCAGCAGAGAAGAATTAGGACTGAAGCATTGTTGGGTGTGTTTTATTAGGGGCACTAGTGCAATGGAGAGGCCCCTGGGCTACGAGAGGAGGGCTGTTTTATCTGTTTTTTAACACTTATTCTGTGTTTTAATTGAGGATAACTTAACTTGCTGAGTCTCATTGTCCTCAAACAAAATGGAGGTAATGTTATCTAGAGAAGGTGTGAGGCATGAAGTCATATTTATAAAGAAAGATGTTGTTTATTTTGAAACTTTTAAAACAATGAACAGACAGAATATAGTTTCTATTTGCTCTCAGTCATTGAGAGAAACACACACACACACCAATGTGATAAGTGCTCTAGTCAAAGAATGAACAAGTCTCCAGTTGATCTTGAAGCCAAACACCTTAACATTACTGAAGGTGAGTAGGGAGTACTTCTTAAAAGGTAACAAGGAAGACATATCAGGGAAGGGACAGCATTCCAGACACAAGACACAGCAAGATGCCAAAAGAGCAACAGTCACATGAACAGTGTAGTGGGTTAGGCTAGTGGGAGCTGGACCACAGAAGATCCTGTATGCCAAGTTAAGGGATTTGTATGGGCCAGCATTTTTCAAAGTATATCTTGTAGTACAATAGTCCTGGGAGATAAACATTGAGAACAGGGTACCATGATCACTTAAAATTGGAAAATGACCTCCTTTTGTCAACTTTTTAGAGATTTACAGTGCACATTAGTATATTAAAAGTTTGAAAAGTACTATATAGTAAAAACAGTAGTCTGTATAGTCTGCTTAATTTTGTTTTATTCAATTTCATCTATGCTTTAAAACGTGTAGTGCTTTCAAAAAGAAAACAAATGCATTTTTATACCTTTTAGAATTAATGAGCCACAGAACTCATTTTTGGGGAAATGGTAAAGGGACATTATCACAGAGGAATGAAATGGTGACATCTGGGTTTTAGAATGGTCATTCTAGTGTGGACTGAATGAATTAGGAGGGGGAAAGGCCAGGGAACCAATGACTTCAGTGGTAATCCTGGAGGGTTATGACAAGATCTTGAGTTAAGTCATTAGCAAAGGGAGTGATGAAAGGGAACAAGATGTTTATAAGAGAGAATCAACTATAGGCACTTGAATGATCATATATGGGGGGATAGTAAGCTATGGACTCAAATATATTTTTAAAATTATTTATTAGGAAATGTATAACAGCAATAATAGCAGTACTGATTGAGTATATATTATGTGCCAGGTAATGTTCTAAGTGCTTGTAATGAATTAACTAGTATATTCCTTGCAGACACTCTAAAAGAGATGCCATCACATTACAGATAATAAAACTGAGTTCCACAGAGGAGTGATTATATGTCCAAGTTTACACGCTTGAGAAGTGTAGGAGTCATTAAACCTATGGCCCTTTACTTGGTTTTATATGGCTCAAGAACCAAGAATGATGTTTTACTTTTAACATATTCAAATGGTTGGAAAAACAATCCAAAAAGGAAAAAAAAAACCCTAAACCAAACCAAACAAAAAACCATTTTATGACATATTAAAGTTACATGAAATTTAAGTTTCCATGGATAAAGTTTTATTGGAATACAGCCATACTTATTTATGTACAGTATTCGGTTGTTTCTGTGCTATAAATGTAGAGTCCAGGAATTGTGACAGCCCTGATGGCCTGCAATGCTGAAAACATTTACTTTCTGGCTCTTTACAGAAAATGCCTGAATAAGTGACACAGGCAGAAATCAAACCTGAGATTCAAAGCCAGATCCAGCCCTCTGCAAGCAAAGACCACCCATGATCTAGAAATTGAGGCACGAGAGACTGGTGAGAGGTGAGTAAGTGAACAGTCATCTAGAACCCAAGGTGGCAGTTGTTAACTTTTTACAGAGGCTGAAAGATGCAGTAGGATCTTAGGATCTGAGAAACAATGCCTAGGCTTGGCTGGGTCAGCACAGTGTGTCAGGGAAGTTTAGTGAAGAATGAAAATAAGACAGGAAGCTCATGAGTAGAGTGGTGCGACAAATAATAGCAGAAAGCTTTCCCCACCGCCAGTTTCTCCTTCTACACATTCCTCATTTCTTGGCCAAAGAGGGAGCCTGTGATTCTGGAAGAAGACTTGGTATGAAGAAATAGAATAAATTGCACTCAGAGGTTTGATACCATGTTGTTGGGGGGTGGGGTTGGGGATGAACAGAGGCTCTTGTTTAAAATCGAAGTTGAAAGTGGCTGTTGGTAGCTTCCTGAGCTTTGTTTAATAGTAGCAAGCCGGTGATAGTGTTGACAGTAAAACACTTTCTTCCATTTGGGGCTATTGTGAGAGGCTTGACTACAGGCACACCTTTCAGCCCAATACTTTGATGACTCCATTTTACTTCCAGTTGGGAGGAGGCTGAAGTTTAAATGCACCTGTCCAGTATGTTCTGGTGAGAGCACATGCAGGCCATCTTCCTTACAGGTCCTCTATGCGTTTTCCGAAGTGCTCCTACAAACAGCGTCCTGTCAAGGGCAGGTACTACACATGTGGAAGCAGATGCTTTCATCATATTCATTAGGATACATTTCAGCAACCTTTGGACATCCCGGCTTGCCTTTTATGGCTGGGTAACATTTTCTTATCTAAGAGATTAGGCTGAAAGTGAGAAGATAGATGAGATGAAGCTGCATGCAACACTGACATGAGTTTTTTGTGTCCATGATACAGGGAAACCTCTAGACTTACAGTTTGTACAGCCAAGTGTGTTGGAAAGGATCATCAGAGGGTTGGAAATGGCCTCTGGGAGTCAGATTTCTGTTTGTTGGCTGCCATCATGGAAACTGAACCTTTTGTTTTCCTATTTAATAAGTATGTATTGGGTGCTTGTTTCACCTGTCCAGACAATAGGAGCACAGTGGTGTCCCAAACCCAAGATGGTTCCTGCCACTAGGAGAGAGCATGCAGTCTCATCTCATAGAGGTAGAAATATCAATCACATAGTCACACAATCAATTGTAAACCTTGACTATGATAAGTTCTCTGTAGCAGTTTCTCTGCAATGGGAATATGATCTAGTCGGGTTGCGGGGGAGGGTAGGACCTTGAGAAAGTGGGATCTGTCTGAGATTTTAAGATGAGCATCAGTTACCCAGATGAAGAGGGGGAAAGAAGAGAGGTCCAGGTGGAAGGAGCCACATCTTGGCTTTAGGGCTGCCAAGCAGCTTTGCTTGGTTCACTAGCTCATATATGGCTGGTATATAAACCCTGGGGTTGCTCCCTTTTCCCCATATTATGGGCCTGATATGAATTTATTTGTGGTTTAATTGACCTATTTGGCTCATTGAATCAAGTCTTTATTGAGAGCTGTATGCTGTGCTGGATTCAGAGATAGAAATACATCATCCTGATTAACATCCCAAAGTCACCATTTATTAAGCTTTTACTCAAAAGAGATCTGCTGGTGGATTCCAAGTGTGCCTTTTATGAGGCTGGTGGCCTGGGCAAGATACTTAGTCTCTCTGTGACTTAGATCCTGTTTAAAATAAAAAAGGCTAATGTTTATTTAATCATATCATTGGGAGGATTAAGTGAGATACTGTAACATGAGCACAGTTCTTAGAACAAAGTAGCAACTCAACGAGTGTTTGTTGATTGACTTAATGAAATTTGCCTTGGACCCATCATGGATTTGGGGTCTAGCCTGATCTATTTTAGTTTATGCATGGTTCATAACAGTCTTCAAATTTCTGCTTGCCAATTATCCTCCCTTATTATGTCCAGAAATAGCTTTATCCCCTTATAAACTTGAGGCATTTCTTTTCTGGTCAAAACTTGAATGCATTATTAAAGAATTATTCATTTATATATTTCTTGCAATTGCATTATGATTGGTCCAGATAGGTACTGGGGAAAAACCAAAGATTTTCATACTGTTACAATCTATGAATCTATAAGTATTAAAATGGGCAGATGATTAGGGAACTCAGGAAAACTGCTAATTATTCTTTTAGGATGATACCTGACAAAAGAAATGCATGTGTCGCTCTGCCATCTTTCAATCATGTATGCTATTTTGACTTAAATTCTATTCAAATAATATTTTCTTTAGGTGTCTACACTAAAAGACACTAGAGTGACATCAGCATTGTCCACAAGAAGCCTACAATGTTTTATTTTATTGGAAATATGTTTGTGTCGGTGATAGAACCATGCATTTTGCTGTTTGATGCCTCCCAAACCTGAAATTACACTATCTAGGTGCTTGCCTACAGAAAATATCACATCTATTTGTTGTGTTTCAAAGAACTGTGGAAAATGAAAAGATAGAGATGCATCTAATAACCCTGAGAGTAAAGTGGGCAGGCAAACAGTGAGCTCAGCTAGATTTCTGGAACTCAAAGGCCCACCTACTTGATGTCCGATTCCATGAGGTGAATCATGGTGCTGCCAGAAAGTGAACCAATCAATGAACGGTCCCTTGTGAGGACATTTGTCCTCCTTCCATCTCACACTCTGTTTCTGATCATAAATTGGCAATTGTTAGTTAGAAACTATTGTTATTGTTTTCTTAAATTTTCAGAAACTGGTATCCACAGGTATGAAAATAATCTTGTATGGTATCTTTTAACCCAAATGGCCACTTTTTTTCCCCTTGAACTCACCCTAAAATCCTACTTTCTCTGTATGAAGCCATTTAACTCTTAGGAGAAATGTGTTTCTTTTTTTTCTATCCAAACAAACAAAAGTAAATAACAACTCTCATTTTTCTTCCTTCTGAATTGTCTTTGAGAAGCAGTATGGAGAGTGGTTGCCTTTTAAACTCTGCTTAGATTCCAATCCTGCCTGTTACTTAGTAGCTGTGCAACTTTGTTCAAGTCAGTTGAACTCTCCTGTGCCTATATGTTCTCATCTTTAAAGTGGGGAAAGTAATAACACCTCCTTCATGGTATTAATGTGAGATGTAATGCATCAGCATGAGTAAAATTCTTAGAAATTCATATCACATAATGCTAAATAAGTGTTAGGTTAAACATAAGAAGACCACCAGCTTTCTCCTATTCAGGATAAAATAATTTTTCAATTTCACTTGCCCTTCATTATAAATTCTCTTAAAATTTTTTGACTTGTAGGGAAATATGACACAGAAGAAAGTAAGTAAATATACACAAACAGCACTATTTATAGACTTACTTTAAATAGAAAATGTGTTTATTTAATTCCTGCCTTCAAAGAAAGGATTAGAATGGTTCCTTTGTGAGCACAGGCTTTGGAGCATCATCTAGTTTTGATGCTCAGAGAAAAGATGAGACTTATTCTTAGCATGTTCTGTAATTATATATTAGTAATTTCTCCTAGAGCAAAGCTAATTTTGGGATAACCCATTGCTGCTTTGCTGCCTTGTGCTTGTCTGCCTCCTTTTCACCAATTTGTCTATGATTTTTAGTGGCCCACTTAGGGGCATTCTAATACAACCTGTTTGCTCCCAGACTTATCTGCTGACTAAACAGATATTTAAGAAAAGTGATCTCATTTCATAGATAAAGAAACAAAATAGATGACAAAATATGTATACAAATGTGCATTAAATTCCAGATTACATATTTATACATACCTTATTTCTTAAAGAGAGCCAGAGGAGAGAAAGACCAATTAAGGGGATCATATTATAAACTATATAAATGTCTAAACAATGTGCTGTGTACTTGAAACTAATAAAATAAAAATTAAAAAAAAATAAGTGGACAACCACAGAGATAAATAAAAAGCAAAAAAATCTTTAAAGTCTTGATGTGTTCTTATCTCTTGGTTTCTGAGATGATATGACTTCTCTCTCCTGCAGAATAACCAAGAAATTAACTGACTAGATAAACAGCAATGCAAAGCTGCCTGTGGGAGCCCAGTCAGATGGGCGGGGAGGCAGAGCACAGGGCAGTGAGCATGCTGAGGATGGGCATTGGTGGTGGGCACCGAACCCCTTGGGTGTTGCCTGATTAAGTCCCTGGTTTCGTCAGACTACAGTTTTTGCCAGGGTGAATCTGACATGAGACCCTGTGATATTCCAGGGAGCAAGGAGGCCTGGGGTGCATGAATGATTTGGCTCTGTCTTAATTTTATATCTTAACTGTAAGTTTAATTATTTCCCTTGCTCTAGCCTCATAGCCACATCTTCTCCTCTAGCACTATGATTCTCAACCATGGGAAATTTTGCCCACCCAGAGGACATTTGGCAATGTCTGTAGACATGTAGGTTGTCACAGCTGCAGAGGAGTAAGCTGCTATTGGTATCTAGTGTGTAGAGGCCAGGGATGCTGCTAAATGTTCTACAGTACACAGAATAACACTCAATAACAAAGAATTATTTAGCCCAAAGTATTACTAATGTCAAACTTAAGAAACTTTGCCTAACATGACAAATTTGTTCCTGCTTGCAAGTTTTTGTGCTAGGTATTCCTCTGCCTATATCATTCTTCCTTCATATCTTCTCCCTCCTGGCTGGCTTTTGGTGGCATGCAGATTTCAACTCGAATGTCATCTCCTTGGAGATCACCCTCTTAGTGGGGGCCTTCTTCTTCCACATTCAATTACTCCATCAAATCCCTACTCTTCTAATTTTTTCATAATGCTTAGCCCTGTGAATTATGACTTGATAAATATATTAATTTTTATGCAGCACGAATTTTGCTTTTCTCAAAGCAAAGAATTTACAGATGCATCTGAATCTTATATATGTCCACTGTTAATTGCCTTTTCTGTGTAGAAAATCTTTCCAACACCAACAAAACTTGTTTCACTCGTTGAAAATGCAAAATCATTGTGCGGCAGTAATTAATTTTTTCTTTTTCGGTTTTCACCTAATTAAATTTGTGCAAAGAATGAGGAAAGCGCTTTATCATCCATAAGAGAAGCAGGTTTCTCACACCTGACTTCAATCACTCTGAGTAACTACTTCATTAAGACTTAGGCAAGCCTAGTGACAGATCATTAATTTTCATGGATATAATCTGGGAAGCCAAATGTTTGTAGAAGGGGAGTCTGGCAAGAAGGACATAAATGTACTAGCACTTATTAAAAATAAGCTGTAATTCTGTTTGCATGCTGCCTCTGTCATGTCATGAATTAGTTGCTTAAATGTAACCACCATAAAGTATACTTATCACAATGTGTCGAGGAGGGAAAGGTAGATAGTATCTTCTTTCTCTTAACAGTCTGGGTTTTGTACATTTTTAAATTTACTTTTGTATGTGGAAAGAAGGAAAATGAAACCAAAGCCAGGATCATTTATTCTCTTTCATGCTCTGATTTGACTCTCTCTACTATTTTGAAGGGGATGAAATGGAGGTGGTAGGTGCCTGAACAACTATGTTTTATGTTAGAGAATGAAATTCACTCTCTTTATACCTACACCTACCTGATAAGTTTTAAACATTACTCACTCAATACTTCAAAGGGAGTCTTGAAAATCAGAAAAAAGGTAAAAGTATTATAAATTCTACATTTCTCTAAACTAATCAGTTTTGAGGGAAGGATCTTGCTGTCTGAATTTTTCTCTTCTTTCTGAGGCATTGAAACCTTGAGAGATTAATACTACCTGCTAATGGACTAATCTGTTACAAGACTATTGCATCAAATTAGAAATAATCTCACCAACTATCTAGTATTTCACAGACATTAGCTCAAAGTAATAGGAAGGAACTTTCCTTTCTTCAAGGCCGAAGTCTATTTTCTGTCTCTTTCCTCTCTGAGACTGGTATCTACCAATGCAGGCTGACACTTTGTTACAAAGACCTTGCTTTATAACCTATATGTGTCCTGGAGGTAGAAAATGGATTAGGATTAAAATAAATTAGGTGGAAAGAGAACAATTTTTAGCATCAAAACTACATCCAGATATTGGCTCTGCCACTTATTTGCCTTGTTGGGCATTTTACATTGATTTTCTGAGCATCAGTTTTTTCTTCTGGAAAAGGAAAAGGAACAATGATTAAATGAGAGTTTATGTAACATATTTGGCACATGAAAGATGCTCAATAAACATTAGTTCCTTTGCCTGTAATAATTGTCAAAGTAGATTTTGAAGTTTACCTTGGTGTGAGGCTTGGTTTTTGTTTTGTTTTGGATTAGGTTATCATAATTGTCATTATGTTTATAGTAATTTAAAGGGGGCTTTCTCGTCATTCCTAGAGGGTGTTTATTCTTTTTCTCAAGCTTTTAAAATTTTATCCAGAGACTAAATGCCTGGATGCCCAGGTCTGCTAAATATCTTTGAGAGTAGCTACAATTATTTCTACTTGTATAGCTTCTTATTTCACCTTTATATCCCAAACAGTTTTGTGAAGAAGGTGAGAAAGTGGGTAATAGAAAATGGGATAGTATGAGTTAGAATGAGGCCTCATAGATAGAATACTTGGAAGTCAGAAAATATAGTTTCAAATATTGGCCCTGTCAACAGCCAAATGAACTTGGACAAGTTGTTTGACCTCTTTGAGCCCCACCTTTTTTATTTATATGATAGAATAAATACAGTAAATATTAAATGGGTCTTCATGATGACCAAATAAGATAATGTTAGAAAAGCACTCAGCACAGTGCATAGCACAGAGTGAGCAGACAACAAACATTAATAATAACAATAATTAGTATTTTTGGATTAAAGAAAATTTGCATTCATGAGGACAAATTTTTAGGTGGGACTCCACCTCAGTTAGATCTTCAGATTCTTCCTTTCCCATTGAAGCCACCAAGATAAATTTCCTTTGAGGAGGACATGCATGAGTGACTCCTTGAAGCAGATCTGAAAGCTGTCCATGCAGCATGTCAATTTGGTGTTGGAAAGCTATAAGCTCAGCCCATATTAGTGAAACTCCTTTGGTTTTGAACCAAAAAGCCTGCCTCCATGATAGTTAAGCTCCACCAGTATGCTAATCTTTTTTCTTTCTTTCTTTCTTTCTTTCTTTCTTTCTTTCTTTCTTTCTTTCTTTCTTTCTTTCTTTCTTTCTTTCTTTCTTTCTTTGTTCATGAACATGCTGAAATATTTATCTAAAATTTCTTCATGCAAATAGTGTGGTACTGAGAAACGAGCTAACACAGTGAGATAAAGCTTAAAATAAGTGGGGTAACTTCATCTGATGGCATTCAATCACAGAGTAAATTGCATTTGTGCCTTCAGCACTCTAAACATGTTGTTAGCCTGAGTCACAAGTAAAAAAAATCATATTGAGATTAATGTCTTCTTCTTTACTTTAATTTTCCTTCAGACACCCTAAATATGTGACACCAAACTCAGATACTGTAAAAGAAAATTTCATCACTCATTTCATTTATTCATTTTCCAGTTTGCTGAACTCTTCCACCCAGCCTTCTCTCTTCCTTTGCATAAGCGTTGAATCTTTTTTTTCTCTTTCAAGGAATTCTTGCAAGAACAAAGTGTGAACTGCTTTTGCAACATAGCAGTGGTAAAGGGAAAACTTCCAATTATACTTTTGTCATATTTTTCAATTAAACAAAGATTTTTAATTGAGCATCTTTTCTTCTGGGTTCTGGGCCAAGGACTCAGAGGCAAATGCAGTTATTCACACTGTAATAGAGGCTTGTTAATACGTGTCTCTCATGGTACTATATTCTTACCCCTTGTGAGCTGTTATAACAAAGTATCACAAATTGGGTGGCTTTACAAATATAAATTTATTGTCTGTTAATTCTGGAAGCTCAAAGTCTGACGTCAAGGTATCCACTGGGCCATCATCCCTCTGAAGATGTTAGGGTAGGAGCTGTTCCAGGCCTCTCTCCTATCTTCTAGTGGTTGCTTGGCTTGTGATAACATAACTCCAGTCTTCCCGTGGCACCCTCTGTGTGTGTGTCTGTCTCTGTGTCCATATTTCCCCTCTTTTGAAAGGACACCAGTCATTAGGACCCACCCTAATGACTTCACTTTAACTTGATTAGCTATATAAAGACCCTATCTCCAAAGATCGTCATTTTCTAAAGTACTAGGACGCCAGTGAATCTTTTTTGAAGGACACAATTCAATCCACAACACCTACGTGCCTTTCAGGCATTGCTAATCCATTATATAACTCTGACTTCCTACCAAGTGTATGCTCTCAGAACACATGCTTGCAGTTGGTAGACACGTCATTTCTGTTCAGACAGAAGAATTTTTTTCTTGGGATTATATCTACCTGAGGTTTAGCAGGGTGAGGCTACATTATGGCTGGACTCCTCTGTGGTTTCCTTTTATACAGCTGGTGATGCTGTAACAGATCTGGATTCAACTCTATTCTCTACATGAACAGATGGCTTAACTTCACCAAGCTTCAGTTTCCATTTTTGATAAAGTGGGCATTAAAACCTGTCTAAGAAAATTTTCATATTGGAATACCCCATGTGAAGGTATAGGCACTTGTTAGGCAATCACATAATACAAATACCACCTCCTTCTGTATTCAATAGTTACTCTTTTGAGGAAGAGAGGAATGAACTTTGGAAATGAAGAATGTCTTATTCCTATTTTACAGATGGTAAAATTAAAAACCACAGACAGATAAATGACTTGCCCAGAAAAAGAGATCTAAGCACTTTCTCTGTTATATTTTTTTGGTTGAATATATTGAAAGAAATAATTCTTTTCTATTTTGCCAGTTAATAGAGCAAAATTTTAAGCACTAAAAATAGGATGATAAAAGAGATTCATATAGAATTTGTAAAAGCTCAGCTGTTTAATAAGATGCTTATATGATAGTGCCCCAAACCCATCTTTGGGTTGATTGTTGCTTTCTTTTATGTGACAGATTATTATTATTATTATTATTATTATTATTATTATTATTATTTTTACTTTAGTACTAATTTTTTTCTGGCAGGATTCATCTACCACCTTTTGCTCATTAACACTATATTTTATTCTTGACAGCTGGATAATCATACATAAAATTTATGTACTTTTAGAAGTTCATCTCAACAAACATTTGTTATTAAAATGGTGATACACATAATTTTTTCATCTCTAACATATGCTCTGACTTGACAACTACTTTGGGTGGCATAAATAGGATGTAAACATTGGAATATTCACACCCATTTGGGCTATGTTTTTTGGATCCATATTTTCTCGCTGCTAACCAGAGGCTGAATATATTTGTGCCTTTATTTACAAATTAGGAAAGTGGCATTTATCTTTAAACCCCAACCTGGTAAGAAAGCTGTATCTATAATCAACAGGGATCATATTTATCTTGCTTTGCTACACTGACCTACAAAAATATATATGTGTACACACACACACACACACACACACACACACACACACACACTTTTGTGTCTTGTCAGCTGCCTATCCAAAATGATATTTAGACAAATAGAAATTCAACTTTTCTTGACTCCCCAAATATTATTTGACTAAAATCAAGAAAGAAAGAATTCTACCTCAGATTTTCAGTTTTTAAACATCTTTAGAGCTTATGCTTTTGGAAAAGTTGTTGGCAGTTTGGAGAAAGAATGCACAGCTGTGTAGCCAACTGTGTTGTTGGTTTTGAATCTCAATGCCCCTTCAGCTTCCATCTGGGACCGACATTTAACTTGACCTTCTCAGGACAAGAGGTTAATTTCTGAAGTATTAGAATTATGGAGATTAATTTGTCAAGCTGCTTATAATTAAGATGCCTCTGGCTCTTGCATCTGGGCTGGAGACAGCAGACATTAATGATGATAATCCATTTCCCCCCAAGGATAACTGAGGTATGCAATTTCAAGCTCAACCAATTTGTTTTTGGATTGTCTTTTTTTTTTTCACTTTCCTGGAGAAGAAATTGGTGACCGCTATAAATACAATATTCTTTCTTACCTGAGATGGAATAGTCAACCAAAGATCTTACTGAATTGTATAATGAATTCATTCCTTCTTATTAGGTTAGCTATAATAATACTAATAATGACAAGAACTTATGGTAGACCCAGGCTCTATGCTAAGTCCATGACATAAATTGTTTCATTTAATCTTCCCAACAACCATTTGAAGATAGACACTATTGCTATGTCTATTTTATAGATAGCCAGAGAGATTAAATAAAATTTGCAGGATCATACAGTTGGTACACTGGCAAAACCAGACCTAAAGATTAGTCTAAAGTCTGTGTTTTCAACCATTATTCTATCTTGTCTCCTGGACAGGTTAAAAAATAATGATAGCATTCACTATGTAACAGGACTGTTGTAAGTATTTAATCTCACAACAACTCTGTGACATAATTAAAAGCATTATCCTCCTTTCACAGAGCAGGAAAATGAAGTAGAGGGGGGTCGAATGACTTGACTGAGGTCAAGGAGCTAATAAATGGTAGGCTAGGGAATTTGAACCCAGGCAGTCTGGTACTAGAGCTATGTTCTTAAACCACCTACAATAATTCCTTTCTGAGTGGAAATTAATGTTATGTTTCTCTATAGAAAATAGATCACAGTGTTGCATAAGGGGAGAAATATAGCTAGACATTGTTAATTCTTATGGAGAAGGTCCTAGAAAAGGCTTTCTCACACTAGGCCAATGTTAGAAACAACTGAGGAGACTCAAATTACAGATATTTTTATTTAATTCTTTTGAGTTGGGACTTGGGCATCTATTTGTTTTTAAGATTCCCCAGGTGATTCTAAAGGGAAGCTGGAGTTGAGAATCATGCTTCTAGATAAGCAATTCAGCCATGAAAATAAATGGTCCAATAGGAGCATGGCTGCTATCCTTTTAAGCAGTGATGAGTTGGGTCTCAATCAATGCTCACTGCCCATGCTCCTCACCACTCCCCCGCCCCCCCAAAAAAAACCTCCCCAAAACTGAACTAAACTTCAGAGTCGTTTAGAAGGTATTGATGTTGATTTAATCAACTCACTTCATACAACCTTATTAATCTGGTTTAGTGCCTCTGACATGCAGTTACAAAGTTCCACCATTCCCATGACTTGAGAATGATTGCTTAACTAGACCATAAGTAACTATGAGAAGCCACAATTAACAGCCTGTCATTTGGACTGGCTTGAGAGTTTTTTTTTTTATTTCTTAGGACTTGCCCAGCCTCACTGAGTTCTGTCAGTTTTACCAGAATCGAATAGTCCGAGAAGCAGCTTTGTCTTACTCTCTCTACATTTCCTCTCCTTCCCTTCCTCTCCCTCCTCTTCCTCCAAGGTTGTTTCATCTAAGAAGTTCAGCTGGAGGGGGTGGTAGTATAAAATAGAATGGAATAAATAACAGCTCCCTTGATTTTTGTTTTGTTTTGTTTTGCACTGTGCACTAAAATACCACATAGTTAAAAGAACACAGATTTTTTTTGTCTTCATAGTCATACAAGTTATGAGTTTTAGAAATAAAGTTCTTGGGTTTTTCCATCTTAAGATATTCATATTATTTCTTAAAATCTACTAAAGTCACCTCTTTGCTTTGCTTATAGGGTAGATGGTGTTCTTAATAGTTTGGTCATGTATGAAAAATTCCCTCTAATTTTAAATGTTATATAATTCTGTAAAGTAGCTTTGATTATTTTAACTGGCAATGGAATGAACACAGGTATACCTGAGAGATATCGCAGGTTCAGTTCTAGACCACTGCAGCAAAACAAGTATTGCAATAAAATGAGTCATAATCTTTTTGCTAATGTGGGGTCTTGCTTTCAATTTGTAAAAAATGCAATATCTTGCTTTCAATTTGTAAAAAATGAATCACAATAAAGTGAAGTGCAATAAAACCAGGTGTGCCTGAATTAGCACTTTTGAAAGTCAGGAGAGTTAGATAAACAAAAATAATAGGTTAAAGTTAAAAGTGCTGATACCAAGTTATACAGATGAGACTAAAGAACAGGGAACATGTAATTTCCCTGAGTTTTTCATTTCTTATGTTATAAGCCTTCTGTCATGGCAAGATTAACACATATACATGCACACACAAATCTACAGATACTCATCATAATCAAACTTCTAAAAACCAGTGACAGAAATTCTCAAGACAGAAGAAGAGATATGTACAGAAGAAAATTAAGAATGACTGTAGGGTTCTCTGAGAAATTAGGTACATCAGAAGACAAGGGAACCAAATTTTAAAGGTGGTGAAAGTAAAAAAAAAAACAACAAACAATAATTGTCAACCTACAATTCTATAACCAGAAAAATATATTTAAAATATGAAGGTGAAGGAAAGATTTGTAATATTGGATAAAAAAGCAGGATATGACTATATCCTATACATGAGAACCCCATTTTAAACAAATACACAAATATATAAAAAGTAAAAGAGTAAAAATGATATACTATGGAAAACTAATCATAAAAAGTGGAGTGACAATATTAATATTATGCAAGTAGACTTTAGAACAAGGAATATTCCCAGGGATAAAGAAGACATTTATTAATGACAAAGGGTCAATTTTTTAAAAAGACCCCAAATCTGAAATGCATATTTACATAATAACAACATCAAAATACATTGTTAATGTATAAATGAAACTTATAAATGAAAACTTCAAATTTCTTTAATAAGATATGTACAGTAAAAATCAGTAAAGATATTGAAGATTTCATCAACATTATAAATCAAGTTGATCAAATAAATACTTATAGAGCATTCCACCCAACAAAAGCAGAGTACACATTTTTTTAAGGTACACATGAAACACTAATATAATTGTATCCTGAGCCATAAAACAACTCAATACATTTAAGAATTGAAATAATGTAGAATATTTTCTCTTTCCAAAAAAAGAATTAAATTAAAATTACCAACCAACAATATTGGGAGTATCTTCAAACATTTGGAGATTGAACACACACTTCTAAGTAACCTACAGGTCAATGAAGAATAACAAAAAATAAAAATTATTTTGAATTAAATAAAAATGAAAATGAAATACCTAAATTTGTGAGGGTGTATCCAAATCAGTGCTTAGGGGTATATTTATAGCTTTAAATTATATTGGAATAGAAGATCTCAAATAATAATTTTAGTTTCCATCTTAAGAAGCCAGAGAAAGATTTAGTGAAACTCAAAGTAGAAGGAAGCAAATAAAGATAGAGGGAAAATCATTGAAGTAGAAAATAGACTAATAGAGAAAATAAGTAAAACTAAAATCTTGTTATTTGAAAACATCGATAAAATAGAAAACAAACAAACCTCTAGCCAGAGTGATCAAGAAATAAGAAAGTATAAATTACCAGTATCAGAAATAAACATGGGATGTTGGCACACATTCTACAGGCAGTAAAAGGATAGTAAAAAAATGCCACAACCAATTGTATGTCAATAAATTTAACAACTTAAATGAAATATACAAAGTTTTTGAGATACATACATACATATTACATATATTACATATCACATCTCAGAATTTACTCCAGAAGAAATAGGTGGAATAGCCCTGTAGTAATTAAAGAAATTTGATTTATAATTTTAATGCTTTCCTTATTAAATGTAATGTGATATCTGGAATCTTTAGGTAGAAAAAGGCTGTTAATAGAAAAACTAGTGAAATATGAATAGTTTATAGTTTAGTAACTAGTAATGTGCCAGTGTTAATTTTTTAGTCTTTACAAATGTACCATGGTTATGTCATCTTTTAACATTAGGGCAGCGGCTCTCTACCAGGAGTAATTTTGTTCCCTTTGGGACATTAGGCAATGTCTGGAACTATTTTGGCTGTCACAGCTGGGGGATGGCACTACCAACATCTAGTGGATAGATGTTAAGCATACTAGATAACATCCTACAATCCCTGGGGTAGCCCCCACACCAAAGAATATTCTGGCTTGAAATAGTAATTGTGCTAAGGTGGAAAAATCCCACATGTGGAAAAATTAAGTGAAGGATAAATGGGCACCCAGTATTATCTTGGCAGTTTTTCTGAAATCTAAAATTATTTTAAAATAAAAAGTTTATTTAAAAGTGCTTCCCATAAAGGAAACTTTAGGTTCAGCTTGCTTTACTGATTAATTTTATAAAACATTTAAGGAACAGATAATACCAATTCTACGTAAGTTCTTTCAAAACCTATAGGCAGAGGGAATATTTCTACTCATTTTATGAGGAAAGCATGAACGTCTCACCTTTCCTCTCTATTTTCCTCTCTTTTTCCTATTCTGCATTTTTCTTTTGTTTTCTTGTCTTCCTCTAAATTTGTGACCATTTAGTTTCATAGCAAGGAATATCCCTATATAATTACAGAAAAGTGAAGATAATCATTGGGTTACCTCTCAAGCACTCCTTTCCCACTCATTTCATTCCTCTAAGTACCTACTCAGGCATCTCTGCCTCACTAATGGGATTTCGGACCTGGCATATGGGGAATGGGTTCAGGGCTAGTGGTATGGTGGTATGTAGATATCTCTGGTCATGTACATCCAGGCAAGTTTACAGGGGCAAGCACAGTCACTGTTCAACAGAGACATTAACCCTGAGCCAGATATCATGTGCAACCATGAATTTCTTCTCCATGTTTGGCTTTCTCAGCAACCAGACATAGAGAAATTATGTTGTAGAAAAATAGAATTATTCAGTATACAACTTTGTAAACAACATAATTATATAGCTGTCAATGTGTCTGTTGCCCCTGGAAAATTTCATGAATGTTTTTGGAAGTCATGAATTTTTGGTAGCCTCCTTCACCCACTCATCCACAAACCCACCCACCACAAGAAAAGACTGTGGTGTGGATCAAGCAATCACATATAAGTATTTCTCCTGCATCAACTCACCCATCAGAAACACAGAGCAGGGAAAGTTTTGGCATCTTCACTAACCTGGAAACTAGCAGTTTTCTCTGAGGACTTTAAAGGAGCATGGGTTAATGGGAGTATTTCATTATTTGGTGAAATCTTGGCATGCTTGGGGACCAATTAGGGAACCCTTAAAGTCATCCCTTTCACAACCTAACAATCACTTCAATTACAGCGATTTAGAAAATTGCTTTCTTTAGATATTAGCTCCCTAAGTTTTTATGAAATGTTTTGCTTCATTTCATTAAAAGTCTGCATTTCACAGAAGCATACATATAATAGGAATGTGTTATAAACACATTCACAAAGTGTGGCTCAATGCAATGGCTTAGCCCGATCCCTTTAATTTTCTGCTATTGTCATTACACTCTGCTATAGTTGTTGGTTTAAGTCTCTAAAAGAGTATTCTAGGTCCAACCCAACTCATTCCATGTTCCCTTCTTCTAGGACCTTGAGAAGTTAAAGTTTTGTTTGAAAGGAATGGTGATATTTACAAACCATCCAAAGCAGTACTGCCTGTCTCCAGCTCTAGAGAAAACAAGCTTATTCTTATGGTGGAATATAGTCCTGGGTTTGTCAAATTTGAGAAATATTGCACAAGATCAGATAGAGATTGGGAAGACAGGCAAAAATGTATGCTTATGAAAATGTATAAAAGGAGTGATTATAAGATAGAAAATTATAAATGCATTATTTAAAGTAGAAACTTAAGAAGATTCTAAAAATGTTGAATGAAAAAAATGGTTGTACTTAATTAATTTGGATCCACTCACCAAGAGTATCTCTGCTCTTTAGGGACGTAACAAATACATATGAAAACAATATATGCTAGTGCTCACTTGTAAAGTATGTACAGTAAAAGGTGGAGGTAATATTTTACTTGCTAAATGAGAACGGTTTTTGGGGTAACTAGATGAGCAGCTTCTCTAATTCAGCCAAGGACCACTAAATAGGGAATAAGTGGAGCCCCAAGTGGTAGAGGAATGCTGCTGCTGGCAGGGAGGAGGCTTGTAGATACTTGAGATTTATAAAAGCATTAGTGATGGCTGAGAAAGAGTCTGTACATAAATGTTTATGAGAATTTTCAGAATGGTTCATTCTTCCATTTTTAAATTTGTGCTGATGAGTTATTTTTCTCATGAATGAAACTATTTGTCTAAAGATTGAGATGCAACCTAAAGCCATTTTTTAATTATCTGGAGGAAATGCATTTTGAGTTGTGTACCAAAGAGAGGATGGTTTTGCACATTCTCTTGGGGCATCTTAGTTTTCATTTGTGGAGAATTTGGATCAAGTTAGGTGCACTGTGTAACCAAGAAGCAGTATTTGATCAGTGAAAAGTAAGTTCATCCCTTTGCACATTATCATCTAAACTCATTATTATACCTGATTATAAGCAGTAATAAATATGTTGGATGGTTTGGTGAATGTGGCAGTAGAAGATGAGAAGAAATACATCTGAAGAAAACCTTTCTTTACTATTGGGAAACCATATTTTTTGAAGTCTAGACAGTCTTCTAAAATTACTTTCAGATTTAAGTATTAGATGAAGTACAGCACTTCTATACATCTGTTCCACACTGATTTGAATACGAATTGTGCTCGCTGCTGGAGACCTGTTGGACCCACCTGCATCTTCTCACAACCCTTTTCCAGCCTCTGCACATTCAGCAGCCCAAAGCAAGCACCTGTGACCTTCTTCAGAGGACGGTTCTTGGGTATTAAAGCCTCCTTTCCCCTTAAGGAGAGTCAGAGATGCTTGATCATTCACTGTTTTCCTCCCCCAGGCTACTCTTGGCTGAATGATTTTCTGATATATTAACACAAAAGCCCAGCTCCATAGACACTGGAGAGACAAGTACTGAGGTGTAAGTTAGCACTCTAGAGCTTCAGCAGAATCAAACTGAGTCTACAGTTTTACTGAAGTCATGCTCTTCTTGGCTGTTGTTCCTTTTTGATCTTCATTTTGCCATCTTCTTACTGATATCTTCTGAGAGCATTTTAATAGATCACTACGCTCTAATCATTGGCTCAAGTTGTACTTCTAGAAAAACTTGTTTCTAAGAAATCCTTAGATTATAAATGGGAATCATGGTGGACTCACATTGAGATTCTTCTTTTACGGTGACAAACAGGTTTGCTAAAGAGGTTGGAACTATCTCCTTCTCCAATATACTGCAGCCACCAGCCCTATTTGTGGCTCATAAAACTCAGCAGTGAATTTGCATAATGGACTTTAACAGATTCCCTATCATCCTGCTTATCCGTCAGGGAGATATTGTAGTATCTATTTTTAAAAGATTCAAATAGAATTTTTTTCCACTAAAGCACTGCAGTCAAGTCAACAACATGCATTTTTAAGAATTCCATAATATATGTACATCATACCCAACTCTGATGAATTCAATAAGTATCTCATACAATATTATATCTACTCACTCTAGGGATTCTTAATATGCGCTTTATGGGAACTTAAATCATTTTTCTTCTATAATAAAAGTGAAAGCAACAGTAATAGTGCATATAAAATGTGTACAGTGAAATGGTGTCTGGATTTTATACAAACATTAGTTTGAAAAATATGAGGATTGACAGTTCAAATAAAAATTCACTTTGATCATTGCTGTCTTTGAGCATGAATTTGCTTATGAGGCTCTAAAGTTACTTATTTACCTTTGTGTTCAATGGAATTAGAGATTGCAGAAGCATCATAATTAGGACTCTTAATATTTAGAATAAGGTTTAAGATTATTTAAGTCAGTGAAATCAAAATGTAAAGTTTACCTTGCTATCGTTAAGACAGATACTAAATTATTGAGATAGATATAATAAAAGTTTTTGATCCTTTGAATGTGGCAAGAGCTCTGGTTCAACCGACATCAACTGAGATTTATTTTCCAGGTCCCATGGTAGTCACTTTGGTGTTTGTCTTATTTATTCTTAATTATAGCCTATGAGATTGATATTTTCTCTATTTTTCAGGAAATGGGTTTGAATTGGTAAATTGCCCCAAATCACATAGCAAAACTAGCAAGGATGTGATTCTAATCTGGTCTGTGAGATCCTGTTTCTGTTCTGTTTCCAGTCTTTTCAATTGCTTAAAAAATGGAAAATATCATCTTCTTCACATGTGGTTTGAGAAAGACAGTGCTTCTAAACAGTTAAATTGGCATGATTATTTTAAGTCAGATGTATTATGGACAATTTATGTTGATATTTAGATATTTATCATTTGGCATTTTTTATGCCAGGATACAGGGAGAAAGCTTCTGCTCCAGTTTCGTCTCTTTGAATAATATTTGGTAGAGAAAATAAATCACAGGGTAGAAGGTATTCATGTGCAACATTCTACTACTAATTTGTAGGAGAAGGAAACAATACATATCAGCCACAAACAAGCATCAGATTTCTTTCTCCATGTATATGCTGGTTTTATATCACTCAGGGAAGAAAAGTGCTAGCCTTTGATTTATGTGCACTGACAATAAAATGTCCATGATGATTAATTATACTGCGCTGAGATTTTGCTGTGGTGCTTACCTCTGTAGCCCCTAATTTGAAGCAAATGAATGTCTAAGGCTTGCCATAGAATGACAGTCAAACTTACTTTCTTTTAACCAAGTGATACACAGTTTGTATTGGTTGGAGTATTTTAAAGATTGTTTTAATCTATTTCTATTTTTTAAGAGGATAAGAGTTTCTAACTGTAAAACAAGCATATGCAACTTTAAATTTTTTATGGGTACCTCTCACATATGAAGGATGGGCATTTAAAGGGATTTAGAAAAGTATATTGCAACACTCAAAAATGTTTATGCTCTGTAATTTTGTTTCTGTGAGTCTATTCTAAACAATGAGACATAGTAAAGAATCTAAATAGAAAAATGATCATTTAAGTATTACATTACAAGGATAGAGTATTCAAATACCCACCTGTAGGAGATAAATAAGTAAATCATGAAATAACTGTGATAGAATTTTATACATGTAGTAAAAATTATCATGTTTACATGAATTTTAAGTGTTTAAGAATTATGATATAATGCCAAATATAAAA
This sequence comes from Cynopterus sphinx, assembly GCA_030015415.1. Classification (NCBI taxonomy): domain Eukaryota; kingdom Metazoa; phylum Chordata; class Mammalia; order Chiroptera; family Pteropodidae; genus Cynopterus; species Cynopterus sphinx. The sequence goes on from CM057381.1 coordinate 116,504,253, forward strand.
TTCATGATGTAAAAGTGCTAATACATTATTCTCAGAAAAACAATTCTTATAAAAAGAGGGAATATGTTAATACAAGATATCCTCTATTTTGGGGAAGTGGAACTGTATATAATTTTTCTTCAAAATATTCTCTCATTCTGAATTTTCAACAATGTGTACATATTTTAAGAATAAACATACATAAAAATGCAGAGGGAGTGACATCAGAGGCATGGCAAAGTGAGAGATGTCCCTGGATCTTATCCCTTGAAACAACACACAGGTCAGAATTCCAGGTGTTGGGCAGTAAACTGGGAGATAAAAAGAGGCTGCCTCTTGTAGCCAGAGCTCCCTATAGGAAGAGCAGGGATAGAAGAAGTTGCAGCAAGTTCCCTGAACCGCCCTGCCTGGGAGAACTGTGAGCTTTATGCAGCCAACAACAGTTCCCAGTCATCAGGACAGAAAGCAGAGAAGTGGGGACAGCAGAGAAGCGGGGATGGCAGAGAAACAACAGTTGATTTTTACTACCATGGTTGCAAAACAGAGGGTGAGATGCAGCCCCCATCCCTCAATGTAGAGGGACCCTCCCCCCATACTCCCCAAGACTGAACACCATGGAGTCTCAGGAGAATCTGAGCAAACATTACCAGAAATGTCCCTAACAGTGACAGGGACTGAGACTGAGGGGAGTGAGATTGATTAAACATCTATTATAAGAAAAAAGGCATTATTAAAGCTTTATATTAAACAGGAATCCAAGAGGCTTAGACTTAGCCTACTGAAAAACAAAAAAAAGTTCCTTATTTGCAACAGGCTAGAGAGACCTTTATATAATTCATCTTCTTTATGGAAAAAAGAAGAATACACTTCTATTAATGCCCAAGTGGAGAATAGTCCATTAAAACCATGAACAACCAAAGTGACAAGGCATCTCAGAAAAAAAGGGGAAAATCTTCAGAAAGTAAGCTTACAGATATAGAAATATGTGACTTAAATGACAGAGAATTCAGGATGGTACTTCTGAAAAACTCAGTGAGATCCAAAATGAATCATATCAACAATTTCAGGAACTGAAAAACTAGATGAACAGAATGCGTTCTTCAGCAAGGAGACTGAAAATTTCAAAAAGAACCAAATAGAACTTCTGGAGAAAAATGAAATAAAACCTTGGGAAATAGAGTTGACCAAATGGAGAAAAGGATCAGTGATATTAAAGACAAATCTAGAAATAAATCAAAAGGAAGAAGAGAGAAACCGAAGAATGAAAAATAATGAAAGAGAAATACAAGAACTAGCTGATATCAGGAGAGGAAACATAAGAATAATGGGCATTATTGAAGGAGAGGAAAAGGAACAGGGACAAGAAAGCATTTTCAGACAAATAGTGGACAAGAAATTCCCAAGTCTAAGAAATGAGCTAGAGCTTGGAAATCAAAAAGTCCACTGAACACCTAATTATCTCATCCCAAAAGACCATCACCGAGACACATTGTATTAAAGTTATCAACGACAACAACAACAACAACAACAAAGATAGAATTCTCAGAGCAGCCAGGGAGAAGAAAAGGGTAACTTATAAAGGAAAACACATTAGATTATCTTCAGACCTCTCAGTGAAGACCTTAAAGCCAGAAAGGAATGAGATCAAATATTTAAACTATTAAGTGAAATGAACTACCAGCCTAAAATAATGTATCTAGCTAAGCTCTCCTTTAAATATGAAGGAGAAATTAAGACCTTTGCAGACATACAAAAATTGAGGGAGTTCTCTGCTATGAGGTCTGCATGATAGGAAATATTGAAAGGCGTCAGCTCACCTAAAACAAAATGACAAAAAAATACATAATTAGGAGTAAAGTGACTATCAGGCAGATAGAAGCAGAGGAATGTAACCCTTACTAAGAATAGGGCATTATAAGCTTAAATAATAAGAGAATTGCTATAGCAAGATAGTAAGGAACATTCAGCAACATGGGGACAAATTGAGACAACAATGACTGAAAAGGGGAGGATTCAAAGATCTAAATTCCCAAAGGAGAATGGGGATAAGACAAGCATAGAAGAAAATGGATATATATATATATATATATATATATATATATATATATATATATATATATATACATGCTATCCTTTACATACTCATAATGGTAATCACATGCCAAAGATTCAGAACTGAAGTGTATAACATAAAACAATGAGAACCAGGGGGGAACACTCACAAAAGCCAACCAAAATAAAGAAAACAGAAACGTAAGGACAAGGAAGCAATGCAAACACCAGCCTACCAGAAAGCAAAAGATAAAATGGCTATAAGAAGACTTCATATTTCGATAATCACCCTAAATGTAAATGGACTGAACTCACCAATAAAAAGACACAGAGTTGCAGAATAGATAAAAAATAAAACCTAACCATATGCTGCCTCCAGGAGACACATCTCAGCTCCAAAGACAAATGTAGACTCAAAGTGAAAGGGTGGAAAATGATATTTCAAGTAAATGACATTCAGAGAAAAGCAGGAGTAATGGTACTAATATTGGATGGAACAGACTTCAAAATAAAAGAAGGTAAAGAAAGATACTAGGGACACTTCATAATGATAAAGGGAATCATGTACCAAGAAGATATAACATTCACTTCTTAATATCTATGCTCCCAATCAGGGAGCCCTGAAATATATAAAGCAACTACTAACAGAACTAAAGAGAGTAACAGATCAAAACTTTAGTCCAAAACATCACTGACATTTACAGAGTCTTTCTTCCCAAAACAGTTGCTTATACATTCTTCTCTAGTGCACCTGGAACATTCTCAAGGATTGACCACATACTGGGACACAGGGATAGCCTCAACAAATGAAATAGGATTGAAACCCTAACAACAATAGTCTTGATCACAATGCTTTGAAACTAGAGACCAACTGTAAAAAGAAATCAGGAAGAACCACAAATACATGAAGATTAAATTAGTTGCTACTTAACAATAACTGGATCAACGTAGAAATAAAAAGAAAGATCAAGAGATACATAGCAATGAATTATAATGATATAATTATAATTATATCAAAACTTTTGGGACACAGCAAAAGCAGTCATAACAGGAAAGTTCATATCATTTCAGGCCTATCTCCAAAAACAAGAACAAGCCCAAATAAACAACCTAACACTTCATCTTACAAAACTAGAAAAGGAAGAACAAATGAAGTCTAAAGTCAGCAGAAGGAAGGAAATAATCAAAATTAGAGCATAAATAAATAAAATTAAAACAAACAAAAAAGCCAATAGAAAAAATAAATGTAACAAAGAGCTTGTTCTTTGAGAAGGTTAATAAAATTGACAAACCCCTGGCTAGACTCACTAAAGGAAAAATACAAAAGACACAAATAAACCAAATCAGGGATGAAAGAGGGGAAATTATAAGTGACATCGCAGAAATACAAAGGATCATACAAGAATACTATGAAAAAGTATATAGCACCAAATTTAATAACCTAGAAGAAATGAACCAGTACTTAGAAAAATACAACCTTCCTAGACTGAATCAAAAAGAACTGGAAAATCTAGATTTTCCAATCGGCAGTATAAGAATGGAAACAATCATCAGAAACCTACCAAAAAGTAAAAGTCCAGGACCAGATGGCTTCACCAGTGAATTCTACCAAACATTCAAAGAAGATTTAATACCTATTCTCCTCAAATTCTTCCAAAAAATCAAACAGGAGGCAATACTTCCCAACTCATTTTATGAGGCCACTATTACTCTGATACCAAAACCTGGTAAAGATAACCCAAAAAGAGAAAACCACAGACCAATATCTCTCATGAACACAGATGCAAAAATCCTAAATAAGATACTAGAGAACTGAATACAGGAACACATTAAAAAGATTATATACCATGATCAAGTGGGCTTCCTCCCAGGGCTACAGAAATGGATCAATAAACACAAATTGATTCATGTGATACACCATAAACAAATTAAAAAATAAGAATCAATTACATCAATAGATTCAGAACAAGCCTTTGACAAGATACAGTACCCCTTTATGATCAAAACACTTAACAAAATTGGTATAGAAGGAAAGCATCTTAACATAAGAAAGGCGATATAAAATAAACAGTCAATATATTATACTTAATGGTGAAAAACTAAAAACCTTCCCTCTAGGATCAGGAACAAGGTAAAGCTGTCCACTATTGCCCTGTTGTTCAATGTAACATTGGAAGGCCTAGCGAGTGCAATCAGGCAAGAGAAATATATAAAAGGCATCTAAATAGGAAATGAAGAAGTCAGACTGTCATTATTTGTGGATAACATGATTTTCTATAATAATGAAGTGTCAGAAAAAGAATTAAAAAAAAAATAATTCCTTTTGCTATTGCAACAACAAAAATACCTAGAAATAAATTTAATAGAACATGTGAAGGTGCTATATGATGAAAACTATAAGAACCTATTAAAAGAAATTGAAGAAGATACAAAGAAGTGGACAGATATTCCATGCTCTTGGATTGGTAGAATGAACGTAGTTAAAATGACCATATTACCTAAAGCATTATCAAAATCTCATTGGCAATTTTTAAAGAAACAGAACAAAAAATCATCTGATTTGTATGAAAGTACAAAAGACCCCAAATTGCCAAAGCCATTCTGAAAAAAAAAAAAAAGAACAAGGCTGGAGGCATCACTCTCCCCAACTTTAAGTTATACCAGAAAGCGACAGTAATCAAAACAGCATGGCATTGGTAGAAAAACAGGCACATGGACCAGTGGAACAGAATTGAGAATCCAGAACTAAACCCATATTTATACGGACAAATAATTTTCAATAAAAGAGGTAAAAGTGTACAGTGGATAAAGGAAAGCCTCTCCAATAAATGGTGCTGGGAAAACTGGAAAGCCACCTGCAAAAGAATGAAGCTAGACTGTTGTCTATCACCACACACCAACGTTAACTCAAAATAAATTAAGAACCTGAATATAAGACCTAAAACAATAAAATGCATTAAAGAAAACATAAGAACCAAACTCAGGGACCTTGGACTTAAAGAGAGTTTATGAATTTGACCTCCAAAACAAGGGAAGTAAAAGCAAAAATAAGTGAATGGGACTACATCAAATTAAAAGGCTTCTGCTCAGCAAAAGAAACCATCAACAAGGTAAGGAGTTACCCATCCAAAAGCAAAATATATTTGCAAGAAACACTTCTGATAAGGGTCTAATACCAAAATATACAAAGAACTCATGCAACTCAATAATAAAAAAACAAGTGATCCAATCAAAAAATGGGCAGAAGATCAGAACAGATATTTCTCCCTAAAGGATATACAAATGGCCAACAAATACATAAAAAGATGCTCAACTTCACTAGCTGTTAGGGAAATCCAAATCAAAACCACAATGAGATACCATCTCATACCTGTCAGAATAGCTATAATCAACAGGATAGGTAATAACAAATGTTGGAGAGGATGTGGAGAAAAAGGAACCCTCATACACTGCTGGTGGGACTGCAGATTGGTACAGTAACTATGAAAAACAGTATGGAAATTCCTCAAAAAACTAAAAATTGATCTACTGTATGATCCAATAATCCTTCTACTGGATATTTACCCCAAAGACTTGAAAACTCATATCTGAAAAGATATTTGCACACCGACGTTCATAGCAGTATTACTCATCGTGGCCAGGACATGGAAGCAACCAAAGTGACTTATGATAGATGATTGTCTAAAGAAGCTGTGGTACCTTTATACAATGGAATATTACTCAGCCATAAGAAGAGATGAAATACTGAAGTATTGAATTTACAACAACATGGATGGACCTCGAGATAATCATGCTAAGTGAAATAAGCCAGACAGAAAAAGTTGAAAACCACATGATATCACTTATATGTGGGATATAAACCTCAAAGTAACAAATGAACAGGACAAACAAACAGAGACTCATGGACATAGACTATAGACTATTGGTTACCAGAGGCTAGAGGGAAGGGGAAAGGGGGAAGGTTGATGGGATAAAAAGGGACAAATATGTGGTGACAGAAATAAATCTAACTATGGGAGGTAAACACACAGTGTAAATATATGTATGTATGCCTTACTGTTAAAGTATACAGCTGAAGCTTATTGGATTTCATTAACCAATGTCACCCTAAAAAAATGTTGAGGAAATGTTAGAGTGTTTTTATTCTTTAAATTTTTATATATTTTTTTTTTCAATTATAGTGGACATATAATATTATATTTGTTTCAGATGTGCAACACAATGAGCAGACATTTTTATAAGTTAGGAAGTGATCACTTCGAAAATTCCAGTACCCAACCGACACCATACATAGTTATTACAATACAACTGACTATATTCCCCATGCTATTCTCTACATCTTCATGACTGTTTTGTAACTACCAATTTATCCCCTCCTCTACCTTCATCCTTCCCCTACACTTCTGTCTGACAACATCAAAAGGCTCTGTGTGTCGATGAGCTTGGTTTTTTTTTTGTTGTTGTTCTGTTCTCTAGATGCCACATATGATATTTGTCCTTGTCTGGTTTACTTCACTCAGCATAATACTCTCTAGGCCCATCTTGCCATGCAGATGGTAAGATTTTGTTCTTTTTATGGCTGAGTAATATTCTTTTGTGTGTATATATGTATGTATATGTGTGTACAGACCCACACACATACCACCTCTTCTTTATCCATTCACCCATTGATGGACACCCAGGATGACTCCATATTTTGGCTATTATATATAATGTCGCAGTGAACATATGGATTCACATGTTCCTTCAAAGTAGTATTTTGGATTTCTTCAGGTAAATACCCAAAAGTGGAATAACTAAGTCCTTTGTCATCTTTTGTTTTGCAGTCTATTTTGTCTGGTATGATTACTGTTACCCCAACCTTTTTGTTTGTTTGTTTCCATTTTCATGAAATATCTTTTTCATACCTTTTCTTTCAGTCTGTGTGTGTCTTTCAGTCTGCAGTGAGTCTCTTATAGGCAGCGTATGTAAGGGTCTTGTTGTCTTATTCATTCAGCCACCATATCTTTTGATAGTAGCATTTAACCCATTTACATGCAAGATATGTAGTTATTGCCAATTCATTCATTCATTCATTCATTCATTCATTCATTGATATATTTTCCCCTTTATTCTTTTTAAAGAAGTCCCTCTAACATTTCCTGTAATACTGGCTTGGTGATGATAAATTCTCTTATCTTTTTCTATTTGGGATGCTCTTTGTATGTTCTTCAATTCTAAATGACAGCTTTAATGAGTGGAGTAATTGATTGTAATTCCTGCTTTTTAAAAAAAAGTCATTTCGAATATCACTTTGAATATTACAGGCCAATCCCCTCTGGCCTGCAAAATTTCTATTGGGAAATCAGCTGACAGTCTGATGGGAGCTCACTTGTAGATAACTAACTACTTTTTCTCTTGTTCCTTTTAAGATTCTCTCTTTGTCTTTAACTTTTGGAATTTTAATTGTGATTTGTCTTGGTGTGGGCCTGCCTGGGTTTATATTGTTTGAAATCACTGCACTTCCTGGGCTTGTATTTTCTATTTTCTCCACTGGGTTAGGGAAGTTTTCAGTAATTATTTCTTGAAATACATTTTCAGTTTCTCTCTTTTCCATCTGGTACCTCTATAATGCAAATATTGGCATGCTTGATGTAGTCCCAGAGGCCTCTTAAACTATCCTCATTTTGGGGGGGGGTTTCTTTTTTTGTTGCTGTTCTGATTGGTCTCTGCTGCCTTATCCTCTATATTGCTTATTCGATCCTCTGCTTCATCTAATCTATTGTTGATTCCTCCTAAGGTATTCTTCATTTCCGCTATTGTATTCTTCATTTCTGACTGGTTCTTTTTTATGTCTTAGACCTCTATTTTTTACGTGTTCAATCTCTTTGTTAAAGTTCTTACACATTTCATATACTCTTCCCATAAGTTCATTGAGCATACTTATAACAAGTGTTTTAACTCTGCATTTGGTAGATTGCTTATCTTTATTTTGTTTAGTTCTTTTTCTGAAGCTATGTTCTGTTCTTTCATTTGGGGCATATTTCTTTGTTTTCCCATTTTGGCTGCCTGTTTGTATTTGTTTCTATGTATTAGGGAAGGCTGCTATGTCTCCCAGCCTTACTAAAGTGGCTTTTATGGTAGGTGTGCTGTGGGTTCCAATGGCATAGTCTTCTCTGGTCACCTGAGACAGATGTTTCAGGTATGCCTCTTGTAGGGATTGTGGGAGCCCGCCTGCTATAGTTGAACCTTGGTGTCTGTTTGCTTATCAATAGGAGGGATTGTCCATAAGGCTGTTTGGTTGTGATTGGCCATTACTAGTGGAGAAGCCTTTGTGAAGGGGATAACCCTACAAAGTAGGATTTGCTTTAGCAGGGCTCTGGTGCTGTCCTGTCTGCCCTTTGGGTATGTTGTCCATAGATGCAACCCCAGGTGGTGCTCCAGCTCAGACCAATGCTGGCCAACAGATGTGAAGGCCAGGGTCTCCTGGGAGGGTCCATGCAATGTGCCAAGTTCAGCTTTAGCCTGTGCCCTGCCCGGGGCTGCCTGGCATGAGTCATCAAGCAATCCACACCTGGCCCTTACCCAAGCTGGGCTTAAACATATCTGGAGAGGCTGACTGCTACTAGCTAGACTAAGGGCTGCTCAGCAAGAGATACAGGACACACAGAGGCCAGATGCTGCTTGTTTGAGTTTTGTGAACCTTTAAGAGATTTTAGGAAAGTCTGCGGCATGAGCCAAGACAAGTCGTTTGTACAGAAAAGCCATTCGAAGCAGCTAGGGTGGGCATGTAGGTTGGGAGAGGTGGGATCTCAGGGAATTACCTGGGCATCACAACCAGAGTCAGCTATGTTGATGGAGGCTCAGATATGGCTGCCACCTGGGTCTGTGTGCCAGGTGGAGGAAGACTCAACAAAGGAACAAGGCCCTCTGACAGCTTTTCTGTCTGGGAGAGAGCTGCCCCTCTTGCTCTCACCCTGAAGCCAGACAACTCAGTTCTTCCCCCAGATGTCCCTGGTGCCTTTTGAACTGTTGCCCCAGAGATGGAGCTCAAAGCAAGTGAGTCCATCAGTGATAAGTCAGTGTGCAGGCCCCTTAAGAGGAAAGTCTGCAACTCCCTCTGCCCTCTGTTTCAATCAACCACAATCTCTACTGGTTTTCACGGTCAGAAGTTGTAAGGACTTCTCTTTCTGGCACTGGAATCCTGGGCTGGGGAGCCTGGTATGGGGCTGGGACTCCTTGCTCTTCTGAGGGGAACTCTGTAGCCAAGATATTTCTCCTGATTTTCAACCTCCACACACAGGTCTGGGACCAGACTATTTCACATCTTTACTTCTTCTACCAGCCTCAAGGTGGCCTCTTCTCTGTGTCCCCAGTTGTAGGACTTCTGTTCAATTAGAATTCAGGTGACTCTCAATGATGGCTATTCTGTAGTTTAGTTGTAATTATGATGTGGTTGTGAGAGGAGAGGAGCACAGCATTTACCTACTTTGCCATCTTGACCAGAACTCCAAAGTTAGAGTGTTTTTCAAGAAAATTTTGTTTATTGATTAGTTTACTCCAGCAACAACATCGTTTTTAAATTGGATTCTTTATAGATCCTTTTCATCCATTAGCTTTTTTCTAACTGCTATAGTCTTCTAGTCTCTTATATTTGCATTTGTTGTATTTGTTGCTAAGCCTTTCCAGTTAATCAAACATGTACTTTTCAGTTATATCTTTTCTGATCCTTTTTATTTCTCACTTATTTATTAGCCTAGTAATGATAATGCTTTTTTTGTCTTCAATTTGTTTCTTTCAGTATAAATTTTCTCCTCATTCTGTGTTTTATCATATTGTCTTTGAAATCTTGTTTTTATTGACCTGTGTTCTTATTATAGTGTTCCACAGTGTAAAGCACTTGTGAGAATGTTTTTTACTTTGTTTCATGTTTTTTTTTGTGGGTTGGGTTCCATTTTATTCATTCATACACATATACCTTCATCCACATTTATACCTATAGATGCATGTGTACATGTATATGTTTACATACACAATGCAATGTTTTTAAAGTTCTTTTTTTTATTTTTAACATAATGGTTTTCCTTGTTGATGTAAGCATTTTTTCTCCTTTTTTCATTTTACTTTGTCTTTTATATAATTTTAGCGATCTATTTACCTTTCAGTCCTAAGGGTTCCATGGTCATTGTTCGATTTTTTAGTTATATTTCAACTCCTGTCCTGATGAAAAAGGAGGAGGATGGTGCATGACATGATGGGTGATTCTGTCAGTTTGGGCCCCACTCTGTATTCTGTATGTATTATAATGGAAGCGATTATAACTATTAAGAGAAAATGTCTCATGGTGAAGGGAATACTCTTAGCTGTCAGATAATTTCTCCAATTCAGAATTAAAGTTTTTCTTTTCCATTATTACCTTTATTCAGAGTAGGGAAAAGTTAAGGAACCCAAGTAAGTAGTTAGCTTCTCACCTGATTTCAGGGTATTAATGAAAGATCTGGGGACTATCTTCGACTCATCTTATGGTCTATGAGGTGTGGCAGTGAGGATGAGTTGGGTGTGCTTTTTTCGTTCTGCTATGAAAATTTACAGTTATTTATTTGGATGCCAATTTATTTTAATTTTGTGGTATTCAATTCCCCTCTCCCCCTTAATTATTACAGGGAACTATTTTTGGAAGAAGTACTATTTTTTCATTTGATTGTATTTTAAAGAAGATTCAGGTTCCAGTCATAACTATTTTTATCCAGAGGTGCTATAACTCAATTCTAAATGAGCAGAAATCTTTTTTATTTTGCATGTAAGTCTGCTTTAGTGATATTCTTTGAATATATAGTTTTAAATTATTTAATTTATTTTTTTAAAAGTTTATTTCTAGAACAGTTTTAGATTGGTAGAAAAAATATGAAGATAGTACAGAGAATTCTCATATAGCTTGTACCCAGTTTACCAGACATTATTAACATCTTACATTATTATGGTACATCGTTGTAATTAATAACTAATAGAGATACATTATTATTGAGTTAGTTGATACTTTGTGCAGATTTTCTTATGTTTTACCTAATATTTCTTGTCTGTCCAGGATCCCATCCAGGATACCAGAGTACATTTAGTCCTTATGTCTCCTTAGGTTCCTTGGTTTAAACAGTTTCTTAGACTTGCCTTGTTCATGGTGACTTTGACAGTTTGAGCAGTACTAGTCACTTTGTAGAATACTTTATAGAATTTCTCTCTGTAGGAATTTGCATGATGCTTTTCTCACGATTAGACTGATATGTGTTTTGGAAAAGAACACTATAGAGGTAAAGAGCCATTTTCATTATATCAAGGGTGCATACAATCAACATAACTGTTGAGGCTGATCTTGATCATTGGATGAGATAGTACTTGTCATGTTTCTCTACTGTATAGTTACTCTTTTTCTCTCTCTTTCTGTACTATGTTTTTTGGTGGGGACTCATTATCCACAGTCCTCACTTAAAGAGATACTTCTTGAGGATGGAGTATCTACATAAACTATTTGAAATCTGCATGGGAGAGTTTTCTCTTCTCCCATTTGGTTGTTTATTCCATCATTTGTTTATATCAGTAAGGACTCATGGATATTTATTTTATACTTTGGGTTATAATCCAATACTTCTCTATTTTTGTTTTCCAAATTGTTACAGCTTTGGCCATTGGGAACTCTTTTGGTTGCTCATGTTTTCCTTTGCCATACCCCATTATTGTTTTTTTTTCTCCCCAGTACTTCTTTCTTGTATATTTCCCCCCTAAATTACAGAATCAGGTATTTCCCAAGGATGCCTGATTCCTTTTATTGGAGAATTATATTAGAAACAAAATACTGAATGCTGGTTGTGCTTATCGCCATTAGGTATCATTGCTTCTGTGTCTTCTCAGCTGACAGCGCAAGAAAATAATTATGTATATACTAACTCATTTGTATCAACATATCTATAAATATTTCTGTCTCTATACATTAAGCTAAATATGAATTCATACTGATGCCTTCAACTATAATCCATCTCCATATGGGTCATACTAGCCTCCTCTCCTTCTAATGTATAAACTCACATCCCAGCAGTGAGAAACTTCATTCTCACCATTGAGCATCCATTTGCTTAATTGTTCAATTTTATTACACATGCCTAGTAATATTAGAATTTTTAATGTATCCTCTCTCTCCCTGGAAACAACTTTACCAGCTAGTGTATGGTGCTTTTGCAAAGATTTTTTTGCTTTTAGTTTTATAGTTTTCACTAATTTTTAAAGTTATTTTGCCTTTAGTTTTATAGATTTCACTCCTTAGGTCATTAGCCTATTTCCTGCTCCTCTTTAGTGTAGTTGTTTCATACAAATGTAATACAATTAGATTGTTTTGTCATATTCTGCATTCCATACTGAAATTTCCTTGCGACCTCCTAAATGATTAAAAATATGTATTATATATTAAGTTTCACCCTTTGTTCTGAGAAGTTCCATAGATTTTGACAAATTCATAGTACCATGTATCCACAGTGTAATAAGACAAAAAAGGGGGGAAAAGATATAAAATTATATAGAATCTATACAGAATTATATAGAATATTTTCACCACCCTAAAAAATTTTCTGTACCTCATCGTTTTTAACCCTCTTCTCCTTCTCCTATACCCTGGCAACCACTGATCTTTTATTGTCTCTACAGTTTTGCCTTTTTCAACATGTCACATAATGGAAATCATATAGCATATAGCCTTTTATAGATTGCTTTTTAAATTTAGAAATATGGATTTAAGATTCAGCTATTTATTTTCTTGATTGCTTATTTCTTTTGCTTACTGACTCCTATTCAATTATGAGGATATACCATTCCACAGTTGCTTCACCCATTGAAGGACATTTTAGTTGCTTCCAGTTTTGGGTGACAATGAGTAAAATTGCTATAAACATTGAATGCAGGTATTTGTGTGGACATAACTTTTCAAATCAGTTGGGTAAATATATAGCATGGTTTCTAGGTTATATGGGGAGACTGGTTTTAAAGAAATTTAGTTTTTAAAATTGATTCATTGGGGTTTTCTACATAGACTATCATGTCATCTGTGAAGAAAAGTATTTGTATTTCTTCCTTTCCTTGTATTTTATATCTTACCCCCCCCTTTTTTTTGTCTTATTGCACTGTCTTGGGCTTCAAATATTATTTTGAATAGCAATTGTTAGAGAGAGTATTCTTGCCTTGTTCCTGATCTTAGGAAGAAATAGTTTAGTTTCTTATTATTAAATGTGATGTTCACTATTTTTTGTAGATGTTCTTTATCAAGTTGAGGAAGTTCCCCCTTCATTTATAGTTTTCTGAGAGTTTTCATAATAAATGGGTGTTGAATTTTGTCAAATGTTTTTTATGTATCAACTGATGTGATCACATAACAGAAATAAGATAACTTATTTCTTCTTTTTTAAAAATTAATTAATTAGTTTATAGTGACATTGGTTAACAAAATTCAACGTTTTGGTTGTACATTTTAACAGGCATCTATATATTTACACTGTGTGTTCACCTCCCATAGTTAGATTTATTTCTGTCACCACATATTTGTCCCTTTTTATCCCATCAACCTTCACCCCTTCCCCTTCCCTCTACCCTCTGGTAACCAATAGTCTATAGTCTATGTCCATGAGTCTCTGTTTGTTTGTCCTGTTCATTTGTTACTTTGAGGTTTATATCCCACAAATAAGTGATATCATGTGGTTTTCAACTTTTTCTGTCTGGCTTATTTCACTTAGCATGATTATCTCGAGGTCCATCCATGTTGTTGCAAATTCAATACTTCAGTATTTCATCTCTTCTTATGGCTGAGTAATATTCCATTGTATAAAGGTACCACAGCTTCTTTAGACAATCATCTATCGTAAGTCACTTTGGTTGCTTCCATGTCCTGGCCACGATGAGTGATACTGCTATGAACGTCGGTGTGCAAATATCTTTTCAGATATGAGTTTTCAAGTCTTTGGGGTAAATACCCAGTAGAGGGATTGCTGGATCATTATTTCTTCTTAATCTAATGATGTAGTGGGTTACGATGTTTGCTTTTTCATACCTGGAATAAATTCCATGACTAGACTACGGTGTATAAGTCTTTTAATACGTTATTGAATTTAATTTGCTGATGTTTTGTTGAGGTTTTTTGTTTTTTGTTTTTTGTTTTTGTTTTTTTACATCAGTGTTCATGGGAGCTGTTCTATAGTTTTCCTTTCTTGTAATGCCCTATTGTTTTGGCATTAGAGCAGCATTTTATAGAATGAATTAGGAAGTATTCTTTATGCTTTTGTTTTCTGGAAGAGATTGTAGAAACTTTGTTCCTTAAACATTTGGTGGATTTAACTAGTGAAACCATCTGGGCCTACTGCTTTCTTTTTGGGAAGAGCATTAATTATTGATTCAATTTGTTTCATAGATTTAGGCTTTACCAGAGTTTCCATTTCTCCTTGTAAGTTTTGGTAGTTTGTATCTTTCAAGTAGTTGGTCTATTTCATCTTAATTATCAAATTCATGCTACTGAGTTGTTTATGGTATTCCTTCATTATCATTTTAGCATCTATGGAACTGGTAGTGGTAACTCCCCTTTCATTTTTGTTATTTGCAATTTGTTTTTCTTCCTTTTCCTTCTGCCTTTCCATCTGCCTCTCCCTTAGCTTGAGTAGAGGTTTAATTAATTTTATTGATCTTTTCAAATAACTAGATGCTTTTGGTAACTATTTCTATCATTTTTATGTTTTCAGTTTTATTGATTTCTATTTTAATTATTACTTTTTTCCTGTTTGTTTAAAGTGCTCTTCTTTTTTGGTTTCCTATTGTAGAAGTTGATATTATTAATTTTTATTCTTTATTATTTTACAGTATATGAATTTAATATTACAAATTTCCTTCTGAGCATCAGTTTGCTACATTCTACTAATTTTGGTGAGTTGTACTTCCATTTTCATTGAGTTCAAATTATTTAAAAATACTCTTGAGATTTCTTTGACCCATATGCTATTATAAGTATGTTGTTTAATCTTCAAATATTGGGGATTTTTCATCTTCCTTTAGTTATTGATTTCTAGTTTAATTATGGATTGAGAATATGCTTTATTTTGTATTTTGTGTTTGTTAAAGTGTGTGTTATAGCCCAAAATGTGGTCTATGTGAATATTCCATGTGAGTCAGAGAAGAATGTTTATTCTAATGTTGGATGCAGCATTCTATAAATGTCTGATTTAGTCAAATGATCGTGTTTTTCAGGTCATTTCTATTATAAATGATTTTCTATTGGTTTGACATATCAGTTATTTAAAGAAAGGTGTTTGAAATATCCACTATAATAGTGGACTCATTTATTTCACCTTGCAGTTCTATCAGTTCTTGACTCACATATTTTAATGCTCTATTATTAGGTGCATGCATGTTAAAGACAACAATATCTTCTTGGAGCACTGACTGCTTTATCATTATGTAATTACATTCCTAATAAGTTTGCTTGGTCTGAATTGTTTTGTCTGAAATTAATATAGGTATTCTAGCTTTCTTTTTATTAGTACTAACATGATACACCTATTTCTATCCTAGTATTTTAACTGTAGCATAGAAAATCTTTTAACTTATAACTTTTTTACTGTTTGTTTGTTTGCTTGTTTGTTATGGAAAGTTAGAAAATGCAGAAAAAAATTCATAGTTTCGCTATGTGTAATTAATTACAGTTAAAAATTTTTTTCTTCTGATTATTTTTCCTTAAGAGTACATGTATATTGAATCTATACTGGGATTCAGATGTACCTAGAGAAGTCCTGGTAAACAAATAGAAAGGGCCCACAAGAATTTTCTATAAATTAGAGGATAAAGAGACTTCATTTCTTTTTTTTTTCTGAATAGGTAACACATACAGCATACCACACTCATAAATGTATTTGTTGATTAGCTTCTCCAAAACTTGACACTGAACTTTTTATTTCTCTCTCCTAGAAATAATACTTTAAGACTTTATTGTATAATAGATTGTATTCTGTGTATATTCAAGAACAGAATATACAACTATATTTGCTATAAACACTGACCTGCCTCATACAACTATATTTATACAACTATATTTGCTATAAACACTGACCTGCCTTAGTACTTAAAGTGTAATTATGTTGTCTCATAGAATTTTCCATTTCATTAGCTACAGATTCTTTCTTTGAAGAACTGACAATTATTTCATTGTATGTATGTAATATATTTTGTTTAACTGGTCTTCCACTGAGGGTCATTTACATTATTTCCATGGTTTTGCTGCTATAAATACTGCTGCAATGAATACACTGCACAGATGACATCTCTCCTCTCTCCTCTTTCTCGCTCTCACTCTCAATATGTATGTAGCACATTACTAAACATGAGATTCCTTGGTGAATGGTGGGTACATACTTTTAAATTTTGATAGATGCAAATGTCATTGAATTTCTTGCCATTAAGAGTCTATTATATTATATTCCCAAGAACCACATATAAAAATACACTTTTCCAAAGCCTTACCAACATAATATTTACCAAATTATTTATATTAGCACTTCATCTAACAGTTTTGCTATCTCATTGTAGTTTTATTTCTCTGAAAGACTCTTTTAAGAACCATTTCATCATGTGTGTAACAGCTGTATTTTTCTCTGAACCAGCTGTTTATATTGTTTACACATATTTCAATCCTATTGTTGGTTTTCCTTGTGATTTGTAAAAACTCTTTGTATAAATTGTATAAATCTTCTGTGATATGAGTTGGAAGTTTTTTTTTCCTTGCTATATAGATTTTTAAAATTTTTGTGTAGTTGAACTCAAATCCTTTTCTATGTGTCGCTAGGCTCAGTGTCATACTTAGGAATGCATTTGCCATTCTGGTGTTATCAAAAAAATTTCCCTGTGGTTTCTCATGGTACATTTATGATTTCTTTTTTTGTTTAATTATTTTATCCATTAAGTTTTTTTACTTTGCTGTAAGATATGAAGTAGGGATGCAATCTTATTTTTTTTCAGTTTGCTATTATGTTTTCTAGCATCATTTTTGAAAATTGATATTTTTCTTTTTGATTTGAAATGCTATCTTTACTATATTACATTCCTATATGTAAGTGAGTCTACTTCTCAATATGCTAATTCTAGTGGTCTGTGCAAATACTACAATATTTTTTATATGTATGAAAAATATATATGCTTAATATATGTGGTACTTCTCTCATTAGTCTTTATGTTAAGACACAAACTTTGTATACCTTCTTAGACTCCTCAGTATCTCTTTAGTTTCTCTTTAGTTGTTGTCCTACCTGAACTTATTTTTCTCTATTTTTGGACATGAATAAAACACCACAGCATGGGGTTCATATTTTACTTCTTTAGTGGTCTTGAGGGGCTGGGTAAAGCAACCTGGACGTGCAGGAAAGTTACCTGTCCCTGTAACCAATGTAAGATGGGAGAAAGCCAGAGAAATTTATTCTCTTTGCAAACTGCCTGGAGAAGTCCTCAACATGGAATTTGTGGCTTGGGGTGAAGTGTAGCCAGTGTGATGGAGTACCAGGGTGATGGCCATGAACATTGAATTTATTCCAAAAAGATTATAAGGCTCTAACCTTTTTATTTTAACATTGTAACATTCCTTGTTTTATTGGTTTTCTAATGATGTTGGCAATAAGCAACAAAGTCTAAATCTGTGCATTTAAATATATATAAAAAAAAAGGTTTTAGGAAAAAAAGAATTAGATAGTCTTGTGCAGATTATTTGACCCTTTGGTTCTGAATATTTCATGGCAGGAGTATCTTACTTGCAAATGTATGCATTTCCCCATGCCTTAGCAAAAATATTTGCTCCTTCTTCAGTCCTATAGTTATCCTGAGTAAGATAGTCTCAATTGTGCATTTAAAAGAAAATTCTGAAATAATAATTGGTATTGCTCATGGGTTGGGACATGTTTATTGATCTTTTCCTATGGGCTTGTCATCATGGTAAAAACTAAGGAAGGAGAAGATGTGTACTTAAATAGGAAGTATAAAATACTCTCTCTTAAGAGCATGGGGGAGTGTGTTATGGAAGCTGGCGAAAAAGGAAGTGACTCTTATCTCATGAAATCACTTGTGACACATAGTCTCTTGTTATATTTTGGCCTGTCCTCTGTTAAACATCGATGCTGAGTATTTGGGCAGACAACACATACTTTATCAATAATTTCATTTTACAATGAAAAAATATGCATTTATCACCATAGCTGATTACATATATATATCCCATAACCTAAGGCAAGTGATTTTTAAAACTGCTTCGACTGTTTTTATGTTTAATCATGTGGATTTGAACCTTGGGAGGAAAACTTAATAAAAACCCATGTAAGAGTTTTTTTTGTGAGAAAAACCAATGGATTTCCCTCAATATGCCTGAGAAGGTACATGTTACAGGATGAATTAGCTTAGCTATGCATTCGGTTTTATGACAATAACAAGAAGGAAAATAAAATTTCATGTTCCAAGGCAGCTAAGAAATTGTCAGATGGTGGGGTCACTCTACACTTGTATTTCTTATCTTCATTGGGTGTGTAAGAGAGCTTAAAAAGGCAACTTTACCACAAAAGGTTGCCTTAGGTGTTTAGGTGATAACTATAGGTACTGGGTGTGTTAGTTTTCTAGGGTTACCATAACAAAGTGTCACAGATTGGATGGCTTACACAGCAGAAATTTATTTCTTTACAATTCTGGAGGCTAGAGTCCAAGATCAAAATGTAAGCAAGATTGATTTCTTTTGAGGATCACTCCTTGGCTTGTAGATGGCTGGCTTCTTCCTGTGTCTTCACATGGTCTTTCTTCTGTGCATGCCTGTTTTAATCTTTTCTCATAAGGACACCATTCATATCATATTAGAGATCACCTCAATGACCTCCATTAACCTTAATTACCCTCTGAAAGACCCTAAGTCCAAATACATTCTGATGAAATAGGGGTTAGGACTTCACCTTATAAATTTTGGGGAGACATAATTTAGCCCATAACCCTAGTGGTGAGATTTGAGGCTGACTCTTTTGCTGGCTAAGTTTTATATGTTGTAGTAACAGCTGTAAGGTTAGGAATGATATAAATTAATAGGAAATACATTTTATTCCATCACATTCTACATTGGGTAAATCCTTATCATCTTGCCTCTAAGCTATATTACAAACTCCCTCTTCAGTATTGCTGCATTTTTTTATCTACCTTTAGCATTACTGTGATACATATTTAACCATAAGACTTCATAATGGCAAGATAGCTTACTCTGTCGCCACTAAGAAAACACTTACTCTTACTTGCAGCTAAATGCCAATATGGCTGAAATCCAGAATATGCACATTTCTTTATCCTTTTCTAAGTTTTCTTCTGGTTACTGCCAAGCCTGTTTTCCTTGGGTACCTTGAAGCTCTTCTCCTTTGATTTTCATTGCTCTTTCTCTGGTACGTGTGGCTTCATCTTGCCTCTCCCCGTGTGTTGAAACTTGCATCATTTTTTTATTTTATTTTATGGAATTGTACCTTGAATAAGTATGTTAGGTCCAATTTGACCATGAGTATTCAATTATTATTTCCCTTCGTAGCATAACTGATATCTTATTATGCCTGTTTATCACCAGGGATAAAGATGAAAACAAAAAAGGTAAAGGGATCATAAAACCCAATTCTTCTACTCATATATAACATTTTAGATATTTTAAAAATTTGTAGATATGACTACAAAAGACAAGGACTGTGTCTCACCTTTGAGTTACCAGCATGCAGCCTAGTTCATGACATACAGTATACAATATTCCTATTTTAATATTAAAGAAATTCTGGCTATACTTATGCTTTATATCAGTTTGCTCCAGGTTTCATATATTTAGCAAAAGATAGGTTAATAGTTGACAAATTGTTGGCTATTTGGCCAAGCCAAGATCTAGATGATTTTTGCTCCTAATATTTCCTATTTTGGTCTTTTGAATCAGGAAACATTTGAATATTAGAAGGCCCAGGGAAAACATAAGTAGCATAATACAATACACTAATCTCAAGGAGTTTAAATCTGTTTGGGAAGGAAAGAAAAGGAGAGATCAATGCATGGTGGCTCCAGGCTGAGGAGTAAAGAGAAATTGTTAGTTTGGTCTAGGAGCTGTCTAAAGATCTGATTAGATTCTTACAGAGGGATTTTGAGAAAATCATAGCCTTGGGCTAGGAAGTCAAAAGATTAATGAGGTGATCTACTGTTATTATTGTGCCATAAACAATAATAGGATAACATATCAGCTGATGAAGAATGATGGTCTTTACTAAATATCATAGTTTTTATAAATTATATAATAAATATATAAAGCTACCACATAATTTATAAATATTATAAATAATCCCATTAAGAAAAGAAATAAATGGAGAATTTGTGAAAATGCTTGAGACAGGACTATATTGTGATATTTGTAAGTTGGTTCATATTATTCTTGGTGTTGGCCTACATAATGATTTCAGATGGTACCAACTTTCTAACTTAGGGATGGGAAATTGTTCTAGAGAATCTGGTCTTAGGGAAGAAGATCAATTTTCATGTATTTTACTAAAAGCTAGAATAATTTTGAGGTTACTTGGAACATTGCATTATACAATAGGATGTATTAAAATTCTGTGTAGATTCTTTGCTTCAATTTTCTCATCTGTAGACTGAGAATAGTAAAAATAGTAAAAAATAGTAAAAATAGTAAAACCTACTACAGATTATTAGGACCAAAAGTATTTATACAGAGAGAGCTCTTGATGCAATGTCTCCTGCAGAGCAAGCGTTAGGAATGAATACTATTAGTTTCAAAACTAAGGCCACATTATAACATCTTCTTTGATGCCTGTCAAGTTCTAACAATTGAACAAGTGACAGCAAATTTAGACCGGATATCCATTGCTGGCAAAGTAATTTGAAACTTATAAATTGCAAAAATAGTCTTCTAAAGAAATAGTACTGATTGTCAAGGAGCTGAGGAAGGAAATAAAGAGAATAACTTAAGTGAGAGCAGGCAGCTCAGATGAAACATCTACTTACAGGAAGTGATAAAATGTGAGATCCCTCTCATGTTATTAATAATTTAAACATCATTATAATTTTGACATTTTGGAAAGTAGATCCACTTTCTCTTTTTAGCTTTGCCAATAACTCTTTTAGTAAAATTAATGATAGCCTTTACCGTGAGCTAGGCATTGTGTTAAGTGCTTCTATATATTCTGTTCTGTAAACTCAATTTGTCCTGTTTTACGGGTAAATAAACTGTGGGGTTTACCTTGTTGCTGTTGCAGAGGAAAAGGCAAAGTGGAATATAACCACTGTAGGTCTTGGTTTCCTCATCTATAAAATGATGAGACCATGTTCCAATCACTCTTCCAGCACCTATGTTTCTAGAAGTTTTGCAATTTCCCCCATGACTACTACCAAGTTGCCTCTTCTGCCACCTAGTGGACGCTATAGTAATCACATATTAACATTACTAGATGCGGGTTGTGAGTTTTGAATTAAAGATAATCATGCTAAGCGAAATAAGGCAGACAGAAAAAGTTGAAAACCACAACATATCACTTAAATGTGAAATATAAACCTAAAAGGAAAAAATGAATGGAGACTCATGTACATGAACAATGGACTAGTGTTTACCAGAGGGTAGCGGGGACGGGGGAGTGGGAAGGTATAAGAGGGTAAAGGAGGTCAAGTATGTAGTGACAGAAAGAACTCTAACTATGGGAGGTGAACACACAGTGTAAACATATATATGCCTTACTGTTAAAGTGTACAGCTGTAACTTACTGGATTTTGTTAACCAATGTCACCATAAAAAAAATTAAGTAAAAAAAAAAGACCGAAAAAAAAAAAAGAACAATTATGGTGGCCAATTCTTTTTATGAACATAAGAGAAAACTGAAGCTACATAAAGGAAGTTACTTTCCAAGATAATAAAAAAGTTGATATAAACCACAACTCTTACTGTGATTACATTTAGTATTTCATTTGCGTTAAGATCTCTGTGACATACAGGGTAATTGCCATGAGATGTCAGAATATTTGTAGTGTGTATACAATTTGTCCTATTTGCCATGAGAGTTTTTGATTTGTACCGAAATTGCTAGTGTAGATTGAGGTAAAATAATTTCTCAGAAGTAAATTATAAAAAAACTGTATGGCAACATACAATTTCTGACACAATTAAGCCTTTTGAGAAATTACTTTTTATTGAATGCTGTAAATGATTTTTATGAATCTCGATACTTGATAATAAGCATTTTATACTTAAAAGGAAATGGTGGCAATTTCTTGTACTTCTTTTGCTCAAAAAGCTGCATAAAAAGTTGTCTTCAGATTGCTGCTCCAGCTAGAAATGCTGAGAATTAAGTTTCTTCAATGAAACTTACCCCTTTTTCCTAGCATGGGAAATCTAAATATCTCATTAAAAAGGGAGGGGCAAGGAGAAAGAAAAGAGAGTGTCAGGCTGGGAGCAGCTGTAGGATATCTGAATGTTCTTTGAATCATAACTCCCATCAAGAGAGATTTTTTTTGAGGTATAGTAAATGGAAGGAAGTGTTCTATGGATAGAAGATGCCTAATTTAGACTCAGACAGATTTGCTGTGTGGCCTCAGGCAAGTTATTTAACCTCTTTAAACCTTGGTTTCCTCAGGTATGTTTGAAATAGTACTTATTCTGCCTTATTTTATGGGTTTGTGCTGAGGCTTATATCTAATGATTCTGGCGATTGTGCTATAAAATAGCAGGGCATGAGTCTCAGAAATTTCATAGCTAGACTGAAAAGCAGTGAGTTGGGCAGCTTGTATTTTACAAAAGAACACTAAAAGAGAATATACATTATCCTCTCATTGATTCACTTAAGAAACTTATGCTCGTTAACATTCTAAATAAAACTGTGAATCAAGTAGGGAGTGGTGAGGTGTAAGGAGAACTGGGAAAGGTATTAGAGAGTGGTTGGATTTGAAATCTAAAGGCTTTATATATAAGGTTTTACAAGATTTATATCTCCTATCTTGGGCCCAACCTGAAATTCAGATTTAGTTGGTGAACTGATGGACAGCCCTTGAGAGGTTATTTTGCATTTGGTTTTTGGTTCTGGTTGAAACTGCTATGGAGGAACATATCTATGGAAAAACCTAATGAGGACATTATGCTAAGTGTAATAAGCCAGTAACAAAAAGACAAATACTGTATTATTCCACTTTTATGAGATACTTAGAGTTGTCAAAATCATAGAGACAGAGAGTAGGATAATGGTTGCCAGGGACTAGGGTGGCAGGGGGGAATGGGGGAGTTAGTGTTTAATGGTTACAGTTTCAGTTTTGCAAGATGCAAAGAGCTGTGGAGGTGATGGTTGTGCAGCACTGTGAAAGTGTTTGATGCTACTGAACTGCACAGTTAAAAGTGGTTAAGGTAGTAAATTTTATGTTATTGGTACTTTACCACAATAAAAAAAATGTATGAACAAATAAAATGTGATTTAAAAATATTTAAAAAGCTAAGAGGTTTGTTGAGAAACTGGAATAGAGGCAGGGCTTTGAAATGAAAGCATAGCATCTATCTGTTCCAGCTAGGCCCAGCAGAGAGAGTTTTAGGGAGAATGAAAAGGAGTTGTTGTTATCGTGAGGGACTTAGAATTGGATGACAAATAGCTGCTTGGGTGACATGGTGTTAATTAGGGTAAGGCGAAGCAAGGCAAAGCAAGGTGGAGAATACCATCTAGTACCTTGAGGTTTATGGATTGTGGAGCTTTAGCTGGATATGTCACTGTTGGTGTGGGGTCAGGAACTCATGGTGGGTCCTACCAGAAGTAGCAGTGATGATATTCTTTCTTGGGTCTTCATGGGAAGAGGACAGGGTGTATCAGGGAAAGGGACATGGAGGATACCTTAGTGACAGTAGCTGACAGTCTGGACTTTGGCACTTGTGAGATAGCTTATAAGGGTTCTAATCCCTTAGGGTAAATCATTCCAGGAGACCAGAGATCCTGTATGAAGTGAGGGCAAGAGCCAGTGAAATATGGTTTATTATTGGTAAATTAACTCTAACTATACCCTGATGCTGGTGGAGTCTAGGGAAACTTGAATTATGCATAAATAAACAGAGAGTCCTATTCCTGAATAGACTGAGCAGAGAACAGAATATTTACTCAAATTTGACATCTGTTAATGAATAACACATGGGCCTAATCATATGAATGGGGATTTGATTTATAATGATGGCATCGAGGACCTTTTCCTTTGAGCTAAAACATGACGAGATGGCACTTGAATGGAAATCTTTGCTGAGTGATTTATTGCAAGCCTACTACTTTATGAATGGCGGAGAGCTGCCCTCTTTACAATCTATATATAAATCATCTGGAATTATGATGGATTAAGTATTATTTCTCCTAGTGATGGTAATAAGTGTTATGAGCAGCTTTTAGTAATTACATAGACGGAAGAGATAAATATCAATTACTATTAGAGGTTGTGTGTGTACGTGCGTGTGTGTTTTTCAAACCGGCTTTCCTACTTTTTCCCATGATGAGGTTAATTATTTATGGCAAAGGCACATTAATAATTTTGCTTTATCTCTTTATCCAAGCAGTAAATGAATTGTAACACAGGGAGACTTGGACAATCAATACAATAAAAATGTATTATAAGTATTTAAAAGTTTTGTATTTCCCTCAAAATCCGCTTTGTCTCAGACACAAACAATGCTTCAATTAATAATGTGTATTTAAATTTTTCATTTGGGGACCTTTTCTTTTAACATTTTTCTTTTCTGGTTGGCAAGCCATGTGGAAATGGCAGCTGGCTTGGGAAATGCTGCAGGAGCTAGGCTGCTGAATGTATGATGCTAAAAAAGAAAGACATGTAAATGCATTTCTAGCTGTTATTTGAAATTATTTACCAATTTATTTGCATATAGTAAAATTCATTCTTTGTGGTGTAAGGTTTTTTGAGTTTTGATAAATGCATAGAGTCCTATACACCCACAACGATAATCAGGATATAGAGTGGTTCCACTGCCCCCCAAAGACCCCTGGTGTTACTCTTGTAGTCAACACTTCTCCCCACCTGGCTCCCATCCCAGCCTCTGGCAACCACTGACCTATTCTCCACCCTAGAGTTTTGCCTGTTCCCTCAGACAGAAGGCTCAATCCGGTTGGTACTTTGTTGCTGGGCCTTTGATGTGACAATTTTGAGCTCCTGCTGAGGCCCCAGCCATAGTTCTGCCTCTCAGAGGAGTTGGGGGGCTTTTCTCAGACCCTTTCCCTCAGCTGCAATAGCTGTTTCTTGGTGCCCTTTAAGGTGACAGCCAACCAGGCTGACTTTTCCATTAGTCCCAATATGTACAGTATCTACACAGCCCATCATTCTTTTAGGGCTTCCTATAGTGCTTTAACTCTAATTTATTTGAAGTCATAAGAGAAAATGAATGTAATAATAATGGATATAGAATAATGTATCCAGCCTGGATTATATTAATTTTTATAATTTTTAATATTTATTTTTTATGGAGAAAGAGGCCCGTGAAGGCAAAAGTGCCTGCCACCTGTGGGAATCCTGCTTTGGCCCTGGGAGCAGGGTTTGTTGTTTTTCCCAGCCAGGATGGCTCTGGCTGCCTGGAGGAGAACATTCTGGGCAGGGCTTTGAGTCTCTTGCCTTGCCTTTGGGGGCTGCTGTTCCCTTCCCCAGGCCTGCTCTTCAAGGGATGATTTCTCGGACCTTTGCCAATCTTTTCCCTACAAGTAGGTGGAACTTCCCTTACACCTGCTGCCTGGGACTCTGTATTCTCCCTCTATCCCACATCAGGCCTTTACTAATTTGTTAAATGTTTTAGATGAATACTTGTTTCTGATGTTCAAAGGTGTCTTCCCTTGGCAAGTAAGTGCTGGAGTTCTGCCTTTGCTCGCAGGCAACCGTTGTTCCTTAAATTTTGGATTAGTTGATTGCTTGTGACCCCAGTCTCTGATTTTTTGTAGAAAGTAGGAATTTGCCAATTGTCCTGTTTTTCTTTTCACATATGGCAGCGAGCAATGCCCTTTATGCTGAGGCATCCTGAGAGGAAGCCAGAGTCAGCATTTATCTTTATCTTTAAACTCCTGTTATCTCTCCTGACACTCTGGGCTAGTTTCCTTCCAGTTGTAGTAGTAGTAGTAGTAGTAGTAGTAGTAGTAGTAGTAGTAGTAGTAGTAATAGTAGTAGTAGTAGTAGTAATAGTAATAGTAGTAGTGTATTTTACTTAGTTTTTTTTTCAGATTCACTCCTCTTTACTTTCTTGTCTCTCTTTCAGTTGCTTATACCCGGTGTAACCATTCTTCCCTTAGCCTCATAAACATAACCATCTTTCGACCCTGGTAAAGGGTGGAGAGGCAGATTGTAGTTCCTCTGGCCTTTTGCTCCTGGTCTTAGGGAAGGAGGTGATGAAGTACTAAGCTAGTTCAGGTGAGTATGAAGACTTGTTGGGGGTGAAAAGTGATGGACATTGTCCACCCCCTTTTCTAATATCCTCAGAACCACTGACCACTATGTCTCAAGAGATTGAAGAGTGCGACAACATCCTTTGGAATTTTTCCATCTTGGGAAATTTTCTGCAAAGCCTCTTCATTCATGACCATGAAATAAAAAAGCAAAACAGGAAACATTACAGGACCCTAAGAATTTGCATGATGTTCTCTTTAGCAACTCAAAAGTGTTCTACACCACCATTCTGTCTCTGGCACTGGATTAGTCTCTGTAACAACCATCTTCTTTATCGTCTGGAGGAAGCAGGGAGATGACTTCAGAACACTCCCAAAATTTTGCACCCTCATTTTCCTGTGTATTTGGAGGGGTCTGGGGTGGGTGAGAGGCAGGAGACAGGTTAACGTCAAAAGGCTGTTAACTGGCTTCACAAGTCACTCTGAATGAGAAACAGCATTTACCTTTTGAGGCCACTGTGAAGCACTGTTTGGTAATGTGATCAGGTTACTGACATAAATGCCTTTTCTCAGATTATTGGCCTGTGACACTTCCCCATAGGAAGAAAGGAAACAGAGTCTTATTTTTCTGCGAAGATCAGTTACCTGCCGCTCCTATTTTAGAGAACAAAATAATGTGTGTTTCTCCTTTTATTTAATTTCCAACAAGGGTCTGCAAGAACTGTCAGGGTGTAAAAGACAATCCAGCCCAACATTAGGTGTCTTTAGCTTATATCTACAAAATAGGTCATTTTATAGCCTTGTCCATCTGCCTATCCCATTCATTCAGCGATTGATTCATTTTAAAATAAATATTTATTGACTGCCTTCTATGTGCTGAAATGAAGAAAATGAAATCTTGAATAAATGCCTAGCACAGAACCTGGCACATAGCAGGTACTTTAAAGATATTTGTTGAGGAAATGAATGAATGAATGAATAAGTGAAGGCATGATTTCTGTTTTTTTATGACATACACAATCTTTTGGCAGTGAGGCAGGTACATTGAACAATATGCTATGATAATGATGAACAGAGGATATGTTAAGAATAAGAGGCAGGAGGCCCTGAATGTGATTTGGTAATCAGGGCAGATTCTAAAATAGGTGATATTCATGTTGAATTATGAAGAAGTAGCAGTTTGGTGAAGAGGGGATAGTGTATGATGATAGGTATCATAGACTTTGTATTTCAGCATATCAGGGCTTTGAGTTCCAGTTTCGCCTCACTCTTATGTCAATGCTCCAAAGCCCACCAGAATAACCTACTGATTAAGCAAAGCCAGGTTTCTCAGACCTACTGCAGTACAGAGAACATTACCTTACAGGAGGCTTCAAGCATTTCAGGAGGGAGAAATCAGAGGACGACATTTAAAGTGTTTTAGCATCAGGGCTGGGTGATTTTGAAGCTGGTCTTGTAAGGGGGAGGACTGGTTGGGAAAGGTCAGAGTCTGTAACTTAATAGTGAAGGTCTTAAAGAAAGTCTAGCCTAACAAGCTAATAGTCTTAGAAAACTCACTATTTTAGGTAATTCACTACCTTATTTTCTAGAAGGGAACACATAGCTCAGCTATTTTTGCTTGCTCTTGGAATTGTTTAACAGAGGGATGGAAAGGATGTTGATTCCAGTACTTACTAGCTTGATGACTTTTGACAAGGGAATGAGAATACTGGGCTGTTAAACTGATGATAATAGACATTCTTTATCTTTTGGGTCCTAGATCCTTTGTGATCTACGGGAATAGAATGTTTTCAGAAAAAGAAAGAGAAATTGTAGTGGAATGCACACACATTCTGGTGGAAGGCAGCAGAGTAGTACTCAGCTGAAGTAGCCAGTGTGGAGTAGCTGGTAGCATGATTAAGAGCAAAGATCACTAATTTGGAATCTGAAGACTGAACATCAGTTCTTCTCTGCCTTTCTTGGGCATGTCACATTGCCTCACTGAACTTTGGCTTTTTCATCTAACAAATGGAGGTAATAATACTGAGACTATTATGCTGTTCAAATGAAACAGTGAATTCTAATGTTCTTTTTAAGCTAAGATACTCTACCAACATTAGTGTATATTACTGTTCACCATTCCACAAATATTTACTGAGTGGTTGGGACTATTTTAAGACTTGGGAACTCAGCAGTGAAGGAGACAAAATTTCTTACCCTCAGGGAGTTGATACTTTGGTGGGGGGACTCATATGAGGCTTTGTTTTAAAGTGTTAGTTTGAAGCAAGTAGAATGAGGGCCGATATGTATTGAGGAACTGACCACATGCCAGGTCAAGATGTTTTCTCATATAGTCCTTACAAAACCCTGTTTGGAAGGTATTCTGGTTTCCATTTCATAACTGAGGACTTTGAGATACGGAAAAGTAAAGTCTATGGTAGTAATTCCTTCTCAGGCTTTTATGACAATAAAGATTTCTTTTTGAAAAACACATATTACCGTGTACAGATGGTCCTTGATTTATGAAGATTTGACTAATGATTTCTGAAGTTTATGATGCTGTGAAAGCAATACACATTCAGTAGAAACCATACTTTGAATTTTGAATTTCAATCTTCCCCTGGGCTAGTTCCGGCCATAAGTGATGCAGTATTCTCTGGTGATGCTGGGAGGCATCCAGGGGCCGCTCCCAGTCAGCCATGTGATAACGAGAGTAAACAACTGATATTCTACAGTGTCCTGTGTTACCAGTGTTTTTTGAATTTTGTGTTTTGTGTTTTTGCATTCCACGATGTTTCCAAAATGCCCATTTTTTCCTTTTTATTGTGAGAAGAAGAGGAAGGCAATTATTCTTGAGATGAAACTCAAGATAATTGCCCAATTGTATGTTAATGTAACTGGTTTGAGTACATTTACATTAGGGTAAGGTAAGCTATGGTGTTCGGTAGGTTAGGTGTATCAAATATATGTTCTTTTCTTTTTTTTTAATGCCTACAGCACGTGGTATTTCTAGATGGTCTCCCATCCAAGTACTAAACAGGCCCGACCCTGCTTAGCTTTCAAAATCAGACGAGATTGGGAACGTTCAGGGTGGCATGGCTATAGACCTTAAATATATTTTCAGCTGATGATATTTTCAACTTACGATAGGTTTACCAGGACATAACATAATCTAAATAGAAGAACATCTGTACTCTCAAACCTATGAATCTGTACCTTTGATTGTACTTTTCCGCTGTATGAAGCTTATTTGAATCTTTAATGGTGAAGCATTAAAGTGCTTCCATGTCACTTTATAATTTCTTTCAATGCTGCCTTATTTTACTTGAGGAGACATTGTGACAGCTTTGAAATGCCTACTGTGTGCCTTCACTCCAATGAAGAATTAATAGGTACCCAGTGTAAAGAAAACTCTTTTAGTTTATTACTAAAATTTACGTATTAAACATTCTAAAAATGCTAGCTATTGCTGTTATTGTTAATGATAATATTTTTACCTATTTTGAGTGAGGAACCTACCAGTTTAGCAAGAAGGAGGGAACTGAATAATGAGAAATAGGCTTCCAGCTCTAGATTTGAAAGGAGATATAGTTGTTATGTGGATTCAGGGCTTGGGGATCAGCTGATAGAGCCTTCAGAATGAGGGCATGTCCTCAGGATGGCTCTTGGGAGGGCCCCCTGGCATTTCTATTTGTGAAAAGGTTGCATCATCATTATATAAGTGGGCTAGGAAGGCTTTATTGCTGAAGCAAGAAGATTGCTGTTTCATAGCTAAGGAAACCAGAGAGCAGAGGATTTTGCTCCTGCTGTGTTTGACCGGGATGGGCAGTGATCTGGCATGTTGTCTGCCTATAGGCAGATCTAGTTCCGAGAAAATAAAACATATTCACTTGGACTTTGTAGCCAGATAGAGGGAGAATAGCAAAATACCAAGGAAAAATGACCTCTTGAGAAAGAGAACTATTGTAAAAGATAATTTGAACAAGCAAATAATAGAGCACTTACGTAAATTCCACTGTAACAGGCAAGCTCACGTATACACACTTACACATGTTTATTCTCATGGCTTTCAAACTAAAATAGTAATTGAAAGGGAGGATGGTTACTATAGAGACTTAAATCAGCACTTTTGATGATTAAGTGAAAGAAATACTGAAACCAAATATTGAAATTGCAAACACATGGAAATGGTGAGAAAAAAGATAAGATACTTGGACATCAGATCCAGGAGATCTAACAAGTAAATAATAACCCTTTCAGAGGGAGAAGAAGAAAATGATAGAAGAGGAATATTAAATATATAAAAGAAGAAAATTTTCTTGAGCCAAAGACAGAGTTGATTCAGAGACTGGAAATCCTCCCAGATTTCTAGGCAGGATGAAGAAGGGAAGGCACATACCTACTAAAATTCTTTAGCTTTGAACATAAAGAAGAAATCTTAGAACCTCCCAGATAGATAGGACACATTATTTTCATAAAAAAAGGTTTAGACTGACATCTGACTTCTTACTTGCTGTGCTGGACATTAGAAGAAAGAGTAGTGCCTATAATTACTATAGAACAATTCCTCTATGTGATCAAAATATCATTTCTCTGTCAAGTGAAAGATTTTTAGATAAGAATTTAAACCTATCTCATGTAACTAATATAAGTAATTTACTCAAAAACGTACTGAAACCAGACAAATGCGTCACAGTACAGAAAACTTGATATAGAGGAAAATGGAGGTAAAATGGTGGTAAAAAATAAACCTTGTATAATGTTTGTGTGTGCATTTAAATCTAATTGGAATCATAATAAATGATATAACAGGTAATATAGATGCTAAACATGAAGTCTCAAAATTGTAATTGCTAGCCTAAGCATAGTCTGGAAGTATAAGTATTAAATTCCATAGAATTAGGCTGCTGTAGTTTTGAGCCTAATAATTTAGCAGAGGAAATATTTGTCTCAAAAACAGAAACCTGGTTGATACCTCTTTTTTTGGCATGTCTTTTAGCTGAATGCTTCTCCATGTACTTTAATAGATTTTGTATTAAAGGAGGAAGGCAAATAGGATTCTGTGGAGAAATATGATTTTCAAAGTTTTAAGAAAAAATTTTAGGCAAGCAGGTTATTTCCTAAGTTATTCAATATTTACCTAAAACATTATTTTGATAAATTTTCAAATATTGGATATGGATATCTGAATTAAAAATGTCTAATAGGAAAATTGGAAGGCTTTATTAAAATAGTATAGGCATTTTGCAAAACAGTCTGGCAGCTCCTCAAAATGATTAACATAGTTAACATCTGACTGCAGTTCGACTCCTTCATGCGGATAATATGAGAAAAATAAAAACATATGTCCACACATAGCTTGTACATGAATATTCATAGAAGCATTATTCTTAATAACCCCAAAGTGGATACAACTTAAATGTCTATCAACTGATGACTAGGAAAATGAAATATATATCCATACATTGGAGTATTAGTTAGCAACAAATAGGAGTTAAGTTCTGATTAAAGCTACAATATGAATAAGTCCTGTAAATATTATGGTAAGTGAGAGAAGCCAATCACAAAGTACCACATGTTGTATGATTCTATTTATAGAATAGGCACATCTATGGAGACAGAAAGATTAGTTATTGCCAGGGTCTGAGGGAAGAGGAAAGTTAAGGTTCAGGGTTTCTTTTGGAGGAGGTGCTGTACTGTGCTAAAATTGATTTTGGTGAGGATTGCATAACTTCATACTAAAAGCCATGAATTATATCTCAATTAGGCTGTTAAAATGCCCCCAAACCTCTTATATGTTCCTATGGCCTATCTTGCTAGTAATTTCTAATTTTTTAATAACATTTTATATTATTAAAAAATACATAATCAAAGAATGGCAGAAAACTTTCACCTTGTTTGGTAAACTTTGTGAATGGATTGGTTAGCATTTCATGTGCTTTTTTTTTTTTTTCTTTTAGAAAGCTACCTATCAAAATGAAAGGCAATTAAGACTGACATTATGATAGGATGGCCTTCAGTTATATTAACAGACCAAAATCACCTGTCAGGGAACAGGTAGCAGCTGAATTTGGCCTATGGCAGGGCCCTTCTCAGAGAACCCTGGCCTACATGCTTGCTGGCCAGCTTCAGTCTGAGCCTGAGCACCACCCAGAGTCATATCTGAAGATGACACACCCACAGGGCAGATTGAGTGAAAAATCCAGACATGGGTTTGATACTGACCTGTCATCTCAACATGGAAAATCATTTCAGAGATAAGGCTTTGAGAATCTGCATATATTTTATAGTGGATTTTGTCCCAATACAAAAAAACAATTTCCCTTATTTTGAGGATTTTGACAAGTAAACAACTCATCAGTTAGTCAAGTTGTATTCAGTTAGGTAGTCCCTGAGGAGGTCAAGAAAATGCATTAGGACTTGAATTATTGCCCTCATAGATCTTCCAGTCAAGGTTGGAAGACCCTCAGAAAAAAGTACATCAATCATTTTTTGATATGAGCTTCAAAAAGGAGGGATGGCAACACATGCATGAGGCCCTTGACTCTGATGCATTCTTTCCACTTAACTAAAATCGTCTTTGAAGCTGAAGAAGTTGATCATATTACTGCATTTCTTTAAACCCTTTAATAATTTCTCACCAATTTAGAATGAAGAACAAAAATTTTTAATATGGCCTTCAAAGTTCTAAATGAGTTGTGTTCTGTCAGTCTCTCAAGACAATGTTTTGTTTTCTAACTCCACTTTCTTTTTAAAAAGAAAGTTTAGTTTCAGGTATACAACACAGTTATTATACATTTATATAATTTATGAAGAGATCACCCTGATAAATCTAGTACCCATCTCACACCATATATAGTTATTACAATACCACTGACTATATTCCCCATGCTATACATCTCTGTAACTACCAGTTTGTACTTCTTGATCCCCTCCCCACTTCACCCATCCTCAATTTGACAACCATCAAAATGCTTTATGTATCTATGAGCTTGTTTCTGTTGTTTGTATATCCTGTTCTCTAGGTTCCACATATGCCATTTGTCTTTCTCTCTGACTTGCTTCACTCAGCACAGTACCCTCGAGGTCAACCAATATTGTTACAGATGGCAAGATTTCATTCTTTTTTATGTTTGAGTAATATTCCATTGTGTGTGTAGATATGTATGTATAAATATATCTTCTTCTTTATCCATTCATCCATTGATGGACAACCAGGATGCCTTTACATTTTGGCTACTGTAAATAATGTTGCAATGACCTATGGATTCACATGTCCCTCCAAAGTACTGTTTTGGATTTCTTTAGATAAATACCCAGAAGTGGAATAACTGAGTCCTTCTTTGTCTCTTATTAAAACCTTTGTTTTAAAGTCTATTTTGTCTGATATAAATTTTGCTACCCCAGATATTTTATTTGTTTCTGTTTTCATAAAACACCTTTTTTCATCCCTTTACTTTTAGTCTATGTCTTTCAGTCTGCAGTAAATCTCTTGTAGGCAGCATATGTAAGAATCTCATTTTTTTTATTCATTCGGCCAGACTATCTTTTGATTGGAGCATTTAATTCATATACATTTAAAGTAATAGTTGATATATATGTAGTTATTGCCATTTTATTATTCATATATTTTTTCTTTCTCCTTTTTTATTCTTTTTCTTAAAGAAGTCCATCTAACATTTCCTGTAACACTGATTTGGGGATGATAAACTCCTTTAACTTTTTCTTGTCTGGGAAGCTCCTTATCTCTCCTTAGATTCTAAATAATAGCTTTGCTGGGTAGAGTGATCTGGGTTGTAGGCCCTTTCTTTCTATCACTTTGAATATTTCATGCCAATTCCCTATGGCCTGCAAAGTTTCTGTTGAGAAATCAGCTGACAATCTTATGGAAGCTCCCTTAAAGGTAACTAGCTGCTTTTCTCTTACTGCTTTTAAGATTCTCTCTTTGTCTTTGACTTTTGGCATTTTAGCGATGATGTGTTTTGATATGAGCTTCTTTGGGTTCATCTTGTTTGGGACTCTCTGCACTTTCTGAGCTTGTATGTCTATTTTCTTCACTGAGTTAGGAAAGTTTTCAGTTATTATTTCTTGACATAGGTTTTCAATACCTCGCTCTTTCTCTTTTCTTCTGCTACCCCCATAATGTGAAATTTGGTATGCTTGATATTGTCTTAGAGGCCTCAAACTATTCTCATTTTGGGGGATTATTTTTTTGTTGTTGCTGTTCTGATTGGGTGTTTTCTGCTACTTTATCTTCTGAATCACTGATTCAGTCCTCTGCTTCATCTAATCTACTGTTAATTCTCCCTAAGGTAGTTTTCTTTTCAGTTATTGTATTCTTTATTTCAGACTGGTTCTTTTTTATGTTTTCTGTCTCCACTTTTATGTTTTCTATCTTTTTGCTAATGTTCTCATTGAGTTCATCTACTCTTCCCCTAAGTTCATTGAGCATTCTTATAACCAGTGTTTTGAACAGTGCATCTGGTAAATTGCTTGTCTCCATTTTGTTTAGTTGTGTTTTATAGCTTTGTTCTGTTCTTTCATTTTGGGACATATTTCTTTGTTTTCCCATTTGGCTGCCTACTTTTGTTTGTTTCTATGTATTAGATATGGCTGCCGTGTCTCCTGGTCTTAGTAGAATGCCTTTATCTAGGTGTCCTATTAGGCCCACTGATCACCTGAGCCAGGCACGCCAGGTGTGTCCCTTGAATGAGTTGTACGTGCTGCCTATTGTAGTTGAGCCTTTCTCATCAGTGGGAGGGATTGACCCTGATTGTTTGTGATGACTGGCTGTGACCAATAAAGAGCTGTCATGCAGGGGCTTACCCTACAGAGCAGGATTTGCTTTACAGCAAGTTTCTGGTGCCTGCCTTGTCTGCCCTGTGGGTGTGTCATCTTCAGATATGACTCTGGGTGGAGCTCAGGCTCAGATTGAAGTTGGCCACCAAGCATGTAGACCAAGGTTCTCTGAGAAGGGCCCTGCCATAGGCCAAATTCAGCTGCTACCTATTCCCTGACCAGTGCTACCTGGCATGAGCCACAAAGCAATCTGCAGATGATTGTCACCAGTGCTGGGCTTGGAAGTGGCTTGAGAAGCCAAGCTGCAAACCAAGGCCAGCTGCTGCTAGTGCCAGGCTTTGGGCTCCTCAGTAAGAAGTATGGCACATGTAGAGGCCAGATGCTGCTTGCTTGAGTTTTGTGAACCTTTGAGAGATTTTAAGAAAGCCTGCAGCATGAGACAAGACAGGCTGTTTGTATGGAAAATCCACTGGAAGTGGCTTGGGTGGGCCTGCAGTTTTGGAGGGGTGAGGTCTCAGGGAATCATTAGGGTGGGGCGACCAGTATTAGTTATGTTGATGGAGACTCAGATATGGTGCCCTCCTGTGTCTGCAGGAAGCAGGAGGGCTCAACAAAGGAACAATGCCCTCTGCCAGCACTTTTGTCTGGGAGAAAGCTCCCTCTCCTGTCCTTATCCTGAAGCCAGACAACTCATTTTCTCCTTTGTGCCTTGTTAGCTGTTGACCTAGAGCTAGAGCTCAGAGTGAGCGAGTCCATTACCTAGTAAGTCTATGTGCAGGCTTCTTAAGAGGAAAGTTTGCAATTTCCTCAGCCCTCTATCTCACTGTCCACAATCTGTGTTGGTTTCACAGCCAGAACTTGTGGGATGTCTTTTCCTGGCACTGGATCCTGGGCTGGGAAGCCTGGTGTGGGGCTGGGACCCCTCTCTTTTGGGGGGCCTCCACAGTCAAGATGTTCCTCCTGATTCTCAAGTGCCACACATGGGTATGGGATCAACTGTTTTGAGTCTCTGCCCCTGCTATCAGTCTTGAGGTGGCCTCTTCTTTGTGTCCCCAGTTGTGAAACTTGTGTTCAGCTAGATTTCAGGTGACTCCTAATGATGGCTATTCTGTAGTTTAGTGATAATTTTGATGTGGTTGTGAGAGAAGTCATGTACAGTGTTTACCTACTCTGCCATCTTGACCAGAACTATTAACTTCATTTTCCATGTGAATATTTATTGAATTTTTCTGGGATTTCAGTATCAAGCTTTCTCTAAGTGAGCTCATTAACATTGTGGCAGCTTACAGGAATGTCAAAGGGTCACTGAGGTTAAACATGTGCTTGGGTTCTGATGAAAATGGGAATTGTGATTAGAACTGTTTTTAGTGCCCCATTTCATTTTACGATGCAGTGGATGGTGTAAAATGTTCATGCATTTATAGATATTACCACTGCTAAGGCACCAGGTGAGTTGATAAAATTCAGGTGGTATGACTGAGCAGCAAGCTTATTTAGATACCAGATGATATTTTCCTTCTTTATCTGTTCTTGGTGTTTTCTATCAACAAATAGTCTTCATATTTCTGAGAATAAAAATGCCCAAATAGAGATTGGTTCCAATTGTTTCACTAGGCAGTCTGTTTTTCAAAGGAGTTATCACTGTAGAATGAAGAAGACCCTTATTTCTTATTAGATGGCCTACCTTGATTAGTTTATTTAACTGTTGCTATCTACAACTATTCCACCATGTCTTTCAAAGTATTCATTGAGATACATTGGTTTTTGTATACCCCTGTCTCAGTGACATTCCTCTGTATCTTTCTAAGAAACATCTTTGTGGAAATATATGGCTTTTGGTGCGAGATTGGTCCTATCCCATTATTTGCAGCTCTAACTAAACCTTATAAACTATTTATTTAAGCAAATAAACATTTAATAAGAACACATCACTGTTGTCCAAGGAATTCTCTCTGTGGAGAGTACTTGCTTTTTTGAGAAACATTTTTCAAATAAGACTATTGTGTATCTGTCAGGTATGAAAGCATACATTTATTTGGGGAGCAGACAGAGCACTCAACTTGCATCTTAGCAAATCCCTGGAGTCCCCAAGGGAATGGTGGTTGATAGTGATAACACTGAACCACAAATCTTAACTTAACTGGATAATTTCTTGGGGAATTCAATTCTCAGCTGTCATTACAAGGCCTTCGTCTCTTTCTTATTGATGTTCTTTATTCTGTCTTCCTCTGTGAAGTCTACAATTTCAGGTAGTTTTTGCTGAAAGTCGTGATTGTTTTTCTTATGCACATGAGTTTTTACCCCTGGAGAGAAAGAGAAGAAAACAAATATTTGCAGCAGAATCCAAATGGCTGTTGTTTATCTGGGTCAGTGGGCTGCATAGTTACAAAATCTTAGAGCTATGTGTGCAGGCATCACTGACCTCATTGACTACTTTATACTGTGTAATGTCTTAGTGTTTTTAAGATGACCATATTTGGGGCACATCATAGACAAAAAGATTTTTTATTTTCCAATTCATGAATTTGTTTCCTAAAATGTCCAACAAAGACAACAAAATGACATTTAGTTTTGACATAAATTGGCTTTATGGAAAAAAATAAGATTACATTATTTTGGAGTCAACCTGGGAAATCAGAGTAAATTAGCACCTTAAGGGTAATATAATCTTCTGGAAAGAAGAGTGAAGAAGCCACACGTTGCTTATTATAGGGGAGAGACATTTGGAAGTAGCTTAGATATTACTAAAGCATGTCTCAGAGAACTTTATTGATGGAACCTTAATAATTTCCATGAACTATAATAAATTACATATAGAAAAACACATTTCTTTGTTGGCATACGCACTAACTTATTTTGTGCTCTCTATCCACATGTTTGTTCTTGTATGTTCTCTGAGCCTAGGTGCAGACACATAGCAAAATGTTAACACAAAATACCAGGCTTATCTCAGAGATATTGTGGGTTTGGTTTAGATCACCACAATAAAGTGAATTGGAATCGTTTTGTAGGTGGAGTGTCTTGCTTTTGAATTGTAAAAAATGCAACATCTGTGACACAGAATAAAGCAAAGTACAATTAAACAAGATAAGCCTATAAAAAATAATAAACACCAATTAACCAGGTGACCTGTGGCAGTCAGTCAGCCAGTCTTGCCAGATTTCCTAAAATGTACCAGACCATTTGAAAAGTCTCCATATTGGTTACAAAGGCTCTTTTTATTGATCTTTTATTTAGCAGCCCCTTGTCATTTCACCTGTGGCTAATCTTGTTCCTCTTAAATGAGTAAATCATAGGCAGAATACTCACAGATTTCACTGAGGGTTAACATCTGTTCTCTCTATGGGCTGTCTGGCTGGCTGGCTGGATGTCTGGCAATTATTACTGTTTTGAGAGGCTGGTAGCACAGAGGTGGGGTGGAACATGAACAATCATTTCCAGCTTTTATTGTAGACATGTGTTCTCTGACCAGTCTGGATGAGCATGTCTTTTTTGTCCTCAAGGACCGGTTATTACCCAAAGATGCCATAGCCCACGAGCAACTTTATGCACACTCACTGGGTCTGTTGGGATGGGTTATACTACACGGAGTTTCCTAACTTTAACAAGCTACTTGTGAAATGTCCTCTTTCCCCTCTACTGCCAAGTGCCTGAAGAGGAATCTTGTACATGTTAGATGCATGATACATTCTTGTTCATGGAAAAGATTTTTCCATCTAATGAGGAATCTAAGGGATTTGCAAAGAAACACTTATGCTTATGTGACTAGCTAAGTACTAAAATGAGATTCCGAATGCTCTATTGGTGAGGAAAGTTTATGATGGTATGTCTGTGGGGGGGTCACCTAATGACATATTTATTCTTACAAGAAATGTACAGAAACAATTCTACAAGACAGGGCTTTTGAAAATGTCAATTATTAATTAAAATTTAAATCTTGACTAATAGGTATTAGATTTGAAAATACCAAATGCCATTTGATAACAGGCCTTAGGGAACTATCTTGCAGCTATTGTTCTGAACCCAAAACACTACTTTTTCATCACCTGTAAGTATCTGCCACACCTTGTAGGAAAATACTCAGATGACAACAATGATATTCCTCTGTAACAAATGGATGCTAGAATTATTTCCCTATAGAATATGTCATTTCTTATATTCTATGTGAAGTCGATTTAATTCACTGTTATTGAATCCAGAGCTTTTATAGACACAATATTTTTAATTTGTATTAACACATAAGATAGGTGTTTTTCTGTCTTCCCAGGTTTGTATAAAATATAGGGAAAAGCCAGAACTTAAACCCAGATCCTCTAACTCTAGGTCTGGTATATTCATACATTGCCACAGTAGCATTTACGTAGTAAGTAAAATCAGTTATTTTAGACTAGGGCTGTGTCTCTGCACAGTTGTTGAGGACAAATCTTCATTGTTACTATAATATATTCGAACCCATTTCAACTCTGATTCATTACTTTTTTCCTTTACTCCTTGAACATCTTCATTTTGTTTTTCAACTCACAGCCTAAAACCACTCCTATGAATAGGTATACAATTAAAACCAGCGTAAAGTACAGTCCTTTGTAGGATAATCCCCCTCTAAGAGGAAGCTTATGCTTACACTCAAGAACTGGCGCACTAAGAAGCAAATTCAGTTAGTGGTCAGATGAGGAACCCATAGATCCTCAACAGGAAGAACTATTACTGTGGTGGAGAATACAGAATTTGGAGTAAAAATTATCTGAGTTTGAGTTAGTTACTCTGCCTTCCCTGAGCTCAATTTTTTCATCTGTAAAAAGGGGTTAACTAATATCTGCCTCTTAGGGCTATGATGAAAAGTAACTGATATAATGCATGTAATGCCCAGTACTTGGCACATTGGAAGTAGTCTCTTAAATGATTGCTGTTATCATCATCACTACCATTGCTGTTTTTACTCTTGTTCTTGCTTTACAAATCAGTCATCCTGGCAGATCATTTTGAAACACCAGCCCTCAAAAGCTACCTCCATGTCTTTAAGACCACACTGATCAGCAGATATACTATAGCTTATACTGATATGATAGGATTTTTTGTGTCCTGGAACATGAGAGAGTTTTCCTTCTTCTACTTTCACAGAATGTTTTATATAAATCTTG
The DNA here is from genome assembly GCA_030015415.1 of Cynopterus sphinx. Classification (NCBI taxonomy): domain Eukaryota; kingdom Metazoa; phylum Chordata; class Mammalia; order Chiroptera; family Pteropodidae; genus Cynopterus; species Cynopterus sphinx. The sequence goes on from CM057381.1 coordinate 116,544,628, forward strand.
CTCCTTATCCCCTTGGATCACAGAGTGACAAATAAACATGGTAGAAAAAAAACCTGTTTTCTTAGATCCTAACTTTAGTGAAAGAGAATAAAAGTTAAAAGGGGCTTCTTTATCACTATTTGCTTCAGGAAATAAGAAAACATCATGCAGATCTCCATTATGAGTTGACATGATTGAAAGCTCACAGTAAATGATGTCATGTATCCAGGTCTTGAGCCTGGGAATCTCTCTTTGAGATTATCATGAAAAAAAAAAAAAGTAGCTCAATCAATAAAATATGAAGGGAGAATTTTTCTTTTAGCTAACAGTTGAAAACTCTAAGACCCATTTGTTATATAACTTAATAAGTTTACTTTTCTAACACCTAAAAGCAGAGATTATCACTTGTACTTAACTGATAATTAATATTAAGCTTCTGCTAATGGCTCTGTAATAGTCACTGAGCATACAGTAGTAGACAGAATCAAAGTGATCTTCAGCCTCACAGAAGTTACATCATGGAGATAGAGAATAGTGGAAGGTGGACACTGGTTATTAAGCAGTAGTTCATAAAATGTCTTGTGTACAATGTTTGGAGAAGGACACAATACTATGAAGCTACATAACAAGAGCACCTCATCTTTTTAGGACTTGAGCTTGGGGAAGCCTTCTTGGAGAAATTCATGTTTATGCTAAGACCTGAAGGCTAAGTAAGTGAACACCAGGCAAAGATGAGGGGAAAGAGAATTCCACGTGGAGGAGGCAGCAGATATAAAGACAAGGTAGTAGGAAGCAATGTGGGTTGAAGAGAAAAAAATTCACTGTGATTGGAGAATAGAGGATGTGTATGTGTAGGAAGAATGAGGGGGAGGGAAATGGTATAGTGAAAAGGGGTAAGAAGGGGCTTGTAGTGAGGAATCCCTAAATATCACAGAATATGGATTCTTGGGGGAGGGGAGATCACTCTGCATTTGAGTCATGGCTTTGGTCACAATTGACTGCCTTGGTCCTAAGTTTATTTCTTTGCAAGGTGGAGTGAGTAGCATGCATTCCATAGGGCTATTTCTAAAGGATCATGTATAATCCTGGCACAAAGCTGGTGATCTTGAAATGTTAATATATGTATAGAGAGGAAAATACACATAGACACACAAGAGTTATTAGAAGAATATGAATGTTCAACTTTTTTTTATGAGAACCACAATTTTTGGAATGCAGGTACGTGTATATGTCTATTTATACATAAAGTGTTATTGGCTCAGTCTTTGGGGCAGAGTGTCTGTTTTTGGTACTAAAGACAGGTATTCTCTCTTTCTCTGAAATAAGAGAACATTGGGTAATTATGTTTCTGAAGAAGGGATCTGTTTTAGTTTCCTGTTGCTCCTATAACTAATTACCACAAACTGAAGGGCTTAAAACAATATAAATTTATTATCTTACAGTTCTGGAAGTTAGCAGTCTGAAATGAGTTTCTCTGGGCTAAAATTAAGGTGTCAGCCAGGCTATATTCCTTCTGGAAGCCCGAGAGGTAATCCATTTTCTTGTGTCATCCAGTTCTAGAGGTCTCCTGCATTCCTTAATTTATGTCCCTTCCTTCTCTTCAAAGCCAGCAATCCCCCTACCTTTCTTTTATAAAGACCTTGTGATTACCTTCTACTCAGATAATTTAAATCTCAAAATTCTTAACTTATATTTGCAAAGTTTTTTGTCATGTAAGGTAATATATATTAGTTTCCAGAGATTAGAATGTAGACATCTTAGGGTGGGAGCATTGTTCTGCCTACCACAGGCTCCTTCTTTTCCTAGAGGAATGAAGAACTGATATTCCTGTTGCTAACAATTTGGGCTCTGGTTTTCATGGAAATCAAGGTTCTCTCTGATTGGTCATCAAGGGTTCTTCCTCACTCCTATTATCAGCCACTCAGTCCTTCTCCTAGACTTCCTGGTGGCAGAGGCCTAAACCCTCAGTCTGAAGTGTCCTACCATCTTCAACTAGTTAACCCCTCCTCAACCTTTAGATCTGTTTAAATATCAGTTGTTTGAGGTTCAACTACCTCAGTTCTTGGGTATTAAGCTGGGAACCCCATGCTGGAATAATGGTGGGACCATTCCTAACACAGGGGCATATTTGCTTTGGAGTGAACAGTGCCTGTCAGAGGAACCTGTGTCAGAGCACAGTGAGGAGAGCCTGGGATGATCAGCCTCAGGGTCAGTGTGGCTCTGGGCAGGGCAGCTTTCTACAATGGAGGCAGACCCTGAAGCAGCTGTTAGTTGGAGGTCTTCAGCTGATCACACTCGTCATAGGCAGCAAATCACCCATTTATAGGGATTCTGAAAGGCACGTCTCTGTGTGTCCATCAGATGCACCTGATCTGTGCCAAGAACTTTTCTAAGTATGAGGGGTATATCAGGGAACAAAACAGATGCAAAAATCCTTGCTCTTGTACATTTTACATTATAGTAGGGGGAGATAGATAATAAAAAAATGAATAAGTAAAATATGTAATAGGAAAATAACGATGAGTGCCATGGAGAAAAATAAAACAAATAATGGGAGCAGGGTGGAGGGGGGGTTGGAACAGAAAGTGTTGTGGGGGAGAGTTGCAGTTTTTAGAATAGACTTAAGGAAGGCCTCACTGAGAGGGTGGTGTTTGAGTAAAGACCCAAGAAGGGAGCTATGTGGGTATGTGAGAAGAGTCCCTTAGCAGAGGGAAATGCAAGGTTCAAATTTCCTGAAGTGGGAGCAGTGAGGAGGCCAGTGTGGCTGGAGCAGGGGTTTGAGTGAATGAGTTAGAGTATGAGTTCAGAGGAGCAATGTTTGTGGATAGGGTAAGAAAATGTAGGGACTTGGGAACTATTCTAATGATTTTGGCTTTATTTGGAGTAAGATGAGAAGCCAGTGAATGGTTCTGAACAAAAGAATGATATAATTTTCAACTATTGAAAAAAAAAAGTGGTGCTAAAGGTGCTCCTGTTATTGAGAAAAAAAAAAAAAATTACAGGACCATCCTGGGGCAGCCCGAAGAGGTTACCTGGAGACACCTGACACTCAACCGGAGAATTAGAAGGGAGCTGAGAAGGGCCACAGTTAATGAACAAAAATGAGTAAAACCCAGGGGCTGATCAGCTGAATTCAAGGTTGAGACTCTTAGTAAATACAATGACATTTGATTCTGGTTTACTCTGGTTAATTACCACACCTTTGACTCCTTTCCGGGGGCAGAGGGGTGGTGGTAGTGGTGGAATGAACCTAGATATGTCAGAAGCCTCAATACTTTTGGAGTTTTCTATTCTGGTTCTTTGGCTGATCTGCTCTTGTGCACTGTTTATTCATATTAACAGGTAATGACCATAAACAGTGAGTTTATAATTTACCAATCAGGTCTTTTCACCCGTGGAATTGTTCCATTGGATGACTACCATTTTTGAGGGTATGTTTGTGATACTTCGGTTTCTGTAGTGTGTCAAGAGATATATTTGAGTTATTCTCAATTTTGTTGATCTAAACTTCATTGAACAAACACGTGCGAGGCTGCTAAGTGCTAGGCATTTGGATATATGCTGGTGATGTAAGAATGCATACAGAATTTGGTATTTGCAGGCAAAGGGCTGGTAGTTGAAAGCCATGGTTTTCAGTGCTGTCCCAGGCCAGCTGCATCGGCATCCCTTAGGATTTGTTAGAAAGGCAAACTGCACCTGAGACATTCAATTAGATTGGAGTGGGGCCAGCAGTCTATATTGTAACAAGCTCTTCAGTTGATCCTGAGGAATGCTCAAATTTATTTTTTATTATTCTCCTTTCTCCTGAGGAAACTAAGCTAAGGAAGCTAAGGTGAGGTCATTTTATTTTATTTATTTTCTTTTTTTTCTTTTCCTTTTCTTCTCTTTTCTTATAGGTAATACTTTGACTTTTATTCCCTGCGATGAACTAGAGAGTGCAAGATGAAGAGCTAAGCAGGCATTAAGAGCTTTAGATACTACTCCCAAATAATATTTCTGGTTTTATACCCTCAAAAAAGACTATTGTTAAACTCTTGGTGATAACAGCTGGAGGAAGTTCATAGGGTCAAAAGAGATGAGAATTATCTTCTAGAGCTCTGTCCTCAAATCTCAAACTCCTGCCATCACAGTCATGGCTCATGTTAAAACAGAGGACTGGTTCAAAATACTGCCTCAAGAGTCCGCCTGAGGTGCAACACAGAGAACTTGTGTTTCTGCCTCCTTGAAGTGATGCTGACATTATACTTTCCAGAATTGATTCCTTGGGGATGGTGATATTTCTGGACCTCTCATGGAAGTGCCTATGAATCAGACATCTATATTGTGCCAGTTCTTTCTCAGCCCCCTGCTCCCAAGCACTGCTTTCTCAGCAGTAGTTCTTGAAGTGTATTTCTGTGTTTTTGGTCTGCCATATCTTTAGTACTCTCACTTTTTGTACTACTCCTTGCTGTTCTTCTGCCATTACTTAGATATTCTATAGCTAAATTACAGTACTTGGAGAGTGATGCTTTCCCAATACTTTGCCCTATGCTGTGATAGCTTGTCTAACTGGAAGTAAAGTATAAAAATGATTTTGAGATTTCAATTTTAAATAAATTATAAACTTCCAAATGACCTAACCTTTAATTTTCTACCTGACATTTAAGTTACTTGCTTACCAAAAAAATTTTTTTCTAAAGGTTTTCTTTTATTTCCATTATGGGTTTTTTATCATTGACTTGAAGGGCTTCTGTTGAAAGGTATATTTTTAACATGTGATTTTTTAATTGTGAGATTTCACAGTGGATTTGTGAGATGTTTAGGCTTGGGGTTATAGTAAAGAGCTCTGATTCCACGATATTTAAATGGAATTGTCTGCTTTATTCTTTGCAGTTTCTGGCAGGTAGTAGTAATGAGAGTGGCTTAATCCTGTAGTTAAGTACTGGAAGGGTGCATTTAGAAGGCAGGAGAGAATTCTGGACTCTTAACTGCATTTCAGTGACATTCTTTCTTTTTGTTGGTACACTAAGTTTATGAGAGAGAGCAGTGGAGTGTGCCACCAAATAAAAAGCTGTCAAGAATGTGACTTTCCCATTAAGTGTATTCACATTTCATCTGGACAGTCTGCAGTTATGCACTATAATTCTTTAGGGTGATATTAGCTTCAAGGTAACCATGAAATTTTTTTCCCTATAAAACTCAGTCTGATTGACTTCTGGAATGGCAATGTGAGGAATATAGTGGACCCTATCCCCAGTGAAACAAATACATAATTGCTAAAAATTATGTATATTATAAACATATATCTAATTATATATAACAAATGTATACATAAATATATTTAAATACATTTTATGCTATTATATATGAAAATTATATATGAAAATAAATATATAATTATAGATATATAGTTAAATATATTTTATATATTTAATATAATTGTATGTAATTTTCAGCTGTTAAATGGTTGACATTAAAATCTCTGGAAATTATCACAAGGGAATATAGAACATGGAGAAACATTAAAAATTTACTAAACCTTGGTAAGAACAGTGAGAATCTGTAGTGTTTGAGCTATGACATTTTCTCTCTCTTCTCTCTTCATCTCAGTGTGATAGAAACTAAATGCATGTGCTACCAAGATGAGCCCCAAGAGGGGCTTTCCATTAGCATCTTTCATTCCCTGTCTCCCAGCTTCCTATTACAGAAGCTCTATTCTGTGCAGGTGTTGCTGAGAGGACTCCAGTACAGACTCTTAGGGTAGACACTGTACCTCAAGGCGTGGCAGACCAAGAATACTGGGTCTGAAACGTTTGCTCCAGCTTATGAGATGGGGATTTCATACCAGGAAGGGCAAATTAAGAAGATCAGGGGACACCATTCTTTCCCAAAGCTCTGCTCATAGAGCATGGTATTACTCTAGGAGAAGCAGGCCATTATCCATGCCCCCTGTTACATTGCATTTACATGGGATATGCCCATAGGGATAGTCAGGTTATAAGAACAGAGAGATCACAGATATCCCTAAGGGGACTGACTTTATTTGGAAAGAAGAATGAGAAAATTAATGCTTGGGTTTTGTCAATAAAAAGAAAAAATCTTGGTGGTGACCATTTAGTATTGGTGCTCTTACGCTGGTAACTCCATTATATTTATAACAACAAGCAAAATGGTAGAGCAGATAGAGTTTTAACAGAATTAGTGAAAAAGATGAAAGAGAAGACCCCCTCCCTTTAGATATGAATAGCCTCAAAAACTGGCAAAATTGTTTTTGAAAATGGGCCCTAACTTAATTGGATAAAACTGGAACCATTTATGCCCCAGAGTATTGTCAAAAATAATAGAGGAATCAGATAGCAATTAATGGAGCATAACAAGTTGATGGGATACCAGTTAGGAGCAGAACAGCCCAGATGCCCAGAAAGACTGTGGGCATGCTCAAGACTTTACCTTCTGAGGAGAAATTTTGAGGTTGCTCACTGGGGTGAGGGTGGGGGGAGAGTACCCTTTAATAAAATAGTTCACCTAGGTCATAAACAAATAAAAAGTAAGCAAGAACACAATAACATGCCCTGGAAGGAGTGGTGATAGTTGTTAAATATCCAGAATTGCTGTAATATATTTAAAATGTTTAGTTTTGCATGGGGTATGCAAAGAAATGGGGAAGTATGACTCATACAGAGAGAACAGTGACAAGAGAAACTTGCTTCTGTCTGACCTTGGAAGCTAAGCAGGGTTGGGCCTGGTTAGTACTTGGATGGGAGACCACCTAGGAAGACCAGGTGCTGTATGCATAAAAAAATAAAAAATAAGGGATTGTAAACTGATAAGGTTCTTTCAACCTGTGAGGTCAACCAAGGATTGCCTTGCCTGAAAAACAAAACAAAACAAAACTTGCTTTGGAGGGAGCCTAGATTTAGTAGAAAAGAATTTAAAGCAGAGATTATAAATGTGTTCAAAGAAATAAGGATATATTTAAAAACTGAAGCAATGCATGATGGTTATATCTTTTCATATAGCAAATATTAATAAAAGATAAAATTACAAAAAGCCAAATGAAAATTGTGAAGTTGCAAAATACAATAATTGGAATGAAACAATTTACTAGAGGGCCTCAACTATTGATTTGAGCTATATAGCAAAAAGAATTAGCAACTTGAAGATAAATTGATAGAGATTATGAAGAATGGAGAGAAAAAAGAATGAAGAAAGATGAACAGAGCCTCAGAGAAATGTAGGACAACATTAGGCACAACAACATATGTATAATGTGAGTCTCAGAAAAAAGAAAAAGAAGCAAAAAATATTCAAAGAAATAATCACTGAAAACTTTTCAACTCTGATGTAAAATATGAATCTATGCACCCAAGAAGCTCAACTCCAGGTATGATAAATGCAAAGAGACCAACATCCAGACATCATAGCCAAATACTGATAGCCAAAGTCAAAAAGAAAACTTAGAAAACAGAAGAAAAGACACATTGACAAGAGAACTTCATTAGGTTTTAACAGTTGACTTATCAGAAGCAATGCATGTTGGGATGGCATAGCCAAGGTGCTAAAAGAAAATAACTATCAACCAAAAGTCCTATACCAGTAAAGCTAATTTTTAAAAGTGAAGTTTAAATAAAGACATTTCCAGAAAAAAACAAAAAATGGGGAATCTACTGCTAGCAGACCCATAGTATAAAAATACTAAATGAAGTTCTTCAGGCTGATACCAGCTTCAGATTCAAGTCCACACAAATAAGCAAAGAGCACTGGTAATGGCCATTATGTAAGCAAACATAAAAGATGATGTAATTGAGTATCTCTTATCCTTTCTTCTCTTATCTGATTTAAAAAAGCTATTGCATAAGCCATATGTATGTAATTATATTCTTAGGCCCATAATGTATAGAAATGTAATATATTTGAAAAAAAATGCTCAGAGGCAATGTGTGGGAACTAAGCCATTTTGGAGTAAGGGAATGATATCAGAATGTAATCAAATACACAGGAAGAAATGAAAATCACCTGAAATGGCAAATAATAAGATTAATATAACAAACTATGTACATATACTCTTGCCCTTCTCTCAACTTCTTTAAAAATATAAAATTACACAAACATAAAAATGTATTGTTGGGATTGTTACATGTATCAACGAGATATAACAATAGCACTCAAAGAGAGATGAGAGATAAAGCTATATAAAAGTATGTCAGCAAAATTAAATTAGTGTGTAGGTTATGCATTTCATAAGCTTTAGAGCAGCCACTAAGAATGTAACTTAAAAACTATATAGTTAAATAATCATTAAAGGAAATTAGAATCCTCATACAATGCTGGTAGTATTGTAAAATGATGCAGCTACTTGGAAAAACAGTTTGGCAATTTCTCAAAGTATTAAACATAGAGTTACCATATGGCTCAGCAATTTAATTCCTGGGTATATACACAAGAGAAATAAAACATATCCACACAAAAGCTTGTATAGGAATGTCGATAGCAGCACTACCAATAATGGTTCAAAAGTGTAAAGAACCCAAATGCCCACCAGCTGATCAATGAATAAATGAAATATGGTATTTTAATGATTTTGCTATGTGAAAGAAGCCAGACACAAAAGGACACATATTGTATGATTCCATTTATATGAAATGTCTATGGTATGCAAATTTACAGAGGCAGAAAGCAGATTAATGATTTTCAAGGGCTAAGGAGAGTAGGGAGTGGGGACTGACTGCTAATGGGTATGGATATCTTTCTGGAGTGACAAAAATGTCCTAAAACTCTATTGCATTGATGGTTTCACAACATACAATAAAGCATTGAATTGTACACTTGAAACATAGTAAACTGTAGAGTATGCAAATGGTATCTTAATAGAGCTGTTAAAGAATTCCCACAAATTGTGCTTCATATTTTTTTTATAATGCACTGCATGTGAGTCAACACCCCTATTCGATGCCAAAACTCTATCCCTTCCTGCTCGCTGTCAAATAAGTGGGTATGTATGCTGTTTATCTCTATTTTACCAGTGAGAAAACTTAGACAAATCAAGTGACTTGTTAAAGTTCTCACATATGCATGAGGTAAGGGAAATTTACTGAAAATACAGGCCTTATCACTCCTGAAGCTGTTTTTCCTAAAGTGTCACACATTTCTCTCACTAAGGGCTGTGAGTCTTCTTCCCATCTTTCTTGACTTGATCCCCTAAACAACAAAAGACCCCAAAACATTAGTTTTTATAAAGTTCTGGGAAAATCTATAAAATTATAAAGAAGAAAATGAGTGAATATCACCACCCAGAAAAAAAATCTTATGTAATTATCACCAGGTTTTCCTCTGAATATCAATGAATAAACATTAATTTTTAATGTAATTCATATGTCATGTATATAATGATTTCACTTGTTTTTAAAAAATATCTTTTGAGTAATTCTCCATGATATTATTCTTCAGAAATACACTTTAGTAACTGCCTAATATCTCCTCTTATGTATGCATTCTAATTTATTTAATGGTTTCACTGTTAGACATTCAAATCAAGTCGTTTTTTTTTTACTCTTAAGTGCTGTGTACATAAACTTTTGTCTGAATTTGACTGTATAGAAGAAACACCTATAACATATGAACTTTAAAAGGCTCTTAATGTATGCAGGCAAATTGCTTTATTAAAAGGTTACATGAATTTTTTTGTATCAACAAAGCATTTGTAGGGAAGCTGTTAAGGCTGGTGGTGGAGTATTGTGGAACATGTCTATCTTTCTCCTCCAAACACACAGGAACCTCACACCTGCCTTAAACATACACATTCCTGCTTGCTTGTTGGAGAAATAATATGTAACAAGGAGATGAACACATCCTCCATAGTTCATTGTAAAATCACCTCTTAGTTACCACTTTGGACACTTTATAAATAAGTTTGCCGATCAGTTATTATGGAATAGTTCATCCTTGCTGTTGTTAAATATTAATATCCTTTCATGTTAGATGGTGATTATCCAGGCTCCCAAGCAGCCCTGGTGTGTGCCACTAACCTAGCCATGCCAGCTTCTCCCTCTGGCCTTTCCAAAGTCAAATCACTGGGGGCATAAATCTTGATACAGCATGGCCTCCAGAACTGCTCCTGAGGGTTTGAGCCTGAGTCCTTCCTGATTTATTAGTATCTTTTCTACATTGGTGGTAAAATTTATTACATATAACTTTTAAGGATAATTTCAAAGCACCGTGGTTGTCACAGTTCAGAAATTTTGAAAGACAAACAAACCAATCTTAACAGAAATAAGCCCTTTCATTTTGGCAGCTTTGAGATAGAGTCTGGGGTTTCACTTATAATCCCATTTTCTTAGAAAAAGAGTTGGGTGTTTATGGTTCCAAGGAGGGATACTTTGGCGGAGATGGAATGCTAGCAATTACTCTGAGATCTGTAATATTTATAATTATCACTTGGATTTGTTGGTGGTGTAAGAGGTGTAGATTCTGGATTCCATCATTGAAATCTGGATCTGTTAGTCTCAGATGGTGTCTAAGAAGGTGATGTAGTTGTTAGAATTTTTTTTAATAAACAAGGGCCCCAGGTAATTCTGTGGCAGATAGTTCATGAGTCACATTTTAGGAGGTACCCTACTTGAATATGTAAGGAGTCTGGCTCAGTAAAAATATCTCACCCTACCTGAGTTGTGAGCATTCCACAAATACGTGAAATACACAAATGTTTTCTCCTTAGGGAGCAGAGATAGGATTGGGTTAGTTAGGAAACAGGGTCTTTGACTTTACAAAGGTGTTATTTACTTTAACAAGGATTGGTTTTCTATTTATTCTAAGAAGTCCTAATGGAATGAAAGAGTTCCCTACATCCCCACCCTCACTTCCACCTAACTATTAATTTCTGTTAGCTGCACTAGTAATTTTAATGTACTCGGGACTGATAACATTTCCATTCTACAGTGTAACCTTAATTAAGTCTCTGCACATTTTCTACAGGTTGACTCTAAAACCACTCCCAGCATTTTCAACAATGTGACTAAGAAAATACATTTTTTTTTTTTGCAGAGCCAGGGAGAATTTTTGATGACATTTCCTTCTCTACAGCCCCAAAGACACAACCCCAGTGCCATTCAATGCAGAATGCCCAGATGGGGCTTCTTTCTCAGGAGGATCAGTTACCATAAAATTGCAAATCACTGCAAATTCCTATAGAAGGAGGTTGGCAAGTTAAAACTGTACACTGCAGGGATGATCCTGAACAAGAGCCACTTGAATCCAGCAATCTTCAAGTTTCGCTACATTGAAACTGTCAAGTTCATTCTGATCCCTCAAGAAATTCAAACAATTTGTATTTACTCTTTGTGTTTACACTAGGGTTATATTGAGAACCTACATATTGCTATATTGAGTTTTATATGTGGACACATATTTATATAGAACTATATATTCTCTATTTTATATATAATTATATACTCTCTAAATAACTATATATTGAACCTTAGTGAGCTACAAGTTCCTTCCATGGTAACCTCTAATGCATCAGATGGCAATTAAGATAAACTGTCATTTTTCTTCCATTCTGAACAGTTCCTTGTCTCACTTTACCTAAGACTCATTTACAAAGATTAATATACTGAGTTTCACAAATAGGATGATGCTGTGGGGGTAACTTATGAGTTGACATGGAGATGCAATAGACTTTTTGGTATCTGTGGGGAGGATGGCAACTTTCTAATCTCCATAAGGTTCTCCTGAACTAGAACATCCTGCTTTCACCCGCCCTCTCAATTGTTTCAGTTTTTCCTCTTCTTCAAGGCCCATCCCAAATCCCCTTTCTGGGAACTCTGCTTGGTTGTTCCTGCTCATGATAGATACCAGTCTTAAACTGGCAAAACACTTTCCATTGTATATCATATCAACGCCTTGAGTTTAGCAGTTGTATGCCCATGTTAGGATGAGGAGACCAAGGCTTAGGGAACTTAAAAGAATGGCTCAGGCTTACACATCCCATAAGGGGCTAAGAATGAAACTTGGGTCTACTGAACTTCCTTGTGCTGTGTCACTATCCTACCAGTCATCTCTCCCTTAATTTTATTTCTGTGTCACCCATTTTGCATTCAACCATTCTCCATGTTTTTTTTTTCTCATATATGTATGCTGTCTGTGAGCAGTATTACAGTTGACCCTTGAACAGTGGGGGTGTTGGAGTTGACACCCCTCCCCCTGCATAGTAAAATCTGCATGTAACTTTTGACTGCCCTCAAATTTAGTTGTTCTTTGGAACCCATGGAGGATTGGTTTTACTAAAATTCATAGATGCTCAAGTCCCCTAAAGGAAATGGCATAGATCAGTGTATACAGTCAGCCTTCTACATCCATGAATTCCCAACTGCAGATCAAAAAATGGTACTTTTATTCACAGAAAATAATTCCTGTCTAAGTGGACCATGCAGTTCAAATTCACGTTTTTCAAGGGTCAACTATATATCATTGACTTCTTAGCATTTCTATTCTGTACAGCATTTGGCACACAGTAGCTATTTAACAAATACGATGACAGTAGATTGTTTTTGCTTCAGGTGTAATGGAAGATTCCCATAGCCCTTGGTCATGACATAGGAGGCTCTTCTTTCCTGACCCTTCCCAACCCCTCAGAGACATCTATTCAACTATAATTTTCTCAGTTCTTCAGGGACATTTTATGGGCATCGCATCTCTAAATCACCATGTCTCAAACTGATTTCATCATTTTCTCCTTATCTTCCAGTTGTTAAGGCAAAAATTCCTGACTTTTTGCTTTCCTTCATTCTCTACATACAGTTTATCTGCAAATCCTCTTGTTTCTCTTCCCACAATGTAGCTTAAATCCTTTACTTCGATCCATCTTCACAGTAATCAAGCCCAAACCTCCATGCTCTCACACTTGAATTGTTCTAGTAATTTCTAAACCATTTCACCTTCTTTCCATTATACCATTCCCCAGATTCTCTTTCACAGAGAAACTAGAGGGATCTGTTGAAAAGTATACTAATCCCATTTTACCATTCCCCACTTTAAAATCTTCCATTGGCTTCCTGTGACTCTTAAGATAATATCCATATTTTATGCCAAGTCTGCAGAGTTTCATAAACTGTTTCCTACAACACTCCCATCTTACTGTGCTCCACTCTGTTTTGCTTACTATGTTTCAAGCATGTAATTCTCCACTGTTTCTTCTCATTTTTTTTTTATTTCTCCATGTGATGGCATGTTTTTCTCCTTTGTTTTTCAGCTAAAATGTTACTTCCTTAGAAAGGCCTTCCCTGAACACCCTCTCAAGAGTGGTCACCTTTCTTCCAATATATCCCTAAACTGTGTAATTACCCACGTCCACCTTAGCACATAAACTCCATGAGGGTGGCCACTTTGTTTGGGCTTGTTTAGCTCTACCTCTAGGAGGTAGCAGGCTGCCAAAGCCATTGTAGGCTTCTTGGATGGCTGGATGGCTAGACAAAGGAGGGAGAGGATGAGAAAAAAAAGTAGAAATAATAACTAGTGAGACCCTAGTAACTAGATACATGTGGGAAGGATTCTCAGATGGAAGAGAAAATTTCACAGTCCTGTCCCTAGCTAAAGGGTATGTGCTCTTGTAGAAGCAGCCCAAGGCATGGCCACTTTAAGCTATTGCGTATCCAGGAAAAGATCCTAGAATGAAATTGATCAGTTATATGATAATGTTAATTCCAAGTGGAGCTGACATTTTCTGATGAGTTTGTTTTCCTCCCTGAGCCTCTGAGAAACATTTCTAGACACAGCCTTCTTGTATAAGTTGGATTGGCATTCATTCATGTGGTGGGGTTTTGGAATGCCAGTGAATGCTCCACAACCATCTCCCCAGCAACTGATGTTGCCAGAACTCCTGAATGTGTTTTAGAATGCAAATAAAACCCCGGCACCTTGACCCATTAAAATGCCCTTTCTATGCTCACATGTGCTCACTTTGTTGTAGGAGTAAGGCACAAAACATGTGCATTTCGAGGGAGAAGGGAGCCTAGAGAGTTCCTGGGCACCACAAGGTTAGGCCAGGCTGAGAACTGAGGAGAAAACATGGTAGTCCTTGCCATTTGGAGAACTTCTGCTTGGGGATGGGTGATTGCTCCAAGGAGGGGCACAAAAGGAAACTTCTCAACAGAAGTCCAAGGACAGGCTTGCATACACACAGAAGGGGCTTTGCAGGTTCACCAGCTGGATTACGTGTTTGAAATGGCTTCTAATGGCGGGAATCTGATGAATACATACCATGGTTCTGTTCCATAAACTATGCCAAGTCACACAAAGAAAGCTCAGTAAAGACACTTGTTCTCAATGGAGGCCAAGGATTAGGGATCGAACATAGATCCTATAGCTCACTATGTAGCTAAAATTTCTCCTAAATATTAGCGCTTCCCCAGGCACTAAGTTTATGGACAGAAGTGCTTGCTTTCTCTTGAGGATAATCAGGATTTAATAATATCTGTCAGCTATTTATAATTCACTTTCAACTTTACATCTGAAAACTTTTCCTCCTATTCCTATTTTTGTCAGAACTTTAATGATCACATTTTTGCTCAGTGACCTACCTCCTGTCTCCTTCCTGGCCCTTTCTGTCTATATGTTTTTTTTCTCATGGCCTCATTTCTGTCTTTTTTATTTCTCTATTCCTATTATTTCCTATACTGAACATACCGTGTATAAAGTATACCTGGTAAAGGGATTGAACTTTACTTGCAAAAAGTCAATATGAACTGGAAATGGTATTAAATTGAGGAAAACTATGGATATTTTAAAAAATGAACTGTTTCTGCCTTAAAATATTTGCAATGTTGGTTTTTTTATGTGTCAAAGTTAATTTTTGCATAAATTATATCAAAACCATTGTGCTAGTTAATTGCATAAATGCCTTTGCATTTTTCTAGCTCCCCCTAGCTCTCAAGCTGACTTTCCTCTCCCCTACTAAAGCATGTGATGTTCTAAAACAAAACAAAACAAAACAAAACAGGTTAATGTACTGGTGAATATTGATGGCACCAACCAAAATATTACATTAGTTTATTTTGAAAAATCTCTATGTGATCTGTTCTGATTTTTAAAAGGAAAATTGGCCTTAATTTAAAAAGAACTTCTCATTTTTTCCCATTAAATTATACTGTCATTTGTCATTTGGAGAGCTCAGTTATCAGAATGAGGAGGAAAGTGTCTTCATATCAAGGTGAGCACAGATCCCATTGCTACTCCCTAAGCACTTCTCCCTACCCTCTTTTAGCTCCATTGCTTATAGTTACATGCTATAGGGATCCAGCCTAAAGAGGGAACTTTCTCAGAAATGCTCTTGCCATATTATGAGTATTTTATTCATGTTGGTGAGTTAGAACTGAATGCCAATGCTAGAGTGCATATGTAAATCATATACAGAATAAAATAATGGTGTGTAGTTGAAAGGTGGGAAGAAATAAAAAGAGCCAGTTATTAGCAGTGTATTTAAAAAAGATCTGTCTATGCCTGCCATCAACCAGCTCAATTAGGGTGATAGTGAACTTGAAATCCAAATCGTGACAAAGTGAGGTAAAAGTTTGTCCTAAATCTGGCCTGATTGATGATATAGGGGTGGAAAAGAGAAGATAGAGGAACTCAGAGAAGTGTCATTTAAATACATTTTTTCTTTATCATGTGCATTTTGTCCTAAATAAGTTTTTAAAGATGATTAAATTTTCTCTCCTGGGAAAGTGGTGTGTGTGTGTGTGTGTGTGTGTGTGTGTGTTTAAAAATGGAATTTTGAACCTATGTTAAGTCTGAAAACTTGAGGAAACATACAAGGTTATATGTGGTTCATAGGGTAGGGAAGAATAGGGACATGTTTTCAATCCTGTGTCTAGCTTTCTGCCAGTTTATAGTGTGTGTCTCTCTGTAACCCTAATATATAAGCAGACTCTTAGTGATCCAGTCTGCATTGTGTTACTTTCAAAGAAACATACTCAGCTAAAAGTTGTTAAGAACCCTAAAGTCTTTAATGCTGTCTCTCACAAAACTTACTGATGGAAGGAAAACATATCTCTACATTTATTCAAACATCTTAAAATTCTTCTCTCCCTTTGCTACACTTTTAGTGTCATTCAGTTGGAAAGCAGTGGCCCCACCAAAATGTCTTTCTCTACCTCAACCCACTCAAAATTGCAAAAAGAAACAATTCTAAAACCAAGTCCTTGCCACTCTTTTTCTTCCTACCCCTGTCACCTTTTTTCTCCTACCTCTATTTTTCCTCTTTCAAGGAAATCTCAACATGTTCTGATCTGATTTAGGCCATCATTTCTACTTCTCCAAGGTCTGTCTCTCCTTGCACATCTCTCTGACTCCACATTATTGAAGTGAAGAGAGTGAAATAGAAAATTCTAATTCTTGTTTGAGAGTAAAGAGGGTTGTGAAGGTAGCAAATACCCACATCCTCAGATTTATAAGTTTTTGTCTTCAACTCATTCAGAAATACTACTCATATTTTTTTTGCACTAGGTCTCCAACTTGTTGAATTTCTATTTCAGTCCTGCCTAAGCCACTCAGCATGTGGTATAGTTTGTTGTGATGGGCAAAGTAAAATTTGTCTTCTAAGGAGTTTCAAGATATAGCAAAAACAACCAAAACAAAATGAAATGAAAACAATACCAAAAACAAATAACAAAAACTAGACTTTCATGAAATGTTTGAGACATATACTAATATTTGGGACATATATTAATCTGAAATTTAAATTTAACTGGGCATCTCATATTATACCTGGCTATGCTATTTCTAAGGGGTTGGTAGTGTTGAACAGGTTTCAATTTTTAAAAAAATTTGTTGAGGAATAATTGACACATATAATCATATGTATTGAAAATGCACATTGTGATGACTTGAATTCTGGAATGATTAAAGAAACCAAGATAATTGTACGTGGGGTGAGAGTGCTTAAGATCTTCTCTCGAGAACTTTCAAGTATATACCATATTATTAGCTATAGTTACCATACTATTCATTAGATCCTCAAAAATTTTTATAACTGAAAATTTGTACCCTTTGACCTAAATCACCCCATTTTCTCAAGTCCACCTAAACCATCGACATATGGTTTTAAATATTGTGTCCATATGTTAATTATCCCTTCCACCTGCATTTAATGGGCATGAACACTGTTTGTCTTATATGTTAGACAGTAAGCAGGCTAAGGGCAAAGACCAAGTCATTTCACATAACAGTGGCATGAAGGTGGTTAGTACAGATGCTTAAGACAAGGCATTGCCCTCTTCTAGTTGGAGTAATGATGAGTTAATTCTGTCCTTAATTGCCATGATAAGTTCAATACATGACTAATCATACTTCTCTGAAACAGAGCTGCCAGCAGTGAAAGTGGTGGTGGGGCCCTTGAGAAGCACTTCTCACTGTTGTTTCGCTAACCTAAGTTTCCTTTCCCCACTTGTCAGAACTTAGGGAGATACTGTGTAAATTCAAGAAATAATATTAGGAATTCTCTAGCTTCAGGATGATATTTGCTCAAAATTTAACACCTGCCACTCTTCTCTTTGGGGAAATCATGGAGAGCCTCTCTCCCGTGATTTGTAGTAGGCAACATTTTCTTAAGAAATCTGAACATCAAAAGTGAACAGAAAGGTTATCTTTCATGTAGAGCCTCTGTTGATAGCTGAAATTTAAACCAGTCTTTCAGAACATGCCTACTGCTTTTCTGAAGCTTTTGCCAGCTGATGGAGACTAGTCACTGATATTTACTAGATTTAACTCTGTTTTTGAATAACTAGACAATGGCTTTAAATAACTTTAGTGTTTTATTTTGTTTTCCCCTCTAATGGAACCTGATTCCGCATTTGGGGATTCATAATTCCTTCTCATTTTATTAAGTACTTTTCTGGTCCCTGAGCTAGGTTGGTGTGAATGATGCAGGTGAGGTGAAGGCCTTGAGTTTTATTCATTCATTTCATACAATTGGAAAATCATAGCCTTGGCCATGTGACTTCTTAATACAAGAGGTGTTCTAGTGGAGGTCTGGAGTCTGGTGGAGGTAGGGTGGGAGGGCAGGTGGAAGTGGGAGGTGAGATCCCTTGATGATGAGAATGGAAGGGCAAATGTGGAGTGGGAGGAAAGAAAATGGCAGTGGGCTCTGGATGGAGAGTTTGGCATGTTAATCTGAATCCACTGTAGCTCCAGTATTGGTCCTCTACTACAGGTCTACCTTATTGTTGTCAGGAGCTGGTCTTGGTGTACTGGTCACAGCAAGCTGAGACTCAGTATTGTAGGCACCATTAGGCCTTCTCAGTGAAATTTAAGCTCAGAGCAGTGAGCTTCTAAAGCTAAAAAATATGAAAGCACATCCTGGTTTATATAAGCTGTTAAAATAGATTGGCCATTATATAATTTCAGAAATACAAATTTATATTTCTAGAAATATAAAAGGCTTTACATGTTTATCTGAAATTTTAAAAATCATTATCTTTTCCCTAAGAATCACCTTGCTTGCTTAGAGGATCACATTTGCTACTAAGACAAACAGAGAGACAGTTCTGGTGGCTTTTAGTCAATATGTGAGTTGGATGAAAGTCATCAGGACTCATCTTTTATATAGTCTTTATTTTTATCTAGGACTCTGGTTTTATTTTAGTTTCTCTGTCCTCCTCTTCCTTGCAGTTGTGCCCCCAAATTTTAACATTTTAAGCTTTCTACCTTTGAAATAATTTGGACTAGAGCTTCTTATAACTCAACTAGAATAAGTCTGACAAAACTTTTTTGTACAAGATGAAATTGATGAGAAGATGGCATGTGCCATCATGAACAAGATTTGCATTTCACAAGGATCTAGAAGCACAGACCATCAAACCTTTATTTTATTGAAGAGAAAACTGAAACTAAGAAAAGTGAATGACTTGCTCAGAAATAAGCCTTTTTATTTTTGCTATAGGATTGGAATCTAGGTCTTCTATTTTACCTCTATGGTAATTTTCACTATATCAGTGTTTCTCAATTTTTAGTCATCTCCACGGCCGCTTTATAAATTATTTAATATATTTTAATTATTTTTTCTTTATACAAATTTGTCTTAATATTTCTGAAGTTATGATTTGAAAATTTTACATTTTAAACTTAGATAAACAGACAAATTTAGATAAATTCATATACATGAATATTCTGGTATTCATTAAAAGAAATAAAACATTGCTTAAATAAAGAGAAAGAATATAAGCTACCTAAAGTCATCTTGAGGATCATCAGTTGGGTATGGTTACACTTTAGGAAACATAGAATTAAAGCTGTGAACTCTTTTAACGCCTTACCCTACTCCTCTGGGAACTATTGGCATTTTGGTGTGTAACCTAGAAGAAGAGACAAAGAGATCTTCTAGTTCAAATTACTCTAAAGAGCTAATGGTCCACACTTTGGGGTCAGTCATTCTTGGGTTTTGACTAAGATTGAGGCAATGACTTAGATCTGAGAGTAAAATATGTGCCTTTCAAGTTAAGACTTTACTTTCAACATTTTTCTGCAACTATAAGCTTTTCTAAGAGAACAAAATCATTTGTTTCCTTGATAATGCTAGACATTGATGGTGTAGCATGATGAATCAGAAATGGTCTTTGTCTTTACGAAGAAACTGTTCATAGGCAGTGATGATTTAAGGTAGGTGGAGACAAATTCCACTATAACTGCGGGGAAGTGGGACACATTTCATATTTTTTTTGTCCGCAAAGTACCATGGTATCTAAAAGAGAAAGGTGATATCTCATGATATCTCATGACTGGGTGTGGAGGGAGTAGGAATGAGTTGCTGGGAGAGTTAGCATCAGGACAAATGATGTGAACAGGGTGAGAGGACAAGGCAAGGATGTGCTGGGCCACAGTTAGAGGTCAAGCTCCCCATGCAACTTCTGCTATCTTGGACTTCTGTTGAGGTGGTCCTGTGGTGAGAAGACTCTACTTTCAGTTTCTACATGGCCACCCAGAGGTTTTCCTCATTCTTGGTAGAGATCCTGATATTGTATTGAGGCCTTGGAACTCTTGGATTTGTTTATTTCCTTAGTTTAACTCTATACGTTATATTCAAGCAGAGCTAGTAAGTGAGCAATTGGTTCTTCAGGACCTCATGCTGCGGTGCCCAGGATCCTCAATCTTCCTTCTTCTGAAGGAGTTGAACCCTTCCTCGCCTACTGAGAACTTTGAAAACTCACTCTCAGAAGAAGAAAAGACTAGAATTCGAATGTAGGGTTCCCATGATATCTTTGGTGTTTCAAGGAACTTCACCTTTGTAGCCTTTTTTATTTGTTTGATGTAACATATGCTTAATAGTGCCTACTATGTGCCAGGCACTCTTATAAGCACTTTACAAATAAAAACCCTTAGAATAACACCATGGGAGGGAACTGTTTTTACTCCTGGGACAGATGAAATCAGTGCTCTGCTCACACCTGCTCAGTGTCTGTTAGTTAGCCTTTTCGTGTATACCAGCCCCTGATGCAGTCAGCCCCAGACACCAGCACTTGCTTCTCTGACATAAGCTTGCCCCCAGGCTGTTGGAGTGTTCTTTGCCTGTGTTTATGAAGAGTCAGAGCATTTGGGAATTTATGTCTCCTAAGACCTTTACCACCTCAGAGCTCCCTATGGGCCTGATCCAAAGTTTCCCTCTGTGGATTCTGCTTAATACCACGTGTTCTCATCTCTTTTCCACTTCCCCAATCCCTTACTAGTTTTCCTGAGAATACTTCCTAAAAAATCCAAATTTTCACCTAGATTATTATTTCAGAATGTACTTCTGGAGAGCTCTACCTAAGTCAATCCCAATTTTATAGTTAAAAAATAACTGAAGTTCAGAGAGGTTAAGTAATTTGCCTAAAGCCATTCAGCTGGTAAATGGAAGACTTGGAATTCTAACTCCAGCTCTTTGGCTTCATTTAAACTTTGAAGAGTAGGAGGAAAAGACCATGGAGAAAGATGGGGACACTGAAAAGAGCCTTTTTAAAAAAAGATGTTGCAAGGATGGAGGTTTCCTAGGTTAGATGAATTGGAAAGAATTTTCTAGAATCAAATTGAAAGCTCTCATTAGGCAATAGAGGGGAGAATTGAGAATAAAATGGTGGTTGCTAGGGGTCGGAGAGAGGGGAAAATGGGGACCTGCTGTTCAGTGGGCATACAATTTCAGTTAAGCAAGACGAATAATTTCTGTAGAGATCTGATGTACAACATTGAGCCCATAGTTAATACTGTATTGTGCTCTTGAAATATTTTAAGAGTCCAGATCTCATGTTAAGTGTTATCACCACAATAAAAAATTAAATATTGAGAATCATAGCATCATGGTCAAGAACACAAGCTTCAGGGTTGGAGAGAGCTGGTGTGATTCTGCCTCAGTCACTCTCTAGCTCTGTGACCTTGTTCAGTTACAACATCTGAGTTTCTGATTTTTCATCTGGGAAGTAAGGCCAATGTTTTCTTCATGGGGTTGCATGAAGTAGTTCACGCTATACCTGGCACATACATTGTCAGCATTAAATATATAATAGCCATTAGAAGTCCCAAATCTTTGCAAAATTTAGTGTACTTATTTTAGGGATAGGAGAGAGAAGTGTAAAAACCTAACACAGGGTTGGGAACAGAATAGATCCTTTATTAACAGCCAATTACCCCTCCCTAACACCATGACTATAAATCTTCAGCTACATCTTAAGACAAAGATAGTATTTGTGGACTAGCCTGGGAATCCAGCCATCACGTACTGCCACATTTTTAATTGGAAAAGATATTCAAAGACCCAAGTCAGAGACCTATAAATGAGGGTTGAAAACATTGGCCAGATGTAAGCTGAGGAAAGCTTGTTTATACTTTTGAAAGTCAAGACCCACAATTATTTATCAAGCCATTTAACTATCCTGTCATCAACTTTATCTTACATAAAAGAAAAGATTGTTGTAAAATAGATGCTGAGAAATGTTATAATATGACAATTCCCAAATCAATTCTTTATACCAGGTGAACTGAAGTTGTCATTTTATTTTTCCTGGCCTTAATCATGCAATGTGAGTATGTTCATAAACTTCTGGGCACAGTGCTTGCTCGAATGCTGTTCAGTGGATGTCAACTGGCTTTTTAAAATCTTGCTCCATACACCTGAGATTCTTGGAGAGGGTATGCCCTGGATTTCAGGGACCCTGGTGGTTATGGTGTTGACATTTACTATGAGATCTGTTAGATGGATTCTGTAGAGACTTCAAAGTGTGTTTTGTATTGAATCTGTTGTAAAAGACTGATACAGAAATATGTTAAAAAAAGACAGAACGGTAATCCTTTTTAAATGCCAAAATAATATTTGAACACAAGACAGGTCATCGTTAAATCAGTCTAAAACCTCTCCAAGCAGCTAACACCATCCTACAGTAACTGAAAACAGACCACAAGGTTACGGTTTCTGTGGATAAGCAAAATTATATCCTTTGACTATTTACCTCAGCCACTTAAAGAGGCACCTCTTGGTTGACCACACAGATTGCAAGGAACTTGTCAGTTTACAATCCCTTAGTTTTTATTTTTTTTAAGCCTACAGCACCTGGTCTTCCTAGGTGGTCTCCCATCCAAGTACTAACCAGGCCCACAAGTACTAACCAGGCCCAACCCTGCTTAGCTTCTGAGATTAGACAGGACTGGGCTTGTTCAGGGTAGTATGGCCGTAGACTTCTTAAAGTTCTTAAAGAGAATGAAATCTTATGGAAATGCGGCATAATTAAAGTGACCTCTAAGTTTTATTAATTATCCATGCAGAAATTATAGAATTAAATTTCTATACAATAGTAAATCAAAAGACAAACTATCAATTTATCTTTTGTACAGAGTTTAACAGAATTGATAGTAATTCTCTTATTTCATTGTCCATTAATATACTTGACAAGGAAAGAAATTCAACAAATACTTTATATTTTATTTAAGATAATGGGGGAAATTCTGAATTAGTCTTCTCAGAAAATAATGCAATATATATATATATAAGTATGTATATATAAAAGTATAGATATACATAAAAGTATAGATATACATAAAAGTATATATATATGTGTATATATATATATAAGTATACACACATACACACACATACACACATATGTATATATTTGACAGGCAAAGAGCAAACCACAGAAATGATTGCATCTTTCATGCATGTGCTATTTATTATCTGCACCTTCTCAGTCTCTTTTATCAATGCTTTTTCTGGGACTTTCCAAAAAGGATAGAATAAAACAGGTTGAAAATTTAAGCATGATGACATCAAAGTTTAACCAGAAATATTTTATCAGAAAATTTAATCACAGCAATTGTTAATTAAATGTCTATGTCTAGGGGTCAGCAAACTACAGCCCTATAGACCAGTCAGGCTGTTTTTATAAATAAAATTTTATAGGAACATAAACAAATGGGTGTGGCTATGCCCATTTGTTTCCGTATTGTCTGTGGCTGCTTTCACACTACATGGCAGAGTTGAATAGTGACAGAAAACCTGTGGCCTATAGGCCTAAAATGTTTTTCTCATATTTTGAAGAAAAAATTTGCTGGTCCTTTGCCTATTCCATAGGTCTGAGATTAGCTTTTGCTGATGGTCTCAAAAGAATTCTTGAATGCATTAAGAAGGGGGATGGTATATGTCAGTCTCTAAGTTCAGTTTAGAGGTGTTACTGATGCAGGGAATGGGGTATGGGGAAATGCGCTGCTTAATCCAAGTGTTTGTGCTGTTTAAGTACTTGTCACCAGCAGTTTAAAGAACTGATAAAATTTTGTTCTTCATTCCAGCACTGTCTTATTGGTATAAAACATCTGAGGGTGCCCATGGAAAGTTCTGGTAGGGATTCGTGGGGCCTTTTGTGGCCCTGTTTGTTCCAGGGGATAAATATTTGAAGACCACATTGTGACCTCCTTCCCCATGTAGCAGTCTAGCAAGTTTCTATGTGGAGTAAGTACCCCATGGACTGGACAGGGCTGGCCATTTATAGGCAGGAGTACCAGATTCACAGACTCTTGAGCTTCTAATTTCAGCTAGTCCAGTGTTTCTATACTAGCAAAAAAAAAAAACAAAAAACCCATTTATGTTCTATGAGTTAAAAACCAACGTGTTCCATAATTAAAAGTGAATAATGAACAGTTTTAATTTAATAGGAAAAAATAATGAATACATTAATCAATTTCACATTTTTCCTTTAAAATTCTCAGAACTTTTTGGTGCTTACATTTTCCTTTATTATTAATTTATGTATGTACCCATTTTTTTCAACAAATGTTTTCAGCAGGCTTGTTATATGCATGTAACAGGTACCATGATAGAAGCCTGGAATGTAGTAATGAAGAAACAAGACATATTCCTTGTTCTCGTGTAACCTAGGTTAGTGGGGTAGCCATAAAACAAGTTGTTACTGTCTTTGGATTTAGGCTGCCTGGCTTCAAATCTCAGTGCCTTCACTGGCTAGCTGAGTGAACACTAAATTTCAAAAGCAACTCATGCCTCTGCTTTTTTATATATAAAATGTGAAAAATATCATATAGGTGTGTAATAGTTCTGACTCCAATTCTGACATGTGGATTTTATCCCCACACCAAGCAATTCTCTGACACCAGCTGGGTGTCCCGTAATTCAGCTCAGTTCTGATGCTATTTACCTGGAGATACTGTCAGATCCCGCAGGTAAAGGATTCAGTCCCACAAGACTGACCCCTGCCTGATCCTCATTTCAGTTGCCAATTACAAGTCTAGGTTGTCACCTGTTTTTCTGACCAACTCTAGATTGGAAGATTCAAGGAGGCTCACTTTGGATTTCATTAATTTGGCTCATAGAACTCAGAGACATATTCTACATACTATACCACTGATTTATTTTAAAAGGACATATAACTCAGGAACAGCCAAATAAAAGAGATGCATAGGACATAGGTAAGGAGAAAGGAGCATGAAGCTTCCATGCTCTCCAAATGCATGCTTTCCTCACATCTCCATGTGTTCACCAACCTGCAAGCCTCTCTAAGCATTGCCCTTTTGAATTTTTATGGTGGCTTAATCACATAGGCATTATTGATTAAATCATTGACCACTGGTGTTAAACTCAATCTCTAGCTACCCGAAATTAGGGGTGAGATTGAAAGTTCCAATCACATGGTTGCTTTACCTGGCAACCAGCCCCCACCATTATGTGTATTCTCAAAGTCACTTCATTAACATAAACTCAGTTGTGATTGAAAGGAATTTGCTATGAGTATCAAGACACTTTTTATGACTCTTATCATTTAGGAAATTCTAAGGGTTTTAGAAGTTCTGTGCCAGAAATGGGGATGAAGTTCAAATATATATTTCTTATTATAAATCACAATATTACAGACCGTTGTGAGGCAAATTTGATATATCAGACTCAAAGCATTTGGTGTATTGTTTGCACATAGTAAGTGTAGGTAAGTTCTGGTGATTGTTTTAGGTAAATGTACAACTAAATATATAATTTTGGGTTGGAGTAAATGCTAGGAAGGAAAAGAACAGGTGTCTATTGAGAAAGTAGAAAGGAGAGACATCCCTTAGATAGTGTGTAAATGGCTCTGAGAAGGGACTGAGATTTGAAAAAGCAGAAGCATGCAGGGAGAGTTGGGGGAGAACATTTTAGCCAAAGGGAACATTATGTACAGTGACCCCAGGACAGAAAGTTAGCTTTAAATTCCAAGTCTGAAAGAAAGCTGTTGCTATCTACAAACTGGTGAGCATTCCCGTGGTTTCCATTTGGGGATACACTTTTTACTCTTAGCCCGAACGTATTAAATGAGGTAATACTGTAGAAGCATATAGAACAGTGTCAGGCATATAATAAGCATAGAATAAATATCAGCTATTAGTATTATTTTGGATACTATTTTGGTTGTCATCATTGTTGCAAAGGTTCTTAACTCTCTTGGATAACTTTGGCCTTTAGTTTTAATCATTTGGTTTTCGTAGAATTTAAATTGTCATGTATTCAGAAAAAGTGACTATGTAAAAAAGTAACTATGTAAAAAGTGATAAGCAGTGATACATAAACATTTGAGGGTCACAGAAAAGTTGTTCTGATGAGAATTGGTTTCATGAATGCCAAGAAATTTCTCCTCAGAAGAATCCACATTTAATAACCAATAAACAGAAGATTGCATTCAATTTTAGGCATTTCCTAGGCCCCTGATTAGATAGTCCTAATTAATTACTTAAAGTTTTTTGAAGACCAGGATCATATTCTGTACTATATACCATTGCCTGTCTAATTTAGAAGATACTTAATTTTCACCAATAGTTTTTAACCTTTTAAAACCATATTTAATTAGTGCTAAGATGCATATTTTTTCTACTTTAACATCTAAGGTATTGGGTCGCATCTTATAATTAGTACTATGCCACAGTCTAATTGGCAGCTTTCACTTTCTTAGTGCTACATAAGACAATCTGAGGGTCAAGCCAAGGTATCTTGGTATTTGACAAAGTGTGGTGCATATCTTCTTCATAAAATGGCCTAACAAGCCTCAAGATGCTCAAATATCAGGTCTCAGAGCAATGCTTTTATTTCTTCAATAACTTCCATTTTTCAAGATGTGAAAAGTCAAGTTTCCTTCCAAATCAAGAGCAATCACTGACAGGGCCACATACTCTGATCTCCAGCTTGTGCACTGAACAAGGTATCTTGCCTAAAGGATGTTGAAATCTGGCCAGCACTTTCTTCACCAGCCACAGTGCTCGCCACCTGTACCTGCCCACAGAAAGGAGTGCATGTTTGTAATTTGTCTGCTCAGAATTGTTGCTGTTTGTAATTTGTACACCCAGTTGCCTTTTTATAATTTTTAAAAAATCATGTTATTTGTCTCTTTATTGTTGACTTTTAAAAGTACTTTATATATTCTGAATACTAGACCATTATCAATACTTGATTTGCAAATATCTTTTCTCATTCTGTGGGTTGTCTTTTCACTTTTTAAAATTAGTTTCAAGTATACAGTATATTGGTTAGACATTTATATAGTTTATAAAACAATCCCCCTAATTGCTCCTTCTCTCCTCTGGTTTTCGACCAAGCCAATATATTAATGCTAACTGCATTCCCTATGCTGTGCTCACCATTCCTGTGACCATCTATCAACTACTAATCTGTACTTCTTTAACCCTTCACCCTATTCTCCCGGTGCCCCAACCCCGCTCCCCTCTTTCCATCACCAAATTGTTCACTAGATTTGTGAGTCTGTTTTTGATTAGTTGGTTCTTATGGTTTCTTAGATACCACATATAAATGAAATCATATGGTATTTATCTTTCTCTGACTTATTTCACTCAGCATAATAACCGCTAGGGCCATCCATATAATTGCAAATGGTAGGATTTCATTTCTTTTAGTGGCTAAATAATATCCCATTGTATATATGAACCATAACTTCTTTATCCAACGGTCTGTTGATGGGCATTTAGGTAACTTCCATATCTTGGCTATTGTTAATTGTGCTGCTGTGAATATTGGGGTGCATAGATATTTACAAATTATTTTTTTACTTTTTTTGGATAAATACCCAAAAATGCAATTGCTGGGTCAAAAGGTATATTCATTTTTAATTTTTTGAGAAACCTCCAGACTGTTTTCCGCAGTGACAATGCCAATCTGCAATCCCACCAACAATATATGAGTTCCCTTTTCTCCACATCCTTGCCAACACTTGTTCATTGGTTTATTGATGTTAGCCATTTCACAGGTGTTAGATGATATCTCATTGTAGTTTTAATTTGCTTTTCTCTGATGATTAGTGACCTTGTGCTACTTTTCATATATCTTTTGGCCATCTGTATTTCCTCTTCGGAGAAGTATCTGTTCAAGTCTTCTGCCAATTTTTTTAAATTGGATTTTGTTGTTTTGTTGAGTTGTATGAGTTCTTTATATATTTTGGATATATCCCCTTATCAGAGGTATCATTAGCAAATATTTTCTTCTAGTCAGTTGACTTTTTGTTGTGTTGATGGTTTCCTTTGCTATACAGAAACTTTTTAGTTTGATATAGTCCCCTTTGTTTATTTTTTCTTTTGTTTCTCTTGCCCAAGGAGATATATCTGAAAAGAAATTACTGTTTGTAATGTCAGAGTTTAATGCCTATGTTTTCTTCTAGAAGTTTTATGGTTTCAGGTCTTACATTTAAGTCTTTAATCTATTTTGAGTCTATTCTTGCATACTGTGTAAGAAGGTAGTTTAGTTTTTTTTTTTTTTTTGCATTATCTGTTTAATTTTCCCAACACCACTTATTGAAGAGACTGTCTTTACCCCATTATATGGCCTTGCGTCCTTTGTCATATAATAACAAGTGGATAGGTGTGGAGTTATTTCTGGACTCTCCATTCTGTTCCATTGATCAATGTATCTGTTTTTATGCCAGTACCATACTATTTTGATTACCATAGCCTTGTAGTATAGTTTGATATCAGGTAGTGTGATACCTCCAACTTTGTTCTTCTTTCTCAAGATTCCCATGGCTATTTAGGGTCTTTTATGGATCTATATAAATTTTAGGATTATTTGCTCTAGCTTTCTGAAAAATGCCATTGGTATTTTGATAGGGATTGTATTGAATCTATAGATTGCTTTGGGTGGTATGGACATTTTAATGATGTTGATTCTTTCTATCCATGAGCACAGTATATGCTTCCACTTATTTGTATCATTTGTATTTTTCTAGACTCTATTTCATTTATTTCCACTCTGATATTTATTATTTCCTTCTATTCACTTTGGGCTTTGTTTACTGTTCTTTTTCTGGTTCTTTTAAGTGTAAAGTTAGATTGTTTGAGCTTTTTTCTTGTTTCTTGAAGTAGGCCTGTATTGCTATGAATCTCCCTCTTAGGATTGCTTTTGCTGTGTTCCATAGATTTTGAGTTGTTGTGTTTTCATTTTCATTTATCTTTAGGTATCTTTTGATTTCTTCCTTGATTTCATTAATAACCCATTCATTGTTTAGTAGCATGTTATTTAGCCTCCATGTGTTTGCGTATTTTCTAGTTTTTTTTTCTTGTAGTTGATTTCTAATTTTATACCATTGTGATTGGAGAAGATGTCTGATATGATTTCAATCTTCTTAAATTTATTGAGACTTGTTTTGTGCCTTAACATGTAGTCTAGCCTGAAAAATGTTCTGTGTGCACTTGAGAAAAATGTATACTTTGCTGCTTTGGGGTAAAATCCTCTGAAAATACCTATTAAATCCATCTGGACTAGTGTGTCTTTTAGGCCCATTGTTTCTTTGTTGATTCTTTGCATGGAAGATCTGTCTATTGATGTCTATGGGGTATTAAATTCCCTTACTATAAGAATATTACTGTTCTCTCCTTTTATGTCAGTGAATAATTGTTTTATGTAGGTAGGTGCTCCTATGTTGGATGCATATATGTTTACTAGGGTTATGTTTGTTTGATTTATCAATCCCTTGATCATTATGTAATAACCTACTTTGTCTCTTATTATAACCTTTGTCTTAAAGTCTGTTTTATCTAATATAAATATCACTATCCTGGCTTTTTTTTTTTTTATTTTCATTTTCATGAAATGTCTTTTTCCATCCCTTTGCTTTCAGTCTGTGTCATTTGATTTGAAGTGGGTCTCTTGGAGACAGTATATGCATGAGTCTTGTTTTCTTATTCAGTCGGCTACCCTATGTCTTTTGATTGGAGCATTTAATCCATTTACATTTAAAGTGATTACTGATAGGTACATAGTTACTGTCATTTTATTATTCTTATTTGTTATTTCTATTTTATTTTTACTCTTCTCTTTTTACAGAAGTCCCTTTAACATATCTTGTAATGCTGGCTTCTTGGTGATTTATTCCTTAAGTTTATTCCTGTCTGA
Source organism: Cynopterus sphinx (assembly GCA_030015415.1). Classification (NCBI taxonomy): domain Eukaryota; kingdom Metazoa; phylum Chordata; class Mammalia; order Chiroptera; family Pteropodidae; genus Cynopterus; species Cynopterus sphinx. The sequence continues at coordinate 116,574,461 of CM057381.1, forward strand.
GAAGCTCTTTATCTCACCTTCCATTTTAATCAAAAGCCTTGCTGGGTAGAGTATTCATGGTTGTAGATTCTTGCTTTCCATAACTTTGAATATCTCTTACCAGTCCCTTCTGGCCTACAAAGTTTTCAGTGAAAAATCAGCAGATATCTAATGGGGGTACCCTTGTAAGTAACTAGCTGCCTTTCTCTTGCTGCTTTTAAGATTCTCTCTTTGTCCTTCACCTTTGGCATTTTAATTATGATATATCTTGGCAGAGGTCTGTTTGAATTCCTCTTGTTTGGAACTTTCTGTGCTTCCTGAACTTGCATGTCTAATTCCTTTGCCGGATTAGGGAAGTTTTCTGTCATTATTTCTTCAAATAGATTCTCAATCCCTTGCTGTCTCTCTTCTCCTTTGGGTACTCCTATGATCTAAATATTGTTATGCTTCATGTCCCTGAGGTCTCTTAAACTATCCTCATTTTTTAAAATTATTTTTTCTTTTTCTTGTTCTGATTAGGTGTATTCTGCTACCTTGTCTTCCAATTTGCTGATTCAATCTGCTTCGTCCAATGTATTGTTTAATTCTTCTAGTGTATTCTTCATTTCAGTTATTGTATTCTTCATTTCTGTGGTTCTTTGTTATGGTTTCTATGACCTTTTTTGTTTGTTTCTATGTCATTTTTCATGCTTACTATCTCTCTGTTGAGGTTCTCATTGTACTCATCCGTTCTCCCCCTAAGTTCCTTTAGCATCCTATATAACCATTATTTTGAACCCAGTCTCTAGTAGGTTGCTTGCCTCCATTTAATTTAGCTTATTTTCTGGAGTTTTCTCCTGTTGTTTCATTTGTTGCATGTTTCTTTCTTTTTTCTTTTCTTCATTTTATTAGCCTCTCTGTATTCATTTCTATGTGTCAGGAATATTTGTTTAGTTTCTCAGCCTGGGCCAAATGGCCTAACGTGGAAGGTGACCTGTGTGGCCCAGTGTCATATGCTCCCTGATCCCCTGTGCTGGGGGCTCAGGATGTGATCTTTGTGTGGTTTTGTGTGATCTTCTGTTGTTACCAAAACTTTATTGTTATTAGTACATCAGTGGATGGGATTAATGTTCAGGCTGACTAATTGTGGGAACTGGTTGCACCCACAGGATAAGAGTTGCTGTGTGGGGGCTGACCCCTCTGAGTGGGATTTGCCTTAGGAGGCTTATATACTTGTTGCAACCACCCTTTGTATGTACCACTATTGGGGCTAGTCTAGAGTTGCTCCATTGTAGTCTGGTGCCAGCCTCAATATGAGTTGGTTTTGTGGCCTTTTGGGAGGGGCTTCCACATAGGTCAGGGTCAACCGCTGCTTTTGATTACTCACGGCTACCTGGTGGGAACTCCAGAGTGATCTGCAGATGGTTGTTGCCTATGCTGGATCTACAGGTAAGTGGAAGGGATAATGCTGTAGGCAGTAGTCCAGTTAGCCCCAGTCCCTGACCTAGGGCAATTTAGCTGAGGCACCAGTGCTCCTCCAGGTCTGACACTGCCTGTGAAGTTGCCCATAAGTCTCTGAAACTGGAAGAGCCTCTGGGTGATATGTGTGTTGGTTGGTGCAAGGACCACAGGAGTCTACTGGGTCTATTGAATAAATTTCCCCCTGACACTGCAGTGTCAGTTTATATGCCAACGCTGTCTCTGTGGCTCCCTGTATAAATTTCCAATCATAGTAAGATCAGCTGCTGCCTACTTTGGTCCTGAATGCTGCCTATCAATGTGTGGTGGGCACACATTGTATATTGGATGGGGCAGGAGCTCAGGGAGTCAAGAGCTGTCAGGCCAATTCAGACCCCTGCAATCCCCTCAAGAGATATTGCAGCTCGTACAGGCAGCAGTGGTCTGCCCACAACTATTCTCAAAATGTACTCACTGTTCTAGCCAAGGTCTGTTGCCTGCGCTTACTGTGCAATGCCAGAGCCAAGTAGGGCATGGGAGGCTGCCTGTCAATGGGCTGCAGGCACTTTGTGGCTTGGGTAAAGAGGGATCTCAGAGAGACAAGGGCTGTTCAGCTAATACAGCCTCATTTTTGCTGCAACTTCTGTGCCCAAGTGTTTGCACTGTAGTCACAGATCATAGTGAGACCAGTTGCCATCTGGGTGTGGTTCCACAGACCCCTGAGCTCCCTGGATGCAATATTGCAACTCTTGCAAGCAGTAGAGGTCTGCTTGCTACTGATTTCAGTGCCTGCCTTGTGCTAGCCAAAGTTTGTTGCCTGTGTGGATTGGTAGATGGGGAAGGGGAGGGCAGGGCTGTGACAGTTCACCTGGGGCAATTTGTGGGTAGGGTGGGGTGGGTTCTCAGACAGACAATGGCAGTCAGATCAATACAGCCTCAGTCTTGCTGCAACTTTGGTAACTGTTCTCACATTCCCATAGAAGTCCCAGATTACAGCAAGACCAGTTGCTGTCTGAGACTGGCCCACAGATCCCTGAGATCCACCCAAGTTCATGTTGGCAGCAGTGATCTGCCTGACCCTATCTCAGAAGTGTGGCTCACAGTGCTGTTGCCAGTTGGGAATGCTGGGCCCTGAATAAGCACAGGGCGTGGCAGCCATCAAGCAACAAAAGTCCTGGGCATTATGCAGGTTGGGTGGGGTATGCTGATTCCCTCAGGCTAGAGCTTCCTAAGCACCCTGTGGGAGGGGTGTACACAGTCAAGCTAAAGTGGTCTGTAGATTGCCCAGACTAATAAGGCACATCGGTGGCTGCCCTTTCTGCCCTCATTCTGGTGCCAGAAAATGCAGACTTTCTCAGTATAATCCCACACAATCCTCTGACCCACTGCCGCTGTCTTGGGTGAGTTTCTGCAGGTCAGAAAGCCTGTGTGTGGGTTTTTGGAAGGGGGGGTCTAGGGTTTCAGTTTCCTTCTGTCTCACCCAGATGGCCATAGTCCCCTTCGGTTTTTACAGTCAGAGTTATTGGTATCTCCTGTTTCCTGTGTTGGGATCCTGGGCTGAGGAGCCCCTAAATGAGACCAGGATCCCTCTCTCTTTCAGGAGAGTACTGCAGCCTTGCTCTCCCTCCCAGTGATCCTCCACCACTGCCACGGGTCCAGCCTGATTTGCAACTTTGCCCCTCCTACTGGCTTTGATATGCCTCCTATATATAATCAGACATAGATGTTATGATCAGATGGACTTCAGGTGATTCTCCACGTTGATCATTTTGTAATTTGGATGTAATTTCACTGTGGACCTGGGAGGAGGCGAACCCTTTTACCTAGTCTGCCATATTCCACTAAGCCTCTTTTCACTTATTTGCATTTTTATAATTCATACATGGCATAGGTGGTGCAAGTAACAAATCTGATACTTGATAGCATAGTCTAAACACGTTCTCTTTTTTTTTCTACCCAAACATCTCTTTGTCTTTATTCTATCTAGGTGTTGTCTTATCTTTCAATGGTTCTAAGTTTAAAAGAATCCTAATTTAGTTTCTTTGCTTACATGCAAATAAACACTGCCTCTGGTGGACATGAACTATTTTTTGGTCATTTCTCCTTTTGGTCACTGTTCTCTGATTTCTCTATGAATAGTCACTCTTGCCCATATGTGCAATCCAGGAGATTTGAAAGGGGCTCAGGCAGGGGTAGGAGCATCAGACTAGACTCAAACCAATCAGCACCTCACACTCACTTACCCACAGAGGACCCTGACCCAATGGGGATTAAGAATATACAGTAGGATTTGTTTCCTGGGAATCTTGGCTGGTATATTTTTATTGTTTAGCTGGATTTCAATAAAAGAGGAGGTAAAGCCTGGAGCTGCTGTAGTAGCCTTGAAAGCACAGTGGTGAGCCTCTTTGAGAATGAAGCTAACAGCCTGGAAGGCTAAACTAAAAGAATAAGAGAAACTGAGTGTAGATTACATCATTCAGGATTTAAAATCAGTTGTATCTGAAGCCAGCCATATTCCTGAACTTTTAATGATACGAACAGATAAATTCTCATTTTTACTTCTCTATTTGGGTACAATTTGAGTTAAAGAGTCTTGATATACCCTTTTGATACCTATTAGTCAGAAAATAGGTCCCTTTCCCTCATAGCTATAAATGGAATAACCTTGGTGTTTTCTGCCTCTGCTTTTGTTGGTGTCTTTGTCTCTCTGCCTCTCTTCCTGTTTTTGTCTTTCCATTTCTTGTTCCATTTCTCTCGGTTTTTTTTCTATTCCTTCAGAAAGCTTTAGAAACTAATATTGAGACTTTATGTTATGATGAGTTAGGAAGAAGGGTATCACCTATTAGTCCCAAAGATGAAGCTTTCTGTTTTGACTTGAGAGATTTTGTTACATTTGTCCTATTTTTACTGACTACTCTTCTGATTCAAGTTTTTATAGATGCAGTAGAAGGATTAGTGTGATCACTTGCGCTTTCAAATGGAAATTCTTAAAATTTGGGAATCTTCAGCAATCAGATGTCAATTATCATTACCAAATAAAATTCTGAAAATAAGAAACATTTATTGATTCAAGTTCAATTGCAGTAACTGTGACTTACTAGGATGAGTAAGATGATGGAATGTATGCTCCATGAGGGTAGGGATTTTTATCTGACTCATTATTATCCAAGAGCTGAATACATAGAAGGCACTCAGTAAATATTGGTTGAATCAGTAAATTAGGATTCATGGATTTTGGTTTCTAATGAGTACTTGAGTTACCATATTTCATGTTCATGATCAACTTTAAGGAGTTAAACTCTTCTGGTTATTTTGTGAATTAAATGTGGGAGTTTCTGGTTTGAAAAGGTGTTTTTATAATAAAAGCTAGGCAGATCTTTTGGTTTCTGTACTTTTTCCCTCCGGTTCTTATTGTTCAGAGTTGCCTGCAATTGGACTTAAAGTTTGATAGCTCCTGTGGTGAGATGACTTCTCACTATTATAGGACCCATCTGCCTATTCTCATGCAAATAGCCTAGCTGGAAGAATTGTATAGCTTAGCCTGGATTCTCGATTCCTGTATATCTGAATTATGCTCTAGGAAAACTTCATTCATAGTTAAAGGAGTGACTGATAACTTGTACATAGAGATATAATATTTTCTCTCTTGCCCAGTAAGGTATCCTGGGATTCCTAATATGATTGGTTAGATCCTCCCAACCTCTTCAAACCAAGCCCCCATTATATCATGCTACTATCCATCATAAGTGGCATCAGCTTCTTTATTTTCTAGAATATTCGCTGGAGCTTACCTCTCCAAAGTCATGCTAAATCACTAAGCCACTGTATCCCCATTTGAATTTTAAAATCAGTTTACACATTTGGGTATACATAGAATCTCACAAATTTTGAACTAAGCAGCAATACTTCTTCAGATAAATTTCCTGCATTTCCATTTGCATTGAAGGAAGTCTATGACAGCTGATAATTGGTTTATACAATCAACACTTCTTAGGGCCAAAAACAAGGCAGATATTTGTATAGTTTTCTTTCACTGAAAACTACTCTTTACAAAAAAGGTTCAGGTAGCACTTTTGCAGAGTGAATTTTTCATCTGCTTGAATGACATGTTACATAAAGTCTTCAGAGGGTGTCTTCACAGTGCAGATAAACAATAAAAGAGTTATTTCCCACAAGGGATTTAAAGTCACAGCCCATTACACTTACTGACAAAGGACAAATTATTCTTTTCATTGTATCTAATGCAGGGAGCCAAGTGATCCAGACTCCTAATTTATTTGCTTTATCCCCTCCCCTCTCCAAAATTGCTTACTAAAATATGAAGTGTAATGACTGTATTTTGGGTGATTACATAATTTTTCAATTCTACTGAATTTCTCCTTTTTTATTTAAGGCTGAATTCTTAATAATTAAGGAGCTTGTTCACATATTCAGCAAGTATTTGATCTTGCTCGGAGTTACTCAGACCTTAAATGTTTAATATGGTGTACATTGCTTTGGATTGGTAATTGAATCAGCACCACACTTCATTTTCTCAATCTTTCTATTTTTTGAAACTCCGCTTTTCTCTCTGCAGTTGAGCAGCTACATTTGATACTATAAAGGGCTCATGCTTTGAAGCATTAACTTTTGTTGCATGATATACATTATCTATGGCCATTCATTTATAGAAGATTCATCCTCTTTCCTTGGGTGTCTACTTAGGCAAAAGAAGTAAAAAGTAAATAGAATTGTCTTGATAATTTAAACCAAAAACAAACATCAACATTTTTTTTTTTGTCATGTTGGTAAGCACTGTCAAGATAAGTGTGTCTTTTGATGGAATCCTATGGACTGTGATACATTTTTCTTTGAGATGCAGCCCAAGGTTGTAACACAGACAGGGGCTCATAGATTTCAGATTGACATCATATATTTCTAACTCGACAGAACATTACAGGTGTTGTGATTGATTTTCATTGGATTCACAAAACTTGAAGGTAGCATCCACCTGGGGAATGAAAGTCCTCAGCTGAAAATCAAGAAACTTAACTCTCATCAGCTATTGCTTGGCAAGTCATCTAAATCTCCTTGTGTTAGTTTAAGATCTTTTATGATTGTTTTGTTGTTTAGTAGATAATGTGAACATAAGCTCAGTCACCTCAAGTGGACAAGAGAAAAGGAACCTCCCATCAATATGCTAACTAGATGGGGCATAAAATTAAACAATATTTAGCGTGAGAAAGGTAGGTATAAACTTAAACCTGTCTTATTGTATGACCCAGTATTGTTTTATTAACCTCTTTGGGCCTTGTTTTCTCACATATAAATGGAACTACTTCTGAAAAGAAATGTATTTGAAAAAATAGATATATTTTTTTATTTTTAAATTCTTGTATTTAATTTTTATACATGTATACAGATTTCTAAATATAATATAAACACATATTTGTCCTGTCTTAGTACTCATGACATAGGAGACATTTTAAATGCACTTTTCGGTGGCCTTCCTTTCCTGTGGTCTTCCTGGTAATAGTTCCATGCACAGGTGTGTGTGTGTGTGTGTGTGTGTGTGTGTGTGTGTGTGTGTGTGTGTGTGTGTATGAATGAAGAATTTGCAAGCTTCATGGCAAAACAACCCTTGCTATGGTTTTTAAAAATTCCCCCTAATGGAGAAGCCTAGTAAGAGCCATGCAGTATCTGAAACTGGATACAGTTGCAGAGTAAGAGAAAGCAGTAAAAAATTTTGGAAATGGAAGTAGGGGCAAATTATGAAGAACCTGAAGGTCAAGCCTTGGCATTGAGGCTTCATCCAATGGAAAATAGGAACCACTAAACAGGAAAGTGAAATAGATAATACCTAGACTAGGCTGGAAGCCTGAAAACCCATTAGGGAAGGGTCTAGGAAAGTGAATGCTAATGAAACATGATTTATGGGACCAAGAATAGACTGTTGATGTGAAGGAAGACTAATCAAGATATTACAACTAGTTGGAAAAAGTGTGCAAATAAAAGATGACTATGTAGTGTGAGCCTGAGAAATTTGTAATATATCAGCAGCATTAAGAGGGAGAGATTAGAGAAAAAATTTTTTTGGTAAAGATGAAAAGTATATAGAATTCAGAATTGATTACAATGGTTTCAAAATCAGATTGGATTCTAACACATAGAAAATCAGTTTTCTTTAAGTTTGGTAATTGATAGTGCTATTAGAATTTCACATGTATGTTAAAGAAAGTTTCTGAAAATTTTTACATTAGAAGAGTAGGATCTTTAGAAGAATTTTTGTACTGAATTCTTTTGTAAAGAAAAACAGTTTTCATGATGTAGTGTTTATCTCCAAATTTCTGGTGCTTGGAATTTTTGCTTCAACAACAGCAGCAACAACAAAACATGTCAACCTCTACATCTGATTTCTGCTTGTGAGGTTCTCATCCCAACTGATATAACAGATATTGAGTAATACATTGAGTGTCCCTTTCAAACAGGATAACTTACTGAACTGTGGGAGATCTAGCAACCTATTTTTATAACTTTCCAAAATAGCAGTCAAGATCCAGCACATTCTGTACCTCTTGATTTCTTGAGAAGTACCTGGACTCCCTCTGTCCCCATAGGGAGTGGGAGGAATTATGAAACTCTGGTCCATTAATCAACAAGTTCGTGCTATACAAGAAACACATGGGGTGGACAGAGATTGGTAGGCCTTTGTGAAAACCTGATTAATGCATTTGTTCCCACCAAGTTGCTTCTAATCTCTTTTATGGGTCAAGAAACTTTTATATCTTGCTGTCACCTTATAAAAAGCATTAATACCTCCCCATTTCCTGAGTTCTTCTGAGCAATGCCCATTTTACCTCTGCCAGGACCATTCATATTCCATGACCAGAGATTGGATTTCAGATTGTTACTTGAGAGCTTTGCTCAGAGAATGGTGAATAGAGATGATTGCTTTACTCTGTCTAGTTGATGATCAGTATTAGGGAGCAAACAGTTTTCTTTTCTTGGGGGTGGGAAGGAGGGTGTGGGCAATGTCTGAAAAAGAATAATACTGTTATTAAAACTTGAGGATTGTAGTCAGTCAACTAGCCTATAATTTCCTTTTAATTACAAAGTCAGAATTGTCCATCTCCCTTAATCTTACATTCAGTTCAAATTTAAGGCACCCATTCTGTGTAGATGTAGAGATTCTGGACTTGAGGAGAAAAAAAGGCATTTTATTAGGCCTGTTGTATTTTCAAAATAGAGTTTCTCATCATTTTAGTCTCTCTTGTAGATATTTGAAGTTTTTTTTAAAACAAAATTCTGATTATTTTCCAGTTTAAAAGTAACTCTAAATTAGTTCAATAGTACAAAATGCTAAGGAAGAATGAAAAATGCTAAATGACTGATAAGAAAATGTTTTTCTAACTCAGCATTCACCCTTCTCATTCTGCAAACCATACCCAAATATTGAGAAAAATGTAAAGCAGAGATACAGATTCTGTTTTTTAAATAAAATCTGTAAATAAATGATCTAAAATATCTATAAGACCTTAGAGCAAACAGAGACCACATGAGAAAAACCAGACAAAAAGCAGAAGAGAAAGAGCCAGGACTTGGCAGAGCCCAGAAACCATCACTAGATCTTGAAGGTGAAGAGCACAGTGTGAAAGGCAAAAAGTGTTTCTGGTGGAACATTCTGTGTAGAACCAGGGGTGAAGCAGGTGACAGCAAAGCCATCTGGCCACAGTGTGTTTCTAAAACTAATGGGAATGGGGCTCCATTAAACATTATGTAAAATATCCATTTTCCTAGAAGTTGTTTTTCTCTCTTTGGCCATTGACCATTATTAAAATAGATATTTTGGTAGTAAAAAATAATTTTCCAAAAGTGTTCACAGAAAAAAATATATAAGAAAAACAGAATGATTTTCATTGAGAAAAATGTCAAGGTGATACCCACAACAAAAGTGCCAAGATAGTTTTACAGGGGGTTCTACCAAACTATTAAAGAATAGAACACTGCAATACTATTTAAACTGGTCTAGAGCATGAAAAAAATGATTAAAATTTTTCATTTTTTTTAGTACAAAACTGGTTTTCAAAATCTGACACAGGTTCTTGAGAAGGAAAAAAAGATACTGCAGACAAAACCCCAATACTAGCACTTGTATCTAATTAATAATTAATATTCATATACAAATAGTGACTATTAAAAATCTTCTGTATATTGGACCAGATCAGTCATGCTCTAAGGAGAAAAAATATGATTTTCTTTATGTATATTGAAAACCCATTTGATAAAATTGAACTTCCACTCAGCATAAATTTAATAAACTTATCTAAATTCTTTCTTAAGTTGATAAAATATCTTAAGGACTAATCCATCCCATAAGCCAGCAGGATACCTAAGGAAAATAATAGACATTTTCCCAATGAAGTAAGGAGCAGCTGGTATTAGGTGCTATCATGGTTATGTGTCAGGTTGTATTTCATATTACACGAGAGGCACTAGCTAATGTAATTAGGTGTATAAAATATATAAGCAGGAGATTAAAAAATCTCTATTTCAAATGTTATGATTGTATATGATTGGAAAATATAAGAGAATCAGCTACTAGAACAATAAATAAGTTACTAGGATTAAAAGTATACACATTATAAATAATTCTCATAAATTTAAACCAGTTAGAATACATATATATATAATTAGAATTTAAATATATATACATATGTATATATATTTAAAAAGTCTACTTCTAATTAGTTATAACACAGTAAAATACCAAGGAATTCACTATAATTGCACAAGGTCTTTATTAAGAAAACATGAAGACATTGAAAGGCATACCACACTCTTGAATAGAAAGGCACAGTGTAATAAAGACCTCAGCACTCTCTTAGTTACTTGATAAATTAGATATAATACATAACAAAATGCTAATAGGTGGGTTTCTCTTTTTGAGCTAGATAGAGTGATGTAAAGTTCATACTAAAAAACAAATAGCATTACCAGACATTAGAATATACAATAAAGTTTTATAATGAAAAGAGTGATACACAATGAGCTGAAATATCAATGTAATAGAATATAAAACTTTGAAGCAGATGTGTGTGTATGTATGGGATTTATATTGAGGAAAAGCTGGGCTATTTAATAAGTGACCTCAGGACAACTGAGTAGACATTGAGGAAAAAAATTAATAAAATGCGGGTGCATACTTCATATACTGTAAAAAATTCCAATGGATCAAAGTTTTAAGTAGAAAAAAAACCAAACTATAAAATTACTAGAAGAAAAGTATGGTAGAATGTTTCAAACCTCAGGATGAGATGGCTTTCCTAACATGAACTCAAAATCCAGAAGCTATAAAATAAAACAATGATAAAATAAGCTATATAAAATATAAAAATAAAATGAACTTCTGCTTGCCCCTTTCTCTTCCAAGAGACAGTAAGTGAAGTGAAAAAAATATTTTTAACTCATGTTATAGAAAAAGAGCTAATATTACTAATATATAGAGGAGGCTCAGGCATTTATAACCAAAGAATGATTTAATTTAAAGTCAAAATTTATAAATACACAAAGCAAAAGACAAGGAAATAAAAATGGCTCTTAAACACTTGAAAAGATGCTACACTTCCCTAATAATATGACAAATACAAGGGAATCCACAGTAAGATATAATCTTCAACTATCAAATTGGCAAAAGTCCAAGATGTTCATATATTTTGTTGGTGAGAAAAGGGCACTGACTCACATTATTGTTTAGAGTATAAACTGGTACAGCCCTATGCATGGCTATGATATATGTGAAAATTTATAATGTGTATGTATCCCCTTAACCCAGCAAGCCTACTTCAAAAAATTTATTCTATGATTATACTCCATTACACATAAAATGATCTATGTTAAATTATTTGCATTATGGTAATAGCTAAGGATTACACTTAGCCCAAATACCCATGATAGTACATTGACTAAGTTATGCTATATCCCTACGTTGGAGGAATATACAAATGTAAAAAAGCATAAGAAAGTACATGCATTCATGTGGAAAGATATTAAAAATCTATTTAAATGAAAAAAGTATAGAACAGCAGATATAGTATGCTATTATTTGTGTAAAAAAAATAGAAGAAACAAATGTCTGTATTGGCCACTATATAAATAAAAATCTCTAGAATGGTAAACAAGACATAATCAACAGCACTTATCTGGGGTGGGAGGTAGATTTTTCATTGCACACCTTTTTGTACACTTTGATATTTAAGTCTTATTCAAAGGGCTACCTCTTAAAAACTAAACAAGTAATTAAAAGGAAAAACCCCACCTCCACGGGAAAAAAAAGCAAGGCATAAAAATATTACAGAGAAATGAAAAGGAAACTAAGCCACTCTATATTTAGAAAGCTTCCCATAAATGAGTTTTATATGATGAAAAATGCAGCATTGTGTATATTAGACAGAAAAATTAATAAATGAAAGAAACTGGTAATAAAAAAATAAACAGTATGAGCTATATGTTTGCAGAAAGGGTGTGTGGTCAATAGGATTAGTGCCTGTGCAGGTACTTAAACAGCATGGTTCCATGGTTTCAGGGTTAATGCTAATAGTTAGTGGTTCTCATATGAAATGGACCAGTTTTTACGTCTAAGATTAGTTTTGTGACTGCCCAAAAAGAAGCATCAGCCTTCCCACAAATGGGCCCCAAGCTGCAGAAATGAAGGCAATTTGGATACCCCAGAGAGTGGAGATGTACTTGCTAATGGTGATGGTTCTTGCCCAAAGCCTCAGTTTACAGGCTCACTAAGACCTGGGAATTAGAATGTAACTAAAAGAAAAAATATAGAAGAGCAATTTGAGATGTGATAGTTATTTGGTTTTAGTGAACAGTAAGTATTTCAGCTACTAGTGTTTGTAATGACCACTCATTTCTTAATTTGCCCAGTCCAGTCACTTATATGACACTGTTTGCTATGAAAGATACAATAAAGTAAAGGCTTTGGAAAGGAAGCAATTTACTTTTATTCTGTCATGGGGAGAAAGCATAATTTACATAGTCACAGTTTCTCTTTATTGAATAATAAATTTAATAATAATTACCATTTATTCTGGTTTATTATAGGCATTGTGCTAGACACAGAGACATTTTCTCATCCAATCTTCCCAACAACTTAATGTCATAAGTGTACTATAAGTATACTATTGTAAGAAAGTTTACAGAGTTACCTAAATTTAAAATGGGACAAGTCAGGCTGTGGAGCTCATTCTGAATTTAGCTAACTATGCTAAGAACTGGCACTCTACCATTGTAAGTTTCTCTTGTTCCCATCCTTGAAATGCTATTAAATATAGGAGCTGAAACCATATAGAATCTTATTTTCATTTGGACAGGGCATTCTGGTGGGATATTCTGGTGGCAGAACTGAGATTCGTTTGGCCAATGGGCACTCAAGAATTTATTGTGTGCAGATAAGGAAAAAAGAAAGGTTTCAGAGACATAGGGCCAGAATAATGACAGATCTAGACTCTGGGACCAAGAAGAATGGCAGAATTTGACTGAAAATGTTATGGCAATTAATCAGGCCCATGGGCGAATCAGAGGCTCAGTAACCAGATTCATTGATGTTCAAATCCATTTGAGGTTAAGAACTTAAATCTCTCCTCACTCAAAGAGAATTAATCTCAGTGCATAAATTGGGATAGAACCTACTAGTGGAAGGTAAATCAAGAAGGAAGCTAAAAGAAGGTAACAAGCAAATATAGGCCAGAAAAAAATCACATAGATCTTTACATCTATGAGTCATTGCAACTGTCTAAACTTTGATGAGATTCTTAACTTCAGTAAGCTGCATAATTATGGGGAAGAGCAGGGGAGTTGAAGGTTTTTTTTTCTCTGCTATATTAGAGAAATATTCTGGTCCTACCAGATGCACGTTTGTTAGTGGAACCCATTTGTTCATCCAACAAATATTTACTGATACTTAATAAGAGATGGGTATGGTAGAAAAGAAACAGTGGTGAGCAAGAAAAGCATAGTCTGATTTCATGAAATTTATCATCTATTGGGAGGGAGAGACACTATTAAAATAATTATACAAAAATATAAAATTATAACAAGATTGGAGCTGTGAAGGAACAGTGGTTGGTTTCATAAAAAAGACTGACCTCATCAAGGAAGGCTGGTCTCAGAAAAGAATTAAACTGACTTCTGAAGCAAGAGTGGGAGCTACTTGGCAAAGAAGTGTGGAGAAGTGTGCAGAGGCTATAGCATGAATTAGGTTGAACTATATGAAACTGGTACTTTTAAAGGTCAAAAATTGTTGAATATAAAATATTTCCTGTGGTTCAACTTATTTACAGGTGAGTTATGCACATAGCAGTACCCAAAGCGTTATTGCTAATAAATTTTTTTAATATGCTTCTTACACTCAAACTTTTATAATCTAGAAGGGAGAGTCAAGATGGATAAACAAAAAGTAAAATAACAATGGAATAAGAGAGGCCACAATGTGTGAAGGATCCTTCCGAGAGGGTGCATTGCAGGGAAACCAAGCACTCCTCTTTCATAACTAGTTCCATGTGTATAGTTTTATCAGAGAAAGCCTCAGTGAGGTGTTCCCCACACCCATCATTGCTTTCTTTTACACTGAAGCTGGTGATGGCTTCCCATCATGGTGGTGGGCTCACACTTGGGCTGATATGTAATAACCAGTCCTCACCCCTCTCTTCTTCCTCGTTGAAGCAACAATGATGAAATAAGACTTAGAAGCTTATCTCTTTGGCTATGTCTGCATAGTGTCCCATTGACAGTGAGATTATTGTAGACCACCAAATAGCATGATGAATTAAGGGCTTGAAGACTACATTGTTTTCTTCTAAATAAAATTAACTGGGCCTGATTATTTGGAAAATTACCCCAGATATTTATATGAGATTAGAGACCCAGGGGACTCCAAGTAATCAGCTGACACAGGCAGGGGAGATTTCTTGGAAATAAGGAAATGAAGTGAAAGAGATTCACAGGTGCTAGCAGCAGATTTCTAAGGTACTACTTGCCTTAGTACGTAAGGAGTAGGGTGACTGTCCATTTAAAAGTACTGATATGCTATTAAAAGTATTTTAGAGGATATTTTTTGATGAAAGAACGAGAAAGAGGAAAGAACTCTGAGCTTTTGGTGTGGAGGGAGTGGTTGGTGTGATGGTAGTTGTGTATTTTTGTTCCCTGGGAGAAAGCAGGACAGTTTTCTAGTCTAATAACATTGGAAGAAAATGAATTAAAATTATTAAAGATCTAAAAAAGAAAGTCCCATACATCTATATTTTTTGTTCTTAAAGCCATCCTTTATGTAATAAAATTCCTTTTATATTCTAAAATTCAGTTATTGGGAAAGAATAGGTAATGTGATATGAGGCATCATCCAAAATGTCAAAACCTTTTGTTTTCCAAAGAGTTTCTTTTAAGTGTACGGAGTTTGAGAGTCATCTTTTATATTGACTTTGCACTTCACACTTTTATAAAGCTTGTTCACTGCTATTATCACTCTCCACAGCCCCATGAACCCCCTGTGAGATCCACCGATGCCACCTCTATTACTCCTGACCTTACCCCGACCTGGCAGTGAGCTGAGACTTGTTGATTGTCTCCTCTCCTCTGCAGGCCCTTAATAAGCCATTTCATTATGTTTCCCACCCACATAATGGGGGAGGAGTGCTACTTTTTAAAATTCAGTTTCATTTCCTAAGAAACGTACTATAATGAGACAACTTAAGGTAGAGTTCAGATACATTGGAGGGGGATTATCAGAAGAAGAAGGCACAAATATGTCTTTTTTGTTCTTTTCGGATCCATATAATTTAGATGGTGGTGATAATTATCATTATCAGCATGTAAATAATAACATGTGGCTAACATTTAGTATTTCATGAGCAACTACTGTGTACTGGGGACTGTGCTAAGCACTTCACATGGATTATCTTCTTTAAACTTTACCAACAAATCTATGCTACAGGCATTTTAAATTGTCCCAAGTTGATAAAGTGGGAATCAGGTAGAAAGAGGTGAGTAACTTACTCAGAGAAGTGGAACTGAAATATGGACTTAGGTTTGTTTAATTCGTGAGCCTACATCTTTGACCACCTAGTGTTATTCTGTGTGGTCTCTGGCACAGACACTCTGGAATCACCTAGGGAGCTTGTTAAATATGTGGAAACTTGGTCCCTTGCCCCAGCAGAGGAAATTAGTCTTGGAGGTAAAGTCTGGGGTGGGGGTGGCTTTTAACAAGCTCCTGAGGTGGTTTTGGTGTACTCTGAAGTGTAAGAAGCGCTTCACATCATGAAGAGCAGTTAAAAAAAAAAAAAAGCACAGTTTTGAAGTGATTATTTAACCCACAGGAGTCTGTCGATGTGATTACCAGGAATCTAAAAATGGAAGCTCCACTCAGGGCAATCATATTTGTGTGCAAACTGTCATGTCCTGGTTTGTCCTTAGGGAAGGGGGAACAATTTCTTCAGAACTATGATAAAACACACAGCTTGTGGGGAACATGATTAAAGCTGCTCATAGCTTGCTCCCCTTTTTTCCTCTTCAGCAACTGTGACCAATTCTTTTATGAATTAGGCTGCTTCAGGGTAACTGAAAAATAGGGCAATAGTCGGAGCCACAGTAGTCTGTGCCACCTGCTTGCCTGCATTCAAACCTTAATATCATCTCCATTTGCATATAGCTGCAGGGGTCCTCTTATATATAGCTTGTAGCCCTGAAAGGGTTGGGAGAAGTGACCCTCAAGATATTCAGACTTTTTCTTTTATAAGAAAAATGTAACATCTTTTGCACTTGTTCTCAAACTTGAGCATGCCTCGGGGTCACTTTGATGGACTGTTAAATAAAAATGCTGGGCCTCACCCCGGAGTGTGAGTAGGTTGGGAGGTGGGGTGAGTATGTACATACCTGAGACAATATCAATATGCCATGCTGACACTGTTGGTCTGGGTACCAGACTTTGAGAATTAGTGATCTGTAGCTTTGGTGATAGGATGTTGGGGTAATTTCTCCATGCAGACTTGAACCCTGGGAAAAACTATACAAAATTAGACCATCTATACATTCTGTCCTGTTAATCAGATATTACGAATTGAAATTTAATTGTTTTTACTCCGTTTGGCCATTAAAGTCTGTCTTGAATAATGGTATAGTTTGATAGTTGAGTGTTAGGGCTCTGGAGTCAGAACTGGTTTCAGATTTGGTATTCAGGTAAATGAGATAACATCTTTGAGCATCTATTTCTACATCTGTAAACCAGGAACAACAAAACTGCCTTTGCATGGTGTTTCTGCTGGAGATCTCTTGTTTGTCTCTCCAGTACCATTTTCCTCCATTCTCCATTTTGCAATGTGGCCCAAGAAGCAGACCCATCTTCTTGTTACTCTGCTTTCCAACTGGGTTCAGTAAAAGGTCTTAGAGCTGAAGGAGATTGAAATAAGCAGATTGCATTGCCCTGCTCATGTACTGTGGGGTCAGGACAGGCTGGCTGTAACCCTCCCACAAAGAACACATCTTGCTGGCTGGCACTCTCTTAAAGCCAGAACTGCTTTCTTTGGATTCTTGGAATATTACTTGATCCTTGGACCCTTCTGCCTAGGGATGGTGAAGGTTTTCACTGTTCCTTGTTCATTTCCTTTAACCCTGCTGCCTCTTGTGTAAATAGTGCTTTTATGAACACCCTTTTGACTGGGCCGTCTATATCATGCTGAGGCCTGGATGATAAAATTGTGGTTGTTGGTGGCAGGGTGTTACCAGCTAGAGGTGCCCAGTAACTTTAATCATTATTACTGCTTTGTAATATTTGGCCTAAATTGTTCTGATTGGTTTTCTATACCTATCGTGGCTATACATATATCAATAACTCATCAATACATTTTATCAGGTGCCACTTAAATCACCCATATTGTCTTCATTTTCCTCCTGAAAAGAATTACTTTACCAACTTTTGGCATTTATATTATTAAAGTTTCTTTTCAGCTATTTTTTTCTGTTTCTTATAGGTCAGTGTTAACTAGTACATGACTCCCATTTTTACCTTTATTAGTAAAAAATATTGCTGGATACTACCTTCTCTTACAGAAATACTACTAAAGGTAACAAGTTCATGGAAAGATGAAAAGATAGGTAGAGTCCAAATTTCTGAATCTCTGCTGGCACCAAAAAGCTATTATACCAGTTCTGAACTACCTCTTAATTTTTTTTTTTTTGTATTTGTGTGTTAAGGGGGGAGGCGAGTGAAATAGGTAAAACACAGTATTTGGGCTTTTTGCTGCATTCAGCAAATGAAATCGCAATTGATATACTACTCATTCAAAGATTGAACTAGTTTAGTCAGGATCATCAGTAAACAAATGTTCTACAGAATCACAAAAGTATTGCTTTGAGAAATGGATGTAATCTTAAAAAATGCTGTAGGTTTCTGCATTTAATCTGTAGGCTGTGCTGGTAATTTCTTTGTGAGGATTGTTTCTATCTTGGTCACTGCTATGTCAGAGTGCCTGGCACAGTGCTTGACACAGAGTTTGTACTCAGTAAATTACTATTTACTGAATAAATATGCAAAGTGTATATTTCATAGAGATTGTGGCTGATTACATTAAATTTAATAAAGTGAGTTGAGGACAAAATCACATCAGTATTGTCAGTGTCCATATTTCCTTGCCTGAAAGGAAGACAGCAGGAGACTGATGGCATCTTCGTGTGTGTGTGTGTGTGTGTGTGTGTGTGTGTGTGTGTTTAATTAATTATTTTTTATGGTCACATTAGTTAATGAAATCCAATAAGTTTCAGCTATATACTTTAACAGCAAGGCATATATATATTTACACTGGATGTTCACTTCCAATAGACATCTTTGTGTTTATAGGACTTAGGACAATGCCCCAGGAATGGTAGAGTCTCAAACTATACATAAAACAAGAAAATGGAGAAATGAAAGGGAATAGAGCGTTTTTCTGACTATCTGGAAAAGTATTGACTTAGAAATATAGATTTTTTTTGTACCTAAATTGCTTTTTTGTTGTTTTTCCACATTTTTTTGTCAATTTAGAATAACGAGAATTTGGAATGGCCTCCAAAGAAATATAAAATTATCTATTATCCTGCCATCTAGACTTAAAGAAAAAACAAAACAAATTTCTGAGTGCCTTTGATGCATTATTTCTTCCCATCAGCAATAACTTCTTGGAGCCTGATTCTGCTGTTTTTCTGCAGCATAGCTTGGTCATTGCGACTGACTTTCCAAATCTTATTAAGCCAGAATAATGAACAATACTTAAAGTTCTCATTTTTGCTTTAATTTACAAACCTTTAGAGCATTTAGTTCCTTTTACTGTGTTCTCAATATTGTAATTTGCAACAACAAGTCCTTATTCTGAAAGTAGTTTATTTAAAGATGCCTCACTTACTGTTCTTCTGGGTACGTTATTACTGCACAATACTTTTGAACTTTATTATTCTTGTCATCTTTTGACATCCATGTGCAATAGCTGATATTTTTTAGTGTGCTATTAATGTTATTAAATTGTATTATTTTTACAATTTATAAATCTGGCTGATGTGTTATAGTTACCGTTCAGATTTATATCTTTAATCTAAAAAAAATTAACAAGCACTCATATTTTTCAAATACATGCTAACATAATGCCAACAGGGTGATTAAAAATATAAATAAACCAAAGCCAAGTGATTTTGAAGAATTTTATGACTTAATATTTGTTTGGGAAAGGGAAAAGAGATGGGGAAAAGAGTCATTCTAGGAGACATTCTACTAGAGTATAGGAGCACAATTAGTTTTTTTTAGAACTCATAAGTACATTCCTTTGGTGACAGAATATTATTGACAGATCAGAAAGTGTTACCCTACCTGTAGTATGTATGTATGTATGTATGTATGTATGTATGTATGTATGTATTTATTTATATTGAGATATCATTGATATAACATCAATATAAGATTGTGTAAGTTTAAGGTACACAATATTTTAATTGATACATTTATATATTGCAATATGATTACCACCATAGCATTAGTTACCACCTCTGACAAGTCACGTAATTTTCATTTATTTTCTGTGGTGAGATCATTTAAGAACTACTCTCTTAGCAACTTTGAAGTATATAACACAGTATTGTTGACTATAATCACTGTGCTGTGCATTAGATCTCCAGGATTTATTTGTGTTCTACTTGCAAGTTTATACTCTCTGAACAGCATCTCCCCAATTCCTCTATCCTTGAGCCTCTTTTTAACACCATTCTACTCTCTGTTTTTATGAGTTTGGCTTCTTTTAGATTCTACATGCAAGTGATATCATACAGTATTTGTCTTCCTCTGTCTGACTTATCTTACAGCATAACGTCTTTGAGGTCTAGCTATATTGCTGCAAATGACAGGATTTCCTTCTTTTTCAAGACTGCTTAACATCCCATTTGTGTGTGTGTGTGTGTGTGTGTGTGTGTGTGTGTGTGTGTGTGATCCTAGCTATCTTGAATAATGATGCAATGAACTTGGGAGTGAAGATATCTTTTTGATATCCTCTTCATTTTGTTTGGATACATACCCAGAAGTAGGATGGCTGGATCATATTGTAGTTCTATTTTTAATTTTTTGAGGAGCCTCATTCTATTTTTTTTCTAGCAACTCTTCTTTTTCTTCCCATTTCCTTTCATCCTAAATAGTTATGCAAATCTATGAAACATTTTGAATTTTGTTTCTGGTTTTTATTCATTGATTTATTCAACTAACACAAATTTATTGGGTACCTGCTTTTCTGAGGACAGAATGGTGAGATAGGCAGTAGGGCTACAGTGATGGGCACAACCTGGGAGTCCTAGTTCCTACAGGGTTTGCAATCTAGTGGAGGGAGATGAGCAGTCATTAGCTAATCACAGCAATTAATCTGTAATTAAAAATTGGTAATAGTACAACAAAGAAGAGTGTCACAGCCTTGGGCTCAAGGTTAGTGAAGATTCTCTGAGAAAGTAAAGTTTAAATTGACACTGTAGGATGAGGAAGAGATGAAAGGTAAAGGGATGCGGAGAGGTGGTGCAGGGGAAAGTGTTCCAGGTAAAGGGAATAGGATTTAAGCCCCATGACTAGAGAGGACATGGAATAATTGAGACACTGAAAGAAAGACAGGTATCAGAAAGCAAGGGATAGAGTGATGCTAGACATGGCTTGACAGGGAACTAGGTCCCAGATGATGCAAAACCTTGAAGGTCATATTAAGAACTTAATCTTTATCCAAAAACAATGGGAAGAAGCCATAAAGACTTTGTTCTGTTCATTGGTCCTTAACTTATTCTTCTTTACATTATTGTCTTTCCAGTACCTGACTTGTGGTTCTAATTAGGATATTGTGATGGTTAATTTTATACGTTGACTTTCCTGGGGCCACAGTGTTTAGATATTTGATCAAACAATATTCCAGAAGTTTCCGAGGATGATTTGTATGAGATTAACATTTAAACTGGTAGACTTGGAGTAAAGCAGGTTGCCTTTCACAATCTTTGTGAGCTTTATTCAATCAGTTAAAAGCCTGATTAAAAAAGAGACTGATCTTCTCAGAGCAAGAGGAATTCTATAGCAGACAGCCTGTAGACTTGAATGCAGCATTAGCTCTTGTTTGGGTCTTTAGCCTGCTAGCCACACTGCAGATTTTGAACTTGCCATCCTCTATAATCTCATGAGTTAGTGCCTTAAAATAAGTCACTCTCTGTGTTTATACTCACCCTAATGGTTCTGCTTTTCTGGAGAACCTTGACTAGTACAAATACCATTTACCTCATTATACACAAAAATTGTTTCATCATTGTTGTACATTTCTAGTATTTAGTAATTTGTGAATGTAACTCTTTAGAAAACTGTCTTTTCTGATATTAGGGTATTTGTAGTATGCCTCGGCATAGTATCTTGTGGGACTTGTGTTCTCAGAACTTACTTTGGGTAACATTAGAGAAACTGTTTATTGAATCAGAGGGTAAATCAGCTCCCACTCCTTTTACCTATACTGGGGTCTACATATTTTTGAGTATGATAATTCACGGGGGAGAAAAAGCTCTATTTTGTTTAGATTACTAAAGTTGAGACCTGATAATAAATTCTTTAACTAAAACTTCAGTGATGACCTTTGTTTTCAAGAGGTTTACTTTTAGTCAGCATTATTAGGCATATTCAAGAGACCTAATTATATAAAAAATTGCCAAAATGTTTGTTGTAAATTGTAGAGAAGAGAAGAAAATACCTGCATTATCTAGAACATATCTCGCCAAAAAGTGATTGAATTGATCCTGGTCCACAAACTGTGTTTTAACTAGTCTGCACAAAGGTAAGTACAGGTATTAAGACTAAACATGAAAACTTATAGCAATTGAACAGAACAAGTTTATGTCTGCTATGTAATTTTGAAAAACATGCATTTTATATGCCTTCTTTAGACTATAATTTTTCTAGTAGTTAATTTTAATTGAATATTACAAAAGTATTGGTGGATGATAAGTTGGAGATTAAAATAATAAAATGAAGAAATAAAAAATCTGGTCAATTACCACAGATAGTTTGAAAAACCCTGATTTAGACTGATTGAGAAAAAGTTCCTGAGGAAGGGTAACTAATTAGAAAAGATCAGGGCAAGAAGCAATAGCAATAAATGATATTTTTAGAAGAAGAAACATAATGAGAAAAGGGAATTACTGTTTTCAAGGAAAGTTTCTTGTCAGATGGCAAAGAGAAGTTATACTTAGAGACTTGGACAAATTCTATCACCCCTAGGAGTCCATTTCAGCTGCGCATCAACTTCTCTGAGTTGTCCTGGTCCATTTTTAAACAGAAGTGTTAGTCTAAAGGTTGATTACTTCTGGAATACTTATGTGAGTATATCAGTTGGCAGAGAAGATTCTTATGTGTTTACAGTAAATCAAAGCAAATTCATTTTTACCAGTTATTTCTTCTTTGAAAGATAATACTCCCATTGCTCCCCTTCCTTCAAATCTTCAATGAACTTAAAAATACTATTTGATTTGATCTCAACTAGAACATAGAGGAACATTTGTCAAGTTCAAAAAACTGCCAGATTTATATTCTTTACAATATGTCCATCATGATGAGTTATTGAAATGATGATTTTCTTGGCAAGTATATTGCCAAGTCTCCCAAGAGACTTCTGAGGTAATGTTATATTTTCAAAAGAAAAAATTTCCATTCCAGTGAAGAAGATGCTTATAAAATCAGTACTTTGAGAATTTGGAACAAGCAGCTAGAATACCAGGTGGGAGAAATATATTCATGGAAATGCCAGATACATATAATAGTGATGTGATAATTCTTTAAGTTATTAAAGTGACCATTTACCTAAGCTGAATAGCATTTTTTTTTTACTGTTTGTTTCCTTGTGAGTTGTAAATGCATAAAGTTTTAGACACATTCGAATCAGGTGAATTCTAGTTTGTAAAGCACAGTTGATAATGCCAAGTAAAGGCACATTCCAGTTTGTCTCGTTTGTTGCTGCTGCTGTTGATATCTTAAACAGTTTTTCTTTTCTTTTGTTTATGATGTGATGTCCTTGCCAGTATATTTGTTTCTTTATTTCACTTAACAATATGGTTATAAAAAGTATTATTCTACTGGGAAGGCTGTTGAGATGTTAACTGTTCTGGTAAAGGGTAGTCAGTGATCTGGATTGTGAACAGATGACTGTTCAACTCTGCTTGCTTATTAGAGTGGGGGTGAAAGTGTAGATATATGGATGTATTTAAAAATAATCATACCCAAGCTCTACCCAATTCTTTTCAATCAAATTCTTTTGTGGGGCTATGTGTAGAGCCAGATGGGTGATAGAGTAATTGGGGGCAGGTGGGGAGGGGGTGAAGGAATCACTTCATAAACTATGTAAATGTCTTACCAATGTACTGTAAAATTGAAACTAATAAAAATGCTTAAAAATTATTTTGTGAGGTGGGATCTCACAAATACTTTTAAAAAGTGTCCAAGATGAAAAAAAAAGTATCCAAGATGATTATAATGTGCAACTGATGTCGAGAGTCACTACCTTGATGCAGTTAGTTACCTGAAGAGCTGGATACATTACAGATCACTGTCCTCCTCTGCTGCTTTGCTTCCTCCAGATTTTCTGTTCCATTCAGGATGGGATTGGGGGCCTAGATAAATTTCTGATCATGCTTAGGTGATGATGGTGGTGATTCTGGGAAATCCACTTAGGGAGCTGTGGTGTTAAAGGATCTGAACAGCCTGAGTATAACCTTATTCATCCAAGACTCAAGGAGAAAGCTTTGGGAAGGATGGGGGCTGAGGCTGGCCTTGAGGAACGAGTAGAATTTGGACACAGTGAAGAAAAGGCATTTCAGGAGGAAGCAAAGCTTTAAAAACCAAATGAGCAGAAGCATAGAACTAATTCCCCCCCAAATTCACAGGTTTATATTTCATAATTAATTAGCAAGATATGTTCCTTCAGAGGTGGTACTGGTCAGCTTATACTTTTGTTTAAACTTTGTTCCCTGTTAACACAATCCACATTTCTTCAACAAATGCCCTGCATAAAGGAATCTGCTCATCTATCTATCTTATCCATTTTTACTCTGTGACAAGCACTGTGCCATGTGCTGGTTATATAAGAATTTTAAAAAGCGTATGGTCTAGCGCAGGGTCAACTAACATTTCCTGCAAAGGACCAAATAGTAAATATGTTAGACTTTGTGAGCCAAGAGGAAAATCAAAGATATTATGTAGATGTACAACCACTCAAAATGTAAACAGTTTTATACTATGCAAAAATAGGCTTTAGGCCAGACTTGGCTGTAGGCCAGTTTGTTGATCCCTGCTCTAGTGAGAGAGACAAGCATTAATTAAATGCACATACAAATATATGACAAAAGTACATCTATGAAGTATAATAAAGAAAAATTGTGGGATTCTATAAGGGAAGGCCAGAGGGGCTGTTACCTAGTTTAGTAGTGAGGTCAGGGAAAGCTGCTTTGAAAAGGGCCATTTGCATCGAGTCTTGGTCTTGTTTGGGGATTTAGTTGGTGAATACTGAGATGCAGAAGGAATAGAGTGGAGGGCAAAGAGAGAGTTGGAGGAACTGAGGGAAGCCAGTGCAGTAGAATAAGTAGTCAAGGTAGGCAGTATGAGGTGGGGCTGTAGAGAAGGTAGTGCTATGGTTTTCACTAAAACATTTTCAGCTTATTAAATAGTTGCTTTATATAACGTGATGCTTGAAAATCACATGTCATATAATCCATGTACCTGAAACCCATAAATACAGTACCTGGGAAAACCCAAGCTTATATTTTTTAAAATACCCAAAGATCCAAACCTACCCTCCCTTCTTCCCTGTCCTCCGTCCCCTAACATGCACACATCCTTTCACACCTTTGTAGACTTTAAATTACACTGAAGACTAACGTGTTTCTCCTACAGTGTTTTGGAAATTAGGTTATATATTTTCCTTCTAGAAAGCAAATATAAGTTAGAGGTCTTGGTTGGCCTTGAGAAATCAGAAGGTTTTGCTCATGTAGAAAAGTCAAGTTTCAATGACTTACCAGATCTCCTCACAAACTATGAAGTCTCTTTCACAGTTACACTTTGTTTCTTGGTCACCCTCAGACTCTTCAGTGGATGAGCAACAACTGCATAACACTGATAATGTGGCTCACAGTTCAGGCAGATAGAGATGTCATTAAAATATCCAGAATCATATTCTGTATTTTTTCCTTTTGCCATTCATCAAAATGAAATTTTTTTTTATGAAAAGGATTAAAGGCCATAAAATAAGATATATTATAGTGCTCCCTTTGAAATGTTTTAAACATTATTAAAATAGTGGAGTTTGAGGTAAAAGGTCAGCTAGTAATAATCAATTTCTTTAACATTGATGTGATTTTTATTAAACATTCGTCATTTGGGTGTCATTTTAGAAGGCTCTGGAAACTATTTTTTATTTTCTATATATAATTTTGCAGCTGTCAATTTTCCAGCAGCAACAAACATTATATCTCAGTTCTTTTATTCTTTATAATATTTTATGGACTTATTTTTTTTGAAATTGTGTGTTCTGAAAAGTTACACAGTGGACAGATACTTATAACATGCAAGTTCACACACAGTTTTCTATAAGCTGTAGAGATATAATAAGTTCTTTGATTCAGTATTTAACAAAATATGGAGAAGTTGGATATTGTTTTCTCATTTTCTTTAGTTTCTCTTAGCTTAGTTGATTAGGGGCTTAAGAAATCTTCTTAGGAAGCTCATATTGAACAAGACTTTCTTAGCTGATTTTATGTTGTATTCATTCCTATGCCATGAAGGTGAAGAGTAAAGGGCTGTGTGTGTGTGTGTGTGTGTGTGTGTGTGTGTGTGTGTGTGTGTGTGTGAGAGAGAGAGAGAGAGAGGGAGAGAGAGAGAGAGAGAGAGAGAGAGAGAGAGAGAGAGAGAGAGAGAAGGTGGGAGGGAGGGAGGGATGGAGAAGGAGAAGGAGGGAGGGAGGGAAAAAGAAGGAGGGAGGGAGAGAAAGAGTGAGAAAAAATGACATAAGCACACATTTATATTTAATTAAAATTCGAGTTGTCTTTAGGGTTTCTATAAATATTTTACAGTGCCAGTCTTTTGCTTTTTTTCATTACTCCTGGTATCTGGTTACTGATTCATTCTGTGGTTTTGAGAATAATGTAAACTATCTGTTGGGGGAATAATAGTATTGTGACAAGTACTTGGGTTTACACTTGCTGAGGTTCAAATAGTAAGTCTGCTACTTTTTAGCTCGTACTCTTTGGTAAATACTTTCAACATTCCAAGCCACAGTTTTCTTCAATTGAGATAGCAATGCTTACCTTATAGGGTCATTGTGAGGATTAAATGAGATAATTATCTAAGCTTCATGCTTGGCATATAGGGAGCCATGATAAATGGCTACTACTAATTTTTCTGTCTCTACCAAGGTATTATTTATTGTAAAAAGGATTCTATCATTTCAAAGAAACCATTAGAAAAGCCATCTACGCAAAACTGTTTCTCCTATTTTGCAATACATTGTCTATAATTTGATACCATTTTACTGAGTCATTTACTTAGAATGCAATTTCTGGGATAGGTATTAATCAAAGAATGAATGTTACCTGGAGAGTATCACATGTTAACATTTAGGAACATGGGCTTAAAGATCAGATGAGCTAGCTGTTGCACTGGACACATCAAGATACTGAGGTTACCTGATACTGAAGGGTACACTGTTCTGGAGGAGGAAGTGGAAAGGGATACAAAACAAAGAGGACAGGTTTGGATACTAGGGCATACTATGTGCATGGTGGTGTATTGAAAACATGTAGGAAAAATATGCCAAGAAAATTCCAACTGCTTAAAAGTTTCTTATGAAGCAGGGTATCATGGGCAATGTTGTGCTCTACTTATGGATTCCTATGCAATGTTTTTGTGCAATCTTTTACTCTATGATTTTGATCTAACAACCAGCACCCAGAGCTTATCTTTTGAGGGATCCTTTCAGGCTAATTGAGCCACTCAGGACTCACAAATACCTAGGAAGTGCCTGGATGGCCCTTAGCCAATGATTCGCAGGTACTCTTCTGTGAGGACAAATGTGTGGCACAGCTAATGCTCCAGAGTCCCCTCTGGGATCAGGTATCTAAATGATTTTGCATAAGATCTTACCTTTGTTTGGCATTACCTTCTATCATGCTTTCCAGTCTTCCTAAGAACTCTTCTTTAATACATTACATGCACATAAACCCTCATCCCAGGATCTGCTTCTGGGGAACTTGATCAAAGACAGATGAAAATTAATGCATTTTCAGTTAAACAGTTGACACCAGTAAAGAACATCAACTGTTTAGAGAGAGAGATACATGATAGACTGATCAGTTATTTCATTGGGATGTTGAAGGACTAGCATATGGTCTATATGGAGATCTTGACACAAAGAAGTAGTTCAACTTTCCTGAATAATAAATTTATGGGAGTTTACATGATGGGGCATACAGCAAGAGAGAAGAAATCAGGAAGATGGAGAGGTGAGATGGGACTGAACAACACAAAGGATCAAACAAAATTCCTGCTGGAGTGTTGTCCCACATTTTCCCAGTTTTGTCTCTCATTCAGTTCTAAGTTGTTGAATGTAATGGAAACCTTTCCTTTCTGCTGCCTAATCTTCTATCCCTTTGTCTGCTATACACATAGCCCTGTGCTAGTGGAATTGAGGGGAGTAAAAAAAAATAGGGAGTGCATCTATATGAAAAGTCTTGGAGCAAAAATATTCCAATCAAGATCTCTGAAAACTGGACTGACTAATTCATTAGAATCAGAATTTGCAGCCAGAGTTGATTAAGAGAAATTTCCACACCACTTCCCAAATTCTTGGAGCATTCTAGACAGTAGACAGGTAGCCCATTTTTCATTAAATGAAGCTCTAATCAGTTTTATTTCAAATATAGGGGACTGAGTTAACTCAATTGACATGTGGGCTCTGCTGGCTATTTCATTGAATAGTCTGTAGTTAGCTCTTTAGGAAGCAAATATTTCTAGTTCTTTAACCTCAAATTGATTCCTTCCACCTGTTTTTCTTTGACAACCCTAAAAGGGGCTAAAAACAGGGTGAAAGAGAAACTCATTTATTGATGGTCTGTTTGGGCAGAGAAGGAGGGTGCCTGGAAATATTTTTCATATGAAGAGGAAAAATATGTAGATTTAATTAACATGATTAGAACTAATTAAGTAGGATTAATTCTACCTAATTCTGCTCTTGAGAACAGAAGACTGGTTGTAGGATTTTTAATTCTAAACTTTTAGAAACCAAGGTAGAAAGGATAACTGCCCAGAAGCAATCAGTATGGCATTCTGGAAGAGTTACTGCAATAGAAGTGTTGGTGGAATCCAGTGGAAAGAATGTCCCCAGACACTGTGAATACTCTTATAATTAGAAATACCAATCATTTTCCATTCCATAGGGTCTTTGACCATTGGGCAAGTTCTCTCTAATGTACTTTACAAAGTAATGAGAATTGAATGAAAGAATAGTTGAATGGATGAGGCCCACATCATAATTCCCAAGGAGGTAGGCAGAGGGCAGAGGAGGCTGGCACAAAAATTTGGCCATATAACTTTCTTTAGATTTTTTTCCTCCTCTCAAAATTCTGTTCTCATTTGTGTTATAAGTCAGTTTACCCTCCTTCTGGACAAGATAGATCTATATCTATATCTGTATATCTACATCCAAATTTATATTTATATTGATATATATATATATGTATATCTATATCTACATCTATATTAACATATCCTAACATGTTGCATAGTCTACAAATTTCTTAAAACAAAGACCATAGAAATCAAAAGATAGATCAATAATTGCTAAGTGCACATGCCTCAAATTTCTTCACTGAAGACTACTTTCTTTGCGTTATTTTAGAAACACATAAATAATGAGTACCTTTTATCAGGGAATATGTAGCTTATATGCTATCTTGTGCACCAATGGATAGCATGGCTAATTACTCATAACATTCCTTTTCACTAAGTCCAAAATGCAGCTCAGAGCCTTCCTAAACAATAGAAATGAAAAGAGAGTGGTTAGAGTTGATATTTAAATAGAGGATTGCTTGCAATTCTTACTCTAAAACTTCTCAATTCTTGATGTGAAAACATGAGTGAATTTTAAAACTGTCAACAGAACTAGCTAGGAACATTTCAGAGGGTGAAGGGGAAAGATGATAATTTTTTTATAAATTTATTTTTATTATGGTGACATTGGTTAATGAAGTGTAGTAAGTTTCAGATGTACTGTTCAACAGTAAAGGCATATACATATATATATATACACACACACACATATATACATACATATGTGTGTGTGTGTGTATTGCATTGTGTGTTGACCGCCCATAGTTAGATTTATTTCTGTCACCACATATTTGACTCCTTTTACTCCATCTAACTATCCCCCTACATCCCACCCTCTGGTAAACTACTGGTCTGTTGTCCATGACCATGGGTTGACAATGAGATTGACTTGATATGGGGTGGGAGTTGCAAGGTATTCTATAATGAGATGATGCTCTTAGGGCAGAAGAGCATTGTAAAGGGAGAAGGGGAAGACCAGGAAAACAGATTTTCTCAATTCATTGCTTTAGAGCTGTACCGTTCAATATGGTAGCCACTAGGCATATATGGTTACTGAGGACTTGCAGTATGGCAAGTCTGAAGTAGGGTGTGCAATAAGTATCAAATACACACTGAAACTTAAAGACTTAAAATGAAAAAAACAATGTAATAATAGCTTATTAGTAATTTTTATATTGATTACATATTGAAACCATAATAGTTTGTATATATTAGGATAAATAAAATATAGTATTAAACTGAACTCATCTGTTTCTTTTTTGCTTATTTAAAATGTGACTACTAGAAATTAAGATTACATATATGTCTTATATTGTATTTCCATTGGATAGTTCAGGTCCAGAGTATGAGTTTTTCCCTGGGCCTAGAGATCTCAGGAAGGGTTCACTCAAAGATTTTAGAAGAGTGGGAGATCTCGGAAGTGTATGCACCACATGTGTGGAGTTGCATATGTAGATTTTTCTGAAAGGATATTGTTTGATTTTTATCAGAGTTTGTGGTACCAAACAAGATGAGTCACCACTGGTTTGGCATCTTTTGCAGAAAGAAATAAGACATTAAAGTGGAATGTTATACAAAAGCTCTCCCTATTTCTGAAATCCTCAGAGAAGTCTGAGGTTTGTTATCATGGGGTTGAGATTGTAATCTTGATGAAGACAGATCCCTATGTCTTTTAATCTTTAGGATCTGGCATATATTGTTGACATCCAAAAACATTTTTCCATTTCATGCCTTTGAGGTCTTTACCTGTGAAAATTTAAAGTCATTGTTTTCTGCACAGATACTAAACATAGTTTTAAAATAAAAATGATACCTTGTAATTTATTTGGAAAATGTATATGCATTAAGTGGATTTTCGAGAATCTAAGAATGGAAAACAATGGAAGTAGATTAATTGTGAGGTAACCCAGGAAGCATCAGTGTGGGGGTGGGGAAGTGAGGCAGCAGTGGAAAGGAAGCCAGCTCAAGGTAGGTCAATGAGCAGGTTATTGCTGTGGGTCCTCTGGGATGTCATGTAGATCATGTCAGAGCTGTTCCATGTGACAGATGAGGATGCCATCAAATTCTGTGTCATTGGTTGAAGGTGTTTCCTGGGGACCTGAACTCTCTAGAGTTTCTGTTTTCTCCATGTGAGGGTTGAGCATCCTTCAGCCAACGAAAACCCTTAGGATTAGAGTTATGGCCATATGCATTTAGAAACTTCACAATTTTGGGAAGAGTAAGTGCCAAGGGGTTGTAGACCATCTATCAAACTCCACTAAGGGTAGCATGGGGGTATGTGGCTAGAAGTTGCTCTTTAATTATATAGGAGTGGAAAGGGTGGACATGTTTATTATGGTATAATGATCCCAACTTAGATGGCTTGCAAAATTGTGCATGTAGAAATTTCATGAAGATCATTATCTGTCTTCTGGGGATTAAAGAGAATTAATACAATTTCTACATCACAGGTTTGCTTATGTTTAGACCCATCCAAACTAATGTTGTTTTCATTGTAACCTGAATGCTCATAGAAAAATGGATCTTTGAATGTTGTTGAAAAACCATTTGAAAAGCTGAAATTATTGTAAAACAACTTGGCAAGGGTAAGTTTTGTTGGTGGTAATGAAAGGCAGTTTTGAGGCCAAGAGTTTGCTATTTTTCTACAAATAAGCTTAATGGAAAATAAAATTATTTCCTCTTTTGGCCAACTTAAAATGTTTAGATGTTCTTTATAAGCAGTAAGTACAAATTTTGTCCCATTAATATAGATAAAGGATGTTCATTTATTCCTAATATTGACAGCTTAAACTTTTAAAATATTTTCAGAAGGAGTGAAATACATATCTAACTGGGGAGAAAATCTGCCTAATAGATGACAGTGTTTACTCTTCCAAAATCTATTCTCCATTAGAAAAGGCCAATTATTAGAATGAAAATGGTATATAAGTGGAATTGTTTTCACTTTGTCTGTTGGAAATTACAAGGGAAGTACTTCTCAACCTTCTTTTAAACCCAGAGGAAAACATAGCTGTTTTTTATCAAGTGATTTATTTGTTTCCAGGAATACTCTGGTTTCAGTGTTTCTAAGGCACAAACATGACATAAATGGCCTTACAGTTTTTTCTATAAACAGGGCTGATCAAACTTTTGAATTGATCTCCAGCACTCCATTTATAGGAGGCAATGGGGCAGAACAATTAAAAGAAAATGACTAAAAGCATCTTATTTTAATTTCTAATGTATTTTCCCATAAAAATTATAAAATGTACATGCTCTAGTGGTATAGTTTTAATTTACTCAAATTAGAAGGTCTGGAATGCTCTTTTTCTTTTCTCTTAATGAAATTTTACTAGATGCTGGATAGAAATATCTAGATAGTGTTTTGAAATTCCTAAACTCTTTCTTAGCTTTTCTTTGGTCTCCTGATAAAAATTTGAACTCTCAAGCCTTCTCAAAACTAATAGTCCAGCTCCTACCTTTCTCTACAGCTTCATCTTGTGACTGTCCTCACTTTGACTATACTTCATCTTCTGGACCTTCTACTTCTCTAACATTTTTCCTTTCTCGAGGTCTCTCTGTGTGCTATGTCTTCTGTTATCCTTTATCCCATTCTTCGTACTTGTCCTATTTGCCTGCTCTTCCCATCCAGCCCCATGCTACATGCTGTTAGAACACCCTGTACTATTCCCTTTTGGAGCTCAGCACCTTCATAGTGATAGAGTTACTAGTAGGCTGGCTTATTTAATCTTTGTTCTTTTTCCACAATGATTGTTTTGTCCAAAACCGATCCTAGTGCATCATACAGTGGTCAGCATCTAGTAGGTAGTATTAAATTTTCGGTGAATAAATGAACAGGTGGATGACTCAAGAGATGTTGATCAATTTACCTTTGAGTTATCTGTGTGTCATTATAACTTTTCTTTTGACTTAAAACACAGTGTCTCCCTTTTAATATAGAGGGTTGATTAATTATACTAAATCATAAAGTGCCAGATTTGACCTTCAAGAAAATTTCCACAGCTTTATTCTTGAGGTCCATCTTTGGTATTTATATCAATGGCTGAATTCCTCATTTTGTAATGGTTCAAATATCTTGTTTTACTTTGTTCCTACTATAATGAATGCTCCAAAATGGCAGGGACATACACTTACCTGGCATTCTACTAGAGTATAACATACAGCATTATGCCTGACATGTGCATATTTTATAAAATAATAGAGTTTACTCCCATAGAGAAACCGAGTCTGTTGTGGAATGTAGAATTATCTTTTCCTAAAGAGTATTTCAAGGGCTCCTAGTTCAATGGCATCAAGTTAACCTTTTTCTATCTGATTATATTTTTCAAATCAAGCAATTGATACTCTGCCTCGTTTGTAATCTGTTTTCTATCTGCAATCTTTCTTTGCTGTCCCAGAGTCCCTACTTGGATAATCTCCTCTGTATCTTATGAACTCAGCATGGAGAAGCTGCCTTGTCTCCACCAGTCTAGTCAGGAGTCCATATATGTCTCCAAACCTTAGCCCAGTGATTGAATGTCTGATGTCTGTTGTAGAAACATCCTTTCTTGACCACCCTTTGTTACCCTTTGGTAGACTTTCCTTTCACTTACCACAGCTATAACTCTCATTTGACATACTCTTAGGATGTCACACCAATCTCATTAGCTAGATTTCCTGTGGTTTTCATTGCCAAAGCAGAGGTTTTCAAATACATGGACTATTCTGCAAAATAAATTCCATCTCTAGATCCTGGGACTGTCAAAAATGGCCTGGTTTACTGTCAACTGAGCAACATGTCTGTCAAAACATGCTTCAAATTTTTTACCAGGTTTTAACAGTTTCTCTGCAGGTCAACATGACATTCATTCGAATACATCTGAAAAGAACAGCATGTTCTCTTTGATGTTTGCATTTTCTGGAATAAATGACTTTCTCTCCTTAATTTCTACTTTTGGAATCTTAATGAGCATTGAGTTTTAGAGACAGTGACCTTGTTTTCAAGTGTAGGACTTAATTATTTTAAAATGTCACTGTTGAAGGAATATCAGCATTCTGTTCTTACTCACAAATTACCATCAACTAAAATCTGAAAAAATTATATCAATTCTTCTAACAACATCCGACCTTTTTTATGTGCAGAGGGTGGTACAGGGTGATCCTTGAACAATTGCATCAAAATCACTTGAGTTGAGGAACTGATTCTTAAAAGTCTATATTCCAGGGTCATACTGCAGACTTACTGAACTAGAATCTAAAAAGAATTGCAATAAATTTTAGATACATTAAAGTTAAAAAAGCATTTTTTGAGCACTGCTCTATTCCACAGTGGCTAATTTTGCATATCCTACAGGATGTAAGTATTTTTCTTTGGGAGCTATTGTTTTATAGTTTGCAGAATATTAAACCTACTTCCAGGATTGCATGTGTCCTATTCTAGCAGAGAATGGGGTCTAGCTTAGATGGGCCACAGGATCAATTTTGTTGAAGGATTATTAGGTGAGATCCAAGTGTGGAAGACTTTTAGAAAGAAGTTTCTGGGCATGCAAGAACCAGTTTAAAGGCTCAGCTGGGGTGGGGCTCAGATGTGGCACAGGGAAGAATTGCTGACAGAAGGATTATATTTGAAGGCAAAGAAAAAGACACCAAACTGCTTCTTGCAAAACTGAGCCCAGGTCATTACTGTATGCTGTCTATGTGTATCCCCTCTGTCTTTCTGTCAT
Source organism: Cynopterus sphinx (assembly GCA_030015415.1). NCBI lineage: Eukaryota > Metazoa > Chordata > Mammalia > Chiroptera > Pteropodidae > Cynopterus > Cynopterus sphinx. The sequence goes on from CM057381.1 coordinate 116,608,730, forward strand.
TCTGTATTATGATGCTCAAAGTTTATGTGGTCAGAGAAATAATGCTAAACCATAAGCTGTTTCTGGCCCATGACAAGATAAGTATAGAAATTGAAAGTAAGTATTTAGAAATGTTTAGAGTATTGTTTGGTGTTACTGTGGCATCTAGTATTTTACAGAAGTTTTGGTCTGCTATGGATTGGAAATTAAAGAAAAACAAACAAACAAACAAACAAACAAACAAACAACACACTAGTCTTTCCCTCTAGATAGTTTGAGACTCCCTGTCTGAGATGTTGCTGCATGAGGCTGAATTCTTCATCTTCTTGCCTTTGTTTCAGCCACTAAAGACCAAGGTGCTGGCATCTGCTTCTCTTGCCTAGAAGAATTGCCTGCCTTGGTTTGTTAGAGGAATTTGGTAGTACAGAGAGAACAATTGCGAGCTTGGGTATGTCACTTGACTTCTCTGGGACCTCTTCCTCATCTATAAATTGAGATAATGAAACCAGGCTCAGCTCCTGGTGACATGAAGACAGATTTCTCTTATTGCATTTTCCCCTAATTTCAATTTGCTTACCTGGCCCCAGGGGAGAAAATGTTAGTTGATATAGCTATTGAGGTCAGTAAATGTGGAATCTGATAGCCCCGTGTTGAACCCAAGCTCAGTGATCTAATATATAAGGATATAACTTCTCTGAACTTCAGTTTCTTAACCTGTTCTAGTAGGGTTTCAGTGAGGATTAAAAACATTTTTGTAAAGTACCCGTAAAGGTTTATAGAATACTTAAAATACATTGTATCGTTATTATTATGCTTTTTTATTCAATAAATTGTTGGACACCTGCAATGTTCTGGAAATTGTACTAATTACTGAGGGATCCCAATCCCTAAGGAGTTTATGATCCAGTGGACCCAATACAACTCATTTTCAGTGCACTCTGTATTTTCAACCAAACTATAAATTCCATATAGTCAAACAGTACCTTTGATCCATCTCGGAGTCCACAATGGATAGTCTAGTGCAGACACATTGAAAATGTTTAAGAAACCTGTGCTGAACTGAATTCCATCATCTTCCCAGTCCTGATTTGATTTGCTGCAAGGGTTAAAATGCAAATTATTTAGACATTAACTACTATAGGAGAATGGAGAAGTGAGATAGCAGGGTAGGAAACCAGTAAAGAGTGTTTTATTCCATAGAGCACTTATCACTGTGGGCAACTATAACTTAATCCTGCTTGAGATATCTTGGGAAGTAGAGGGGTGGGGAAGCTGGGTTATTTATTCACCTGAGAGCTCCCTGAGGGTGAATATTACTCTTCTAGCACTTCTGCCTGCAGTGATGGCCAGTGAAAGTCCCCAGGCACAGAATCACAGGGGGTGGCTGTTGAAAGTCAGCCTGCTTGCATGGAAATAAGTGCCATTAGGATATAGGTGAGATATCCATCTTCAATCTGTTTCTTAGATAGTGTTCTAGACACTTGTCATGCTCCATCTTGCCCCTCTTTTTTATATTGAGAATGTCTACAATATATTCATGGCTGAATTTATGTCTGCCATTTTCCCTAAGTCTTCCCCAAGCCCTCTAGCTCATACCAATTCCTTCTTCCTCTCAGCTCTTCGTTCACTTATTATTTTTTATAGCACTCCCTTTGGCACACACACATCAAGTTATTTCAGTGCTTTATGTGGGCGTCTCACCTTCCCACTTCAGTGTGAACACCTGAGGACAGACACCAGGATTTATTCATCCTCTGTTCTTGTCACATTTTCCAGAATAAATGAGGCTGCTACAGGAAATTTAACTTTTATGAAGAGGACTGATGATTTGAGCTACTCAATTTCTACTTTTTAAACCATATCTTCTGCTTTGATTTGGCTAAACTACTTTGAAATTTCATTGATTCCAAAGTATTTTGATGAGAATAATAACTACAGTTACTGTGGTGGATAGCTACCATTTATTACTAAGCATTATGTGCCTGGCACAGGACATTTAATATATTCTCTAATGTAATCCTCACAACAAAAGTACTGTCACCATTTACAGAGGAGGAAACAGTCTAAATAATTAAATGAATTTCCTAAAATCACATAATTATCAGAAGATTAGCGATTTAAACTCAGGATTAACCCAAATCCAGACTATTAGCCACTATCTCTCAAGTATAAGAAACAGAAAGAAATATGTAAAATAAGTAATTTATTGATTCATTCATCTATCAGTCCAACTGTCCAACTAAAGAATCACCCAAATTCTCTAAGTTTATGTTGCCTTTTGACTGGGCTTGTCATAGACAAATGAGACTCATTCTTGGGAGACAAAGTGTAGGCACTACTGGGACCTCCTCAGTTTCTAGGTGACCTTCCTTTTTTCTCCTTCTCTTAGTCATCCAAATCCAGGGACATTCTATCTAGTTTGAGGGCTACAAAACATTGCCTCTGACATCACATATTCTCCAAAATGGTTTGTTTATGCCTAGACATTGGTTCATAAACAAGGACAAATATATTGTATAACATACAAATAAATATACATGTTGGGAGTAATTCCTCTCTTTGGTTCTCAGCTCCCCACTCTCCCTGTACATTCTCTTCCAGCCCCTTTCACCTACAGAATCATGATTCATCTGTACGAGGCTGGAAACCTTGTTCTGATTCATTACATGTGTTCCCAAAGACTTAGTTTTTGCCAGGGTTTTTTCATTCTCTGCAGGACCTAAACTCTTAAAAGGCAAAGCTCTGCTTATTCTTCTCTTCCTTGAAGCAAGGAATACTGAAGCGAACCAACCCTATAGGATTGAATGAAGGTAGGGCTCTTGGGCATAAGATAATAAGAGGTCAAAAAGAATTGCTCCACATGACATATTATTGAAACGTACACTTGAAACCTATATAATTTTATTAACTAATGTCACCACAATAAATTTAATATAAAACCGTTCCAGTTAATATTTTAGAAAAGAATAGCCCATGTTTTTTTTCATTTATATGTTTATATTTTTGTGTGCGAACATGGGCGTGTATTTATACTCTAATATAGGTGTGTATAATCTTTGATAATTTATTATCATTTATTGTTTTTGCCTATGCTAAAAATTAGATTATTGGTCCTTCTTACAATGAACAGAGAATAAAAGGCAAACATGATTCAACAAAGAGTCATAAACTTTAATTTCATGTTTTTTTGGCCTGTTGAACTGTTGTAGAGCCAGCTGCTTTATCCCACAGGCCTTATTTTTGTACTATTCTACCAGTATTCAAATGCATTGACCTCAAATGTTTTCTAAGTATGGGATGTGGAGTTCAGTCTTTTTTGAAATTTCATTAGAAGGCTGTCTGATTAGCCTGAATTAGAAACTGCCTTCCACATAATCTATTGAAAAACATTAGTGAATTGTCTAAAATTTTCTAAAAGAAAAACATGATATATTGATTTTCTTCTGAGCAGTTTTCTTCATATAATAATTATAGTGGCTTTGTCTGAATAACTGTAATTAAGACTGCTTTGTTGCTTCAGTGATAGACCGCTATTAACTAGATTTTTGAATGGAAAAAAGAATCTTGCCTTGGACAACTCCTAAGTATAAGGAATCAGAGGGAGAAATCTCAAAATGATTAAAAACAATGGTAATGCATATTTTGTTTAACTATTTTAGCAGTCAGAATATGGAGAAATTCTAGTTTCTGATACTAAGCTAATGTTTTCTGCATATAAGCCAAGCATTTTAAGTGGACATTTTCCAGCCCATTAATCTGTAATGTTGTGTCAGGAATGATTTAAAAATGACTGACAGCTTAGTTTGCCCCTCTGTATATTGTTCTCAAGAATTAATGAGAAAGTCCCACCCCTGACCACCCTACTCCCTGCCCCTACATACTCCCCTTCCAAGATTGCTTCAGCACAGGCCCAGGTGAGTATTTCTACTGAGAAGATAGCCAGTCCTCGCTCCAGATCATCCATTCTAGGCTATCACAGGCATATTTTGCACCGAGAAGGTTTTCTTCATCTAGTGTATGGCTGTTTTCAGAACTATTGACATTTACCTAATGTCAGGGGTACCTTAATTGAATGTTGACTAGGGTGTCAGACACAGTGCTCAGCATGGAATGTTCTTTTTTTCATTTAGTGGCCATATGCATCTTGTGCTGACAGTCTTATGACATCCACTTTGAGATGAGAAAACCAATGTTCTGAGAACTCAAGTGACTTCTTCAGGGCTACACAGCTGATAAGAAACAGACATGGGACTCCCATGTATTTAAACTATGCTATTTTTGCTTCATTATAATTATGTAAGGTGTAAAGACTGGCACTCTAGCTCCTTGAGTGTCTATCTCTAACCTATCTTTCTTACATTATCTCTCAAAGCAAACTGATAGAATCTCCCTACTGCAATTTGTGAGATAACTGACGTGTATGCATATGGATTTATTTTTACTCAGGTATGTTTGGTAGAGCAAGAGTATCTGGAATTGAGTCACCTTTGGCAAGATAATTTTCCAGCGAGGAAAGAGGAGTTTGGGACTTGGCAGTTACTGTGGGTTATCATTCCTGTAATATTGATACCCCACCTTTTTCCTACTAGAACTTATTTTGTTTACCCTTCTCTCATTAGATATGTGTTTCAGGGAGTCTGATGTCTGTTTTAGCTTTCAGGTAAACCTCACCAGTAACTGGTTAGGTAAAGAAAAGTTATTCAAATTCCAGGGAAATGGGATATGAAAATAGCTGAGTGGATTCCCCTTACTCTTAAAAGGAATGTGTTATATTGTATGTTTGGTCAATTACCTTAAAATACATTGATATAAAAAGGTGTTATGGATATGTGTATATGTAACATAACTTTATATGTCAATGTACTTTTCAAAGAAATCCACACACTGCGAAGGGGACTATATAACTAATTCAAATATTGTTATGGAAATGTATACAAGGTTTACTAGTTAATAAAGGGATGTTAGAAATAGCTGCATTGGTGATTGGCACGTGTAGTTGACTGGAGAGATTATGTAGGCTCATTCGCAATTGCCTGAACAAGGTAAAGAATCTAGCTAATCCAGATGTTTAATAATCTTGTAATAGCACTCTTCATCTAGATTTCTGTTCTAAATTCCATCCTCAACAATCACAGTAAACTCTGTCATCTGATTCAGCTGTATGTTTGGCTAGTCATGTCTTCAAAATATTGTTGCATCTACCAATTTAGAGAGAAATTTCCACAAAAGTTCCTTATCAGAATGTCTAAAAACAGAACATAAGGACCTAAAAGCTTCAATAATAGTTTTGGTGCCTGCTTGATGTATCATTGAGTTACAGCAGTCCTAGGCTAAGCTAATTTGGGGTTTCTTGTTATTTAAGTTTTTCTCATTGGTTAAACCAGTCTTGGTTGGGTTTATTTGCAGCCATAAGCATTCTGTTATAAAGTTTCCATGAGCAGGATTGGTTACATAAATCATGGATCTGGGTGCACAATGAAATCAGAGCTCCTTACTAGAAAGTTATTAAGAATTTCAAGACAATGAGAGTAGAATATTAAACTAAGTGAGGGTTTCTCTTAAGCACATGGCCATGAGCATGTCCACTAAGCTAGCCCTACCTGTGAGAAGCCTGGGTGGAATACTTCCCAGCTAACCAAAGAGAGAAATCTAAATTAATAGGAAACCTCTTTTCATGGGAATTAGGATTTGTTACTCTTTTTTGCTGTGAGGATGATTTCTGAACTAGGCTTACCAAGACAAACTGAAACAAATGAGAAGTCGCTAAAACAGCTACTCCCAATCTTTTGAAATATTGTGACCATTTATTTTCCTAGGTTGACCAGATGCATCAAACTTAAGATATCTTAAAATATCTTAGCCTCATGAAATGAAATCTATTGTGCTCAGAGTCTCACAGAAACCTGAGTAACTTATATGTCTTATAAAGACCTATAAATTTTCTACTGTTAAGGTAGAAAAAGAACTAAAAGATTTACTTCATGAGTACCATTTGGGGTGACCAGCTATAGACAGAGATGATAAGAGGCTAAAATTTACAGTAAACATTTGGTGTTTAAATTAGACTTTCAGCTAGAGCATTTTTAGCTAGAAGGCAAAGCAATAAGATTAGTCATGTAGGTTAAGTTTAGAGAAAGCAAATAAAGCAATGCAAGGCTCAACACCATTCTAGGTTTTAATGTTCATTAGCTTTAAGTACATGCTTTCAAAGGTATGGGGTGGCCCTTTTGTTGACTTTTTCACATGTAGACCATGATTCTGAGGATTTGGAGAAGTTTGTTAAATGGTTTTTGAACAAATGGAGCATGACATGTTTCCTAAAAGAGAAGATAAAAGTTACTATTTCTGAATCCACAGAGACTGCAAAGGTGACTATTTCTAAATTCCCAGACATTACTATACCTTGGTAGGTCATGAAACCAAGAGCTATCAGCTGTGGTAATAGAGCAGTTACCACCCTCACAATTTAGGAAGGTCTCTCAATACCCCAAATGCTACCATTCTGATAATAGTTTCTTTGATACCACTTGGTTGAGGAAAAAAATCATAATGACAAAGGATATTATGAATTCCACATATTAAATATAAAGTATTTGCACACATTTCAAATAATGGGCATGTAAGTGAAAAATGTGGTATTCTTTCGATCTACAGAAAGTTCATGATGCCCTTATGGCTTCAGGTAGTCCTTATGATCATGATAAAAACCTTCAAGTTGAGGAGAAAAATTATTTCACAGGGGGAAGTGTTCACCTATGTATTAGATATAATAAGGGCAGCAGGTATCAAGGGGGATGAGACAAGACTCACAAGTTTGCTTTCTAGCCTACACTTCCAAGTTTGGAAAGCATTCTCTACTCAAATTTAAATAATTTTATGCAATCTCCTCCACACCCCCAAACATTGCTCAGTCTCTTATAAAGCCAAATCCATTTGCTTATTATTCTCAAATGCATCTTAGGCTTTTCCACCTCCTCACTTATTTTACCCATACTATTCTTCCCAGAAATTTCTTACCTGTCTATTCTTCACTAGCCCTCATCATTACTAATATTGAGCATCTTTTCATATGTTTGTTGGTCATCTGAATGTCCTCTTTGGAGAAATGTTTATTCAGGTCCTCTGCCCATTTTTAATTGAATTGTTTGTTTTTTTGGTGTTAGATTCCTTATATATCTTGAATATTGACCTCTTATCAGATGTATCATTTGCAAATACCTTCTCCCTTTCAGGTGATTGTCTTTTCATTTTGATGGTTTCCTTCACTGTGTAAAACTTTTAAGTCTTATGTAGTCCATTTATTTATTTTTTCTTTTGTTTCCCTTGCCTGAGGAAACATCCAAAAAAATATTTCTAAGATCAATGTCAAAAATTTACTATGTTTTCTTCTTGGAGTTGTATGGTTTTAGGTCTTACATTTAAGTTTTAATACATTTTGAGTTTATTTTTGTATATGGTGTAAGAAAGTGGCCCAGTCTCATTTTTTTTTTACGTGTATCTTCCAGTTTTTCCAATACTAGTTATTCAAGAGACTATCTTTACCCCATTGTATATCCTTGCCTCTTTTGCCATAGATTAATTTACAATATAAGCAAGAACTTATTTCTGGTCTCTCTGTTCTATTCCATTTTTTTTTACACCTCTTATTTATTTTGTTTTAGTGCCAATATTATGCTGTTTTGATTATTGTAGCTTTGTAGTATAGTTTGATATCAGAGAGCATGGTATCACCCACATTGTTCTTTGTTAAGATTTCTTTGGTTATTCAGTTTTTTTCTGGTTTCATACTGCCATTTGTATTTTAATAGGAATTGCACTGAATCTGTATATTGCTTTAGATAGTAAGGACATTTTAATAATAATAATCCTAATCCTTTAGCAAAGCATATCCTTCCATTTATTTGTACCTTCTTCAACTTATTTATTCAGTGTCTTATAGTTTTCAGAATACACATCTTTTACTTCTTTGGTTAAATTTATTTCTAGGTATTTTATGCTTTCGATGCAATTGTAAACGGGATTGTTTTCTTAATTTTTCCTGATCACTTGTTATTATCTATAGAAACACAACAGACTTCTATATATTGATTCAGTATCTTGCAACTTTACTAAATTCATTTATTAATTCTAATAGTTTTTGATGGAGTCTTTAGGGTTTTCTATATATAATATCATGTAATCTGCAAATAGACAGTTTTGCTTCTTACCAATTGAGACACCTTTTATTTCTTGTTTATTTGCTTTGGCTAGGTCTTTCAATACTGTGTTGAATAAAAGTGTTGACAGTGTGCATCCTTGTCTTGTTCTTGATCTTAAAGGGAAGGCTTTCAGTTTTTCACTTTTGAGTATGATAGTAGCTGTGGTTTTATCATATATATAATAAAAACCTTTATTATGTTGAACTATATTCCTTCTATACTCACTTTTTAAAGTTTTTTTTTTAAATCAAAAATGGATGTTGAATTTTGTCAAATGCTTTTTGTGCATTTAGTGATATGATCATATGTTTTTTACATTTTATTTTGTTAATGTGATGTATCACATTGATTAATTAACAAATGTTGAACCACCTTTGTATCCCTGGCATGAGTATGACTTGGTTATGGTGTATAATTCTTTTGATGTATTGTTGAATCTAGTTTGCTAATATTTTGCCACTATATTTATACTTATATTCATTAAGGAATTGGCTTGTGATTTTCTTTCTTTCTTTTTTTAATGTCTTTGTCTGGTTTTGGCATCAATGTAATACTGGCTTCATAGAATGAGTTTGGAAGTGTTCCTTTCTCTTTAATTTTTTTGAAGTAGTTTAAAAAAGATCAGTATTAATTTTTTGAATGGTAGAATTTACCTAAGAAGTTGTCTTATCCTGGATTTTATTTGTTAAGAGTTTTTTGATTACTGCTTCAATTTCATAAATTGGAAATAACTATATTTAGATTTTGTATTTCTTCCTGGTTCAGTCTTGGAAGGATATATACTTCTAGAAATTTATCTATTTCTTCTAGAGTGTCAAATTTGTTGGCATGTAATTGTTTGTAGTATTCTTTAATAATTCTTTGTATTTCTGTGTTGTCAGTTGTAACTTCTCTTTCATTTATAGTTTTATTTATTTAGATTCCTCTTTTTTCCCGTTGAGTTTGTCTAAATATTTTTCAATTTTATTCATCTTTTCAAACAACCAATTCTTAGTTTTATTAGTCTTTTGTTTTTTTTAAAAGTTTCTATTTCATTCATTTCTGCTCTGATCTTAACTACTTCCTTTGTTTACTTTGGGTTTCATTTCTTCTCTTTTTAGTTCCTTTAGGTGTAGAATTAGATTGTTTATTTGGAATTTTTCTTGTTTTTGAGGTAGGCCCATATGGCTATGGACTTCCCTCTTAGAACTGTTGTTGAGGACAACTAATTATCAGAATGGTTATCATCAGTAAATAGCAAGTACTGGTTAGGTTGTAGAGAAAAATGGACCCTTATACACTGTTGGTGGAATTATAAATTAGTGTAGCCAATATGGGAAACAATATGGAAGTTCCTCAAAAAATTAAAAATAGAGCTGCCACATGATATAGCAATTCCACTTCTGGGTATTTTTCTGAGGAAAACAAAAACACTAATTCAAAAACATATCTGCACCTCTATGTTTATTGCAGCATTACTGTTAATAGCCAAGATATGGAAGTAACCTAGAGGTCCATCAATAGATGGAAGGATAAATAAGATGTGGTAAATGTATATACAATGGAATATTATTCATCAATGATAAAGAATGAAATCTTGCTACTTATGACAACATAGATGGACCTAGAGAGAATTATGGTAAGTGAAATAAGTCAGACAAAGGAAGACAAATACTATATGATTTTGCTTACATATGGAATCTAAAAAATCAAAGCAAATTAATCAAGACAAGAAAAAAGAAACAGACCCATAGACATAGAGAACAAGCTGATGGTTATTGAAGGAAAGGGAGGTGGGAACAGGGGGATAAACAAATGTATAACTTGAATGTAAGTATGAGGAAACATAATTTAAGAGATTATATGAGATTATGAGTCATTTTACTAAATAACTTGCCTGTACTGTTTTTTAAAAAAGCTAAGATCAAAAGCCAAAAAAAAAAAAAAAAACCAAACAAAAAAAACATGGCAGTTTAAAGTAGACTAAAGAGACATGACGACTAGATGCAATACATGGTCCTGGATTCCAAACTGAACTGGAGGAGCAACTGGCAAAATTTAAATGTGAACTGTGAATTATAGCGTCACTGTGAATAATAATGTGGACTGTAAATAATAATGCTGTATTGATGTTACATTTACCAATTTTGAAAACTGTACTATGATTACATATGAAAAAGTCCTTGTTTTTAATAAATATATTGGAGTAAAGATACCATGTGTCTTTACAATCTAATCTCCAGTGGTTCACCCCCAAAATCTCTATCTCTGCCTCTAGTTATCTATGTCTTATATCTATATCTTATGTCTACTTTACTTATCTATCTATAAAGTGAATGTGGCAAATGTTACTGATCAGAGTATCTGGGTAAAGGGGGACATATAATTTCCTTTTTTTGCACAATTTTTGTCATGATCTCTGAAAATGTGAGATATCAAAATAAAAAAGAAAAAGAAAAAATGGAGAGTTAGATATAAAAACAACTCACTGGAGAAATAGAGAAGTAATTAAGTCATGTTAGGAAGAACACTAGGGAATCAAAAGACTGAATTGTATGTAGTCCAGAATAATCTCACTGCACTGTGCTTTGTTAAGACTAAATCTCCAGTGCCTAAACCAGTACTTGACAGGTGCTCATTAAATATTTATTGAGTGAGTGAATGATGAATGAATGAATGCACTAACTCACACATTGTCGAGTCATCTGAACATCTTCCAGCCTATGTTTTCCCAGCATTAAATTAAAAGATGAATATTATTTCAATGTCTTTGAGCTCTTTTCCATGATCAATATAATTTTGTATCTTAAAAGAGAGCATCACGATTACATGATTTATCGTGTGTTCTAAAATATTTCCTCTCATTTGTCAGAGTGGCTGACAGATTTCATAGTTGAAAAAAATCACAACTTTGCATTTTTGAACCTTTTTGTTCCTTGAAATTTTCCTATTAGATAGCCATTTGAAATTTTTATTAGCTTATACCTTACTGAGACCATTTTAGGCAATTGTGTGGTCATGTGTTAGGAAAATGTCACTGAGAGAGCATAGCAGAGAATCAAGCAAGTGCGGGAGATATTACAGAGCTGCCACTGGCTAGCCCTAGGTAAGGGCATTTTACAGTCTGATAGGGGAGTCTACAGGCCTAGGGGGTCAGAGGTTGGCTGTGAGTAAATTTAAAAGGGGATCTCCAGGCTCTAGGTCAAGATTCACTCTTGGAAGCTGGTGAAACGCTCAGCAGTATGTCTATTTAAGTATGACTGACAGGAATAATTGAATTTTTGTTCAAACTAAAATTCACTGTTGAGGCTTTTCTGTAAGAGATACTGTTCTAGTTCATTCTTTTTCTTTAGAGTAGAATCACTTTTACCGAGGTTAGGTTTTAAGGTAAAAATTTATTTGACAATTACTCTTTAATGTTCTTTAGCAAGATGCCCTGTTAGAGAACACTGTAAGTAGCCCAGAACAACCAGCTTTTCAACAGATATTGAAATGAATCATATTTTATTTGACTTACTGCCAGCTAATGGAGTTGGCTTGTACACTTGGGCTATTTTTTTTTCCCTGAAAAATATGTTTTGTTAAATGCTAGGGTCACACTTCTGTTTCACACTTAATGTAACAAGATGCTCATACTATGAGAGTTACAAAGAACCTCAGACTCAGATTCCCTATGGGCTGTGTGCTCATTGAGTGGAAGGGGAAAGACAATGGCATTTGTAGAAATTGTTCTTTCTTTCTGTCTTTCTCTCTGTCTCACCTTCCTTTCTATAAACCTTCCTTCCATCTTTCTCTCAGCCTAACTGGTTTAATGAAATAACTAATTGGCAAAAGGAAATGGGCAAATGATGTAACCCAATTGCACTTTGCTTACTTTTTTTATTATGATACTTTTTTAAACTTTACAGAGTACCTTTTACCCAATAATCTGTTACTTATAGACCACGGGTTAGTTTTCTACAGCTGCCATAATAAATTACTACAAATGCCATAATAAATTACTACAAATGCAGTGGCTCAAAACAACAAATTTCTTATTTTAGAGTTATAAAGGTCAGAAGTTCAACTTGGGTCTCACGGGGCTAAAATCAAGGTGTCACTGGGGCAGTGCTTCTGGATGCTCTAAATTAGAATTTGCTTCCTGTTCATTCAGGCTTTTGGCAGCATTCATTTCCTTGTGGTTATGGACTGAGTTCTCTGTTTTTGTTTTTGTTCTTTGCTAAAAGCCATTTGTGGTGTTGACCCAAGTAGAATCCACTAGAGGCCACTTTGATGCATTGACCCTTTTTCCCCATCCTCAAAACTGACAATGGTGAATTGAATCCCTCTTATGCTTCTAATTTCACTTGCTTCTTTTCCCTTATTGCATCTCTCTCGTTGACTTTTCGTTTCTATCTTCTACCTTAAAGAGCCCATGCGATTATAATGGATTCATTTGGATAATCCAGGATAATGTCCCTAATTTAAAGTCTGTAACCTTCACTTCTGCTACAACTCAGCTATAACATGCCATATTATATATCATGCTCAGGTTCCAGAGATTAGAATGCAGAAATCTCAGGGGTGGGATTGGGAGGGAGAGTAGTATTATTCTGTTTACAATAGACCATCTGAAAGAGCTGATCATTTTCTTTTCTCCAAAAATCCAGAGAAGCTTTATACTGCTAGTTTCTCTAAGGAATGATTTTTATGAACAGCGTTTCTAGGAGATGGGGGCCAGGAGAGGCAGGGACTGCAAATGGCTCTGTGTCTCTCAGTGGCCATACTTATCAAAGATCCTAGATGAATTCACTGTTTTCCTGGTAGGTAAGGAACCATGATACAGTTCCATAGGAAGCATTGTTACTGTTTGTTAGCTGAAGGGTAAGAGTAGAAACAGAGATAAATCAAATGAAAAAGCACTAAGGTTTTGTTTTGCTTTCAGGTACAAAAAGAATTGTAAACTAGTGGAATTTCTTCTGTTTGGACCTTGAAAAACTAAACATTGAATAAAAATGTAGTCCATAATACTGCTGGAGAAATAAACTTCCCCAAATAGCTCATTAAGATGTCTTAACTCCTTTGGTGGGCTACTATTTTGACATTTTTGAGCTTGTAATTTGCCTTTCGTGTATTACACAGTGTCTCATGAAGAACCAACAAAACCCTGTTACAATAAAGCTGATGTATTAGTGCCATCAAAAGTACATTCCCTTGGTTATTCAACACTTTGTGTAAGTAATTAGCTCCACTTTTCTCTATGGCAGGCTAGTTTTTAAAGCCAGAAATGCTCAGTGTTTGTTTTGAATGCACTTCCTTGCTAACAGCAGATAGAAATGAGATGCAGGGTTAGTGTCATTGGGAAAAACAGAGAATTCAATCCAGGTGACATTTGGAAGCTAGGGATATGAGCTCATTTAATTATTTTTCAGTTTCTTAGCCAGACTTATCTATGCACCAGCAAGCAAGGCTTTGAAATATGACACTTTGTTCAGGGTCCTGAGCCCTCTGAGTACAGAAGTGTCTCCACTTAATATGTGATTCCAGGAAGAGATGGTGATAGCAGGAAGGTTTTTTTCTTTGCATCTCAGGAAACCCACATCTTTGAAGTAACAGTAAAATTTTTAAGAGATAAGTTAGATCATGCCACTCTTCTGTCCCAAATTCTGCAATTATTTTCATAAAACCTGAACACTTTCCTTGGACTTCTAATGTCTTAAGTCAGTGCTACCTGAAGTGTGGTCAGTGCTAGTCTACAAACTCTGGTTGTCTACCTGTTCCAAAATAAAATCAATGATGTCACTAAGTACTGTTTAATGCAGCTGATATGTGTGTGTGTGTGTGATATGATAGCAACACATTTCCAATGAAGGAGGAGATGAATATATTTATTTGTATCTCCACACATGTATACATATATATTTATGTGTGAGTACATATATGCTCATGTGTTTTTTAATTTGCTTCTCTTGCTCCCTTTAGTCTTTTATTTATTGTTCACTTAAAAAAATCACATATTCAGTGAGGTTTCTCTGGCTTTGTATCTAAACTTTTACCACCATCATTCTACCTAATATTTCCTATTCTCTTTTCCTACTTATTGCTAATCACTAATTGTTTTGCTATGTATTTAATGTATTTTTGTTGTTATTATTGTTTATTGCCTTTTTTTAGACGTAAGCTCCATGAAGGCAGAAATAACTGTTTTGTTTAATTCTGTATTCCAGCTTCTGGAAATGTACCTGGCACATAGTAAAGATTTAGTAGATATTTTTTGACTGAAAGATTGAATGACTGACTGAATGAATTAGTGGATTAATGAATAAAAATGTAAACACAAATAGATAAATGGATGAATGAATAAACAAATATATAGTGGATGGTGGGTAGATGAATTAATGGATATGTGACACTATAAAACCTAATGTTATCTGTTTGTATAAACCTGAAGGTGAAACATTTAATCTCTGGTTTCAGCTGTTTGATTCTTTCTCCTCCAGTACTATAGAAATGAGGTATTTTCTTGCAGATTAGTCACCATACGTGTGAGCTGGTTGTCTCTTGTTCTGCTATGGAGGACATTTCTATTGCTTATAAAAGAGTAATCTGTGAAGTGATTGATGACAATTCAAGAGTATAGTTTTAGAGAATGGCTGCTACCCAGAAAATTGACTCATTGAATGAACAAAATCAAAAGGACTTAAGATTTCATACTACGGGAAGTAAATCATGACCAATAACTTGAACCCTGAAGTTGTATGAGTAAACATCAAATTCTACTTCTCTGTACCATGTGTGTGTCCTCAGGGAGATCCCTTATTTTTTTAAGCCTCAGTTTTCACATCTGAGATATGAAAATAATTAATTCCAAGAGATGCTGTGAACATTAAATGAAATAATGTTTGTAAAATTAAAGTTAAATATTTGTAAAATTAAGGTAGAGCCTGACACAATGTAGTCACTTAATAAATGCTGGCCAGCTCTGCATGCTGTTTCTCCCTCTCCACTCTTTAACTCAGCTTTGAGCAACTTTTGAGGAATATGACATGTCATTTCCAAACTCAATTTCCTTTTAAGAGATTTGTTTTGGTTTATTTATGTATTTTTCAGTTCCTTAACAGGACACAAATAATCAACTTTCCCAAAGTATTGTACACATATTGCTAGAGTTTGTGAAATATGTTTAGACATATTGAATATTTTTAAGTGTTAAACATTTTTATTTGCAGGAGGACAAAACTATAGTGCATAACAATACAGAGTAAAAGTTTTAAAAATACAAATTAAAGAGGAGTAATAAGTAATTAATAGTACATATGCTATGTGGATAAGGCAAAAACAAACAAAAAATCAGTAGCCCTAACTTTTGGAGATGTCCATTTTGTTGCTGGCAGCTCTAACTGCTGCTGCAATGTGCTGACAAAAGAGATTGTTGCTATCTTGAGATGCCAGATCATCCCTCCTTGTTATAGCTTGGGTTGTAGTTAATTCTTGGTTGTTGCATTTTTCTTAGTCCATTGATTACTGCTGTTTCATACCCTACCTTCTCAATAAACTACTAAAATAAGTCAGGGCAATGTTAGAAAAAGCAGTATGTCTTGTGGTGTTCTTGTGCTAATAATAACAGCTCTCTTCAGTTGATAGTCCTATTCATATTTTATGGGCTTGGAAACTAAGGCTTAGTGAAAGAAATAACTTGAAAAAGTTTAACAAAGAGTAAATGACAGACAAAACTTAAATTTCTCTGAACCTAATACACTTTTTCTTTCCCCATCATTAGTAATTTTCAAGACTTGCTGCATATTAGAAGCTGTTAAAAATACCAATGCCTGGGGTTTCACAACAGGTCAGTTAATCTAGAGTTCTGGGGTGGAGTCTGGACATGGTATTTTTATTTTATTTTCTCCTATTTTTTTTAAATTTTTTATTTTAGAAATTTCAAACCCACAGCAAATTTGAAGGATAATAACTACCTTTTTCTAGATTAATCAAATGTTCTACACCTTTCATTTTCCTTCTTTTTATCTTACTACTCTAGAGGTTACCACATGAATTATTGATTTATCACAATATCATGCAAATCAATACTTTTACCACTTTTCCATTAAAATAAAATTCTTTGAACATTTGACTTCATTTATTTCACTCTTGACTTTTGGATTAATGCTGACATGCAGTTTTATTATATGTGAAACCTCAAAGGATATTACTATTATCATTTTGCACAGTCAATTTTTATTCTTGTAACTCATATATTTTACTTTTTTCTTGCTCTTTAATATTTAATATGTCCTGGACTATGAGTTTTTTTTTTAAAATCTGGGATCACTTTATCTTATGCTTGAGGAACTACTAATTTTAGTTTTACTTTTAATAAGTTATTTTTTATTGTTTGGGAATGTAGTTTTTGCATTTTTGAAGCATATTTTATCGAGTATAAAATTGTGGGCTAGAATTTATTATCTTTTAGCACTTATATTCCATTTGTTATCTTCTTGACTGTTTCTTTTGAGAAGTCAGCTCTCAGACATATAGTTCATCCTTTGCAGGTACTGTATTCTTTTCTTCTCTGGTGGTTTTTAAGATTTTTCTCCTTGTTTAGATTTTTAGCAGTTTAACTGTGATGTATTTAGTTGCATTTTATTTCTATCTAACTTGCTTGGGTTTTCTAAAATGTCTTGAATTTGTGGATTTTTATCTTTTATAGTTTTTGGAAAATTCTTAATCATTATATCTTCAAATATTACTTTTGTCCCATAATCTTTCTTTTTTCTACATATTAGTCATTTTCTTCATGTCCCTCATGTCTCTTATGTTTCCTTTGTTTTCTATGTTTTGTTTCCTTTGTTTTCTATGTTTTGTTTCCCTGTTTTTCTATTTACATATTTTCTATTGACATTCCTCTAGTTCACAGATCATATCCTCTTCCACATCCAATCTACTGCTAGGTCTACCTATTGAAATAAATATTAGACCTATTAATATTAGACCTAGTTTGATTCTAATTTTTTTTTATTTCAATCCCTGGTTAAATTCTCCATCACTTTATATATTTTCCTCAATTTAATATTTTTGAATATATTGATATGCACAGTAATATTTTATTAAATGTTTCTTATTTTAGTAAAAGCAATTTTAGAGTCTCTAGGTAAATTTTTTTCAGAAAAGATTTATGTTACCTGTACTGTCAGATGGAGTAGATGGTCACTTTAATTCTATCAGGAGCTGAGTTGAGGCTTGATTGTACATTTTGTAAAGTTGCGTGAGGTGATAGGCTGCCTGTATGAGGTGAAAATGTACACATACCTTCTCCTTTCACCTCCATCTTTTCATCCAGTAGATGTTTATCCACTGATGATTCATGCATAAATTTATTATCAAATTGGCTGCTGTAAGATGATGATTTTTTCTCTATCATTTCTCTCTTATTTATAAGGTGGTACTATTAACATAGAAGAATTATTCTGTAATGAATAGTTTTTGTTTAGTTTTGATTTTTAGTATCAAATCATCCCCCATTTGGCTAGCATGAAGTTCTTCAAGCTGACCTCTGTATCCTTTTGACATAATGTCATACCTTAACCTTGGTGGTAAAACAAGAGGTCTTATATCTTTTCTGGCAACCCCTGGAATTAAATGTTTCTTCACAAATCCCTGGTTTCATCAAGTGGAGAACATTTTTAAATGAAGATATGGGTGATAAGTGCTATTGCTACTGGTCTTTCATTGCTTCTAGGCACTTTCTATAGATGGGACTAGGAAATATTTCTATGTGTGTATTTAGATATACCCATATACATTTATTTATTTATTATTTATCTATCAAACTGCCTATTAAAAATATGACTTAATACCAGTATTTCAGAATCCAATTCAATATCACAGGGCACATATATGTATTCAGTTGTTCAAGCCTAGAGGACACTGAAAGTAGTTTCAGGATTACTGAGTATTGTATTACTAAGAAAAGAAAACTTATAGGGTTTAATATTTGTTTATAGTTAGGGTTTAATATTTGTTTATAGTTCTTTTCCTAATATAGATTTATAAACTGTGAAATTGAAAATATTTAGTATCCAATTCATTGCATTTTGACATAAATAAGTTTTTTAAAAACTCATCACATGACCCTAATGTGTAATCAGAGTTTATTAGCCGTGCTTTTCCCAATGATGACTCCTTAAGTTTTAAATTGAAATCACCATGGTGAGAGATCTTGCAGAAAGTCCTTAAAGGAGACTTAATTCAGGTTTTCTCAGTTTCTGGTATTTCAGATAAGTGGCTTTGTAGCAGTCCCCCTAAATATTTTTTTCTTACTAATGGCAACTTCTTCTTTAAAGAAGCATTGCAGAAGCTTTTCCATTTTTCAGAATTAAATTTACCATTTATAAAATGACTCTTTTGACATACTGCCTGATAATTGAATAACGATATCAGAGAAGAGTGTTCAAGGAGTATCCACCCTGTTTTCACATTGTTATCTGCAGATTTTGAGCAACCAGTCTTCTATCCATATTCTGCTTGAAGGTTTCTAAAAATACTACTCCCAAGATACTTACAAAGTCATTTCAGCTCCCAAGAATTGAGTTACCAACTTCTATTTCCTTGAGGATATAGAAAAATCACTGGAAGGGTTTCTAACCAATTGAGATTAACGATTCTTCTATTTTAACAGTACCAGCAGACACCTGTGCTCTATATTTAGTGACTTGGTATCTTACTATACGAGTCTTTTGTGACTTGGTTGTAAAGAGGGGAATCTTAGAGACTATCTCCTTTTGCAGGAACTTGCATGTTAAGAAAGTAGCTTAAGTTGCATGGATAAAGGGACATGAGATTTTTATAGGGTCAGCTTTGAAACCCACTCTTCAATCTACTCTTTGTCAAGTTGTATAAAGGCATTATGGTGATGACTGTACAGGTGCGAGATGCATTCTAATTTTAGCCAGAAGTGGTTGCAATATTTATAAAGTTAACCATGACTAGTTGCAATATTTATAAAGTCTTTGATACTCTTTAGATGATAAAATTTATCTTTTGTTATTTGCTGCGTAAGTGTTATTATAGACATTTTTGCCCCCAAGGTTGAATAATTTCAGAAAGGACTCATTTCAGGATCAGGTCAGGTAATGAAATAGCATTGGTAGATTATTTGCATGTATAGTGGTTATTCAAATAGATATATGAAAAATAATCATACTTGTGCTTTGTTTTCAATTATAGATTATTGTTTTTTTCCTAACATGAAATTTTGCATGAGTATCACTTGTTTTGTGTTTGTTTGCTTTGTTTTTAAAATACACTTTAGTGTTTTAGAACAGTTACAGATTTACAGAAAAATTATGAAAATAGAATAGAGAGTTCCCATAAACCTCATGCTCAGCTTCCCCTGTTATTAGCACATTACATTAGTAAGGAATATTTGCTGTAATTAATGAGCCAAATTGATATATTATTATTAACTAAAGTCCATATTTTATTTATATATATTATTGTATTGGAGAATGGTGTTAGAAATAAAGATCTGGGCAGTAGGTGTGCTTCTTGCTACTGGGGTGTTGTTACTTCTAGGCCCTCTCAGATGATAGAGCAAGGGAATATATGTGTGTGTACAAGTTTATGTGTGTATCTATACATGTTTCCACATATGACCATTTGTATCTATATTATGCTAAACATAAATTCATATGGCTATTTCAAAGTGTAATCCATTATCACATGGCTTATTCTTGTCTTCTCCCCTATTTATATATAACATCACTCCAATAGTGAAAAATCTGGCTCCCACTACCTGCCATGCATTTTCTTAATTGTTCAATTTCAGTTTACATATATGGATGTATTAGAACTGTAAACCCATTCCCACATGTGAGATACCTTTATCAGTTACAGGATAGTGGTTTTGTAAGTTTCTTTTGCATTTAGTGTTACAGAGTTTACTGATTTCCAAAGCTGCTTAGGCCACCACCTTACCCTTCACCTCCTTCATCAAAGCATTTTATACATTTGGAATACAATTAGTTTGTTTCATGACATTCTATATTCCTTCCCAGGATTCTCTCAATCTCCTACATGACTTCCAAAAAAGTTTCCATACATTAAAGGTCACTCTGTATTGTAAAGCTCTATAGGTTTTGTCAAATAAACCATGTCATGTATACACAGAGTATAAAAAGAATATCTTCACTGTCCTAAAAGATCCAGACTTCTTAATATATTCAACCCTTTCTTCACTCCCTCCAACTCCTTGGCAACCACTGATCTTTCTATTATTTGTATAGTTTTGTCTTTTCTATAATGTCATAAAATTGGAATCACATAGCCCTTTTGGCTGCCTTATTTTCCTTAATATGGATTTAAGATTCATCTATGTCTTTTCATGGCTTGATAGCTCATTTCCATTTATTACCAAATAATATTACATTGTATAGAGGTACCTGAGATTGTTTATCCATTCACCTATTAAAGGACACCTTGCTTGCTTATAGTTTTTGGTAATTATGAATAAGGCTTTTGTAAGTATTTGTGTGCATGTTTTTGTGTGGC
Source organism: Cynopterus sphinx (assembly GCA_030015415.1). Taxonomy (NCBI): domain Eukaryota; kingdom Metazoa; phylum Chordata; class Mammalia; order Chiroptera; family Pteropodidae; genus Cynopterus; species Cynopterus sphinx. The sequence goes on from CM057381.1 coordinate 116,629,411, forward strand.
CATAAGTTTTTACACATTTGGACAAATGTGCCACTTGTTTTTATGTCATATATCTAATATCTACCTTCTGCTAAAGCTTACCAATTTTCCCTTTTCATTTATCACTCATTTACCTGGTATTGACTGAGAGTTATGAGAACACATTGCTCAAAGTTCTGGCATACAATAATAAACCCAAGTAGCTACTGTCCTTGAATCATGAAACTGTCTAGTGGGGGACATATGTTAGCACAACAATCACCCAATACATTTAAAATTGCAACTGTACCACCTTAACCAAATGATCAAAGTTAATATTGTCAATAATTGAACAAACTGGTATCATATGTCACCTGACACAATGCACTGAGAAGGAAAAACATGTTTTTTAATATTCCTGCCAAAATTAAGTAACCTAATGTGACTATGAGGAAACATTAGACAAACTAAAACTGAAGGTCATTTTACAAAATAACTGATTTTATTCTTCAGAAATATCAAGTTCACAAAAATCAAATGCAAACTGAGGAATTATTCCAGATTAAAGGAGACAGAGACAAGTGACCACTAAGTGCAATGTGTGGTCCTGGATTGGATTTTGACTCAGATTTCTTATTTTTTTGCTACAAAAAAAATTTTGGGAAATTTGTGAAATATAAGTAAATTCAATAATTTATGATATAATTTTAATGTTAATTTCATAACATTGATCTTTTAACTATGATTCTATAAGAAAATTTCTCTGTTCTTAGGAAGTACACAAGGATTTAGGAGTAAAGTGACATGTTTGCAACTTACACTCAAATGGCTTGTAAATATAATATGCATAGAGAGAAAATTATAAGCAGATATAGAAATTTTAAACAAGCAGTATGGTTTAGAGTTATATGGGAGTTTGAGATTTTTTGCTATTTTCATGTTCATCTAAAATTACTTTCAAATACAAGACTATAAAAATAAATAAAAATTGCAAAGGCAGTTAAGTTCTAAGATGAGATAAGCATGATGCTTTGATAGAGAAATAGAAAGATTAGGTGAAAGAGGGGAAGAAAAAACATTTCAACCAGTCTCTCAGTCAAGACATAATTATTGGGCAATCACCATGTTCCAGGGACTGGCTTTGGGTGATGGGAGGATGATAGTGATGAAGAGATACAGAGTTTCTGTCCTCAACAAGCTTTTAGTCTAGGGTACATTACACAATCTCAAATTATGAAGATATTTTCATGAAGAACTATTGGAAAGTTATTTGGTTCATTCAGGCAAGAAATGATTTCCACCTGGACCACAGTGTTGGTGGTGAAGTTAGAGGGAAATGAGTGGGTACAGGAGGTATATTTAATGAATAAAAGAAAGGAATAATAAATTTGCAGGTTGATGTAAGAAGATGGTTTTGAGAATTATTTTCAGGATTCTGGATTTTCAATTTTCAGTGCCTCTCAAATATTCTATTTTAAAAATGCAAACAAGAACATAGCATCCAAGCTGAACTCCTTTATTTTTTTGTCATGTGTTCCAAACACTTTTGAAATAACTTAGATGAATATTTCTTAAGCACAATATTGGCTCAGTTGGTGTGCCATTGAATAGTGTACATTGATGTTCTATTCATTAATTCAACTCCAGATTCTCCCTTTTTCTTAATTGAGTAAGTAATCTATCCAACTTTTCAAGTTTGCATCATCCCACCCATCACTTTCTCTCATCTACCTACTTTAATCTGTTTGACTTCCTTGATCACTTCCCCAGCTGTGCTCTCCTTCATACCATTTTTATTTTCTCTTTTTTTACCATCAAGTGTTTGTCTGTCTTTAAACACCTATTTCAGGAACTCTGACTTAACTCTCCTCATTCTGCAAATGAAAGACTATTAGAAAGTCTATAACTATCTTCTAAAATTTTCTTCTTTCAGAATTAGTATAATCACATTAAGATGACAAAATATTAGAAGAATCTGAGCTTTAAATGGTTATTCCAGTAAAAGTGTGGGGTTGCAAGAGATCTTAAAATCAGAAAATCAGAAACTTTTTAATTCAGCTCTCCATCTGATCAGGGGATGCCCGATTCAAGGACCATTATCTATCTTTCCCAATTAAATATCTCCTGTGACAAGAAATTCACTATTCCCTGCACCATTTTTTTTGGTATCTCTACTATTATAGAGTCCCATTTATATCAAGCTGAAATATACCTCATTATTAGCAAAGACAAGCTAAGCCATATTGCAATAATAAGCAACCATCAAACCCCATTGCCTTAACCAATGAAAGTTTTCTCCTTATTCTAAAGTTGCACATCTACGTGATTCTTTAGAGCAGCCTATCTCCATGTTATGACTCAGGAATTCATTCTATCTCCATTCCTTCACAAATTCCTCAACAGGAAAAGGAAGAACAGAAGAATTACCTACTAGTTCTTAAATGCTTCAACGCAGCAGTGACACACGTCAGTCACAGCGACTCCCAGAAACTATTCATATAGTTCAACTTAAATGCAAGGCAGCTAGGAAACTGGGAGAGCACAGGGCTATTCAGAGAGCAGTAAATATCTCCACCACAGTTTGAACTTCTGATTCTCTTTGTCCCCTTTAACCACTCAGTATTGTCACCTCTTCATTAAGGAGGCACTGAGTTCAATGTTCAGGATCTCTGGGTGTTCTATTCTCCTTATCATATCCAATCATGGATCTTTTTTTGTTAACTAAAAACACAAGCATGTCCTTTTTGCAGAGTGGAAATCTTACTCATTTTAAATCCTGCCTATATGAAAATGGTGGGGCCCAAGATTGTTTTAATTCTTAGTTTAATGTTTAGTTTAGACCAGGTACACTTTGTTTGGTTAAGATGACATTTTTTTTTAATTAGACTTAAATTTTTTTTTATCTTATTAGTTTTAAGTATACAGTATTTTGGTTAAACATTTATATAGTTTATGAAATGATCCCTCTGATTATTCTTTCTCTTCTCTGGCTCTACACCTAGGCGTTACATTACTGCTGCCGGCATTCCTTATGCTGCATTTCCCATTGCTATGACTAGCTATCAACAACTAATTTTTACTTCTTTAACCCTTTGAAGACAACTTTCTTAAAACCTTTTATGTTTCTCACCTATCTGCTCCAGTCATTTAAATATGACAGTAACCACTCCTACCTTTCTTTTCAAGATTTTCTCAAATCCTTATTTCATTGTATTCTTACTCTAAAGTTTCACTTTCTTAAAGGGGCTCTCTTAGGGATGTCAGACTTCAGGTGAGGACTTAGCGTTTCTATTGGTATCCTTAGAGGGTAGTCAGCACAGAGTTCATTGATTGTCTGGTAGGAGTAATGCAAGAGGTAGTTCACTTTTGATACAATTTATTCCATATGAATAACACCTGGGATACTCATACACCCTACCTACTCCAGACAGAGGTCAGTGCTTTGTTTCATTTATATTTCGGTGAAACAAATTGTACGAGGTGCAGCTCTGTGAGCCTGGAGAGTGGTAAACATTCCCTGTGCCCCCATAGAACTGAAGAGGTATTTGTAACTTTCTAGAAAAAAAATAAACTATGAGGACAGTAGAGATGTGGGGAAGAGAGGAAAGATTTGAGAGGCATTTAAAAGGAGAGTAATATAGTCAATAACGTTGTGATAAGTTTACACAGTGACAGATGATTACTAAAATTAGTGGAGTGATCACATTTTGTAAGGTAGAAAAGTGTAAAATCACTTTATTGTACACTTGTAACTAATATAAATAATATTGCACACTAACTCAAATTAAAAAAATAATAGGTATGATCAACAGTGTATAATAACTGATCCATGTTATGGTAATATAGATTAAAAGGAAATTTAGGGAGTTTCTATGTTAAGATGGCATTTTGAATATATGTATATAATTTTACTCTCTCCCAAAGTACCCTAAAAACTATCATAAAAATATTTTAAAAATAGATTTAAATCCATAATATTTTGGATTCTAGAAAGTATATAGACTGGAAAGAAGTAACTGGCTAAATGGACCCGAGAAAGCAAGATTCTAAGACCATAAAGATAGAACTGAGAACACTTCGATATGCACAGCAGAATCCCTATTTAAATGAAAATTGCACTACACTGTAATTGGAGTTTGGGGAAAGAGAAACAGAAGGGTGGTGGAAAGAGGTACATTTTCACCTATATTGAAGAAGTTAAGAGATGTTGCCTAATATGCCTATATTAAATAATTTATATAAAAATATAAAGATCTGTAAATTTCAGAACTAATTAAGAGAATCTAGTCATTAAAAGTGGAGAGGGGTATTTCTTATAAATCCTTTAATATTTTTTGACTTTTAAAATTGTGCATGTAACATTTTGAGAAAATAATTAATTAAAAAAGTTTCTGATAGGTTTTCCTGATTTGAATCTTTTACAGATAATAAGACTATTTAGAAGTGGAAGGCATCCAGGAGAATAACAAAGGAAAAATCTGTCCTTTGACAGATTACGATATAAAGGGATGATATAATTGTGTCTAATCCTACAGTTCTGCACAGTGGCTGTCAGGAATGCATTTATTTGCATGTCTAAATTAGTTGCTACTCCACGTATGTCTCAGCCATTCTAGTAGGAAGATAAGGATGTAGTCATGGCAATTCAACGCCACTGTAATGATGGCTTCTTGGCATTGTGTCAAAATGGTAGATTAAATATATTAAAAACAAGGCAGGCAGCATTGTCTCAATGATTAGCCATAGTAACTGTCAGGAATTAGACTGAAATCAGGATGCAGAAAATGAGAAATATTTATGTATTTCCATGAGAGGGAAAGTGGAACTTGCTATGTATTGGCTGAAGTAAAAGCATACTAATGGGAGTGACAGTAATGAGATTATATGTATTATAAGCACTGACAATTATACTCTCATTACTAAAATACACAAAGGGAATGAACACAATTATGTTAGCAGACACTATGGGATGATGAATTTATTATCTCATTTGCACTGTAGTCTGTAAAAGTTTGCTGCTAGATTCTATGGTTTGTGAGAGCAAAATTAAGCATTTCCCCTCCTCTACCTCCTTAAAATTTTGGAAGACTGAAATTTGAAGAAATTAGACTAGAGATGGGGCCTTCAGTAGCCATCCAGTTCTGGAGCTTTTCTCCTGTGCTACTTGGGAATTTTGAATGAGGGATGAAAGGAACAGTGACTGGTATTTCTGGCCCCTTCAGCCATCTTCAACCAGTGCAATGCTACCTTTATCTGCTTTATAAGTTGGTTGTCCCTATAATATTTTATATGACTTCATTTCTCTACTGAAACAAAAAGGTTGGAATTCAGAAATCTTTTCATCTTGCTTACTTTTGAAATGGGGAGGCTGAGGTATTAAGGATTTAATTGGCTTGCCTAAAGTCAAACAGCTAGAATGAGAACCAAGTCCCCAACTCCTCGGTTCCTTCCAAGGCACTCCATTGCTACTTGATCCATTACAGTTGGGTTATGGCAGGAGCATGCTTTGTCTATGATCACCAACACTTAGAAGGACTCATCTGCCATTGCAGAAGCTGCTGGTGCAGATTAATTTCCAGTCACTAGACTAGCACTGATGACCTTCCAAGATGATACCTGGGTGGGCTAGGAAGGGTCATAAACACCAGACTGTAGTAATTCACTTTACTTGAAATGATTTACTTCAAGTACAATGGCCTACAGTTAAAACCAAAAGTACAAAAGCACTTAATTAAGACCTCAATATATGCTAGTTACTGTATAAGCACTTTTTGTACAGTACTTATGATTCATGCATTTAGAACTAGAGAAATGAATCATTCAATTGAAATTGCAACCACCAGTCAACAAAGTATTTCTGTTCAGTTCATGCAAGATATGGCTTAGCATACATGAAAAATTAAAAGATAACAGTTAGAGGTATTTCTTCACTGACAACTGGAGTGGGTGTGTTTTCTGGAAACAGCAGTAATTTAAGATGGTAAAAAACATGGATAACCAACTCATTTAGATGCAGAAATGATGTATATCCCAGGTATATGCTGTCTGTCCCACTAAGCCAATATCTGCCGTGATGTGGGCCCATGAGGATGGGATTACCTGTGCCTCTTTACCAGCTGGCTCTCACATTGGAGGCACTGGCAGAAGTTTGGAAGGCAGGAGGAGAGAGCACACCTCTCCACTAGCAGATATGACCTTCCAAGACTATAATTTCTCTATGATGGTAGAGTCTCCATTGTTATATCTCTCACTGGACTTTAGTAACATTGTTTCCTCCCCTGTACTGTCGCCCAGTGGCTTTGTGATCTCAGCACATGAAACTTCTCTAGTCTCTGGGTATCTCATCATCCTTAACTCTGTCCTCAACCTTGTCCTCACTTCTTTCAGTCATCTCATCCTTAAAATCTTTTCATTTAATCCATCAGGGATGAATGCTTTTTCTGATGAGACTGACAGATGCAACATAGGAGTTTAAAGTCTAATGAGCGGTTTTCTTGTGTGGCTCAATACTGACTTTGATGACAGTATTTAGAGTGAAATTCTCAAAATGTGGAGAACCATAACAACTCCACTGGTTTTCTGGAATGACCACTTAAAGAGCAAGCCTGTCTGGATATATCAGATATATAAATTCTGGTACATCTGTTAAAGCTTTTCTAAAATTTTTTTTGGCATAACTCTTCACAACCAGTAAGCAAGTTTAAGAATATCTAGAGATTTTGTATGATTTTTGATTTTGAATATTTCTTTCTATATCTAAGCATAGAATGACTTGCCACATGGAACTGTAACCATATTAGACTAAGGATAGAGACCTGGGTTTCATTTCTTGGTCTCTGACTTTAGCCCAGCCACCTGCTCTCTCTGGTCCACCTTGTTCTCTCTTTCTAATCAAGTGATAGGAGTCATGGAGCTGATTCTCTAAGTCCTACAGTTTCTGTGATATTGCAATTGTCTTTAAGTGTGAGAATGCTCGTATTCACATATTTGCATTTTTTTTGATTTTGCTTTATATTTACAAACTGATTTCTAGGTCTAGATAGAAAGTTTCTCAAGCAAGGGGAAAAGGAGAAGCTGAGCAGCCTAGCACAGTGTCACGCACTATGGCAGGAGCTAATGGCATACATGCACACTCCCTTACTGAGCAGGACTTTGGGGCAGTGTTTAAATCACACAGCATTTGGTGCCTCTGGTAGCTGCAGATGAGGTGCTGACACAGGTTCCACTGGAAGCACATGGCTCACTTTCAATTGTAGTTAGGGTTGAAGACAATCTGTTCCTCCCCTTTGCCCACCCCTGTCTCCCCTCCAGGCTGGGCTGCCCCCCGCCCTGCCCCAACCCCGTTCCTCTGCAGTTATTTCCCAGGAAGGACTAGACAGCACTGCAGACTAAATTGCTTTCTACTCTTGCATCTTTGTATATGTCAGATGAGATCAGATTCAAACCAGGTTCTGCTCTTTGCAGTGCTGATTCAAATCAAATCAAAATATCTGTTATGTGGGACATGATTAGAAGTATATTTACTTTCCTGCGTCCCCTAATGGTCTTGTCATCTGGTGCCTGAGGCAGGGTACAAGGGGAGCCAATGAAACAGAATTGCTTTTCTGGCCGAATCTTTTCCAGTGGCTCTGCTTTCAGGTTGGTCTCCACAAATACTTTAATGTTAAGAGAAGGAATGCAGGACTCACCTGGAACTTTCTCCAAGTTTTTGCTTTCAAATTGTATAAACCTGTAGGATTCCCCCACATTCTCCACTGTTTTGCCACACAGTGAGAGGAAACAATTTCTAAGGAATTTCTGTTTATCACAATGAACCTACAGACTTTTGTTCATCTGTGCTGGTAACATTAACTCTTTATGTTTGTGCTTTATTTTGCTGCCAGATCCTTAAGCAATAATATTTTCCTTTATAGAATATTAAAGTTAACTGAGCTATGTTAGGCTCTCTCTGAAATCTACAGATGTCTCTCTTTCTGGAAGAAAAAAAATGGTTTACCTAAATCTTGCTCTTTCCCTTTATTCTATTTCCACATAAACACTGTTTATCTTTTTTTAAAAGATGTTTTTAGATACTGTGGAAACTTTGTTGCAGAATCTTCTCTGATAGTAAGGTTGAGACTTCTCCTGGTCACTTGAGATCACTTTTCAGAGGGGTGCGTAGTTACCGGGGGATGGGACATGCTGGTGAATGTGTCTGTGGATCTTCAGGAGATGTAGTTTTAAGACTATGGAGATATTTTTGGCTATATTTGAGAAACTTTGTCTTTTCTCTCATGCAGGAATGGTCTTTTTTTCATGAATGAGTTCAAAGGGTGTTTTTGGCATTCTCTGATGTCTACTACAAACCATCTTATTCTTCGAGAAAACAGAATCAAGTGATTATTCTTCAATCTCTCTGCTTTCTTGTGTACCAGGTAGGCTCATTCCTAATAGAACTGAATATTCACCCATGTCACATCCCACAACCTGGAGAAAATAAGGAAGAAAGGGAAAGTGACAGCTGAGAGCACTGGATAGTCCACCAGATGGCACCTGACAGGAGGACCTGGATGCATTTGACTCTTCTGTTCACATGAATGTAATTTAAGCATAGGAAGTGGGGATTTAGGAGCATATGAGGCACCAGTGCCAAGAACAGTCTCTCCTATTGGAACGTGCTCAAAATTGATCCTGAATTCAGATAATAGGAAGAATGGTGGCCAGTAACCCTGGGCTGGTTGCTATCCTTAGTCATTTCCCATCCTCTTAAGACTGACTGACTTAAGAAAAGAGCTGCCTTGCCGGTCCTCATATGCACAGCTGTTTTGTTTGTTCAGTATCCTTTTTAACTTTAAAAAAGAGTTATCCAATCTTCTTTATAAAGTTAAGGAGTAAAATTCAAGACTTGAAGGGACTATAAGTCAGGATGCTCTTGGTCAATGACCCAACATTCGAACCAGGCTCTCCTGGGAGTTTGATCCCCAAAGAGTGCTCAAAGAAGAAAAATAATTGATCCTGATCCTTTCCACTGGGTTGGCCTTGCTGAATGTGCACATAAATTTCCACTTAACTGAATTTTTAGAGCCATTTTGGATCAGGGATTGTTTCTTCAGTTTTCTCTTGGATTCTATGACTTACCAAATATCCTTTCAATAAGTTACCTGACACCTTTTTGTAAAGTTGCCCAAGTCAGTTTTTGTTCATTTTTCCCTTCCCAACCCTAACTTCTCTAATCTTTCTTCTTTTTTTCTTTTTTTTCTTCCCCTTTTTAAAGCCCTCGCATAATGCTTTCAGAATAATCGTTCTACTCCACAGTGGATACACCCTGTTAACATCCTCAGTGCTTCCAAGTCCTTATTGGTCTTTGTCTGAATCCCTTAGCCTGGTTTTTAACACTTCCCATATGCTGTCTACACCTCCCTTCAAAGGAAGACATGCTAAACAAGTCAAATATTATGGAGAATTAATCAGAATGTGGAGTAGAGAAATAACACAGGAGAAATGGTGATTGGTGTCTCAGTTTTATTTATAAAAATGTGAATATAAAAATAATAAGATGTAAGATTCTTCCATACTCTAATATCCTGTACTTCAAATCTTGTCTCAACTCAATTTTTTTAAGTTATTGGCTTGCAAGAGGATATAGGAACACGGAGCAGAGAAGAATCTCTCCCTCTTTCTTTCTCTTTCTCTTCTTTTCTTTTTTCTTTTCTTTTTCCTCTTCTCTTCTCTTCTCTTCTCTTCTCTTCTCTTCTCTTCTTTTCTTTTCTTTCCTTCCTTCCTTCCTTCCTTCCTTCCTTCCTTCCTTTCTTCCTTCCTTCCTTCCTTCCTCTTTCTCCTTCCTTTTGCCTCCCTCCCTCCCCCCTCTTCCCTCTCTTTATCTATCTATCTATCTATCTATCTATCTATCTATCTATCTATCAACTATCATCTATCATCTATCATCTATCTATCTAATCATCTATCATCTGCTAGTCTTTGGGCCTCCCTGCAATTAAGATGTTTACCTATCTAGATGTTAAATCAGTGCGTAAACAAAGAGAATGCACATATATTATATTACCCATGAATGCCATTAATTTCACTATTTGCTATCCCAATCCTACTTTCATTAGCTATCAGGGTTTCTGCTTGTGTATAAAACAATCTTGAATTTTATGCCCATTTCTATTTTCTTTATCTATTACAGTGTATGCTTCATGTATGATTCAAGACAAATTCAGGGTGTTAGTTGGTACAATGGAGGCCAGAAGAGATCCATTGCTTGCTTGGATGAAAGGCTGGTTTAAACATTTGTGTCATGTACTATTGAACTGGTAACATCATTCTTCAAGAGAAATAGATGCTGATGTTTTGGTGCTTAACTTTGGCTTCTTTTTCTAATGGCTCGATGTTGTGTTTTATGCTAAAGCAGTTTTCCAGCTATTGTTTTATTTAATTTGGCCATTTTTTCCTTCTTTGTCCATTTAACTATTATTGCTGGATAATAATTTAAACAATATCTCTGTATTAAGGGAGTAAAAATGCATCCATTGAATTTGAGCTATTTTTATGAGAATTCTGTCAAGTCACATTATAGATAGGAAGTATATTTCTCTTAAATAAGTTTCTGCTTCACTTTTACCTTGTCCTTTTTATTTTCTTCCACCTCTGATGACTGGCAGGGGCTTCGATTTTTATAAAGGAATGGTTCTGCTTTGTTTGCAGTGGTCCCTGGTTCCCATTCTCCATTCCATCTAAAAACATTTAAATTTACTTTTCCTCAAGTTGTCAGGGTGCATGGTCTAGTGACTAAAAATATGAGTACTGATTTTTCTTCCCTGTGGCATTTGTGAATGAAGCATGGATGACATTTAAAGTTATGTCAACAGACCTTGCTGCTGAATGACCCATGCTATCCAATGCAATGTAAGACATGTGAACTTCTTACTTTCTTTCTTTTTAGTAGATGTTCAAGATTATGGGGTTTGTTTATTCACATTCATTAAACAAATGTCTGTTGAGTGTCTACTATATGCCAAACACTTGGCATTAGGTGTATAACTAGTGAGCACAGTTAGCTGTCTTTGAACTCATTGAGAGAATATTAATCAAATAATTGTGTACTAGTTATTTATTCCTATATAAACATTTTTCCCCAAACCTAGCAGTTTAAAACAAGACACACCTATTATCTCATTCAATTTCTTAGACTTGGGAAACTGGGAGTGGCTTAACTGCATGGTTCTGGCTGAGAGTCTTTTGTGAGATTGTAGTCAAGCTGGTGTCCAGGGCTGCAGTCTCTGAAGATTTGACTAGTTATGAAATATGTACTTACGTGGCTGTGAGCAGGAGGTTTTATTCCCTCCCCATGTGAGGCTCTTCATAGGAATGGGTCATGATATGTATTTCCCAAGAGTCAGTGATGAGAGAGAGAGAGAGAGAGATTGAGAGTGAGTGTTAGTTAGTTACAGAAAGTCACAGAGAATCACAGAGAGTCACAGAGACACACAGAGACAGGCCAAGATGGAAGTGGCTGTCTTAAAACCCAGTCTTGGAACTGACTTCTGCCATATTCTGTTCATTATACAAATCAGTCACGGAACAATATGGTAGGGGATTACACAAGTGTGTCACTCCAAGGAAGCAGTTTTATTGGGTGCCATTTTAGAAGCTGACCACCAAAAACTATATTAATAAAAAATAAGTCTAAAATATAATAAGTGCTATAAAGGAGACTGAAAAAAAAATCAAAAGCAGAATTGGAGGATTTGACCTGTCAGGTCAGAAAAGTTTCCCTAAAAAAGAGACAATTAAGCTGAAAGTTGAAGGAATGCTAAGCAAGTGTTAACTAGGAGAAGATGATAGAGTAATACAAACAGAGGACCTAGCATGTGCAAGGGCCCTATTAAGAGAAGGATAATAATGCCTTCAGGGGACTGAGAGAAAACCAGAGTAAATAGGGTGGTGAGTAAAGGAGGAGTGGTCCTCAGTGAGGGTGGGCAGATAGAGAGGATCATATTCCGTAGGATGTTTAGGCTATATTATCAATGTGGTCTTCATTCAAATACTTCAACGGACTTGGCACAAGCAGAGTCATCATCTAGTGGTAACTGGTTACTCTCTTTTTTTGGGTATTTAGTTAATTTCTTTTTTATTGTGGTAAAGTGTATATAACATAAAAGTTTCCATTTTAACCATTTTGAATGTACAATTCAGTGGCATTAATTGTACTCCCGTTGTTGTGCAAGCATCACCACTACCATTACTTCTAAAATGTTTTTATCATCCCAAACAGAAACTCTAGATCCATTGAGCAATAGTTCCCATTTCCCATCCCTACTACCAGCTCCTGTAAGCTCTTTTACATTGTCATTATGAATTTGCCTATTCTAGATATTTCATATAAGTAGAATCATACAATATTTCTGCTTTGATGTCTAGCTTATTTTATTTAATATAACATTTTCAACATTCATCCATATTGTAGCATGTGTCAGAATTTTATTATTTTTTATGGCTGAATATTTCATTGTATGGCTATACCACATTTTGTTTACCCAGTCATCTGTTGATGGACACGGGTTGTTTTCTCCTTTTGGCTATTGTGAGTAATGCTGCAATAAACTTGGGCATACAAATATCTATTTGAGCCCCTTCTTTGAATTCTTTTGGGTATACATCTTGGATTAGGATGGCTGGCTTGCACAGAAATTATGTGGTGAGCTTTTGCAGCAGGTTTTTGCAGAAACAAGACTGGTTCAATCTAGCTACGGGGTGGATATCTGATCAAAGCAGACAATAGTGGGTGACAGTGGATTCATGGAGAGGGTCAGATGGTTTGTAAGATGAAATTGACCTTGATTCTGGAATATGTATCATGAAAACTTAAATGGTGCACAAGCAAGAACCATGTATCACAGTTAAAAGGTTACAGAATATGGAGTTTATAGATACTCATGGTGGTCTTAGCTGAGTCACTCAGTAACTGAGTGATTCTCTGGTAGCCTAAGCTGCTATTAGAGGCCTTGGGCCTTTTTGTAAATAAGTGTAATGGCTTATGCTAATTCTCTTTAGTTATTAGGAATTTATAATTAGAAATGTGAATGACTTGGTAGAAATTTAACCTTACTAAAAAATGAACTTAATGGTTCAGTACTTTGCTGTATGCTTAAGTTCAAAAATCTTTTACAGCTCATAAGATTTTTGCTTTGTTACTGCAGATTTCATTGTAATAGGAACATTCAAATTTAAAAAAAAAGTTCAAGAATGTCTTTTGAGGGAAAACACATGCAAACTTTTATCTTGTCAGTACCGCTTTACCGCTTTCTTTTTGTCTGTCTTACTGAGAGGTGGTAGAATCATTTTATAAAATCTCTTTTAAAAGGTGAGATAACTGTATAAGTTGTATCATATTTGGTATCTCGTATTTAGAAAGAATTTGGTAAATATTTGTTGACTATTACTGAATAAGATAGTGTTAAAAAAGGCGAAAGGTCCTATTGCTAATTCAGGAAGCTTCAGCCTTTCTTTGTAAACTCAGTGTGAGATAAAGGTGATGTTGCTATTAGAACTTTGTATTTTTGGAGAATGTTGGTAGCAATATTTCAAGAATTGCCTAGAGTGCAAATAGGTCTTCTATCTTCTCTCCTACAAGATGCTGATAATGATGTGCTGACTTAACTATCATGTAAATAGTCTACCATAAAGGAATTGTATTTTTATTTAAGGAGGTTGAGGTCGCAGTCTTAAATTTTTTGTTTCTTATTTCTCCTATGGATAAACTTGCAAATAACAGCATTTTATGAACTGATTTATGTTCTTTTTGAACCAGAAGGATTATTATTCAAAAATGTAAATATACTTGGGAGCTGCCTAACTGGGAGTATAAATTTTCAAATTTTTGCTCTCAAGCAACTGAGATTCCAAAATCATGGTCTTAACTTCACTTTATTATCTAATCAGTTCCTGGGCCTGGGGATGGAGCAGGAATGGCAGGTATTTGAGAAATACTTCTAGGTAAGACTAGGAACCCATTCACGTCTCAGAGGATAAGCTACAGGAACTTTTACCTTTCTTAGGCCTAGATACCTTTATCACAGGGATATTGGATAATGGGCTCCAAATTTACTGTTTAAAACCCAGCACCAGCCTAGCTCTATCTTCTTTTACTTGCTTTCGTAACCCAGAGGAAGATATCCCAGAGTGAAGCTACTTTATCAGAAGATTTGGGTATTTCTGAAGATGTTGAGCCTCTCACTTAGACATTTTGTGGGGATATTGTTGGCGTAGATGCTGATGTGGGCCCTAAATCTTTGTCATAAACTTTTATACGGCAGGCTGGCCTTCCTAGGGTTCTACCTGTGTGGTTGCATGCTTAGGTCTCATGAAAGTTTGGAGTTGTCGACAGCATTGCCAGCATTTTTTCAGAGTCGATGAAAAATGTAATGAAGTTTTAATGAAATGTATAATCTATATGCATATAGAAAATTCATATAACTCTTTATATGTATATTTGCAGTGAAGATTTATTACCTAATGCTTATGTGCTTTATGAATTACTAAAAACCTATCATTTTTATAATTAAAATGCCATATTACACTAACATATGTGTATGTGGCTATATTTTCTGAAACAAAACTTGGCATGCATGATGTGACTAGTAAGACTATATTAGTAGACATGAGATCTGTAAAAGCAAATATTTGATATCATCTGAAAAATCTAGGGCTTTCGAACCCTCCAATTATGTATGTGAATGTTTTATTAGGCTGTTTAATTTCTTCTTCTTTTGTCCAGTGGTTAAATTGCATGTTGAGAAAAACGTTACTTATTGTGTCTAGTTGTTGGAATTGAGGTTCACAAGTGGGTTTTAAAAGCCTGCAAATTCCTGAGTGGCTTGGTAAACTCTGAGCCCCTTGTAGAGCAGCCTTTCTATATTCTATTTGTAATAACTCTGGATTCCAGATTTGACCTTAAGGTGGTTTGTGTGAAGGCATCGATAATAGGGCAGGGGACTAACTAGCTTCAAAAAGGAGGCAAATCCTGGAAGGCAAATCACATCAGACAGAATGGGAGCCAATGGGATTCACAAGGAATAAAGTTTTGTGATTGAACAACCAAACTCTCTGTCAAGCTCAACACAAAGTAAAGTACCAAAGCTATTGCCAAAGGCATTAGCAAGTTCAGAGTGAATTGTGTGCAAACTTGTAAATACTCAAGGGTCAGATGACTGAAAGTTTAACTCACGATCAGGAGTCTTGGTTTATACTAGAGAAGGCTCCTTTTCCCCTCTAGGATAATGACTCTCAGAAGCCCTGATTAGAATTTTATTTCAATTTGTTTCATTTTGCAACTAACAGTCCAGGATGTTTGCGACACTAATGTGATTTCTGTTCTGTTTGGCCAATAAGATCAAGTTTATATTAAAAATCTTATCCAGACAAAGAAAGTTTATATATTGAACCACATCCTTGTGTAGATTATTGATGGTATAAGCAAGAGAAGTTTTAACATATTTGAATTTATTTAAATGTAAGCATAAAATCATTTTTATTCTTTTGAACTTGTTATAGAAACTAGTATCGTTTTTCACTCAAAACCAACCCAAAAGTTTTTAGTATAGAAATCAGCCAACATATTACTGGGACCATGCATCTTTAAGAAGTAGGAAACAAAGACTCACATTTGTACTAACATTTAACTTGAAATATTAGATATTATCTTTTGTTACTTTTACCTCCTTGTTACTTAGTGTTCATCTCCACTCAGCTTAGAGTGTATATTTTTGAGTGTGTGAGTTACGGTGGGACAAAACAGCTGAAGAAGATCTTTTGATTCAGTAGTAGGGAGAAAGAAAGACAACCCAGGAGAATGAAAAGAGCCTGCATTTGTAGTGGCTGTTCCAGTTATTTATTTCTGTGTAACAAAACTTAGTGGCTTAATACCACAATCAGTTTGTTGACAAATCTACAATTTGGTAGTGCTCAGAGAGAACGACTTATTTCTGCCAAATGGATGACTTGAGATATTAGAAGGATCTCTTTCTTTCTCATTTTCTCAGGCCCTCTCCCTGTCATCTCATTATGTGGTCCCCCAGCATGGGGGATTCAAGGCAGTCAGACGTGGTGGCTCAGCTCTCCAAGGGTGAGTGTTCTCACCAGTGAGGAAGCTGCAAGGCCTTTCATCGTCCCACCTTGGAAGTCACTCGGCATCTCTTCTGCTGAATCCAACAAGTTACCGTCGAAGTGGACACCAGAATGGTAAGGACAGATTTTAATCAGCAGTAACTATTACAATAGGGAACAGAGTCCAGTGTGAACTGAACTTTACTTCAATTTGTACAGAGGTAACTGGCTGTTTCAGAGAGAGAGAGAGTGTGAATAAGATAGAGTGAGCAGAGTCTTGGTAGAATCAGGAAAGTAAAAAATTACATAAAGTGGGAAGCAGGGATTGGTTCATGTAATACCCACCTGGGTTTGCTAATTGGTTTTTGTGAAAGGAAGAATCCTATCCTACCATAGAAGCTGGGAGACAGGGACTGTATCTTCAGGCATTGGTTGGAATAAACAAGAAATTTGTTTGGCAGCCTTGAGTTTTCTCAGGTAAACACTTTAAGGGGTCATCCTGAAGAGGAAATTTCAGGAATTTTCCACTCAAATGGTTAAACTTATGGTCAGCTCCTTTGTTCTGCTTCTGTAAACATGAAGACTCATCCTCCCCTCAGGAATGATTTGTCTAGATATGTATTGCCTAAATTCTTGTTTAAACTCCCATGCATGCCAGTAATCCATAGAAACTCTCACAATCTGTAACCAGCTGAGAACAAATCAACCAATCAGCTCACTGTAATGGTGGTGCTATAAAAGAAAATTTTTTTCAAAGCTGAGGGATCAGATCTTCACTTCAGAGTGCTAGCTAGCTCTTCTGGGACTGTAATAAAACTGAGTTTCTTTCTGGGTTACTGCTTGGGTTTTTGCTGGTCTGATTTTTGGAGCTTTTGGGATTTTTTCATAACAATCCTAGGGATGAGGCCTTGAGATATTAAAAAGTGTGTTAGTGTTTCTTGTTAAAATCTTTATAGGCCACTTGAGGCCCTTGAGAATGGGCTCAGAGGAATAGGCTGGAGATTGGTAAAGGAGAGAATCTTTATCATTACACAGGCCAGTGTTGATTTCTGAAGAAGGTGTGACTACTCATGGTCCAGATCATTGGGGGACTCTGTTCAAGGTTACTACAGTAATTAAAGTAAGACATCTGGAGCCAGACTGCCTAGGTTCAAAGCTAGTTCAGGCCTTTTAGGTCATGTCACTTTAGATAATTTACTTCTCTTGCTGAAGCTTTATTTCTTTGTCAGCAAAATGGGGGATAACAGTCATAAGTACCTCATAGAATATTATGAAGGTAAAATGAGGTAGCACTTGGTAAGTAGTAAATAAAGTGCTCAATAAAAATTCTCATTATTGTCATTGTTAATGATAACAGTGATATAATATTTTACACAATAATATGAATTGGGGGCTAAAAGGTTTCTGTTTGTCACAGAAGGCCATTGAAAAATTGTAAGCATCCTTGTTGTCCCTGAGTAGAGTCCAGATTCCTATAGTTATCTATATACTTCCACTTCTGCCTTCTCACACTTACTATATTGAAAAATATTAAGGGAGGTGTTTCTTCTGTAAGATAAACTAGGATGAGTTTATCCACTGTCCACAGATTACAATGGATACCCTCCTGGTTGATGCTTGAACACAAAAAGGATCATTTCATGTGAATGTGAAATTCACACCTCTGCACTTTATAGCAACTGTTCCATAAATATGCACATATTTTTTCTGTTCTTCTTAGATACCAATATTGTGTTTTGGGCATTTCATCTATAGAATCCACTATTTAGAACAAAATGAACCATTATTACATATCATCATATAACATATAAAGATAGTCAATGTTACTTCATAGCAAGGAGCTCAGTGTAGTATGTACTCTTGTCAACACAGACTTGATATTGAAAACAATCAAATCTTAAGTGGATTCAGTTAAGTAGAACTCAGCAATGCTCTGACTATAAACAAGGGTTTCTAGCTGCATCAGGTTGAGGACCCAGCAACTAAACCCAAACGAATGCTGATGGGAAATTTTGAAGCAACATACATCAATTTAAAATGTGATTTACTCACCTGTGGTCAATAACATAATGTAAACAAACTCACTGAAAAATTAAACAAAGAAGAGTGTGTCAAGGGCAAAAAATATGAACACATTTACTTTCAAAGTAAATGACTTGTAAATCTGACCTGTGTTATGAATGACTTTTGCCTAGAACCTTGCTAATCGTAGGTCACTCTGAAAATGAGGATTTAGGAAATCCTATTTTCAGTATCAAATAACTTATGGAGAAATATTTTTTTTTCTCTCTCACCTCATAAAAACTCAATATATAATACATTTCAAGATTTCACATTTACCCAAAGACATGATAAAACTGAAACAAACTGAGCTTCTAAAGTATTGTCTTATAAAGTAGTTTGTCATATTTATTTGACTTTACTAAGACACCTCCTTCTCTTCATAGGAACTACAAACTTAGTTTGACAGTAATACTGATTATCTCTATTTAAATACACACTTTTCCCACAGCTGAGGTGCAGAAGACCTATCAATGTTGTTAATGAAGTCCCAGAGGCACCCTGAATTATAATAAACTTTGAAATAAGAAGCCTATGAATAATTCAATGTTGTGGGTCCTCTAGTGGTGGGATAATTTCCCTTAGCACTATACACACACACACACAATTAGTACACTTTATTTTGGAAGTAGGCAGACTAATAGACTGGAACCAAATGTGGGCCTTTGGATATGTTCTAAGGCTTTTATCAGTTCAAATGGAGAGGGATAAAGAGGTCATGCTTCTTATTTTTGATTACACAAATAACTTTAGGTAGAATATGCGATTGTGTTGTAATTAATTTGTTTTAAAAATTGTAAAATACTCAATTTAGTGGTTTTAGTTTAAAGATTGAAGCTTTCTGATACTCAAAATAAGTGATTGATAGGGTCACTCATCTAGAGGGGAGTGTGAATAATTGCTCTATGTAAACAATAGGGTATTATGGCCTCTGTCATGCATGATGATGCAATTTTCATGGGTGATCATTCCTACTTGGAGTATTCCTTTTCTTGCAGTTTTTTATTTGGACTGTTCTAAAGAGTCTATCAGCTAGTTAGCACACAGGTAAATATGGGCTTGACTTGCAATGCAAATGTCAGAGTTCTTTCTTGAGGCATGAGTTGGAAGTACATTCCCATTTGGCAGAGGAAAACTTGCTGCAGGACAGATGCTCTTTACCTTGCCAAAAACGTAAGCTATTTTGGGCTGGATAGTTCCATCTAGATAACAAGGTCCTTGAGACACATTAAAGCAGAGCTTTGAAAGGGGGTAAGTAATGACCTGAGAGCTGAAAACAGATTTTAATATTTTTTTACATGACATGAGTATAATACCACTATACCAGCCTGTGACATCAGAAAAAAATGACATTTCCCATGTATGCAAGAATAATGGTAACTTGTATCTTGGGTCTCTATTCATGTAACTCTTCTTAGAGTGCCACAAATATTTGGGGGGACGGTCACAAAGGGATATAACATGTATGATCACAAACCAATTTGTTGGGAGAGCACTTAGCTATAGTTTGCTTTGCTCTTCTTCTATTGGTCTAGTTTCTACATAGTCACTCCTTTGTCCAAGAAATAACTTGACAGATTTCACTGATTTATAACTAGACCTCTATTACCAAAGTCAAGCCTCATGTCTACACATCTCAAAGCAATCATTCTTGGGTCGTGTATTAGTCATAATGGCTACACTATGCTGCATTAATAAATAAACCCCTAAGTCTCAATAATTTAACAAATTATTTCCTCTAAATGGCGACTCAAGAATCCAGTAATTTCCATAATGTGATGCTACCATATGAAAAAAGTGGCCTTAGAGGTTACCATAGAAGGACAGGGATGCTTTAAGGACAGGTGTTGAAATGGTGTACATCATGTCTGCCCATGTGCATTTTCCCAGAACCCAGTTACCTGGCTCCAGCCTAACAGCAAGGGAAATACAGCCTTCCAGTGTCCCAGAAGAGGAAAATGAAACATGGTTAGGTAAATGTGTAACACAGGGTCTACCACAGAGAACCAGTGCACTTTTGAGTTCTAAGCAAAAGTGGAGAGAATGCAGCCTACTCTGCCTCAACCCTACTCACCATTATTCTGGCCACACTACATCCTTATTTCTACCTGAATAACAAGAAAGATCACCTTGAGCTTGGAGTTTCACTATTGTTTCAATTTTTTATTTCTGCCCTTACACCTTGAACTATAGAAGCTCAAACCTTTTTCTAATCCTCTCTCATTCTGTCCCTAGAATTCACATTTTTAAGCTAAACTCTATCTTCCTCCCCTAGTAGTAAAGGCCAAATTTCAGTTAAAGTTAATTTATGCAGACAAATATAGGGAGGAGGGATAGTGTGAGGATGCTTATACTAACATTATTTAATCTCCAACTTTGTCACCAGAGAGGATCTGAAACGTAGATCTTACCTTATTTTTAGACTTTTCAGAAGGGTGTTGGAATGTTGGCACAAAGATGGAACCACTTAGATATTGGGAGCTCCATCTATCCAGATCGCTTTTGGCACCAAGTCACCCAATGCTTGAGCAAAAATGACTGAAAATAATAAGTGTTCATCTACCTTCCCTCCTTCCTTCCCCACTTTTCTACTTTTTTTTTTTTTCAGTCTAAGTCAGGTATTTGTTAGCATTGGTTCTGGCCTGTCTTTAATGATACAGAGCCCAGCATTTCTGAAGTTTCCTTGTTGTTCTTCTTATTTTTGTCAATCATTGTTGCAGAGGCTACTTGATGTGGGATATTATATCAGATTAAACGCAGAAACAATGAATTAGAGATTAGAAAAATATAAAACAATGCCATTTTCTATTCTTTTTGCTTTAGAAAAATATTTTTAATACTAATGTTATTTTTAATAGTTAATGATTTTATTTTTAAATAAAAGTAGATATTAAATAATGTTTCAGATTTAACTTCCAAAAATAGTAAATATTTAATCTACATAAGCAAAAATGTTTTGGGAGGGGTCCTCAATGATTATATGTTACTAGTCTTAGAAGAACTCTGACCAAAAAGTTTAAGAAAAGCTGTTTTATAAAATAAGTATCAGTTCATTGTGTTATGAGTATTGCATCTGGTTTTCTCACTTTATCACTTGGCTATTGTTTATTGTGATTTTAGTTATGGGAGTTTTATGATTTATATAGACTTAAATCTGTCAATTTGTTGCTATATATCTCCTCTATGTCTTTCTACTATTTTCACACACACATTATATATATATATATATATACATATATATATGCATGTTTATATTTTTAGTGCTTGAACATTTAGTTTTTTATATACTGTAATATGGACATAACTTTTTTCTCCAAATATTAATCCAGCTTTCAATATCAAATAGACTAAGTCATCTTTTCCAACTTTTTTCATTTGGTAATTTCTAATGTATATTCAGCATTTTAAGAATTTTCTGATTTTCCCATTAGTCTTTGGGACTGTCTCTACTACAATCAGACAGTAATCATTACCATAGCTTTAAAATTTGATTTTGACATGTACCTGTTATCAAAAGTGTCCCTCATTTTTCTTTCCTACAATTGTACTGATTATTGTCATCCATTTATTTTTTTCAAATAAAACTTGGAGTAGCTCTTAAGTTCGGAAGAATGCACAGTAACCCACTAATGAAAATTGCATTAAATTATGCATATTGCTGGGGAGACTTGACTTCCTTGTAATCTAAGTCTTCTAATACTTCTGTCCATTAATTTGTCTTCTTACATATATTCAATAAAAGTATATTTATTCTTTGTTATAGGACTTAAACTTTTTTGCTAAATTTATTTTTAGGATTATATCGTGTTCTTCCTAACTTTCCAAAAGATATTTGGTTCCTTATGCCACAAGCCAACCTGTTTTTAAGTATCCTCACCTTTATTCCTAGTGTTATTAGAAACTTTTGGTCACTCCTTCCTATGGGCTCCCAATTCCTCTGTCTGTAATTATTATCATAATTCACCTTTTTTTTTTCTGAGAGAGAACAATATTCATATTCCTAACAGATTTTATAAAATATTTCTAAAATGAACTACCATGCCTTATGTCCCAAAATATCTCTATTTCTAGGAACTTTTTTTTTCATTTCCCAACAGACTCATGCATTTTTTGAGGCTGTTTTTTTTCTTTTTCATCTTAGAATATCTTAAGGTTGAATTGCTTCAAAGGGAATTGAGCAGCTATATTAGATGCTATGGATAACCTGCACTTCATGTACTTTCCTGTTGTGAAAGGGAAATGAATATAACAAAACTTTGAAGAATTTTAAAAGTTGATTTCTTTATTGTTAGCATCATAGACAATTATCTGGCCTGTACTACTGGAGTGATCCAGACCTTTTGGAGAATATATAAATTTAGGTATTTGAGCTTTATATAAGATATCTTGAAAAAATAGTTGCTTAATTCTTCTTATTAAAGTATAGTTGACATACAATAATAGTTTCAGATGTACAACATAGTGATTTGACATTTATATATTTTACGACATAATCGCAATAAGACTAGTAATCATCTTTCACTGTACAAAGTTATTACAGTTTTTGACTATATTCTGTGCTGTACATTACATCCCTGTGACTTATTTTATAAGTGAAAGTTTGAATCTCTTATTCCCCTTAACCTTCCTATTTATCCCCCTACCCATCCTTTCTAGCAACTTTCAGCTTATTCTTTGTGAGTCTTTTGTTTGTTAGTTTGTTTTTTTAAGTTCCACATATAAGCGAAATCATATGGATTTCACTCAGCATAATACCCTCTAGGTCCATACACTGTCATAAGTAAAAAGATTTCATTCTTTTTTATTGCTGGATAATATTAATTATAATATTATTATAATATTTTCTTCATCCATTCATCTTTCAATGAACGTCAAGGTTGCTGTCATATCTTGACTACTGTAAATACTGCTGCAATGAACATATGGAATCACATGTCCCTTCAAAGTAGTGTTTTAGATTTCTTCAGATAAATACCGAGAAGTGAGATAACTAGGTTCTTTGTCGCTAGTTATAGCCTTGCTTAAAAGTGTATTTTGTCTGGTATAAGTTTTGCTATCCCAGTTTTTTTGTTTCAATTTTCATGTCTTTGGAAAAGTATTTATTCAGATGTTCTGCCCATTTTTTAATCAAAACTTTTTGATATTGAGTTGTATAAGTTCTTTGTTTCTTATCAGATATATGGCTTGAAAATATTTTCTCCCATTCAAGAGATCGCCTTTTAATGATTTACATTGCTATAGAGAAGGTTTTTAGTGTGATATAGTCCCACTTGTTGATTTTTGCTTTTATAGTTTTTACTTTTGGTGTCAGATTGAAGAACCATTGCCAAGACCTATGTCAAGAAACCTATGGTTGCAACGTTTACATTCAGATCTTTAATCTATTTTAATTTTTGTGTGTAGAGCAAGATAGTGGTCCAGTTTTCTCAACACCATATGTCAAAGAGACTGTCATTTCCCCATTGTAAGTTCTTGTCTCCTGTTTCAGAGATTAATTGACCATATAAGCATAGGCTTATCTCTGGGCTCTCTATTCTGTTTCATTGTTTTTGTGCCAGTATCGTGATGGTTAGATTTGTCAGCACTGAGCTGATCAAGAAGGGAAGGTTTTGGTGGTGAGATGCCCAGTCGAAAGAATGCATGAGGATCCAACCTGAGAATGAAATGGCAGGCATCAACCTTATTGCCTGGAGCACACACTTCTGTGCTAGAGGATCACATGGGTTTTATATCTGTCAGAGAACAAAAGTGGCATTTTGCTACACATGAATAATAAAAAATAAGCCGACTCATACTTGCATAAGTTAGGTGCAGGCACCTTACTATATTAATGTAACATTTTAAATCTGGAGTCTTATCCCTAGCCACGAACCTGGATCACAGCCAGACCTGGGACCCACAAGATTACTGTAGCTTTGTAGTATAGTTTAAAATCAGGGAGTATGACACTTCCAAATTTGTTCTTCTTTCTCAAGATTGCTTTTGCTGTTCATGGTTTTTGTTTGTTTCTTTTGCTTTGTGGTTCCCTATAAATTTTAGGATTATTTGTCCTAGTTCTATGAAAAATGCCATTGGTATTTTGATAGGGATTGCACTGAGTCTATAGATGGCTTTGGGAGTATGGACATTTTAATGATACTGATGCTTCCAATCCAAGAGCACAGTGTGTCCTTCAGTTTATTTGTGTTGTCTTCAGTTTATTTAATTGATGTCTTAGTGTTTAGAGGAGAGGTCTTTCACTCCTTTGGTAAAATTTATTCCTAGGTATTTTATTCTTTTTGATTCAATTGTAAACAAGATTACTTTCTTAATTTCTCTTTCTGATAGCTTGTTATTAGTGTATATAAACAGAACAGATTTACATATATTAGTTTTGTATTTTTCACGTGTGCTGAAATCATTTATTAGTTCTAATAATATTTTTTGATATAACCTTTAGGGTTTTCTATGTATAGTATCAGAGTATCTGCAGTAATGACAGTTTTACTTTTTTCTTTCCAATTTGGATACCTTTTATTTATTTTTCTTGTCTGATTGCTATGGCTTAATATTGTTGTACTTCCACTATTATGTTGAATAAAAGTGGTGAGAGT
The DNA here is from genome assembly GCA_030015415.1 of Cynopterus sphinx. NCBI lineage: Eukaryota > Metazoa > Chordata > Mammalia > Chiroptera > Pteropodidae > Cynopterus > Cynopterus sphinx. Next base: position 116,654,109 of record CM057381.1, read on the forward strand.
GGTCATCCTTGTCTTGTTCCCGACCTTAGAAAAAAGATTTCAGATTTTCACCATTGGGTATAATGTTAGCAGTGTGTTTGTCATGTAGAGCCTATGCTATGATGTCATATATACCCTCCAAACCTACTTCATTGAGAATTTTTATCATAAATGGATGTTGAATTTTGTCAAATGTTTTTCTACCTCTATTGAAATGATCATGATTTATATCCTCGGTTTTCTTAATGTGCTATATCATGTTATTTGTGGATACTGAACCATCCTTGCATCCCTGGAATCAATCCCACTTGATCATGGTAGTGTTTAATTTGGTATGCTAATATTTTGTTAAGAATTTTTCATTTATTTTTTATTAGAGATATTGGCCTATAATTTTGTTGTTGTGACTGTCATGTTTTGGTGGCCTAGTAAAGTGTTTATGTATTTTTTTGAAAGGAAGGGTTTCTTCAATTTTTTGGAATTATTCTGTGTCTTTTAATTAATTCTTTAAATGTTTGATAGACATTAGTTTGTTAGAATATTTTGATTACTGAGTCAATTTTGTTACTAGTAATTGGTTTGTTCAGATTTTCTGTTTCTTCCTGATTCAGTCTTGGGAGGTTGTATGTTTCTAGAAATTTATCCATTTCTTTTAGGTTATCTAATTTTGTTGGTTTATCATTTGTCATAGTGTTCTTTAATGATCCTTTGTATTTCTGTGGTATTGGTTGTAACTTCTCTTTCACTTCTAATTTTATTTGTGTTCTTTTTTTTTCTTGATTGTGTTTATCTCCACTCTAATCTTTATAATTACCTTTGTTTTACTAACTTTGGGGTTTATTTTTTAGTTCTTTTTTAGTTATTTTTGTTGTAAACTTAGATTGTTTACTTCGGATTTTTGTTGTACCATGACGTAGGCCTGTATTACTATGAATTTCTCTTCTAAAACTTTTTTTGCTGTGTCCCAAAGATTTTTGGAAGCTATGTTTCCATCTTTATTTGTCTCACTGCATTGTCTAATTTCCCTTTGACCCATTGATTGTTTAGTTGCATGTTTAATCTCCAGCTGTTTATTTTTTTTTAGTTTTCTTCTTGTAATTGATTTTTAGTTTTATACTGTTGTTGGAAAAGATGCTTGATATAATTTTAATCTTTTATTTCTTGAGACTTGTTTTGTGGCCTAACATGTGATCTATCATGAAGAATATTCCATGTACACTTAAAAAAATGTGAATTCTGAAGTTTTTGGGTGAAATGTTCTAAATTTATATATTAGCTTATGTATTAAATTCATCTGTTCTAATATGTCATTTAAGGTCAATGTTTCATAAATACTTTTCTGTCTAGATAATCTTTCCATTACTGTATGGGGTGTTAAACTCCAATACTATTATTGTTGTACTAATAATTTATCCTTTATGTCTGTTAATATTTGCTTTATATATTTAGGTGCTCCTATGTTGGGTATGTAAATATTTACAAATGTTATGTCCTCTTCTTAGACTGAACCTTTGGTAAATATGTAATGCCCATCTTTGTTTCTTCTTACATACTTTGTTTTAAAGTCTATTTGTATTTGCATCAGATATTTTTTAATATCCTTGTACTTTCAGTCTGTGTATCTTTCAGTTTGAAGTGGATTACCTTAAAAATAGTAAATAGCATATAAAGGAGTCTTGTATATTATGCACCCTATGTCTTTTGATTGGATAATTTAGTCACTTATATTTAAAGTAATTATTGACAGGTTTGTATTTACTGCCATTTTATTAAATGTTTTTTGGTTGTTTTTGTAATTCTCTGTTTCTTTCTTCTGTCTCTTCCCTGTGGTTTATAGTTTCTTTTTCTTTTTCTTTTTTTTTTAAAGTGTTATGGTTGGGTTTCTTTCTTTTTATTTTTTGTGTCTCATTGGTTACCTTGAGGTTCATGTATATATGGCAGTTTATTTTAAACAAATAGGCATTTAAGTCTAAACACTTTATAAAAGTGCTACATTTTTACTCCCTCCCCTCCCAAAATTGTACGGTTTTGACATATTTTAAGTCTTTTAAATCTTTTTATTTTGTGTATCTCCTATTTATTGTAGTTATAGTTGGTTTTTCTACTTTTGTTTTCTACTACATACTAGCTTTTTAAGTAGCAGATTCACTTTCTTTTCTATGTATTTGCCTTTCCCAGTGAGATCTTTACTTTCACATGTTTTGCGATGTCTGTTATTGCCTTTTTTATTGTTTAAAGATGACTCTTTAACATTTGTAAGACCAGTTTAATGTGATGAACTGCTTTAGTTTTTGCTCATCTGGAAAACTTGCTCTTTCAATTCTGAATGATAACCTTGCCAGGTACAGCCTTTTAGGTAGTAGATACTTTCCTTTCAGCACTTTAAATATATCCTGTCTCTCCCTTCTGGCATACAAATTTTCTGCTGAGAAATCAGCTGGTAGCCTAATGGGGTTTTCCTTGTATGTGATTAGTTATCTTTTCCCATTTTAATTATATTATGTCTTGATGTGATTCTCTTTGGGTCATCTTGTTTGAGATTCTCTGTACTCCTGGACCTGCATGTCTCTTTCCTTCCCCAGGTTAGGAAAGTTTTTTTCCCCCTTCTCTCTCCTTTTTTTGGGACCACTATAATTTTAGTATGATTGATGCTATTTTATAGATTCCTTAAATTATCCTTATTTTGCTAAATTACTTTTTTTTTTTTGCTGTTCTGGTTGGGTGATTTCTAGTACTCTGTCTTTATGGTTGCTAATCTGTTCTTCTGTATTATCTAATCTGTTGTTGATTTTCTTTGTGTGTGTGTGTGTGTGTGTGTGTGTGTGTATAATGTAATTTTTTTCATTTTAGTTACTGTAATCTTCAGCTTTGTTTGATACTTTTTAAATATATTTTCTAACTCATTGTTAAAGTTCTCACCATGTTTCTTTATTCTTCCAAGTTTGGTGAGCACCATTATGACCATTACTTCAAATTATTTATCAGGCAAATTATTAATATTCATTTTAATAGTGGCTTTTCTCCTCTGTTCTTTCATGTGGAACATAGTCCTTTGTCACCTCATTTTATTTGACTTCCTGTGTTTCTATGAGTTAGATAAAACAAATACCTTTTCCACTCCTGATTATTATACAAGGTAGATATATTTCTTGGATTGAGCTCCTACCTATGCTGATATTTCTTGGATTGAGCTCCTACCTATGCTGTCTAGGTGAAGTGGGAACACGAACAATGGTGCTCACTGGTTCCTCCAATCTTGGAAAGTTCTTGCAGGTTCCCAGCCACTTGGCAGGCAACTTTGTATCATTAAGTGGATTTTTCTTTTCATGTATAGTCTAGGTGCTCCTTTAAATAACTGTGCTCCAGGCAGGTGAGTAGCATGACCCCTCAGAGATATTATTTTCTGCTGCAGGTTGCCCTCTTAGGGTAGAGTTCCCACAGTTACCACATTTCTCTCTCCTATCCTTCTCAATATGTTCCTTATTTGTTTTATAGAAGCTGTTTAATTGGCTCTCAGTATTTTAGGAGGCGTTTCTCTATATGTAGGTGTATATTCAGGTTTCCATGGTGGGAATTAAGTTCAGAGTCTTCCTATGCTGCCATCTTGGACCCACCTCCAGTAGTTGCTAATTTGTAAGGTTACCTCTCTTGCTTATGGAACAAAGAAGGTAGATATAATTTTAGAGGCCATTTCAGTATTATAATGTTCATACCAAGCAACATAAGGTCTTTCATTTACTTGTCTATTTTACTCAATATCTAATGTTAAAATATGACAACAGGTCCAGAATGCAGTTGCTTATGTAAGCCCCAAATTGGGCTTATAGTTTTGGCTCTTCTAGAAATGGAAGTTTAAATCAGTCAGGAATTACCCTATCCGCACTACTTAGGTAATCTGCCTGATAGATCGTTATCATCTCCTAAAAGAAAGTAACCTTGCAATTACCAACTCTCTAACTTCCTTGTTTCTACTCCTCTGAGCTCCTTTTGATCAGATGCTGACCAATTCATGAATCATTGAAGAAAGCCAATGAAATGTTTAAAGTTTACTCAGTTTATTTTTATTTTTTTTTCAGTTTGGTGACAATGATGAGATCTGAAAGAGACTGCTGATGGCTTTGCGGACAAAGAAAAACACAGGTACTATTACTCATAAATTCTCAAGTTCTCTGTTTTTTTCATTATTTCTGAGGGCTCTGGGTAAGTTTCTACCAAGTACACTTGACCACTGACACTGGTGCTGAATTACGAAATATCGAATCTTGGGTGCATATTTCACAACTGATGAAAGCCCCACCTAACATCTGGTCCTGTATAAATGAAAATCCAATTGACTAGGAAGAGAAGTAACTGATACCGAAGTAGACTGCTTCTTCCAAAAATAGTGAATCAAAAACATTTATTCCCATTTCTCCTTACCCCTCTGATCATTCTTGTCCTAATTCTTGAAGGTCTTTTTATTTTGTCCACCTTTTGCCTTGCTCTGGCTTAGAAAGATAATGAGCTTGTTTACATATCAAGCCATTGCTAAGGGGGTGATCTAACCTCAAAATTATTGTTGGATTTGCCACAATACTGGTGACCCTGTAGTTTGGCTTGTCACAAACTTCTTCCTGATTTCCAGTGCCTCAGTTTCTCTGGAACAAACTCAGCTCCCTTTCTTTCACATTAGATTCCCTAACCCTGGGTGTCTATTTCCTTGTCTCTGGCTAACAACCCAGCGAATCTCTTCTTAACTCTTAAAGATATTGGAGAATCTGCTGCTAAAGCAATACCTGCCCCAGAAAAATTTCTTATACCCTCTGGCCAAAGTTGTTCATGATGATAGGATAGGCCTTGATTATATCTGAGCTGAAGAAGAAGGTATTTGTGCAATAGCCTACATTACTTGCTGTACTTGGATTGACACTCCTGGGGAAGTTGAAACTCAGCTACATAAGATCACTATTGAATAAATAAGTTGGCTTCAAAAAGTGATTCCTTCAGTGGGGTCTTTCTTTAACTAAGTTGATTCTGACTGGCTTGGGAACCAAGGCTCTGAAGTTCACTCCAGATATTGGGAATTATTATGCTTCCAGTAGTCTCCCTGGTACATTGTATTCTCTTAAAAACTTTACATGCATATTCACAGCTGCTAACCACCAAGCGAATGATCAACCTAAAACTAGAACATCAAAAAAGGAATAAAGAGGATGACCAACTTAAAGAGCATGAGCCCCCAGCATCATGACCTGTGAATACCAAATAGGAATTCAGCAAAAAACTGCAAGAACTCTAGAGTGGTAGCTGGAAGTAGTTCGAATGACTTAAATTTTGATCACATGTCTCAGTTAAGTATGCGTCTGATAAAAAAAAAAAGGAATTGTTAAAAACCACAGGCCCCAAATGAAGTCACTTATACTAAGCCCCATGTCACTGAACTGAGACATAATTGTAGTTTTGGCTTTCCTAGAAATGGAATCTTAAACCAGTCGATCAGGAATCACCTGATCAGCACTAGTTAGGCTATCTGTCTGAATGACCCCTATTATACCCTAAGGAAAGTAACTTTGTAATAACTAACCCATTTTTTTTTTGCCTAGTATAACTTTCTTATACTGCTTTCTTCTGCCCATAAAAGTCTTTTATTTTGTACAGCTCCTTGGAGCTCCTTTCTATTTGCTAGATTGGATGCTGCCCAATTCATGAATCATTGAATAAAGCCAATAAAAATTTTAAAATTCACACAGTTGAATTTTATTTAACAGTAAGAATCTATGATAGAAAAATACTGTTCATTGATTAGGGGCTATTCTAGAGAACGAAGTTGGATGTTGGATATTGTAAGTGTAATGGCAATTTTTAAAGTAAAATAATTTTAAAAATGGGCATATGGTTGCAAAATAAATCATCTTTTTAAAATTATTCTGACTTTGAGAAAAGCAATAATTATTTATTATGATGGGTAAAAGTAATAAATAATATTAAATTTTTTTAGGATTCTCTACTTTCAAAAATAGGGACAGGAGAGCCAGAAGAAAGAGCAATTAGAGGGATTGTTTTATAAACTATATAAATTTCTAACCAATATACTGTATACTTGAAACTAATAAAATAAATAAGTAGAGACAGTTGTATTTTTAAAGTTTCTATCTAACAATTCACTTTTTAAATTAGAGCTTAAAAACAACTATTTTAAAAGTTTACTTAATTTCTGAATAATAATATTACACATAAAAATGTACACACTAGTAGTACAATGAAGAATTTACCTTTCTTTGTAGCATTAATGGTTTTAGGTACATTTCTTATTTGGAGGCCGATTATTCAATTTCCATAATTAAAAGAAGTCCAACTCTTAGGTTTATTCATCACAGAAAAATTGATTCATTAAGTATAAGAGAAATTTGTATTAAACAGTTTTTTCAAGGAATTGACTACTGTTCTAATAGCTTTATTTACATAAACAGTTAAATTATCATTTAATGAGAAAGAAAACTTGTAGCCAATTAAAGATCAAAGTAATGCGCACACTGCATTTTCCAGCAATTAATTGATAATTTGCTTACCATGGGCTATCTAACAATTAACCAGGGAAACATTTCCAGGAAATAGGAAGCATTAATGCAAATAAATTCTGGATTTATTTTTTTCAACATAATTTACCACTTTACCTAATCTGGCATAAGCAGAAAATACCCAAGAAAGATTAATATTCAAAAACACCTCTGAAACCTTCTGGTTTTTGGAAACCTAATTATTTTGGTAACATAAATTGCTGAAGCAAAGAAATTCTAAGAACTTTTCTCAGCCATCACAGGCATTTGAGTAAAAAAAGAAAGAATAAAGATTGCTCTGTATGTAATGGACTGGCAGCTGTCAACATGTGTTTGATCAGTGTGACTAGATGTACTCATGTTCACACACCCACAAGTGACTGGGCCATGTGTGGTTACAGGTGTCATATCTCAAACCACCTTCACCACCAAGAAAGCATCCTGCAAGTCACTGTGAGAGATATTATTAACCTTGGCTCCTCTCTATTTCATATTTAAAAAGTTATTTAAAACCTCTTAACCTTTTAACAATTGTTAATTCAAAATTGAAAGTGACCCAAAGTGGGTCACTGTGATGTTTTATACCATGACTGAGAGTTGCTAAAGTAGAACATATATTTACAACTCCTGTGAATGGGATCCATGATATTTACCTTTTCAGGTAAAATGTTGAAGACTCAGCCAATTGTCCAAGTGTTCAGTTAGTTAATGTGATGTTAACAATTTTCGGGAAAACAACAGTGGTATGCTATAAATAAAATATCTAGATCAGGATTTCTTCAACACTATTGATATTTTTAATATTTAGAACAGGATAATTATCATTACTTTTTTTGGCAGTGGGCTCTCTTGTTCATTGTAAGATTAGTTTAGTGGCATCCCTGGTTTCTACCCACTAGATGCCGGTAGCAACCTCCCCAGACTGACAACAAAAATGTCTTTAGATGTTGCAAATTCACCCCCAGTTGAGAACCACTGTCAAGATCATCACACAAGTATGCACTGCTTGTATGTACCTTAGGTGGTTGTATAGGCATCTGGTAATTTAGAGTGATTTTCCCTTAGTGAGATATCATGTACTTATATAATTGATTTTGACCCTCAAGTTCTTTTTAAAAAGGAAGGGGAAATCTTCATACAGTTTAAAAGTGGAAGGTAATGGGTTACATTAAAAATCACTTCAGGGAGGCATGTTTTCTCTCTTTTTCAAGGATATCCAAATGAGGTATTTGACAAAGGAGTTTATAAATTGCTAAAATTTTTTGGTTGATTTCTAGAGGCAAATTGAACCCATTTTTCTGAATGATGTGGTATTAATCACCAGGAAAATATTCTTACATACAGGAGATATCTTTATCCAGGGCTTTTGAAGTACAACAATCTCAAGTGTTCTAATGGAAAATGAGTCTTGTGTTGACTTAGAATTCATTTGTTTATGATACTGTCCTCTGCGCAGATAGTACAGAGAAATTACATGAGTTCTATTAAGGCTTAATCACTATCTATCTTAACAGAATAGTCACAAAAATATTAATTTTTCTTAATATCACCATTACCTTTAATCTGCATGAAATTATTACCTCCATCTACAGAAATTTGATGGACCATTTTAACTGTTTATTCCACTCAAGTTGTCAAACTAAAACAAAATGAAAATGCCAATAATTTATAGCTAGGCCTTAACACATGCTAGCATGTCATAGATGGAAACCTAAACCTAGACAGCTTTCGTAAGTAAAAGAAAAATAGCTGGCTAGGCTTTGGTAAACCAATATTTCTGTAGACGAGCCTTCACCAAAAGGAATTCATTAAATATACTTTTCCCTTTTGTCTTTCATGCTATTAAGAATTGACAGTATTAATCTTCTTTCCCCCTGTACCCCGAAGAGTCTAGTACTGGGACTGGTATTGAGAAAGAATAGGCAACAAAATGTTAACTGAATAAATGCTTCAAAAATAGCTAATTGTTTTCATTAATATGATTTTAACACTATAATCACACAGCAAGGTGACTTATAGGTAGTAAAACAAAAACAAAGTACATCTGCCATTTTTAAATCTAAAAATTCAGCAAAATAAATGGACATTTATCAAAATAAACACCTGATATATATAATTTTATAAGGCATAAAGATGTTTATAAACAGAAACCCAGGTGTGACTAAAACTAGAGAATGGTTCAATGATACACTGTCTTTTAAAAAATATACTTTAAACTATCTTTTTGATAAAAACAATTCAAATATAACACATACTTGTACAACACTTGGAAAATGTAAAAATAGGTATTAAGAAATTCTCAATTGCATTTCTCAGATATAATACAATTAATATATTGGCTTATTTTACATAGAAATTGTTATAATCAGCTCATATAATCCAAAAAATATGACTCTAAGTTAATATGTGATTAAGATTTTTAATGCCTTAAATATTTAAATACCTTCTTAGCAAGAATTATAACATTTTACTATAATGCATGTACTGAGATTGATACAGTCATACCTATTACTATTTAAGATATTTCAGTATTTCTCAGTTAAAAAATATGATTGCTATTACCCACATATTTGTGTATCTTGTACTTGTTATATCTTATCAATTATTATGGGATATGTTGTCTCCCCCAGAAATTCATGCTGGACGTCCTAACTCTCAAAACATGACTTTATTTAGTAATATGGTCATTGTAGATGTAGGAAGATGATATACCTGAGTAAGGTGGGTCCCCACACCGTTATGACATGTATCCTTTTTGAAAAGGGAGAATGAAATAGACATGCATAAAGGAGAGAAGATATAAAGAGGCAGAAGAACACAGCCACTGACAAGCCCAAGGGAGGCCTAGAATAGATCCTTCCCACCCAGCTTAAGGAAACCAGTCCTTCCGACACCTTAATTTTGAACTTACAGCTTCCAGAACTGTGAGACAATACATTTTTGTTGTTAATCCCTCCAATTTATGGTATTTTTTATAGCCGCCCTAGTAAACTAATACCTCAAACAACACTGCGGAAAATTTCTTCCTACTCAACAGTCCTTGTCTGTAGTCCCACCACACCTTCACTAACACTGAAAATAGTTTGTCAGGAATTGTTATTTTATTGTGTAATTTCCAGGTCACTGTGTATTTACCTGTTTCCTTATTTCTAGCCCACAGTCTTTATAGAGGGCATTTTCTGAATTTACTATTCCGATGGTCTTGAAATAATTAAAAATAATAACAATAGCTAATATTGAATGCTTTCTATGTTCAGGCTTTATGCTAAATTAAACTCTATGTTAATTATCTTCTTTATTGCCATGCTAATGAACTCATGGAAATAAAGTATCATCTTCATCCTCTTTTTTTTTGGTTTGTCATATAAGCGTCATGCATTTTTAGACATCCATTATATATCCATAGCTTTGCTACTCTGGCATGTTTTTAAAAATGATTTTAGCTTGAAGTGGACTTATAACAGACTGAACTCTAACTACAGTGGTCCTCAGGAAAGCAGATTAAAATTGGCATTGAGGTGGCATTTATTCCAGAAATTGTAATTTTCACTGAATTAAATTCAGTGGGAATTTCCACAGTATTTCAATTTATTGAATGACACCTCCCATTACCCTCTCCCCCAGGAGAAAACCTGTCAAAAAAGACCTTTCAGATGGTCAGAAAGTCAAGTAGGATGCAAACACTAAGTGAATAATAATGAGTGGCAAGATAATTACACTGAAATCTGAGGACAGAGCAAGAAACAGCTTTGGGGTTTTAGAGCAGACACTGGTTGGTGAAGGCCAGGGTAGCAAGGAGCGAGGTGTTGAAGAGGTGGCTGGGCAGTGATTGCAATAAATGGACCCAGATTGGGCAGGTGAGGACAGACCTGAGGGACAGACTGACAGAACAAGGTCTGGGAACAAGAGGAGTGGAGAAGAGTGTGGCAAGACAAGTGGGCTCCTGTCAAGTGCAGAAAGAGAAGTTAATGAGAGGAGAATGGGCTGACAGCAGCTCTGAATTTTCATCATTTAGGTAGCAGCTGCTGACTAATGCAGAGCTTGTTTGGGGGAGACAGCTGTCAAAGCCTGGTGTTCGCAAACCTCCGCATAAGCACTACGCAAACACAGCCAGGGTGGAGTTTGACAGAACACAGTATTTTTTTTTTCTTTTTTGCTCATAATACTCTATTTTTTACCATCAAAGAAGTAACTTGGATTTTTTGTCTTTGAATTCCAGAAAGGACTACCTAGGGAATATGTGATCCCAGATTTAAAGGATGGGAAATCTGGAAGAGGCCTAAAGAACTGTTGTTTTAAACAGGGAGAAGCTGTAAAGAGGGTGGGGGCATGCACTTCTTAATTCACGCCAACACCTTCTCCAACAAAAGCATGTGCCTCAGTTCAGCTAATGCTCTTTAAGATTCTACACTCGATTCCTATACATGAGGGATTTTCCAAGCAATTATCCAACACCAGTTGGGAATCCTACAATTCAACTCAATTCTGACACTATCTACCTAGATATAACATCAGATTCCACAGGTTAAGGGCTCAGTCCTATGAGACTGCCCCTACCCACCTCAGATCCCAGTTGCTAAGTTTGGGTTATCACCTATGCTTCTGACCAACTGGCTTTGAATCAGAGGTGACCAGGACCCCCTCCTTGGGTTCAGTTAATTTGCTAGAGTAGCTCACAGAACTCAGGGAACAAGTTAATTGATTACTGTTTTATTACAAAAGATATTGAAGGATCCACGTCAACAGTCAGATGAGGAGATATATAGGGAGAGATCTTTGATAAGAAGCTTCTAGCCTCATGGAGTTTGAGGCCTGGTATGGTGGCTCCTTTAAGCATTCTGGTTCACCAGCCGGAGAGGTCCCTGAAACCCCTGTTTCTATCTCCTTACAAGAGGTTGGAGGGTGGGACTGAAAGTTCCAACTATCTAATCACAGGGTTGGTTCCTTCTGGCACCCAGCCCCCATCCATAGGTATGGTTAAAGACATCTCATTAATGTACAAATCCAGCTTTGTTGCTCTCATCACTTAGGAAATTACAAAAGTTTTAGGAGCTATGTGCCAGAAAGAGGAATGAAGACCAAATATATATTTCTGTAGTTGAAAAGTAACCTCACCAGGTGATTTAATCGTCAATTCCTAACTGGGCAGGTCATAGTGGGTAGTCACACCCCAGGTATGTAACCTCCGTAGTAAAAGATTTATCTTTGCCTTAAGCTAGCAAGCCTTATTGTTTTTGTACATCTAGGTTAACACAACTTTAAATGCCTCGTTTTCAAACCCCTCAGAGGAATAACTACCCTCGTGAGAGCACATAATCTTGCCAACTATCCTATAATCCAATTCCTGCTTGCTTTCTCCCATATAACTTTCTTAATTCCAAATGTATAAAAGAAACTGCAAAACTGTCATTCTCTGAAGCTTTTTCTCATTCTGTTGAGACCTTGCTTCAAGTCCTGTCTTCTGTTTGGCTCAAATAAACTCTTATAAACTAAAAAATTTTCTACAGGTTTGCATGTTTTTCTGTCAATACTTCTCACTATAAATCACAATATCATACTCTTTCAGCCTGAGTTAATGCTACTTCCTGGCTTCATTTTATTTTTCTCCTGGTAAAGCTACTAATGTGTTTTTCCAAGAATGTGACATGGATGTTAGATGACTTCACCGAGACCTTTTCTGTCTACTGCAAAAGGCCAGATGCCCTGCTATGTGCAGTCAAATGCCTGTTTATGCATGAGACCTCTTCATGTATGAGGCTAAATATCAAATTTGGCTAAACTGAAACTGACAGTGACAGCCATAATCCTGTGTATATTTCTTCTGGGAGTTTATTAATTATATTCACAACTTTCTAGCAGGTAAAGATAATGTGCTTGGATTTCCCTAGTTCAAAGTTTATTCATCTTGTATTTTGGTGGTCCTTATGCTGCCCTTGCCACTATTCACTGCTTAGTTCTTCTCCAATCACACCCAATCAAAAACAAAATATTTGTGAAACATTTGCCCAATTTACATATCTATGAGATATTTATTTTGTATCCTTGTGCTGCTTTATTCATCAAGGACTTTCTGCTAACCCAGATGTGTAGAGAAAATTATTTGATAAACAGCTATTTTTGGCTGATTATCTATTCTATCTCTCAATCAATATACACCAAAGTTTTTGCTTTGTTTTGTTTTTATTAGTGCCAAGCATTATGCTAGTTGCTGAAAATATGGTGAACAAATACAATCCTTGTTTGGATGACACTTGCTAGGATGGCACTACAATTTGGTGATATCAGCTATAGACTACAGGGTCCCCCAGGACTCCTGTCAGCTCTAACTATTGCATCAACCCCCAAGGTAGGACTTCCAAAGTCATTCAAGCTTTATAAACAAGTCTCTGGGGAACATTGTAATTGCCAACAGAAATGGCAACACTGGTAAATATATATCAAGAGTCCAAGGCCCAGTTTTCCCAAGACAGTGGCTTGTGTTTGCAATGCTATCTACTGGCATCTTATGTGTAATCAAATCCATCTCATTGAATTTCCTTTGACTGGTCCACAGGAATTGAATCCTTTTCAAGTCAGAAAAGGAATGTGTTTACAAAGGCTTATTCCCCCCCAAAGAATACATAGGATCAAGGTCACAGTTTATAAATTCTGCTTTGGTTTAACATTTGATAATGCTGTCATCTCTACAGGAGAGCTTTTGTGGTTTTAACACACAGCAGGCATGACATTTGACTATTTGACTATAATGTCCTTTAATCTTGGATGAATTTTCCAGGAGGCTATGCTCATTTGACCATTAAGTACTGTGTGACTGCTGGCTCCTCACCTGGGATTAATGGAATCTTCCTGCCCATCAGTCCCACTGGGGTGCCAGAGCTCCGAAACAAGTCCAAGAAAGCAGTTTTGCTTTTTCCCCTAGCCCTTTCATCTGCTCACACTCGCACATTTCCTTCTGTGTGCAAAGCACTGGAAATACAAAGATTGATAAGACACAGCTTTTCCTAGTTTAGTATACGAGAATATACCTTATTTTAACATAGCATAAAAATAAAAACATCACAAAGAATAGCAAAGCACAGAGTTTGGATTAAGACTTTAGGACAATATGAGGTTCAGTGATTGGAGAAGCTCTGGGATGGACAAATGTCTACACCTATTACTTGATAAAAACAGGTTTTTATACTTACTGTCTGAATAAAGCCAGATTCTGAAAAAGATATTAGAAAAAGTAAACACAGCAACGTGATAGAGAACACTTAAAAGAACTCTGTCAAGCTTTGGTGTCCTATAGAACACAGAGGAGTTCTCTAGGAAGACTTCATGGAGAGGTGACACTTGAGCTGAGTCTTGTGAGATCAGCAATGAACAAGAGAAAAATTTCAGGCAAAATGAGCAATATTTATATAGTCCAAGAGAAGGAATGAAGCATCATGGTATATTTGCATAACTCCAGGTTGTTTGATATGGCTGGTGGATAGAAGACAAGTTTTGGGAGAGATGGCAAAGGCGGGACCCAGACCATGGAGGATTTTATATGCAAGATTGCATAAAAGAACCAAGTTTAAAGCATACTTACACAAATTATAGAGCTTGTTGAGCATCAAGATTCACTAATTAACCATGAGGCACATACAAAAAAGCGAGAAATCTATTATTAACACAGCTTGCCAGTCCTTGATGAATCAGTAGGCACTTTTGCTTCTCTCAGCATACGAGGTCTTTAAATATGTGGTCATCTGCACAAAGGGAGTTCTTTTGTACTCTTGTTTTTTTATTTACATAGTTACATAGCTTACATGTTTTCTAGGCAACCATGTTTCATAAATCCAGCGTTCTGGGTTTGTTTACCTTAAGCAGTTCTAAACAGACTGAGTACATCTTGTTAAAGCATTCCAGAGATGAAACTTCTTCCACTAGCAAGTACCATTAAGATAGTTGACAGAAGATCTATTATTATGTTATTGGCATGTTTACTACAAGATTTGGCTTCCTTACTTTCTTTATTTCCTAAGTAATTCTATACTCAACTTGCCTACCCAGAATGGGGAGAGAATGCACTGTAGGTTTGCTACATTATTTGCTCAGTATGCATTTAAATTACTATAAAAGTAGTACACATTTATAATGCAATCCAGAGACCATATGAATCATCTGGGTTCATTGGTAAAATACATATACTTGGGCCTTGCCCAAGACCTATTGAATTGAATCTTTAAAGGTGGGGCCCAGGATTGGCATTTAAAGATTCACAAAGGAGATTTTTATGTTAGCTTTGAACCATGGAGATTTCAACAAGGGATACCCTAAAACACAAAATCATTTACAGGAAATAAGGGATGTTGATCCAGATTCAGAATGAGTTTCAACTAAAAAGTATAAGAGCAAGAGGAGGAGAATGTGGAAGGAGAGGAAGAGGAGGAGGGGGATCAGGGGGAGAGGGAGGGAGGTAGAGAGTGTGCATAAAGTAAGCAAGCATTCATATAACTTTATTATAATATACTGTTATTGTTCTATCTTATTACTATTACTGTTAATCTCTTACTGTGCCCTATTTATAAATTAAGCTTTATCATAGGTATGTATGTATAGGAAATACATAGTATATATTATTGGGTTTAGACCTATCTGCAGTTTTAGGCATTCACTGAGGATCTTGGGAATCATTTCCCACAGATAAGACACCTTGAGACAAATGAAAATGAAAATTTAACATGCCAAAATTTATGGGATGTAGCAAAAGCAATTCTAAGATGGAAGCTTATACTGATAAATGCCTACATCAAGAAGCAAGAAAAATCTCAAGTAAACAGTCTGGCATTACACCTCTAGGGACTAGAAAAAAAAAAAAGAATAAAGGCCCAAGTTAGAAGGAAGAAAATAACAAGGATTAGAGAGAAATGGAAACTAAAAAGACAATAGACAAGATCTATAAAGCTAAGAGGTCATTCTTTAAAAACATAAACAAAATTGACAACCTTTAGCTAGACTATCCAAAAAAAAAAAAAAAGAGGACACAAATAAATAAAACAGAAATGAAAGAGGAGACATTACAACTGATACTATAGAAAGACAAAGGACCATAAAACATTACTATGAACAATTACTTGCCAACTAATTACCTACCTAAAATAAATAAATTCCTGTAAACGTACAACCTTATCAAGAGTGAATCATGAAGAAGCATAAAATTGGAACAGACCAATTACTAGTCTGTTAAATTAAAGTGATTTAATTGATTCAATTAATTTAATTGATTCAATTAAAGAGATTGAATCAATAATCAAAAAAGTCCCCTAAATGAAAGTCCAAAACCAGATGGTTCCACTGGTGACTTATGATAAACATTTAGAGAAGTAATATCAATCTCTCAAGCTCTGCACTGAGAGAAAATTATAAGCCAACATCCTCCTGAATACAGATGCAAAAATCCTCAGTATCGGCAAACCTAATTCAACAATACATTAAAAGGTTCTTACTCCATAATCAAGTGGAATTTGTTCCAGGAATGTAAGGATATCTCAATATCTGGAAATCAGTCACTGTGTTACACCACTTTAAAAAATTGAAGGATAACATAAAAGACCCTGAATAGCCATGGCAATATTGAGACAAGAATAAAGCTGGAGGTATCACACTATCTGATTTCAAACTATACTACAAGTCTGCAATAATCAAAACAGCATGGTACTGGCATAAAAACAGATATTTTGATCAATGAAACAGAATACAGAGCCCAGAAATAAATCCATGCCTACAGGCTCACTTAATATATGACAAAGGAGGCAAGAATAAACAATGGGGAAAAGACAGTATCTTCAATATATAATGTTGGAAAAATTGGACAGATACATGCAAAAGAAAGAAACTGAACCACTTACTTACACCATATACAAGAATAGACTCAAAATAAATTAAAGACTTAAATATTAGACTCGAAACCACAAAACTTCTAGAAGAGAACACAGGCAGTAATCTCTCTGATATTGCTACTAGTAATTTAATTTTGGATATATCTCTTTGGGCAAGGGAAACAAAAGAAAAAATAAACAAAGGGGACTATATCAAACTAACAAGTTTTTGAACAGCAAAGGAAACTATCAACAAAATGAAAAGACAACTGATTGAGTGGGAGGAGATATTTGCTTATGATACATCTGATAAAGGGTTAATATCCAAAATATATAAAGAACTCATATAACTCAACAACTAAAAACAAACCATCCACTTAAAAAATGGGCAAGAGACCTGAATAGATATTTCTCCAAAGAGGAAATACAGAAGACCAATAGAAATATGAAAAGAAGCTCAAGGTCATCATCAGAGAAATGCAAATTAAAATCACAATGAGATATCACCTCAAACCTGTCAGAATAGCTATTATCAATAAAGCAAAGAACAATAAGTGTTGGCAAGGGTGTAAAGAAGAGGGAACCCTCTTACTCTGTTGGTGGGATTGCAAATTAGTATACCACTATGGTGAATAATCTGGAAATTTATCAAAAAATTAAAAATGGATATACCTTTTGACCTAGCAATTGCACTTCTGGGTATTTATCAAAAAAAAAAAAAAAAAACCAAACAAACCCACAAAACAATAGTCTGTAGAGATCTATGTACCCCTATGTTCATGGCAGCACAATTCACAATAGCCAAGATATGGAAGCAACCTAAATGCCCATCAACAAATGATTAGATAAAGAAGACATGTTTCAAAACTAGCATAACATTGTGGAGTGAGAGATGTCCTTAGATTTCTCCCCTTAAAAGAACAATAAGCTGAACATCTAAAGCTGAAAACAAACAAACAAATAAACAAAACTTCCAACTTGCACACCAGCACATCTGAGCATGGGATCTGCAAATATGGCTACCACAGGCTAGAACTGTGGGAGTTGGTTGGACTAGGAGGAACAAAGAAGCTGCCTCTTGCAGCTGGTGCTCCCTGCAGGAGGAGTGGGTAGAAGAGAAGGAGTGGCAGATTCCCTGAGCAGCCCTGCCTGAGAGAGCTGTGACTGTGAGTTCTATGCAGTGGCAGTGCTCAGGGATCAGGGCAGAAAGTAGAGAAATGGGGATGGCAGAGAAGCAACAGTTGATTATTATCATCCACAGTTGCAAAATGTGAAGCTGAGCTGTAGCCCCTAACCCCAACTGGAAGAACCCCTCCTCCCATACCCTCTGAGACCAAACACCACGGAGCCCAGGGGAATCTGGGCGAATGCTATCGAAGCTACTGCTTACACTGACAAGAACTGAGGCTGAAGGTAGCAAGTTTGATTAATATTTATAGGAACAAAAAGGTATTATTAAGGCTTTGTATAAAACAGGGATCCAAGAGGCTTAGATGCCACTTACTGGAAACCAGAAGAAAAATACCTTCTTAGCAATAGGCTAAAAAGAGACCTTTATATAATAAACATTTCTGGAAAAAAAGCAACATACACATCCATTAATGCCTAGCTGGAGAAATAGTTCATTAAACACTATGAACAACCAAGATGAAAAGGCAGCTCAGAAAGAAAGACAAGAATCTCCAGAAAATAAGCTTAAAGACATAGAAATATGTGATGTAAGTGACAGAATTCAGAATGTCAGGAATTAGTAAAAACACCTAGGTGAGTTCTTTAGCAAGGAGATTGAAACCCTCAAAAAAAAAAAAAAACCCAAACAAAACAAAATAGATCTTTTGGAGATAAGAAAACACACTGCAAGAGCTAAAAAAATTAAATAGCAAGCGTGGGAAATAGAGTCGACCAAAAGGAGGAAAATATCAGTGATAGCAATGACAGAAATCTAGAAATAAATCAGAAGAAAGAGGAGAGAAACCAAAGAATAAAAATAATGAAAGAGAAATACAAGAACTAGCCTATACCATCAGGCAAGGAAAATAAGAATAACGAGCATTATTGAAGGTGAGGAAAAATAGCAGGGACTAGAAATCACTTTCAGACAAATAGTGGATGAGAATTTCTCAAATTTAAGGAATGAGCTGGAGCTTAGAATTCAAGAAGTCAGCAGAACACCTAATTACCTCAACCCAAAAAGGCCTTCACCAAGACACATTGTATCAAAATTATCAAAAATCACTGACAATGACAGAATTCTTAGGGCAGTCAGGGAAAAGAAGGAAAACCAATTAGATTATTGTCAGAATTCTCAGCACAAACTTTACAAGCCAGAAAGGAGTGGAATCAAATATTCAAACTATTAAATGAAAAGAACTACAAGCCAAGAATAATGTATCCAGCAAAGCTCTTTGTTAGATATGAAGGAGAAATAAAGACCTTTCAGGACATGCAAAAATTGAGAGAATTCTCTACTACAAGGCCTGCATTACAGGAAATACTGAAAGGAGTCAGCTCACCTAAAACAAAATGACACAAAACAAAACAAAACAAAACCATAATTAGGAGTAAGGTGTCTAGTAGGCAGATAGAAGCAAAGGAATGCAACTCTTATTAATAATAGGACATTATAAACTTAAACAGTAAGAGATTTGTTATTGCAAGATAGTAATGAACATTCAGCAAACATAGGGACAAATTGAGACTAACAGAAAAAGGGAGGATTCAAAGATCCAAATTCACAAAGGGGAATGGAGACAAGGCACATGCAAAAGAAAAAGGATTACTATATTCATATAATTATCTTCTACATATTTGTAACGGTAACCATATGCCAAAGATTCAGAGCTGAAGTATATAACATAAAACAAGAAGAATCAGAGGAAAACCCACAAAACACAACCAAAATAAAAAAAAAACCCACACACACGAAGGACAAGGAAGCAATGGAAATACTGAACTACCAGAAGGCAAAAGATAAAATGGCTATAGAGAACCTCATATTTTAATAATCACCCTAAATGTAAATAGACTGAACTCACCCATAATAAGGCACAGAATTGCAGAATGGATACAAAAACAAAACAAAACTCAATTATATGCTGCCTCCAAGACACATCTAAGCTCCAAAGACAAATATAGACTCAGAGTGAAAGGGGGGAAAATGATATTTCAAGAAATGACATTCAGAGAAAAGTGGGAGCAGCAGTACTAATACAGGACAAAATAGACTTCAAAATAATAAAAGGAAAGAAAGTACTGATGGACATTTCATAATGATAAAGAAAATCATGCACCAAGAAACCCCGATATATGTAAAGAAATTACTAACAGAACAAAAGGGAGAAATAGACCAAACACTATCATACTAGGGGACCTAAACACCCCACTGTCAGATATGGACAGATCATCCAAACAGAATATCAATGAGGAAATAACATCCTTAAATGACACATTAGTCCAACTGGACATAATTGACATTTACAGAGCCTTCAATTCAAAAACAGCTGCTTATATATTCTTCTCTAGTGCACATGGAACATTCTCAAGAATTGACCACACACTGGGACACAGAGATAGGCTTATTAAATATAAGAGGGCTGAAATCATACCAACCATATTCTCTGATCACAATGCTTTGAAGCTGGAAATCATCTGTAAAAAGAAAGCAGGAAGAACCTCAAATGTATGGAGGTTAAACAATATTTTACTGAAGAATGACAGGGTCAGAGAAAAGAGATAAAAAGATATATAGAAACAAATGATAATGATAGTACAACATATAAAAACTTTTGGGGCTTGGCCAAAGCAGTCATAAGAGAAAAGTTCATACCACTACAGACCTATGTCCAAAAACAAGAACAAGCTCAAATAAACAATCTAATGCTTCATCATATAAAAGTGGAAAAGGAAGAATAAATGAAGCCTACATTCAGCAGAGGGAAAGAAATAATCAAATTAGAACAGAAATAAATGAAATTGAAAACAAAAATGATAGAAAAAAATAAATGCAACAAAAAGCTCTGGTATTTCTTGAAATATCATTTTCCCCCCTTTCACTCTGGTTCTTTGAGGTTAATAAAATTGACAAACCCTTGGCTAGACTCACTAAAGAAAAAAAGAGAAAGGACACAAATAAACAAAATCAGAGATGAAAGGGGAAATTATGACAGACACCGCAGAAATAGGAAGGATTATACAAGAAGACTATGAAAAAGTATATAACATCAAATTTAATGACCTAGAAGAAATGGACCAGTACTCAAAAAGAAAGATACAACCTTTTTAGACTGAATAAAGAAGAACCAGAATATTTAAACAGACCTATCAGCAGTATGGAAGTTGAAACAATCATCAAAAACCTACCAAAAAGTAAAAGTCCAGGACCAAATGGCTTCACCAGTGGATTCTATCAAACATTCAAAGAGGATTTAATATTTATCCTCCTCAAATTCTTCCAAAAAGTCAAAGAGGAGACAATACTACCCAACTCATTTTATGAGGCCAATATTACCCTGATACCAAAACCTGGTAGAAAGAACACAAAAAAAGAAAACTGCAGACCAATATCTCTCACGAACACATAGGCAGAAATCCTAAATACCAGTGAACCAAATACAGCAACATATTACAAATATTATACAACATGATCAAGCGGGCTTCATCTCAGGGGCACACGGATGGTTCAACATATACAAATTGATTAATGTGAAACACCACATAAACAAATTAAAAAAAAAGAATGATATGATCATATCAATAGATGCAGATAAATCCTTTGACAAGATACAGCATCCATTTATGATCAAAACACTTAAGAAAATCAGTATAGAAGGAAAGTATCTTAACATAGTAAAGGCCATGTATGACAAGCCCTCAGCCAACATTATACTTAATGGTGGAAAACTAAAAATCTTCCCTCTAAGATCAGGTATAAGTCAAGGTTGTCCATTATCACCACTGCTATTTAATATAACATTGGAAGTCCTAGTAAGCGCAATCAGGCAAGAGAAAAATATAAAAGGCATCCAAATAGGAAACGAAGAACTCAGATGATCACTATTTGCAGATGACAGGATTCTCTACATAGAAAAATCTAAAGACTCCATAGGAACACTAGAGAAACAGTAAGCAAATACAGTAAAGACTCTGGATACAAAATCAATGCTCAAAAATCTATAGTGTTCCTATACTCTAAAAATAAAGTGTTAGAAAAAGAAGTGAAAAAAATAATTCCTTTTGCAATTGCAACAAAAAGAATAAAATACCTAGGAATAAATCTAACAAAACATGTGAAAGACCTACATGATGATAACTATAAGACCCTATTAAAAGAAATTGAAGAAGATACAAAGAAATGAAAGATATTTCATGTTTTTGGATTGGAAGAAGCAACATTTAAATTGACCTAATTACCTAAGGTATTATACAGATTTAATGCAATCCCCATCAAAATCCCATTGGAATTTTTTAAAGAAATAGAAAAAAAAGTCATCAGATTTCTATGGAAGCACAAAAGACCCTGAACTACCAAAGCCATCCTGAGAAAGAACAAGGTTGGAGGCATCACTACCTGACTTCAGATTATACTACAAAGTTACAGTAAAAAAAACTGCATTGTAATGGCAGAAAACCAGACACACAAACCAGTGGAATAGAATAGAGAGTCCAGAAGTAAACCCATATTTGTATGGGCATTTAATTGTTGACAAAAAAAGCCAAAAAAATACAGTGAAGAAAGAAAATCCTCTTCAATAAATGGTGCTGGGAAACCTGGAAAGCTACCTGCAAAAGTATGAAACTAGACTGTTGTCTATCACTACACACCAAAATTAACTCAAAATGGATTAAGGACCTGAATAAGACCTGAAACAATAAAATGCACAGAAGAAAACAAAGGATCTAAACTCATGGACCATGGACTTAAAGAGGATTTTATAAATTTGACCTCAAAGGCAAAAGAAGTAAAAGCAAAAATAAATGAATGGGGTTACATCAAACTAAAAAGCTTTTGCACAGCAAAAGAAATCATCAACCAGGTAAAGAGACAACCATTCAAATGAGAGAAGATATTTGCAAGCAAGACCTCATATAGGGACCTAATATCCAAAATATATAAAGAACTCATACAAATCAATAGCAACAACAAAAATGGACAATCCAATTAAAAAATGGGCATAGGACCTAAACAGACACTTCTCCCAAGAAGACATACAAATGGCCAACAAACATATGAAAAGATGCTCAACATTGCTAGCTGTTAGGGAAATGCAAATCCAAACCACAATGAGATACCATCTCACACCTGTTACAATAGCAATTATCAACTTGTCTAGTAATAGCAAGTGTTGGAGAGGATGTGGAGAAAAAAGAGCCCTCATACATTGCTGGTCGGACTGAAAATTGGTATAATCACTATAGAATACAGTATGGAGTTTCCTTAAAAAAACAAAGATTTGATCTATCATATGATCCAGCAATTCTTCTACTGAGTATTTACCCCAAAGACTTGAAAAGCCATATCCGAAACAATGTTTGTACACTGATGTTCATAGCAGTTTTATTCATGGTGGCCAGGAAATGGAATGAACTGAAGTGTCCTACAACAGATGACTGGATTAAAAAGCGGTGGTACATATATCCAATGGAGTATTATTCAGCCATAAAAAGAGATGAAATACTGCCATTTGTGATAACATGGATGGACCTCAAGATAATCATGCTAAGTGAAATAAGCCTTTCAGAAAAAAGTTGTAAACCACATGCTATCGCTTATATGTGGGCTAAAAACCTAAAAGCAACAAACAGGACAAATAAATAGAGACTCATGGACATGGACAATAGACTAGTGGTTACTAGAGGGTGGTGGGGAAAGGGGAGGTAGATGGGGTAAAAGGGGTCAAATATGTGGTGATAGAAAGAAATCTAACTATGGGCGGTGAACACAGTGTAGACATATGTATGCCTTACTGTTGAATTGTACACCTGAAACTTACTGGATTGCGTTAACCAATGACACCATAATTTAAAAAAATAAATAAGAAAAATGGAAGTTATGGTTCTTACATACAATAGAAAATTACTCAGCCATTAAAAAAATGAAATCCTATTATTTGTAATGATATGGATTGACCTAGAAGTTATGCTGTGTGAAATAAATCAGAGAAAGATAAATACCATATGGTTTCAGTTGTATGTGGAATTTGTGAAACAGAAAGAACAAACTAATCAAAAACAGACTCATGAACATACAGGACAATCTGGTGATGGTCAGAGAAGAGGGAAGTTGGGGGGCTGGGACAATGGGGTGAAGGGTTAAAGAAGTACAAATTAGTAGTTGATAGATGGTCCCAGGGGTAGGGAGCAGCATATATGGAATGCAGTCAGCATTAATGCAATGGCTAGGTATAGAGCCAGAGGAGAGAAAGCAATCTCAATAAAGTGGGTATAGAAGAAATATCCCTCAAAATAATAAAAACTGTGTATGACAAGCCCATAGCTAACATCATGCTCAACAGTGAATAGCTAGAAATTTTTCTTCTAAGATCCGGAAAAGCAATAAAGTACATTTTTGCTACTTTTATTCAATATTATATTGGAATTCCTCACCAGGACAATTAGGGAAGAAAAAGAAATAAAAACCAGCCAAATTGGAAAAGGAGAAGTAAAACTGTCATTATTTGCAGATCACATATTACATATAGATAATCCTAAAAGCTCCACCAAAAAGTGTTAAAATCTAATAAATAAATTTAATAAAGTTGTGAGATTCAAAATCAATAAACAAAAATCTGTTGAATTTCTATACACTAATAACAAACTATTAGAAATAGGTATTAAGAAAACAATCCCATCTATAATTGCACCACAAAGGATAAAATACCTAGGAATAAATTTAACCAAGTATGTGAAACACCTGTATATTGAAAATTATAAAATATTAATGAATAAAACTGAAAAAGGCACAAATAAATGAGAAGATAATCTGTGCTTACAGATTGAAAAAATATTGTTAAAATGTCCATGTTACCCAGACATATACAGATTTAATGTAATTCCTATCAAAATTCCAATGGCATTTTTCACAGAAACAGAACAATCCTAAAATTTGTATGGAATCACGAAAGACCCTGAATAGTCAAAGTAATTTTGGAGGAAAAAAATGAACAAAGCTGGAGGCATCATGCTTCCTGATTTGAATATATGCTGCAAAGCTACAGTAATCAAAACAGTAGGGTATTGACATAAAAGCAGACATACAGATCAATGGAACAGAGTAGAGACCAGAAATAAACCCTCGTATATATAGTCAATGAATTTATGACAAAATGACTAGAAATATACATTGGAAAAAGGAGAGTCTCTTTATTAAATGGAGAAAACTGGACCCCCAGGTGCAAAAGGAGCTGTACCACTATCTTACACAAAAATTATCTACAAATGAATTAAAGACTTGAACTTGAGACCTGAAATGATAAAACTCCTAGAAGGAAACAGTCAATAAGCCGCCCCCTTGACATTAGCGTTGGCAATATTTTTGGGGGAATCTGACACCAAAAGCCAAGCAAAAATAAGCAAGTGAGACTACATTAAATAGCTTCTGCACATCAAAGGAAGCCATCCACAAAATGAAGAGGCAACCGACTAAATGGGAGAAAATATTTGCAATTCATGTATATGATAAGGTGTTAGTATCCAAAAATATATAAAGAACTTACAGCTCAATGGCAAAAAGCCCAAATAATTGAAAATGGGCAGAAGATCTGAATACACATTTTTCAAAGAAGACATACAGATAGCCAATAGGTACGTGAGAAGCTCAACATTATCACAGAAATGTCAATCAAAATTATAATGAAGTATGACCTCACACCTGTTATAATGGATATTATATATTAAAAAAAGATAAGAAATAACAGTGTTGGTGAGAATATGGAGAAAAGAAAACTCTTATGCACTGTTGATATGAACGTACACTGGTGAATCCTCTATGAAAACTAATATGAAGTCTCCCCCAAAAATCAAAAATATAATCCAACAATTCCACTTTTGGGTATTTATTCAAAGAAAACAAAAATTCTAACTTGAAAAGATATATGCACCTCCATGTTTATTGCAGCATTATTTACGATAGCCAATTTATGAAAACAACCTATATGTCTACTGATGGATGAATAGATAGGTAATATGTGGAGTACAATGGGATATTATTTTTCCACAAAGAAGACAATCTAACCATTTGTGACAATATGAATGGACCTTCAGGGCATTATGATAAGTGAAATAAGTCAGAGAAAAAGAAATACTATATGAATTTATATGTGAACTTAAACAAACTCATAGATGTACGAAGCATATTGGTGGTTGCCAGTGTTTGGAGTTGGGGAGTGGCTGAAATAAGTAAAAGTAGTCAAAAAGTCCAAACTTTCAGTTATAAAATAAGTCATGAGATAGAACATACAGCGTTAATAACACTATCACTTATTCGAAAGTTGCTGAGAGTGTATCTTAAAGGTTTTCAGCACAAGAAAAAGATTAACTATGTATGGTGATGGATGTTAACTGAACTTGTACTGCACATTTTGCAATATATACAAATATCCAATTATTATGTTGTATATTAAAATTGATATGATGTTATATATATATAAATTCTACCTCAATCTACTGCAATCTAATGTTTGATATTTCAGTAATAAATGAAGTGAGTTTCAATGTTTGAATGTGGGGAATTCTGAGATCTTCAGTGGCTTACACTGAATGAAACAAAGCTTGCATTAAAAAATAGAAATCAATCTGGAAGATATGGAATAAAATGTCCAGACTATTGGAGTGAAAAAAAGTGTACTATTTCTTATTCTAGTCCAAGCTCTGACAACGCTATTGGCTTTGAGACTATTAACTTTTCAGGAGCAATGGAATACTCATTAATCACTAGCATCCTGTGGTTATTCTTCATGACTAATTGAAATGTGCTGTGCTAGGAAACTATCATTTTATCCCAATAAAGCATTTGTAATGTGCTCAATACAGTTTTTAAAGCTCAATTTTAAATAGTATATAGTGGATATTTCTAAAATTTCCTTGTTGGATTATTTCTAACTATATTTAGAAATAAACTCATTGTTTTGTGGGTGAGGAACTACATAAGAATTGCTTAAGTGAAACAGGCATTAAGCCCTAACACTTAGTTGATTATTTATTTTAGTCTAGTGGCACTGAAGGAAATAATTGAAACAATAGTGATAATAAAAACGTATTGTCATATACAAGGTATGTGGCAGTCAAATTCATGGGCTTTGCAGCTAGCCAGCCACAGGTCAAACTCCAGATATCTTAGATACCCATTGTATGACGTTTGGAAATTTAACCATTCTGAGCATCAGTTTCCACTTATGTGATCTGGGATTAGTAATAAACCTACCTTTAAATGTTGAGAGATTTAAAACAAAGGCATTCATGTTAAGCAGAGAAACCAGTGTTGAGCGTATAATAAGTGTGTTGAACAATTGTTAGTTTTATTATTAGGGTCATTGAATAAATATACGCAAGACGTGTGGTTTTAATCTACATGATAGAGTTTTCTCTTCTGCTTATTTCTCAGCATGCTTATTTTCTTACTCTACACCCCTTCCCCTGTTCCATGTTTTTGTGGTGGGATTGGCAATCAAGTTACATCTTCTTCAGCTAAGAGGTGAATCCTTGACCCACACAAATTCACTCCAACCTTCCTACAAGGAATTCAGTCTTAAGAGGAGAAAATGTTTGGGGAAAACATTTTAAGATAATCCTTGAAAAACTTGTTCATAATTCCTCATACCTACTCCTTGATAATGGCTGTATCTCTATCCTTTCTTAGATTTTCTTTTATACATTTATTTGCATATTTGAGAAAATTGTTTTTTGATGCTCATAACTGAAGGACCCTCAATGATGTATCACTATTAATGTTTTGATATATATTAATTGTATACTCAGCACAGTTTTTATAAATTTTAGATTCCCATGTGCTGTTTTTCTTCCCACTCTTCCATTTAATGTTGTTATATAAATTTATTTTAATAATATTAAATATTAGCAAGAATTGTTTTTAATGGTTAGAGTTCTAATGTAGTTTACTTATTTCTCTATGTCAGATATTTAAGATGTTACCAGTTTTTTGCTATTTAAATAAAGTACAAGAGTGTTTGATGACTAATTTCAGCACTACATCAACCTAGCCAACTGTGAATCTTCTGTTTGAAACACAGACCCATTCAAACAGAGTGAGTAAAATTGAAAGTCCCTCAACCTCACACCAAACAGGAGCCCATGCCCTGAACATCACAGCCTTCTCATACCCCCTTTCAACTTGCCCCAGTAATCTACCAACCACTTCTTCCAATTATCTAGGGTCTGACTATCTCAACAATATAGACAGATATTTACAAATGTTCTTACAATGAATAAAATATATCTATTTCAATAGATGAGTATTGAATGCTGAAATGTCCTAATACCTATTGAAAATAATCTTAATTAAAAAAAAAAACTTATTCTAACATAGGCCATCATAGAAAGTAGTTTGTGTAGTGCCTTTTAGTTGCACCGATTCTGACTTTACTCCTAAAATTGGCTTTGCACCATGGATTTCAGCTAGAGAATTACATAAGTTGAGAGAGTCAGTATGATGAAAAAGTTGTACTGAGACATATTTAAGGAAACAATGATCTCAAACAAAAGCAATCTTGTAACCATTCTATATAGATCTATGGCCATGTCTTTTTTATGCTTTAGAATTATGATATTTTTGTGATTAGGAAACCTCAGGTCTTTCTGAAATCTGAGCCCAGAGAGATGAGTTTTTAAAAATTTATAGACTTGTAAGTTTCTTAATGTCTTACTATGCATATGAAATCACAGAAACTTAACAGAGTTAACATAGTACACCATTTTTGGAAAAGACACAGTGCATTTTTTTTTTATGTTCAGTAAAGAGAAAGTGATTTGAGTTTGCTATTGTTTGAGGTTTCTTAAAAGTTTTAGAAATGTTAATAGTACATTTTATTAACATAATGACAATAGCTTCTTGAAACATAATTCTGGTAATTAGTATATATATTTGGCATCATAAATCCATTTCAGTATTAACTCAAATTCAAATTAACTTCATTATCCTCCATTTGAAAAACAATAACATTTTATGTCCTCGGTTAGTATAATGAGAAGAAGTGGATCCAGTCTGATTTGATTAGATATCTCAAGGCCAGGTGTATTTTTCTTGGCATGGGTTAAGCTATTGCCTTCTCCTTTTGATAAGCTGATTTATATTATTTATTTATTGCTCCCAGGAACCTAACACTCATAAGCATGTTTGCTTAGTGTCACCAACTTCAACAGAGTATCAATAACTTTATTCATCAGTTGTTTACTTTCAAATATCTCTTTAATCACTGTTAGAGAGTGATGAACTCTTGATACACTTAAATAAGCTGTTGTTCCCAAGTGTTTTGTTCTCAAGACCCTTTGAGACTCCTAAAAATTATTGAGGACTCTAAAGAACTTTAGATCATGTGAATTATGCCTATTGATATTTACCAAATTAAAAATTAAAGCTGCTAAGAAATTGAATTACTTATTTCTTAATTCATATAAACTAATCACATGTTAACATTAATAACAGTTATATGAAAAATAAAAATACATTCTTAAGCAAACAGTAAGAAGTGTAACATTGTTTACTGTCTGTGAATCTCAACTGGGTTTATATCTTCTTCTGCCTTCAATTTGTTTCAATATGTTGTTTTGGTTGAAGTAAATGAGGAAAATCTGGCCTCCTACACATATGTATTTGAATAAGGGAAAAGATTATTTTAATATCTCATTTGGAGATCATTGTGGGTAATCTTCTTTGACATAACAGAACTAGACAAATAGTAGTTTCTTAAAAGTTAGTTACAATGTGGAGTCTGAAATTCCATAAGCGAACTTTTCACACAGTTTCATTAATATGCTTTGAACTCTCTTGAATTTTGGATGAAACTTTTACCCATACACAATTTTGTAATATCATGCATTGGTCTTTTGGAGAATATTGGTTCACTTTGTTTTGCATATTGTTAAAGAAAAATCTATTCTGATACTTGTTAAAATTGTAAAAAAGATTTTATTCAAAGCTCTGGTCATAGGCGTCATGACTATCACAACAGAGGGGAAATCAGGCTCAATTCTTAATACAGTAAAGATAGCTAAGGATTTATAGCCAATGAAAAGAGTAAGGGGGATCAGTGGATAAAAAATTACTATAAGAAGTCGACAAAGGTAGAGGGATTCTTGCTTAACTGACTTTACAGGACTTTTGCTAGAGGCAGGTCAAAGACAAATGCTTTGAAGGTGGAAAATGATAAACTTGATCAAATATCAAAAGTGGAGGGATTTTTGCTCACTTGACTTAGCAGGATTTTTGCAAAAACTGAGCTATAAAGGCTCAGAAAAGATGGGGCCCAAACTCAAAGCCTAGTTAAGAAAAGGTCTCAGTGCATGATTAATGTTTGTTAAGGTTTTGTCGGCATCTTCCAAATGTTAATACATTTCATTATACAATTTCAGAAAATCACAATTGATAATATCACAAGTAAGAGAAAGGTTTAAGTACTGTGAAGCTGTCACACTGATAGTGGTGGATTTTAACTTTTATTTTAAAACTCAAATTCTATAATGAAACAAATACTGGTTTTACCTTGAGGTAGCAGGTTCACTTTGTTAATTTTTTAGAAAATGTTTGTCAAATGACCAATGCTAAATAATCATAGTTTGAGTATTTGTTATTTTTTTAAGTAAAAATGGCCTTCCATGAAAAAAGTGACTAGTTCATCTGACAACCAAAACAATTGTGAAAGAGCTCTCCCTCAAGATAACCATCACACCTTACTGTGCAGAATACTTTATATGTACTTACAGGGATGTCATAAATGTTAAAAAGAAATGTATGCAAGGGTCAAGATTTAACAATTTTTACTGCTTTGTCAAGGAAATATCATGTGAAACTTTTTTTTTTTAAGTGCATTACTATGACCATACAACGAATAGGTGTATTTTGGTTCTGCTGTTTTGATTAGTATTAAGGTGCCAGCAGTTTTACCCACTATTGCTTTTGTTCTAGTTTGTGCAAATGACAACCAGGGAAAAAGGCAACTCCCATCTTAATATTATTAGAAAAATAGTTTTGACCTCATGGACCCCTGAAACGGTTTTCGGGACCCCTAGTGCCTGGAAACCACACTTTGAGAACTTCTGATTTAGATAATCAAAATTTGGAAAATGATTTATATTATACCGTCAGATGCTAATCTTTAATTTTACTAATATCTTGATGGTTCCTTAGGTTGAAGTTTTACTACTCTAACCCCATCAAGGTTTTTTTAAAATGTGTGTAGAAAAAGAGAAAAGAGAGAACACATGCAAGTGTAAGAGTGAAACAGAAAGAGACTGAATGTATGAAGGGCTGTCTTAAAGGAAAAGTAACCAACTGAGAGATGTCAGTTCCTTTGTTTTGGGACTCATTCTGATGTGTTGTTTGCCTTAGCCCAGCTTCTGGTAAAAGTAGAGTGTGAGACAAAAGCTTGCATGTAGGTATTTATTTGGGAATGTGCTCATCTGGGAATATGATACTCAGAATAGGAAGAAAGCAAATAAAATGCATTTGATTTTTGAGATGGCTCCCAATCCCTCCTTTCTAACAGATCTGTGCTCAATCTCATGCAGGACCTTCTGCATGTCCTTCAGATCATTTGCCTGGGATAAGAAAGGGGAAGCATTTATCCAAGAGCTCCAGCGCTCTATTTCTCAGTGGTGGCCCCATAGGCATTTACTACTACATCCTCATACTACTTTGGAGTTGAGCATAGGTGACTTAAGAGTAGTTCTTACCTGAGTTCCGTGTTGCAGTAATATAGACATCCACAGGTAGGAGAAAAGAGGTAAGGGGAAGAGGCTAAAAGCCACTCAGTGGCCAGAGTAAAATGTGAAATTGAGTGTGTGCAAGAGGTATTTAATATGCTGTTTTTGCCCTATTTGCATGACGATGGGCCCATGACCTTCATTAGGACCACCTGGAGAGCTTTCTATCACTGTGCTGTCCTGGGCCAGCTGTCAGATGTATAGAGCTGAGGTGGAACCTCTGAAATAATAAATGTAAAACTTTTTGGCACAGAGTATGTACTCAGTCAACATAAGTCATATAGGAAGTTGCTATAAACTAGAGGTATCTGAGCACATACACCAAGCAACTGGCATAAACTTAAACTTGGAGAAGAGATTAAATTTGGTTGACTATATGTGAAACTGTGATTATAATAAGAAGTATACCTTTGGTCTTCATCCTAGTTCCTGGCGCGGAATTCCTGAAACCCTGGGAATTTGCTATGAGAGCTATAGAAAAATCCTGTGTTATGTTAGTAAAGTAACTTTTGAAAAGTACCTAAAGATGAGGACTGGTTGTCAGGAGAAACAACCTTGTGATCAGGGGTTTGGAACTTTCATTTCTACCCCTCCATCCCTGCCTCCTGGGAGGGGAGAAGGCCTAGAGATTAAATTCATTTAATAATGGCCATTGATTTAATCAACCATGCCTATGTAATGAAGCCTTTATAAAACCCTACGAGGATGAGGTTGGGGTAGCTTGAGTTGGTGAACACCTGAAAATTTGGAGAGAGAGCTTGGAGAGAGCATGGAAGCTCCAAACCCCCTTTTCCATAACTTTCTCTATGCATTTCTTCCATATGGCAATTCCTGAATTATATCTTTTTATAACAAACTGGTAATCTAGTAAGTAATGCATTCGAGTTCTGTGAGCTGCTCTAGCAAATTACTTGAACCCAAGGTGGGAATTGTGAAAACCAATTTATAGCTGGTCAGTCAGAAGCACAAGTGACAACCTGGACTTGAAACTGGTGATTGCTTTTTAAAATGATTGCAGTCTTGTGGGACTGAAACCTTAACTTGCGGGGTCTGACACTATCTCCAAGTAGTATCAGAATTGAATTGAATTGTAGGACACCCATCTGGTATTGAAGAATTTCTTGGTGTGGGGAAAAAACCACACATTGGAATTGGTGTCAGAAATGTACTATAAGAAACAGACAGACAACTCTGGCAAAGCAACAAGCAAAAAATTTCATACCTCGTATCTTTTGGATAAATTCATAAAGCTCTTATTTTCTAACCACATATAGAAATAATAGCTAAAACTTATGGTACTTTGAGCTTGATTTATTCACTGTTGATAACAGGGTTCTTGGACAATGCTGAGTTGTTACCAATTCAGGCTGGAATGTTACTCTTTGGCTTTAATGGCTCAATATCCTAATTTAAGAGGCTTAAAATAACCATGCTCTTTGAGATAGTAGTCCTAGTTTAGAAATATATTTTAATTAATTATTTAGAGATAAGTTCATAAATTTATGTAGGAGAAAGAGTTATTTCAATATAACTCATAATAACAATAATTTGGAAACCATCTAAGTGTTCCAAAAACTATAAAACTTTTTATAATTTATGCTAAATGGTATCATATTTTTCAGACATTAAAATATTGTTTGGAAAGGTAAGAAAATCTTCATAATCTAAGTGACCTCTTACAAATGTAGGACAGGGATCCCCTGGCTGTGGACCAGTATTGGTCTGTGGTGTTAGGAACTGAGCTGCACAGCAGGAGGCAAGTGACAGGTGAGCAAGTGAAGCTTCATCTGTATTTGTAGCCTCTCCCCAGCTCTAGCATCACTGCCTCAGTTCTACCTCAAATCATCAGAAGTGATCAGAGGCATTAGATTCTCACAGAAACACTGGTCCCTGGTGCCAAAAAGGTTGGGGACCACTCATGTAGAATATAAAAGTGCATGTTCAAGGTAACAGTTATAACAAAAAAAAAATGTGCAGAGAAACAAGCATGAAGAAAGGCACAAACTTTAATACTGCTTACTTTGAAGATATAGGATTCTGGATGATTTGTGTTTTATATTACATTGGCCAGTATTTCTATTTTTATTGTAAATATGCGATACCTCATTATCAGGAAAAAAAGATGTTAATGCTCAGAGAAAAAGCTAAAAAGAGAGTGGCAAACACTTCATTAGCCATTGTGACTGATCAAAAGTACTTTAAAGATATTAAATAGTTAACACACCAGACTTTGCATTGACTTCTCTCACTCATGTCAAGCTTAGACTTTGTTAGTAATTTTTCTTCCACCAGAGTGCATTGTAGTAGAGCTAATCAAAGCATCTGTAGCCTGAATCTTCTAGTAGGCTTTCTGTCTCTGTTTCTGCTAGTTTAGGGCAGGCTATATATCATCTTTTCTGCAATTGTAGATTTGAACAGCTATTTCCATCTGTGTGATAGACCAGAGAAAATTTTGGAAAGAGTTGCTTATCTCTATGGTAAAAGGCTTTTCTCAATGCCCATCTGATGTTGTTGCTGCAGCCCAATAAAGTGATACAGGGTGCACTGCATAAGACTGGAACAAGGCCTGAAGGGACAGTCTTCAATGCTAAATAAATTTGGTCTGATTTTTCTTTTGTATTTACACTTTGTCTTATGAAAGGACATGCTGTAATTATGCTCACAGCTATAGAGACAGCTAGGAAGACAACTGAACCAGTCTGCCTCAGTCCATTACTAAAACAGAACTATATTTAATCTGTGTGAGAATTCTTTGGAATACCCAAAATATAGAAGATAATTTAAACGTTTCTTTTCTATGACTTGCCTACCTCTCTTGGAGCACCTATATGTCCTTGCTTGACCCCCTTGCCTCTTTCTTTAATCATCCTTTTTATCCCCTTAGATCTGGCTTCTTAATCCTGCTGCCACCTCTTATAGATGAGCTTGAAATTTCCATACTGGGATGCTGGGATTTGCTCTAAGAAAACAATTTGCTGTGGGTCCACACATTCTTCAGAGTGAACCTATAAGTCAAGTCTCTTGCTGAGGTTGATAACCTCTGGAATATTTCTCTAGAGTATGGAAGGAGAATTTAATATAATATTGGATAGCATCATTGTTTGAGAGACCTAAAACAGCATTTCACTGAACAGTCCTAAAATTTGTATGGAACAAAAGAACCCAAGTATATAAAGGAATATTGAGAAAGCAGAAAAAAGTAGAGGTATTACGTTCTCTGATTTCAAACTATACTACAATGATATAGTTATCAAAACAGCATCGTATTGACATAAAAACAGACACAGATCAATGGAACATAATTGAGAACCCAGAAACCCAGAAATAAACCGACACATAAGTAGTAAATTAATTTGTGACAAAAGGGCCAAGAATATACAATAGGGAAAAAACGGTCTCTTCAATAAATGGTGCTGAGAAAACTGGACAGTCACACACAAAAAGATGAAACAGGACAACTCTTTTACACCATGCACAGAAAATAAGACTTGAATATAAGACCTGAAAACACAAAACTCCTAGAAGAAAACATAAGCAGCAAGCCCCTTGACGCTGGTCTTGGAAATCACATTTTGAATCTGATGTCAAAAGCAAAGACAACAAAATAAACAAACAAGCTTATATCAAAGTAAAAAGCAAAGAATAAACTGGATCACTTTCTTACACTAGATACAAAAATAAACTCAAAATAGATTAAAGACTTAAATGTAAGACCCCAAACCATAAAACTCCTAGAAGAAAACTTAGGCAGTAAATTCTGTGACATTTGACATTACTATTAGCAATATTTTTGGATATGTTTCTTTGGACAAGGAAAAAAAGAATAAACAAATAAGAATACACTAAATTAAAGAGTTATTGCAAAGTGAAGGAAACTATCCACAAAATAAAAAGATCATTTAATGAATGAGAGATTTGCCAATGATACATCTGACAAGGGGTTAACATACATCACATATGAAGAACTCACACTATTTCACACCAAAAAAATAATCTGATTTAAAAAATGGGCAGAGGACATGAATGGACATTTCTCCAAAAGGGACATATAAATGGCCAATAGACATAAAAAGATGCTCAACATCACTATCAGGAAAATGCAAATTAAAATCTCCATATGATATCACCTCACACCTGTCAGAATAGACTATAAACAAATGTTGGTGAGGGTGTGGAGAAAGGAGAACCCTTGCATACTGTTGATGGGATTATAAATTGGTGTAGCTACAATGGAAAACAATATGACTATCCTAAAAAAAATTAAAAATAGGACTACTATATGACTCAGAAATTTCACTTCTTAATATTTTTCCAGTGAAGTCCAAATCAGTAATTCAAAAATATATATGCACATCTATGTT
Organism: Cynopterus sphinx; assembly: GCA_030015415.1. Classification (NCBI taxonomy): domain Eukaryota; kingdom Metazoa; phylum Chordata; class Mammalia; order Chiroptera; family Pteropodidae; genus Cynopterus; species Cynopterus sphinx. The sequence goes on from CM057381.1 coordinate 116,689,764, forward strand.
CATTGAAGCATTATTTACAATAGCCAAGATATGAAAGCATCCAGGTTGTTTATGAATAAAGAAGGGTTAGTACATATCAACAATGGAATATTACTCAGCCATAAAAAAGAATGAAATCTTGCCATTTGAAGGAACATAAAGGGACCTAGTGGGTATTATGCTAAGTGAAATAAGTCAGAGAAAGACAACATATAATTTTACTTATATGTGAAATCTAGAAAACAAATTAAGTTGACAAAAGAGAAATGAACACAGAGAACAACCTGTACAGAGAACAAGTTGATGTTTGTCAGATGGGAGTGGGTTTGGGATAATGAGTGAAGAGATTAAGAAGTACAAATTTGAAGTTGTCATGGGGATGTAAAGTACAGCAAGGGGAATATCAATAGTATTGTAATAACAAGGTATGATGTCAAATGGGTACTAGACTTATTGGGGAAGTACTTTGTAAGTTATATAGATGTCTAATCACTATGTTGTAAACATGAAACTAAAATAATATTGTATGTTAATTATAATTGAAAAATAAAAAATATACACATTCTAATGTGTATCATGCACTCTGAACCTTAGTCTCTCAAAATTACCCAAATGATGAAAGCCATATTTAATTTGTTATATATAGCAAATAAAATAAAGCAACACAGAGGCAAATATTGACATACTCAGGCCTGTTTTAGTCCATATGACACCTATGTGTGAATTATAAAAATTAGCCATTTCCTCTGGGTAAATACATCCCCTTTGGGCAGGATATACAAATTGGAGATTCAAGTGCAGTTTGTCAACCTGATTTACCTGGGTGGTTGTGAGGATTAATTCAAATGTTTGTATATGTTATAGCAGATATCTGGCTCATAAGTTTAATTTAATTTTTATTTATATATATTTTTTATTTAAAAATATTTTTATGATGATGACATTGGTTAACAAAATCCAGGAAGTTTCAGGTGTACAATTTAGCAGTAAGGCATATATACATATATATGTATATATACATACACACATAGTACATACATACATATATATGTGTATATATATGTATATGTGTATATATATATGTATATGTGTGTGTGTGTGTGTGTGTGTGTATTGCACTGAGTTTTAAAAGATTCAATTCAGTTGCCCCAGTATTTAGAGAGAATTTGAAAAAAAGAAATGTCTTATTCCTCTGTATGCCCCTGCTACCTATTATAAGCACTGACACAAAAGAATAACCTGATAAATGTATTTTCCATTAGTGATTCCAGATCTCTGTAGAAGGCCTCACTTTTAGCTTTCAAAAGTCCCTTTTCCAGTGGAGATATGAGGATGAGAGCAGAAAGACAATCTTGTTTCACATTTAGTACCATATGTTAAATGTTCCCATTATTTAAGTTGTATCTTGGAACAGCTGCCTGAGGTTAATGGCAAGAGATGATTAGAATTTATGTTCTGAATATGCCTCTCAATCCCTGTGGGGGAAGGAGGACTGAGGGAGAGCTGCCTGATAAGAAGTTGAAAATTCTACTTCCAGTCCCTATATACTATAATTACAGCTGCTATCAGTGAATGTCAAACATGTGAGATATGCCTCTCAAGAGAGCAGACCCCACAGCTCCTTCAAATGTCAACAGTAGTAACATGACAGATCAGAAACTGCCAGTTGCTTTCAGTCTTTTTAAATACATATGACAGTCACATTCATACCAAATGATTTTAACAAGATTAATGTTATTCAAGTCAGCACCTAGAAATTAATCATTTCACCATTATTTTAGTGTTAACAAGACACTTTAGTGGAGTTATTTGACAGACTATTAACATTAAATTGAGAGGAGAGGCACAGATGTCAAAAGCTAATTAGCAGTGGACAAATTCTACAGAGAACTACGAAGTCTTAAAAATAGGCACTTTGATTTTGGAAATCTCTCCTTAGGTTATTTTATATGGCCCTGGCCTCTCTCTCTCAGCTAGCTTCCCAAATCTAGCCAGAATATGTCATCCACCTTAAAATTTTTGTGTTAGAAAAGGCACTTTAAAAATCTTCACCACAACCACCATCATCATGAGGTTTATTGAACAATTATCAGGTAATAGAAATTGTGCTTGGATTATACAGAAGTACCATTACTGTCCTTATTTTCACCTAAAGAAAATAGGAACAGAGAGATAAAGTAACTTGTTCAAGGTCAATTTATTTAGGCAACAATGGTTGCTTCCTAACAGATCCAAATTTCACCTCCAAAGCTATTTTGGGACTGTTTCTATTACGACATGTTGTTTTTTCAGAGAACAACAAACTCAAGTTTTCAAATCAAATAAATAGTGAGCCAGTAGGCAGTGCAGTTTAATTTTGAGAAGTGAGTCACATATTCATTTAAATATGGTATTTCTCAGTTCTAAAATTTTCTTTGGTTCTTTTAAAATGATTTGTTTTTTTAAGGTTTCCTAACGTTTCATTTATTGTGAGCATATTTTACTTTGCTTCACTGAGCATAGTCATATGATAGTGGCTTTAAAGTCATTGCCTGCTCATTCTAATATTTAAATAAGTTGGGCTGTTTTTTCTTATTTTGGGTATTGGTCACATGTTTGTTTTTGTTTATTTTTGTATGTTGAATAATTCTGAATTGTATCTTGGATATTGTACATATTATGTATTGCAGTATCAGAATTCTGATATATTTCTCATAAGAGCAGTAACTTTTTGCTTTAGCAAATAATTAACTTGGTTGGACTCAAAGTACAAACTCTGTTTCTTGGACAGCAGCTGAAAATTCATTTCAGTTCTTTTACCCTAGTATGGTTGTTTGGTGTCTTTTCCACACGTGCGGTGCAGGAGTTGGCTAGGGATTTGGGCAGAGAATTTGGGGATTCTTCTTGTCTTTCTTCTTTCCATGATCATTCTCCCCTCTCCCTATACCTTATACCCTTCCCAGAAACTATGGATTTCCCAAACTTTGTCCTCTGCTTCTTTAGGCCAGAAAAACTTGGGTTTTCAGTCAGAGTTTTAGCCACCCTCCATGGCTCTGACTGTAAACTTCTGAGAGAGGGGTAGGAGTGGGGTGGGGAGATGAGGTAGAACAGAGGAAAAGGAGGGGGTGGGAGGGAGGAACTTATTGAGTACTATTCTCTTCTAAGTTTTGACTCCTTGCCAGACCTGCCTTTTTTTATTCACTCTTAGTGCCTTTATAAAGTTATTTGTGTGTGTATGTCCAGAGTTTACAATTGTCTATGGGGGGCTGGTCTGATAGGTACTTACTTGGCCATACCAGAAGGATTCTTTTTTAATAATATGAACAATCTAGAAATCTTTCCTTAATAAACATAAAGGTACACCTGCAAAGGAATCTACACATTTGCTACATATACAATTTAGTAGACAATTTTGGGGGGTTAATGCATCTCTGAAACCTGTACATATATGGTGGATCTCAAGTCAAGAATCCCTAATCCTTGTGGCTGGTGCTGAGATTACAAAGTTGACCAAGATACAGTTCATGTCCTCATAGAGCCATAGTTCTGGAGCAGAGGTCTGAAAAGTTTTTCTTAAAAGCTAAGATAGTAAAAATGTTATGCTTGTGGGCCAGCCACATGACTTGTCACAACTTCTCAACTCTGCCATTATAATGTAACATAAACGATAATGGGCATGATAATATTTCAAAGAATTTTCAAATAAAAAATAAGTTATAAGCCTATAGGTATAGTTTGTTGACACTACTCTAAAAGAGAGTGAATTGAGAAAAAAATAGTTTAATAGAGACTTCAGTGTTATAAAGAGAAATCCAAAATAATAAAGCAAGAGACTGTGATTACGAAGGAAGGATGTTGACATTGTACTTAGTTAAAAAAAAAGCATAAACTTTATAAAATCAATTTCATCTCTCTACAGCCAAAATCCAAACATCAAACAACAAACGATGTATCCCTGACTTATGCATAGGAGTTACTTTTTCATTGCTTCTGCAAAATTCAAACTCTAAATATAGTTGTGAATTAGCTTGACATCCAACTTCTCATTACTGTGTAGCTGTCTATTTTATAGTCTTTAGTCTCCACTGAAACATGCATTCATAGTAGGGGTGGTGGAGGATATGCCACTTGCTTATTTGATTATGTGGCCCTTTGTGTGGTAATTGCCACATAGTCCTTCCTAAATACACACACATGCATATACATAGATAAAACAGATTAGTGATAACCTATTAAAATATATACATATATACCCAGTATTTTATGCATGAGAATATCTTGGCTATCACTTCTTCCCTAGCAGCAGATCAAGTTGTATAAACACAGAGTTTTTTTAGAAACCAGTCAAATAGGTTTGGTTTCTTTTTCATTCTCTTTTTTCTTCCTTTTTTCTTTATTTCCTTTCTTTTCTTTTTTCTTTTTTTATTTCTTTCTTTTTTTGGTTGCCTGGTGACTAGAAAAGTAATTGTATCAGCAAAAATGTAAGAAGTACTGAGAAATGAGTCACTTACTTTTGAATGAGACAATCATAATTTTCATGAAATTTGGGAAAAACTTCAACTTGGTATGACCTTAAATCTAAATATTCTTGAACTCCAAGCTGTTTTAATATCCAGTTACTAGGTGTTTTGCGATATCATGTCAGACTAAACTGAAGATTGATGTTATTTCTGTCCTGGCTCAGGTCCATAAATGGCTTATACACACTTTAATTAATTGCTCAAACTGTGGTCTATTAATTCCCTGCACCAGGATCATCACCTGGCTTACTTGTTAGAAATTCTGATACCTACTTACTATCCTAGACCTCCTGAATAAAAGTCTTAAGGTTGGGATAAAATACTTAGTGTTGTAATTAATTGGAATCTAAAGAAATAAGTACAAGTTTTTTTTTCCTATCATATCCCCTTTAAGCCTAATTTCATTGGGTTCAATTCTTGAAGGTCTTTGACAGCAGTAAGAATGAAGAGGAGTAAAGAAACATTATTAAAAATCAAGTTTAAGAAAATTAAAGATTTTCTGTTTGCACAAAGTAGGTCATGTATTGTTTAAAAACCTAAGTATTTTTTTGTCTAAATGTAAAATGTTTGTATAGAATATTTGTTTTAACATCAAATAACAACCAAACTGAATCCTCAAGCAAGCATGGAAGGAATGTATAGAACAATCTGGAAGAAGATGACAACTTAAAAATTTAAATACCTCTCATGAAAAATACCATCAATAACATAGTAGTGATATCGTTCATTGCTCATTGTAATATTCATATAAATATGTTGTGAATACTTGTACAGGTCTTAAAGCTTTCATATGACTCTGCCTTGGCAGAATAAAATAGGATTTTACAACATGATAAAAATGTATCTAGATTATGATGATGCAATTCTGAGTACGATTGTCAAAGATCAAACCCAAATGTGGAGAGTGACTTTATAATGGTATCTATAAAGGCAAATTCGTGTGGAGGAGGGGCAATTTTATTGATAATTCAGGCAAGTGAGGGGAAAATATAGGTTGAGTTTTGAATTATTTGTTTGGGCTTTCTATGTTGGTCCTATCTATCATGATCATCACTCAGTTCTACTTTTTTTGTGTAGCTGCAGGCTGTGGTGTGTTTCCTCTAGTGTGATTCTAGTAGATTCATGGTTAGTAGTTTGAATGAGTTTTATCAATGTTCTCATTTATATGCAATGATAATTATGGTAGTAGTAAACATTTATTGAACATTTATATGCCAATCACAGCGTTAAGTATTTTACTGCTTATTCATCTTCAAAACAGCTCAATGAAGTAGATATTAACATTTCTGTTTTATAAATTAAGGAACCAAGACTCAGGCAGCTTAAATAACACTGCTACCAAGTAAAAGATCTAGGACTCTTAGTGACATATTTATGTCTGAAGTCTGCCTTTTATCAACTATACTAAGCTAAGAGCTTTGAAAATAAAGTTTGATTCAAAAGCAACTTTAAAGTTGCTTTTGATTTCCGTTGTGTAACAGCAACTGGTTAATAGCAATTACAGTGTAAGATCAGAGTGAAAATAAAGGGAGTCTTAAAAAAGCAATAGAAAATATTAATGAAACCAAGAGCTGTTTCTATGAATGATAAACAAAACAGATAAACCTCTAGCCAGACTTGTCAAAAAAAAAAAAGAGATCCAAAATAAAATCAGAAATGAAAATGACAACAAACACCAGAGAAATATCAAGGATTATAAGAAAACACTATGAGCAATTATATGCCAATAAGTGGGAATACCTGGAAGAAATGATAAATTCCTAGAAACATAAAACATCCAAGGCTGAAACGAGAAGAAACAGAACATGTGAAAAGACTGATAACTATTAATGATATCAAATTAATAACTGAAAAACACCTAACATATGAAAGTCCTGGTTTCACAGGTGAAATTTGCTAAACATTCAAAGAATAATTAATATCTATTCTTCTCAAATTGTTCCAAAGTACTGAAGAGAAGGGAAGGCTTCAAACTCATTTACGGCCAGCATTACCCTGATACCTAAACCAGACAAAGCTGCTATAAGGAAAGAAAATTATAGGTCAATGTTCCTGATAAACACACATGCAAAATTCCTCAACGAAGTATTAACAAACCAAATTCACCAATACATTAAAATAATCATACATCATGATCAAGTGGGATTTGTTCCCAGAAAGCAAGGGTGGTTTATTACCAGCAAATTGTTTAATGTGATACATCATATAAAAAAAGAAAATATCATATGATCATATCAATAGATGTAGAAAATGCATTTGACAAAATCTAACCTCCATTTATAATAAAAAAACATCTCAGCCAAGTAGGAATAAAGGGAATATACCTCAATACAATAAAGGTCGCATTTGATGAATTCATAGCTAATATCATGAGAGAGGGAAAAGCTGAAAATTTTCTGCTTCAGATCAGAAAAAAGATAAGGATGTCCACTTTCACCACTCTTATTCAACATAGTTTTAGAAACTTTAGCCACAGCAATTAGGAAAGAAAAAAAAATAACAGGCACCGAAATTGGAAATAAAAAAAGTAAAACTGTCAGTATAGGCAGAGGACATGATGCTGTATATAGAGAACCGTAAAGAATCCACTAAAATATTAGAACTAAAAAATTCAATAAAGTATCAGGATACAAAATTAATATTCAGAAATTGGTTACATTTTTATACACCAATAATGAATTATTAGAAAGAGAAATTAAGAAAAACAATCCCATTCACAACTGCATCTAAAGGCATAAAGTATCTAGTAATAAATTTAACCAAGGAGGTAAAAGACTTATACTCAGAAAACTATAAGACACCAAAGAAAAAAAACTGAAGAAGATACAAATTAGGAAGAACTGGGCAAAATGGCATAAATGATAGAAGCTTCACTCATCCCCTCTTGCAACCAAAACAAAGTTGAGACAGAAACATGGAGCAAACAGCAAGCACAGTCCCCTGGGGGGTCTAGATGAACAGAAACACTATAAGTAGGAAGAAAAATAAGAAATCACCCTGCAGTGGTTGGAGATAGGAGTGGGCAAAGACACGAGGCTCCATGGTCCCCAGCAGCTGAGAGGGACAGAGGCTACGGCAGCTGCAGTCAGCAGATGCAGATGCCTCTTAAAGGGGCCATGTCACAACTGGACTTTCATGGTGATAGACCTGCTCTTTCTGAGTACCAGTGCCAGGTTAGCTGCTTGGAGGTTACCAGGGATTTACAGGGGAACACTGAGCTGTTGGAGTGAGGCCTGAGGTAAGGCTTTCTACCTGGCAGAAGAACTGGTGATAGCCATTCCTCCTCTGTTGAGCCCTCCCTGTTCCCAGTGTGTGGACACAGTGCTGCCATAGCTGAGAGATCATCAAACTAGATAACAGAGGTCACTCGGCTCAGAGGGTTTCCTGAGACTCTGACTCCCCCAACTCACGGCCCCACCCAAGCCACATTGAGTTGTGTTCTCAGGGAGTCCTATGCCACCTGCTGAGCAATGCCAAGACACACCTTGGTTTCTGGTGTGGCTTCTTGAGGCAACTATAAGCACAGCATCTGTGGATTGTTTGCTCAGTCTTAACAGGTGGCCCTGGAGGGGTCAGGCTGGGACTTAACTTAGCCTGCAGGTGAACCCCTCTCAGGACTGTATTGCTGGACATCTACTACACAAAGCCAACTAATAAGACCAGGAGACTTAGGAGCTTTGATTAGTACATAGAAACAGACACAGAAAGGCAGTCAAAATGGGAAGAAAAGCAGCAGAAACAATTTGAAAGAAGAGAATATAGATCAAGGTATAAAGATGCTCAACAAAATTAAGAGAAGTGTAGATGAACTCAGTGAGAACTTTAACAAACAGATAAAAAACAAAAATGAAAATGGAAATTATAAAAGAGAACCAGTCAGAAGAATATATTATCTGAGATAAAGAGTATGTTAGAGGTAATCAACAGAGTGGTTGAAGAAGAGGATCAACATACTGATATAGAGGATGAAGCCAAGGACAGCCAACCAGAACAACAAGAAAAAAGTAACCAAGAATATAATAATAATTTAAGGAGCCTAGGGGACAAAATTAAAGGCAAAGCATCTGTGTCATAGGGGTACTTGAAGAATGAGAACAAGTTGAATATGTATTTGAAGAAATAATGATGGAAAACTTCCCTAACCTGGTGAAGGAAATAGACATACAACCCCCAGGAAGCTCAGAAAGTCCTCAAAAACAAAAACAAAATCAAAAACCCAGAGCAGCCCACACCAAGACCCACCATAATTAAAGTGCCAAAGACTAAAGACAAACAGAGAATCTTAAAAGCAGCAAAAGAAAAGCAGTTAGTTCCCTATAAGAGAGTACCCATAAGACTGGCAGCTGATTCTCAAAAGAAACTTTGAAGGACAGAAGGGCTTGGCACAAAATACTCAAAGTTTTGAAAACCCAGGATCTACAACCAAGAATATTTTACTCATAAAAGCTATCATTTAGAGTTGAAGGACAGATAAATTTTGGCTTCCCAGACAAAAATAAGCTAAAAATAATTCATCAACACCAAGCCAGTCTTATAAGAATTGTTGGAAGGACTTAAAAAAGTATCAAAATCATGAATAAAGAATGAGAGTAACTGCATATTTATCAACAAGTGCCTCAAATGGAAAAGAGTTAAGTGTTCCAACCAAAAGATAGGGAAGCTGAATAGATAAGAAAACAAGACCCCTACATATACTGCCTATGAGACTCACTTGAGATTAAAAGTCATACACAGACTAAAACGGAGATGGAAAAAGATAGTGACTTGATGGATCTAGAAGGTAATGTGCTAAAGAAAGTCAGATAGAGCAAGACAAATACCATGTGATTTCATGTACATGTGGAACCTAAATAAAAAAATAAAAAACAAAAATAGAAACAAACTTATAGAGAATATTCTGAGGGCTACTAGACATGGTGGGAGGAGGGGGAGGTTGGGGAGAATGGTGAAAAGGGGCTAAAGTATTTAGAATTACAAATGGATAGATACAAAATAGTCACGAAGATATGAAGTGTAGCATAAGGAAAATAGTTAATAATGTAATAAACATGTAAGAGGAAAGAGGGGTACCTGATTTTGTGGGGTGACCACTTCATGAATTATATAGGTCTCTAATCACTATACTGTATAACTGAAACTAATATATTACTATATGGCAACTATAACTGAAAAAAAAAAACTCATTGAATTGTACAATGTAAATATGAGCAACTAATTGTCTATTATACTTCAATAAAGCTGGAAAAAAGATACAAATTAATTATGGATAGGAAGAATTATGTTAAAATGTCCATATTACCCAAAGCAATAGACATTCAATGCCATCTGTATCAAAATACCAATGGTATTTTGAACATATCTAGAAAAAAAAATTCTAAATTTTATATGGAACCACCAAAGACCCTGAATAGCTAAAGAAATTTTGAGAAAAACCATTGGAGATATCAAATGGCCTGATATCAAACTATACTACAAGGCTATAGTAATCAAAACAGTATAGTAGTGACAGAAAAATAGACACACAGATTAATGGAACAGAGAACCCAGAAATAAACCTATGCATATATGGTCAATTAATCTCTGACCAAGGAGGCAGGAATATACAATGTGGCAAAGATTCTCTTTGATAAATGGTGTTGGGAAAACTGGATAGATACAGGCAACACAAATAAAATGAACAGTTTCTTACACCATATACAAAAATACACTCTAAATTCATTAAAAATTTAAACAAAGACGCAAAACCCTAAAGTTCCTAGATGAAAACATAGGCAGTAAACTCTTTCACTTTTAAAATATATATTTATTTTTTGGATATGTCTCCTCAGGAAAAGGAAACAAAAGAAAAAATAAACAAATGGTACTACATTGACTAAAAAGTTTTTGCACAGTGAAGGAAACCAACAAAATAAAAAGACAACCTACTGAATAGGAAATAATATTCACAAATAAAACATCTGAATAGGGGTTAATAGCCATAATATATAAGAAACTTATATGACTTTACACCAAATAAACAATCCAATTAGAAAAAGGACAGAGGACCTGAGTATATATTTCTCCAAAGAGGACATACAGATAGCCAACAGACATAAAAAGATGCTCGACATCACTAATCATTAGGGAAATTCAAATAAAAACCACCATGAGGTATCACCTCACACTGTCAGGATGGCTATCATCAATAACTCAATAAAGTGCTGGCAAGGATGTAGAGAAAAGAGAACCCTCGTGCATTGTTGGTGAGGTTGTAAATTGGTGCAGCCACTATTTAAAACAGTATGGAGTTTCCTTACAAAATTAAAACTACCATATGACCCAGGAATTCCACTTCTGGGTATTTATCTAAAGAAATATAAAATGCTAATTTGAAAAGATTTATGCATCCCTATGTTCTGCAGCATTATTTATGTAGGTAAGATATGAAAACAGCCTAAGTGTCTCTTGATAGGCAAATGTATAAAGTAGTAGTATATACAATGAAATATTAGTCATCAAAAGACTGAAATGTTGCCATTTGTGAAAACATGGATGAACTTAGAGTGTATTATGCTAAGCAAAATAAATCAGACAGAGAAAGACAAATATATGATTTTACTTATATGTGGAATCTGAGAAACAAAAGTAAAAAAACAAAAGAACTCATAGATAGAAAACAAACTGATTGTTGTCAGATGGGAGGGTTTTGGGGAAGTGGGTGAAAAAGATAAAGGGATTAAGAAGTACAAATTGCCAGTTATAAAAATAGCCATGAGATGTAAAGTAAGGCATAGGGAATATAGCCAGTAATATTGTAATACCTATGTGTGGTGTCAGATGGGTTCTAGCCTTATCAGGGGGAACACTTTGTAAGTTATATAAATGTCTAATAGTACAGTGTACACCAGAAACTAATAATTGAAAAATGTTAAAAATTAAGAAGAATTAACAGAATTGTAACATACTGACTTAAATCACTACTCCCTAACAAACATTTATAGAAAAAAAAAATGTGTGGTGGAAGGGACCTGACAAATTAATTTCCTTTCCTTTCTCCCATGGACTAAGATGTGATCTTTTTTCTATATGGCTAGCAAACATATCTGTTGACTGTCCTATTGGTCTCTTGGCAGCTTTTTATAAAGTGTTCTCTGCCATGGAAACGCATCACGTCACATCACTTTCCTATTTACTTGCCTAGTTTCTTTTTAAAATCACATCCTCATTGTCCTGGGCTTTCACCTCCCAAAGGTAATGTCAGCACTTGAATGGGTTGCTTAATGGGGTGCCTCAGGAAATGCTCCTCAGATGTCCTGAGCTAAAACAATAGCTAACACATACACAGGCTTTCCATGTGTCAGACCCCATTCTCAATGCTTCAGATAAATTAATTCATTTAATGCTGATAACAACCCAGTGAGATATTATTACCATTTCCATTTTATAGTTAAAAAAATTAAGATATAGAAATGTTAAGTCTTGCTATGGGACTCAACATAAAAAATAATGTGCTGTACATGTTTGTTGCACATAAATACATAAGTGAATAAATACATGTAAACTTGCTCAAGAGAATGAAATTATAGGAAAACTTCCACTTCAGAAATTCGCTGGGTACTGCCATTTGCATTATTCTGCTATTTGCTGAAAACAAACACTTCATCCCTGTATCTTACAAAATACATTTCACAGAATACTCAACTTTTACTTGTTAAAATAATTCATAAAATATTTTCTAAGTCTAGTTTTTGACAACTATATACAATATTAAATACTGATGGATACATAGACATAAAAGAGATTGAATGGCATTACTGTTGTATGGTTCAAGGAGCTCAGATTATAAGGGAAGAGATTGGTGGCAAAACTAATGGGAGATACCTTGTCACAAATTTGCTTTATTTGAAATAAAGCTGAGTTAATGGAATTCAAAGTTCCTTAGGGTTGTAAAACCAACAACAAATAAATGATAAATAAAAGATACTGCCATGAAAATCAATGTGGTGTCCAGAAAAATAAATAGCCAAGAAATGAGCATCCTTTTTATGCTCTATGAATTTTTCAGTGAATCGGCTGATCTTCTGTTAATGGTTTTTGTTTTCTATTTGATTGGACTTCTGGTGATACAGTAGCCCTTGTTTAAGTATTGATAAGAGCTTTGAGACACTTGAGAAAGTTTAAAAATTTGACAAGGACTGAAAATAAATGACTGGGGAATAAAAATGATGTGACTGGTTCAAGTATTAATCCAAAGCCCTGGGTCTTCTAATATGGCTGGTGTCTCAGATTTCCTTAGGAATTTCTGCATATTTTTACTTCTTCTTTTTCCCAGTTACTACCTATTTTTAAAGGTACAAACTTGTTTTTAAATAAATAGATTTTATGTAAAATATGGAGTATCAGCATTTGGAGTGAAATTTTAATTAAGCCTATTTTATTTTACCATTTATAGATGGTTTTTAAAAAATTCTTTATAGCCTTATAACTAATCGTTTATCAGAAGTTTACAAAAATACCTTACAAGAACAGTTAAACTTATAGCCTTATAGTTTTTAAAGCACGCCATTTTCTTTTACATTGTAATCAAACATCTAACTGACAAACCACTGCTACATCTATGTGTAAGGAAACCTATGGGTATTGCATTTCACTTTTGGGGAACTCTCCCATACTGTTAGGTGTCAGTTGAATCTTATAGTTGTAGAGCTAGAGTATCAATGTAGATGAGGGTGATCTATAATTTTGTGGGTGACTAGCATCATCTGTATTTTTGGTACCTTTCCCACTGAGATTATTGACAGCTGTTGTGGCTTCCTTACTGGCCCCAGGGACTGCTATGAGGCTTATCTGGGTGATGGTATTATCTTATCCTCTGGTGACTGATTTGAGAATTGGCACATATCTACAGGCAAAAGCAATCATAGTGCTCTTTGACATTTTTCTGCTCAAGCTAGCAAGAAAAAAAGTAAAATATTTTTATAATCATTTATCTTTATAGTAATCTATTTTTTTAAAATTCAGATTTTCCATTTGTTCAGGCCATTTATCATAGTAAAGTTTTTTCTAGAGATCTATCTATTTTATCCAAGTCTCAAATTTATTGGCATAAAGGGTTCAAAATATTTTCATATTATTTTATAATCTCTGCAGTATCTGTAGTAATGTACCCTTTTTCAATCTTAATATTTATTAATATTTCTCTTTTTTCTTGATCAACTTTGCCACAGAGATTTGTTAATTTAATCTTTGTAAAGAATCAAGTTTTGGTTTTGTTGAGAATAATGTATCATTATTTACATGTCAATAGTTTCTGCTCCTAAATTTATTATTTTTATTTCTGCATTTTTTATTTCTAATGTCTATTGTACTTTTTATTTTTATTGTCTTTGGATTTATCCCATAGATTGTCTCATAACATTTAAAATAAATATTTGATACATTTGTATTTAGGCCTTATTTTCTACAGTACTTACAGCTCAAGATTTGTCTCTAAGCACAGCTTTAGCTACACGACAACCGTTTTTATATGGCATTATCATTTGTGAGATATTTTTCTATTTTTTATTTTCTTATTTGGCTCATTAATTATTTAGAAACATGCTTCTTAATTTATAAACATATATAGTTTCAGGTTTTATTACTGATTATGTAATGGTTAATTTATATTTGATCAGCTTTTTTTGAAATATGTTGATATTTGCTTTACGTTGTCATATGAGGGCAGGTGAGTGTGTGTATGAATTAAATATGCTTTAAAAGAATATGTATAATATATTAGAATTCAGTGTACTATACGTGTATATCCATAAAACAAGTGTTTAAATTGGTTTGTTCAAATATTCTGTATTGTGCTTTATTTTCCATTTCTCCTATTTTACTTTTCTTTCTTTTAGCTTGCTTGTTCTATCAATTATTAATAGAAACATAAAAAAATCTTCCACTATAATAGTGAATTTATCTCATTCATTTTTAGCTTATTTTATAATAATTATAGATACACAGGAAGTTACAAAAATAATACAGAGAGATCTTGCCTATAGTCACCCAGTTTCCTTCAATGTTTATGTTTTAAAGAACTAAAGCACACAATCAGATTCAGGAAATTGACCTTGGTAAATATATGCACATAGATCCGTCACTTAATTACATATGTAGATTCCTATAACGTTGATTCCATTACAATCATGATACAAAACTATTACACCAAATTCATGCCTTAAGGAACTAGAAAAAGAACAAACTGAGCCCAAAGTTAACAGAAAGAATAATGAAAATTAGAGCAGAAATAGTTGAAATAGAGAATAGGAAAACAATAGAAAAGATTACCCAGGCTAAGATTTGGTTCCTTGAAAAGTTAGACAAAATAAACAAACCATTAACTAGACAATCCAAGGAAAAAGAAGACCCAAATCAACAAAATTATAGAGGAAAAAGGAGACAACTGATACCATAGAAATACAAAAAAATCATATAGGACTGCTATAGACAATAATACACCAACAAACTGAACTTTGAAAAAAAAAACAAAAAAAATCTTAAAAACATACAACATACCAAGACTGAATCAAGAAGAAATAAAAAACCTGAATAGAATAATTAGTAGTAAAGAGGTTGAATCAGTAATTAGAAATATCCCAAAAAAGAAAAGCCCAGGACCACATGGCTTCACTAATAAAATTTACCAAACATTTAAAAATTTAATTCCAGTCCTCAAATCCTACCAAAAAATCAAAAAGAAGGGAATACTACCAAACTCATTTTATGAGGCCAACATTATCCCAACACCAAAGCTAGAAAAGGATATATCAGAAAAAACTATAGGCCGATATCTCTGATAAATATAGAGGTAGAAGTTCTCAATAAAATACTAGGAAACCAAATTCAGAAACACAATAAAAGGATCATTTACCACAATCAAGTGAAATTAATCCCTAGGATACAGTGATGGTTCAAATATGCAAATCAATGGAATACATCACATTAATTAAAAAATATAATTATTCAGATAGACACAGTAAAAACATTTGAAAATATTCACTATCCATTTATAATAAACGCTCTAAGCTAATTAGATGTGGAAGGAACATACCTCAACATAGTGAACACCACATATAACCAGCCCACAGCAAACATTGTACTCATAGTAAAATGTGAAAAGAATTTCCTCTAAGATAAAGACAAGATAGGAATGCCCACTCTCGTCATTTCTACTCAGCATAGTACTGGAAGTCCTACACAGAATAATCAGGCTGAAAAAATAAATAAAAAACATCAGAATTGGAAAGAAAGAAGTAAAACTGTCTTTATTTGCAGATTATGTGTTTTTACATATAGAACATTCCAAAGACTACACCAAAAAACTGTTAGATCTAATTGACAAATTTGGCAAAATTGCAAGGTACAAAATTAACGTGCAAAAATCAGTAGTGTTTTTATAATCTAACAAATTATTTGAAAAAGAAATAAGGAAAATGATCCCACTCATAATAGCATCAAAAATAATAAAATACTCAGGAATAAATTTAAACGAGGTGAAAGATTTCTACTTTAAAAACTATAAGACATGATGAAAGAAAGCCAAGAAGATACAAATAAATGAAAAGATACCCTATGTTCATAGATTGGAGGAATATTGTTAAAATGTCAAAAGTACCAAAAACTATCTATAAATTCAAGGAATCCTTATCAAGATTCAAATGGTATTTTTTTTTAACAAAACTAGAAAAACAAATTCTAAAATTTATATGAAAGCACAAAAGGCCATGGAGAGCAAAAGAAATCTTAAGAAAGCAAAACAAAGCAGGAAGCATCACATTTCTTGATTTCATTCTATACCATAAAACTACAGTAATCAAAACAGTATGGTACTGGCATATAAATGGATACAGATACATAGATCAGTGGAACAGAATCAAGAGACTAGGAAATAAACCCAAGCATATACATTCAACTAATATTTGACAAGGAGGCCAAGAAAACTCAGTGGAGAAAAGACAGTCTCTTCAAAAAATGGTGTTGGGAAATGGACATTCATATGAAAAATTAAAATATCTTATCCTCTATCTTAGACCACTCACAAAAGTAACTTTAAATGGATTAAATGCTTAAACGTAGGACCTGAGAAAAGCTAGGGGAAAAAAGCTCCTTGACATGGATCTTCACAATAATTTTTTGAATATGACACCTAAATCGAAGCACAACATTAAAAACAAGTAGGGACTATATCAAACTAAAAATCTGCACAACAAAATAAACCATCCATGAAATGAAGAAAACAATCTATAAAATGGGAAAAATATTTTCAAACCATATATTTGGTAAGGGATTAATATCCAAAATATACAGAGAACACATATAACTCCATAGCAACGCCTCCCCCTCAAATAAGCCAATTAAAAATGGGCAAAGGGGATGAACAGATATTTTTTAAAGAAGGTATACAAATAGCTAACATTAACATAAAATGATGCTCAACATTACTATTCATTAGGGAAATGCAAATCAAAACCACAATGAGATATCACCTCATGCCTGTTAGAAAGACTATCATCGAAAAGACAAGAGATGACAAATGTTGGCAAAGTATGGAAGGAGGAACTCTTGTGCATTGTCTGTGATATTTTAAATTGGTGCAGCCACTATGAAAAACAGTATGGATATTCCTCAAAAATTAAATGGAATTACCATATAATTTAGAAATCAAAAACACCATATTAAAGAGATATCTGCAATCCCATGTTTATAGCAGCATTAATTTACCATATCCAAGACAATGGAAATAGCCTTTAGTGTCCATTTGGGGGAAACGAATAAAGTTGTGATTTTATATTTTTATGTGTGTGTATATATATGTATATACACCCATACACACACATATATGTATACATATACATATGTACACATACATGTATATATATAAAGTATATTATTAAATAATAAAAAAATGAGGAATTCCTGCCACTTGAGACAATACGAATGGTCTTTGAGGGTATTATGATAAATCAGATAAAGACAAATACTACATGATCTCATTTATGTAAATATCCAACTGCTCCTGTATTAATTGTTGAAAAGATTATTTTCTCCTCCATTGAATTTGTTTTGCACTTTTGTGAAAAATCAGTTGGCTGTACTCGTGTTTATATATCTGGGTTTTCTCTTTACAATTCTATTAATTTGTGCTTTACTGTATTTTGAAGTTATATTTATAGGTGTATACAAATTTGGAATTATATCTTCTTAGGTACTAAGCCTTTTTTCCAATTTTAGTAATCCTCTTAATTTCTGATAGTGTTTTGCCTTAACAATGTCTATTTTGCTTTATAGTAATATAGATATTTAAGCTTTTTAAAATTAATATTTACTCAACTATTTTCCTTTTTCTTACTTTCAAACTTTCTGGTTCTTAATATTCTAGGTCTCTCTCCTACAAAGAGTATATGGCTAGAATTTTTTTTTTAGTAATTCACTTTGACAATTTGTATCTTCCGACTAAAACATTTCATCCATTCAAATATTACTGATTTTTTTCTATGACTTTTGTGTTTTCTATTAGTTTCATCTTTTCTGTTTTTTATTCTTACTTTTCTTGCCTTCTTATATATATTGTATTTTCTTTTCTCATTCAATTTTTTCCTATATTTGTTTGGGAGGTAACTTTTTTTTTTTATTCCATTAGTTACTCTAGAATCTTAATGGGTACAAAGAAATATTAAACATGAAGGTTTTCAACACCTTTACTCCTTCCCACAAACACAAAGCTCTGAGAATACTTTAACAGCAATTTCTCTTTTGATATATACACTATTGTTTGTGTTCTTACTTTTTATAAGGTCTGATTATATAAATGTTAGTTTAGATTTGCCCACAAATATTGTCTTTTATTCATTCTTTCCTTTCGGAACTCTGTTTAAATATAATTTATATATTTCAAATCCATTTTTGGTCCTATTTTATTATCTTTTCTATTGCTACAAGTTCTATTTGGTTCTCTCCCTGCCTTCAAAATTGCTTAGTCTTTTTGAGTTCTCTTCTGACTCATATGTTCAATTTGTTTCATTTAGCATATTCATCATTTTCTTTCATAATCTCTAATACAGTTTTCTTATTGCTCTATTTCTGGGGATTCTTCTTCTGGTGCCATATTTCCTGTCTGTTTCATTTTTTTAACTTTATCAGAATTTTTGTGGCACCATTTCAAAGTGAATTCTCCTAGAAATAATTCACATTTGTTTCATCCAGGTACTTGAATGGTACCAATAGTCTGGGGAAACTGTAAACCAAGTTTTAGGCTTGAGGTTTTTAGGATCAAATAGGAGGTAGGAACAGGGCTTCAAACAAACATTGGTCTAACTTGGACATGTAAACTTTCAGAACAGATTTTTCTCATATCGATGTATATATTTTAAGATGGCATTTTTTCGCAGGCCCTTGCAGAGCTAGATTTACTTATAGTTTAACCTCAAATAAGGGTTCCAGTTTACTGCAGAAAGTTCCTATTAGACTCTCTCTCCTTTTGTTATTTTGTTTTGTCCTGAGGAATCTGAGAGGCTGTGACAGCTGAAGATCACTCAGGTTCACCAAGTTCAGCAGCTACCCTAAAGTTTAAAGCCAGCTTCACTCTATATTTTTATTTAGTTTTTTTGTCTTCTAAACATTTCTCACTTTGTTTGACTTTATTGATATCTTTTAAAAGTTTATATAAAATATTTGATTCATATACTACACAAAAATTGAAAACAACCAAAATATTCATCAACAGAAGGAATAAATACATTGCTATTTTATACAATACACTGCAATGATAAAAAGGAATTAACTGCACACAACAACCAATTACACACAAAAACACAGATGAATCACATTTTGTTGAATGAAAAAAAAACTGGAAATAAAGAGTGAATATTAAATGATTGCATTTATATGACATCTAAGAATGGGCAAAAGCAATTAATGTTGAGACAACACATGATTATCCAGACTAGGGGAGTGGGAAGTGGGGTGAGAGTTGATGACTAGGGAATGAAAACAAGGAAATTTCTAGGTCTCTGGAAATGTTTCTGATCTTGATCTGAGTGGTGGTTACACAGGTATTAAAACTCGTCTAGCCGCATACTCAGGATTAATGCATTATACGTGCTTTAATGAATGCATGTTGTACCTCAATAAAGTAAAAAACATATCCTTCAATTTCAGTTGGTTTAGCCAAGGTACCTCATCTGCCTACTACTTCAAATGAAAATCCAAGTGCATTACAAATATAAGGAATTTATACTCATTACCTACATTGCCAGTGTGAAGTTAATGAGAATATAAAACTGCCACTTCTTTTTTGGCAATAGGGTTTTAATTTTTTTAATCATAACTTAAACCTCACATTTCATTTTGCTTTTATAGTCAGTATCTGAATGAGTGGAAACATCTCATAGAGAAAATGTATTAAAACAAACTATTAATATAATTGCAGATATAATTTCTAAGGGTGTAATAAAACTATCATTTTTATAACAGAAGTCTTGAAAATAAATTTACCTTTAATTCTTTAATAAATGGTACCATGAAGACCACAGGCAGTTAGATCTGAGGGAGTATGATTAATTTTTCTAGTGTCTCATTTCTATCCCTATATCATTTTTACCACTGCACGCTCTGCAGGCATTTTTTTCCCCACATCTATTTGTAGTTCATGTATAAATTATATTTGTATATAGCAGTTTATTAATAGAGATTTATTTTATTAGCAAAAGGAAAGGAGTTAATGTGTGTATTTACATATTTAATAGCTATTGTTTACACATTTGCTAACAGGATCATTGTTTTTGCAAATGAAGAACATGACATGGGCAACAAATTATAGATGATGCAAGGTGCTTATTCTCTGCATAGTGAAGCTTGCAAGTAATGTTTTACCTGTGAAATGACACATATGTCTTTATACATCTTTGTCTCCCTCAGCAGGTTAGCAAATTGCCTAAAATATAATAGGCTCTCAGTAATGTTTGCCAAATAAAGATAACCTAGCCCTACTTTTAAATATACATATATATTTAAATCAATCATATATATATTTAAATCATATATATATTTAAATTATATATATTTAAATTATATATATATATTTAAACCATACATATATACACATATATGTATATATACATATATATATGTGTGTGTGTGTATATATATATGTGTGTGTATATATATATATATATTTTTTTGAATAAGTCCTGATCCTTTCATAACTCTCAAATAAGTTTTAAAGTAATGGGTTGGAAAAAGAAGAGTATTATAATCAATGTTTTGATGGGTCGCAGGAAAAAGTGTACTGCTATCATTTTTTTCTAAAGCAAAAAAAGGTCTCCAGGTATTAGAGAATACTTGCATCACTGGGAACCAATTGTTAACCACTTGGTTCTTAAGCACCAAAATTGAAATCAACAAATATTTACTGAATATTTGCAAGGCATTCAGCTGATACAGGAATTCTAAAGCTCACAATACATTACCTCAACCTACTTGGGAGCTGGACCACTTGATATTAAGTGGTCTCAAACACACTTTTGGTGTGATGCTCTAAGGGGATCCTAAGACAAAACTGTCAGTTAAAACTCAGAACCATTGATTCTGCTGTAGACAGGGACCCATTCTGTTTAATAAGACCACATTGCATGACCTTTCATAAGGCATAATTTCTATATACTTCGGTTTTCATCGCCTAGTGATGGGGGGCAAAAAATTCACAGGGTGATTCTTTTAATGGAGTAGGATTATAGTACCCTGCACTTTGCCTGGACATAAAAAATGCTCAATAAACAGTAGCTATCATTATTGCCTTCTTCTTCAATATCATCTCATATTATTAAGTAGTGGCTATGAGTCTAGACTTTAGAGTCATACTGGACATCTTGTCTTGAATCTATAACTTGAGGACATAACTTTGAAAAATGACTTCATATCTTTCATCCTTAGTTTTTCCATCTTCAGATTAGGAATACGCGATAGCCCTTAATACATTCAATTATTGTAATAATTGAGATGATGGATACCAGTGAAGACTATAGTGCAGCACGTGGCACACAGCCCAAACAATCAAGTGATAATGACTCTTTCTTCAAGGTGATAAATGTCTCGAGGTCAGATTATTCATTTTTATTATGGGGTTCATCTCAGAAATTGAAGAGATACAGAGGGAGATGCAAAGTGAGACCGCCTTATGTGTCATAGGAGCAGATACTTTCAGATCAAGAAAACAAGGGGGCAGAGTTTGATTTAAATAAAAGGTCCTTGTAGAGAATCATTTACTACAATGTTTTCTAGTCTCAGGAAGTTTTGCAAGGTTCTTCACAGAAGAGTGTTACCAAATCAGCCAGGCTTGGGAAACATTAGTTATGGAGGAATCTAATCACAGTGACTCACTTGAAAAATTCACTTAAGGATTAAGATATCTATAAGGCTACTTTAGCTTCAGGACTAACTTTGTTTTAATTATCTGGATATTTTCCTAGTATTTCATTTAAAATCCTTACAGGCTTAATAAAAACCCCGTGAGCTGGCAAAGCATAAGTGTACTTATGTTACCAAGTACACATTTTTTTGGCACTCAAGACTCTGCCAAAAGGTAACTGAGGAACAGCAGGGAACAATGACTTAAATTTGTGAGTTGGTTTTGTCTTCCTGTCAGTCCCCAGACTTTCATTATCCTAGTAAAAGGCAATTTATATAACTCAGTAGCTGTCCTTTTTGCTTACATTCTTAGCTTGGAAATATTTCCCAACAACAAAAAAATGCCTCTGAGTTTCTGTCTTGATGGTAAGTGTATTCTTTTATGGATTTTATAACTCTCTTGTCCTTTATTTCTCCAAATCTTTAATCTTACTCTTATTGTACTTACATTATTTGATAGCAGATGGCCTTGTGGACAACTTCAAAAGGTCATACATATCAGATAACTACTACCTTCCTGCCAAACATGCCAGAATAAACTCTACAGGATGCTGAGAGATGAGGAGAGATTTGCTGTTGGAGAGCTGAATTCTGTTATCCTTGTCAATATCTTACTTTGATTTAGAGGCTTTCATGCCCTTCCTTGCTGTCACTTACATTTTCTCATGTCACTAAGGCAAATATGGAAAAAGACACACTAACTAGGACTTCTCACTATCTTGTATAGCTGATCATATTGAAGAAATTAAATCACTTGGAAAATGAGTGGAGAAGAACAGCAGTCATTCTATAACTCCCCGAAACATTGTGTATCCCAGGCATTTTGTTGTGGAGGAAAATAGGTTACACAGATTAAAGAAGTAAAATACATTTTTTTCCTTTTTACTATTTGACTGCTGAATGGTTTATAGCTTTGTAATTTGGAAAGAATGGTTCGACTCCATTTGTGTCTTACTTTATGCTATATAATTACCTCTGTTAAAGCCTAGCATCTAATTCTGCTTTTCATGCATGCATACCGTACATCATTGTGAGTGACATTTCTTTTAGGTATTGCTGGTTGCTTAGCATTCTCATTTTGTATTTTTTTCTATCAGTACCAATTCTGGTAATGAGTTTTACAAGGTATCTTCTCATTGTGACTTGCTTTACTGCCATAAAGAAAAAAAATCATTGCAAATGGTACATTATAAAGTCTGTATGCAGAGGTTTCAAAACATCCTCCCTAAATGTTAGACTGTTTTACACATATTAAATTTGAATTAGTGGCTAATATTTTGAAACTGAACATTTCAGCTGGAACTGAGTGGAAATGGCTCATTATTTGGGGGCAGATGAGGCAGATGGACCATGTGTACTCCATTTTGCATAGTTCTTATCTTATCCTACAGGCTCCCTGACACACTTTGCTTGGTTAATTCACACTCCCTGACAGAACTGTGAGGGTGTTTGAGGTTGTTATCCATACACTGTGGTGAAGTGAGAGTTGCTACTCCTTTGTGTTTGTTTCAAGTTGAGAAACCTTCATACATGCTAGCTATCCTTGAAAGGTTAAACCCGTCTGAAAGGCTTCATGCTTTGCCTATGGTTCAACCTTTTGTTGAAACTGATTCATGCCTGCACTGTGATCAGGAGGGTGAATTTCCTGACATATTTGGGAGATAATACATTATTATAGAATCAGAATGCTAATGGTATTTGACCACTTTGGTGCACATATTCTATTCCTAGGTACTTAAAACATGATTTCAAAATCAAAAATATATGAGTAGAAAGATATTTATTGAATTATTGTCTATAACAGCCAGGAAGGTTTTAAAAATGTTAATTAGAAAAACTGTTGAACCATGAAAAACACGTTAAATGAAAAAGGACAAATGCCAAATGGCACATACACTATTACAACAATTAAGCCACAGGGATGTATAAAAATATAGAGTGGCCATGTTAAACTTTAGGAAGTGTTGTCTTTTAAATACAAATTGCCTTTAATTTTATTGATTAGTTTATTTAATAAAATAATCTTGGGTGAATGTATTTCATCGAAGGAGAAACATGTCTCCCAGAGAATTTCATTTTGGAAAGTTTGGCATAAGTACTGTTTATGTGTTTTCGGAGAAATTCAGGCCTTGGCAACACTCATTAACTCAGAGCCCGCTTTCCCAGTACCTGCTGTCTACCTCATTCCCCAACACAAAGTCCTGTGTGTAAATAAAATTACTTAATAATTATCAAGCTGACAAATTCTACTCC
Source organism: Cynopterus sphinx (assembly GCA_030015415.1). Taxonomy (NCBI): domain Eukaryota; kingdom Metazoa; phylum Chordata; class Mammalia; order Chiroptera; family Pteropodidae; genus Cynopterus; species Cynopterus sphinx. The sequence goes on from CM057381.1 coordinate 116,713,916, forward strand.
CTGAACATGTTCACTGTGTCACATTTGAACATAGAGATGCAATTGCCTTTTGTCAAGAAAAACATGTCAGGAGATCTAAATGTAACAAATGCCTCCAAAGAGAATTGAAAACTTCAGTGACAGGAAGAAGCTGAAGCTTTTTGAATCTTACCTATCAAATCCAAATAAGCATATTGATAAATGTGGGCACTCTCATTCAGTAAGTCTTGGCATCCCTGAAAATATGGTGTGGATTGGCTTTTTAAAATAATTTTTTTTTAGGCGAGGCAATCGTTGGTTGACCTCACAGATTGCAAAGACCTTGTCAGTTTATAATTCCTTATTTTTTATTTTTTATGCCCAAAGCACCTGGTCTTCAAGGGTGGTCTCGCATCCAAGTACTAACCAGGCTTAATCCTGTTTAGCTTCCAAGATCAAATGGGATTGGGCTTATTCAGGGTGGCATGGCTGTAGACTGAATTGGCATTTTTGAATTGTGAATGATAAAATCCTTTATACTCTTAAGACCCTAATAAAAGGAAAACTTATAAGACCATCTTATAGATGCAAAAAAAAAAAAAAGAAAAGAAAAAAGAAAAAAAAAGAATTTGACAAAATTCAACACTAATTCATGATAAAAACTCAAAGTAGATGAAAGGAACATACGCAGCATATTAAAGGCCATATAAGACAAGCCTACAGCTATTATCATAGTGGTGAAAGGCTAAAAGCATTTCTTCTATGTAAGGAAGAAGACAAGTGTCCTCACAGCTCTCACTGCTCCTATCCGACTTAGTGCTGAAGTCCTAACTAGAGCAATTAGGCAGGAAAAGAAAATAAAAAGGCTTCAGAATTGGAAAGGAAAAGGTAAAATTGTCTCTATTTGCAGATGATATAATTTTATAGATAGTAAATACTAAAGACTTCAACACCAACTGCTCGATCTAATCAATAAATTAAGTTGCAGGATACAAGTTTAACCTACAAAAAATCAGTAGATTATTATATACTCACAACACATTATCTGAAAAATAAGTGTTTTCATTTACAATAGCATCATAAACAATAAAGTACTTAAGAATATGAAGTAAACCAAGAAGGTGAAACTATTTACACCTGACACTACAAGATAGATGAAAGAAACTGATGAAGACACAAACAAATGAAAATATAATTCCATGCCCACGCACTGGGAGAATTAATATTATTAAATGTCCATACTACCCAAAGCCATCTACAGATTTGATGCAAAACCTATCAAGATTCCAATGGAAGTTTTACAGAAGCTGAAAAAACACTTCTAAAATTTATAGTGCAAAGACTTAAAAATTCATATCCTAAATGATATTTGCACACTGATGTTCATAGCAGCATTATTCATCGTGGCCAGGACATGGAAGCAACCAGTGTCCTGTGATGATTGGATAAAGAAGCTGTGGTGCATATATACAATGGAGTATTACTCAGCCATAAGAAGAGATAAAATACTGCCATTTGCTACAATGAGGATAGACCTTGAGATAATCATGCTAAGTGAAATAAGTCAGATAGAAAAAGCTGAAAACCACATGATACCACTTAAATGTGGGATATAAACCCAAAGGCAACAAACAGGATGGAGACACATGGACAATAAACTAGTGATTACCAAAGGGTAGGGAAAAGGGGGGAGGGGAGAAATAGATGGGGTAGAAGGGGTCAAATATGTGATGACAGAAAGAAATCTAACAATGGAAGGTGAATACACAGTATAAGTACATATATGCCTTACTGTTAAAATGTACAGCTAAAACTTAACCAAATTTCATTAACCAATGTCACCACAGGAAAATAAACTTTAAAAAATAAATAAAATGAAATTTATATTGTACCACAAAAGGCCTGGACAGCCAAAGCAATTTTTAAAAAGAACATTGCTGGAGGTATAATGATTCCTGATTTCAAGCTATAATATAAAGCTAGTATTCAAAACAGCATGGTACTGGCATAAACACAGACATATGAAGACATATGAACCAATAGAACAGAGGTAAGGGCCCAGAAATAGTTACATATATGGTCAGTATTTGACAAGGAAGCTAAGAATATTCAATGAAGAAAAGATAATCTGTTCAATAAATGGTGCTGGGAAAATTGAATATTTACATGTACAAGGATGAAACTAGAGCACTTCTGGGTATTTATCCAAAGAAGATCAAAACATGAGTTTGTAAAGATCTATGAATCCTAATGTTCATGACAGTGATATTCACAATTGCCAAGATATAGAAACAACCTAAGTGCCCATCAATAGATGGCTGGATAAAGCTGCTGTTACATATATGCAATGGAATAGTACTCAGCTATTAAAAAAAATGAAATCTATCATTTACAATGACATGGATGGACCTAGAGGGTATTATGCTGAGTGAAAAAAGTTGGACAGAGAAAGATAAATACCATATGATTTCACTTCTATGCAGAATCTAAGGAACAAAAGAAATGAACAAACTAAATGAAAACAAACGTAGATACAGAGAACAAATTGGTGATTGTCAGGGAGGAGGGAGGTTAAGGGGCTGGGTAAAAAAGGTGAGAGAAGGAAGAACTACAAGTTAGTAGTTACAAAACAACCATGGGGATTTAGACTATAAATTGAAAATATAGTCAATATTATTATATGGCATAAATTAAAGACCAGTTGTTAAGTAATTATCAAGATATTTAGATAGATCCAAAAATCCCTTAACTTAGTCTCAGAAAGGTGCCATATAAGTATTTCTTTTAAAATCAGCTGACATTCTAGGTGGTATCTTACATTTACTCATTATTGGGAATGGTTCTAATTTCTCAAATCAAATTATACTGTTGAGAGAAGGATGGTTACCCACACCAGTACTGGGTAGCAAGTGGGAAGCATCTTGCTTTTAAAACTCACACCTCCACGTATAATGCTTATCTGGATAGTGAAAATTGACACCTGTCAGTATAAAAGGAAAAAGGCAACTAAAAATGAGAATAGCTTATAGTTTATATTTGCCAGTCTCCTAAATTTAGCAGATTTCTGGGGAAGAGAAAAGCTTTTTATTTTTTATGTAGATATTTAGAAGTAATAAAATAGGCTAAGTCAGGGAGTTATTTGGATGATTAATTCCAAAAGAAAGTTAGTATGAAAAAGGAACATTAATTTTGGAGAGAATTATACCAGCTATGTAAATTTACTAAATTATCTGTAAAAGTTAGTCATTTTTCTCTACTACTTTGCCAGAAAGAGCTCATGGTTTGTGAATTTTCTGACAAAGCTTGATACAGTATAGGCTTGATACTTTATGATTATTATAATTATTATTACTATTATTATATTGATCAGGTAAGGAAAAAGTTATCTCATTGTTATATATTATATACCAAAAATATTTTATATACATAATTTCTAGATATTTTATATATACATATGCAAATGTCATATACACTGCATATATATATATAATACCCATATACAGATTATATAAACATATGTTTTATATCTACACATCAGAATCCCAGGCAAAGTTCACATGGTCATAATTCACAGGTTAATGTACATGGCAGTAAAAACTGGAGTATTCGGTGGTAGGGGTTTAAGCAGTGAAGGTCTGGCCCAACTACTATGGATGTGTTGTTGCTTAAGTCTGTATGTACCAGCCCATGTCAGCTTCATCTTGTTGTGAGGTGCACAGAATCTCTGCCCAGAGATCTTTCTCTCAAATGCAGGGTCCATGACTTAGGGTTGACCAATCTCCAAGGAAAATAATCATTTGTTGGTCATGCATTTATTTATCCTTCAAACTCCAATGACTCAGTCTCCTGTTACCCTACCCCCTTTTAGTGCCTTTCAGTAGACTCCCTCCCTTAGGCTCAGATATTTGATTCACTACCAAATAACGTTTTACTCAACTGCAAAATAGTTAATCATCATTTAAGGGGTTTGCAATAAGGGCTACAGATGTTTCTCAGTCTTTAGGGTATTTTCATTTATGTTGCTTCAGAGACGCTACACTTTAACTTTTTTTTTTTTTATTTTTAAAAATTGTCTTTCTATCTCACTGGTTATTTTCTCTCTGTCTCATTTGTTGGTTTTCTACTCAACTTTTAACTCTGGAGTGCTCCAGGGTTCAGACCTTGAATTTATGATTGTTCTTTTCCTAAGTGAATTCATAAGTTCTCATGTCACCATAGGCTGGCTCTCAAATTTATTTCTCTAGTCTTCACTGCTTTCCATCTCAGGGCTCAACTGCTCACTTGATGTTGCCACTTGACTCTCTAACATGCAACTAAAACAGATATAAAATAGAACTATTGATTCTCATGACACCTATGCCTCCATTTGCTTCTTCTCTAGATCACTCCATCTTAGAAAATAGTACCACCTGTGCTCAAGCCAAAAACCAAGGGGTTTTCTTTTATTTTACCCTTTCACACTTTTGTAATCCATCAGGAAGTTCTATTGATTCAATTTCCAAAGTATATCTCTGATCCCAGTGCTTTCCTTCATATATACTATTATCATTTTATTAGAGCCATTATCTCTTGATTAATAACTTGATTATAACTAGTCTTACTTTCTGACTCTTAACCTTAATACAATGTTCTCAGCAGCCAAGAGCTTCATAAACACTAATAAGATCAAATCACTCCTTCCTTAAAACACTGTACTGACTTTCTATCACTCCTAGAATAAAACCATTTCTTTTCATTTCCGAAAAACAAGTGATCTGGCTCAACCTTCACCTTAAACTTCTCATATTTTCAGTTTCTCTTTAAAGTTGTCCTATCTTATTCCTGCCTTAGTCCTAATGCCTTTACTCCTATATTAGGGCTTTGTACTAGTTTGTTCCCTCCTGGAATGCTCTCACTCCAGTTTGCCCATTGCTAAATTCTCACAGCTCAGTTCTCAATCAACTGTTACTTCCTCAGAGAAGCTTTCACTATGACTCCATTTAACTTATGAACATAGTGATGCTTTATTACATTACTCTATTTTATTCATTTCATTTAACATCAAACTACAAGAAAACATTTTTTAGAGATGATCAATTATTTTTCAAAAATATTCTTATTTAAGAGCAGAGACCTTGTCATACATCATTTGTTCCCCAATGCCAAGAATAATGCCTCAAACATATGAGTTCTAAAAATATCTTTCCCAAATGAATAAATGAATGGATAAAGAGTATGAATCAATATTAGGGATTTGGCCTAATCAGAGAGGTCAGAAGGGCTTCGATGTGGAAGTGACATTTAAGAAGAGGTTTGATAGCTTTGTAAGCATGATGTAGTTTTCTGAGAGTGAGTGGCAGCGAAGCAGGAGGTTGGGGGTTGAACATATCTGGCAAGTGTGATGGCATATCATATGTGAAGACCCAGTGGTAGGAGGAAGCTTGGTGCACTGGAGGAAGAAGCAACAGCTCATGTGTCAGGAGCTCAGTGGGCAAGAGGACTGGTGGTACAGGAGGTGACTTGTTTTCAAGTTTTGTCTCAGTGAAATATTTTTTCTAAGCAAAGCTTTGTGTAGAATTCTAATACATTCTCAAGGCTCACCCACACTTCCTGACTCTTGTTTTGTGAGGACCCACAGAAAGCTGTATAGCCTAGTAATTAAAAACTGCCAATTAGGGAAAGCATAAATTCCTGGAAGGGCAGACTGACTTTCTGAGGTTTGTTTATTGGGCTATCCTCCTCTAGAGGGGAGGTGCCCACTTTATGTACAGTGCCAAGCCCAGCCCTGCAACACCAGGAATTTAGTACTCAAATACCCTTAAAGAGCTAAAGTGACAGCTCTGGGCTGCATATTAGAGCACGTGGGCTTTCATCTCAAGGTTACTATGTAAAATCAGGACCTTTGTGCCTCAGTGTTAAAACACATTAAAACCACTGGCCTGGTATACCTCTATAGCTTATGCATACTTGACCTCTCAGAGTTCCAGCTTTCTCTCAAAAAAAAAGACAAAAAAATAAGACTGTAGAGCCCATACATTAGTACCTGGAATTGAGTCCAGCTGTCAGTTATTACCAATATAACCATGAGTGAATTATCTCACTTTTGAGTTGTGAGAATAGAATCATATATTCCCAATTCCAGAGAAGTGCTTGGTACACAATAATGGCATTCTTGAAATTAATATTATTATTATTGTTTCCTAAGCTGGTCAAGGCAATCCTATGGTCACTCTAAAACAGTGATTGACTAGGGGCAATTTTGTTCCCCCAGGAGACATTTAGCAATGTCTATGGACATTTTTTTTGTTACAATTTGGGTGGGCCGAGGGGGGTCTACTGGCATCTAATGGGTAGAGATCAGAGGTGCTGCTGGAATCTACAATGCACAGGACAGTGCCTTACCTCACCCCACAACAATGTATCTAGTCCAGATTGTCAACAATACTGCAGTTATGAAACCCTATGCTACAGTAACTTTCCCGTGGGAGCATAAGGCTTTAGTATTTGTCTTTCCAAATCTGTTTACCTTCTTCCCTGGCTCCCACTAACTCGAGCAATTACACTTTGCCTGAAACATACATAGTAGACAGTAAATAAAATTTTGATTAATTGAATGAAGTAAAAAAAAAAAAAAAATGGTTTTTCTTCTCCTACAGCAACCCAGTTAACTTTTGTAAGAAATATTTGGCAAATTGAGACTACCTCGTTAATTAGAACTCAGATTACAGTGTTTCAGGATTGAATTAAACTGGCCTCTCAGCCACTTAATTTGTTAAGTATTTAGAAGCATGCATAAATTTTAGTAACTGCAAATCTCTTAGATAAAAATTACATCTCTAGTGTATGTCATCAATTTAGCTACACGGTTAAATTGTTTTACTCTATTTGTTCTGTTCGGATCCCTGCAAGAAAGATACATTTGGAAGAGCGTTTCTGCTTGAGAGAATGTTGCAAAAGTGACCTGCCATACTCTTGGAGGGGAGGCTGCTGACATAAGGGAAATGACAATTTCATGTACCATACTTGAGGTTTAAGAAACTCACCTGAAGTCAAGTGAGAAGTCCGCTTTCAAGAGGCAGAGAGAAGCACTTAGGTACTAACGAGGCTATAATGGGCTGAGGCCAGTGCTTCTCAACGCTGGCTGCACATAAAAATCACCTGGGGAAATTAAAAACATACAGACACCTAGGCCCCTGACCCTCACGATTTTAAACAAAATTTCTGAGTCTAGGTAGCAGAATGTTACAAAACTCCCCATGCAGTTTGTGTATACTGCCAGGTCTGAGAACCAACCCCTGGCTTAGGTGAAGAAATAACCATTTTTGAGCTGTTTTGGCGAACTAAATCAGGTAACATTGCTGGGTTTTTAATTTGCAATATTAATAGATGTTTTGCTATACAGAAACCAACAAATCCTATGCAGCATTATTAATAATACTTTACTTTTGTGTTTTTATTGCCAATTTGCAGAACCACATATGTACATTTAATTTTCAAACCATCATGATTAATTATATGTGTGTGTGTGTGTGTGTGTATACACATATATACACATATATATGTGTATACACACACACACACACACACACACATAGTGAAAAAATTAGCTCAGAAAGCTCACTTGACTTTTTCAAATTCAAGTTGTTTGGTTCCTTCCCTCTTTCGTTCATTTATTCAATATTTGTATATTGTGTCTGCTATGCTCTGGAGGCTAGGCATTAACTAATTCAGGAATTACAACTGTAGGACGTAGAATTCCAGGCAGGAGAAGGCCCTGTAGTGACAGGAATGTGGCATCACAAAGCAACTGAAAGAATAGGTTTCCCATGAGAAAGTTCTTGCTGTGGCAGAGATCTTACATTGTTATGAATTTGTTGGTACTCGGGTTACCTGCTCTCCTAATCTCAGTTCCCTGTCTTCAGCATTTATACTCTTCTCTTTCCATTTCAGGCATTAAATCTCTATTTTCAACACAGAATCTTCTTTGTTAGGTGTTTTTTCTCCACTGTGGTGCTATTCCTACACACGTAGCTTTTGCTACAATCGTCAAAGTGCTCTTCTGGCTCCCCTATCAAGCATGTGACTAAAGGCTGACCAATCCTGGTAGCTGTTAGCCCTGTTCACTGTGATGTCTCTAAAGTGTGGCTGCTTTTAGCATGGTCAAGCCTAGATCTTCCATGTGATTTCACTTGAGGATGTAGGGAAATAGTATCTCTTCTCATTGTGCATCATGACCTTTTCTTTTACTTCTTGAACAGAGAGGTGTATATGTGGCAGGTGACTAAAGTCAGCCTGCAAAGAGGGGACTGACAAGTGCAATCATGAAATAGAGAGAGTGGGAACGCAAACTATATGGTGCTGTACCCTGGAGTAACATGTGCCTTGGATTCCCCACTTACTTAAGCCAATAAATTTCTCTTACTACATCAAGGAGTGTGAGTTGTATATGTCAGAATGAATTGTATTTGTCAGTTTTGTAACAGAGAATAATCTGATCATTATAGCACATGTCCTAAAGACTTATGGGCATTTAAAATGCTTTTGTTTAACCAGTTTCAGCTCAGAATGGGGCTGTTACACATAATTGAAAATATTAAGGACAATCCTTCTTTAATCATAGTCTTTGGCCTTGGCTACGAAAGACATTCCTCTAAGCATCATGGAGTATGAAACATGCTTTAGTGCAGTGATTCTCAAAGTGCAGTTCTGGTCTAGCAGCATCAGTATTACAGGGGAACTTGTTAGAAATGCAAATTCTCAGGCCCTTCCCAGGACTTACTGAATCAAACTGTAAGTGAGGCCCAGCAATCTGTGTTTTAACAAACTCTCCAGGTGATCCTGATGCATGCTAAAGGCAGAGAACTACAGAAGCTGTAGTCAAAACATGCCTCCACCTTGTTTATGAGAGGTAGTTAAACCCATATTTTGAGTGATAATATTATGAAATGTTTATCACACACACACAAATCTTTCTTGTCTAAATAATTTGACAGACCTAAACAACCTGAAGCTGTCTTAACCTATATATGTTATAATGACAATAAACAGTAAAAATAATAGCACAACTTCATAGAATGCTTTTTATATACCAGGGATTATACTGTTTTTGTTTTGTTTTGTTTTGTTTTACAGATATTGCTTCCCTTTTGAAAGTTGGCTCTATAGAAATTTTTAGTATCAGTAGCTCCCTGGAATGAGTTCTCATTTCCCTGGTAACCATTCCTGGATTAGTGACTCAGTAGGTATATCTTCTATATGGTGGAGTATATTTTTGTGGTCCCTCTTATTTCCTCAGAAGAGATATCATTCTAAAGGACCAATGAGAAACTTTATGGTGGAAAGGAAAAGCTTTTGCAAGGAGGTTAGAAATAAAAATCTTTCAAAATAATTAATTATTGCCTGATATCATGTAGGCATGCAAACCCAGGTGGAATGATGGTACAATTTATAAGCCATCTGTTAATATTAATTTGAAGCTAATAAAAATACTTTGGTACGGGAAAGATGGAATCACATGTTATTTATTTGGTGGTGGTGGTTGGTTTGAACACTTGAAAGAATGTTAGAGATATCCTATGGTAACAGTATCAAATGCTAATCCATGTCATCCAGCTGGGAATCTTAACAATTACCCAGAGGCTTATGGAAAGTATCGCTTTCTAAGGCTCTTGAGTCAGATGACTGGGAGTGGAACACAGGAATCCATATTTTGTAAAAAGGATTTTCAGCTAGATCAGGACATCTCTAAATCATGACCATTAGATTTCAAACTGTGCACTAATTGTTCAGGGAATTGTTGTAAGGGCTATGGGCGATCTGCCAGTGACTGCCTCTTTTATCTGTTTTATATTCTGAATTTTGGCATAAGCTTTCATTTAAAACAAGGGATGTACTACTATTTTTTAAAATCATTATTTTGGTTAATACTTTGTTTACATTTGTCGAGAGATGGGGAATGGAGGTCAGGCCTTCTGACTCCCATTACGATGCTCCTTCTGCTGCGCCAGAGGGCCAACAGGATCAAGGACCACTGAGAGAAAGAGTTTCCTCAGAACTCTCTAGCTTTCCAGCTATAAGGCAAGTTTAGGGGTATGATAATTTGGTCAGATCCTCTGTGGCTTCTAACTTCTGACACTTCCATTTAAAGTCTCACCCTTTCTGATCCTGGCTTGTTCCTTCACAGAAATCTGCTGAGGGGGTTACACTGCAGCTTTGTTTACTCACCATTGTTCTTTGAGTGATAGCTAGAGGGAGAATGGCCTAGAGTTGTGGGAGGCTCAGAGTTTAGACAGAGACACTTGTACTTTTCTTTCTTCCTCTTTTGGGATTTCCTTTTGGATCTGGTTGTGAATCTTTTTGAGGAGACACAATTCTTAAGATTCTTTTTCTAGAAATAAAAATAAGATATCCTATTTTGTAAAACTCCAGGATGGCCAATTTGTGATTGTGACATCTTAACACTGATTTTGGAGAACTGAAAAGTTTTGACAACTACAGGTATCAAGGTATTTAAGGCATACATTCATAAACTGGGGTTCATGGAAGAGCAATGAAGAGATTTTACAAATAAGTGCATGTAATCTCTGTAGAACCTATCCTTCTAACGCACACACACACAGTCTCACAGAGGATGTTTCTAACTTTCCTTTGTAAATATGAGGCAAACAGCAGAAAAAAATTTGTTATGATCCCTCTTACTAAATGGAATACCTTCTGTTGGTGGCTACATAGCAATGTAGTACTTTTCTTATAGACTACTGCCAGTTTTGTTTGTTTCTGTTTAGTGAAAAGAAAAAAAAATGGGTTAACCTATAGTAAAGGCTTAAAAAGTTCTTTTACCAAAGGAATGTTCAAATACTTGTCCCAAACAGTACCAAGTCAGGGTATTAGTAGGACCTGTGCTTCCTGTTTAGATAACATGTTCCATTACATTATTCAAAGAAGAGGGTAACTCATCAGGATTCTTCAAAGAAATAGAACCAGGATTGTATATATACAGAAAGAATTTTGTTATAAAATATTGGCTCACATGACTACAGAAGTGGTAAGTTCCAAGATCTGCAAAAGTCAGTTGGCAAGCTGGAGACTATGGTGAGTCAGTGGTGTACTTTCTGTCTGAACCTGAGGGCCTGGAAGCAGGCCTAACAGCAAAGAAGAAGTGGATCTTTAATGAGCAAGCACCCTGCTAAGAGCAAATGATCAGACATTGACTTGTAGGCCGACTCAGAGGTTAAATAAAATTGTAGAAAGTGTCTGATTTATAGTGTTCTTCAATCCTCAGTGTTAGGAAGTTAAAGTCACAAAAGTATTTAAACTATTTTCTGTGTACTTTAACCTTTAGCATTCATAAATTGAGACTTAAATGATTTGACAGAAGTTTCTAAATAACTTTATGGGATCAAAAGAAATCACAGTTGTTAGTACATTGTTCCAGACTGAAGAGATGTGATGGGTAGGGGAGAAACTTGTTTCTCTCAATGAATAGTAATTCAATTTTACTTAGACCTGTAATGTTGTTTCTTTTAATGGCCTCTAGCCATAACTTCCTGTATAAAGCCCAGTATGTAGCTGGGGTGCTTATGTCTGACCAAATTCTCTGTTGGCTTAGGAGACTATTTCTAAATACCTTTATTCTTTTGGGCCTGTTCTACAAATCCTCATACTGCTAGACTTGAATGTGATATAAGTATCAACTCTTAAAAAAGAATGTCGATTCTGACAGAGCTATATAATCAAAAGTAATTTTCCTTTTGCCACAATTTCATAAAGAAAAATAGAATATTTGAAGTTGTTCAGCTACTTTCATCGTCTTATGTTAGTATTTTCTTGAGAGGTTTCATATAAAGCTAGGGCAGAGCTGAAATAACAATATCCTGTATCATTTTATTTTTTATTTTTGTATTTTTTGCCTTATTGCCTATATGTGTACACACACACGCACGCACACACACACACATATATTTTTAATATTCCCATCATCCTTTTATATTACCTGCTAGGCCAATCTTTTCTCAAATCAAATAGTTGAATTTTCTTGTTATATTTCAAATATTTTAAAGATGTTACTGTATTTCTAGCACCCCTTGTAGTTAGGGAAGAGTGGTCTCTAGCCCACATCGGAAGACTCAAGAAAGGAAGCAAAGGTTTGAGTGCTAGGATCTCCCATCTGCTGACTTTCACTTTGGAAGTGAGTGAGCCCAAGGTGAAAATAAAAACATGTCACAACAGAAGCTCCTGTAGTTATTTTGAGAACATGGAGCAAATTTGTCTTCCAATGAAACAAATGAAAAATAGAAACATAAGTTAAAAAAATAATCCATTGGGGAGGAAGTTTCTTACCCTAACCCCAAATTGGAGAAAAACAAATTCCAAGTTCAGGGATAGTGATTAAACTGTGATGCTTTTTAAAGTTAGAAGAGAGAGGTGGCAAGTCAGAGCAGCACAGAAAGCTGGAAATTCACCTGGTTCAGATGTGAGTGCCAGTGCTGCTGGGAAGTTGAGGAAGAAAGCTTAGGATGTATTTCATGCTTGGAGAGTCTAGAGGGCTGTGAGAGAAGATTTGACAGAGCAAGAGTGGATTGCCTTATGACCTAGATCATATATTCTATATACTGCTGCCAAAGTCCTTGACTTGGGAATGACTCAGCTATAAGTATTGATGCAATCTGCCTCAGGATAGCTGGTGACATTCTCTTATGCCTAACCATCCAACAGAACCAGAAATAATAATGACAAAAGCCAAACTCCATTGAGTACTTAATATATTTGTCAGGCACATTGGTAAGTACTTTGCATACATTATCTTCATAAATCTTCCCAGCAATATAGTGAGCTATTACTATTACTATGTCATTCATGAGGAGATGAGATTGAGCAATAGAAGTACATTGTCCATTCAGCTAGAGAGTGTGGGAAAAGGAATATGATCCCAGAAGATCTAGCAACATAATTGTAATGTCCTTTGTTAAAAAAATTATTATTACTATTTTAAAATAGTAAAATAGCTTTATTGAGGTATAGTTTTTATTTAAAAAAAACTACTCATATTTATTGTATGCAAATTGATGAGTTTGGACACATACATACATCAGTGAAAATGCCAACACAATCAAGATAACAGACGTATCCATAATCTGCAAAATTTTTCTTGTATCTCTCTCTCCCTCTTGTTTTTTTTGTTTTGTTTTTGTTTTTGTTTTTGTTTTTGTTTTTTGGTGGTAAGAACACTTAACATGAGACCTACCCTCTTAAAATTTTAAGTGCTCAATACAATATTGTTAAGTATAGGCACTTTGTTATATAGCAGATCTTTAGAACGTATTCATTTCTCATAACTGAAATTTTATGCCCATGAAATAATAACTTCCCATTTTCCCCTCCTCTCAGTCCCTGGCAACCACCATTCTGTTCTCTGCTACTATAAGTTTGCCTGTTTTAGATTCCTCATCCAAGTGGAATCATGTAGTAATTTGTCCTTCAGTAACTGGCTTATTTGTCTTCCTGGTTCATCCATTTAATCACAAATGGCAGGATTCCCTTCTTTTATAAGGCGGAATATTTTATTGTATGAATATAGCACATTTTCTTTATCTGTTCATTTGTTGATGGGCATTTGGATTGTTTTCACTTTTGGGTAGTGTGAATAATGGTGCAATGAACATGGGAGTGCCGGTATCTTTTCGAGGTACTGATTTTAATTATTTTGTCTCTTGTCTTCTTTTATAATAGCCATTCTAATAGGTGAGGTAATATCTCATGTAGTTTGAATTTACATTTCCCTGGTGATTAGTGATTCTGAGCACCTTCTCATATACCAGTTGGCCATTTTTATGTCTTCTTGGAAAAAAGTGTCTCCAAGTTTTTTGCTGATTTATAATTGTGTTATTGGAGTGTTTGTTTGCTTTGTTTTTTTTTTTTTTTTTTGCTCTTGAATTTTAGAAATTTTAGCTCTTTATCAGATATGCAGTTTGCAAATATTTTGTTTTGTTCCACAGGTTGCCTTTTAATTTTGTTCATTGTTTTCTTTGCTGTGCAGAAGCTTTTTCATCTGATGTTATCTCACTTGTTTATTTTTACTTTTTGCTTTCGGTGTCACGTGCAAGAAATCATTGCTAAGACCAATCTCAAGAAGCTTTCTATATTTTCTTTTAGGTGTTTTACAGTCTCATGGGTTACATTAAGTTCTTAATCCATTTGTGTTGATTTTTACCTCTGGTGAATAGGAGTCCATTTTTATTTTTGCCTATGGTTATTCATTTTTCTCATTTATTGAAGAGGCTATTTTTTCTACTTGTATATTTTCTTCCTCTGTGGAAGATCAAGTTGACCATCTATATGTGGATTTATTTTGGGGCTCTATATTCTGTTCCATTGCTCTACTGTTTTTTCTTTATGCCAGTATCATACTCTTTTGATTATTGTAGATTTGTAATGTATTTTGAAATCAGGAAGTGTGAATGTTCCAGTTCTGTTCTAATTTCTCAAGATTGCTTTGTCTCTGTGGTCTTTTATTGTCCCATATGAATTTTAGAATTGTTTTTTCCTATTTCTGGGAATAATACCATTGGGATATTGATTGAGATAATATAGAATCTTTAGATTAATTGGGTAGCATAGGCATTTTAATAATATTTATTTCAACCCATAGAAATGAAATTTCTTCCCATTTATTCATGTTTAATTTATTTTATTAATGCTTTATAGTTTTCAGCATACAGATCTCTGTGGTTTACCTCTGTGGTTAAATTTATTCCTAGGAATTTTATTTTATTTATTTTTGATGCAGTTGTAAATTGAATTGTTTTCTCAATTATCTTTTTGTATAGTCTGTATTTAGTGTATAGATATGAAACTGATTCTAATACTGTGTTGAATAGAAGTGTCAATGGTGAACTTCCTTATCACATTCTAGATCTTAGAGGAAAAGCTTTCAATGTTTTACCATTGAATGTGATATTAGTTGTATGTTTGTCTTATGTGCTATTTTTTATGTTGAGGTAAGTTCCATCTACATCTAGTTTATTCAATGTTTTTATCATAAAAATGTGTTGAATTTTATAAATTTTTTCCCTGGATCTGTTGAGATGATCAAATGGTTTTTATCTTTCATTGTGCTAATTTGGCAGATTACATTTGTCAATTTGCATACATTGAATTATCCTTGAATCTTAGAGATACATTCCCTTTATAATGTGTATTATCTCATTAGTGTGCTGTTGAATTTGATTTAATAGTGTTTTGTTGAGGATTTTTGCATATATACTCATCAAGAAAATTGGTTTGTAATTTTCCTTTCTTATAGGATTTTTATTTGGCTTTGGTATGGGGTAATGCTGGCTTAGTAAAATGAATTTGGAAGTGCTCCCTCTTTTTAAGATTTTTTGAAACAGTTTGAGAAGGATTGATATTAATTCTTCTTTAAGTCCTTGACAGATTAGACCAGTGTAACCATCTGGTCCTGGGCCTTTATTTATTTATTTTTGCAGGAGGTTTGTGATTACTGATTTAATCTTGTAACTTGTTATTGGTATGTGTTCAGATTTTTTATTTCCCTGTAATTTAGCCTTTGTAGGTTATACATTTATAGAAACATGTTAATTTCTAGTTTATTCAATTTGTTAGCAAATAACTACTCCTAAAAGCCTCTTATGATTTAAAAATAAATTCTGTGGCATCAGTTATAATGTCTCCTCTTTAATTTATGCTTTTATATTTTAAATTTGCTCTCCTTTTCTTGGTCTAGCTAAAGGTTGGTCAATTTTATTTATCTTTTCAAAAAGCCAACTCTTAGTTTCATTGATTTTTCTATTATTTTTATAGCCTCTATTTTATTTATTTCTGTTCTGATATTGTTTCATTCCTCTCCTAACTTTCAACTTAGATTGTGCTTCGCTTTCTAGTTCCTTGGTGTAAAGTTAGGTTATTTATTTGAAAGCTTTCTCCTTTTTTAATGTAGATAAAGTGAGTTCTTCAAGTTACACAAAAGGACACTAAATAGCAGCATGAAAACATACAAAAGTATAAAACTCACTGGTAAAGGTAAATAGATTAATATGGAAAACTGTAACACTGTTACAATTGTATGTAAATCACTTTTAATTTTAGTATACAAATTAAAAGACAATGCATTAAGAATAACTATCTACAAAAACCTGCTTATAAATACAGAACATAAAATGATATAAATTGTGACAAGAACAAAGTATGGCAAAGGAATAGTGAACATGTTTGTAAACTAGTGAAATTAAATTCTTATAAGCTTAAAATAGATTGTTATAATTATAAGATGTTTTATTTTAGCTCCAAGGTAACCACAGGAAAATACCTATAGAAGACACAAAAAAGGAAGAGAGAAAAGATACAAGAATATCACCATAAGAAATCAATAAAACACAAGGAAAAGAGGAACAAAAGTACTATGAGACAGGCAGAAAACAATTAACAAAATTAAATACTAAGTTCTTCACTTTAAACAATTACTTAAATGTAAATGAATTTAATTTCTCAGTCAAAATATACAGAATGGCTGAAAGAATAAAAAAAATAATCAAGCAAACACAATAAAAAAATAAGACCTAAATGCATGCTGTCTACAAGAGATTCACTATAGATTTAAGGAGACAAGTAGGTTGAAAGTGAAGAAATGGAAATAAATATTACATACAAATAGTAAACAATATAGAGAAAGAATGACTATACTTATAAAGTCAAAATAGACTTTAAGTCAAAAATGGTCATGAGAGACAGAGAAAGACATTATATAATGACAAAAGGGGCAAGAAGATATAACAATTATAAATGTATATGAACCCACATTGAGCACTAAAGATATAAAGCAAACAATGAAAGAACTGAAGAAAGAAATAGATGACAGTACAATAATAGTAGACTTTTGTAACCCACTTTCACTAACGAATAAAACATTCAGACAGAAAATCAATAAGGAAAGAGCAGACTAGAACACTATATGTCAAGTGAATCTAATAGGCATGTGCAGAACATTCCACCCAAAGTAACAGAACACACACTTTTCTCAAGTGAAAATGGAACATTTTCCAGGATATATCACATGTTAGGCCATGAAACAAATCTTAACAAATTTGAGAAAACTAAGTATCTTTTGCTACCACACAGATATAAAAACAGAAATCAATAACAGGAGGAAAATTGGAAAATTTACAAATATGTGGAAATTAACACTCCTGAACACCAAATGGGTCAAAGAAAAAATCAAAAGGGAAATCAGAAAATACCTTGTAACAAATGAAAATGAAAATACAACATACCAAAACTTATGGGGTAAAGCAAAAGTAGTACTAAGAGAGAAGTTTATAGCAATGAATATCTACACTCAAAAAGGAGAAAAGTCTTAAAAATTATTAGGAATTTCAAAATGGTTGAGCAGTACATTAAAGCTAGCACAACTTTCTAAGTGGAGGGCCCTGTGCAATTGCACAGGTCACACACATAAAGCCAACCCTGGTTCCCAGTCATGATGATTAGTCTACACTTCTCTGCATTTTTCTCCTTATTCCCAGTGATTCTCTTTTTATTATGCATTCTCTGTTCTCTTTCTGCCTTTTGATCCTCCTTCTCATTTTTTTGCACATGTATTCATCTATTTTTTTGTTAATGTTTCTGTGACCCAGTCCCCATGACTCTTTATTGTCTAGTTTAACATAGAAGAGACAAAGAACATGATTTGAAGTAATTTAGTTTAGTTTATCAGCCCCATGGCACATTATCAAAGAATGAGTGTGGTAATATCCCTCTCATGGCCTGAGTCAGGGATGGACACTTGTGAAATTCTTCCAATTTGATTCTAATAACTGTTTTTTCCTTCAAGAAGGAATTCCACCTAACAAAAAGTTTAAAGGAAGAGCTTTCTAATACTAACTTCTCAAGGAAATCTTGTGTCCTCCAATCTACCATGATTTTAAACCTTTACAATAGACCATGCCAAATTTTGGAGCACCCTGGTCCAAGAAATCAAGGGAGAAGAAATATATATCCTCTGTCCTGTCCAACTACAATCTTTGGAATAGGAAACGAAAGGGCTGCAACTAGCCCCAAACACAGTAAACAGTTACCAGGACATAACAGGATATCAAATATAGAACTATCCAGCCATTCATGGCTATTCCTCATTAAGGAGATAATGCCAAAACTGCTAGAAACAAAATCATGGTAGATTTGGGAGATATCTACCCTTTTAAATTCGTTCCAATTAAATGACCAATTCTCCACAACATATCCTCTTTTATAGTTATATTCTTCTTTGAGTTTTTCCTTCTATTCATGCCTATGCCAACCCTGTCTTCTCTCTTGCTCACTTACTCTGTACTTCTGTACAGTGACCTCATCTCTGATAAAGTTTACTGTCCTCCTTTCTTTTTCTCCACTTCCTTCTTTTAAGTTATTTCTTCCTCCTTTATCAATTGACAGTCCAGGGCATTCATTTGCCCCCTGTTAGTCTATAAGAGAAGATATTAACCTCTAATTAGTTATCAGCACTTTACACTTAGGAATTTTTTATTCTGGTAATCATGAAATTTTCTAGTGCAGACATGCTAAAGTTCAATGAGCTATATTAAAATGTGCATGTACTTTGAGCTGTCTGAAGAGAGGCAATGTATAAATCAAATCAGGTTTTTCCATTACCGCTAGTAGCCGCAATCAGCAATATCTGCTGTTTGTTTTTTTCTCATTTGGACCAGTCCATGCATTTATGAGTTAATATTTAAATGCTATGAGGCTTGTTTTTTACTTTTTGAGAGTAAAATGACAGTGATTTTACCTTTTTATTTTTACTACAGTGGCACCACCGGTGGTATCTACTGTTGCCCAGACATTCATAGTACTGTAAGATGCTCGTTATTTTTATAACTGTGGCTTGGAGCTCTCATACACTGCTAATTGAATGAAGTGATGTGCTCTCCTTTAGTTTCAGATGTGTAGGGATTTCCATGTCAGTTGTGGGGTCTAAAAAACCTGCAGGAGGACATTAGTGAATAATAGTTGTTTCAGGCAGCTTAGCCTTTTCAATTTCTTTCATTTTCTTTCATTTTTATTTATTTACTTATTATGAGCCTATGTGGGTCAAAATCCCTCATTGAAGTTGGGTTGGCTCCAAGGAAGGTAAAACTTTTGAAAAGAACCATCCCCTCAAATTTCAGAGTGGTGGTGCAGAAGAGAGAGGGATGAAGTTTAGAAAGAAAAAGAATGTTTGATGTTTACATAAATGAATTAGAGAGGAGATAAGGAAGATTTCAGAAGAGGCAAGGAATATATCAATCAATTTTCTCCCTCTTTGAAAAGCACAGCAATGTAATTTTATATCTTTCAAATAGATTCTAAACTGAATTCTTCTAAATTAAAAATTTGGAAAAAAAGAGAAAGGAACAGACTAGCTAATGTGTTAAGTACACCTTAGCAAATAGATAACACTGGGTGGGAGGAAAGTGGCAGAGGAGCAGATTTTAAAAATGTAATAATTTTATTTTATAATGGAGCCATAGATTAATACTTTTGAATTGGCTAATAGTTTCTACGATTTTGAAAGTGAAAGAAATCTATCACTGACTATTGCCATGGTCAAATATTCTAGGCACTCTTATGCCTGAGATTTCCAATTTACACAATCAGTTGCAATTACTGGTAGAGACTGGTTTATGAAATGTGAGCAAATTCAATTTGAAAAAAATTCTTTGACCTTTTATTCTGTGTATAGTACTGGGCATTAAGGAGTATACAAAAGAAAAAAGGCAGTGTGATGAGGCATGTGATCAGCACGTGTGGACCAATTTAGGGGCAATACAAAGCAGCACATGGTGGGACTCAAGTGTGGCATCACCTAGGGAGATTAGAGAAAGGTGGGATGGTGGCTGGTGTTGTGGTGCTTAAATAAATGTTAAAAGAGTAGGAAGATTTCAAAAAAGTCACAAGAAAAAAAAAAGAGAGAGAGAACTGTAGGCATGAAAAACCGCCTCAGACCTATCTGGAGTTTGGATCAACTCCACCTGAGTTTGTAAGGCACAGTTGAGATTTCTACTGGAAATCTTATATAGTGCAAGCTGGACAGTAGATGAAAATGAAATTGTGTATGCATAATAAACATTTATTAAATGCCTAATGTATGCTGGGTACCACTTTAAGCATTGGGTTTAAAAAAATAAGTAGAATTTGGTACTCTAGAGTCTCATTGTCTTGTGAAAGATCCAAGAAGTCAATAATCATAACTTAGTGTAATACACACAATAAAATTTCTTTTTAAGGTCTCTTAGTGGCAGTAAGAAAGGGTATCATCTCTGCAATAAGAAAGTATTATCAAGGTGGGGATTGCTAGGAATAAATACAGTCTTCTTTTCATTGTAGCATTCAGATTAGAAAACTAGATTAAAGCACATTTGAGTGGTTGTTATGGGAAAAATCCTAAATGGCAAAGATGTGAATCGTTCCTCCTGCAAATCACATTCTAAAGAGTTCTCACTCAAAAGGCAGTGGCGTTTTCATCCAGAGCATTCAGCTTCACTATTGCTGCTGAAAATTTAGAGGTTTGAAAAACTTAGGTGGAAAAAAAAAAGACCTGGATCAAAGAATATTTCCAACTCTTTAGGATGCATTTAAAATAACACCAACCCCCATATATGACAACATAAACCCTTCGGATTCAAACTTCTGTAATTTGAAAGCCAAATGGATTGTTTAAGAGAATGTGGTTCCTGCTGATAATTGGAAGAAGGATAAGAAGGTTATAAAAAAACCATGAGCTGAAAAGTAAACAACATTTAGAGAACAATTTTATGTGGTATCTCTATTTCTTATAATTAAGTCTCAGCTCGGTAATTTGTTTGGAACTTAACTTCCAATAATTTTTTTGCAAGTCATTGGATTCTAGGTCTATGGGTATGCTATGTTAAACTGGCTTATTGAAGTTAAGGTTGAAGAAATATAGAAAGACGGTGGTGAAATTTTAACTATTGCTTACTATCTACATTTAGAAATTTTCATAGGAGAAGAGGAGAAATAGGTTGCTTTATTTGTGGCATTACAGAAAATTCTACATTTGTCCATTCATTTATCCATTCAATAAACATTCATTGGATATCTTCCCTTGGCCAGTCACCATGTTAGTCTCTTGTTAAGATTTTAGGATTAGGCAAGTTTTGTCTTCAAAGTCCAGTTAAACATTTTGTAATAATTTGTTAGAGTAATAATAATGCTAACAGTTATTGTCTTTCTTTTACAGTTCACGCTACTGAAGCTCAGAGGGAGTAAGAAATTTGCAAAGGTCACATAGCCAGATACCATTCCTATTTAGCAGCCTGACTTCAGAATATAGACTTTTAAGTACTTTGATAAATATAGCACATACCTTGTCCATCAATCAACAAAAGTATATTGAGTATACACACTTATCTGTGAACCTTTCAAGAACAAAGATCTTTTCTACATTATTCCCTATGCTTAGACCCTAGCATGCAAACTAATAATAGATTTTTAATAGGTGTTATTGAATAAATATTTCAAGAAATAGTCAAAATATAAAAGGTTCCTACCCTAAGCTGTTCATGGCCTAATTACCACTGTAAATACACTTTAATATAGTTAGAAAAAAGTTTCAAAAGTTGAAAATAAGGCAAAAGTGCATATGTGTCCATTGACAGTCATACTTTCAGGTCCACCCAAGCACCAGCAGGCTCACCAAGAGGGAAATGTACCTGTGTTTGACTTTGTCTTTTACTAATTAATCAAATCCAGATACTATGAACTTATACGTTTACTTCTAGAGTTCTGTGATAGAAAAAATAATTCTATTTTATGGCCCTATAGGGCATTAACCAGCTTTCCTAGCAAGCTGATTCTAACATTGAATTTTTTTTACTAGTTATAAATAATTATTCTTTACATGAACTTGGTACCAGCTTTACAATTTTACTGGTTTCATAATTAATGCATTAATAAATCTCTGTCATATAATCTTTCTATATTTTTATGTCATGTTTTGTTAGTCTTAAATTTATGCTTTGACACCCTTCTCATCAAGATTTAATGAAACACGTAGTGCATATATAATAATCTAAACATTTATTTCTATAATGGTAATCATATCTAACAATAGTTAAGGCATTATTTTAAATGTACTCTATAGATTATCCAATTAAATCCTACAGAAACCTGTGGAGAAAGTGCTATTATTATCCTTCTTTAGATGCTGAGGAAATTAAAGATAGAAGATAAATGAGCTGGTTATGACTACTTAGCTGGTATTGGTGAAGTATGGAGGGATTTGAAGTCAAATAGCTTAATTCTAGAAAGTACTCTATGTATGCAAAGCCATCTAAAAACATGATCTCTAATATCCTAATATACTAATTACATTGATATTAATCAATACATTAGCCTACAGACAATGGGCTAAAGAGTAACTCCAGTCCTTGAATACTTACCATGTGTCAGATTCTGTGACAAATGCTTCACAATAATGTCAATTAATCATCACACAGCATTATGATGTGGTGAGATATGAGATCACTGGAGAGGCAAGGAAGAGATTTGGAGAAGTATTGCTGTGGGTTATGAATGAGCCGCCCTTGATGGACTTGGAAAGACACAATAAAGAATGAGAATTCTTTTAAGTTATTTTTTGTTCTTAGACTACTAAGAGTTTTTCAAATGTAGTTCTATGCAAAGAATGAGCCACATGATGGATCCAAAGTTTATTAAAGTTACAGAAAGAAATTAGACAGTTCTCAAGATGTTCACTCTCTGGTGTGGAGATAAGACATGAGTGCAAGTGTACTCAAAGATATAGGAAATGGCATCGTAGCCTGGCCTTGGTATAACTGTCCTGGAAGTCGGGGTGAGTGGGCTCCAACAGCTAGTCAGTTCCACTACTCTTTGATTTCAGTTGCTCTCCTCTGGGAGAATGTTGTCTGACTTATCAAGTTGTACCATAATTGCTCTAGAGAAGAGGGACCATGTCTTACTAATGTTTGTATTCCTACGGCCTAGGAGGGTGCTTTCAGGAAATGATTGTTGAATCGGTATCACAATTAATGCCAAGTTTAGCTTCTCATGAATTCTTTAGTTCTTGTTTCACTCCTCTCACACACAAAAAAGGTGTTATGAAACTATTCTGCATCCTGACCGAACACTTTCTGTTGTCATAAAGGATTAAACAGAGAACTTTTGAATATCTGTTAAAATAGCCATCGATTTTATAGGAAGGTAGAAGAAAAGATTGTTAGATGGATTAGAGACCCCATGAAAGTTTCCTCGAAAGTGTGGTATTAGTCTTCCTTTTGCATTTTTTAACAATGAAAATAAACATCATAGCCATTGAATAAGATAAATTCAATGATATCTTCATCATTCCAATTAAGAAAGACAATTCTTAAAAAAGAGGGAGAGAGAGAGAAAAGAGAGAGAAAAAGAGAGAGAATACAGAGAAATAAACACATTCCCCAGGATTAATTCTTATCCAGGGCACATAGTATACATGCAGCCTCTGAATCGCCTTAATTCATCTTTGTCTGTTCCTATGATTTGGATGATAGAGTGGCCCAGTTAAATTGAAACCGAGTTAAGTTCATAACTAAAGAGTGTCATTGTTACTGGCTGAAAATCATTAATTTTGATGTGATAAATTCCTTTCTAATGGGGGCATTTTTATTATCTCTGGTGTTTTTGTTTTGGTGACTTTTCCCAATAATGTCAATATTTCAAGTAAGCCAGATGAAAAACAAAACAGCCTTATGTGCTTTTCTCCATTATTATTATCCTTTAAAAACTCCTTCCTGCTCTAGTCTGCCTAACACTGATGAAAAATTAACAGGATCAAGAACACAACAAAATCATGATTGTAATGTACTGATTAATTTTGGGGTTTTATCAGCATGTAAACATGTAGACTCACACTTGTGAAACAGTCTACATCTGGAGATTAGTTGGAAGCTTAAACAAACTGGGAATAAAACCTAGTCATCTGACAATGCCTTCATAGAAAGTGTTGCCCTTTGGGAGTCTGCTGTATAATTAATGTCTTTGTTTCCAGAAAGTCAAGAATGCATTCTTGTTTAGGCAATGTAATGAGTCAAAAACTTAGTCACATATTGTTGTCTTCAGAACTTTAAAAAATAATGTTGCTCTCTAGAAATTTGTATCTCATTGGTCTGTTGTGCAGCTGGGTGATGAGATTTTTATTTTAAGGTGATTTACTATGAGCACCCATACACTAACTGAATGAGGACTTACCTTCAGAAGTGTTCAGATGTCAATTCAGAAGGTTAGACTCAAAAGCATTATCTGAGAAATCCTTTATTCCAAGATGATGGTGAGTAGTCTCCTCTTCACGGCAACTTGACAGATAGCTAACAGCTGTCTGGAGTGATATTTAAAAGGATATCAAAACCCCTTGTAGTCTCAGAAGGGGTTTTAATGTTCTTTTAAATATGATTTACTCGAGACAAGCAGAGTGACTGGTACTATAAATACCATGTATTGTCCACCCTGGGTTTGCAAATACATGTTTAAATGATGTTTAACTCAGGTGGAATTCATATTAAATGTGATCCCAATTTATCAAAGAATCAGCATATTCTTCTAATTCATGTTTTTTTTTGTTGTTTTTTGTTTTTTTTGTTTTTGTTTTTTTTTAAGGTAGAAATTCTCCTGGTGCTGATTCTTTTTTGATTCCTCTTTTTCCATTTCCACAATTTCAGCTTTGAGTAGGTGACAATAAAAATATTGATTTAAAGGGTTTATAACACTCCCTTTGGACTTTGAACTTCTTGAAGTCAGAGTTTTATAATCTTTGTATTCCCCAGCAGCAAAACCAGGACTTGGCCTGTGGGTGCTGATAAAAACAGTGTATTCAAATGGCTGCACTCAAGCCCACTTTCTGAAGTATATTCATTTCTCCCTACCTTTGTGCAAAAGTTTATAATTACTACTGTGTATAAAAGCCACAGGTACAGAACAAGTGTGGGTTCAGAGGAAAGTATTTGCTGAACTCTTTATTCTGTATTGTTGGCTATTATTTTAAGCATCATATTTCCCTAACAGCCTGTGAGCTCCTTAAAATCAGTGGCAATACTGTTTATTTCTTGTGTATATAGACAGACTTTTCACAATTCTGAGTACATGGAACATGTATTTGAACAAAACAAACACTCAAATGAATAAAGTGTCTACTGAGAGCCAATTATGTTTTAGACCTTCACATGTAATCTTATTTAAAATACAGACTCTAAAGTACCATCCTAATTAAGGCAAGCCAGACTACTAAGTAGACCCTGAATATATAATTGCTCTTTCTAAGGTGATATTTCCTGGTCAGTGAGTGATGAATTAAATACTATTTTGTGGCTCCATCATTATTTAGGGTTTTGTCTATATAGCCAGTGTAGCCGGAGACCACCTAACCTATTAAAATTGCCAGCCAATAAGTAGCACACCTCACTTTGGCTCACTTTTTACTTAGTTACATAATCTCACCTAACTTCATAGGGCAACATTCAAGGAAGCAAATGGGTTTCGATAGTTCTTTATGTAGGAGACTGCCATGTAGAATAGCCTCATATTTGGCCTCTACCCAATGAAGCCAGTGGTTGCCTCCCGTACAGTTGTGACTCCAAAAACTGTCTCCAGATGTTGCCACATGTCCCCTAGGTTATAAAATCACCCCTGGTTGAGAACCTCTAGACATGCCCAATGTATAGAAGTGGAATAGGGGTAGGATGACCCAATAAAAATTTCCATTTAAAAGGAGAAGGATTTAAACAGTCATCACTCTGCCATGATGGTGTCCTGGAAACAAGCATTATAAAGCCCCCTAGCAGTGGATAAAGTTCCTTGACTAGAGTCATCAGACCCTTGTTTTGCTCTCTGAGAGGAACTTTCTTTAGCATATTCTTCCTCACCTGTTTTTCCCTGGCCATAACCAAAGTGCACATTGGTGCCCATGCTGAGCTTTTGCAGCTTGCTTGCTGCTGGTGCAAGTTTTGAGCCCTTGGGATGTTTTATGACTTAATCAGTGAAAAGCATCTTTCATCCTGGCTTGTGGTTTCATTGGCAATATAATTCTCTCAAATCCTTCATAGACTTTTGATCTATTTGCTTCTAGAGAGTTCTAGGTAGCAGCAACCAAGTCCTAAGTTTTTGAATGGATGCATCCTCCATATTTCTTTCCTTCCTTGTTCCCATGCCTCTTTCTCTCAAATAAATGGAACTTACTTTGAGGCTATCTGAAACAAAAGACTGGAGTAGAAAAATAACAACCTCAATCTATCTTTGCCACAGGCTGGGATGTCTTAATGGTCTTTTTAAACTGTCTCCTATAAACAATCACTTTCTAAAATCCTATAAAATTCTTACATTTTTCCTGCAAATCCTTGCTTGTAATTACTTGCTATAAGCAGCAAGAAACAGACAGTAAGCGATACTCTTATACATTCTATCTGCAGCTTCCAGAGCAACAGGCTTAGCATGCACTTGATCTTCCTTCCAAGTGATTGTAGATGAGTTTTACCAGACATGACTCCCTTTTTCTTTTGCCAGAGAAATCTATTTCTGTACTGCCTGTTGCAGATCCAGGAAGTTCTTTGTGGCTACACATTTTATCAGATTTTGTTAAAGTAGTACTTCACTCAAAAATGCTAATTTCTGTATTAGGTGAGGTAGATTGAATTACACATAGATACTATGTGGTAAGTATTTAAATATTTATATTAATATTTATTAATAGCAATTTTAACATTTCACAACATATTAATTTATATATCTAAAATGATATACATTCCATAATATATATCTATTCATATAAACTGATTCAAACACACAAGGACTTTATTTCTTAATCACACAAGCAGTTGAAGCAGGCATAATTTGTGGCTGGCTTTGTTTCCTGAGAGTGATTATAAACACTGGCTTCTACCACTGTATGGTTATACCATCTCTAGGGCCTCAGGAAGGGAAAAGAAAGCCAAGGAGTCACATATCATTTCCTCTCAAACTATATTGGCTAGAATTTAGATATGTAATTATTTTCTAGGTGCAAAACTGGCTGGGACCTGAAATCTAGCTGTGTGACTAGGCACAGAGATGCATAAGCAGCTGAGGCATGGCACTGCTACTCCAGGTCCTCTGTATTGAAATGAACCCTGATCCCATTCTGACTTTCTGATTTCTTCACATGGATGTTTCATATTCAACTTGAAGTGTAGCAGAATATGCTACTCCAAAATATGATTGTAGGAGCTCAATACATGGCACCCCCAAATTTGCCTCTTTGTTATAGTGACAATTTTGAGCTGTAGAGGTACTTGAACAACATCAAGTACAGGCTTTCTCTGAACTCCTCTTATCTGTCTAAAGTCAGAGGCTCCAAAATGAACTCAGTAGTCATAAATCCCCTGTTTCATTAACAGTTTCATTAATAGGGAAGGTTGATTTTTGTTACAGGAGAGAAGACTAGAAGTTGATACTATACCTAAACTTTGTCACAAACTATCATACCTCCTATCTATTCTTCTATTAGCCCATTCATCTTTCCTAAAAATCATTTACTTTCTCCTAAGAGGCCAAATCTCTTCTCTCTTTTTTTCTATTAAGATTCATTCTATTTTTTTCCTGAATTCTAAACTACCTTGGGAGTTATACATTTTTCTCTGGATATCTCCCATATATGCATAACACAGGTTAATATGTTTGTTTTTCACTTGTTAATCTGTCCTTTATTACAGGGGTCTCAGCTAAAACTCAGAAGGATAGAGGGAAAATTATTTTTCTTTGCTGACAAACTCAAAATGAAATCTTGTCTTTCCACCTCAATAAATGGCTTGATCATCCACTTAGTGGCTCAAGCCAGAAACCTGTGTCCATCCCATCACTTTACCATCCAGTTCATTTACAAATCCTGTGTTTTATTTGTTAATTTTAAACATAGCTAAGCAGAATTAGATTAATCATAATTCTTGGTTTCTAATACTCTCTGTGGCTTTCCCTATACCATCTTCCTATCTCTATGTCTAATCTTCATTTTGCTTTTTCTTATGATATTTTATCACATGTCTATGTATTTCAAAAAGCACATTGTTTAGTTTTTTAATGTTTATAAAAAAGGAGTTAGGATGTTCACAATCTTCTGGGACTTAACTTTTTACACAATATTGCAATGTTAACAAATCTTTATATTATTGCATGTACCTACATTTAAAAAAATTGATTGTTTTATAATATTGTAAATATATCACAATTCATTCATACTAATTTCAATGGGCATTGGGTTGTTGTTACAAATAGAATTTTGAATGCTTTTGTGCATATCTACTGTGCACAAAAAGAGTTTCTCTTGGGTATGTACCTAGAAAAAATTCCTTGGTTTTATGATATGAGAATGTTCAAATTCACATAATTATTATAAATTGTTTTCCAAAGCAATAGTTCCCATGTACACTCTCATAAGAAAGGTTTTTTAAAAATCTTGATGATTTATGGTCTCTCCAGCATTTGATACCAGATTTCTTAATTTTTACCCATTTTATACATGGAATTTGTATAAAATGATCTCTTACCATAGTTTTGTTTTGCATTCCCCAATTACTATTTAGTTGAACACCAACTCATATGTTTTGTTTTGTTTTGTTTTGTTTTATTTTTTGTGAACTGCTTCTCAGTGATTTAAGTGGATGTTCTTTTGGTATTCCATGAAACTTATTATATCATATGCAAATAGTAAAAAATGTATTTCTTTCTAATCCTTATGAATTAAATGTTATTTTTAAAAGGTTATTTTAATGTTTAGGATATTGAGTACAATGTTGAATTGAATGGTGTAAATTCTTTTTTCAGTTATGATTTTTAAAGAAGTTACTCCAAATATTCCCCTATTTCAGATGCTATTTGTTATTACTATTGTTAAGTATAATCCTTTATCAGGTAAAGGGCATTTTATTCTGTTTTGAATTTATTAGGGTCTTTTTTTAACCACGAATTTATTTCTAATTTTATCAAATGATTTCTCTGCATATTTTGAGATAACATTATAAACCCCCCAAATAATATACATTTCAGGCTGTCAGAGAAACAGGAGTGACCTGGGGGAAGAAACACAACAAAGCACATATAAATGAACGTATGCATTATTCCTATAAAATAAATTAATTTAGCAGTTGTTTTTCTTTCAAGAAATTTTCTTTGAAAATTATCTTGTAGATAGTAGCACTTAATATGAGCCTTGAAGGATAAATAAAGTTTGAAAGAAAGTTATGGGGTAGGATGAGGAGAAAGAAGTACAATGCATTGGTTGAAGTGTCTCTGATAAATAAAGGCATAGTACTGGAAAAACAAAGTGTTGTTAACTAATTATTTAACCATATCGAAGTATGCAAAGGAAATACTATTAGATAAACTTATTGGTATTACATTTTGGAAAATAATACATTTCAGAATGAGAATTTTTAAAAAAAATTACTAAAATTGAATTTAAAAGGTAAATATTTTAGCTAGATAATTATAGCAAAATCCCTTCTGTTTCCAAAGCATTTTTTCCCTCAAAAAGAGATTTCTTTATTGATAAATTTCATAAACACTGTACAATGATATTGGGTTTTGGAATGTTATAAATGGAAAAAATGGAACCATTAAGCAAAAATAGAAAAGTGAAGGAAGTTTTAATTTAGTTTGAGATATTTTGTGTTTGAGTTGCTTATTTGAGTTGAGTTGAGTTGAGAATTTCAGGTGATTTTCCAGCAAGCAGTTGGATGTGTATGTCTATATTTCAGGAATAGCATAGAGATTTGAATCATTCATATAAAACTAATTGATTCAATGAAAGTGAGTATGAATTCCTAATGAGAAAATGATGAGAAATGAAACATCAAGTTCATGAAAAAGTTCTTGGGAACAGCCATATTTAGAGAGATGAGAAGAACAAAAAAAGTGAGTGAAGTAGAAAAAAAATCAATAACAAGAAACAAACAAGCTAACAAAAAACCTATCCAAGGAGGAAAATCTAGAGTGCAGTATCCTGGAAAGGCTCATAAAAGGTGATAGAAAATGTTGAAGAACAGTTGAGGACAATAAAACTGTCTTTATCATATTCTTAGGAGAATTATTTCTCTTTTATTTTGAAAAGCTATACTTTTTGGAATACTCTATTTTTGTTATGTTCATGATTTGAAGTATGCTTTATTCTAAAGACCTCCGCTACATTGTGGTTTATGGGCTAACTCAGGGTAATCATGGTGCCAATAGCTTATCAGCTTCTATGACCCAAAAGTGTAAAATATAAAAGGTGTAGGAAGAAGTGTTCATTTACAGATGGAAGCGCTTCAATTCATTGTCACAGTATAGCTCTGCACCATCTTGATACACATGCGGTTAAGCCCCAGGTCCTAATTTGAATTGGGAAGTTGAACAGTAATGATCTCTTGCAGCTCAGAGAGCATGAAAGCATTAGTTTATCATCATCCATAACAGGTCTCAGAGCTTTGCAAATGAGAGGAGGAATCATGGATGCATTCCAGGTACAAAGAATATGTTTTATGAATAAGTGTTCGTCAGGGCAGCCTGGTAAACAGTTGAATAATTGAAACAACTCATTGCTGCCTAATAAACTCTTCATTTTCATTAATGATATATCTAATGACTTTCTTGCTAGCATCCTATTTGAAGCTCACGACCTCGCTGAAACTTACTTGGGTCATAGAACCACCGTGGCGAGCATTGACAAAGTCAGCCAATAAGGAATTTGCTGCAATGTTGTCAACACCATAGGCTGTGTCAAATGATCCATTGGGACCAATTTTATGAGAATGGCCCCCAAATTCAAGCATCATCAACTGAGCAAGTAATGCATTGTCAAAACTTTCCAGCTCTCAGGGATCTAGGTGATTTATCTCCTGGGAAACTTTTAGAAATGAACCTATTTTTTTTTATACAATGAAGAAAAATGAAAGGCACCCTTATACTTGCTACTATGTCTTTACAGGAGAAAAATAGTAAAGGGGTTTACTTATGAGAAAAGATTAAAAGAGCTCAGGGTCAAATACAGAGAGGAAATAATGATAGCCTGTGAATATCTGAAAGAAATAAAAAAACAGAAGAGAGTGAAATTACAGTATTTAGAATGGCCCAGTAGGGGATAACTAGGAATACTAGGAGTAATGAAATGAAAATAATTGGGACATTTAAGTTTATTCTCAGTGACATCTTGCTGGTAGTGTCTGATGATAGACTCATCTCCTGAGGCAAGTGACGGAATTGCTGTCACCTTAGAAATTTGAATCTGGAGTGGAAAAATACACAGATTTGGTGGCCGACAGCAACTGTGCAGTGGCAAAGACAAGTGAATCAGATTCACTTGTTCTCATTTTTTTCTCTCTTGAGATATGATTCTCAAGATAAAGCATGCTCAATGACCATCCTTGATTACCTTAGCATCTGTGTGTATATTATTTATAAAGCTTCATTTATGTCCTCAGAGAATGATTTGGCTGATTTATACTCTTGTGTAGGACAATTTTTTTCTTATTAACAATATATTCTAATTCTAGTTACTGATTCTATGTGTCATTTTTGATGTGAGTCTCATGCTTTTGATTATAATATGTATCCTTAGATATATGCAAATGTATGTGAGAGTGACAGAACCTAAAGTGTGAGGAGGGGGTGATAAAATATACTTTGGGAACCAAAATACCATTATTTGCAAAGACATGTAGCACACACAAGGAATTTTCATCTGGTGGCAGAGGCCAACTTCACAGATCCAATGGACTCCCTCAAATAGTATTGTTAGGTAGCTAATCAGATATGAGCGACAGGGGAACAAAGGAATAGAGGCTCAAACTGGTGACTGCCCAAAGAAAACCTCATTGGTAGTTAGAGAATATCTCCTGCATCCCGGCTGACAAAGTACAGGAGGGCCGTAACAGATAGCTGGTTTAATCTAGCCACAGATGCGTGCACAGAAGGTACTACCTGCCCACAACCTGCCCACAACCTCAGCTTCATTATACCATCATCATAATACCATGTTTAAGCTCTGAAGTTCATGAATCTAATTATAACAGACTGAATTCTGGGTAAGCAAATGCACACTAGGCAAAGAGTTATATAGCAGACAAATGTCAATCAAAATGACCTCACGTGCCAGTCACCTAGGAATGCCTTTGTAAGCACCCATTGCAGCCCTAATAGAACGACCCCTAATAAAACCACTCTTTCCCCCAGGGTTACTGCTCTCTATCTCCTTGTTGTAATCTGCTTCCCGTGGGTGTGTAACCTCTTTCCACATGGTTGGCAATTTAGACTTGACCTGTCTTCTAATTCAAAATGTGCCTTTAATAGATCATACCTTGGATGTGGTTTCATGGTATAGCGGTTAGCATGTCTGCTTTACACACAGAAGGTCCTGAGTTTGTGACCCAGTGGAGCCATGGTCCATGGTTTATGGCCATGCCAGCTGGAACAAGCCCAATGTCTGATCTCAGAAGCTAAGCAGGGTCAGGCTTGGTTAGTACTTGGATGAGAGACCACCTAGGAAGATGAAGTGCTAGAGGCATAAATAATAATAAAAAATAAAAAATAAATAAATCATACCTCTCATAATTGTTGCTGATTGGAAATTCATTTCTTTATCAGTGATAAGGACTGAGACTTGTGTGTTACCAGAACTCTGATCACTGCAACAGTAACAGTATGAAATAATTTGTGTGGGTATAGGCTCATTTTTTCTTTAGCTTCTAAAGGAGATACATAAACTCCCAAATTTAAAAATTAAAAAATGAAGCTGAACATTTGAACCAGATAGTTACTCAAATCCTATTTCTATAAGTTTTGATGATGCTGTGAGAAAAAGTAAAAATATCTTGGCATTTATTTCTGAGAAAAAAACTAAAGCTATTTGCATTACTGTCCAGTTCTCATTGGAATATCCCCTGATCACAACTGTAGAGATATATCATTATAAAACCAGAAAAACTCTGCACAATTGCATTATTATATAAATGCTAGTAAATAGAATGATTAATTTTATGCAAACTTAACAGAAATAAAAGAAACTCAAAGAAACAGAAAGAATTGTATATCAAGTATTCACTTTACAAAGCATATACACTTTTTTTCTCAATTGTCCCTCTAAAGTTAAAAAACAGTATTGTGGATTCTTTTTGGCTGCAATTGCCATCTTCCAATAATTCGCCAAAATGAGCAACACAAAGGGAAAGAAAAGAGGTGCCTGCTATATGTTCTCTAGGCTTTTTAATAAACATGGAGTTGTTCCTTTGGCCACATATATGAGAATCTACAAGAAAGGTGATATTGTAGACCTCAAGGGAATGGGCACTGTTCAAAAAGGAATGCCCCAAAAATGTTACCATGCAAAACTGGAAGAGTTTACAATGTTACCTAGCATTCAGTTGGCATTGTTGTAAACAAACAAGTTAAGGTCAAGATTCTTGCCAATAGAATGAATGTATGTACTGAGCATATTAATCACTCTAAGAGCAGAGACAGCCTTCTGAAACGTGTGAAGAAAAATGATCATAAAAAGAGAAGGAAGCCAAAGAGAAAGGTACCTGGGTTCAGCTGAAGCACCAGCTGAGCTGCTCCACGCAGGGAAGTGCACTTTGTAAGAACGAATGGAAAGGAACCTTAGCTGCTGGAGCCCATTCCCTATGAATGTATGGCATGATAGATCTAAAAAAATTAAATTAAAGGAATCTAATGGAGTAGAGATCTCTTCTCCCAAAGAAATATTTAAAGAAAACCAACTCTCCTAAAAAAAAATTGTATTGTGAAAAAACATTGAGATTAGTATCATTATTATTTTTAAAGAATATTACAATTTTATCTCTCACCTTCCTTATGCAAAATATTAGAAAAGTTGCATTCTCCTTTCTCCAGTCACCACTTCCCAATTCTCTAATATAGTCCTACTCCTAAATGTACTTCAGCTCTGAAATTCCCTTTTATGTATTTTTTTAAAGCTGTCTTGTAGCTCTTGTTTAATTTAGCCACTTAATAAGAAACTCTCTAGAATAAAACATTTGCAGAAAATTTTTTTCTGATCTTTGAGTTATTATTATTTTTTATTTCAGATTTGGTCCATTAGCTATTGTTCCCTATGTCTCTCTGTTGGAGCATCTTCTCAGTCTAGTCATTGTGCTTTTTATTTTGACCTTGCGTAAGGATCTGGTTGATTGAATTGAGCATTTTTGTTCCTCATAGAGAAGAATCTCTTCATCTAGACTCTAATCCACTTCCCAGCCTGGATTGGCTTCTTTTACTTCTTGCGCTTCAATCATTTGTGTTTAGAGTTTGGGTTTACAGAATCAAAATTATGAACACTTTTGCCTAGGGAACTCCTTAGGGACACAATCCTCTGAATATACCATAGACAACTACTGTTAGAATAGGGTTATGACCTGCAAAATGTCTAATATCATTGACATTTATAAAATGCAGGAAAGAGTTAACAATCTTTTGTTAGCATGCATTTTTGTTTTTGTTTTTGAGAAAAAGATCTTGTTTTGCAACTGCCCTGAAAAAGCTGTGTCTACCCCATTCACAAAGTGATTTACAAAATATCTGGTTAATTGAATTCAGACCAATAACCCAGCTTCTGTTCATTGAAAAAAGAAATAAATGATGCAATTAAAATTTTAAGACATCCAACAAATTTAAACATAGAGAAATCATAACTTATAGTATGATATAAAAATAATAAACATTTTTAACTTTATTGAAAAATAATTGACAGATATAACGGTATATTTTTAAAGTATCCAATATGATGGTTTGAAAAAATATATATATACACACACATACACCAAGTGAACATTTTCACTAATAAAAGACACCTGATAAAGGCCAAGTTT
Organism: Cynopterus sphinx; assembly: GCA_030015415.1. Classification (NCBI taxonomy): domain Eukaryota; kingdom Metazoa; phylum Chordata; class Mammalia; order Chiroptera; family Pteropodidae; genus Cynopterus; species Cynopterus sphinx. The sequence continues at coordinate 116,748,736 of CM057381.1, forward strand.
TGCTGAGAGTTGAAACAATATTTTTTAATATTTCAGATAAGCCAGTACAAAATGTATTTTGTTTTTCTTTATCAGGCTATCTAATGAATTATCGAATGAGTTACATAAGAAACTGTTCTAAATCCCAGTTCTATTTTGTGTATACAGAGAGCAGGAGGATATTCAACATGGTAATGATCAGTCAACTGAATGAAATTGACACAAAACAGGTTTTCCCACCTAAAAAGAGTCATGAAAACTCTTAGCTTCCACCTGAAAGTGATCTTACTCAAATCCTTCTCACTTCAATGAGGAAAGGAACTTGCTTAGGATGCACGAGGGCAGAACCTGGTTGCTATCTCTCCTGATCTAGAATCTATTCAACCTTCCACATAGCTTCTAGCTCAGATCAGTGTTTTCTCAAATACAGAACACTCGACAGGCTCTTAGGCCTTTTCAGTCTGTGAATGGATGATTTATAACCACAATAGACTTAGTCTCAAAATGCCCAAGGAAAGAAAACCAACTGTGATAGGTACTGCATGAATAAAATCTGAGGCCTATTTATACACATTGATGTTGTGGTTTCTTCATGATGGCCAGGATGTGATGGAGAATAATTTAGAGACTATGTAAGAGATTACTACTGAGGGCATTTTGAAATATTGGTACTGCATATTTTCATTCTGTTTTGGAGAAATAGAAAGCAGAAGAGACTCTCATACAGACTGAAAAGGCTTTAATTTTAGATACAACTGAGAGCAAGTATGTGGGACTTTTTTTTTTCTACCAGGTTGAATGTACCCAAGTCAACTTAAAGAATTGTGGTTAATTAAAAAAAAAGAAAAAAGATAAATCCCATGAAGAAATAATACTCAGCAAATAAAAAGAAACTGATTTAACAATATTTGTAATATCTACTATTAGGTAAAAAGAAGCACTATGCATAATACATATTTATATTTAAAAATGCATACACAATTTCTATATTTTTCCACATATGTATAAAGCACTACATATAAATGCATGGTAAAAAGTCTCAAATGGTATATTCTAGATAGCAGTTTTAAATCAGGACAGATTTTGCTCCCCAGCGGACATTTGGCAAGGTCTGGAGACATTTTTGATTGTTTCAGTTGGGGGTAGGAGCAATGCTATTAACATCTAGGGGACAGAAGTCAGGAATTCTACTAAACATCCTATAAAATATCCCCCCAACAAAGAATTATATCACCTGCAATGTCAATTTTGCTGACATTCTAAAACACTCCTCTAGATTGATAAAAATAATTTTCTCTGGAGGATCAAGTGGAAACTGGGAGTTAAAACGATGGAGTTTTCAAGCACAGCGTCCACTTTATTTGTACTATTTGTACTTCCACTAATAAAAATATATTAATATATTACCGGTAAGATTTTAAAAGTAAAGTTTAAAGTACAGTAGATGTCCAAATGTATTGCCAAATTCAGATTTTTCCCTTTAAGTCCATTAACATAAAAACATAATAATTTTTTAAGTAAGTTGGTGGAAAATGCTATTTAATGATGCTATCTGGTGTGCTGAGAGCAAAGCAAAATTCTGCTTCTTTAGATTGAGTGGTATTTTATAAAATGTAAATGAGAAAGACTGCTAATTTCATTTATTATACTACAATTTCATTTTATGATGGAGGCTGATGAATTTATAAAGTAAACTAGTGAAAACTCTAATTTCCAATGGTAGAATTTGTTGGTTGGAAAAGACTTCACATGTTGAAACTTTTTTTGCAGTCTCTAATATATCTCATACAGGCATCTATTTAGAATCCCTGTGCTTGATCAGTAATACCCCCTCTCACATTACTCTGAAGTGTGTATGTGTGTACGTGTTCTTAAAGTATGTACTTGAGTATTTTCAGTGGCGAATCATTTTACAGGCTAGGCTTCTGTACTTACTATAAAATATCAACAGCAAATAGAAGGTTGAAAAGTATACTATAATAAACATTGATGTAGATACCAGCTAAAATAAACAGATATTAATAATTCTCCATGTTGGATTTCAATTCCACTTCCATTGTATATTGCTCTTTCTCTCTTTAGAAAATATAATATTATAGGTAAAGGTAAAGATCTGTTCATTCCCTCACCTTCTGTACCAGCACTAACCCCGGTTCTGAACTTAATGTATAATCCTTCCCTCCTATGTTTTTATTCTTTTACATATACAATTATCTATCACACACACATACTTAAATTTGATTTTCTTAAAAGTTTAGGGGAATGGTATCCTTTTTTTTTTTAATGATTATATCAAGCCATGTGTGTGCAATTAGTTTTAGTTCATATGTTTGAAATGCTACATTTATCATATTCAATCATGTGAATATATCATAGATTATCCATTTTCCATTTATTTTCCTTTTAAAAAACTATTATAAATAATGTTGCAATAAACATTACTGTTCATGTTGCCATGGTTACATAGATAGATGTTCCTCTTAGCAAATATTTCCAGAAAGGAAACCGCTGAACTGTAAGACTTGCACATACTCAGTTACTAGATAGCAGATAAACACTCTGCTCTTCAGTTTCAGCTAACTTATAATTTCACCAAAGGAGTGTGAGTTCCTGTGTTTCCATGTCCTTCCAAATACCTGGCTCATTAATTTTTAGCAAAAATTACTCTGATGGGTATAATACAGTATGTCATTTAAATTTTACTTTGGATTTTTTTCTCATTACTAATGATTGAACAATAAATCTTTTATTTATAGTATATAGTCTGGGTACTAATTTCTTTGTCTATGATATGTGGTATAAATTTATCAATTTTTCATTTTATGAATCATGCTTGTGGCATTAAGTCTAAGAATTCTTCAGTTTTATGTACCAAATATTTTCTCTTATAATTTTTCTCTTACAGTTTTTTCCAAAAGTTTTTGAGTTTTGAGCTTTAAATTTAAGGTCATGATCTATTTCTAGTTAATTCTTGTGTAATATGTGAGAATAAGGCCACAGGCTCATTAAAAACAGCAACAAAACTATTGCTGTCCAGTTTTGCCAGCAACACTGTTGAAAAGACTATCTTTCTTCTACTTAATTTCTTTTACACCTTTGTCAAAATCAACTGGTCATATTATATGGATTATTTCTGGGTTTTATTTTATGTTCCAAAAATTTATGTGTCTATCTCATCACCTTGACATACTCCTCCAAAATTACTCTCCTTTTTCAAAAGTATTTTATCTGCGCTAATTCCTTTGCTTTTTCTTATAAATTGTGGACTATAGCTTATCAATCATAAAGTTTATAATAAATAGCCATAAAAAATCTCCAGGAATTTTTATAAGAATTATATTAAACCTCTATATGAATTTGGAAAGACTTAACACCTCTGTTATGTGAAACTTTTACTCTATAAACATAGTATATCCCATTGTTTTTTAGATCTTTCTTTCATTATCATTTAAAAATTTCCAGCATACAGGTTCTGTACATAATTTATTGAGTGCACAGCTAAGAATCTCATTTTTCCCTGGAACAATTAAAAATGGCATTATGGTTTATTTATTTAAGTTTCTGCATTATTATATTAAGTTAGTATATAAAAATGTGATGAATCATTGCATGTTGATCTTGTATCCCATTAATTTACTAGACACACTTATTATTCTAGAAGGTTTTGCAAATCCTTTAGGATTTCCTATATAGCCAATCAGGTCATATGCAAATAGGGACAGTTTTATTTGTTCTTTTCAGATTTTTATATATTTTATTTCCTTTTTCTTTCTTTTTGCACTGGCTTAAACTTCCATCACTGTACTGAAATGTTGAGAGCAGAAACCCTGCCTTGTTTCTTATATGAAGCTATCAGTGCTCTTCATTAATTTGATAACGTTGACCTCTATTTCTATTTTCTGAAAGTTCAGAACATGAATGGGTTTTGAATTTTGTCAAATGTTGTCCTCACCATTGCTTGATAAAATCAAGTGATTCTTTAGTTGATTAATATGGTAGATTTACATTGATTAATTTTCAAATTTGAATCAGCCTTGTATCCCTATAATAGAACTCAATTGATCAGTTTAATTCTTTTTAGATATTGCTAAATTTTATTTTTTATTATTTGAGTAAGATTTTTTTTATATATATTCATGAGTTATGTTGTTTTATAGCTTTCTTTTGTTTCACTGTTATTTTGTTTTTGGTATCAGGGTAATACAAGCTTTATAAAGTAAGGAGTAACATGTTTCCTCTTCTATTTCCTTGAAAAGGTTCTGTAGAATTTTAGCATTAATTCTTCTTTAAACTTTTGGTTGAATTCTCCATTCTCCATCTGGACCTGGAGAATTTTTTCTGGAGAGTTATTTTTTTATCATAAACTACAATTTGCTAAAAATATAGAAAAATTTAAATTATTTAATTTATACTGAGTTGTGCCAACTTCTGTTTTTTTTTAGAAAGTGGTTCATTCCACCTAAGTTGTGAAATTGTTATATATAAAGCTGTTCAGTTTTTTTGCTCATTATTCTTTTGATATCTCTATGATCTGTAGCAATATCTCCTATTTTATTTCTGATACTAGTAATTTTTGCCTTTTTCTTTTAAAAATTTTTTGTCAGTCATGCTAGTGGGCGATCAATTGTATTTATCTCTTAAAAATCATCTCTTCATTTTCTTGATTTTCTTTATTGTTTTTATTTTCAGTTTCATTGATTTCTGTTCTGACCTTTATTATTACGTTACTCCTGATTACTTTCAGTTTATTTTTCTCTTCAGTTTTCTAGTTTCTTGAGTTAGAAACTTGTTAGAGACATTTCTTTTTTTCTAATATATGCAGTAAGTACTATACATTTCCTTCTTGGTCCTGCATTAACTGTATCCCACAATTTGGATATGTTGTATTTTGATCTTCATTCAATGCATTTTAAAAAGTTCATTTAGACTTAATCATTGACCAATCAATCATTTCAAAAGTTTTTTTTTTTTTTAGTTTCCAAGTGTTTGGAGATTTTACTGTTATCTTTCTTTTATGGATTTCTCATCGATTTCATTGAGGTCAGAGAACCTATACGATTTTAATTCTTTCAAATTAGTTTAAGGTTGTTCTATGGGCAAAGATACATTCTTGTTATTTCTTTTTTTTTTTTTTAAAAAAAACCAGAGTGACATCAATAACATGGTAGAGTGAGAGACATCTCTAGATTTTTCCCTTGAAATAACAATAAGCCAAACATCTAAAACTTAAAAAACAACACCCAAACTGCATACCAGCATGTCTGAGTGTGGGATCTGCATATAAAAGCTACCGCAGGTTAGAACCCTGGATGTGGGGTGGTGAAGTGGGATAAACAAAGAAGCTGCCTCTTATAGATAGAGATCCATGTAGAAGGAGTGGGGAGGGAAGAAGGAGGGGTGAGTTCTCTGAACAGCCTTGCCTGGGAGAGCTGTGAGCACCGCATGGCCGGGGGCAGTGCCCAGGCACCAGGGCAGATAGCAGAGAAGTGGAGATAGCAGAGAAACAATAGTTAATTTTTACCAGCCATGGTTGCAAAACTGAGGCTGAGCCATGGCCTACATCCCCCAATCCAGAGGGCCTCACCCACCATTTCCTCCAAGATAGAACACTGTGGAGACCTAAGAGAATTTGAGTAAATGCTACCAAAAACTGTTGCTGACCTTGACAGAGAAGGAGACTTAGGGTAGCGAGTGTGATTAAACATCTATAAGAAAAAAAGGTATTATTAAGGCTTTATATAAAGTGGGGATCCAAGATGCTTAGAGGCTACCTACTGAAAATCAGAGGAAAAATGCCTTCTTTGCAACAGGCTAAAGACAGACTTTATATAAAAAATCTTCTTTCTGGAAAAACAGCAGAATACACTTCCATTAATGCCCAGGCAGAGAAATAGTCCATTAAACACCATTAATAACCAAAGTGACAAGGCATCTCAGAAAGAAAGAGAAAAATCTCCAGAAAATTAGCTTGTAGACTTAGAAATATGCAACTTTAAGTAACAGAGAATTCAAGATGGTACTTATGAAAAACTCAGTGAGTTCCAAAGCAAATCATATCAACAATTTCAGGAATTGAAAAGATAAGCAAAGTAATGAGATTAAAATCCTCAAAAAGAACCAAATAGAACTTCTAAAGATAAAAACACACTGCAAATGTTGAAAAATGAAATAGCAAGCTTGGGAAATAGAGTTGACCAAATGGAGGAAAGGATCAATGATAGCAAAGACAGAAATCTAGAAATAAGTCAGAAGGAAGAGGAGAGAAACCAAAAAATAAAAAATAATG